>CM076151.1:36841250-38107500 GCA_038025085.1 Tetragonia tetragonoides | reverse complement strand
CGTGTTAGTAAAGACTTTCATAGCTATAGTGTTATGCTAGATTTGCACTTTCCGAGCCCTCTCTCACTAGGTTTAGTGTTGAAGATGTTACCTTTTCTGTTGTCATGCTTTATTTTTTGAGTTAAAGAGCAGAAAGCTTCTTACAACATCAACATCACCTCGGCCCCACCAAAGGGGCCACCATTGAGGCCAGGCAAGGGGAGGTCAGTTGTACACAGCTGTATCCGCGTAAAAACTGAGAGACTGTCTCCATGTATGATGTAACCTTTGTTCCAATGTGCGACAACTATCTACAACTTCACTATAAATAAGAATGCCAGACAGTTTGACAAACCATATTGATTTAGTCCATTAAATTCCAACGACAAGGAGTAGTGAATCTTTTTGGCTCTATTGGAAATAGGCAAGGCAGAGAATTTGTTGATATACCTTTTCTTTTCTCTTTATCTAGAAGAGAGAGAGAGAGAGGACTATACAAGTAAAAAAAAGCAAGTTCTCCTCACCAAATGTAATCTAAATCAATCAATACAATGTATCCTTCCAGTCCCAGAGTATGTTATGCTCCTACCAGTACACCTTCAATAACTCAATCTTCCCGCTTCAAAACCTAAAACTTTAAAATTCTATCTGGGATGAATATGCCACAAAAAGGGACAATGCCAACATAGATGCACATAGGCCTCCTCATTTTGGGAGCATCACACAATATATCTGCTGATATCTCCTTGCGAGTTCACCTCCTCTGCTACATATTGTTAGTTAAAATATAAGTTGATTGTGTAGAAAAAGCTACATTATTGTGCATGCCTTCTCCATTTACATGCTGTGTTAAATTGCTTGTCCAAGGTTCTTATGCTTTGCACTCTTCTATAGGTGGCTTCGTTATGTACTGATTGGTTGGATCCGTTGTTGCAATTAAATGTTCCGTTGGTTGATGTAGACAAGGTATGTTTTCCTGCAAGGTTGAATCTTTTTACTTTCAATTCCAGATGGATGCAAAGTTAATTGTTTGGAGTCTCCGGAGTCCGGACAATCCGCAATAACATGATTTGGATTAGCATCTAGAAGCACATATAAAGATAGATCATGAGGTGATTCTTTAGTACAACAACAGTAGCAGCATAAGAGAAGTTAAGGGGGAAGAGTAAGGCAGGGGAAAGGCTGGGGCCAGAAACATCAACCCTCAGGTTGATTGGTTTTAGCTCTCTCCTCGCCTCATACCTACAAGACTATAGTGGAAGCTGCAAAGGAAGAATTCCCTCTCATCTTCTCTGGCGGATATTGCTTTTAATTGCAAAAAATTATAACTTTGATGTTCTTATCTCCTCCTCTGTATTTGTCTTGGTACACTTCTATTTCCAACTATAACGTAGAAGTCTTCCTACACTGAAATGGATGAACTTTGAAAATTTTCTTTATAGTTGAACGCTGTCCATGCATTTGCATTCCAAGCTGTTGTATGTTCCCTTTTTTTAGTAAGGTGAATATATATTCTGTTGATTGGTGTATTCGTTAAGTTGTATCTTATATATTGATAATTGTTGGACTCCTTAAGGTTCGCTGCATAATAAGGAATATAGTCAGAGATTGGGCGTCGGAGGTGTGCGCTCATTCCTTATTGACTTCTGCTATTGTTTCGTATTCATTACTTTAAGAGTTCTCTCCTTGTTATCAACTAAGATAGGCAAGTTGCAACAGGGGCAAGTGGAGCGTGATCAATGTTACCAGCCTATGCTCGAAGAGCTCAAGAGACTGTTTCCCGTGTGCAATAAGGAGAGGTAAATTTTCTATGGTCCTTGTTGGCGAGGTTGTCAGGAGCGATTTTCCCTCTTGTTTTCCAAAAATTTTCGCTTATCTGGAATCTTCCTTGTTTTTCGCCCCCTCAATTACACATTAAAGGAAGTGATTCTTCGTGACTTTTTATTGCATATATCATATAATTAATTATATTAGAAGCACATTATGTAATGGAATGGAAGAGAACAAGTTTGTTAGGCTCTTTCCATTGAACAAGAATTTATTCCAAATTCAGCGCCAATGATATAACTTGCTTTAGAGGAAGTACTACTAATGGTAGGGCTAGGGACTTTCAATGTATTCTTGGAGACCATAGGTCTATTTCTCCTGACATGTGTATGCTATGCTAGCAGTGAGTCATTCCTTGACTATGACATGGTCTGTGCTGTCTTATTGAGAGTTCTGCCAGAGCAATGTTGGCTACTGTCTTGGAGCTTTTGCAGATTCGATTTGTTGGCTTTGGGTGTGAATAATGATAAGGAGAAGAATATGCTTTGACTTAATGCTTTTTGGCAATCCTGTAGTGTTTATGGTAGGAACGGAATGCAAGAGCTTTTTCTAGGGTGACCTACTTAGCTTCTTTGTGGGTTGGGGTGGGAGGAGATTTAGGAGTTTACCTGATTGTTGATGTCTAAAGAAACTGGGCAAAATATAACTCTGAGTGAGGACATCTTGTCATCCTTATGGCTTATACTAATAAAATTTTCTTTATCTGTTTTTGCCCCCCTATGTATACTCAATAATCATAACATTCTAATCTTACTAAAAAATAATATTTCGACTCTACTAAATTATTCTATAATGAAGGAAAATTTCCACTTAGGTGCCCCGACGTATTAATCTGTATTTAGTGACCTCAGTTTTTAATATTTCCACTTTGGTTACCTATGGTATAAGAAATAGTTTCATTTAAGTGTTTTCCGTTAGGTCTGTTAAAACTTTCCATTAGTTTGCCCAATTTACCCTTGTTATTCTCTCTCCTCCCTCCTACCTTCCACCCACCCAACAACCACCAATCCACCATCACCACCATAACCAACAGCCACCAAATTCGTCAACACTCAAGAGCTCTATTTGACTTCACCAAACAACTGATTACTCCTAAAACTCAATCCTTCAAATTAAACAATCCACCAAACTCAGGCATCTCACCTCCAAGCTCATAAACAATGCCAATATATCATTTGTCAAAAACCCACCACTCAACAAATTCCTACTCAATTTCAAATGCCGCCTAACCGTGCTGTCCCGTCGTCGAAAAATTCCAATTTTACCACTGAACCCGTTCCAAATCATATCCACAAACTCATCACTTTAAGCCGTTGCAAGTATCCCAGATGGGTATCCACCTGAAAACCTGTTATTTTTTAAAAATTCAAGTACTCCAACCCCTAGAGATCATGAATTCGATAATGATTCTTTACAAAAAAAAGTTGGGGATTGTAAGGGGTGAATGAACCCAATTAGGTTACTAGCCTGCCCGTAAGTTGATTATCGGAAAGGGTTATTTTTACTTTTGTAGGTGGTGAACTGGTGGTGGGTTTTGTGGGTTGTGGTGTGGGATTTGTGGGTGGTGGTGGTGGTGGTGGGTTGGTAGGTGGGGGAGGAGAGAGATGGAGGGTAGTGAGAGGAGGTTGGTTATGGTGGTGATGGTGGAGGTGCTTGGGTGGAACTGTGGAAGGGTAAGAGGGAGAGAGAGAATTGAAAGGGGTAAAAGTAAAACGGGCAAATTAACAGAAAATTATAACAGATCTATCGGAAAACATCTGAGTGAAAATATTTCTAATATCCTCGGTAACCAAAGTGAGAATATTAAAAACTGAGGTCACTAAATAATGATTATGCAATACCTTAAGGCACCAAAATGAAAATTTTCCAATAATGAACCTATATGATAATTGCTTAAAGTATATAAAATTACAAAATATTTTAAATCTGAATAGATTCTCAAAGTTTCTAAAATTGGGCTATATGTCATTCTTAATTCCATCAGTTAATCTGCTCTTCTTTTTAGCAAGCATTTTTGTTGTAAAATTCAACTTTGATAGTTGGTAATTCAAAGTTAAATTGGCATTACTTTACACATCCTGTACTGAAGAGAAAATAAAATCTGAGAAGGCTTTCATTGAGTTATTATAATAGATGACAAATTTCAATTTGACCATTTGCGTAATATCCAACAGTTTTTTTTTAAAAAAAAATAAATTATCTTCTTATAGAACCCTACAATACAAGCACATCTAGACCTCCCTAAACTCCGCCCTCAGTGTGATACCTACTTGGTTGTTGTTTTGCAACAAGTTGGAGCTTGTGACACTTGGGTAGTCTTTTCTATAGACATTGACCTTTGTGAACATTAGTACAAATAGAATTACACAAAAACTTGTATGAGGCTGTCTCACGGTATGACAAGGGGACATTTTGTAGAAACGTGGGTCAGTGAGTATTGAAGGTAACCCAAAGTGACATCATTTGAACATGAGATGTCTCACACAAGACTCGCTCACATACATGGGTCACTGGTTATAAAAAGTGCCCCCCTTTTTCTATAGGAAGTGACCTTGTCTCAAGTTGAGATGGTAAGACCTTGTTTCAAATGGATAAGAGTTGCTCATAGAATTATAGATATATGGACACTAAGCAAGTTGTTATTGTTTGTTGAGTTTTTCTGTGGTTTCCTTTTTGCTCATTTAAATGCTTATATTTGTATTAACCTTTTCCCTCTGATTATCTGTATTTCTTACAGTCCCCCTTGCTGCTTGGTTCCTGGTGCTGGACTTGGGAGGTTGGCTTTGGAGATTTCACGTCTTGGTCTGCAGCTACAACACTAGTTCCTCCATATTTAGAATGGATCTGTAGATTATTTAGAGTGGCTTATGTAGTTGGATGAACATATGACAGGTTTCATATGCCAGGGTAATGAATTTTCGTACTACATGATGATTTGCTCCAATTTTATCCTCAATCAGTAAGTTGCCAAATTATTTCACCCGTTTCAACATATGGGGTGCTGTAGCAATCTGTTTCACATTTGGATGGTCTCTTTTTTGTTATCAGGAGTCAGACTGTCGATGAGTGGACTATATATCCCTGGATCCACAGTAACTGCAATTGCCTTTCAGATGAGGACCAACTCCGTCCTGTGTCTATCCCAGACATCCTTCCTGCTAGGTATACTTTTTTATTTGAAATGAGCCCAGTTCTGCAACATGCTTCTAGTTGATAAATGATAATATCATGATTGTTATTATTATTGGATTTCGAATTCATTACTATCTGGCCCGGTAATGTAGAATCATGTCTCAGTTTCCTTAAAAATATTCCTTTTTGCATTTGTTGTACTTAGCTACCTTTTGTCGTGGTAAGATATTCAATCTTCATGAACTTCTAACTAGTGGACATCTCTTTTTGGGATGATCTTATACTGGAGTGCAATTATGTTTGGACTACTGGATTAGTCGATATGTTTTCACAACACCGCCCTCCAATCGTTGCATAATCAAATGTCCGTCTCTGAGTTACTGCCAGCTTGTCACTGGATTGCTGTAGATGTCTCTGGTCAAGGCATTTCGAGGTGGAAGTTCTATTGGAATTGGATAGAGCCTCTCGTGTGGTTGAAAGTCAAATCGAAAGTAATATGTTGTCTAAACTTCCCTCAATAGCTGTCAAGTTGATGGGTGTGACATGTGAGAGAAAAGATAAATGAATGTTATGCTGTAATAATACTTTAATACTGTTTCCTTTTAGCATGTTGAGTATCCACTTGATTGGCAATGGAAGTGGTTAGGATATATCTTACTCTGTCCCCTGTATTTCAGCATTTCTTGCCTCCCTTGTTTTGCCCTAATTTGTCTGTACTATCTGTTTATTAGTGAAAATTTGTTTGACATAGTATTAACCTCGAGTTGATCTTCAAAAGAATCACAGGAATAATTTTAATAATTAGTAATGGAAATTTTGGCATGAATTTTTTTTTCTTAATATTACAACAACAACAACAGCAGCAACCCAGTAAGTATCCCGCCTAGGGCGGGGTCTAGGGAGGTCCAGATGTACGCAATCTTACCCCTAACTAGTCGCCTAGAAGAGAGAATGTTTCCGATAGAAGTTGTAAATCAGGATAATGATAGCGGTACAGAGATTGTTCCAACTTCTGTTGCATTGTTTGCAAATTTGTCTATAATCTTTACTTGCAGCTGGCATTGTCATTTCTGGTTTATTGTGCTTGACTTTCGAGTGAACAGTGCAGGAATTACTGAAGGCTTTTCCATGTGTGGCGGGGATTTTGTTGAAGTGTATAGCGATCCTAGCCAAGAAGGTATGATATATATATGATATTTGTTTTGATTAGTAGAACTTTCATTATGGGGAAAATCTTAATTATGAAATCCTTAATCTATCATATAGTTTCCTTTCTCTAAGGTATTGGTGGACTAGTAAATTTATGATCTATATCTATTTGCCAATTATTTAGCATGAATGGGATCGTGGATTCCAATAGTGACCCATGATGAAGGCACTCTATTTCGGTATTTACTACCATTTAAATTGGAACAAGTATTGTTGATACTCAATGGAGAAACACTGCAATTTATTAAGCTCATCTTAATCCATGTTTGCTGTTCTTTTTATACTTCAGTAATCGTATGTAGCAAGTTTCTGTCAATGTAGAGTGCTTATATATGAAGCAGTGATGCTTTATACTCCATATGAAAACAGACATATTCTCATTTGTAGCCCTATGCTGCAAAGGAAAATTTATGGTGTAGCGAATAACTAGGTTTGCAACTTTAAACAATAGGAAGATTTGTAATATTGCTCTTGTCAAATAGAGTGTTTATGTCAGTTTTTTTCCTTAATTTTTTTTTGTTTTCGGGGTATTCACGTGCTAGAAGGTAGGGAACGGGAACCCATTTAGCTCTGCCTTTGTTTATCTTGAAAATGACTTGTTGTAGAGTTTAGCCTTCTTAGCTTCTGACATTTCATGGGTACAAACTACAAACTACAAAAGCACGGACAAAACATGGATAGGTAGAATTTTGCTTAACAATGGTTTATTTTATTTTCTGATTGACGGTGCAAAAGCATGCAACTATCCAACTGGTTTACATCTACTTGAGGCATCTAAACTTTGTCGACTTGCATGTTTGATCATATCAGCTATCAACTCCCATGTTACCTAAAGTTGTGGTTGATGCTTGTTTGCGCGTCTGGGCCATATCCTCACCCTATCCCCTTGCAGTAGCTCCTAACCTCCAAGAGTTAAAACAAACAGAAGAAGAGAGCAAATATCCTATTTGGTTCAATTTTTGTATTTGCATTCGTTTTGTTATGAGGGCATCTTGTCCACATTCTTATTGTAATATGGTACTAAGAGTCACTCTTTTCTTATCTAAACTATACATGGAAGTTACAACATCTTCGTCTATAGAAGTAACCTATCCACCTATAGTCAGCTGCTTTTCTAGTGCTTGTGTCGTCCTATTTACAAAATGAACCTTGTCTTGGCTAACATGAAGAAAAAATAAGCATAAGTGAGATTCTAAAAATCGCGAGTCTCATGCTTGTTCTTTCTTTTGGTGATAAACAGTTAGTTATTTTCAGAAAGGTCTTGTATTAGATCTTAGCCATGTACTCCCTCATCGCTTCTTAAGAGTAGTTTTTTTGGTTAAGGAGTTCATCTAAAATATCCTATTGAATAATTATTGGATAGATAAGCATTTTGGAAATAATTTAGTTATTTGCTTTAATAATAGTAAGGATAAGATAAGAAAAATCAATAAAGTTTGATGTTGGAATTGTAAAATTCAATGGCCCTGTTTGGCAATTGGCTGGTGATATTAGCTGTTGGCTGGTGGTTGATGGCTGATATTGTTAGCTGATTTGACCGGCTGGTAACATTGGAGGTTTGGAAATAGATGTTTGGTAACATTGGCTGGTAACATTAGTTGGTATATGTAAAATGACCTATAAGGACATTTATATGATTAAGGAATTTGATGACATAGAAGTAAATAATTGCAAGTCTTGGACTATTATGTCATTAGACTACATTAATGCCACCAGTCAATACCCATAAGCCAACCTCCTTGTTTTTTCAAAAGTTGGCTTGTGGAAACCCAAAAGTCAATCTCACAAGCTAACATCTAAACACCAATATTGGATGGTGGACTGGTCAAACATCCATTTTGCCAAAAGCCACCCCACAAGCCAACATCTTAACACCTCTAATGTTTATGAGACTCGGGGATTGGAGGATCGCGTTCGGGTATGGATCCAATACTTCTCTAGAAAACCTAGAGGATTTCAATAAACAAAATAGTTTAACAATACTTTTCTAGAAAAACTAGAGGATTTCAATAATATAAACAAAGTATTTGTTTTGTGAAATCTGAATTTATGAATTTAACATTTACATTGAAAGTATTTATAATACTTCTACGTACTAAACTATGGGAGATTATTATCTCTTCATTTCTGAACCTATGAAAGAAATAGCAAACTGTTTTCATCCATTTATATTTCTTCTCTCTCTCCTCCTCTTTCTCTCTCTCCTAATTTTATATTCTTTTATTGTTATCCTCATATTAGGAGGAACCCCAACAAATATCTTTTATTGTAAGGATTTATATAATCCTGTTGAGAACGAGAAGAAACTAGAAGATAAGACAGAAGATGTTTGGAAGTCGGAGAACCGAAAGTTGTTGGTTTAATTCGGCAATATATTGATCAAAGCGTGTTTCAACACGTGGCCACTGACACCAATGCCTACAAGCTTTGGAAAAAGCTAGAGGCAATGTACGAAAGAAAGACGGCTTTAAATAAAGCCACCTTGGTGAGAAGGCTGGTCCGGCTATTGTACAAAGAAAGTAAAAATATGACAGAACACCTAAATGAATTTCAGGGCATTGTTAATCAGCTAGCTGGTGTCAGTATGAATATTGATGATGAAGTTCGAACGAACTATAGTTGGGTAACTCTTGTTATCTCATTGAGCAATTATGCTCCGAACGGTTCCCTTACTTTGGAGATGGTGAAGGACAACTTATTTAATGAAGAAGCAAGCAGGAAAGAATTTGCCTCTATGAATCATTCAGAGACAAACATAATAGAAAGCAGGGGGAGGCCTAGGCAGAGAGGCTCCCAATACCAAGAGAAGCCAAGAGGTAGATCGAAATCAAGAAAATGATTCACTTGCTTTTACTGTCACAAGCCAGGACACAAGCAAAGTGAATGCAGAATTTGGAAACGTGACATGAGAACCAATAATGAAAAAGGAGGCGAAAAAGATGATAGAAGAGATGTTACCGCAATAGTGATCAGTGATGATGTGTACTTTGCAGGTGATGATTCATGTTACAACCTTACAAGCGAAGAATGCAATTGGGTGGTTGATACCGGAGCATCATATCATCTAACCGCACATAAAGAATATTTCTCATCCTATACTACTGATGATTTTGGCTACGTTAAGATGGGAAATGATGGATGCTCCAAGATTGTTGGTATTGGGGATGTTTGCGTGGAAACCAACACCGGTTATAGATTAATACTCAAAGTTGTGAGACATGTCCCGGATATTCGGCTAAATTTGATATTAGCCGGAAAGCTAGATGATGAGGGATATGCAAACCATTTTGCCAATGGAAAATGGAAACTATCTAAAGGTTCATTAATTGTCGCACACGGAAATAAGCAACATAACCTTTATGTCACGCAAGTGAAGCTCAGGAAAGCGGAGACAAATGTAGATGAAAGAGATTCTTCTGCTGAGTTATGGCATAAGTGGCTCGGGCATATGAGTGAGAAGGGTTTTCAGATCCTCACTTGAAAGCAGCTACTTCCGACTTGAAAGATTTGTATCTGAAATCTTGTATTGATTGTTTAGCAGGCAAACAACACATAGTCTCATTTCAAAGAAATCACTCTTATAGAAGACTAGGTATTTAAAATTTGGTTCATACGGATGTTTGCTCCATGACTGAAAAATCGCTTGGTGGAGCACTGTATTTTGTCACTTTCGTTGATGATCATTCCAGGAAAGTGCGGGTCTTTACGTTAAAAACTAAAGACTAAGTGCTTGATAGATTCAAGGAGTACCATGCCAAGGTTGAACGGGAAACAGGCGTGAAGTTGAAACGTGTTCGAGCTGATAAGGGTGGTAAATATAGAGGCCCATTCGAATATTATTGTAGAAGTTACGGAATTAGGTTTGAGAAGACAGTTCCAAAGGCTCCTCAACAAAACGGACTTGCGGAAAGAATGAACCGAACAATCACGGAAAGAATTCGATGCATGTTATCTCATGCAAAATTACCCAGCTCTTAGCTCTTTTTGGGACTGCGGTTTAAAACAATTTACTATTTCTTTCACAGGTCGGGATATAAAACAAGTGGAAAGGGAAATATGAGATCCTCAGCATAAGTCGGAAGGGGGAGATTTGTTGGGGTTCCTCCTAATATGAGGATAACAATAAAAGAAAATAAAATTAGGAGAGAGAGAAAGAGGAGGAAAGAGAAGAAATATAAAATGGTTTAAAACAATTTACTATTTCTTTCACAGGTTTAGAAATGAAGAGATAATAATCTCTCATAGTTTAGTACGTAGAAGTATTATAAATACTTTCAATGTAAATGTTAAATTCATAAATTCAGAATTCACAAAACAAATACTTTGTTTATATTATTGAAATCCTCTAGTTTTTCTAGATAAGTATTGTTAGCCTATTTTGTTTCTACATAGAGGGAAAAAGAATATTATTCTGCTGCTAGTTTCATAATTTTTCCCAATAGTAACCTATCCACCAATAGTCAGGTTCCGCCCTTTTGCTTTTCTAGTGCTTGTGTTGTCCTATTTACAAAATGAACCTTGTCTTGGCTAACATGAAGAAAAAAATAAACATAAGTGAGATTCTAAAAATCGCGAGTCTCATGCTTGTTCTTTCTTTCTGTGATAAACAGTTAGTTATTTTCACAAAGGTCTTGTATTAGATCTTAGCCATGTACTCCCTTATCGCTTCTTAAGGGTAATTTTTCTGGTCAAGGAGGTAAATATAGTTCACTAAAATACCCTATTCAATAATTATTGGAAAGATAAGCATTTTGGGAATAATTTAGTTATTTGCTTTAATAATAGTAAGGATAAGATAAGAAAAGTTTAATATTGTAAAATTCAATGTTTATGAGACTCGGGGATTGGAGGATCGCGTTCGGGTATGGATCCAAGGATCAATCTTATATAATATGGAATGTTTTCTTGTTTTTATCTAATTTCAAGTGTCCAAGTGTCATATCGTATCCAAGTGTCTGAAGAATTCTTCTGTTGAAATGGAGAGTCTGAGTAACATAGGTAAAACTATTTTCACCGAAACAACACTTAGGGCTTGTTTACTTAGTAGCAATGAGATGTAATGCAATGCAATCAATTTATAAAGTAAACATGAGGTGCAAGAGGAAGGAGGGGGAGTAGAGGGATGAGAAATGGGAGATTGATTACACCATCTAATGTAATTATTTTTACATGGTTAAAGTTGAACAATTGTGATTACATTGGAGGTTGTAATCAACCCCACTTTTCTCATATTTCCCTTTCCACTTTTCACTTTTCACCCCACATCTACTCTATCAAATGATTTTATTGCGTTACTAACAAGTAAACAAGCCCTTCAGGGATAGAGGGAGTGTCAATTTAGCAAGTTAAAAATATCAAGATGTTGGTGTATGGATATGATACAGCTAACCTCATTGGTTGCTTGCTTACTTGCTGGGGATGTTGTAGTTACATGTTTCTTTATTTATACAGCCCATAACATTGTCCAGTACATTGAAATCATATGCGTAACTAACAAGTAAACAAGCCCTTCAGGGATAGAGGGAGTGTCAATTTAGCAAGTTTTATCAAGATGTTGTATGGATATAATACAACTAACCTCATTGGTTGCTTGCTTGCAGGAGCCTGGGATGTTGTAGTTACATGTTTCTTCATTGATACAGCCCATAACATTGTTCAGTACATTGAAATCATATGGAAGATCCTCAAAGATGGGGGAGTAAGGCTTCAGGCTCCTTCTCACTTGATAAACCTCCTTTTCTTTCTCCCCTCACCCCCAAAAGAAGAGTTTTTGTTTTTTGTTAGACACGCTGAGCAAAGCTGATTCTGAAATAGGTGTGGATAAATCTTGGACCACTGCTTTATCATTTTGCGGACATGCATGAACAAAATGTGAGTGACATTTAACGGAACCATATGTTTTTTGTTCTTATTTTTGGGTGGAGGGAGGGTGGGGGTGGGAGTGACATATATCTATCCGTACGCACAATTAGCTTATCATTCCAGTGCCTTGTTCCTTGATTTTAGTTCAGGTTCTTTGTAATACTTATTCTTTCACATGTTCAGGAGATCTCCGTCGAATTAAGCTTAGAAGATGTGAAGAAGGTGGCTTTTCATTATGGATTTACTTTAGAGGTAGCTAAACTACGTTTTGTTTGTTATTTGTGTATCAATATATATATCTGCTGTCATTTTGACTCTGTTGTATGCACAGAAAGAAAGCACCATCAAGACGACCTATACTATAAATTCTCGGTCTATGATGCAGGTAACCCTTGTGGATGAAATGAAGTCGTACTGTTTGTGTGCATTTAATTATCTTTGTAGATTTATGCACACAAGTCAATCTTTATTTTATTTTATTTTTTTTTTTTTTGTTGCAAGTGACAGCTTCATCTAATTAGATCTTATTATGGACAGAATCGATATTTTGCGGCATTTTGGACAATGAGGAAGAACATTGGAAATAAAACGACTGGGAAGCATAGCACTGAATGAACGGTATTCTTATTCTTCTAAACTTAAACCATATTGTTTAAGAGGGATGCCACTATACCTTTTCCTCTCAAAAGCATGATGAATTTGGCATATCCCCCTGATGGCGAGCTGGTCTTGTCCGCCACGCTAAGGTCCAGATTTTGTGAGACTTGCTGTTTTGTTTTGTGTTTATATTTTTGTTCGGGGGATTGAGGGATCCGTAGCTCTTTGCCCAGGGTTTGAATTACATGGGCCCAGTTTTTAGGGTGGTTTTTAGTCCTTGCACTGTACCAAACTCTACAAATAAAGAATACAAAGAAAAGGAAAATGAAACAACTGTTTGCATTGTTGAGCAATTTTGCAATGTTGTGGCTATAAATATTGCAGAATATTGTCGGAAGACCAGTCTGTTGCTAAAATCTTGTGAACCCAGTCCAGAGATATCTAGGCAGTGTGTATCCGGTGTAAATTTCCCCCCCTTTTGTCAATCTTGTAATAAAGGTTTTGGACATTTTGATTTCGCACATTAAGTTTAAAAACTTTTGAAGGCTAACTTTTTTTTTTTATGAGATTTGTGCATCTATAAAATTACGTAATGTTGGACGCAATGTCCCATTACACTCTTTAACATAAAACATTCTACAATACTCGGGGATTACATCTAATATTGTCCGTTCTTGGTAGACTTGTAGATTTGTCATTGCCCAATGTGTCATTGCATCCGCCACTTCATTTTCTTCTCTATAGCATTTTGAAATCTCCACATGCTCCATACTCATGATCAGTACCCTGCAATCCATGACAATATAGTGTAAATGATCTTTCACAATATCATTTTGTGTAATCAGCTGGGTGGCTCTAGAAGAGTCAGAATGCAAAATGATGCAATGGCGCATGCAAAATGATCTTTCACATTCAAGGCTAACTTTATTGTACTCTTTGAGGGAGTCAAGTTAAGCTCGTCTGGTCGACTCAAGGTTTTTAGTCATGAGTTGTCTGAGTCGTTTGGCAGCCTTAGACCACTTATCTCCAACTGATAACCAAGGTCATTCTAGCTGATTCATGCATTTCATGACTAGGAAACCTAATTGCTAAACATCTCCAATAAATAACATGCATGTCATGTGAACAAAGATCTGGGTTTTAGCTAGAAGGACGGTAACTCTATTTGCTTCAATTACAACGCTAGTTTTTTTGGGTTATATTTCCCAAAAACTTGATTTTTTTTGGTAGAAAACATGTTTAGATGGATGAGAATTCATCATCCATACTCCATTCGTAATCATTTCACCCTTTTTAGGCTCCGTTTGATTCAACTGTTCACTTAACTGAACTTAATTTAATGACATTGAAATGTATTGAACTGAACATAATTGCCCTAAACTGAACTTAACTGAATTATTATAATTATTCTAATAATAATTATAATAATCTGAACTGAACTGAATCGAATGATACTGGACTGAACAAAACTGAAGTGCATTGAACTGAACTTAATTTAAGTAAATGTAAGTTGAATCAAACAGAGCTTTAGTGTGTCTAATATCTTGTTATGATGGATTTGAGTCAACCGGACGTTCTTTGTGTAGGAGTATTATTGTCGTTTCCACTGACTGTAGGAATTTTCTGCCAAATTGGATCATTTGTTGTTCTATTACTTGAGTTGTCAATTCCCCTCTATATCTATCCTCCTACAATTTAAATTTTGCAAATCTACCCCCTTTATCCGATTGTTAGAAAAACCACCACCCATAAAAGAGGATGGCAATGGGGCAAGGCAGGGGTGGATATTGGTATATCCATATCCATAGTCACTTGGGTACGGTCAATCCGCCACCCGCTCCATCTTCCACAATGGGGGAGAATCGTAAGATTCCGAAAACCATCCCCACCATAATGGGTATGAGATGAGGACCACACCCACCTCAACTACCCAGCAGGTATCCATACTCACCTAATAACCGTTCCAAACTGACCTAATGCTCGCCTTAAATACACATGATACCGGCATAAAACAATTACTGTATATTTAACCAACAATCTCAATAAATGTACAAATTGTGTCATTATTACAAACAACAAAACTAAGATACATTTGAATAAATTGTGTCATTACATTTTATATTTAGATTTTTTACACTTTTATTTTTAGGTGGGTATGAGGCAGGTATCGAATTGGGAAACAACACAAATAACCATTTCCGCCCCATTTCCACGATGATTTTTCATTTTCAAAACCATCCTCATCCCATTTCCGCCTGACGGCCCCCCATCCCCGCCCCAACTAGGCGGATTTGGGGCGAAATTCACCTATATCCACGCCACTGCCATTCCTACCTATTGTCTAAGGGTGTATATATCATCAATAACAGTTCTCCATTCTTTTAGTAACAATTGAGGATCCAGACTAGTTTTCTGCAGCCTTTAGTAATCATATAATGCTGTGAAGGGACTAACAAATAATACTTTAAAGGAATTACTTTTGAGATAACATTGAAAAAGAGGAATTTACTTTTAGGGTGATAGTTATTAATGAATTTTTCTTTTATTTGATAACTTCGTATATGAAATATCACTTTTTTGTTTGGAGTATTACTTTTTATATATAGTAGTGATACTTTTTTTTTATAGGTGTCGAATCTAATGCATGACACTACATCATATGAGTTTTAAAGTCGTTCACTACTAGAAATAGGGCCTTTTACGATGGTATATCCCGCCGTCGTAGAAGGGGGCCGTCGTTATTGCATTTTGCGACGGTTTTTGAGGTCCCATCGCGAATGACCATTTACGACGGGATTTTCTCCCGTCGTAAGTATCTTGCAACTACGACGGGCTATCCCGTCGCGAAAGGTCATTTACGACGGGTTAACCCGTCGTAATTGGTCATTCACGACGGGATTACCTGTTGTAATTAGTCTTTCGCGACGGGATTAACCCGTCGTAATTAGCCTTTCGCGACGGGGTTAACCCTTGAAAGCACAAAATTAAAACAAAAAATAATAATAAATAAATAAATAAAATTAAAATATGATCCGCAAATGTGTTTGTTATAATCACAACCATACTAATTAAGAATTCGCCTGAATAACAAATACTCTACTGTATACTTTCATTCTTCTTTCCAAAGGAAAAATATCAGTGTTAGAATACAAACACTACAAACCAGTTTAGTCAACAAGTAAACCAAGTAAAAGCATCTGCTTTGGCTTCTAAACCCTGGTGGCTGGTAGAGTGGTAGTCTTCCTAAAACAGTAGCCCAATGACATTCAATGATCTGCTCTAAATCTTTATGAATGCAGTAGCTTCTTCAACCTATCATTGAAGCAACATAAATAATAACACTAATTTAAAGAGATAAACTAAATTAAGAGAGGACCTTCAATCTCTGCATTCCAGCCTTAGCAAACTAAATAGCTCATATAGGGCTCTGAATCTATCTCATGCACAAGTAAAAGCCTCAAAGGCATAACCAATGTGGGCTTGGTGAATAACACAGCAATATTCATCTGGCATGCAGACAATAAAGATATACCACATCATAAATTTAAGTAAAAATTGATTTTTCATAGACCGGAGCTTGAAAATAGACTAATGTCCCTTTCACTCTCATTAAGGAGGGAGATTTCCATTTTTTGTTTGAAGGTTGAAACTTAGATGACGTGTTAAGAAGTTGGCCAAGGGTTAGAATTTAAACTTGTCTATTGTGTCATCTATAGATGAACAGGGTTGGGTGATTTGTCTCATTATATTTTGACAACTCTGTTTTTGTTTTGGTTCCCTTTCAGAAAATCACAGTTGCAAATTTGCACACCTAAATCAACTTAAATAGACTACCCCCTTGCTTTGGTCATTACACGACTATTCCTTAAATAACTACAATACGTTGGTCCTTAATATGATGCGGTGGAACTCTGAGAAGACATACATTTTACCAACTTAACTCAACTTAGGATATGTTTGCTAGAATTTATATGGTCAGGTCAGTTCAAGTTAGGTGTTAATTTAGTGATTTTAAATTCAGAAAAATAATGTCCAGTTCAGTGGTATTGAGTTTATTAAAAACATAGTTGTCACTATATTAGCCACCAAGCTTTTAGCGACCGAATGATTTTCGTATCTAATCGGTCACTAAACGTGTTTCGCCACCGAAATTTTGCATTTTGAGACCGAATTTTTGGTAGCTAAATAACGTTATTCTTGCTAAATAACGTTATTCTTGTAGTGTTAAAAACATACTTTTTGTCTCACATATTAAGTTGTGTTAAATTCATTTAAGTTATGTCCAGTTCAGTTCAGTAGTGTCCAATTTAGTGATGTTGAATTCAGTTCAGTTCAGCTCAAACAAACGCACCCTTAGTCAACTAAGGGCATGTTCTTCCACTGTTTTAGAAAGGAACTGTTGTCCTCTGTTATGAATTAGACTTTTCAATTGTCACTAGTAGTTCTCAGTTGTTCCTAATTGTCTACAATTATCCTCCAATTTGACCCACTTTTCCCCAATTTTGTACTTTTGAGTGTTTAATAATAATAATAATAATAATAATAATAATAATAATAATAATAATAATAATAATAATAATAATAATAATAATAATAATAATAATAATAATAATAATAATAATAATAACTGTTATTATTATTATTATTATTATTATTATTATTATTATTATTATTATTATTATTATTATTATTATTATTATTATTATTATCATCATCATCACCACAAAAACATTTATAAGATGATCTTTTTGTAAATTTTGGTGAGAAGGGGTCACTTTTTAATGATATAAGGGTCACGATTCATAATAAGTGATCCCAACATTTCTAAAAAGTGACCCCAATATATTGTGAGATGGTCTCAGACAGGATTTACTCTATTATAATAATAATTATTATTATGATAATTTTAATTTTAATTATAACAAAAAAATTTATAATAAACATTAATCATAATAAAAATTATATAATTATAACCATAATACTAATAATTAAAGTTATATAATTGTAATAATTATAAAAATACTTTTATAACTAAAATAATAATTTTACTCATAAATATTTTAATTATAACCATATAGGCTGGACGTACCACTACATTCTTCAAGTGTTCGGTTAAAATATATTACTTTGACCAAAAATAATCCTAAATATTATATATTACCTAGGTGTATATCGTTGGGTTAAATAAAGACGGGTTTAACTTCTCGTTTGCTGGATTTTTATACACGCAAGACCTCATTCATTAGTCGATCTTACTCTTAATAATTATTCTGTTATCCTATGTAAGCATCGCAACTTGATATTTTATCTAGGGGCGGATTCAGAGGGGTGTCCCAGGATCCTGGGCCACCGGATTATTTAAAAAAAATTAAAATAGTAAAAGAAAAAAATAATAAATGAATCATTTTACCCAAAAGGCTCCTGATTTCTAATCCTTGTAAAGGTAATAGGGCCCTTATTTGTAAAATGGTGAAAACAAAGCTGACACAAATGGGGGACCACATTTTTCTTTCTCTCCCTCTCTCCCACGTCTGTCACTTCACCCCCAAAAAATCACTCAACCTCCCTCTCTTCTGGTCTTCTATCAAGAACTCAAACTCAAGTCTCAACCATTAGAATCTTCACAAACCACGTCTTTAACTAAAGATGGGTCTTGATTAGCAAAAAAATAAAATAAAAATAAAGATGGGTCTTGTTGGGAAAATCTAAATCCAGTTCTTCATCAAAATGCTCATCCAAACCAAATTTAATCGACCCATTTTCAAATTTGGGATTTTGAGAGGACCTTCAACTTTTCTTTTCTTAATGGGGGATTTTGTGTTGCCTGACCATGGGGTTTTGGGGGTTCTGCTACAATTTGGGAAAATAGGGAAATGGAAGTGGGAAGGTTGAGTTTAGGAGGAAAAAAAAAAAGGGAATTGGTTTTAAATTGAAGCTGGGGATTTGGGGAAGAAAAGAGGAGCTGGAGAGAGAAGATGATGACCATGGTCAATGGGTTTAGTTTTGGTTGTGAGTATACAAGTAATATGAGTAGCGTTTGGGGATGTGAAAGCAAATTGGTACTGTTATTTATTGATTATGTTCTTGATCAAATTTGCAAAGCTCCACCCTCCAGAATAAGGAAGCTAAGGTTGTTTTAGTGATTACTATGCAAAATGTAAACAATTTACGGTAATTTTATGTATTTTAGATTAAATGTGAAAATTAATTAAAAAAATAGAGTACTTATGTATTTAATTCATTAAAAGAACTTTGATTTAGAAGCAGAGAAACTGAGCGCTCTTAACAACAGATTTCTAGCTAATGACTCGTGGAAAAAAAAACCCGAACTTCATTTTATGGAACATATATTATTTATATCATTTTGGCCCCCTGAATATTATTTTTTTAGATACGCCACTGATTTTATCCGAGGTAGTTGTTTTGCCACATCTATATAATGCAAACCTCTGCTTGCATGCATTTACGTACGTAGTATTTGCCAACTTGTGCTTCTGCTATTGTTTTCTGTTGATTCACTTGGACCAATCTTGATTCACTTGGACCAATCTTGATGACTAGTATAACATTAGTTTGTTGTGGCATGAACTTTAATTTGTTCTTGGTGACTCGATTATTATTAGCAAATAATTGTGTGTACGGTTCTTTTTCACCCTTCTAGAAGGTGGGAAAAACTATACACTATCATGAGGTGACTAGCTTTTATTAACAAATAAATTTCCTTTTTTTTAAGTATCGAACAAAAAGAGCTTGAAAAGTTGACAACTACTTAAAATCCTTGTAGGAACTCGACAAGATTAATTGGAAGATAAGAACTTGCAATAAGTGAGTTTCATGGTGTGATCTTTAGAGCTTATCTGGTTAGGCCAATTTAATTTAGAAGTGATCTCGTTTCAATTCAGTGATTTCAGTTTAGTGTAGTGGTGTTTAGTTCAAAAACATTCATTTTGTAACCATAAAAAGTGGAGTTCGATTCAATTCAAGAATTTTTATTTCAGTTCAGTTATGTTTATTTCAATTAAGTGATATTAAGTTCAGACTTTCAGTTTAATTCAGTTCAAATCAACCATAAAAAATACAACCTAATTAGTTGAGATGCCATACAAGTTTAACAAAATGACCTTAGTTCATTATTTAGTGCGTGTTCAATGTTTGCTATTAGTAACCCGTTAGCAGGGTTTCGTAGTTTAGGTAGGGAGATAAAATCATTTAAGTATATTTTTTTAGAGGGGAATAGAAGACTTTCATTCATAAAATAGTCATACGACATCTACATCGAAAATAACCGTTGAACATACTAAACCAATAGTAACAACAACAAATATGCTAACAAAATAATTAACTAGAATACCCGAGCGCGACTCCCAACATGCATAATAACCATGTGCTTCATTTGATCGTTCATCTTTAACAAAAGGGAAGATGTTCACCGCAAGTACCGTAATTGTTTTCATTTTGTTGACATGTACATGTTAAGGTTTTAAAAATAGATCGGAAATGATATTAATAATCTTCAATTATAAAAATAGTTGGGATGTTTCCTTTTGAAGGAAAATTTATAAATTTTTATACCATTCATTTTCAAATTTACATATAGTTCCTTCTAAACTTTTGTGAATGATATACCCTCTTCGGATTACAAATAAGTTTACGTTGGATTTTTTGGGATCAGTGTTAACAAACTTTGACCATTAATTAATAAAAAATTTAACAACATAAATCTTGTTAGATTAATTTCAAACAATACTTTCAAAAAAAAATTATAATTTTTATATTCATATTATAAGAGTTATATATGTGGTCAAAGTAGTGTCCTCAAAATCGCCAAAAAATTCAAAGTAAAGTTACCTTCTGCCAAGTTTGTTCTTTTTCCTGCTGTTCTTTGTACCCGATTGCCTTTCGGAAATAACCTCTAATCTTGAGCAACCTATCCGGCCGAGTTCTTTTTGTTGGAGATCAGTAATAAAATGTTGCAAATCACAAGTTGCAAAGTAAAGGTCCTCTAAGCTTTGTAAGGGTATATTAGAATTGGGTAACTAGCACAACAAGTCAATTGCATCTCTTAATATCAGAATGCTTGTTTCTAGGATTTTCTACTGTTTTGTATGTAATTGTGATAATGATGAGCAAAAGATGTAATTGTGATAACATTATTCTCTCTTTTAACAAGCATGTCAAAATTGGTTTGGTATTGCATGAGAATTATATATACTTTTTTTTTTTGTTTGGTTAAATAAGAAACTAATGTTCGTTTTATTAATTTCATGTTGGGTTTTGGATGGCTTCTTTTCTTCGAGCAAAGTAATGTGTTGAGTGCTTGAGAAAATCGTTTTGGAGCACTTGTTGGACGACTTGTCAACTTTTGGAGCATTAAACTTTGGGATGTGTAGTGGGAATATTATGTAGTTGGCGACTTTAAACTGTGAAAATTTAATTAGAATATTGTGTATGTACTAGATATATTATTTTGAGAATATATATAATCATATGTTGATTGCAATGATCAAAAGACTTCACATGTGCCATAAGATCAAAGAACCAACATGTTATTTTATATAAAACATCACATGAATCAAATGAAAGTGTTGGCATTGGGGAAAAAAATGTGGTCTTAATTTATTCTTAGATCACTAAAAAGTGTTGGCATAATTCATCAAAATCGTTGCCTTATATTGCAATGTGTAACTGTTGGCATAGCTACTTTTTGGCGACACGAGTCTGAAAGTGTTGGCATAGATACTTTCTGGCGACACCTATCTGAAAGTGTTGGCATAACCTGCAAAAGTGTTGGCATAGAGCTATGCCAACACCAATCAAAATCAACGGCTTGAAAAGTGTTGGCTAAAGTCTTTGCCAACACTTTCTCTACATTCACCAATATTTATTGGGCGTTGTTTAAGCCCATTTTTCTTATAGTGAGTAATTGATACATACATCCAACATGAGGCTCCATGCAAAAACCTCATAGCATACAAATTAACTATGAATCTAGAAACAAATCTGGTAGATCAAAAAAGAAACAAATCTGGTGGGCCTTTCAAATCAAATAATTATAAGCTTTATATTTGGGCAACCTGTTTTTAATTAAATAAGAAAACATTAATCATTTAACAATGTCGTGGAGTCAAAATGTTCACTGCTTTTGCCTTTAAAATATAATGGATTCAATCGATCTGGCTTATCAAACTGTTTGCACATCTTATTATTGTGAAGTTGTCGATAATTATCGTCGCATTACTTTATCGAAGGTCAAATGAAAATAGGCTTTCTACATGTCTTCACTAGGATAAAGACGTGTACAACCAACTTCTTTATCGATCTTGCATAGGCAGGAAATTCTTTAAAGCTACTTCAGTAATGTTGACGTTGACGTTGACGTTGACGTTGACGTTAATTGTTATGTATTCATCCTACGTACCCCGGCCCTGTCGCCTTGCATATTCTGGCTACTCAACTAACGTAACCTTGTCGGCTGCCATAAATTCAAGGCCATCGGAGGGCTTGTTAAGGGCTGGAGAACTCCTGATGCTCATATTTTATATCTGTCTTTCAATTCTCCCACCCAAAATTAATGTCTTTGGGGCCAAATGCCAATAATTCCATTAATGTAATCTTGTTTTTTAAGAAACAAAAAGGGGGTTTAATTATAGTAGGATCATAAGTTGTCTGAATAGAGCTTTCAAAGTAGGTTGGACCCTATAACTAAGGAGGTGTGGTTGAGTGGTAGGGACTCATCCATCCTTAACCAAGGTCGAGGGTTCGAATCTTGCATTGGGCATGGAGCAGCTTTAAAATTCCTTGGCCAGCTGTCCCACCCTTTGAGGTGCCTACAAGCCAGCGCGGGGGATAGTCACTGTGGTCAACGGTGGATACCCTTGATCGTGAACCAAAAAAAAAAAGAAGTAGGTTGGACCCTTAGACCACACAAAAAAAAAGTAGGTTGGACCCGAAGTGCATTTGTTAAAGCTGAACTTACCAGAACTGAACTAAACTGGACTGAATTCAACATCACTAAACTGGATATTACTGAGCTGAACTGGACACAACTGAACTGAATTGAACACAATTTGATATGTGCGTGAGTAAAAAAAAATGTTTCTGAACTCAGCACCACTGAACTGAACTCGGCATCATTTAACTGAATTTGAAATCACTGAATTGACACCTGAACTGAACTGAACTGCCCGAGTAAACTCTATTAAACGCACCCCCAGTAACCAAAAAAAAAAAAAAAAAGGTAGGTTGGACCCCGTAGGGATTTTTGAGTTGTTAACAACTTTCTTTTAATGATTTTTGTTTGCCTTTAAATAGAAAATGAAGTTCGATTTACTGTGGTACTTTTTGTGCAAAATACTTCTTGGCTACAGTTGAATATAGACAATTTTACTGTACCTACCTAATTTATTTTTTTTTAATGTTTTAAAAAAACTTATGAAAAATCAATTTTTAATATTTATTTTTTTTTCCTTCCAAAAATAGTTAACTTCATTATTATTAAGCTACAACTACATAACAATTAACCCACGATTTCATAACATAACGTAGAAGGGTGTAGTTATTTTGGCTAATCCTAGTTGTAGCCAAAAAATTACCCTTTTTGTGGCTAGACACTCTGATGCTAATTTTGCTTACTAAAAGGCTATTAATTTGAAATTGGGCAAGAAGTCAAATGAAAGAACAAATTTTCAATTTTGTTTAATAAACATGTCTGGTTGAGCTGTCAATTACAGGAGTAAGGGGTCATCATGATTCAACCCAACACCTTTTGGTCATTTGGTTCTCATACTATGTGTATTGAAACCAACTCAACCAACATCTTAATGTATTTTTAGAAAATTAAATCTTGCTCTAATAACATATGTGTGATTGACTCTAATAGAAAAGGCATTCATCCAATAATTCAAATTTATTAACTAACAAATGATGATACCAAATTATATATACAAATAGATTTTGTGTCCGTACGATGTACGGGTTCTTGTTCATCATCAAATATTATTAGCTTCAATATAAAAAAAAATTAATCTTATCAATTTGACCCCTGTTTAGCCCACACACGTGTGACTGGCCCAAGTTGGCTTTGATTGGTCCACGCTTCAGCCAAAGATGGGTGTTTGCGTGAGGCGGGGTGTTGAAGTGGGTTGTCCCACGTTGGTCAAGAAAGAGTGCCTTGAGGTGTTTATAACTAAGGAAGTTACTCCACCCATTGGCAATTGATTTTGGGTTGAAACATTCTTTATGTTATAAACACTCTCTTAATGGGCCTATTTATAAAAGTTAACACAAAAGCTTAAATGTAATAAGATCAGATACAGAGTACTTCGTTATTTAACACTACAAAGGGGGTAATTTTTTATACACACTCAGGTGTATATAGTAAAATGTACTCCCCCAAGATAAACCTCTACAAGTCCAACACTTTTAAGTGTACGTACAACCCTTTCTTTTTTAGTTAGGGGTATATGTTGCACTATATTATTGAGTACACAATTAAATTGTTGTATGTACAATTACAAAGGCCTTTGTTTTTTAGAACGTCGCGGGCACCACGTAAGCTAAATATATAAGAGTATTTTTGAAAAATTACATTAAGATATACTACGTCATAAATTTAAGTAAAAAATGATTTTTTATAGACGGGAGCTTCAAAATAGACTAATGTCCCTTTCACTCTCATTAAGGAGGGAGATTTCCATTTTTTGTTTGAAGGTTGAAACTAATGACGTGTTAAGAAGTTGGTCAAGGGTTAGAATTTAAACTTGTCTATTGTGTCATCTATAGATGAATAGGGTTGGGTGATCTGTCTCATTATTTTTTGACAACTCTGTTTTTGTTTTGTTCCCTTTTAGAAAGGAAAGAAAATCACAGTTGCACACCTAAATCAACTACGACAGTACGATTATAACTTAAATGGACTACCCCCTTTTTTTGTTCATTACACGACTATTCCTTAAATAACTACAGTAAGTTGGTTCTTAGGTCCTTTTTTTTCGTCATTTTTATGCCGCAATTCGTTCCGTTCCGTTCCGCATTCTGTACTTCATTTTGTCTCATATTTTTTTAAATTATTCGCACCCTTCCATTTCATTCTGTTCCAATCTGTTCTGTTTCTCATCGTCCCGCACCATTCCGTTAAAGAAAACAGAGCCTAAATATGATGCGGTGGAACTGTGGAATACATACATTTTACCGACTTAACCCAACTTAGTCAACTAACGGCATATTCTTCCACTGTTTTGAAAAGGAAATGTTGTCCTCTGTTATTAATTAGATTTTTCAATTGTCACTAATAGTTCTCAGTTGCTCCAAATGTCGCCAATTACTCTCCAATTTGACCCACTTTTTCCCAAATTTATATTTTCGAGTGTTTTGAATAATAATTATTATTATTGTTATTATAATAATAATAATTATCATTACAATAAATATCACAATTATTATAATAATAATAATATTATGATCATAATCACCAAAAAATCAATAGAAGGGTCATTTTGTAACTTTTGGTAAGAAGAAATCACTTTTTAATAAAACAAGGGTCACAATTCATAATAAGTGATCCCAATATTTCTAAATAGTGACCCTCAATATTTGTGAATTGTTCTCATACATGACTTACTCTATCATAATAATAATAATAATAATAATAATAATAATAATATGTTAATTATAGTATTAATTATAATAATAGTATTATTTTTATCATGTTATTTATAGTATTATTTATAATAATAACTTTAAGTTGGTAAACTGATCGTGTAAACTTTAACAAACACAACCTCAATCTTACTCTTAATTATTCTATTATCCTATGTAAGCAAATTGATATTTTATCCGAGGTAGTTGTTTTGCCACATCTATATAATGCAAACCTCTGCTTGCATGCATGTAGTATTTGCCAACTTGTGCTTCTGCTTGTTAATTTTCTGTTGATTCACTTGGACCAATCTTGATTGACTTGGACCAATCTTGATGACTAGCTAGTATAGCATTAGTTTATTGTGGCATGAACTTTAATTTGTTCTTGGTGATTCAATTATTAGCAAATAATTGTGTGTACTGTTCTTTTTCACCCTTCTAGAAGGTGGGAATAAGAACTATACAATATCATGAGGTGACTAGCTTTTATTAACAAAATTTCCTTTTTTTAAGTATCGAACAAAAAGAGCTTGAAAAAGTTGACAACTTGTACTTAAAATCCTTGTGGAACTCGATCGACAAGATTAATCAGAAGATAAGAACTTGATAAGTGAGTTTTATGGTGTGATTTTTAGATCTTATTTGGTTAGGTCAGTTTAGTTCAATTTAGGAGCGGTCTCATGTCAATTCAGTGATTTCAGTTTAGGCTGTGTTTGATTCAACTTAATTTAAGTTCAGTTCAGTTAAGTTCAGTCCAGTTAAGTGTCAATTAATTAAGTTCAGTTCAGTCCAGTTCAGTTCAGTCCAGTCCAGTTTAGTTCAGCTCAGATTATGATTATTATGATAATTATGATAATTATATTAAATAATTATAATGATTAGAATGATTAGAATAACTATAATAATTCAGTTAAGTTAAGTTGAGTTGAGTTGAGTTGAGTTGAATTGAGTTGAGTTAAGTTAAGTTAAGTTAAGTTCAGTTACGTGAAATTCAATTGAATCAAACGGAGCCTTATTGCAGTGGAGTTCAGTTCAGAAATATACATTTTGTCTCACATAAAAATGGGGTCCAATTTAGTTCAGGGGTTTTTGATTAAGTTCATTTATGTTCATTTCAGTTCAATAATATTAAATTCAGTTTAATTCAGTTCAGTTCAACCGGCAAAAACACAGCCTAATTAGTTGAGATGCCAAACAAGTTTAACAAAATGACCTTGATTGATTATTTAGTACGTGTTCAATGTTTGCTATTAGTAACCCATTAGCAGGGTTTCGTTTAGGTAGGGAGATAATATCTTTTAAGTATTTTGTTGACATGTACATATTTAAGGTCTTAAAAATAGATCGAAATTGATCATAATAATCTTCAATCATAAAAATAGTTGGGATGTTTCCTTTCGGAGGAAAATTTTAAAATTTTTATACCATTCATTTTTAAATTTATATACGATTACTTTTAATCTTTTGTGAATGATATATGACATATACCCCTTTCGGATCACAAATAATTTTATGTTAAAAATTTTCGGATTAATGTTACCAAACTTTGATCATTAATTAATGAAAAGTTATAAATTTTACAGCATAAATCTTGCTAGATTAATTTCGAACAATACTTTCAAAAATTTTACTACTTTTGCCTCTGAAATGTAATGGATTAAATCGACGTGGCTTATAAAAGTGTTTGCACATCTTGAAAATAGGTTCTCTTTATTATGTCTTTATTAGAATAAGACCGTATATAATCAATCTCCTTTCCGATTTTGTCTAGGCGGAACACTCTTTAAAGCCACTTAGATAACGTTGATGTTGATGTTGATGTTGATGTTAATCGTTATGTATTCATCCTAATACGGACCCCGGCCCTGGCGCCCTGCAATGCCTGCATATTCTGGCTACCCCGCCTTGTCGGCTGCCATCAATTCATGTTGATGTTGTCTTTCAATTCTCCCACCCAAAATTAATGCATTTGGGGCCTTGCCAAATGCCAATAATCTTATTGATGTATTCTTGTTTTTATAGAACCAAAAAGTTGGTTTAATTATAGTAGGATCGGATGACCTGTTAGCAATAATTTAGCATCTTAAGTTGTATGAAGAGAGCTTTCAACGTAGGTTGGATCTCGTAGAGCTTTTTGAGGCGTTGACAACTTTCATTTAATGATTTTTGTTTGCCTTTGTTGAAAATAGTATTACTGGGAGAATTCTTAGTTTACGTACCCACCAAGAGCTGATCATTTGCAGGCTCAGGTTGGACACTGACTAGGTTTTTAAAGAAAAAAATATTCAACGGATCTAAAATTTGTTGTCCTTGTCCGCCTATTAGGACTCAAAATTGTTGCCATGACCCGCTCTATTAGCGGGCCGGGCTTGCCCATGGCGAACGAGATTTTAAAAAAAATATTTTTCAATTAAACTTTAATAGTTTTTCTTTGTTTGCGATAAATAATTTTACTATTAGTATGCGACCTAACTCCAAAATCAAGCGTAATATTCCACATAATCACGATTTTGATGATTTATCATACAAATAAGGCTTAACAACACACAAACAAACAAAAAAAACTCACAATTTTTTTAAGTAAAAAATTTTAAACGGGCAGGACGGGCCCGCCCACGGGCCATTATGTGTTGTCCTTATCCGCCCATTTATTTAAACGGACCGGGCTAAACCCGCCCATTGAATAATTTTTTTCCAAAAACCTTGTCCATACCCGCCCAAATTACGGGACGGGAGGGCCGGGCTTTTCCGGCCGTCCCGTCCATGATGTGGTATCATGTGTATTTAAGCCCAGATAGACTACCCGGTGGGTAAACTAATGTTTCTCCGTATTACTGTAAGGCGAAATCAAACGAAAGGAAAACAATTATTTTGAATGTGGGCCGAATGATTTACAATTTTGCCCGAATTAGTGCAGTAAGATAAGGCGTCGTCCCTTAAGGTTAGCATAAGGCTCCCCGATTTCGTGAACTCGGAATTGAGGAGATGAAACTCTCAATAATACTGCTCAGAAGTTTTGCATGAATACTAACACGAACACGAGAGAGTCTCCTATTCAACTCAACTAAACGATAATAAACCATTGGACTATATAAATCAATGAAAAACTAATGTGGGACAAACACTTTACTCATAAAAAAGTGAGAGAGTTAAAAACTCACTTTGCAAACACCTTGAAAGCTTGGCATTTAATTTCCAACAGTCTTTTTATAGAAAATTTAGTTCGTTTTACTGCAACGCGTGAAATATGCACTCGCATATATGGTGCTTGATGTGTCCATTGGTGCCACGTCATTAGTGATGTTAAACTTGGCCTAAATAAAAATATGGCCTAAGTATGGTATATTGTGCTACACACACCTGATTACACACAAAAATTTGCTAGTTTACTGTGGTACTTTTTGTGAAATACTGATTAGCTACATCTAAGTGTAGACAATTTAACTACACCCAACTATCTTAATTTAATTTTTTTAAAAAATTGTGAATCTTATCAAAAATAAATAAACATATTTATGAAAAATCAATTTTAAATTTTTATTTTGTTTCCTTCCGATTGAAGTTAACTTCATTATTATTAACCTATAACTACATACAATCAACGCACCACATTGTAATACCCATTGCTTTTCTTTTTATGTGGTAACTATTCATTTAGTATGGAAAAAATGTATCTTTTGCAAAACGGGATCAAAAATTTATAAAGTAGCCGGAAGATCAAGCTTAGAGGGATTAACATGGCTTTTTAATTTTTCTAGAGGATACTTACCAAAGTTCAAAGTATTTGAGTATTCGAGCCAAAATGTCCAAAAGTGTAGAGGATCTTGGCCAATTTATCCTAATTCAAATTATGACACCAAGCAAACTATATATACAATCAAGTCCAACAATTATGGACTTAATATAATTACAATATTTAGAAACCAAATGAGTATACATTTTATTAAAATAATTAATTTATTGAAATTACAACAACATATTTATAACTTGTAGAGAGACATGATTTTTGTTTCTTGTAAAAAAATGCAAATTGTTAAATATATTAAAAAAAAGTGTCTCGCCTGTCAAAAAAGCATTTTCGTGTATTTTTTTTTATTATATAAGATAAATTCAAATTTCTGGGTCAAACGGGTCGACCCATTAACGAGTCGAGTTTGATCCAAAAACTATCGTGTTTAACGGTTAGGGTCAAAAGGGTTTCGAGTCGAAAAAATTTAGTCAAAACCCTTTAAATTAAGTTGGGTCGAGTCGAGTTTACGAGTCAGTCCAGATTTTTACAATTTTAATCTTAACTCATTTCTCCATGTATTTCTAGAATATTATGTCTTGGCTCTTATATCATATGTGTGATTGACTCTAATAGAAAAGACACTCATCCAATAATTCAAATTTATTATTAACTAACAAACGATGACACCAATTATTTATATAGTAATGAAGTCCAACAATTATGGACTTAATTACAATATTTAGAAACCAAATGAGCATACATTATATTAAGATAATTAATTTATTGAAATTTCCCACAAGATATTTATTATAACTTGTAGAGAGACATGACTTCTTCTTTTTTTCCCTTTTTGGTGCTATAAAGGGACTAAAAATAATCAAAGAGTGCACTTAAAAACGAACATGAATCGAATCAAGTACAGTTAAATTTGTAAGAAGCATATCCAAAGACACCATTGCGAGCCCAGCTGTAATGAATGAGTTCTGCAGTTGAATCTTCACCAGCAGCTCCCATGGCTACATGTAGTGGGTACAAGTGCTCTGGACCAGGGTGTGCTATCTCCCAGTTTGGTGCTAACTTCTTGTAATTGTTCACATCTTCATACCTGACACAAAGAGTTTTAAGAGTCAAGAGAGTCTATGATGGTATATTTGGGTACAAAAATTTGTTTAAAACGGTTTTATTGTAACTTTTAATAAGATAATAGTAACTTTTTTGGATCACAGCTCATAATAAGTAACGTTTATATTTTTAAATAGTAATCCCTTTTTACTGTGAATTGATCCCATATAAGACATACTCTATGAAAAAAATTAAAATGACACAAAAAGAAATTGTAGTGAATTTGTAAAACATCCAAAATTGACAAATCGTAGGGGTTTTAATTTGTAGAACAGAGGAGGATAATTATAAATCAAAAAAATCTCTACCCATTAATTTAAACTTTTCTGGGTAATTGATTTTGTAAACATTATCACCACTAAAAAAAAAAATTGTATGTATTTCCTCCACTAATTCATATGACTTATGCAGTTATGCTAATATATTCATCTGGAACGGAGGGAGTAATAAATTACCGTGTACTAATGACGGCATCTTTAAGCCAGTCATCAAACTCGGCCGCCCAAGGAGCAACTCCGCCGGGACAATGAGGGGTGTCATCGGAGGGGTGTACCACCCCGCCGGAACCAATGATGAGGATATCTTCCTCCATAAGAGGTGCCAATGCTTTTCCCATGTTATAGTGGTGTGTACCATCCATGCTTGGTTGAACCGAGAGTTGACATACAGGGATATTGGCTTCTGGGTACATGAACAATAGAGGGAACCATACACCATGGTCAAACCCACGCTTATCGTCTACGTCACATTTGAACCCTGATGATGTCAACAGTTCTTGTACCTTTGTTGAAAGTCCAGGAGCCCCATGAACTGGATACTTGATCTGACAGTATATATTAATAACCACAAATTAAAATTGTAGCAAATATTGATTGTATAGAAAAGTTGTAACTGTAATAGATTGTTTTTTTTGAGCTAGGTGTTTGTTGGAGCTTGTGTATAGGGCTATTGTTAGTCGCTTGTCTGTATCAAGGGAGGTTGTTTTTAGGAGATGTACTACACTGGTACATCTTGCTCTTCTGGAAATTATAAATCTTTTTCCGATAGGGGTACCACCTTGGTATCCTTTGGATAATGAAATACAAGCTAATATTTTCCAAAAAAAGAAATTCATAATAATTCCAATTACAATATTTTTAATGGTTTATTTAGACAACGACGTATACAAGTGATAATATTTCGGAGAATGATACATCCACCCACTGGGTTAGTAACCCACCTATCTTATGTATCAATCTCTCTCCTCCATTTTCAGATTTTCTTCCCTCTATTTTCAAAAAATAGCACTTAAGAAAGAAGAGGGATAGATATAAAATAAAGGTGGGTTGTCCACCCAATACGTCAACCAAATATTTTCCTAATAGTGATTACAGGAGGGAGCTAGCAGCCCATAGTGTATGTATGTGGTCTATGGTCCAACGTAAGATCAATTTGATAGGAGGGAGCTAGCTGCCTAGTATGGTCCAACAACGTAAGATCAATCATGCATTTATTTTATGGTTCCCATTTTGGAAATATTACTTTTCAGTGTCAAAATAACGGGGCTGAGTTTTTTGCTCAAAATATTACTTTACCATAGGTAGATCTGAAAAACGAGTCGGTCAGGTCGGGTTAAATATGAGTTTGACTTCGGGTTACTCAACGGGTTTTGACAAATATTATCTCATAATTTTTGGGTCGAGTCAAGTTAGGGTTGGTTATCAAGTCGAGTCGGGTTAGGGTCGGTCATCGGGTCGAGTCCATAGATGTACGCCTAAAAGGTGTATATAGTAGATTGTGACGACATACAAGTACCTTCAGTTTTTTGTTAAAAGCTACTATAGATAGCTTTCAGAAAATCAATTTTCGGCAACTTGAAAAATATTAGAACTAACCAAAAAAAAAAAAAAAGTTAGAGTTTACCGTAAAAGTATATATACGTCTATTCAAACAAAACAAAGTTTGTGAGAGTTTTTTGACAACCCAAAAGTTGAATTATCTCCTCAAAATGTTTTCTGCCAACTATAACCATAAGGTGGATGAAAAATGGACTAGTAATATCTATATTCCTAACTATTTGTAGTTCTATTTTTGTGTAAGTGTACTGTGGAGGTAACAAGTAAAAACTGATGTTGCACTAGCGAATGGAAAGGCAAACGGATAAATTTCAGCATATGGCATCAGAGTCAGATAACTAAGAAGTTCATTCTGAATTAAAATTTTGAGAGCTCCCATTTCATTCCTAGCTATTAAAGTGGTACATCCGTACATACATGGTTTGAAAACGACATGTGCATGCATGCATTATCTACATTTTTGTTTTGGAAGGAAGTTTAATTGAATTTAAATTAAGCTAAGTTACAGAAGTTCAGAGTTAAGTGTTGGAGAGTTTGGAACCCTAATATTACAGTCCGACAAGTCTAAATGAAAAGGTTCAATAATAAAACATAATGGGACATCATCTACATTTCAAGACAATCAATAACTACCTAAGATTCCAAGAGATGATATATATGGAAGATGAAAAAAACAAACCTCGTACAAAGAAGCAGGATAGTCATCAAAATCATGGATGGTTTCAGGGTGGTCAACAGTGGTGACAGTGGGGTGATCAGTTGCCCAATGAGCAGAGATCATAAGAATGGCCTTAGGGGCCTTTTTCAAGTAAATTTTCTCTTTCCAACTCTCAAAGAAATGCCTCAATTTTATGGACTTATCCACATACATAATTGGATCTCCATGTGTTAAATAGTATGTCTCTCTAATACTTTCCTTTGCCACAACCATTTTTGTTGTGCAAATAACAACTCAATATTGTTTATTCTTTGTTTTTTTCTCTTCTTCTTCGCCTTGGACTTCCCACCCCTTTGCATCTCTATTTATAGATCAAAATAGACCTCTCTACTATTCAATGTATGTATATACGTAGATATATATATACATACTACATGAGTTGTTGGCTTCACCTCTTCCATGCATTTAAGGGATCTTGTCTTGATAATTTTGATGTATGAAAATGAAAAAAAATAACCGTAATACTCCATCTTTAATATTTATTCTTTAATGCTTGATCGAGTTTATTTATATTTTTTTGATGGGATATTGATTATAATAGGGTTGAGGAGTAGAAATTCTGGGTATCGTGTACCAGAACTGAAATCGGTTGGTTTCGAAACCAAAATTAGTCCAACTAGTTCCATTTCTGATTCCCAAGATTAGGAACCTATACAAAGCAATTACAATTCCAAATCTCGACTTTTAAGTATCAAAATTGGTTGGGTATCCAGTGACTCAAGATCTCACTAGTAAAACGACATGAATGACAATGAAATGACATGAAATACGAGCTATCAAATCCCAGAAAAAACTAAATTATATAAACAACTATAGAAGTATTATGAAGAAATACGATAAAAACCACGTACACATAACGCACCACTCAAACTAATTTGATTTTAATTGGTGAATTTAGATGTATTTTTTGAAAAATAATTATGAATAGGCTCACTACTTATATGATTCTCATGTTTATATTGATTATTTAATTTTAAACAATACTAAATTTGGATTTAATATGGACATGACTACCTAGAAGTCTGTAGGTACCTAGTGAATCTAGTTTCAATCCTAAAATACTATTTTAACCGTAAATAACTGTTATGAAATGAATATTAATATTTTAAAAATATAAAATTTTGAAAATATTATTTGAAATGAATCTATTAAAAGTCTCTTTGTATCGTAAATCGTCATTCGTTTTCATAAATTAATGATCAAAATCTATTACCTTTGATCCTAAAAAAAAAAAAAGTATAATTTGGGTAGTGGGTGGAGGGAGTATTTATATATCTTCAGTTAAGCTAATACTAGTGCGTGGAATAATGAGAAACTCTCAATTTCTTAAGAGTCACTACATAGTCCTTGTAATAGGTACTCACAATAAAGCCAGAAGACTTTTTAAACAACTTAGATAGATCAAGCGATCAATAAGTGGTTGGTGTGAGTGGTTCGTCACTCTCATTTCTTAAGTAAGGTTGAGTGTTTGAATTTTGTGAATGGAGAAACTATTTAGTGGGAGCACTTTACCCTTTTGTAGACCGATCCGATGCGAACATAATTACCTTACTTGAGTCAAAAGGGCTTGGGTGAACATGTGGTTAAACAAAAAATACTTAGATCAAGCGATCGAGTTTGAGTCCTTGAACAGATCCTTGATTCATTTTAATTTTTTTTTTTTTTTGAGAAGATTGATTCATTCTAATGACAGGGCAACAACCAAATGACCGATAGAGCATATATACATGTTTGAAAACATAACTCACACCCAACAACTCATTAGTCGTAATCTTACCTTACTATTAAAACACAATACAGCTCTCCTAAGACTTGCCACGTGGCATATTTGAGATAGACATATGAGATGCCACGTAAGTCCCAAAATTCGTATGGTAACGACACGTAAGCCGCCACGTAATCCGCTCATGCAAGTGTGTCAAACATTTATTTGACTTAATAAATGCAAAACAACATAATTATTATCATTTTTCTTCAAGTTATAAAATCAAATAACTTTTGTTACGCAACTATATAAATTATAATTCTTACTTCATTGGATCAAGTTCAGAAAATGCTTCAAAATGAGATACATATGTCCTATATTTGACTCTATAATGTTTGGTACAAGTTATAAAACAAATAAACTACCGTTTATCCTCGCCATGTGGCACTTTTACGAGATATTTGTTATGTTTGTCATGTGCCCTTTAGATCATCATTGCATTGTCATGTGTTGTTATGTCATTCATTACTTTGATTGTATGATTAATCTGTTAGCTAGATTGTCACCAAAATAGATAATTGAGTATCAAAACTTCTTTAATTAGAATATTTACTTACTTTATTTATAAAAAAAAAAGCAAAAGAGAAAAGACCCTTAATCACATGACTATAACATCCGTGTAATTAAGACACCTACTATAACACCTAAGAAAATAGACAACATATAAAAATAAACTAACCCGGAGCATCGTCCGGGACAAAAACTAGTTAGACTTTATTCTACTCAAGCAACTTGAGAATTTTTTTTTTCAGCAACTTGATATTTTATCAAAACGATCGCGAGGTAGTTGTTTTGCCACATCCATAGTACGTCTAGCAACGCAAACCTCTACTTGTATATTTTTTTTTGGGGTCCAAAATAAGCTTTTTGTTTGACTTCATTGCATAGTTGTCGAGACAATATTTTGACCATCGAATAACTATAATTCTATAAATATAGAAAATAAACAAAAGTTCATATTTTAAACGTACAATTTCTAAAACTGAATTTAAAAATAGCATTTTAATTTTGATATTGTTTTTTTTTTTTTTTTGGTTCACGACTAAGGGTATCTAAAACGACCACAGTGACTATCCCTCGCGCTGGCTTGTAGGCACCTCAAAGGGTGGGACAGCTGGCCAAGGAATTTAAGGCTGCTCCATGCCCAAGGCGAGATTCGAACCCTCGACCTTGGTTAAGGATGGATGAGTCCCAACCACTCAACCACACCTCCTTGGTTTTAATTTTGATATTGTAAATGTTCATAATTTTTCACAAATTATTATTTAAATTTTGTGATGTCTTATTCAAAAAATCAAAGGGAAAGCTAACTTTAAAGCAGATGGAGTATTACTGTATTAGCCAAATGCACAATGGCAATTGCCAATTGGCATATATAGAGTAATTGGGACTCAACTCCTACTTACAACGGAAGTAGTTGTGTTGTGCTGTGCTTCTACTTGTTGTCTGGACCAAGGCCAACCATTCACCGGGCCAACTTTGCGTGGTCTATTACACTAGAATTGAATTTCATTCACTTATACTTAACTTGGACTAAATATTGACATCATTGTATGAGGACATACATGACATTATGAAGATATGGAGTTGATAAGTGAGTGTAGGGGTAGTATGATGTTTCCAATGTGTTTAAGCAAGTAAATTACTTGAGATGCCAAACAAGTTTGATAAAATGGAACTAGTTTAATCATTAAGTTTACTAAGAATATCTTGGCGTTATGGTTAAACTAAAACTAATGGTTCGCTCGTTTACTTGCCAATAATGAATGCGATGAGAAAATTTAAGGTGGAAAAGGAATAATAGGGAAGAGAGAGATGAGAAAAATGAGATTGATTACACTATCTAAATCAATCATCTTTACATGGACTGGGTTAAAGTCGTGCATTTGTGATTACAACATAAGAGCGAGGGTGCAATCAACTTTACTTTTCCTCTCTGATCTATCTCCTCCCACTTCTCCTTTTAATTTTTACCTCACATCTATACCATAAAATAAATGTATTATTGCATTACTAGCAATTAAACAAGCCCTAAAGTACTGTCTGTATTAGGCCTCGGGTTCGAATATCCCTCCCTCTCATGTGATTCCTGTGATTTTGAATGTCAGGCTTTGCGATTGGTGCTAAATGATGTAACTTTATAGCTATTATTGGACCGAAACTGGCGATGATGAGGAGGCATAACCATAATTTTTTTGTTTAATTTAGTGCTAAGAGATCTTGCTCTAGTGGTGTAATACTCTAATACCCTGTATTATTATTTATTTTATAATAATAACTATTTATGTGATTTATTGGTTTTAAATATTAATTGGGCTTTTATAGTATTTTGAAATGCCTAGCTAATTAAAATGTGATATTTAATTTTGCGCCTAATATATAATTGGGTCGAAAAAATTGAATTGTTTGGGTTATAAATTTCGGATTTGGCCGTAAATATTAATGGATTTTTAGACTCTTTTGGGCAAACTTTATTGGACTCTTTCAGCAAGGGATTGAGCTTGACTCTCGGCCGGCTACACTCAAGTTTGGACTTGAGTAATCATGAGTTGTTTGGCAGCCTTAGCTCCAACTGATAACCATGTGTACATCACACATGCATGTCGTTTATTGGAAATGGTTGAACAAAGATCCAGATTTTACCTAGAATAATGTTAAATTTTAAAGTGTTGTTTGGTTTATTATGAGAAGTTGCAATTCCAATGAACTTATAATTACTGTCATTTAAAAGTTCTGTCAAATATTAAGTTTTTGGTTGAACATAGTATAGGTTCCTACAGAAAGTTCGACTTACCTAAATTTATCTAGGAGAATTTAGATAAGCTGCTTCCCTTATTTCGTGGGAATTAGAACTTCCCCCATTTTTTGTTAACAAAACAACTCAACATTTTGTGCTTCCTAGGAACTTACATTGCACTTTTTATGTCAACCAAACAAGCACTAATTGCTTTAATGACAATTGGAGTTTTCGGGTTATCTTTTTCCCTATTGTTTTTCTTGTTTTTTGGTAGGAAACATGTTTACATGGTTGAGAATTCATCATCCATACTCCATTCATATTCATTTCATCCTTTTAAGTTTGTCCATATTTGTTATGATGGATTTGAGTCAACAGGATCTTCGTTGTATAGGAGTATTGTTGCCGTTTTCCCTGATATATGTTAGGGCTTGGCTGTAATCTGTAGTGGTCATATCACAAGAATTTGTATAGGGCAGACTTTAAAGATAGGGTCGTCTTTCAATACATTTCCTTTTTTATGTCTTTCTCTGATAAAATATGCGGAATAAACAGCTTAACTTTATTAATCACAGGAGAGCCATATATATAGGCTATACAGAAACGTAACATACAAGCTACAGAAAACAGAAAATAATTACATAAATATATATTTTCATATATACAATATATTCCAATACTCCCCCTCAAGTTGGAGCATGAAGGTCACGAATGCCCAACTTGCCAAGCAAAAACACAAATTGTTGTCGTCCCAAAGTTTTGGTGAATAAATCGGCAAGCTGGTATGAGTAAGTACGTGTGCAGTAGAAATATTTTCGGACATTAATTGTTCACGAATAAAGTGACAATCGATCTCAATGTGCTTTGTCCTTTCATGAAAGACGGGATTCGCAGCAATATGAATAGCTGCCTGGTTATCACAGAAGAGCCGCATGGGTTGCTTGTGAAATACTCCCAAGGAAGCAAGAAAGGACTTAAGCCATAAAAGTTCTGCCGTGGTAGTGGCCATCGATCGATATTCAGCTTCAGCTGAAGACCGAGACACAGTTGGTTGTTTCTTCGTCTTCCAAGAGATCGGAGAATTGCCAAGAAGAACAAAATAACCAGTAAGCGACCGACGAGTAAGAGGACAACTATACCAGTCAGAATCGCAATAAGCATAGAGTTGAAGGTCACTATCTGCACGCAAAAATAAACCTTGTTCCGGATTACCTTTAAGGTAATGTAAAACCCAAAGGACTGCCTCATAGTGCTCCTGTCGAGGGGCCTGCATAAATTGCGAGAGAATACGCACAGAATATGATATCTCGGGACGTGTAATAGTAAGATAGATCAAGCGCCCTACCAGACGACGATAACGTCCCGGACCCGGGTAAAGCTCGCCTTGCGCAAGACTCAAATTATGATGTCGTACCATAGGAAAAGGAGCAGGTTTACAACCAAGAAGACCCACTTCTGCCAAAATGTCCAACGTATATTTTCCTTGGCATAAATAAATACCTGCATCACTTCTGGCACATTCAATGCCTAGAAAATATTTTAGTGGACCCAAATCCTTGATACTAAAACATTCATCTAGGTAACATTTGAATGCCGAACAAGCTGCAGAATTGTTACCAGCAACAATAATATCGTCAACATATACCAAGACAGAAAGAAATATATCACCTCTCCGATATGTGAAAAGAGTGTGGTCAGCGTGAGATTGCACAAACCCATAGCGACGCATAGCTGAAGTCAACTTTGCAAACCAATTTCGAGGTGATTGACGCAACCCATACAAAGATTTACGCAGCTTGAAAACTTTGTTTCCTTGGGTGGAGAAACCCGGTGGTAGTTTCATATAGACCTCTTCTTGAAGGTCTCCATGCAGAAACACATTATTGACATCCAGTTGATGAATCTCCCAATTTTTGGCAACAGCAACAGCAACAGCAAGAAAGGTGCGTACACTAACAAGCTTTGCAACTGGCGCGAAAGTTTCATTGTAATCAATACCCTCATCTTGATTATTACCTAAAATAACAAGTCGAGCCTTGCACCTTTCTATTGTACCGTCAGCACGGTATTTTATTTTGTACACCCAATGGGTTTCTTGCCGGGGGGAAGATTCTCAACTGTCCAAGTATGATTTTTTTCAAGAGCATCAATTTCTTTAGCCATAGACTCACGCCACTAAGAGTCTTTAACAGCTTCCTGAAAATTTCGGGGTTCAACCCCGTCTGTCACAGCATGCAAAAACTTGCTATGGGCATTAAAGAACTTAGCACATGTGACATAATTAGCTAATGGATAAGGCGTACCTGAGGACACAGATGTCTGGAAAGTAGGCGAAATAAATGGGGTAGAAAGCCAAGCCGAGTGACAAATATAATCAGATAGCTTCACAGGAGGACGACGCTCACGCTGAACCCTACCCGAAGGTGCGACATCGGAAGACGAGACATCTGAAGATTGCCCTTTACTCCCCATGTCGTAGGAAGACAATGCACGGTTCGGGGAACTATCTAACGGCACGACAGGAGACCCGTCCGTCGGTTGAGTAGTCGGAGAAACTAAGAAAGGCGGCTCCTAGGGATCATTAGGTACCGAGGTGGAATTCGGTTGGGCAGTTTGTAGGGGATCTGGTAAAATACAATCATCAATACACCCAAGATCAACAGACTGAGGGGTTTGTGAGGAGGCCGCAAAAGGGAATACCGTCTCATGAAAGAGCACATCTCGAGAGATAAAAATCTCCTTAGTCTCTAAATCAAGGAGTTTCCATCCTTTCTTACCCCGTGGATATCCCAAAAACACACATTTTCGACTACGGGAAGCAAATTTATCTTTTGTCCTAGAATGTTTGTGCGCGTAACATAGACAGCCAAAAACTCTAATATGGGTATAGGAAGGGTTTTTCTTGAAAAGGATCTCATAAGGTGTTTTTCCATTCAATAACTTTGTAGGTGTGCGATTAATGAGTACAGCGGCTGCTAAGACACACTCACCCCAAAATTCAATGGGTAAACTAGCATGAAAACGAAGAGCACGGGCAACTTCAAGAATATGACAATGTTTGCGCTCAACCCTACCATTTTGCTGGGGAGTATCTGTGCAACTGGTCTGCAAAATAATACCATTATCTCTAGAGAACTTTGGCATACCACCAGAAGTGAATTCCAACCCATTATCACTTCGAATCAACTTGACATTTTTATTAAATTGGGTTTTAATCATAACACAAAAATCTCGTAATAGACCCCCAACTTCACCTTTGTCACGCATCAAATAAACCCACAAAGCTCTACTATGATCATCCATAATAGTCAAAAAATAATGATCACCCGAGATAGATTCCTCACGATAAGCACCCCAAATATCCACATGAATTAAATCAAAACATTCATCAGCAAGATTCTCACTTAAAGGAAAAGGACTACGTGTCTGTTTTACTCTAGGGCATACGTCACAAAGTTGAATATGCTTTTTAATCTGACTATGAGTACTAGTAATTATTCCAGACAGTAAAGATAAATTCTGACTTGATGGATGTCCGAGTCTTCGGTGCCATAAATCACTTGTGTCAGCACTGGTTGCCATTCAGACTGCAGCTTGTGTCACCGGCCTAAACACGCACACCCCATTTCGAAACTCACCTAGTCCAATCGGCATCCTCGAAGTCCGGTCCTGTATCACACAAAGCTCTTCAGTAAATGACACATAGCATTTGGATTCAACAATTAATTGCCCAACAACAAGTAAATTGACAGAAAGTTGAGGCACAAATAAAATATTGGGTACACAGAATTCAGGAGAAAACCGAACAGTGCCTTTCTTAGTGGCAGGAACTAGTCTACCATCGGAAAGGGTGACTAGACAATTACGTATTTCCACAATCTCCGAAAGCAATCCCAAATTTCCAGTCATATGGTGGGAACACCCACTGTCAATAAGCCAAATAGGTGAATAAAGTGCTTGCTTACCAGAAAGTTTCGGATTACCGGATGGCGAAGACTCAATAAGCTGTAAAAGACGTTGAACCTGATCAGTAGTGAGATGTGGTGTGGAGGATGAATTGCCCTTATCCATCACACCCATGGCAGCATTCGCAACTTGTGGCTGTTGGGAACTCGTGTTCTGCAGGTGTTGGCCACGTCCTCCCCCGCACCTGTTCCTCTACCTCGACCATAGCCTGGTGGGAAACCAACTCGCTGGTAGCAGTGCTCATAGTCATGGCCAGGCTTGCTACAGGAAGAACATTGTAAATTGCGTTGCTCGGTAGGAGCCCGCATTGGTGGGGAAGGGACAGGTTCAGTACCTCGTCCAGTCATAGGTACCGTTAGTGCTGCAAAACTCATCACCTCAGAACGTTCATCACGTCCACGGACAACATGGCGATGTCGTTCTTCTTGAGTGATCAAAGAGTAAACTCTGTTGAAGGGTGGCAGTGGCTCAGTGCTCAATATCTGGGAACGAAGAGGCCCATATGCTGCACCATCAAGTCCCATGAAAAATTGATGTGTTCTTTCATCATCCAATTTTTTCTGTAATTTCTGAAGCATACCACACTTACAGTTACAAGTGCAGACAGGAAGAGAATCACAAGTATCGAGTTCGTCCCAAATCGACTTCAATTTGGTAAAGTAGGAAATAACATTCATACCATCCTGCTTTAAAGAAGACAGACGCGATTTTAACTGATGAACTCGAGGAGCATTACCAACAAAGTAACGCTCTTTGAGGTCATTCCACATCTCCTGAGCAATTTTATATCCAGCTACACTAGACTGAATTGAGGAATCAATAGTATTAAACACCCAAAAGACAACCATTGAATTATTCATCTTCCATGCACGAATTTCAGCACTATTATCAACAGCAGGTTCCTTAATTTCACCATCAATAAAACCAATTTTATTTTTAGCCTCAAAGGCATTCCGAACAACCTTTTCCCATACATCATAATTATCACCAGACAATATGCACTTAGTAATTACTGCACCTGGCCTGGGGTGTCTGAGGAGGGCAAGTAGTAAAGCGATGAAGGATCGTTATGAAGAAGAGGCTTGGAACCTCCAGAACCACCATCACCATTCTTATCCTTCGTCATAGTATGCACGAACTAATTAAAGTCTAGAAATTGGCTACTGCAACACAATCTGCAAAAAAACAGATACAAAAATTGTCCGGAAACAATAAAAACGCCCAAAAACCCTAGAAAACGATGGATTTAGGCCTTGAGAGGGTGGTGCCAGTGGCAAAGCAACTGGTCTTGCTCAGATCGACGTTTCTCTTCAAACAAAGTATATTCGACGTAACATACAAGCTACAGAAAACAGAAAATAATTACATAAATATATATTTCCATATATACAATATATTCCAATATTCTCTCCTCTCTCCTTCTCACGCCTCAACCAAAATCTATTGATAGATGGGTTTCTTATGAGGCGATATTGTATACTTCGTAAATAATAATGCAATCACATGTAAGCTAAAAAAAAAGAGCCATGTCAGGCTCTGTTTGATTCACCTTAATTTTACTTAAATTCAGTTCAGTTCAGTTCGGTTTATATGTAACTTTATTACTTATATAACTTTTTAGTCCGAAATAATTTCATGATGAAATTTATGTCATCGGAAAGATCTCAAAGCATACTTTGAAATGAGTCTAATATTGACTATGTTTGGACGAATTTTAAATGGTTAACGATCAATTTCAAAAAATCACTTAAGTTCAGTTCACTTCAGTTCAGATCAGTTCAGTTTAGATCAGTTTTATCCAGGTGAATCAAACGGAATCTCATTCATTTTCGGTAAGATGTCAACAGCTTTGATTCCATGTTACATTTTCATTTTTCTTCCCCTTATCGCTTCCACATAATAGATTAACAAGTATATTCTTGCACCATCGATAATTAATCAATATTGTTCTTCTCAACAAAAAAATAAATAAGAAAAAAAAGACAGGACGTTCGCAATTAATACATAGTGCTATTAAATGCTCATGAATAAAGAAAAAATGGAAGACCAAATTGGGAAATGGACAAAATTGGTAGGGCGCTGTTATTGCCAGATCAAAAAGTACTACTGCCAGGTCCTTAATTATTTGGATTGACAATTTAACCCTTCATTATAATAGAAGACAATCTATTATTCCCTCTCCATAATATTGTTATATGTATACTTACTTTATTACGTATTGACTTATATAGAAGTAAATCATAATGATAGCCATAAAAATCTTTCCAAAAATAAAAAAAAGTTTCATTCATACAAAATATCCAAGTTAATTAATTGAAAAGTTGTCATAAATTCATACACTCTAATCTACTTTTGATTGATTGATCTTGGCATGTAACTGATGTGGGCATGTAATCATACTCTAATACAATAAAAATGATCACTTACATTCAAATGAAAAGGGAATGAACTATAGAGCTTCCATCGAAAAAAAAAAAAAAAAAAAAAAAAAGAGCTTCTATGCGTGTAGGTATTCTTCCATGTAGCAAAAACAGCACAAGAGTGACATTAGAGCATTTAAGGAAAATTATAAGTTGATTCTTGTCAATGCCAAATTGCTAAGTTTATGGAATGGTAGGATCCCTAATTATAATGTCTTTCCATAAATTTGTTCTAAATAAGGCAACGAAAGATAATAGAGAGAAAACAAGTGTAACACCCCGAATTTTCTACTAAAATAAATAAATAAAAATAAACAAACTCGAGCCAAAAATCCGACAGAGTTCCTTTTGTAAATACACTACCCAGCCTAATAAGGCTCTGCTTAACAAAAATATAAAACAAAATCCAACAACCCAGCGGAAGATTTTAATAACATCCGGGGCGCTACCGCCGCACTCACTCATACGAATGAGTGTAAGGCTCTTCAGCTGAATAACAATAATCTCAATACTAGTCTAGATGGTCTATTTAATTACAACTTAATTATCTTAATAAAAGAACAAACTACTATTTCCTTGTATACGTCTATCTGAAACGTTCCTCACTGGCGTCTGTATATACATAAACTTCAATCTGCAAAAAAGTGAGAATCTGCAACGTCAGCAATGCTGGTAACTCACATCTAGCACGTAAAGCTCATTCTAAATTCAAATCAAGTCTGAACGTATAAAACATGCTTCAGTTCCTATACACACTTTAACCTACTTATTTTACGTCTATAAATACCATAGCATTTACACTGAAGATACATCATCAATCCTACGCAAAACATAAGCAAGTATCAATCTTTAGATAACCTCTATAACTCTGTTATCTTGCTAGTTTAAGAAAGCTTTTATTATTAATCTTACATTACTGAGCTGGGCATAAGGGAGAGGTTCCTAAGGCCGCCGCATCTCGGGGGCGTTTAAACCCTTGACCACAACTGGGGGTCAAGCCACAACTGGGGGCCAAATGTGTTACACCTGCTGACCACAACTGGGGGTCATAGCCACAACTGGGAGCTAGGTCACAACTGGGGACCGCAGCTAAGCTCTGGGGACGTCTCCCATATAACACATCTGGAGTACCCATAGGTTCCTACTGCCCAGAGCCATCTTCCACTTTACGTTATTAGTAGCTTAAGTAGCTTATCATTTATTTTCTTATAAGACCACCATAACACATCATGTAGTAGATCATGACGTTCACACAGCCTAGCAACATACAAGCACATAATCTTTCCTTTACTCGATTGCATATCATATCACTAAACATCTCATTCACATCATACTTGTACACTGTTAACACACAACAAGCTGATCTCTTTTCCCTTATGACTTTTACTCATCATGTAATATACTTATTCACATCTTTTATAGCTAGCTTGTGGTGGAAAACCACATCATTCATCATCTCTTTTGATCCTCTCTTTTGATCATAACTCACTTTTATCAATACATAACTTGGGAAGGTAACTCATCATCACTTATTTGTTCTGTACATTACTTTTAGCTTGCCTATTTACTAACATAAGCAACTACTAATTATTTAAATGCTCTTTGCTCACTCACATGACTTCCACCATACAATTCAATTAGGAACCTGTACTTGGCATGCTCACAGTAGCCTAATTGTCCCTTATACTCAAATAACTGTCTATAGTTAGTAGACAAAAATCAACTCTCTCATTGAGGCAGCACAACATTCTCATCACATAAGGTTTAAATGCAAGTAGCCCTTGATAAACTTACCACAACAATGAACATAATCATAACCCATATACATCATATTCCAATCAATCATACATACACATAATAAGCATAACTTGGTCTATCTAGCACTAAGTTGAGCTTATACATTTCTAGTAGTCAAGCGAAACCAAACTTTACATAATTTCACAATTAATCCAATCGTAGCATATACACTAGTTCATAAATCAACTCAATTTCAATAAAACATGTTTTTATATAAATTACCCACACATTTGTACCAATCCAACAAGAACCGTGACAAAGCAGAAACTGAAATTCATATAAAATATATCTTACAACTGCACATATTATATGCTTCCCCAATTCACATCAAGACAATTCAACTAATTCAAATACACATAATTAGGCTCAAATTGAATGTAAAATGAAGCCTACGTAATAGATGTAGTCACCTCAAAGCCATTAGGGTCCTAGTTGGTGATTCCCACATCCTACTCCTTCCAATTCTACAAGAATTAGCAATTGGGTCACTTAATTAGCCCTAAATACTCTATTTCTATCAACTGAAATGAAAGAGGTCAACTAATTTAGGGATTGAGCACTATACACAACCAATCGTTATAGGCAAAACGAGGGTGTGTTGGGGTTGGTGAACCAATTGACGTCATCGTGGTGCTGAACAGTTGCCTGAAATGGCGTTCTTGTCGGCTATGGCTGACCGCCGTGACAGGAGCCGTGAGTTCTTGCATCGGGACCATTGACGAGGCGCAGCGGTTGGAGTTTGACTTGTGATGGTGAGCTGTGGTGGTGTTGTGGGTGAAGGTGGAGATGGCTTGAATTTTGATGGCGTTGGGTTCGTGGTGGTGATGCGTTATGGTGGTGTGAGATACAACTGAGAGTGAAATAAGAAGAAGAAAGAAAGAAATAAAGGAAGTGTCGGTTAAGTGGGAGATTTCTTAATCTACTAGGTTTTTAATTTAGCCACTCTAATTTCTAGAATTGCCACCTGACTCTTGAAAACAAATTACACTTGGTTACCTTCTAAGTTGACTTTATTGTGCTTACGTGTAAGTGTATAGCTAAAAGGCTTCAGTAACCCAATCTACTAACACTTAATCAAATCATTTCTTCATTTATGTAACTTGTGGTTATGTCTCTAATACTAAAAAAAAGATTATTAACCAAGAACAGTACATAAATATAAGACCTCAAATATTGTACTATTAATACCACCATCTAATATCACCATTACTGTTTTACAATATCAATATGAATAAATATCAATATCTAATAATAAAAGAAATTAACTAACACCCAAGAAAAATACTCCTTTTTTTTATAAAAAAAAATGATATAAAAATACTGGGTATTACAACAAGTGTTTTGCCTTATAAATATAAAAAGCTAAATTATCAATACAAATATTAATAATCTGGCATTAGTGTTTTTCGACCTGGCAATAACAGCGACCAATTGGAAAACAAAATAATGGGCATGTGTGGATTTTTTTTCCCTGGAAAATTGACCCATGAGGAGTAAGGTCCGTAATTAAGAAATGGACCCTGAAAAGGACAAAAGCGAAAAGCAAATAAATGGAGTTTGATTTTGATACTCGTCACTCATCTCAGCTTAAAACTTGAAGGTTTCCATAAAAGTTATACCTAGTTCAAAAATCTCCTTTTTATTTGACTTTTTATACTCAAAACTTAGGTGGTGTTTACTACCTTGCAATCAAATGCTTGCAATACAATTATTTTATAGGGTAGTTGTAAGGTGGAAAATGAAGAAGGGGGAGGAAAGAGATAAGAAAAGTGAGGTTGATTACATCATTCAAAGTAATCACCATTACAAGGGAAAAGTTGAGCAATTGTGATTACATTGAATGATGCAATCAACCCCATTTTTTCCATCCCTCTTCTCCCACTCCTTCACTTTTCACCCCACATTTACTCTACAAAATGATTGCATTGCATTACATTTGATTGCAAGCTAGTAAACGAGGCCTTACAAATTTTAACCATTAACTAAAATAAAAGTATAAAGATTTACGAAGTAAAGTATATTATTATTAGATTTATTTTCAGTTATATTTTCAAAATATTATATTTTTATAGTTATGGAATTATAATTATTCACAAAGTATCGTCTTGACAAACCGTAAAAAGTTAAAAAAAAAAAGAAGAAGAAGAGTTTAGAACAGAGGGAGTATATAGGACTGGACGTACTCACTCTAGGTCTCCAGGTGTTCGGTTAAGTATCTCTACTTATTCCATCATAGCATACTAGCTTGGAAAAGTCATGTGTGAAATCAGACATACAATGAGATAAGAATTGCAATCAAACATATGGGACGTGCGTTCTTTAGAGCTAAATTTATTAGAACTGAATTGAATTCAACATCAGTGAATTGGACATAGATGAGACCATGAAACACTATGGAATTATAACTATTTATGGCAAATTATCATCTTGGAGACCGTAAAAAGCTAAATGAAAAGGAAATTTTGTTAGTACACATAATAAAGTTGTGAACTTGATTTCAAACTTGAACCCAAATGTCACCAAACTCATCAATTACCAACAAAAATTTGCATCAATAAACGAGAGCAGAGCAATGAAAATAAAGCACTTCATACAGATACAGTACGAATTAGATTAGAGGTATTTAATCACTATAATGCAAGCAGTTAACTTGTTATCTTCAAAATTTGAGAACAAGGAACACAGTATACTTGCTGTTGATGTACAAACTAGCACATACACTGAGAGTTGCAACTAAAATAAAATTCATAAGCAATTGATGGATGTTCTCCAGAACTTAGATAATTCAGTTTACTCTCCGTTTTTAAAAACAAAAAACTAAATATAGCACCTATATATGACTTCTGCATCTATTTTCACAAATATATTTTATTCCAAGCCACCTTATTCACAAATTGCCTTCTACAACCTTCATCAAAATGGTAGGGAGTATTAATAATGATTCATATCCTTCAACATGAAGTGCAAGACTAATATAGCCATAATATAACAATAAAAACATGATAGCCTAGATGGGAGTTTTAGTGAATCCAAAGTATACAGTTGCTGGCTATTGCCTAGATGGGAGTTTTAGTGAATCCAATTATCTGCAGGCCAAAGTTCATCACCAAAGAAACTGCTAGTAAGAAGCACCAACTTATACTTCCTCCTTTTCATAGTGTCGATTTAGATTTTAAGTTATGTCAAAGTTGACTGCCAACTTATGGAAAAAAGAAATTGATTCATATAACAAAGTATTGTAAGTATTAGTATCGAATAGCAAAATTCAAAGAACTAGGCACACATATTTAAGTGGAAAATTCTACTTTGAAACAAATTACAGGCAAAAAAAAGTATTTTATTATAACTTGAAGGAGATTAGAAACAAAAAATCTTCCCACATAAACACGTCTCTCAAATCTCACATGACTCTTAATATGTTTAATGGGGTTTATATATATCTATAGAGGGACCTAAACCTAATACAATTAAGAAACTTAAAACGACCTCATTTATCTTAAATATCCTACTAATATTCCCACCAATAATATATTTGTATATTTGTATTGTAGAACGTGTCTGATGAACTTCCACCATATAATTCTATTCTAACTGCCGGTAGTCTTTCGAAAATTTATTAATAATATAATTTGTTGGGACCCAAAATATTTCTTTTGAGGGTCCCACATTGTCACATTATTGAAAAAGTCAACAAGTCAAATGATCAATTACAAGGCGACATGTGGAGGTCAAACTTACAAGATCGGCACCGGGTCATTCATTTGGCTAGCCAATGGGGAAATGACACGTGGCATAAAGAATGGCCACCCCAGGGTCCAAAAACATCCTCCGACAGGTCATCATGACTCAGCCTGGCCCAGAAATTCATAACTGGCAGGCCCAAAACGGAAAATGCGGCAGGTTTATGTCTGACATCTGACAGGGTACGGAAATTACGTACCCTGCCACTGACGTCTTCTATAAATAGGCAGTCAGTCATTATTTCAGGTAACTTTCGCTCTCTTACACAATTCCCAAAATATTCTCTCCCTAGATTTTATCTCCACCTGCGACATCTGGCTTGACCGTCGGAGGGGTCCCTCCCGGAAAACCCCCTGGGGCAGTCACCTGTTTTCTTTTACAGGTCTAACAAACACTCAGTGGATATTTGCAGCCAGAGCTCCTCGCCCCAAACTTGATACTTCACAGTCGACCCAAAAGAACCCGAAAGCAGTTTGGCTCCGTCTGTGGGGAGCCTGGGCTGCATGGTCTACAAGACTCGATCTAGAGAATACGTAATTTCTTGTCCTCTCTCAACCCAACCTCAACCGATAAACACTATGCCAACTCTTGAAGAAGGCGGGTTTATGGTGGAGGACGAGACCACTAGGAGGCCTGTACAGTCGAGTTAGATGCCTCGTTCATCGGAGAACCACTCCCGTCAATATGTGACATGGCATAAGCTTGAGAGTACTTTACAAAGCATGCAGACAATGATGATGGTGTGCATGCGTAAAGAACTAATAAAATAAGCACAGATGTTCGCGCAAGCAGCGGCTGCTCGCCCAAGGGTAGTTGCTGCTGGTCGCCATCTCCCCTCAATGGCTGGTCGCCCAAACACCAAGGCGCCCATGGGAGGACAATTGATCTTGAAGGGTCGCCAAGACCGTCTAGTTGACGATCGCCCAAAAGACCTCTCCTATGATCACCCCCTGTCCAGGCGCGAGGGTAAGAAGCCAATCAACCCTCAACTCGCCCACAAGGCAGGTTCTACACTCGCCCTCCCTGGGGGCCCTCACATTGTAGACGCAAGAGTTTACTTGAACAGCAAAAAACTTTTTTTCTCTTACACAACTCCCAAAATATTCTCTCTCTCTCTAGATTTTATCTCCACCTGCGAGATGATCTGACTTGACCGTCAGAGGGGTCCCTCCCGGAAAAATCCCCCGGAACAGTCACTTGTTTTCTATTGCAGGTCCAACAAACACTTAGTGGATATTTGCAGACAGAGCTACTCGCCCCAGACTTGATACTTCATAGTCGACACAAAAGAACCCGGAAACATAATCTTACTATTATCAAGTCAGCCGTTAAAATGCATTGAACAAGAAGTGATCCTTAGACTATTCTCAAGTAAAGCCTAGCCTAAAACTAAAGATGTGACCTCTCTGATATCTGGCTATTGTGTACGTAAGCCCATGTGATCCAGAAAAATTACAAATCGAGGCTAGTACCATTGTTAGATTGTTAGTATAGTAGACTTATATATAAAGCTAGTTACAATATATATACATAGAGCCAGTCTTATATGAGACCAACTTACAGAAAAATAAGATTACTATTCAAACATATAGGTGTCACTTATGATGAGTAGTGATTCACTAAAAAGTGACACTTACCTCACCAAAAGTTACAATAAAACCGTCTCAAACAAGTTGTTATGATATATATATATAAGTATTTCGAACTTAACACTTAATTTATCTAACACCTCAATCTTAACTACAATATCATCCATGATTTCACGCCAACTAATTTTGTGATAGGACGATCTATCTATTGGTATATACTGTGAAGTGGGCGATGGGGTGGGTAGGGCCACTTGAGTATTGGTGCATCATAGTTGAATAGATATTATGGCACTAGTTGAAAGGATCCAGGAAGCGGCACAACGCTCTCCACATATATATGGTCATGTGTGGCTTGTGAGGCATCTTCATGTCATGGCTATCCTCCGCTAATAATTTTTTTTTACAACCGCTAATACTGTTAATGAATCAATTAACAATATTTCATTTGTGTTTTTGAGTACTATTATTGTCATTGAAGTGTGGTTGATCGAGTGGTTCCAAAATTATTTTTAAGTGGTTTCAAATTTAGCTTCTAAGTCCCATTTCTTCATGTCTTGTGTCTGTTGGCTTTTGGCTCCTATGAACTATATAGAGTAAATTTCATTGAGGTATACTGAGGTTTAATTTGGCGAAATTATAGAGAGTTATACTCACGTTTGACTAAATACGCTGAAATATACTCCGACGAGATTCCACTCACTTTGTAACTATTGACAAAAGTCAAATTAATATCTGGACATAATAACCCTTAGTATACCTCATTGAAAGTTTCTACACTTCTTTTTTTAAAAATGAATGTTTTTACAGAATATTTGTGCAATAATTTCTCACTTTTTTCCTTTATATTTTTGTTTAATTTTGAGAGATAGTTTTGTGAGATAATTTTCATTGAATAATAATTTTTCTGGAGTATTTCAATGAGGTATACAAGGGGCATGTATGTTAATAAGCTAGTTTAACTTTTGTCAACGGTCAAAAAGTGACCAAAATCTTGTTGGATTATACCTCGATGTATACCTTCTAGCCCACCTTCAAGTCTACCCCTTTGTGATTCCGTCAAAGCTCAGTATATCTTAATGAAATTTACCTAACTATTTATATTATCCCTTACATGGTGCTACATTGACGACGAAAATGCTTGCGCTGATTGTTCAATTAATCTAGTAAGGGTGTGTTTGATAGAGCTGAACTTACCAGGACTGAACTGAATCCAACATTACTTAACTGAACACTATTGAACTAATCTGGACATAACTGAACTGAATTGAACACAACTTGATATGTGAGACAAAAAGTATGATTCTGAACTCAACACTAGTAAATTGAACTGAACATCATTTAACTGAATTTCAAAACACTGAATTGACACGTGTACTGAACTAAACTGACCGTATAAGTTCTATCAAACACACCCTAAGTTCATTGTTGAACACGAGATTTCGATCATGACATCATGACATAGTGGGGTTGGCTCAATAAGTATTCAGTTGCACCCTATTTGTGATGAGAAAGAAAAAAAAATCAACAACTTGCTATTCGATCTGTTGCTTAATTAGATGTTGATTGGTCATTAAAATTGGGACCCGATGCGATATACTCCAAACACGAGAATGAGAATTGTTCATTGATGAAAAGAAAATGGTGAGTGCGTGCTTTGTGTATAAATACATACGTGCTCATCATGGAGCAAGCAAACAGCCTAATAAGCCATCAAGCTATTAAGTGAGTGAGTGCCGAAATGGATCATACAACACTAGCTATGCTACTTTCTGCTGCATTTCTTTGCTACAACATTCTCAAATTGTTGTTCACCCATCATCCTAAAACAAAACTACCTCCTGGGCCTAAACCATGGCCAATCTTTGGCAACATTTTTGAACTTGGCAAGAAACCTCATCAGTCATTTGCTGACCTTGCCAAAATTCATGGCCCTCTTATGACCTTAAAGTTAGGAAGTGTAACTACCATAGTTGTCTCCTCAGCCGAGGTAGCCAAAGAAATGTTTCTTAAAAATGACTTACCTCTTTCAAATCGAACTGTGCCAAACTCTGTAACAGCGGGTGACCATCATAAAACCACTATGTCATGGTTGCCCGTGTCACCTAAATGGCGAAACTTTAGAAAGATTACCGCTGTTCATTTGCTCTCACCTCAAAGGCTTGACGCTTGTCAAGCCCTTAGACAAGCTAAGGTGAAACAACTCTTTGATTATGTATATGAATGCTCTAAGAAAGGTGAAACAGTTAACATTGGCAAAGCCGCATTTACAACCTCACTTAATTTGTTATCAAATTTATTCTTCTCTGTGGAACTAGCCCAACATACATCTAGTTCATCCCAAGAGTTGAAACACCTTATATGGGATATTATGGAAGATATTGGAAAGCCAAACTATGCTGATTATTTTCCGACACTAAAGTACATTGATCCATCCGGCATTCGACGCAGATTAGCGTCGAATTTCAACAAATTGATTGAAGTTTTCCAAGGCTTTATCCGTCAAAGGACGTCATCCACCAATTTGTCAACTGCAACAAATCCTACGGATGTGCTAGACGTTCTTCTCAACCTCCTCAAACAAAAGGAGTTGAATATGGATGAGATAAACCATTTGCTTGTGGTAAGACCAAGTTTTATTTATTAGTTTATTTAATATTTAATCTATTTTTTATTTCTCATTGGCTTGAGCGTTTTTTTTTTTTTTTTTTTAATTTGCAACAAACATATGAATTGAAGTCCAAGCTAAGCAACATATATAGTAGAATATCAAAATGAGTATATATTATATATTACACAAATACTTGTATAAGACGTTCTTATTATACCTTGGTAACTGTTCATAATAAATAATCCCTACGTACTTATCTAAATAATAACCCCATTTTTCAATAAGTTGATCTCGGATAAGACTTCATCCCTCTGTATATCAAGAGGTCAAAATAGGGAGGGTCAAGTGCAAGTAAATAGTAGAGTAGTACGTAACACCGACATAACTAATGCATGCTATAATGATTTAATATTGCGCACGGTTACTTATCCGTTATTTGCCATTGTCAAAAAACATGATAATAATTTCGACAAAAGAGTTTGAAGTAGAGGTTAGTGGTTTGACCTGGTCTAACAGCTACCTTGTAAATTTCAGCATTCAGTAAAGTAGTGTTACATACTAACCATTACTGATTTGGGTAGTGATTTCTAAATATTATATTTTTAACGTTTGAAAGCTTCAGGTAGTGATTTTGCTTTTTTATTCCACAAATGCCAAACTCTAGTCTTCTCCTAGCTAATAAATGCACTCTCCACTCTCCAGTGTATATATATATGGTATTATATACTCCGAACAGCTAGCTACTGCGAAACATACCAAAAATAAACATAAAAATAAAAGCGCAAATCTAGTTGATGACAACAGTTCCAAAAGTTTTAAAGTAGTGTATCATAATCTAGTTGGTAGAACCCATATAATTCCATCAACCTGTTACTGTCATGTGGGGAATACCTTTTGAGTTTTTGTAACAAAAAATAGAAAATTTTTGGGGCAATCCGCTCCGTCTCACTTTGTTCGATTTCAATCTAATAAATTTTGGGTTTTCTTTCATATGTTTTGTATATTCAGTTTTCTTTCGCTTCACTAGATCTATTCCATCCGTTTAAAAAAAATCTTAATATTTAGTTTACAAACTTTGACCATTAATTTATGAAAAAAAAAGAATTTAGAATGGAAAAAAACTATTATTAGATTCATTTTAAATAGTACTTTTGAAAAATAATATTTTTTTTAATAATTTATATACTCATATAATTACAAGTATTTACGGTCAAAGTAGTGCATTGGAGATCGTAAAGAAGAAGATGTTTAGATTTTTACGCAATGGAGGGAGCATTTTATTCTGCTCCACATGTTCTAAATCATATTAATTACTACGTGCCCAAAAAAAGATTGAAAAGAAAAGGACCACAACTTGTTGCGTTGTCTTATATGTTTTGTCTGTTGGGGGATTATTTTTGGGAAATCTTTGAGAATTCTGCATTTGACTATATTTTGTATACCTATTTAGATGCTGACAACTTACATTAAACTATTGAACAGGACATTTTTGATGCTGGAACCGACACAACATCAAGCACCTTTGAATGGGCAATGGCAGAGCTTGTAAGAAATCCGAAAATGATGGAAAAAGCCCAAATTGAGATCAAAGAAGTCCTTGGAAAGGATTCAATTATTCAAGAATCAGACATCCCAAACATGCCTTATCTACAAGCAATCATCAAAGAAACACTACGTTTGCACCCACCAACAGTATTCCTGTTGCCTCGCAAAGCTGATTGTGACGTGGAGCTTTATGGTTACACTGTGCCTGAAAATGCACAAATACTTGTTAACCTATGGGCAATAGGTCGAGACCCAATGGCATGGGAGAACCCAAATGTGTTCTCACCGGAGAGGTTTTTGGGCTCTGACATCGATTTAAAGGGTAGAGATTTTGGACTCTTGCCCTTTGGAGCGGGTCGAAGGATATGCCCAGGCTTGAATTTGGCTTACAGGATGTTGACTTTAATGTTGGCAACTCTTCTTCAGTCTTTTAACTGGAAAGTTGCTCAAGGGATGAATCCCAAAGACTTGGACATGGACGAAAAATTTGGAATTGCTTTGCAGAAGACAACACCCCTCCAAATTATCCCCGTCTATAAGTACTGATTATATACTACATATTGTGTGTAATATATTTCTGGCATGTATTTCTGAATAATTACGGATGGCTTATTTAATTTGGTGTTAAATAATATTTTTTCCTCATCAACTCTTGTCTGCGAAAATTAATCAATCATCAAATAAACCATATTATATAATCTATGAAAAATACACAAAAATATTAGATCTCTATGTACACTCACGTGCAAATAAATATACAATTACATGTAAATTTATATTGCACATTTCGATTGTTATATTGCACAGAGTGATTTATTAATCAATTAAGATATATCATTACCTCTATGGTTATCTTCTGGTCACATTTAAATCTTACGGCCCCAGTTGAAATTGAGATTCCAATATATCGTTATAGTGCATAAAACTTGGAATTTACATATGTATGTTTGGACTAAAATCCCAACTGTTGTTTTAGGGCGAGGAGGGAGAGAATTGAGGACTCTTTAACAATCTGACTGTCCAATAGACCCGTTGAGTGAGGTCACTAATCAACCAAAAAAAATTAAATTGATATTCATCACATACATGCGAACATCGATTGATCTCATTTCATACTTTATTTTTCTTTTTATATTTACAAATAATTATTATTAATAAAAGGTTAGTATGTGGATATTGTAAAATAGTGTAATGCTTTACCCACTTTCCAAAAAGATATAGTCCATTAGCAAACCGACACTTGTAAATCATATGCTCAAAATAGTCAAAACTAGTTATAAATACTGAATTAAAAATGTTGGCTTTATTAGGTAAGACAAAATGACTAGAATATTGTGATTATGCTTTTGTTCCAATTACTTGTCGAATATATGCATGGAGTATTTAATATATGTTGCATGTATGCATATATTTTCTATCTAGGATAGTACCCTTGGTGATACAAGATTCTTTATGAAATCTCAGCAACTTCATGCTTGTTAGTTTGGATACAAGTATATCTTGTACTTCCTTATTTACTGTCTCGTCATATCTTTATATTTCACATGATTGATGCTTTACCTCATTTGGCACACTCTTCATCACTTTTTCACTACAAGTACAATTAGTCACTTAGCCCACGAATTTCACCACCAGAGGAAAGAGGTCATATCTTGTGCCGAATTTTTCGAATGTTTTAAAGTTGCCACGGAAAATTATTTCATGACCATTTTCAAAAAAATTACCACGGGTAAAATAATTTTATGATTGATTTAATTCCACAGAAAAAACAAAATAATGGACATCTTGGGAAATCGCTACCAGTGAAATAACTTCATGGCTCAATTGTAGCGGAAATTTAATTATGTGGCTAAATTGCCACGAAAAATTTATTTTTGTGGCCATTTTAGAAATTTTGCCAAGAAAGTGACTAGTTTGCCACAATAAATTTTGTGGATGACGATATTTTTTTCATGTAATAACATTGTAAATATAATATCGTCCATACTTTAATCATATAAGAAGTTTAGCATAGATGGTTTGAGTCGCTTCTAAATTCTGAGAGGTTTCAAGTTTAAGACTCACTAATGACAATTCTAACATTTTTTTTTTCCTTTTTCATGTTTACTTATCCAATAGTATAGTCCTAGCTATTAAATTAACCCGCCATAAAAATTCTCGTAGCTAATTGAAAATTTTCCAACAACTTCTTTTGTGGCAAGATGTTGACATGTCACTAACAAAACCGTGGCTAGACTTCTAATTATAGTCACGAGAGCACTTTTACCATGGCTAAGTAGTTTGTCACGATCTTATAGGCCACGACAGGTCACACAAAAAAAAATAATCCCGTAGCTAAGTGCTTTTGCCACGAAATTGTCATGTAATAGCCACAATTATTATAGTAACTCAAGTGACCATTTGTTGTTCTATTTACAAGGCTCATATGATATTGACTTTGATCATGTGCCAAATTGGTGTTTTCTACCATGTAACGGCTAGCTGATCAGTATTGGTATATATAATAATGGGTCTATTATTTGGTTAAAAGAGGCAGACCACATACTTGCAAATATCTATTGAGTATTGTTATGCATTTCTATAAGAGTTAATTATTTTCATATTAGTTGTGTGTAAATGATGTCTTTGATGGTGACAACTTTAATGATCCAAATTTGCCAAAAAGATATCTACAGTACATTTGTTCATTTTTAATTGTAAGTCCATAATTGTTGGAGTTGGTGGTGGTGGTGAAGAATCAATGGAGCGAGTTGTATGTGGTGGTGGCGGTGGTGGCGGCGAGTAGATGGTAAAGGGCTGGTGGTGGTGGCGGCGGCGAGTAGATGGTAAAGGGCTGGAGGTGGCGGTGACTCCATGTGAGGGGCTGGTAGTAAAAAAAAGGTGGGGAATTGGGGTGGGGGATTGATATCTACCGAAGACCAGAGGAGAGAGAATAAATGTAGGTGAAAAGAAAATGGAAGCTCAAGTATTTAATGGAAGGGTAAATTAGTAATAGAATAATAACTAGTGTGAATGCAATAATATTGTGGTAGTTCCAATGCATTTATTTTTCTTTATCACGTGCCCTTAGGGCACATTTTAGAAAAATCCTTATATTAATACTTTGACATAAATATAAAAAATTATAAGAAAATGATGTCAAAATACAATTACTAAAAATGAATATGTTCATATGTTTTTTATGAATTAATAGTCAAATTTCGTAATGTTTTATTCAAAAATGAAACGGAAAGCTAATTTTGGAATATATTACATTGGAAATCTACCGTCATTTTTAATGGGCATGATAGTAAGTTGTTGATTTAAAATACTCTAATCTTAATTCTATTTACCAACCGCCTATTGTTATTGTAGGATTAAAAATGTGGGAATAATAAAGGTCTTTTTATCCCTGATATCCTTAACCCCATTCTTAGAGTGCGTTTGATAGAGCTGAACTTACCAGAAATGAACTGAACTGAACTAAATTCAACATCACTAAACTGGACACTACTGAACTGAATTGGACACAACTGAACTGAATTGAACACAACTTGATATGTGAGACAAAAAGTGTGTTTTTGAACTCAGAACTAGTGAATTGAACTGAACATCATTTAACTGAATTTGAAATCACTGAATTGACACCCTGAACTGAACTGACCGTATAAGCTCTATCAAACGCACCTTTATTCTCCGCTCATTCCTTATACCAGACATAAACTTTTTAAATCCTATTTTTCTTATCCTCATTTCCACCTATTATCAATAAACAAATGCCCTGATAATTGCTGTCACCTCCGACGTACAACAGAAGATGCATAGTGATGCATATTAATTATTTAGTTTATTTTGTTAGGATTCTTATTTTTGTTTGTAGGAATATTTAATTTTTCAGAATTAGATAATTAAGAGTTTAAAGTAAAATTCAATTCAGTTTTCTAATTATAATCAGGTTAGGACTTTGGAAAGGTTTCTAGTTCTAGTTAGTTTCTTTTTATGCAAGCTAGGTTTAGTTTTCCATATAAATAGGGCTTGTAGTCTTTTATTTTTGGGGAGATTATGTTGATGAGTGATTGAGTTATTCAATTGAAATTTCAGAAATGAGCTTCTTTGAGGGGACTTGTGAGTTTTCTTTGTTTCTTTGATTTTGCGAGGTTGGAGAGACGCCCAAGATTAATTTCTCTTGGTGTTGCGATTTTAGAGAGGAGTGATCTTGTTTATCTTTTATTGTTTTGCTCATAAAACCAAAAATCCTAAAAAAATACGCATCACATAGTGTAGGAAAGACACGCAATCATAATATCTATATATTAGAGGCATTTTCTGACAGCATTGGAGGCGTCCACCTAAGCGAGTCATTGTAATAAAATTTTAATATAAATAAAAATAGAAATATATTTTTTGGTATAGAATCATATATCTAATATCATCATACATATATATATATATATATATATATATATATATATATATATATATATAAGTGAGTTCATTTCGTGTGGCCATGCCACGCAAGCGCCTATGTTCATGTGAGGGCGACACGTAGGATGCCACGCAGCGCCCAAATTCGTGTGATGATGACACGTATGCCGCCACCTAAACCACCCATCCAAGTGGGTCAATCATTAATGCTTGATCATAAATACAACATAATATAATTATTATTATATTATTCAAAGTATAAAATAAAATAATTTTTGTTATGCAAATTAAAAAATTATAATTCTAACTCCATTTGAACAGGTTCGGAAAATACTTCAAAATGAGATGCATATGTACTATGTCCTATAAAGTTGGGTTCTTTTCGTGTGAGGATAACAGGTGGGACGCCACATGGGAGGGATATATTCGTGTGAAGGTAACACATATGTACCACATCGATATACGTATAAAAGTGTGTCCAATTCGTGTGGGCACGATACATAGGATACTACACAGGAGGTGTAAATTCGTGTGACGATGGCACCTAAGCATCAAGTAAACAAAGCTTGCCACATAGCATAACAACTCTTCATCCAAGTGTCACTCATCAATGCCTCATCATAAATCGAAAAATTATAAATATTACTTCAATGGATTGGATTTGAAAACCCTTCAAAATGAGATATATATATATGTCCTATAAAAGTTGGGTCATTTCCATACGGTAATGACATGTAGGATGCTACATAAGAGAAAATGTTCGTGTGAAGATGACACGTAAATGTCACATGTGCACAACTTGGCCACATAGCTTAACGGATCAATCCAAGTGTCAGTAGTTCATTATTACTCGAATGTATTATTTGATTTATGTGCATATTATTTCAAATTAAAAAAAAAAAACATATCTTTAGTTACATAAATCTATAAAAAAATAAATCATAATTGATTAGATTGGTTTTGAAAAGGTTTGGTATAAATTAATTGGATAAGACACTTAAGATATCCATATTTGTATTATATTAGTTATAAATCACACTTGAATATTAGTAGCGAAAACATTTAATCTAAACATTTAAATTTAATTTGTAATAAATATTTTATATTTATAAGAAAAACGGAGTCATTTTTCATATACAAATGCCATATGGACGGACATTTCGTATGGGGGATGAAACATGAACTTCAACTCATCACCTACTCCAATGCTTTCTTAGCAAATTAATTAAGACTTTAATATAGCACTTTAGACATACTTGTATAATATAAATGTCACGCAAACGAAAAGTAAGATTCAAGTAACAATCCTTATTATAAGTTTTTATGTTGAAAATTACAAACATTGAACTACCTAGCACATTTGAGAAATAAATATTTAGGATCAAATTGTTGATTATAACTTTAGAAAGTGGAATTATTTTGCTCAGCACTAATTGATATTTATTCAATTACCAAAAATCCAACTGCATTAAGAGAGTGATTTTTAACTAGAGAGAGAATAATTAATCTTTATTTTTTTTTCTTTGGAAATTTTGAAGTAGGCTCAAATTATGTTCATAAATCAATCAATCTTTACATACATTCTATTTTAGATGTAGATCAATTGGATATTTAGAAGTAAATTATGAGGGAGATATGAAATTATACTATTATTTTTAAGAATTAGCATGCATCCTATGGATTAAAATTAAATGTATTTCACAAATAATATTTATAATTTCAAACCCTAAAATTTTAATGTCTTTATTAAATATATTAGTAAAAATGTTTCTCTTTTCTTTCCATGTGTGCACGACATGCAAGACGCCACATAGAGGCCCAAAATCGTGTGACAATGACACCGAAGTCGCCATATTAGCAAAGCTTGCCACATAACCTAACAACTCATCATCCAAGTATTTCCCCATTAATGCCTTAAAAGTAGATTTTATTACATATTAATTAGCATTTTTTATATTAAAAAATAAAATAATTTTAGTTCTTTCAATGGAGATATATGTGACCTTTACAAGTTGGGTCCTTACCATATGCATGCAGTGATAACATGTAAACGTCACATTAGAAGGAATGTTTGTGTAAAGATGACACGTTGACGTCACATGTGCAACTTTGTCACATATCTTAACAAGTCATGATCCAAGTGCCAAAGGATCAATATCACTCGATTTTATTATATGATTTATTTTCTTATTATTTCAAACTACAAAATAAAATATTTTAAGTTACGTAACTCTAAAATGTAAAAATCTTACTTCATTAAATTATATTTTCTTATTCTTTTGTGAAGTTTGAAGTATCCTCCAATTATGTTCATAAATTAATCTTTTTTTACATTCATTTTATTTTAGATGTAGATCAATCTAAAAGGGCATTTCATACAAAAATATTAAAATAGTTAAATATAGAATTAGTTGTGCGGAATACTACAGACATGAGGTATCACCTAGAAAATTATTTTCATTTTCGAGAGATATTTACGAGTCCGTGTGAAGCACGGACATAAAACTAGTATATATATATTTTTGGGTAAAATCGTTGGTAATGTGACAAGTGTCACGTTTTGATTGGTTCATCTTTGTTTTTTCTTCTTCTTTTTTTGTTTAATTATGATCATTAATAAGTTTTCATAAATAAATATCCTATAATAATTACAAGAAACGGTTCATATTTCTTATTTTTCTTAAAAATATGAATAAATTTAATACAATCTAAAATGATTTAATGACATTTATTTGAAAATTGGTTGTCTATAGTAATTTCTATTTTTTATTCAAGAAATTAAAAATAACCTGGATTTAATATATATAAGAAGTGTTATATATTCTTTTGCTATATGGTTGTGGTTATAAGTAGAGGTTACTATAAGTGTCACATTTTGATAAATTATTATTTTTTCTTTTTTTAAGGTGATGAGTCGTCATAACTTTTTCCCCCATTCAAAAGAAGGTTAGCCTTTCAACTTCTTATTAGCAAAATACACATTAGGGGACAATCGGATCAAACCGTTGTTGAGTAATAACAAAATTATATTAGTTGGTATAAGAGTCGGTTATGTGAAAAATTACTAATCTTTTGTGGCGATCGGATATAAGTCGTTCATATGACTAGGGATACCTATTTAATCCACTTTGGTATCTTATTGAACAAAAATGGTGATATTGTTCCTCCATTGATCAAGAATTTCGATTTTTGGAAAGTATCATGATCATCCAATAAGAAGGCTTTCCATTTTTTCAAATGAACGATTTGAAGACCTATTGATTCTAACAAGGGATTGTAGAGTTGATCATTCGGACCTTTCAATTCATAAATGTGGATCTCGGACCTATGAATGGGGATATTCCCGAAACTCACAAAGAAAAAAGGAAGTGAGTTAGACAAAAAGAGAAGCAACTTGGACAAAAAAAGAAGTGACTTCGACAAAAAATTTTTATATTTGAGGGTATAAACACTGATTTGACGTGTAACTAAAATTTGCAAGGATATGAGCAAATAAAGTGACAAGAGTCACATTTAGAGTGATAGTTTAGTAAGTGATATATTTTTGTATTGGAAGCTACTTCCAATATTTTTTTTAATAAATACTTCTAACATATATATTTGTATTACTTCAAAAAAAAATTAACATATTAAAATATAGTAATAAAAGGATAGATCGTATGTAGTTGTGAGTATAAGCGTAGGTAGCTACAAGTATCACATATTGATAAATTATTATTATTATTATTTATTTTTATTTTTTTTTGAGATAGTGAATCCTCACAAATTAATTTTTTTTCCCATTCGAAAGATGGTTAGACTTTCATCTTATATTTTTTCTTATTGGAATGAGGAACCCGTAAACCACTACACTTTGAGTGTGCACCGGATAAACCCCATTAAGAGACATTTAGAGTAATATATGTTATTATTTAATTATTTTGACAGGTTAGTGATATATAGTTTCGGAGATAACCAATTACTTAGGATATTTATTACATTTTTTTGATCCATCAACATTTTCATTCAAAAATATATTTGTATTTTTTAAAAAATAAAAAAAAAATAGCTAAGCATATTACAAGCATAGTAATAAAAGGATAGTCCGTGCGTAGCACGGGTAACAACCTAGTAATATAACATTTAATTCTGTGTCAAACATCTGGAACGCACTTGTACCGTGCTTCTGCGTCTTGTCGATCTTCACCAAGGCCAAGTCGACCATTCATCGGGCCCTAACTTTGCATTGTCTGTTAGCTAGACTTTAAGTCACTTAAAGGCTCGTTCTTTTCAACTGAAAACTAGTAACTGGAACTGGGAGAAACTGGACAAAACTGGTAAAAATTAGAAATTCTAACTGATAATTGGAGAAAACTGGGTCAAACTAAATGAAACTGGGAGAAACTGGGAAAAACTGAAAATTGTTTAATTTTCACCACTACTAATAATAATAATACTAATAATAATAATAATAATATTTTTTGTCTGTGCACATTATTATTATTATTATTATTATTATTATTATTATTATTATTATTATTATTATTATTATTATTATTATTAAAACTGGGCAAAACTGGATAAAACTGGGCAAAACTGGGTCAAACTGGACAAAACTGGATATTATAACTGGTAACTGGGAAAAACTGGACAAAACTGAAGAAAATTGGACAAAACTGAAAATCAGTTGAAAAGAGCATGCCCTAAGTATTAGTATACTCGTACTACTTAATTGGCTTGGACTATATAGAAGTATATTATATTGATTAGAAGTTGACATCATTGTATGAAGACATGCATGACTTTTAAGATGTGAAATTGATATGTGAGTTTGGGGTATGTATTATGTTTCTAATAATGTGTTTAAGCAAATAACTTAGTTTGAGATGCCAAACAAGCTAAGTTTGATAAAATGAGACAAGTTTAATCATGACAATCAAGGATGTTTTGGCCTAATAATGATTAAAATTGAAGTGCATGTTACTACTAATACATTAAGTTCTAGGTTCAAGTTTCCCTCTCTCATAGTAAAATTTATGAAACCAAGACGCGCAATCGTAAATAAATTAGTGAAAATAACACGAACATTGATTGAGATGTGATTAATAACATCAACTTTCACCACTTGCGTTTTTAACACGAACTTAATTTTTCTACCAATGACATTGTCCTTACCTTGGCGCATTCATCATAATTTTTTTTGGACGACAATAACGTAATAAATGAATCAGGGTTTAGTTTCTTTTTTACACATCACCAAATTTCTTGACAAGTCATATTTTTGCCTGGCATTATTAGCTGAATGGAAGGGACGTGTTATGTAATTGTTCAAAAAATTAAGTTCATGCCGAAATCGCAACCGATGAAAGTTCGTGTTGTTATTAATCGCAATTTAGTAAAAATTAGTGTTATTTTGACCGATTTTCCCATGTAAAAACCTCATTGCATACAAACTAGATACCAATCTAGACCCCATCAAAAAGAAAAAAAGATACCAATCTAGACGCTTTGGTTGAGAAAAAGAGGGAAAAAAAAAGAAAAAAGAAACAAATCTATACGGGCCTTCCAAATCAAAAAATGATAAGGTTGTTATTTAGGCCACCTATTTTAATTAGATAAAAGAAAAAATGACAAAAACTCGTATGTGGCTAGCCAAGGTGAGACCTCCTCTAAGAAGCACGATACCATGCTTAGTTATAAAGAGGGTCTCATCTTGAGACGGCCTCATATATAGGAGACCTTTTGAAAAAACATATACATTCATCCAGCAGCATCCCAACTTCTCCTACTACACCTCTTTGTGATCTCTCTCTTCCTACGACGCACCCCTGCATTTTTGGTACTATTCAAAAAAAAAAAAAAATCATCCTTGTTGGCACTCGGCTGCCATTAGACCTGGATAAATGGGCGAGGCCTTACTAACCGACCCGACTTTTTATATGAGGGTCATGACCCGGCGGCCTGCCATCAAGGCCATCGGAGGGCTCGTTAGAGAAGTGTTTAGATCCTATGTAGTTCCTTTCTTTAAAGTTCTTGTGTAGTTTTTTTATCTTCTCTCTAACTACATACAAGTATTTTTTTAAAAAACTTCTCTCTAATCGAAGAGTTTCGAAATCCCTGGCCTCTCTAATCCAACGATGAGATAATAAAGAGGAATTCCAGAGAAAAAACATTAGAGAAACTGTGGACTCCTTGTGCTCATGTTCTATAAATATCCTTATTTAATTATATTATCTATCAAATATTATGTTGTTTTCTTTTTTTAGTTTGGTCTTTCTGAGGTATAGAAAGGGTTCTTATCTGGAGAAATTGATTCGAAAATCTCTTATCTTATAATTCCAACAATCCGCTTAAAAAGTCAAAGTTTTCTGCAACACGCAACTTTTATTGATAGATTCTTATTTTTTTTTCCCAACAAAAAGGGGAGTGGTGGGGGGCTGTTGAATTTAGTAGGATCGGAGTGAGCTGTTAGCAATAATTGTATGTAGCATTATAAGTTGTTGTCTGGAGAGAGCTTTCAAAGTAGGTTTGATACGTAGACAACTTTCATTTAATGATTTTGTTTGCCTGTATATATGTACTAATGTACTCTAATGAATGTTGAGATTTTGTAATTTATAGTAGGAGTTTTAGTTTTTTAGCATTTCCTTTTTGGAAGTAGTACTAACTATTCGTACTTGATTTTATGCATTGCGATATTTGTATAATAGAGTAGTCAGCTTCAACCGTTAACAACTTTCGAACATGTCACTGCATATGCATGTCAGGTTGAGCTGCGAAAATATTTTTCTACTTGTTTATAAAATTGTCAATCTCTTTAATATTCACAGTTCACTCAAAACAAATACAGCCCTTGGCCACTGAAAATGAGTTAATTACACCAATACACCCTCCGAAAACAAGCAAGTAAGGTCAAGTCTCTATGTTCTATTGCGTTTTGTGTTGTTCTATTCCGCATCGTTCCATTCCACATTCTATACTTCATTTTGTCTCACATTTTGTTTTATTATTATCCGCGGTTCCGTTCCGTTCCGTTCTGTTCTGTTTTGTTCCGTTCCTCACCGTCTCGCATCGTTATGTTGAATATATAGAACAGGGCCTAAGTTCCAAAGAAAAAAACTCTAGATTTTTTTATATTGTGTTTAAGCTAATTGTTGGAGCTAGGCACAACTAATACTTTACTCGAATTCCATTTGACTTGAAGCGTGGATGGCGATGTATAATTTTCAGCATAGTACCTTATGGCCATCTGGGTCTGATACAATATGTTAAAACCAACTATACAGTGGTGGATGTATTTGAGAGAGAGAGTGTTCAAGTGATTCCACTTGGAGAAAGAAAAAAATTTAAGCTACCTATTAAAATAAATAAAAGCAGATTTTACCCACTATGATGCCCCACTTGATTTTGGAGAGTGACTCCACTTGTTTAATCCTTGACCCAATACTCAAAGAGAGGAAGTTATGGGCATACAATTGGTAGAAATATAAGACTTTATTGACCCAAAAATCCATGTGCACAAGCAGAAACACTTATCTAAAGAAGTGTAAAAATAGAAATTGTTTATGTACTTTCATGGGAATGATTATTGTAGAAATATACTCCGAGCACTCCAACAAAGAGAGATAATCAGGGGAATGTTTACAGAAACTAAACTTGAGGAAGGTAGTGGAGCATGGAGAGAGAGAAAGGACGTAAATACAACTTAGTAGTGACTAGCTATCAAACGTGAGCTTTCTTCAAGACCAAAAAAGAACGTGAGCTTTTTTCTGGAGAATTTATTTCTTTTACGATTATTTCACTAGTTAACTGCATCTGTTGGTAAATTGATGAAGGTATAAATGGAGCTTCAAAAAAATAGACACCAATTTTTTGGAGTTCCTTTCTATATGTTACTAAGATTATGTTAGATTGTTATGGGTCACTACTAATTATAAATTTCTAAATAGTGTCCCTATTTTTCACTGAATTGGCCTTGTGTATTTTATTTGTCAGTTTAAAAGGACATATTTATGAATTCTTTTCATCAATTTTTTTTTTAAAATTTAACCCGCTATAGTAAAAAATGGAATTCGCGTAAAAAAAAATTTGTTACTAAAATAGTGAACCCCCTCAAACATTTTTCTAGATTCGCCACTACAACTGTACTATACCTTACGCCATTTATCCACGCATTTTTAGAAGCAATTTCGTTTTGATAATAAATTTATTAGCCAATAAATGATGACCCAAAATATGCAATCAACTCCAACAATTATGGACTTACCATAATTAAAAACCAAATGAATACATAAATTAAATTAAAATAAATGATTAATTGAAATTACAACAACAAATTAACTTGTACACACATTTTTTTTGTTTTTCTTTCTCTTTTTGGTGCTACAGAGGGACTAAAAATAATGAAAGAGTACAATTAAAAATGAACATGGAGAGTCACTGTTATCGACGATAGATACCCTTGATGTGAACGGAAGAAAATGAACGTGGAGATCACATGAATGTATATTGTAGATATTTTTTTGGCAAACTTGCATTGGAACTTTAAAAGTTGTCACCATCAAAGACAACAACCATATTATGTGTGCATCAACAGGAGGTGCAATTGAACTTGTAGGAAGCATATCCGAAGACACCATTGCGTGCCCAACTATAATGAATGAGTTCTGCAATGGAGTCTTGTCCAGCAGCTCCCATGGCTACATGCAACGGGTATAAGTGCTCTGGACCAGGGTGCGCTATCTCCCAGTTTGGTGCTAACTTCTTGTAATTGTTCACATCTTCATACCTGACAACATTATACAGAGTCTTAAAGAGTCATATATAGTCTACAAATTTATGATGGTATGGACGCAATAAGATTGTGTAAATCTCTTGGAACCCCATTCTCATTAACAAGTGGGTTTCATCATATATGGTGTATGTAGGGGTGTGCATAAATCGGTCCAGGTTGGACCGAGATTAGCCGGTCTGATCACCGGTTCATCATTTCTCGTTGGTCTGGTCTTGTGAGGATTTAGTCTATGGTGGACCAATACTTCAGCTCGTCTTGTGTGGACTTAGTGCACCGTAGACCAAAGGTTGAATCAAGATGTAGTTCAAATCTTTTAGGGACATAGGAGGTATTTTTGAAAAAGATTTGATCTTTGGTCCACTGTGAACTAAGTCCATACAAGATATTGTACCAATACTTTAACTGGAGTCACCCTTCTAATAGTGGAGTCACCCCATACTTCAATTGAGCCAACCTTCTAATAGTGGAACCACCCCTAGGCCCTACTTCACCTGAAGTCGACCTTCTGATTTACTTGGTTCACGGTGGACTACGTCCACACAAGACATGTTGTAACTTTTATAACTGGGCCCATTATTAAAGAGAGTGTTTACAACATAAAAGAGGTTTCAACGTAACCCAAAATCAATTGGTTTTTTGAGCAATGTGGGACAACCTGTTTCAACACCCCGCCACACGCACAGCCCCATCTTGGGCAGAAGTGTGGACCAATCGTAACCAAATTTGGGCCAGTCACACGCATGTGGGCTGAAAATGAATCAAATTAAGTTACCTGGCCACACATTAATGCCTCATTTAGGTTCAACATGTGGGCCAACAAGGGGTTATAAAGGTAGGATCAAAACCGGCTCTGATACCATGTTAATTTTTATAATTGCATCCATTCAAGAGAGTGTTTACTATATAAAGGAGGTTACAACCCAAAATCAGCCGGCAAAGACCAAAAAAGGAGGTTATAACCCAAAATCAGCTGGCAATGGGTGTGGACTAACTCATTTAGTTTTAAACATCTCAAGGCATTATTTCTTGACCAATGTGAGACAATCCACATTAACAGGTGTCGGTACAATCTAGCAAAAATCCGATGGTCTTTAGTCTAGGACCGGTTCAAACCTACATAATAGTATGCATATATTTTTTCCCCCCGCATATATAGCAAGTGCGAGCTAGACGCATTCATGAAAACATATATAGCAGATAACTTTGTAAATGTTTATTAAAAAAAAAATCTACCTAATTAACTTAAATTTTTGTGTGCAAATTGATTTCTTTAACATTATTATCGGTGAATTTTTTTTATTTCCTTAGCTAATTCTTGTGGATTTTCGAGTACCAAACTTGATAACCATTATTTTCTTCACAACATACCACTTTTAGGTTTTAACAGCAACAATCACAAATGGTAAACTATAAGTTCGTAACGTATATAAAACAATATCCCACCAAGACACATGTAACTATATATTTTTTATTTTTTGATCTTATAACAATATTTTTATAGATTGATGTAACTTGTTAGTCAAAACGTCTAAATCATTCCTATTCTATATATTGTATTATAACTTTACATTAAAAAAAATCATCTTTAGCAAACAAACAAATAAATAAATAAATCAAACAGAATAGTCCATCGGAAACGAAAAAGTCATCTTTAACAAACAAACAAATAAATAAATCAAATAGGACAGAACTGTCTGGAACAGAGGGGGTAATAAATTACCGTCCACTAATAACAGCATCTTTAAGCCAGTCGTCGAACTCGGCCGCCCAAGGAGCAACTCCGCCGGGACAATGAGGGGTGTCATCGGAAGGGTGTACCGCCCCGCCGGAACCAATGATGAGGATATCTTCCTCCATAAGAGGTGCCAATGCTTTTCCCATGTTATAGTGGTGTGTACCATCCATGTTTGGTTGAACCGAGAGTTGACATACAGGGATATCGGCTTCTGGGTACATGAACAATAGAGGGAACCATACACCATGGTCAAACCCACGCTTGTTGTCTATGTCACATTTGAACCCTGATGATGTCAGAAGTTCTTGTACCTTTGTTGAAAGTTCTGGAGCCCCATGAACTGGATACTTGATCTGACAGTATACAACGACCACAAATTAAAATTCATTATCATTCTGAATAATAATCATCCACGTTAGTATCTTGAAGGCCTCTGGACCCTTTCTAACAGCTGAATTTTAATTACTACTAAGAATGGTGGTGGTCTAGTGATTTCAAGTTTACTTCTAATTGATTTGCTAAGGTAAAGTTATGGATTCGATTTTCCATCCCTCCTGACTTGTATTTGTTGAATTCGAGGAACTATAGTAGCCCCTTTTTAGTGCTACTTTGACAGGTCTAGTGCTTGTATTAGTTGTTCATCAATTAATCGGATATATTTCCTATTAAACACAAGAGTTTGAATACAATACAGCGGGGTGCCTCGATCGCTATTTACTTGCACTCTCTTTGATACCAGTCTCAAAAAACTGTGGATTTTTTTTTATTAAAATACTCTTTTCTACCAAAAAATCATCCTCGATAAGTACTTTTCTCTTATTAATGCTTTAGACAACGTATGCCGTTGAAATTATGAGAGCGAACTAATAGCATAGCTTTTGAAGGGCTAGTAGTATCTTGGCCTCTCGACCCTTCCTAACTACTGAATTTGAATTATCAAATAATGATGGCATGGTATATTGGTTCTAAATTTCTCTTAGGTGGTTTGGTGGACAAAGTTATGGGTTGGATTTTCCATACCTCATATTTTGTATTTGCTGGCGTCTAAAAACTAGTATAATATTAACCCTTTGTTAGTGTTATATTAACGGAGTTTATATTTGCTCTGATTATTTAATTAGTATGATATGTTTATGTTGAACACGTGAATTCGAAGATGACGTAGACCAGAAAAACAAACTGCTGGATTTTAATTAGAGTACTCTTTTCTACCAAAAGAAAAAATAAAAATCCACGATAGTACTTTGGTTATTAATGCTCTAGACAATGTATACTGTTGAAGTTATGAGAGGGATCTAATGCCCAATAGCCTAGCTGTGGTACACCGGTCCCACGGTTGACGTAATTTTTTTTGTTTGATAGGAACCGTTGACGTATTGAGTATTACTTAATTTAGAAATGTCATTGTTCACTATCAAAGTATGGACTGAGATTAATATTACTCATCGTACTCTATAATAGCTGTATATATTATTAGTTTCAGCCATATATATGGTAAAAATTATTTAATGACATCTAACTCATTGCGATATTATTATTAATATTAGGATGTTATGTATATAAGTTGTCATAGACTATATTATATGTTTGGCAAAATTAGCCGGAACTGTAATTGTAAGGTATAGCTATAAGTTGCAAGTTGTAGTTATAAGTAATTTCAACTTATAAATAGCTTTCATAACATCAGATTTTGGTCACCAAATAAATTAAAGGGCATACAAAACTTTGTCTTTCAAAATAAAAAGCTTGGGAGCTTTTGATTATCTCAAAAGTTAAATCTCCTTTAAACGTTTTCTGCTCAAACATAGTCATAAACTGGATGAAACTTTCTGCCAAACATAGCCATAGAGTGGATGAAAACGGATTGGTAGTATTGGCATTTGTAACTATTTCTAGTTCTATTTCTGTGTTGTGTGGAGGTAACGTTAAAAAAATGACGTTACATTAATTGATGAAACGACAAACTGATAAATTTCAACATATGTTATCAATAAGATGACTAAGAACAAGCTATGTTTCATTTTTGAACCCTGAACCTCCATTCTCTAAGTAAAAAATATATCGGCACATAATATGAGAAGGGCATGTGCATCATCCATGCACGCTTCAACACCAACAATAACTAAGAGATGAGATATGGAGGAAGAAGAAGAAACAAACCTCATACAAAGGAGCAGGATAGTCATCAAAATCATGGATGGTTTCAGGGTGGTCAACGGTGGTGACAGTGGGGTGATCAGTTGCCCAATGAGCAGAGATCATAAGAATGGCCTTAGGGGCCTTTTTCAAGTAAATTTTCTCTTTCCAACTCTCAAAGAAATGCCTCAATTTTATGGACTTATCCACATACATAATTGGATCTCCATGTGTTAAATAGTATGTCTCTCTGATACTTTCCTCTGCCACAACCATTTTTGTTGTGCAAATAACAACTCAATATATATTGTTTATTCTTTTGTTTTTTTTCCTTTGTATACTTTGCCTTGGACTTCCCACCCCTTTGCATCTATCTATATATATATATATATATAGATAGATCGATCTCTATATACACTCACGTGGAAATTAAATGTACAAATTACATGTAAATGTATATACGTGTATAAATACATACTACATGTATGTGTTGTTGGCTCCACCTATTAGGGAATTTTAATACATATACTACATGTGTTGTTGGCTCCACCTATTTCCATCTATTAGGGAATTTGATTTGATATCGATGTATACGAAAATGAAAGAAATGACCCTATTAAACTACTCCATTATGCCAAAAAAAAAACTACTCCATCTTTAATATTTTTTTATGCCTAATAGTGATTATCATTTTTAAAAAGGTTTCAAGTGACAAAACTGAAAACAATATCTTTTACAGTTCAATAGACGATAGTCATGATAATGTATATTGTTTAATAGAAAGTAATTTAGAATTCACGTTAAATAGTTCCGTTATTAAATATTTCATCTTTAAAAAACCAAAACATACATTGTACTACATGTTCGCATAATCAATATTTGATTTAAAGTTAAAAAGCACTACAAAAGTTCTCTCTCCTCAATGGGAGAACGACCATCTCAAGAGGAACGTGATCAAATTCAAAGATCAACACGAAAATTTAAAAGGGGGCGCACTAGTGCTGACTCCATATCCGATAATGGGGATGCTGAGAATGAAACCATTTCAAGGGTACCTGAAACCCCATCTCCCAATGGGGAAAACTCATACCCCAAGAAGAATCTAACTTTCAAGGAAATCATGGCTAGCGCTGAACAACAACAAAACTCCTCTGAATTTTCAATTCCCTCTTGGGAATGCGATTGGGAAGACGATGATCTAGTTGATGACGCTCCCCCGAAGGTTGATGACCCTAGGTGCCCTACACTCTTACTCACGGCGGCGGAAAAGGAACGTCTCCGACGACCATGGAGACGAGCCTTAATTGTTCGCATGCTGCATAAGGGACCTGGATAAAATCAATTAATGGATAAATTGCAGAAGAAATGGGCTCTTAAGGGCGAACTTGACATGATTGATGTGGGCTTTGATCATTATGTGGTAAGGTTTAAAAATATGGATGATCTCCACCATGTTCTTACTCAAGGACCATGGATAATTAATGATAAATATGTGGTTATTCGGAAATGGACCCCAAACTTTCTTCCGGATGAAGAATCAATCCGCTTCCTTACAGCTTGGATTCGCATTCCCCATATAAGTGTGGAATATTTTGATGCTATATTCCTTAAAACCATTGCTGAGAAGGTTGGGAGGATCAATAGTATTGATAGAACAACAACTGAAGTTACGCGTGGGCAATACACCCGCCTTATTGTTGAGGTTGATATTTCAAATCCATTACTTTCAAAATTCAATATCAATGGGAAAGTTTGGAGAATCGAATGGGAAGGACTCCGCTTTGTGTGCTTTCATTGTGGCAAACTGGGCCATATTGAAGATCAGTGCCCTGCAAAAGGAGAGGCTCAACAGGGGGTGTTTACACAAAATGTTCATCCACAAGACCTAACCAAGTCTTATCCTGCCCCACGCCCAGAGGCGCTTGCTGATTATGGAGAGTGGATGATGGTTAAACGCAACCCTCGTGGGAGGCCGGCACGAACGAATGCAAATCATAGCACCACAACTGGTGTTAATCAAGGCGGCGCTCGCGAACAAGGACGCACCACCATGAATGGGGGGAACAGAGCTAGTTCTAGCAGGGCACGACAAAATTCAACCCGACCCGAGCCCGCCAACTCATCCCGTCACCCGACCCGGTTGAGCACAGGTCAAGGCAACCCGCAAAATACGGGATCAAGATTTGCTGCGTTGGAACATATGGAAACAAATACTGGTGCACTAAATGGGGAAGGTCAGCCTATTATTGAGGAGAGAATCATGGAGTCTCATAACAATTCTTTGGAGAATAATGATTTTATTGTTGAAGATATTACGGAGGGTGAATCTCATGAGATTGTTAATGATTCCATGCCCTCACAAATAACTAACCAACAATTCTCGTTCAGAGCTCACCAAGACTCTCACGGCCACACTGCCCCAACCAACAAGACCAACGATCACGTGCCTAACCCATTGAACACCATTATGCACCCAAATGCTTCACATGAGCCCAATCCTACGCCACATAATACTACCGGCCACCAAAGCCCATTTGCTCATCAAGAGTCCCAAATCCCCGCCACCAACAAAGCCCATATCCCCATGACCCAATTTCAAGCTCATTTAACGCCCTTTGTTCGTGAAACCCTAAGGACCATTACTAATACTTTGAGACACCCATTCCAACATTTTAGTCCATCTCCAGGATTAAATGTTCTTGCTCACGCTCACACTAATGACCCACCCTATAACAAAGACGTGATGGATCATTCAGCCTCGCCCGATAACACTACAGCTCAGGGGCTAGGTGCACCTCCGAATGGCCTGGACATCAATGCAGGCCCAACTCATCAGTTCCAGTCTCTTGACCTCAATGCCCAAGGTAATTCTGTATCCACAGAATAAGCCCAAGATGCCCAGGATGCCTTGAACGCGTCGCAATGATGCGTTTTGAGGTTGCTTGCCCCTATTTCCATATGGATTATGCCAATTTAATGATTTTGATCTCTCATATTATTGTTTCCATGAATTTTTTAATATGGAATACTAGAGGGGCGGGTAGTAGAGAGTTTCTCAATACTCTCAAGGAAATTATTCATATCCATAAGCCGACTGTGATAGTGCTAGTTGAAACTTGGGTTAGTGGCATTCAAGCTGATCGGGTATGTACTTGGATTGGGTTTGATGGTGTACTTAGAGTTGCAGCACAAGGTTTTAGTGGGGGCATTTGGATACTTTGGAGGTAGGCTGAAGTATCTATTAACCCACTGATCAAACATTCGCAAGATATCACTGTTGAGATTTCAAGGCATGGTGAGCAACCATGGGTTTTTTCTACAATTTATGGGAGCCCTCAAGTTCAAAACAGAGAAGAACTCTGGTCACAACTTACTGGCTTCGCTCACACAAATAACAAAGCATGGCTTCTAGCTGGTGACTTTAATGAAACAAGGAGCCTTGACGAGCGCTCGGGTAATTCAGCGGGGATGGAGAGACGTTGTCGTCGCTTTGATTCTTGGATTGAAAATAATCAACTCATTGATTTGGGCTATCTTGGTCCCAAATACACTTGGAATAGAGGTAAGACTCTAGCAACTAGGACTAGTGCAAGACTTGACAGAGGTCTTTGCAACGTCCAATGGAGAGAATTATTTCCCGAGGCGTTTGTGAAACATCTTACTGCTAATCAGTCAGACCATTGTCCTCTCCTCGTTGGATTTAATGGTTTTACTCCGATTAACCAAAATAATCGGCCATTCAGGTTCCAAGCGGCTTGGTTACTCCATGAGAATTTTCGTGAATTCCTTAATGAAAATTGGCGTAAAGGGGCACCACTCCCCATTGCTTTATCTTCTATCACTACACAATTAACTCTTTGAAACAAAGACGTTTTTGGGAATTTATTTCGTAGGAAGGACCGCATCTGGTCTCGGCTAGGAGGTGTTCAAAAACGCCTAGCGGAACGACCCACCACGGGACTGCTTCGGTTAGAAAAGGATTTGCAAAAACAATTAGATGAAGTGCTTGAGCAAATTAATATCTTTTGGTTTCAAAAATCAAGAATAAAAGCTCTTTTGGATGGTGATCGCAACTCGAAATACTTCCATGCTAGTACAATTATTCGAAGGAAGAGTAATAGAATCGAAACTCTTCAGTCTCATGAAGATATTTGGGTGTCTGATCCCTTGGAACTCCAGAACCTAGTCACTGGTTATTTTCAGCAACTTTATACAGGTGAAGCATCACGCACAGGCCCTTTCGACCTTTCTAGAGGGAGGTTTCCTGTGCTTTCATCTACTGAATACAGCGAGCTGGCAAGGACTTTTTTTGACAAGGAAATCAAGGATGCACTTGACTCCATGAGCCCTTTCAAGGCTCCTGGGCCCGATGGATTCCACGCCATCTTTTACCAACGAAATTGGCCCGTGGTTTGTGAGGAGGTGTGCTCTATTGCGTCCTCTATTCTGAATGGCGTCTCCTCCCCTGAAGTCCTGAATGACACGCTTATTGTACTCATTCCAAAAACTGATAATCCAGAGAGAGTCAATCACTTGAGACCCATATCTTTATGTAATGTGGCGTTTAGTATTGTTACAAAGACAATTGTTAATCGCCTCAAGATTATCCTTCAGAAGGTAATTGAGCCTACTCAAACAAGCTTTGTCCCGGGGCGTCAAATCACTGATAATGTGGTCATAGTTCAAGAAATCCTTCATTCAATGAGACGAAACACGAAGAAGACAGGTATGATGGCGGTCAAAGTTGACCTCGAGAAGGCTTATATGATAGAATTCGTTGGTCTTTTATCCGTGATACACTCTCTGAATTGGGCATCCCCATCAATCTTGCAGAGGTCATTATGGGGTGTATATCCACTGCAAATATGAGCTTTCTATGGAACGGGTCTAGGACTTCAAGGTTCAAACCTAGTCGGGGGGTGAGGCAAGGCGATCCTCTATCACCATATATATTTGTTCTGTGTATGAAGCGTCTCACTCACATTATTAATGAAGCTGTGAAATCGGGGCTATGGAAAACAGTTTGTGCAAGTAAAGATGGACCCCAAATAAGTCATCTCTTTTTTGCGGATGATCTTGTGCTCTTTACAGAGGCCTCCACGGAACAAATGGAGGTTATCAAACTTTGTCTCAACAGATTTTGTGAAGCTTCGGGTGAGAAAGTAAATTTTGCAAAGTCCAGTGTTTGCTTCTCCAAAGGTGTGCCTAATGCTTTGGCGGATGAAATCGGAAGATCAGTAGGCATGGTAGTCGAAGATGACCTCGGAATCTATCTTGGTGTACCCACAATGAAGGGATGGGCTTCTCAACGCACTTTACAGCACGTGCTGGATAGGGTCAGTTCGAGATTGGCAGGTTGGAAAGGAAAATATTTATCCATGGCGGGGCGTGTTACTCTAGCCAAATCCGCTATTTCAAGCATCCCTTAATATTCTATGTAGACAGCCCAGTTACCTAAGTTCGTTTGCGATGAGATTGATAAGCGTACTAGGGCATTTATTTGGGGGAGCACTGAAGAGAAGAAGCATATGCACCTTGTTAAGTGGGACACAGTTACTCAACCTACAGCGTCAGGAGGATTAGGTCTCAGATCAATAAGGCAAACTAACGTTGCCTTCTTGTCGAAACTTGGCCGGCGAACGTTGACGGAGCCCGAGAGCCTTTGGTCTCGAGTGGTTCGTAGCAAGTATTGCTCGGGGCGTTGTGACGTAGATATGTTCTCTCCGCATCGAGTACCTGGCAAGGTATCGTTGCTGCAGCACCCACACTCAAGAAAGCGATCAAGTCAGTCAATGGGGAGGGACATAACACCTTTTTTTGGCTGCACAACTGGGCAGCGGATCACCCCCTCGAGCATGATGCTCTGCAGCCGCTAACTGAGTGGAACTAGGAAGGACGGTTGCAGAATATTGGGACGGCGAGCAATGGCGTTGGGATGAATTTGCCCACTTGCTACCCCCTGACAGTTTGAATCTTATTGCTGCGCAGAGGGTGGTGAATGCACAAGACGCTCGAGATCGTCTCTCATGGGGCAAGACATCCTCAGGTGAGTTCTCTGTTAAAACCACGCTCGAGATTATTCGTGCAGATGACATAGCTCCTGATGGTGCAGCCAAAGGAAACCCAGGACTAGCTGGTGGTGGGAGGATTTTTCGAGCCGATAATGGGGCATACATCCGAGCGTATACGGCCAAGATGGGCATTGGCACGTCCCTCATGGCTGAGTTGATGGCTATTTTACATGGTCTTCGGATTGCACAACGTATGAACATACCAAGGCTGATAATTGACACGGACTCGGAATTAGCTCATGACATGATTAAGGCTCCCACACCTCAATTCAGCCCATATTTCTTCACTCTCGAGCAATGAAAAGAAGTAATTCGATCTACGAATTGGCATGTTGAATTGGTTCATGTTTATAGGGAAGCAAATGCGGCAGCAGATTGGTTGGCAAATTTTAGCTTTGTCATCCCGGAGTCCTTCCGAGAGTTTGAGGCCCCTATCCTTAGTATGATGAGTGTACTCTTCGAAGATTTAGTAGGGTTCGCAATGCCTAGAATAGTTGTTAGTTAGTTTTATTTTTATTTTTATTTTGTTTGGGCTTTATGCCTTCCATGTTACAAAAAAAAAAAAAAAAAAATCAATATTTGATTTCCTCTTAATGGATAGCTTTTGCCGCAAAAATATTCATAGTTAAAAATACAAAATCCACATCATTTGATGGCATACTCAATCTTTAATTTCCCTGTATGTGATAGTGTCTGTATCATAAGCCTTTTTCCATAATTGTGGACACCAAAATGTGTCACCTCTTTTTATATGCCCAAGACGATAACCAACATTTAAGAATATGAATTTTATGTCAATGCTCGAGTAACTTGCATCAAACCTATTCCATTACATACCCCTTTCTATAAGATTTCCAACCTCCCTTATCTTGTCCCAAACGGACATCGGAGTCAAAAGATGTGATTTGACAAAGTTATGGGACAAAAACGATACTCTGATTACCGCACTCCACGGTTCAAATAGGATTTTCCTCAATTAGAGGAAGAATTCCCAAGTAGGCCTAATTTACATGGATTTCTCACATAAATACCTTCAAAATGACATATTATGGGTCCAAGTCCAATAAGAAACGAATGAGATATGATCGAATTACCGTAATGTATACTGAAATGGCACTTATTTAGTGTTTGGGACATAACTCCCAAAATACTGATGATAATTGGGCTAATAATATGTCCAAAGAAAGCCTTTTGAAATAAGGAATCCAATGCAAAAAGAATCAGGTCAATCTAAGGTCAAACGAAGAAGTTCTGGGCCTTTGAAGTCGAAACTCGCTAGCTGGAGCGGTTGAACCGCTAGGCTTGCGGTTAAACCGCTTGCCGAAGCGGCTAAGCCGCTTGTCCTAGTTGAAAGACCGCTTATCCTAGCGGCTAGACGCTTGTTGGAGCGGTAGCCGCTTGGACTCCAAGCGGCCCCATTGACAGGCGCCTGATGGACTTTTTGTCAGTTCCGTCCCATACCTAAACCTATTTCTATATATACTCTTTTCCTCTGTTTTTTCAAGGGAAACACAATGGTGAACTCAAATTAAACCCTAGAGCTCTCTAATTAACCCTATTCTCTCAATATTCCTCCATCTCCTTCCTCCATCATCAAATAAACAGCCCTAAACACCATTAAAATACCTCAAAATTCTACCTTCAATATTTCCACCACTCAAAAATCAACCTTCAATCCTTCTCAAGTACAAGTTCAAGAGCATTGACATTCAATTCTAATTCATTCAAGGTTCCACCTGAGGGCTCTATTTAATCTTCAAATCTATTTTCTATTAATTCAATCATGTTTATTTTATACTCCCTCCGTTTCTATCAAACGCTCCTTTGCCTAAAATGGATGTTTCATAGAAACACTCCCAGTTTTTTTAACTTGGTAATTAATTTACTAGTCATTTACAATATTACCCCCCATTAAAACTCAAACCCCATCCTCTTCTTTCTCTCTCCTCAAGTATCTATCCACCCATAACCACCACCACCACCACCAGCTGCCCCACCCCACACCCACCAGAAACACCACCAGCCGCCCTACCCCACACCCACCAGAAACACCACCAGCCGCTCCAAACTCCACTCACTAGAAGAACCACCACCTAACCAACCACTCCCCGTCGCCCCACCCACCAGAACCACCACCCACCCACCAACCAACCAACCACCACCAACCAACCAACCAACCATTCCCCGTCGCCCCACCCCACCACCAACCAACCACCACCAGCCGCCCACCATCTTCTCTCTCTCTCTCCTCAGATTCGTGGGTCCACCACACCCACCATAACCACCTCCAGCCGCCCCACCCTCTTCTCTCTCTCTCTCCTCAGATTTGTGGGACCACCACCGGCCACCATAGCCACCACCCGCAAGCCGCGCCTCCACCCATCCCCAACCCTCTTCTTTCTCTCTCCTCAAGTCTGTTGCATCTCCTGTTGGGCATGGCAATTCATCTCCTGTTTTGTGTTTTAGAAGGCATATTAAGTTGCTTGTGTTGGGTTGTAATTGGGTGAATGGGTTCATCGTCCATATCTAGTTAATTCGGTTGAGTGGCATAGTTTTGATAGTGGCCGGTGGTAGTGGATTGAGATGGTGATGGTAGTGGGGTGGGAATGTGACTAATGTTGAGGGTAAAAGGGGAAAGCACATGAAAAAATAAAATTTCCTTGGTCTTTGTGCTAAAAGCAAATGGTATCGTTTGACAGGAACGGAGGGAGTATTTGATTATTATGGTTAATTCTATTGCATTGTTTTAATTGCCTTGAAGTTACTAACTCATTTATTGATGAAATTTAGCAACTTGGCGCGTGTAGCAATCAATGTAGGGTTGGAGGATTTTATTATTGTTGTTGCTTTAATTTATTTTAACATGCAATAATTGATCTTTTTGTATTGTTCTTATGTAAATTGGATTAAATGCATGCAAAAGTGATAGCATTTAATTTAATGGATGTTCAAACCCACTTAGTTAAATCTAGGACTTTGGACGATCGGATTTGTATGGAACCGTGCAATATTATCAATTAATCAAGATCAATTAGTAAAGGCCGTTTATTGAAACGGGCGTAATTGGGTGTCTAACACCTTCCCAATTCGTACCTACATTCCCGAACTCAATTTTTGGCCATTTGGTCATTCGAGTCAATATTCCCAATAGGAATTGGGGTGCACTTAATTCGGGTTGGAGACTCTTTAGACTTTCGACTTGGATTATTTTCAATAAATTGGTTTCCTTGTTTTCCTTAAAATTTGGTGGCGACTTCCTGGTAATCTTAATCAAATCCCCATTAATTCTAAATAATGCAAAATCCACTCGATTTTCGACCAAGAGCCCGCGAGAGGCGCTCGGTGGGGTTGATTCCCCGCGAGGGTTCTTCCAGTGGCGACTTCACTGGAGATTTAATTAAGAGGGTGTAACTTGAAAGTTGATATTGATTAATTGTTATAATTGCATGTTTCATGACCTTGAGTGATTATTGTTATTATGATTGCTCATTATCAATTATTGCTTTTGCATCCATTGCATCCATTTGCATGCGCTTGCACGACTTCCGAGCTTATTTTAACAAGTTCTAACCAGTTTTTAGCCCTTGGAGTGTGGTGAAGTGCCTTGGTGGGAATCCACTCGATTCATCTTTGCCAAGAAACATGGATCCCCCCACCTCATGTACCTTCCTACGCATTCGTCCATTGGACAAGTAGGATAACAAGGATGCATCACATTGTCGCGCATCCTGCGGATTGTTGTACATTCTTGATCATGAGTTCCTTTTGACCAAAACCCTTAAGCCTACCCAATTGCATGAACTAGAACCAATGTTTTAGGCTTGAAACTCAGTCTCATGTCCATGCTAGATCTGTGTGACTGCATTTTTTGCGAATGTGTTGTTTGCCCTAATGTGAACGCAATCTTTGCGTAATCTTCTATGCCTAAGATTGAGTCAAGAGTATAAATCTTTTATTTTATCCCAATTTGAGTTTAGAATAAAATCTTTCCCTTTTCCTAGTCAAGGGTATAATTTTTTATTTTATCCCAATTTGAGTCTAAAATAAAATCTTTCCCTTTCCTAGTCAAAAGAATAATATTTTATTTTATCCCAGTTTGAGTCTAGGATAGAATCTTACCCTTTCCCTAGTCAAGAGTATAATTTTTTTTATTTTATCCCAATTTGAGTCTAGAATAAAATCTTTCCCCTTCCCTAGTTAGGAGTATTCTTTTCCATTAAGTCGATAATATTTTCATCCGTAGTCAAGAGTATATATTCTCTTCCATAATCAAGAGTATTACCTTTCCTTTTCGTAATCCCCTTTCCTATTTTCAAAACTTCCTTTTTCTCTCCTCCCGTTTTCTTCTACAAAAAAAAAAAAAAAAATCCATCCTTTTTTAATATCCAATTTTCCAGGTCCCAAAAAAAAAAAAAAAATCAAAAATTCAAAAAAAAAAAACGAAAATTCAAAAATAAATAAATAAATAAATGAAGGGACTAGATTATTAGATAAACTCTTTTATTTTATTTTTTTTCCTTTTTCCCTTTCCTTCTCTTCAATTCATTTTTCTATTTCTCCTTGATCCAGGATAGGAAAGTCGAGCCCAAAGTGGAAACATCCAAATCAAAAAGGAAGATTAGTTAGGAAACTATTTCCGTCACCACCTCCAAGCTCGAGATCAAATTCAGATTCAACTCCATTTTCTACCATGCCAGGTGACGACATAAAAGCCATTCTGGAGAAACTCACTAAGATGAACACACGTCTCAAAGATCAAGATGAGAAAATCAAGGATGAAGTTAAAGCTAAACCTCATACTAATGAAGATGATGATAAGCATCCTACTCCTCCAAGCAAGCTTGATAGAAGGCTTGAAAAGCTTGAGCAACTAATGCGTAAGAACTCCACATATAGCACCTACTATATGGAATAAGAAGAGGAGCCCGATGCCGACTTTCATGCAAAACTTCCGAAAAAGGTCACCTTGACCGATCTTCCCAAGTTCAAGGGAGTGGAAGACCCATATGGTCATATAAGGAACTTTACTACATGTATGAAAATCAAAGGGATTGATTCGAGTCTCTATGCAAAGATCTTTCCTATGACACTTGAAGGTCCAACGACAAATAAAATGGTTCAACACCTTAGGCCCACTCAAGGCCAAATGGGTCTCCATCAAACACGAGTTTGTGTTGCAATACTCCTACAACAATGAACTCCCCATGACCCTAAAGGAACTAGATATAACCATACAGAATGAAAATGAAGACTTCATCACATTCTTGACTCGTTGGAGAGAGAAAGCGGCCCAACTCATCAATCGCCCTTCTAAAGAAGATCAAGTGGGAATCATTGTTCGCAATCTCAAGCTCAAGTACAAAGACCATATGAGGTTCCAACCCATTGAAACATTCGATAGACTCTATAAGATTGGGATCCAAATTGAGAATGAACTTCAATCCTCCAATGGCAATAGCTTTTACTCCAAAGAGAAAAAGAGTAATGGCTCCAATTTTAAGGGTCATGAAGTTAGTGCTATAAATGATGGCAAGCCCATTCAAAGGACCTTTTCCCCATTAGGGATTACTTTAAGCAAGGCATTCGAAAGGCTTCATAAAGATGGAAATCTGTATCCCACAGGCCCAACTCCGGATTCACTACCCGAGAAGAAATCCAAATTCTGGGATCCAGAGGCTTATTGCAAGTTCCATCGAGGTAAAGGTCATAACACTGATAATTGTTGGGTTTTGAAGCATAAGATGCAAGATCTCATCGATAATGGGACCATTCCAACCCCAGTTATCAAGAAGCCCAACAACATGATTAATCCATTGGGCAATCATGAGGAAATCCAAAATGCCTCCACCTTAGAGGTCCACCTTTTTGAAGTCCTAGCTAAGAGCGTCAAGAGAAGCATCAAGATGTCAAGCGCCTTCAAGACTAGTCTTCTCTTAGGATTATTTTGTTTTTTCGAGTTCAATAAAATTAGCATGAGTCGGGGAGTCACTCTAGTTTCTTTGTTTTCCAATTCGAGTCCAAGTCCACTTAGGAGTCATTAAGTCTTTAAGCCTTGTATTCTTTTTTCAATCAATGAGACCGATTTCTTTTGCCATTTGTGCTATCTTCTATCCATGGAACACTCAAAATCAATAATGAATCCAAGTTGCAAATATCTCAATAATGCTAAGGGTAAAGATGATCAATTTAATTCAAAGGACAAAAGAATAAATAAAACATGTGTCTACTAGTCGAGTTAAGGACAAGAGGCATTCATTTGGCACCCTCTTTTAATCCTTTCAATCCACAATCAAATATCCACTTGCAACCAATTTGGGCCTCAAACACATAGCCATTCATTTCTCACCCACATTATTAACCTGGGGGCTTTGAGTGTGGGAACAATAAGGTCACCATCCATGAGAATAGGTGGAAATCAAAGAGGAAAGTGTTCAAAGTTCAAAAGTTCAAGAGAAAACAAAAGAAGAAAAGAAGAAAAGGAGAGAGTTCAAAGATTCAAACTTCGAGAAAGCTAAATAAAAAAGGTTTAAGTTCAAATCCACCTCTCGAAACATTTAGTGACCAATAAGCACACTGGGGGCTTTTTGATGGGTTTTTGAGCCTTAATATCCCTTTCTTTGGTAACCTAAATCGAGCCTTACATTACAACCTCAAAATTCCTCTTAGAGACTCGATACTCAAGACATGTGTAGCCCGCTAGGTTGAAAACCCGTAAGGGCGACCTAGGCAAAAGTTAGGGCATAAAAGTCCAAAAGCCCGGTAGATCTATTCACTCAATAGCCTGCGCAAAATTTAGGGCAAAATCAAAAGCAAAATCCATGAACTACGCTTGGCCTGATTCCGCAAGGATATGTGGGCAGCTTCTTACGAGGCTCGGTCATACTTAATATTCAATCAACAAACCCTCATGCATCAAGATCTCTAAAATCAACTTGGTTTTCTACGAATAATCTCAAGTGTTCCTTGGTCTTCCACTAGAGCTTAGGACTTGGATGTCGATCTTCGAACCCCTATATCTCTATCTCCAACTTTTCTCCTCAAACGTATTGCCTCCATTTCAACCCTTCCAATTCTAGTCCACAAGTCAAATTTTTTATCTTTGTCGATCCATTCTTTCTTTCAGTCACCATTTACGTTTAATCTCTCTATCTCGTACAACATCTTTCGATACTCGATTATTGAAAGTCCGCGCTCAAGGTTTGACATTAGTCCAATAAGTGTTTTGCTCCAAACTCTGACATGGTAGAATCAACTGAAGAATACCACTCATTCAAGGTGGTGGCCGTCAATGTTTCTCTATACCACCCATCCAAGGTGGTGGTTCCATTAGTACTTCTCTATCGATCAAGGAGATTGTTTTTACTCTGCACCCCTAAGTCTTTTCATAAGTGATTTTCGAAATCTTCTTTCTATCTCTATGTGCTTTTTGTGCTAGGGGCTTTGATATCCCCATGTCGAGTTTCAGTCAATGTTTAATGTGTCTTGTATCTGAATGTGTGTTTGCATTGCTATATGTGCATGTGTTCTTGTGTTTTTTGTGTTCACATATCAACCAGGTGAGGGTTCATCGGCTTCAATCCGGCGAGTTCTTTCACCTTCAATGTTCAAAGTTCAAGACGAGGGTTCATCGGCTTCAATCTGACGAGTTCCGTCAACTTCACTATTCAATATACAATATTCAATGTTCAATGTTCAATGTTCAACCTAGACGAGGGTTCATCGGCTTCAATCCGGCGAGTTCCGTCAACTTCAATGTTCAATATTCAATGTTCAATGTTCAATGCTCAATCTAGAAGAGGGTTCATCGGCTTCAATCCGACGAGTTCTATCAACTTCAATATTCAATGTTCAATATTCGATCTAGACGAAGGTTCATCAGCTTCAATCCGACGAGTTCTGTCAACTTCAATATTCAATGTTCAATGTTTGATCTAGAGGAATGTTCATCAGCTTCAATACAGCGAGTTTCGTCAACTTCAAAATTCAATGTTCAATGTTCAATCCAGAAGAGGGTTCATCGGCTTCAATCCGGCGAGTTTCGACAATTTCATTGTTCAAGAGTATCGGCACTTTCATCGATGGTTTCAATGTTTGTTTGCTTTGCATGTTTTCAAAACTTGCATACTTTGACCTTCGCTCTACTCGAGCTCTACCAAAGTGGGGGCTTCTGTAGACACTAAAATGTGTCACCCCTTTTTATATGCCCAATGACGATAACCAACATTTAAGAATATGAATTCTATGTCAATGCTCGAGTAACTTGCATCAAACCCCTTCCATTACATACCCCTTTCTATAAGCTTTCCAACGCCCCTTACCTTGTCCCAAACGGACATCGGAGTCAAAAGATGTGATTCGACAAAGTTATGGGACAAAAACGACACTCTGATTATCGCACTCCACGGTTCAAATAGGATTTTCCTACATTAGAGGAAGAATTCCCAAGTGGGCCTCATTTACATGGAGTTCTCACACAAATATCTTCAAAATGACATATTATGGGTCCAAGTCCAATAAGAAACGAATGAGATATGATCCAATTACCACAATGTATACTGAAATGAACACCTCTTTAGTGTTTGGGCCATAAATCCAACAATACTTATGATAATTGGTGTTATAATATGTCCAAAGAAATCCTGTTAAGTAAGGAATCCAATGCAAAAATAATCAGGTCAATCTGAGGTCAAACGAAGAAGTTATGGGCCTTTGAAGTCAAAACTCCCTAGCTGGAGCGGTTGAACCGCTAGGCTTGCGGCCGAACCGCTTGCCCAAGCGGCTAAGCCGCTTGTCCTAGTTGAAAGACCGCTTGTCCTAGCAGCTAGCCGCTTGTTGGAGTGGTAGCCGCTTGGACTCCAAGCGGCCCCCATTGACAGGAGCCTGATGGACTTTTTGTCCGGCCTTTTTGTCAGTTCCGTCCCAGACCTAAACCTACCTCTATATATACTCTTTTCCTCCGTTTTTTCAAGGGGAACACAATGGCGAACTCAAATTAAACCCTAGAGCTCTCTAATTAACCCTATTATCTCAATATTCCTCCATCTCCTTCCTCCATCATCAAATAAACAGCCCTAAACGCCATTAAAATACCTCATAATTCTACCTTCAATATTTCCACCACTCAAAAATCAACCTTCAATCCTTCTCAAGTACAAGTTCAAGAGCATTGACATTCAATTCTAATTCATTTAAGGTTCCACCTGAAGGCTCTATTTAATCTTCAAATCTATTTTCTATTAATTCAATCATGTTTATTTTATATTTGGTTATTATGGTTAATTCTATTACATTGTTTTAATTGCCTTGAAGTTACTAACTCTTTTATTGATGAAATTTAGCAACTTGGCGCGTGTAGCAATCAAGGTAGGGTTGGAGGATTTTATTATTGTTGTTGCTTTAATTTATTTTAACATGCAATAATTGATCTTCTTCTATTGTTATGTAAATTGGATTAAATGCATGCAAAAGTGATAACATATAATTTAATGGATGTTCAAACCCACTTAGTTAAATCTAGGACTTTGGACGATCGGATTTGTATGGAACCGTGCAATATTATCAATTAATCAAGATCAATTAGTAAAGGCCGTTTATTGAAACGGGCGTAATTGGATGCCTAACACCTTCCCAATTCGTACCTACACCCCCGAACTCAATCTTTGGCCATTGGGTCATTCGAGTCAATATTCCCAATAGGAATTGGGTGCACTTAATTCGGGTTGGAGTCTCTTTAGACTTTCGACTTGGATTATTTTCAATAAATTGGTTTCCTTGTTTTCCTTAAAATTTGGTGGCGACTTCCTGGTAATCTAAATCAAATCCCCATTAATTCTAAATAATGCAAAATCCACTCGATTTTCGACCAAGAGCCCGCGAGAGGCGCTCGGTGGGGTTGATTTCCCGCGAGGGTTCTTACAATAATATAAACAAATAAAATTTCATTGAACATTTAATATTTTCGATCAGCAAACCAAGGAAGTGTGGTTGAGTGGTAGGGACTCATCCATCCTTAACCAAGGTCGAGGGTTCGAATCTCGTCTTGGGCATGGAGCAGCTTTAAGTACCTTGGCCAGCTATCCCACACTTTGAGGTGCCTACAAGCCAGCGCGGGGATAATCACTGTGGTCGACGGTGGATACCCTTGGTCGTGAACCAAAAAAAATAAATAAATATTTCTGATCAGCAAGTTTTGTGTGGGTCCAGCTTACAGAAAATTAGAGCCACTTTTTAGAAATGTAAGGGTCACTTATGGTGAGCACACAGTGACCCTTGTTTCATTGAAAAGTGATCCCCGCCTCACAAAAAGTTACAAAAATAAAAATCGTCTTAAAAGAATAAAGAATTTTTGTGTTTTTTACATGACTTCGGGAAAAAAAGAAATGATAAACACTATACTTGATAATCTTAGCCGCCAAATAGCATAAAAGTATATGTTGTGTCTACCTAGCCTTCTATACTAAATGTCTCTAGTATGTTTAAACTCTCACTCCATTCTCCAATGTGAGACTCACAATACCATATGTCCCAAAGCTCCAAAGATAAGCAAATAAAATTGAAAAGACAATATTGGTCTCTACTGGTTCTAGTTCTAATTTTAGACTTGGCTATTAGTTTATTTCTCTTTTAGTAATTGGCCTCTTGTTGAATATATGATTTTTCTAAATTTTAAATTTGTTTCATTCTGTGTCTTATGATTTTCATTTTTGTAAATCTTAATTTAGTATCATTGTGTGTGAAAGACCTAAGTGCCGTTATATATATATATATATATATATATATATATATATATATATATATATATATATATATATATATATATATATATATGTTTTTCTTTATCCTTGTCCCTTTATTTTTATATCTCTCATCAACAACATTTCTCCAATGTGGGCTCAAAATGTATTAAGTAAGGATGATATATCAATAATTTAATTTAAATATAATAAATGAAAAGAATATGTAATATCCAGACAAAGCTTCTCAAAAAATAATATGTAGATAAAAATTGGTTTATAAATATTTAGATTTCACTATTATTGACGTACATTTTTGGTTTAGTTATTTCGGTAGCTAATATTTATTGTGAAAGTTTTAGTTTGATCGGTTCTTCTCGCTCCTACCTTTTTTTTCTTTGTCTCAATTTTCAAATTTAAAGTCTTTTATTTCATTATGTAGCCGTTAAGTTTACTTTCATTTTAAATTTTCACTTACAATATTTTATCTTTAAAATGATTATATCTAATTTTCTCACTTTGTGGGATGACTGGAACTGCATCATCACTTTCTGGAAGGCATAGTTAGTTACTTTTGCTACTATAGAGCTCCAAAGGAGGTAACCATCTTTTGCATTTATAAAATATATTCATTTTAGTCAAAGTCTTGTTAAATGTCTACTTTCCTCCTACCTTAACTCTTTAAATTTATATATCTATACTACTGGAACTCTTACATTCTTCTTCGATGTGGGACTTGTATTAATTTTTTTTGGCTGCTGTTATTGCCAGGTCAAAAAATACTAATGCCAGGTTATTAATTATGTGAGTTGACAATATAGTCCTCCATATTAATAAGGCAAATCACATATTCTTTCTCCTTTATTTTTAAATGCCTTATTTACCAACAAATTTATAAAAAGACACTATAATCAATGATCCTTTACCTCCAACAATTTAACAAATTGGGATTCATAAGAATGAGATTATTATTTTCCTCAATTATTCACGTACATACTCTTTTTGAGCAAGATATTGCTAAACAAACCTATGTTAGCAATTAGTGAGTAGTCAACTCTGAATTTGTACATGCCTGCATCTATGATACAGGATCAAAGTCATCATACCAAATATATGGACAATGGTACATCTATCAAAGTGGAAGAAGAATCATTCATAATAAGGAAGTCATGAGTTACATACTTAGGGAAAAAAGACATTCTAATAAATAAATAAATAAATAAAAGGAAAGGAGAAATTAAATAGTCCAAAAGTTATGAGATGGGAGCTACCTTAATATGTATCAAAATGATCTTAGAGGATTTAACAAATTAGTTGGTTCACGTATTACGGTTGCCGATCAACATGCTCAACTCTTATTTATTTATTTATTTATTTATAAATGTACATGAAATGGTTTCCAATTATTTTATAGGATATCCTGTGTAATAAATTGAATAGATATATATAAACACTTTATTTCTTGAATATTTTGTGTGAACGAAAATGCTTTATGTAATTTTGGTAAGATTTTGGTGTGAGTATCATTATGATTAAATGCTTAGATACTCAATACGTAAATAAGGTAAGTGTATACAAACCTATATTATGAAAAGAGAATAGTTCATGCTGCCCATTTTTTACAAAGAAGGGTTAGATTTTCAACTAGTTATATTAGTGGCCTGGCTATAGTATTTTTAGGCTTGGCAATAACAGGAGCCTTTTTTTTTTTTTTTCTATCTTTAACCTTTCTTTTTACATGATTTATTATCATAATAAAAGATTAATTACAAAAAAATTGTCGCGTTTAATTGCCAAATCTTGTAGAATCTTGCACATATTGCTAAATAGCAATATCTCAGCAAGATTTAAGAACGGTAGTTTTAGCAATATGTTTTTCTTAGTTTCGTCATGTTATCATACAATATCTTTTTTAATTTGCAATATATTTTCTAGCTTTTAAATATTATTTCTAGATTGCGTATTCCTTCGTCTTATTACAGTATCTTGTATCATCAATATATATATATATGTAAAATTGAGTTCTCACCAAGCATTGATTAGGTAATAAATAGCCATAAATGTATGGGTGATTAAAAAAAATTAAAAATAGTTTTATTTTATTTTAATAAGACATAAGTATCAAAGTATTATATTTATTATGCAAAAAAATTATATTATACATTCACTAAAAATGTAATTTCTTTGTTAAATCTGTATTTTTTTTTTGTTGATAAAATATTATTATTGTTCTTTGTCACTCCCATTATTCAACTTTACATATTGATATGATTAAAAATGTTTATTATATTTCTTTTAATAACTGAGTATGCATGATAAACAAGGACCCGTGCATCGCACGGGCACGAAATCTAGTTGTTTCTAAATTTAAGGTCTACCTTTAAGAGTAATTGATTAGTCTTTGATTACTGTTTTTCTTTTTCTTTTTTAATTTGTTTTAACTGTTGAAATTTGGTTAACGACACGTGTGTTCAAATTTCAAAACTAGGGTTTTGGAGGAATTGATTGAGAAGTTGAGGATTGGATTTTGGAGGCTCCTCGTGAAAACTACATTCTAATTCTAATATTAGATTGGTTGGTTATTTGAAGGGAGAATAATGGTGATGGAATAAAGCTAAAGTAAACAAGTTTTGAACTGTTTTCTATTTCTAGGAAATTGTTTTCTTTGAATTTAATTTCTTTGAATAACTTTGGAAATGAAAATGGGAAACGTTTCTGTAAGCAAAACAACCCCTAGTTTTTTTAGGAAAATTATTTTTCATTGTAGCCAAACAACTGAAAATGTGAACGAGTTTTTTTTTTGCACTGGAAATACGTTTCAGCTGAAAACGATTTTTCACCCAACCAAACGATTTTACAAGAATTGTAGTTTATATTGATGTTGGTCCAGATGATGATTTTAACCATATTTTATATCAGGTCTTAATAAGGGTGACTTGGTCGCATATCATTATAATTTATTTTTTTGGTAAGTAATTAGAATTATATTACCAATGAATGGAGCACCACACAAGATTAAGAAGGGCATACCCTCCTATGCTTTACACAAATTTACTCACAGCAAGACGTTACCTTCTAGGAAGGGCCTGTCTAAAGCCATGAGTACTCGTAACAAAGGATAATAGATTACAGATTTTCAAACCACTCCTTGTCTTTTTGAACAGTTTTCTTAGGCATAGTGTATAGGACTCTAGTCTTCAGTTCAGTTTTAAACCGCTGGAACAAGTTGTCTACCTGATCTCAGTATGCTTTATTTCTGCAACGCCATATGTTGTAAAGGAGACTGATGATTCCTACACATAAAATAGTTCTCCTGAATTTACTTTGCCTGGTACACCATCTGCAGATCTTCTAGATATCTATATGCTTGGTTTTAATCTGTTTCCACTCTTTCATAAGGATTCAGCATCTGTTGCTGAAAGGACAAGCAAAAAATAAATGGCTTGCTGTTTCTGTTGCAGCCCCACACAGTAGGCATTGATCATCTACACAAATATTGAATTTGCTCAGTCGTGCTCTGGTTTGCAATCTGTCATGTGTAGCCACCCATGCAATGAAAGCATGTTTAGGTTGATTCATTCTATTCCACATCCAAGAGTCCATGTGAATTTTGACAAGGATGGAGAGAGCCAATTATAACCACTCTTGATAGTATACTTGCCACTGGAATTTCCCGTCCATTTTCCATGAATGTAGCCTGGCTTGAATCTATTTTTGCAGGCACAAACTTTCCTCCATGACCAGTTGGTTGAAGGAGTAGCATTATACTCCCACCATATTTTACTTTTCAAATATACATGATGTATCCATCTCAGCCACAGTGAGTCAGTTTTAGAAGCTACCCACTAAGTGTACTTTCCTATGGCTGCCATGTTCAATGTGTAGCAGTCTTTAATCCATAGCCCTCCTGCAGTTTTAGGCTTGCAAACAAAATCCCAGGCTATTGGATGAGCCCTTGCATAAACAACCTTTCAATCCCACTAGTAATTTCTACATATATATACTTGTAATTTTGTTCAAGACAGTCTTGGGGAGAATAAACATTGAAGCCCAATATGTGTACAAGGTAAGCAAAACTGAGTTGACTAGAGTTACCCTTCCTGCATATGTAAGATGCTTGGAGCCCTAACTTCGAATTCTAACTATTATCTTCTTAGCCAATATATCACAGTCAGCCACAGATAATTTTTTTGATGACAGTGGTACTCCAAGGTATCTGAAAGGCATTGTGCCTAACTGATAAGCTGATATCATTATGAGCCTTCTTATAACTGACTGTTCCATATTGCAATGGTACAAGGCTGACTTACTTTTATTAGCCACCAACACTGAAGCTGCTGAAAAGGTCTCAAATCCTCTAAGTAGGAGCATGGAAGAATTATAGTCCCCATTGCAAAACATCAACAGGTCATTAGCAAAACACAAGTGATTTAGTTTGGGAGCCTTGCATTTAGCATGATACTAAAACTTATCTATGTCCCCCACTTTAGCTAAAATTCTAGACATATACTCTGAGCATATCACAAAGATTAAGGGTGAGAGTGGATCACCTTGTCTAAGTCCTCTTTTTCCTGAGAAAAAACCATGAAGAGACCTATTGATAACCAGTGAGTAGAAGGGAGATCTGACATAAACCATGATCCACTTGATGAAAGTTGTGGAAAAATTCAGAGCCAGCAACATTTCTTCTACAAAATCCCATTCAATAATATCATAGGCTTTTTTTAAATCCACTTTTAACATACATCTTGGGGAAGTAGCTTGTGTCTTATAGTTACTGACCAGATCTTGAGCAATCATGACATTGTGCACAATATATCTATTGGCTACAAAACCACCCTTAACTTCATCAATTATGCCAGGTAGTATTCTTTTCACTCTTGAACACAACACCTTAGATATGCATTTGTAAATTACTGAACAACATGCAATAGGATGATAATCAGCAACTGATGTAGCATGATTTTTCTTTGGCAGAAGAGTGATAGTTGTGGTGTTAATCTGCTTTAATAACTTCCCATGCTTGAAGAAATCTTGGATAGCATTTGTAAAATCAGAACCAACTACATCCCAAGCATCTTTGTAGAACTAAGAACTAAACCCATCTGGACCAAGGAACTTATCCCCAGGAATGGAGAAAAGTGCAGTCTTAACTTCTTCAGGAGTAAAGGCAAGACATAAGTCATTTTGTTGTTGTTCATTCAGAATAGAGCCAACTCTAACCAGGTTCATGTTCCTAGTAGTTCTCACACTATTTGCAGAGCCAAGGAGGTTCTGATAATAGTCAATGAAGGCTTGAACTACTTCCTGTGGATTAGTTCTCATCTGACCATCAGCAGCAGTAATAGTATAAATGCTATTAATCTGTCTACGCATTCTTATACTATTATGAAAGAAGGAAGTGTTGGCATCCCCATGTTTGAGCCAATCAAGCTTGCTTTTCTGTTTTAAGAAGCTAGTTCTGGCCTTATCAATTTGCCTATAAACTCAGAGCATTCTCTTCACATTATCTAAGAGTGGAACTGGTTGGATCATTTTGGAAAGCAATCTGACATGTGATCAGGTGAGTATGAGCTTGAATGACAGCTTTGCAAATGTCTCCATTCCCTTCAGCATTCATGCTTTTGAAGATGGGTTTGAGGTTTTTCATTTTGGTAACCAATTGATACATTGGCACCCCCTGAACATTGATATCCCACCCAACTTTCACACTCTCTTTGAAATCAGGCGAGACGTTCCAGATATTGAAGTATTTAAAGGGTTTCCTGCCATGAAACCCAACTTCATAGAAGGTTATGATAGCAGGACAATGATCATACAATATTTCAGGTAGAAATTTTGCCTCAATAGTAGGGAATAGAGAGAGCCACTCATCATTAGCTACAACTCTATCTATTCTGTAAAAAAACCCTTTTATCCCGGGTTGCTTGTTAGTCCAAGTAAAAAAGGTACTAGTGGTCTTCACTTCATGCAATTCACAAATAGCCAAGCAATCCCTAAACTGACTAATGTCTCCCAAGGTGACATGAGAACCCAGTCTATCTTGGTAATCAAGCACATTGTTAAAATCTCCACAAACAAGCCAAGCCATATTCATTGTGTTATTAATGTTACACAAAGTAGTCCACAAATCTAATCTATCATTGACATCATTGAAAGCATAGATAAAAGTACAAGCAAATTGCTTACCAGAGCCTCTATGCTCCACCTCATAGTGAACATGCTGTGCAGACACATTCTTGATTTGAACTATGAAAATATGTGGTTGCCAAAGTACCCAGATTCTTCCATTATAATTTGAGGAGTGATTTGTGGTGATACTCCAATTATTAATAGCATTAAGGGTAGCTGTTTTCAAGTTCACAACCTTCACCCTTGCCAAACCCACTTTATGTTGATGAAGGAAAGAATTAGTTTCATATTGTTTAGTGGGATTGTTCAGGCACCTAATGTTCCAGCTGCAGATATCATCCATTGTGGGAAGGGAGTGGGTCTCCCACACCATTATCAGTAGTAAGACTCTGAGTATCCTTCCCAATATCCTTTTTACCCTATTCTGCTTGATAAGAATTGTGTTGTGTCTCATTCAGATGAGAAGGCTCACCCATCTCTACATCACCATCTATAATATTCAATTCAACAAAAGAGTTTCCAGTAGGGACAGTGGTGGCAGTAGCCACAACCTTACCCTTATGTCTCCCATTGCCCTGAACCAATTGAAAACCCTCTCCATCCTTGGCTAGTTTTGCTTTTATTGCTTGAGCTGCAGGTTGTACTATCTTTGGCTCATAGACCCATCTACTTTGCACATGTTTTTTGGGTGGTTCTTTCTTCCTACATGTATCTTCAGCATTCCCAATTCCAGAACATCTAGTGCACAGAGATGGTTTCCAATCATATGTGACCCTAATGTCAATTAAACGACACCATTCATCCTCAAAGTGAATAATATCAGGAAAGTTCTACCCTAGGGACACCTCAATCAACAATTTAGCATATCCCAGCCTAGTTCTTTCCATTGTAGCATCATCAGCTTTAATGACTATACCCAAACGTGAAGCTAGGCAAAACATATTGTCCAGACCCCAATATTTCACAACAAGTTCATGCAATTTCACCCAAATTGAAACTTTGTCCAGGGTATCTTTCCTTAAATCCATATAAGTTGTCCAGGGTTTCATGATGACAGGTTTAATATCAAACATAATTTGATCAGAATTCAGTTAAATCCATATAAGTTGTCCAGGGTTTCATGATGACAGGTTTAATATCAAACATAATTTGATCAGAATTCAGAGCTGCAGTTCTATCATCAAAGGATTTAAAATGAATCAGAAATAACCCCTTTGGCAGGCTAGATACTTTATCCACACCCAGATAACCCCAAATGCGATAAAAGAAGCCGACCATGACCTCAAGAGGAGGATTAGATCCTAGGACATAGCATACCACAATATTTTTCCAATATTCTATCTCATCTTGAATATCAGAAAAAGTGATTTTGACTGAGGTCTTACCTTTATTATTAGGGTTAGGTTGTTTTGGATCATAACCAAGTATAAGCTCATTAGGAGTGAAGGCAACTCGATTCTCATCCTGGTTCCCATCATCAGCAATCTCTGGTTCTATTCGTACCAGTATAGGCTCCATCTCAGCCACCCAGTCACGTTCTTGGCGAGGAGTCGACATTGAAGCTGTCCAGAGCTGTTTTCAAGCTCCTGAGGTAGCAGTAGTAGGTAATCCAAGTTCTTCATCCCGAAGCGGAGTCACCGCCTCAGAAGATTGAGAATGAAGATCAAACGCTAATGGCTCAATCACTTGTTGTTCATCAATCGCTTTAGTTTTATGGGCATCTTTCGGACATGGCTGATTTAGAGGAATTGATGCTTTAGCAGTACCATCTTTATTAACAATTGCAGATTTAGGTTGAGAGTTGGATTGGGATTTTTTTTTGTTGATTTTTAGAGATTTTTCCTGGGTCTTCCTCTAAATTTGGGATTCTTTGCCATGGTGTCGGTTAAACCGAGAGAACGCCTAATTCTAGAGAGAGAAAGCTCTCAACAACATATCATTATAATTTCTTAATTTAGTACGTGCCCCCTGTCTAACACCAAAAAAAATAACAAATGAACACATGTGATCAAACTCATTACAACACGTGATTATAAATCAAAAGTTTCAACCCTGCAAATAAGAGGCAAGAAAATATGGAACAATGATATTTATTGATTATTTTATGGGCTACAACTTTTGTAGATCTCTTGATTCCATTCTAATTCTAACAGAGTGGTGATATGTTTAGATTCAAGAGTTTGGAAGCTTTTTCTTGAATCAAGCAGAACAATGATCTTGTCGACTTGTTATTGAACTACGTACAAATATACTGTTTGTAGTAGGAGGTAATGGAGCCTGTGGGCTAGCTTGTTCTGACCGAGCCTGACGGTACTTTGTGGCTTGTTTCGTCCCGTCTCACCTCCTTTCAAACCTTGATAATCTCCATATATATAGGTGACGGAGCACTTGTTTAGATGACCTGAACCTCTTCTATGATCTTATGTTTTCGGAATAGAAGACATTTATATTTAAAAGATTGATAATTACCATATCTTTTGTGATAATTATCGTAATTTAAGGATATAATAAAATATATTCAGGAATCAGGGTGTACTATTCTTCACTTATTGGACCTTACCCAATCAGTGGTAAGACCTTACTGAATAAGTGAGAATCAGGGACAGGACTTCACCCAATCAGTGAAAATCAGTGACAGAAAAAACCCTGACTCATACTCACAGAATCAGTGGCAGGACCTTACTGAATCAGTGGAATAACCTTACCGAATCAGTGGAAAAAACTAATAGGACCTTATCTAATGAGTAAGAATAAGTGGCAGAACGTTACCTAATCAGTAAGAATCAGTGGAAATAAGTGAAAAATAACGCACCCTCACTGGTTGACGCAATTTTAGTGTCTACAGTAACTACATGATCAAATTAAAGTAGTACAAGAGATAACACACCAAAGAAAGACAACTCCTTTACTTCAAAGACATCCACCATTGATCACAACAACATCTAGCAACATTTACACCAACATTTGCGATATACCAGCTGATCTCTTACTCTTTTGATGTAGGTGTTGTTAATGAAGCACTTGCTGGTTATTGTCAATGTAATTTTGGTGCAGCAGGCCCATAACGCCCCCAAACCAACAGCTTTGTGAGGGATGCACACCATGTGTATTTAATAAGATGCATTATTATAGTACAATTATTAAGAGATGCACTATAGTACGTATCACATGATTCACATGGTACGATAAATTTAATCTGATAGCTTTCTTGTCTACTTTTAGTAGTCACAATACGTAATAGGTGTTTGTGCCAATGATTTACAACCTACATCTTGTAAACTAGTCAGAGATGATACAAGCTTTCTCGGGAGCACTTATAAGAATTAATTTCTGGAATATTCGAGCCTCCATTTTAGGAGGTGAGTAGATGATCCTTAGTTGTACACTCAATAACGAAAGAAATCCTTCATCGACACAAAAACAAAAACAAAAAAACAAAAAAGAATTCAAAAACAAAACCAAAAACAAAGATGTGGTTGTTATATATGACAATTTGAAAAACACAGCATTATATACTTGTGCCAAACTCAAATAATTATAAGGAATTTATATCCAGGCATTAATACAAATTAGGGTGATCCACACTTTTAGTTACATTTCTCGCTCGTGTTCACGTTTATACTTTGCTATATACTTTCTATATCCCTTACTAGTCTTTCCACTTGTTTTTTCAGTGTCTCCAAGATACCATCCCTGTAACAGTAAATAAATATAATTAAATGAATGTAGATTTTTTATTATTATAATAATAATAATAATAATAATAATAATAATAATAATAATAATAATAATAATAATAATAATAATAATAATTATTATTATTATTATTATTATTATTATTATTATTATTTTTTATTTTTTATTTTTTTTTTGGAATGTAAATATGATTTCATTACTTCCCAAATGATAAGCAATTACAGCACAAAGTTTCTCCAAAAACTCTAGACACTCATTGGCAAATAAAGAGCAAGTCCTTCTTTTGCAAAAAAACGACTACAATGGCATCATAGCTCATATTCAACTTACCTTCGAGGAAGGGCCTTTGAATATGAGACCACAATCATATGCCTATATATATATATATATATATATATATATATATATATATATATATATATATATATATATATATATATATATATAAATGTTTTTCTTTATCCTTGTCCCTTTATTTTTATATCTCTCATCAACAACATTTCTCCAATGTGGGCTCAAAATGTATTAACTAAGGATGATATATCAATAATTTAATTTAAATATAATAAATGAAAAGAATATGTAATATCCAGACAAAGCTTCTCAAAAAATAATATCTAGACAAAAATTGGTTTATAAATATTTAGATTTCACTATTATTGACGTACATTTTTGGTTTAGTTATTTCGGTAGCTAATATTTATTGTGAAAGTTTTAGTTTCATCGGTTCTTCTCGCTCCCACCTTTTTTTTCTTTGTCTCAATTTTCAAATTTAAAGTCTTTTATTTCATTATGTAGCCATTAAGTTTACTTTCATTTTAAATTTTCACTTACAATATTTTATCTTTAAAATGATTATATCTAATTTTCTCACTTTGTGGGATGACTGGAACTGCATCATCACTTTCTGGAAGGCATAGTTAGTTACTTTTGCTACTATAGAGCTCCAAAGGAGGTAACCATCTTATGCATTTATAAAATATATTCATTTTAGTCAAAGTCTTGTTAAATGTCTACTTTCCTCCTACCTTAACTCTTTAAATTTATATATCTATACTACTGGAACTCTTACATTCTTCTTCGATGTGGGACTTGTATTAATTTGTTTTGGCTGCTGTTATTGCCAGGTCAAAAAATACTAATGCCAGGTTATTAATTATGTGAGTTGACAATATAGTCCTTCATATTAATAAGGCAAATCACATATTCTTTCTCCTTTATTTTTAAATGCCTTATTTACCAACAAATTTATAAAAAGACACTATAATCAATGATCCTTTACCTCCAACAATTTAGCAATTTGGGATTCATAAGAATCAGATTATTATTTTCCTCAATTATTCACGTACATACTCTTTTTGAGCAAGATATTGCTAAACAAACCTATGTTAGCAATTAGTGAGTAGTCAACTCTGAATTTGTACATGCCTGCATCTATGATACAGGATCAAAGTCATCATACCAAATATATGGACAATGGTACATCTATCAAAGTGGAAGAAGAATCATTCATAATAAGGAAGTCATGAGTTACATACTTAGGGAAAAAAGACATTCTAATAAATAAATAAATAAAAGAAAAGGAGAAATTAACTAGTCCAAAAGTTATGAGATGGGAGCTACCTTAATATGTATCAAAATAATCTTAGAGGATTTAACAAATTAGTTGGTTCACGTATTACGGTTGCCGATCAACATGCTCAACTCTTATTTTTTTATTTATTTATTTATAAATGTACATGAAATGATTTCCAATTATTTTATAGGATATCCTGTGTAATAAATTGAATAGATGTATATAAACACTTTATTTCTTGAATATTTTGTGTGAACGAAAATGCTTTATGTAATTTTGGTAAGATTTTGGTGTGAGTATCATTATGATTAAATGCTTAGATACTCAATACGTAAATAAGGTAAGTGTATACAAACCTATATTATGAAAAGAGAATAGTTCATGCTGCCCATTTTTTACAAAGAAGGGTTAGATTTTCAACTAGTTATATTAGTGGCCTGGCTATAGTATTTTTAGGCCTGGCAATAACAGGGGCGTTTTTTTTTTTCTATCTTTAACCTTTCTTTTTACATGATTTATTATCATAATAAAAGATTAATTACAAAAAAATTGTCGCGTTTAATTGCCAAATCTTGTAGAATCTTGCACATATTGCTAAATAGCAATATCTCAGCAAGATTTAAGAACGGTAGTTTTAGCAATATGTTTTTCTTAGTTTCGTCATGTTATCATACAATATCTTTTTTAATTTGCAATATATTTTCTAGCTTTTAAATATTATTTCTAGATTGCGTATTCCTTCGTCTTATTACAGTATCTTGTATCATCAATATATATATATATGTAAAATTGAGTTCTCACCAAGCATTGAATAGGTAATAAATAGCCATAAATGTATGGGTGATTAAAAAGAAATTAAAAATAGTTTTATTTTATTTTAATAAGAAATAAGTATCAAAGTATTATATTTATTATGCAAAAAAATTATATTATACATTCACTAAAAATGTAATTTCTTTGTTAAATCTGTATTTTTTTTTTGTTGATAAAATATTATTATTGTTCTTTGTCACTCCCATTATTCAACTTTACATATTGATATGATTAAAAATGTTTATTATATTTCTTTTAATAACTGAGTATGCATGATAAACAAGGACCCGTGCATCGCACGGGCACGAAATCTAGTTGTTTCTAAATTTAAGGTCTACCTTTAAGAGTAATTGATTAGTCTTTGATTACTGTTTTTCTTTTTCTTTTTTAATTTGTTTTAACTGTTGAAATTTGGTTAACGACATGTGTGTTCAAATTTCAAAACTAGGGTTTTGGAGGAATTGATTGAGAAGTTGAGGATTGGATTTTAGAGGCTCCTCGTGAAAACTACATTCTAATTCTAATATTAGATTGGTTGGTTATTTGAAGGGAGAATAATGGTGATGGAATAAAGCTAAAGTAAACAAGTTTTGAACTGTTTTCTATTTCTAGGAAATTGTTTTCTTTGAATTTAATTTCTTTGAATAACTTTGGAAATGAAAATGGGAAACGTTTCTGTAAGCAAAACAACCCCTAGTTTTTTTAGGAAAATTATTTTTCATTGTAGCCAAACAACTGAAAATGTGAACGAACTTTTTTTTTTGCACTGGAAATACTTTTCTGCTGAAAACGATTTTCCACCCAACCAAACGATTTTACAAGAATTGTAGTTTATATTAGTGTTGGTCCAGATGATGATTTTAACCATATTTTATATCAGGTCTTAATAAGGGTGACTTGGTCGCATATCATTATAATTTATTTTTTTGGTAAGTAATTAGAATTATATTACCAATGAATGGAGCACCACACAAGATTAAGAAGGGCATACCCTCATATGCTTTACACAAACTTACTCACAGCAAGACGTTACCTTCTAGGAAGGGCCTGTCTAAAGCCATGAGTACTCGTAACAAAGGATAATAGATTACAGATTTTCAAACCACTCCTTGTCTTTTTGAACAGTTTTCTTAGGCATAGTGTATAGGACTCTAGCCTTCAGTTCAGTTTTAATCCGCTGGAACAAGTTGTCTACCTGATGTCAGTATGCTTTATTTCTGCAACGCCATATGTTGTAAAGGAGACTGATGATTCCTACACATAAAATAGTTCTCCTGAATTTACTTTGCCTGGTACACCATCTGCAGATCTTCTAGATATCTATATGCTTGGTTTTAATCTGTTTCCACTCTTTCATAAGGATTCAGCATCTGTTGCTGAAAGGACAAGCAAAAAATAAATGGCTTGCTGTTTCTGTTGCAGCCCCACACAGTAGGCATTGATCATCTACACAAATATTGAATTTGCTCAGTCGTGCTCTGGTTTGCAATCTATCATGTGTAGCCACCCATGCAATGAAAGCATGTTTAGGTTGATTCATTCTATTCCACATCCAAGAGTCCATGTGAATTTTGACAAGGATGGAGAGAGCCAATTATAACCACTCTTGATAGTATACTTGCCACTGGAATTTCCCGTCCATTTTCCATGAATGTAGCCTGGCTTGAATCTATTTTTGCAGGCACAAACTTTCCTCCATGACCAGTTGGTTGAAGGAGTAGCATTATACTCCCACCATATTTTACTTTTCAAATATACATGATGTATCCATCTCAGCCATAGTGAGTCAGTTTTAGAAGCTACCCACTAAGTGTACTTTCCTATGGCTGCCATGTTCAATGTGTAGCAGTCTTTAATCCATAGCCCTCCTGCAGTTTTAGGCTTGCAAACAAAATCCCAGGCTATTGGATGAGCCCTTGCATAAACAACCTTTCAATCCCACTAGTAATTTCTACATATATATACTTGTAATTTTGTTCAAGACAGTCTTGGGGAGAATAAACATTGAAGCCCAATATGTGTACAAGGTAAGCAAAACTGAGTTGACTAGAGTTACCCTTCCTGCATATGTAAGATGCTTGGAGCCCTAACTTCGAATTCTAACTATTATCTTCTTAGCCAATATATCACAGTCAGCCACAGATAATTTCTTTGATGACAGTGGTACTCCAAGGTATCTGAAAGGCATTGTGCCTAACTGATAAGTTGATATCATTATGAGCCTTCTTATAACTGACTGTTCCATATTGCAATGGTACAAGGCTGACTTACTTTTATTAGCCACCAACACTGAAGCTGCTGAAAAGGTCTCAAATCCTCTAATTAGGAGCATGGAAGAATTATAGTCCCCATTGCAAAACATCAACAAGTCATTAACAAAACACAAGTGATTGAGTTTGAGAGCCTTGCATTTAGCATGATACTAAAACTTATCTATGTCCCCCACTTTAGCTAAAATTCTAGACATATACTCCGAGCATATCACAAAGATTAAGGGTGAGAGTGGATCACCTTGTCTAAGTCCTCTTTTTCCTGGGAAAAAACCATGAAGAGACCCATTGATAACCAGTGAGTAGAAGGGAGATCTGACATAAACCATGATCCACTTGATGAAAGTTGTGGAAAAATTCAGAGCTAGCAACATTTCTTCCACAAAATCCCATTCAATACTATCATAGGCTTTTTTTAAATCCACTTTTAACATACATCTTGGGGAAGTAGCTTGTGTGTTATAGTTACTGACCAGATCTTGAGCAATCATGACATTGTGCACAATATATCTATTGGCTACAAAACCACCCTTAACTTCATCAATTATGCCAGGTAGTATTCTTTTCACTCTTGAACACAACAGCTTAGATTTGCATTTGTAAATTACTGAACAACATGCAATAGGATGATAATCAGCAACTGATGTAGCATGATTTTTCTTTGGCAGAAGAGTGATAGTTGTGGTGTTAATCTGCTTTAGTAACTTCCCATGCTTGAAGAAATCTTGGATGGCATTTGTAAAATTAGAACCAACTACATCCCAAGCATCTTTGTAGAACTAAGAACTAAACCCATCTGGACCAAGGAACTTATCCCCAGGAATGGAGAAAAGTGCAGTCTTAACTTCTTCAGGAGTAAAGGCAAGACATAAGTCATTTTGTTGTTGTTCATTCAGAATAGAGCCAACTCTAACCAGGTTCATGTTCCTAGTAGTTCTCACACTATTTGCAGAGCCAAGGAGGTTCTGATAATAGTCAATGAAGGCTTGAACTACTTCTTGTGGATTAGTTCTCATCTGACCATCAGGAGCAGTAATAGTATAAATGCTATTAATCTGTCTACGCATTCTTATACTACTATGAAAGAAGGAAGTGTTGGCATCCCCATGTTTGAGCCAATCAAGCTTGCTTTTCTGTTTTAAGAAGCTAGTTCTGGCCTTATCAATTTGCCTATAAACTCTCAGAGCATTCTCTTCACATTATCTAAGAGTGGAACTGGTTGGATCATTTTGGAAAGCAATCTGACATGTGATCAGGTGAGTATGAGCTTGAATGACAGCTTTGCAAATGTCTCCATTCCCTTAAGCATTCATGCTTTTGAAGATGGGTTTGAGGTTTTTCATTTTGGTAACCAATTGATACATTGGCACCCCCTGAACATTGATATCCCACCCAGCTTTCACACTCTCTTTGAAAGCAGGCGAGACGTTCCACATATTGAAGTATTTAAAGGGTTTCCTGCCATGAAACCCAACTTCATAGAAGGTTATGATAGCAGGACAATGATCATACAATATTTCAGGTAGAAATTTTGCCTCAATAGCAGGGAAGAGAGAGAGCCACTCATCATTAGCTACAACTCTATCTATTCTATAAAAAAACCCTTTTATCCCGGGTTGCTTGTTAGTCCAAGTAAAAAAAGGTACTAGTGGTCTTCACTTCATGCAATTCACAAATAGCCAAGCAATCCCTAAACTGACTAATGTCTCCCAAGGTGACAGGAGAACCCAGTCTATCTTGGTAATCAAGCACATTGTTAAAATCTCCACAAACAAGCCAAGCCATATTCATTGTGTTATTAATGTTACACAAAGTAGTCCACAAATCTAATCTATCATTGACATCATTGAAAGCATAGATAAAAGTACAAGCAAATTGCTTACCAAAGCCTCTATGCTCCACCTCATAGTGAACATGCTGTGCAGACACATTCTTGATTTGAACTATGAAAATGTGTGGTTGCCAAAGTACCCAGATTCTTCCATTATAATGTGAGGAGTGATTTGTGGTGATACTCCAATTATTAATAGCATTAAGGGTAGCTGTTTTCAAGTTCACAACCTTCACCCTTGCCAAACCCACTTTATGTTGATGAAGGAAAGAATTAGTTTCATATTGTTTAGTGGGATTGTTCAGGCACCTAATGTTCCAGCTGCAGATATCATCCATTATGGGAAGGGAGTGGGTCTCCCACACCATTATCAGTAGTAAGACTCTGAGTATCCTTCCCAATATCCTTTTTACCCTATTCTACTTGATAAGAATTGTGTTGTGTCTCATTCAGATGAGAAGGCTCACCCATCTCTACATCACCATCTATAATATTCAATTCAGCAAAAGAGTTTCCAGTAGGGACAGTGGTGGCAGTAGCCACAACCTTACCCTTATGTCTCCCATTGCCCTGAACCAATTGAAAACCCTCTCCATCCTTGGCTAGTTTTGCTTTTATTGCTTGAGCTGCATGTTGTACTATCTTTGGCTTATAGACCCATCTACTTTGCACATGTTTTTTGGGTGGTTCTTTCTTCCTACATGTATCTTCAGCATTCCCAATTCCAGAACATCTAGTGCACAGAGATGGTTTCCAATCATATGTGACCCTAATGTCAATTAAACGACACCATTCATCCTCAAAGTGAATAATATCAGGAAAGTTCTACCCTAGGGACACCTCAATCAACAATTTAGCATATCCCAGCCTAGTTCTTTCCATTGTAGCATCATCAGCTTTAATGACTCTACCCAAACATGAAGCTAGGCAAAACATATTGTCCAGACCCCAATATTTCACAACAAGTTCATGCAATTTCACCCAAATTGAAACTTTGTCCAGGGTATCTTTCCTTAAATCCATATAAGTTGTCCAGGGTTTCATGATGACAGGTTTAATATCAAACATAATTTGATCAGAATTCAGTTAAATCCATATAAGTTGTCCAGGGTTTCATGATGACAGGTTTAATATCAAACATAATTTGATCAGAATTCAGAGCTGCAGTTCTATCATCAAAGGATTTAAAATGAATCAGAAATAACCCCTTTGGCAGGCTAGATACTTTATCCACACCCAGATAACCCCAAATGCGATAAAAGAAGCCGACCAGGACCTCAAGAGGAGGATTAGATCCTAGGACATAGCATACCACAATATTTTTCCAATATTCTATCTCATCTTGAATATCAGAGAAAGTGATTTTGACTGAGGTCTTACCTTTATTATTAGGGTTAGGTTGTTTTGGATCATAACCAAGTATAAGCTCATTAGGAGTGAAGGCAACTCGATTCTCATCCTGGTTCCCATCATCAGCAATCTCTGGTTCTATTCGTACCAGTATAGGCTCCATCTCAGCCACCCAGTCACGTTCTTGGCGAGGAGTCGACATTGAAGCTGTCCAGAGCTGTTTTCAAGCTCCTGAGGTAGCAGTAGTAGATAATCCAAGTTCTTCATACCGAAGCGGAGTCACCGCCTCAGAAGATTGAGAATGAAGATCAAACGCTAATGGCTCAATCACTTGTAGTTCATCAATCGCTTTAGTTTTATGGGCATCTTTCGGACATGGCTGATTTAGAGGAATTGATGCTTTAGCAGTACCATCTTTATTAACAATTGCAGATTTAGGTTGAGAGTTGGATTGGGATTTTTTTTGTTGATTTTTAGAGATTTTTCCTGGGTCTTCCTCTAAATTTGGGATTCTTTGCCATGGTGTCGGTTAAACCGAGAGAACGCCTAATTCTAGAGAGAGAATGCTCTCAACAACATATCATTATAATTTCTTAATTTAGTACGTGCCCCCTGTCTAACACCAAAAAAAATAACAAATGAACACATGTGATCAAACTCATTACAACACGTGATTATAAATCAAAAGTTTCAACCCTGCAAATAAGAGGCAAGAAAATATGGAACAATGATATTTATTGATTATTTTATGGGCTATAACTTTTGTAGATCTATTGATTCCATTCTAATTCTAACAGAGTGGTGATATATTTAGATTCAAGAGTTTGGAAGCTTTTTCTTGGATCTAGCAGAACAATGATCTTGTCGACTTGTTATCGAACTACGTACAAATATACTGTTTGTAGTAGGAGGTAATGGAGCCTGTAGGCTAGCTTGTTCTGACCGAGCCTGACGGTACTTTGTGGCTTGTTTCGTCCCGTCTCACCTCCTTTCAAACCTTGATAATCTCCATATATATAGGTGACGGAGCACTTGTTTAGATGACCTGAACCTCTTCTATGATCCTATGTTTTCGGAATAGAAGACATTTATATTTAAAAGATTGATAATCACCATATCTTTTGTGATAATTACCGTAATTTAAGGATATAATAAAATATATTAAGGAGTCAGGGTGTACTATTCTTCACTTATTGGACCTTACCCAATCAGTGGTAAGACCTTACTGAATAAGTGAGAATCAGTGACAGGACTTCACCCAATCAGTGAAAATCAGTGACAGAAAAAACCCTGACTCATACTCACAGAATCAGTGGCAGGACCTTACTGAATCAGTGGAATAACCTTACCGAATCAGTGGAAAAAACTAATAGGACCTTATCTAATGAGTAAGAATAAGAGGCAGAACGTTACCTAATCAGTAAGAATCAGTGGAAATAAGTGAAAAAGAACGCACCCTCACTTGTTGACGCAATTTTAGTTTCTACAGTAACTACATGATCAAATTAAAGTAGTACAAGAGATAACACACCAAAGAAAGACAACTCCTTTACTTCAAAGACATCCACCATTGATCACAACAACATCTAGCAACATTTACACCAACATTTGCGATATACCAGCTGATCTCTTACTCTTTTGATGTAGGTGTTGTTAATGAAGCATGTGCTGGTTATTGTCAATGTAATTTTGGTGCAACAGGCCCATAACGCCCCCAAACCAACAGCTTTGTGAGGGATGCACACCATGTGTATTTAATAAGATGCATTATTATAGTACAATTATTAAGAGATGCACTATAGTACGTATCACATGATTCACATGGTACGATAAATTTAATCTGATAGCCTTCTTGTCTACTTTTAGTAGTCACAATACGTAATAGGTGTTTGTGCCAATGATTTACAACCTACATCTTGTAAACTAGTCAGAGATGATACAAGCTTTCTCGGAGCACTTATAAGAATTAATTTCTGGAATATTCGAGCCTCCATTTTAGGAGGTGAGTAGATGATCCTTAGTTGTACACTCAATAACGAAAGAAATCCTTCATCGACACAAAAACAAAAACAAAAAAACAAAAAAGAATTCAAAAACAAAACCAAAAACAAAGATGTGGTTGTTATATATGACAATTTGAAAAACACAGCATTATATACTTGTGCCAAACTCAAATAATTATAAGGAATTTATATCCAGGCATTAATACAAATTAGGGTGATCCACACTTTTAGTTACATTTCTCGCTCGTGTTCACGTTTATACTTTGCTATATACTTTCTATATCCCTTACTAGTCTTTCCACTTGTTTTTTCAGTGTCTCCAAGATAACATCCCTGTAACAGTAAATAAATATAATTAAATGAATGTAGATTTTTTATAATAATAATAATAATAATAATAATAATAATAATAATAATAATAATAATAATAATAATAATAATAATAATAATTATTATTATTATTATTATTATTATTATTATTATTATTATTATTATTTTTTTTTTTTTTTTTTTTTGGAATGTAAATATGATTTCATTACTTCCCAAATGATAAGCAATTACAGCACAAAGTTTCTCCAAAAACTCTAGACACTCATTGGCAAATAAAGAGCAAGTCCTTTTGCAAAAAAACGACTACAATGGCATCATAGCTCATATTCAACTTACCTTCGAGGAAGGGCCTTTGAATATGAGACCACAATCATATGCCTATCATTTTTTGCTTACAATATGATGATGCCAACATAAAAAGACACAATAGCAGCACAAATTTCACTAATAATCTAACCAAAATAGTTAAGGCTAGAAAGGAAAAGCTCCCTCATCTTCACATCTTTCACTGCATCAGCTCTGCCATGAAGACTAAGAATGATTTGCTTCATTATGCTGTCCACTGAGCTTGCCCTACTCTGAAATGTTCTCAAATTCCTATCTTGCCATGTGAAATATATCACAGCTGCAACACAGGCACACATGACTTTTGCTTTCTTTTGTCTACCCTTGAATGTCTCACAGATTTGTGTAAAAACTCCTGGCCACTGCCACTGGAGAGGAGTAATCTGTAGCCATTTATAGATTCTATCCCACAGTTGACAAGCAAAGCTGCACTCAAAGAAAATATGTTGAAGGGATTCTTCATTCTGGTGGCATAGGCAACATATACTTGGCCCCTGCATTCCTATTTTGTGTAAATTTCTCCAAGTAGGCAGTTTGTCCTTGATACTAAGCCATAGTATGAATCTCCATCTAGGCAAAGGTAGGTTATTCCATACCAGATTGGCCCAAGGTTGCTTCTGCACATCAGGTAGCAGATATCTGTATACATTGCTCACCTTGTACTTGCTGTTACTAATGATATACTGCTTCAACTTATCTCTCAGATCAAACACTTTCTGTATAACCCAAGCAGCTTGTTTAGGTTTACTCATGGTCCATAAATCCTTGTTCTTGATATAATAAGCATTTATCCATCTGATCCAAAGTTTCTCTGGTTTATGTTGAATATCCCAGAGTAGTTTCCCCACCGAGGCTGTATTCCAGATTTTAAAATTAAAAATCCCCAGCCCTCCTGCTGCAGCTGGTATGCATAGATCTTCCCAAGCTACCAGAGCTCTGTGGCTAGGAGTACAGGATCCTATCCATAAGAATCTTCTACAAAGTTGCTCAATACAGTGAATCACCATTAATGGAATCTGGAAGAATTGTGACAAGAAATTTTGTAGGGGAAAAAGGACAGCTTTAATAAGTTGAAGCCTGCCAGCATAGGATAAATACTTGGAAGTCCAAGACTGAATCCTATCTGTAATTCTCTGCACCAAGGGTTCATAATGAGAAGCCTGGAGTCTCTTTGAGGTGAGTGGTACCCCAAGGTACCTGAAAGGTAGGGTCCCCTCTTGCATGCCCATGTTCTGTAGTATTGTGTCTCTCACATCAGGTTGCACCCCTCCAAAGTAAATTTCAGATTTACTTTCATTAGCTTGTAAGCCAGAGCAGGAGGAGGAAGCCTTAAATCTCTCAAACATAGCCTCAACAGATTGAGTATCCCCTCTAGAGAACATTAAGAGGTCATCTGCAAATATACAATGTACCAAAGAGAATTTCTTGCACCTAGGATGGTAACTGAAACTACTCTTAGTCTGTAGGCCTCTCAAACATCTAGATAGATAGTCCATTGCTATCACAAAAAGGTAAGGAGACAGAGGGTCTTCTTGCCTCAACCCTCTCTTTGCAGGAAAAGGAGGCAAAGGGGTGCCATTGAACAAAATAGAGTAACTCGCAGTGGAATAACACATCTTTATCCATTTTACAAATTTCATAGGAAACTGAAGACCAACTAGCACTTGTTCAAGAAAATCCCATTCCAGAGAGTCATAGGCTTTCCTTAAATCTATTTTTAAAGTGCATCTAGGAGAGAGGCCTTTTGTTCCATAATGCTTGATGATCTCATAAGCAAGGATGATATTGTCACCAATGAACCTACCCTTGATGAATGCAGATTGTTCCAACAATTTAATATCATGCAAAACAGTACTAATTCTATTTAATACGGTCTTAGAGAGAATTTAGTAGATTACATTGCAGCATGCTATAGGTCGATAATCACTCACATAGGTAGGGTTAGCTTTCGTAGGAACAAGAGTAACTGAAGTACAGTTGAGTTCTTTCAGTAAGTTACCTGAGAAGAGTGTACTAGTGATAGCTTGAGTGATTTCTGCTCCAAAAATATCCCAAGAGCTCTTATAGAAGGCTGCTGTGAACCCATTAGGCCCTGGCGCTTTATCATCTTCTATCTCCCATAGAGCTTGTTTTATTTCCTTATCAGAAAAACCAGCACACAATGCAATCTGTTGCTCAACAGATAATAAGGGACCAGCCTTCATGATATCAGGATCAATAGATGGGATTTCCTCAGCACAGGAACCCATCATGGCACTAAAAAATCTCTGAAATTCAGCTTTAACATCTTCAGGGGTAGTAAGCTTGATATCATCAGCAGTGTAGACAGAAGATATATTATTTCCTGCTCTTCTACTTTTGACACTAACATGGAAAATCTGGTGTTGTCATCTCCTTTCTTGATCCAAGCTAGCCTGGATTTCTGTCTCATATAGTGCTCTTCATTTTCTCTGAGCTTTTGCAAGTGAGTAAGCTCCTGCCTTTCCTTTGCAACAAGTTGAAAATTAAACTTGTTTGTTGCCAACTGTTCTTGAACGAGAGTAAGGTCATGCTGTGCTTTATTTATTTTTCCCTCTATATGTGAGCAGTAGAGATGAGAAGCCTTGAGGGCCTGTTTCACCTTCCTGTGTTTTTGCATAACCCTAAACATCTTGGAACCTGCTCCTTCAAAGGTCCAATTGTGCTGAATAATCTCTCTGTAATCAGGGGAGGAGGTCCAGAGATTATAAAATCTAAATGGCTTTCTAGCTTGCTGTGGTTCAGGGGCAATACTAATACTAGCTGCTGAATGGTTAGATATGCCTGGAGTCAGGAACTCTGCTTCAATGCTAGGATGTGTAGCAATCCACTCATACTTCGTGTCTTTTACACCATGTGTAGTCCATACCCTTGGACCAAATATCCTGCAGATCAAGTTTATAACAGACATCCTGTAGTTCACTAGTGCCAGAGAAGTTATCTCCATATTGAACTCTTCCAGAGGCATTAAGAGTTGCATTAAAATCCCATGCAATGAGCCAAGGCTCACTGATATTTTTCCCCAGTTGCTCAATATCACTCCAGCAGACTTGTCTGATTATAGAATCATTCTTAGCATAAACAACAGTTAACAGAATATGAATTCCAGAGTGAAAAACTAGCCTTACATGTGCAAACTGATCAGAGGCAGCTAAAACAGTTACATTCAAAATAGAAGAATCCCAAGCTAGCCAGATTCTACCATTAGGGGCTTCTCCATGGTTACATAAATGCAACCAGTTATTAAGTAAATTCCCAACCACTCTAGTGAATTTATTCACCTTCACTCTAGTTTCTAACAAAGCTAGCTTTATTTTTCAAAATATAATTTCTAACCTCTTTTATCTTAGAGGGCTTATTCATGCCTCTAACATTCCATATGAGCATCTTCATGGGAATTAATGTAAATCAGGAGGCTTACCTCCATTTTGGTCTCCTATTACAGTAGCACTGAGAATTGCAGCTGGTTGTTCATTTTCTTGCACGTTTAATCAAACCAGTTGCTAAATCAAACACAGGTGTAGTAGTCCCAAACACAGGCAACTCCTCTGTGTTTTCTTGCAGAATTGTGAAGGAGTTGCTAAGTGGCAGTGAGGTGTAAGGACCCGGGATTTTCCAACCTGGTTCCACGGAGTGCGTCCTTATAGAAAATTTGTCAGTTGGGGGCTTAGATAAGTTCAAGGGACCATCGAGTTAGAAAAGCTTTTGTAAAGACTTGAGTTGAATAAAAACCATGGTAAGAGGTCACAAATCTGCTATCGGCATTTTATCGAAGGGACAAACTGAAGGGACAACCCAATAGCGTGAAAAGTGAACTAATCATGTTTTTAGAAAGACTCCCGCTTATATAAAACATATAAGTACCCAAGAATAAAGGGTTCGGGGGCGAAGGTACGAGGTGGGAAGGTGTTAGGCACCCAACTCGCCCGTATTATGACGGCCTCTACTAACTCAAGTTTGCTTAATAATTTAAAGACATATTTCCCACACAAACCAGATTAACAACCTAGACTTAGACTATTAATTCGTTCATCACAAGCATCACAACATTTATTTTTAACCCTTATTTAGACATGCATTCGATTGAAAAGTTGAGCAGCACAACGACTATACAGACAATATTTAGGAAGCAATAAAGACGTTATTCTAGCATGATATCTACATTATGACTATTTAGAAAATAAACAGTTAAGCAATTAATTTAGTTTGAGCCCTCAGGAATTTGTACCTGAACTATAGGCTATATTTGACAAAAATAGTGAAAATAGATCTCAAGTTTGGAAGAAAGAGGGAGAAGCTCAGGAGTACTCAACTGAGAATAGAGGTTGCCAATTGTAGGCTGTGTGTTTTGAACTGAGGGTGAAGGGTTGTTTATATAGCAGAGGGAGGTAGGGTTGTACGGCTGAAAAGGAGCCGAAATTCGGATTTGGACCTAAAGAAGAGTCGGGCCAGAAGCAGGGTCAGCGCCGCTAGCGGCCCTGGTCAATGGCCCTGGAAATTTGGTCAGCGCCGCTAGCGGCGCTGACAGCTTTCCAGCTGGATTTTGTCCGGGCCATATCTCACTCGTTTGGGCTCCAAATTGGATGATTCAAGATGTGTTTCATATGGATTTAGTTTCAGGTTCAAATGTTTTGTTAATTTTGATATATACCCGAAAGAGTAAGGATAGGTCGGTTTTGGAGTACGCATCAAATTTGGGCTTGTAACTCCTTGGTTGGGAATGTGGTGTGGGTTCATGATATGTCATTGGAAAGCTATTTGAATAAGGAATCTAAAAATATAAGGCTCACTAATTAATTCAACCAAATGAACTCCTAAATGGGGCTGGAAAGATGGTCCACAGTATTCGGCTATATATGTTTTGACTCTAAACTTTGTTTGGCCATAACTCTTAGGTGTGGAATCGTATTTGGACACGGAAGGAAGAAATGGAAAGCTCTTGGAAAGGGCTTTTAGATGAAGTGTAAATGAAGGAGTGCTTGGAGGAAAAACCTGAGACCTTATCTTAACTATTAAAGCAAAAATAGCAGTTCAAGCTTAAAAATTACTCCTTTCATCATCGGGCTTTTGCGGAGAAATCTGAAGACGCTTTTTTGGCGTCTACAGAAGCCCCCACTTTGATCGAGCTTGAGTAAAAGCGAAGATCAAAGTATTCCGAAGGCGACATGCAGGATGCTGATGTGCAAACGGTGTGTGAGAGTGTACAGTATGCATGCATATGAAGACAAACCTGAGTTGGAACACGCTCGTAGCGTGATAAGATTTCATCCCTGTGAACACAAGAGAAAATAAAGGTTATAGTACCAGTATAGAACACCGTCCGTAGATGGTCTAAACGTCTGCTGGGGACCTGTATTCAGTGTGAATGAAAAAGTTAGTAATACTTTGAGAATGATCAACATAGAGTGCTTCGACAAACAGTGACTAAACACCGCTTGACGGATGTCGAGATTCCGTCCCTGTTTAAGAAACGAAAAAGTCAATGAGATAGCGCGATTAAAAAATAATCAGCCATAAAGTGGTTAGAACATATAAACAGTTTAAATGCAACAGTTAAAGCAATCATTGACGGAAACATATAAAGAAAAATAATGGACAGTATAACCGCAACAGTTTAAGCAATCATTGACTGAAACATATAAAGAAAAATAATGGACAGGAACAGTATAAGTGCAACAGTTTAAGCAATCATTGACTGAAACATATAAAGAAAAATAATGGACAGTATAACCGCAACAGTTTAAGCAATCATTGACTAAAATATATAAAGAAAAATAATGCACAGTATAATCGCAACAGTTTAAGCAATCATTGACTGATACAAAATAAGTAACCTTGTAGAGGGATAGTTTAACCGCAACAGCTTAAGCGAACATTGACTAACCCCAGAAATTTGTAACCTTGCAGAGGGACAGTTTAACCGCAATAGCTTAAGCGATCATTGACTAACCCTAAAATTTTGTAACCTTGTAGAGGGACAGTTTAACCGCAATAGCCTAAGCGATCATTGACTAATCCTAAAAATTTGTAACCTTGCAGAGGGACAGTTAAACCGCAATAGCTTAAGCGATCATTGACTAACCCTAAAAATTTGTAGTGTTGTGTTGCTTAGCAAGTGCCGACAAAACTTCGGGCTTATAAATAACTTGGGCGCTCCGGGTGGTGAGAGTCATCGCCGTGTAGAACCGAGTTTCAGTACCTGGGACCTGCAAAAATAAACGGGTTAGTTTTATCTGTAAATAGTTGGTACCGTAAAATGGGCCAACTGTCGAATTTGAATTTGTGGGCCAGGGGGCTTCGCTCCCGCGCGCTTGGTACTGATATTGCCGCAAAACGAACTGTAATAACGAACTTTGGACTGGAAAAGGGGCCATAGGACAGTAAAGGGGCCCGCGCGCTTGTATGTCGTTGGAAGGTTATCTCCATTCTTTGTTGTAGTCGGAAGGTCGCTTCTGGGATTGATCATGAGTTCCAGGCTTGCTGGTTTCGATGGAGAGCGGGTAGACTCAAACCTACAGTGGAAATATGCACATATGGAAAAGATGCAATAGACATGCCCGACTGATTATGGCAAAATGCACAAGACATGATATACTAATATGCATGGGGCACAGGGGGATTGACATGTAAACACGCAGGGACTCAAAACACTGAGAAATTATGTACACATGCATGCCTTTGAAGGCGACTCTAGTATTTATGCAAATATGATGTATGCAGACTCTATTGACTCACAGCTCCATGCAGCCTAGCCTAACATGCACGACTCTCCCATAGGGTCTGAAGAGGGTCTTCATATGGGAAAAGTTTTTTGTGATCAAGAATTTCATTCCTGCGGTGATCTTGGTAGAGTATGAGACAAGTGGACAAGACTGGGTGCAGTCAAGAAAGAATCAGCCCCCAGTTTGATGTGTGGTTCTTGATGGTTATGACCTACTCGAGGAGTTATGGGTGTTGATGCCGCACTACAAAATATCCTAACTTAAGGTATGGGGACGAAATAGACAACTTGGAACGTAGCGGACAAGGAACCGACTCATTCTGAAAAAGCCCCCAGTTGGGAAGTGTATGTGCAAGCCTACGAGAAAGGTAGTGAGTATGACCTCTAGACGACTGACCAAAGAGCGTTTACATGAGAAACAATGTTCTAAATCCTCGGAAATTTAAGTTGCCTCAAGATGTTGAATTTGTTTTATATATTTTTTTTTGTTGCCCTAACTTTAGCCTAGGCCGCCCTTTCGGGTTTTCAACCTACCGGGCTCATTTTTTTTGCCTTAGATGACAATGGTGGAATGGGAGAACTCCTTATGGTCATGTGACAAATTGGTTGTCGTGGCCGGACTTCCTTGAGGTTTCCTACGTATCCAGTTTGTGGAATCAGGCCAACGTAGTTCAGGATTATACAAATAAATGGTCGTACCTCTTGGAGGGCTTTAGGGTTGTAATGTCAGGCTGGGTTAAGGTGTCAAAGAAAGGATAAAGGTTCAAAGAAACCCAATGTAAAACCCCTCCCCAAAGTATGCTAGATGGTATAGAAGTTTTTGATTTAGGCGAGGTGGATAAGGGACCTATGTTTAAGTAATGTCACCGTTTGGTTGTGCTTGAAGTGTTTGCACTCTTTTGGATCTTTGAATCGCTCTTGAATTTTTTTCTCTTTTGGTTTTTTTTTGTTTATGCTCTTGAACTTTCGAGTTCTCTCTTCTTCTTTTTTTTTGCATTTCTCTCAGTGGCTCTTTGTTTTTGTAGGTCGATCCACCTTACCTAGAAGGTTGCTTCTATTCCTATGTCGCACACACCCATTCCCAGGGTAAGGATGATGTGGTTAAGAAATGAAAGCCTATGTGTTTGGCTCAAAGGGTTGCAAGTGGTAATGATGTATAGGGTAGTAAAGGATATTGATATAAGGTATCAAATGAATGCCTCCTGTCCTCGGCACGGACGGTTCAACTGTATGTCCTCTATGAGGATGATCATTATGGAGTTGTTGCTTAATGTTTTTCACAATGAAGGCTTTCTTTTGAATTTTTTTTTTTTTTGATTTTTTTTTTTATTCCGTCATAGGCAACTTAAGTTCGTCAAAGAATTGAACAAAGAACAATGATGGGAATCAAAATGCAATCTTTATTGAATCGAAGAAAAGCATTACACGAGAAGTAAAATAGACTCTATGGACGAATTGAAAGGACAAACTAGACATCATTAAACTTGACTGGACTCAATTAGACTTGCACACTAGGAAACTTCTACTCTCTTCAACTTCTCGAGCACAGGCTGTTCACACGGACATGAAGGAAAGCCCCCTGTAGATACCCGCGTTGTTCACGACTTAAGTGGAATTCTTAAGAAGGTTATGTTCAATTAGGATGCCCATAGCATAGAGCCGGTTGTATGAGTCAATTGCTTGATACTTGAGGTGTTCCTTGTAAGCAGGTTGCAGGTTCTTTATGAGTTGGCGGATTTGATCAGTTTGCGGAGGCCGCTCAACCAGTTCGGCTATCTTTAGCTTCCAACGCTAAGGAAGGCAGTGAATCCCTCATCTTCTTCTTGTTTGGTGATCTCTAACTCTCGAAGGGTCATAGGTAGAGCAACATTTTCCTTGTAGCGTGCAAGGAAGACTGTGGTAAAATCGGACCAAGTTGGGTAGCTTTCCAGATCTAGGGAGTAGAACCATCGTTGAGCATGTGTATCAAGGGTCTGGGGAAACAGATGGGCATAGAATTTCTTGTTGATTCCCCTTAGAGCCATAACAGTAGTGAAGGATTTCAGGTGATCCTGCGGGTTGTCGACTCCCGTGAAGGTGGGTACTTCAGGTATAGAGAATTTGGCCGGAAGCTTACCCTTGATCTTAGTGTCAAACTTTCCTACGTTGGCACTATAGTTGGAGATCAGGTCGCTACTCTTGAGCATAGAGGTGATCTAAGCCAGCAAGGGATCTGACCCTTCTTCCTCAGAATCGGAATCGAAAGGGATCCTTGACTCTTCTTCTCTTTTCCTCTCTATATCTTCAACCTTGAGTCGAACCCTTTTTAACTCACTCATGAGGTCATCAAGCCTCTCGTCGGTGGTTTTAACCATGGTGAAGTTTGGGGGTGTGATAGGTGAGGTAAGGGATGTATTGAGTGGTGGCGGGCTTTGTGGTGGTGATGGATTATGGGGTGATGGCCTTTTGGAATGTGGTGGTGTCTTGGAGGTAGCTTGTACACGAACCAATATGCCGGACGATCGAGCCCAACCTTTGTCACCGTAATTCTTCCTCGAGCCCCCAATCCTGAACACAAGTCTCAACTTAGAAAGACGCCAAAGAAAGGACTTGAAAACAAAGACTCATCATTTTTGGAAGACCCTCGATAGCTCCTAAGGTGAATGAATCTAAGGACGTCTATATATACTTGAATGCATGATGACAATTCAATGACACAGCTACGACAACAATATGCAAGATGCATGACGAACTGACCTTGACATGTATGACAATGTATGGATGCTTCCTAGAATGACCCTAGAGCACTTAATGAATGACTTGTCTAAACTTCTAGTGTATGAGACGTAGTGAACAAATGGAGACATAGATGAATGCATGACTTCAACTTTTGTACAAATGCAGATGCAAAATGATGACAATGCAAGCATGACGACTAATTATGAATCCTAGCATGGAGCGTCTAATAGGTATAATGCAGCAATGCAAGGAAATGGAAAAGAAGAAAATAAAAACCTAAGCCTAAATGCCCAATTAATTCCCCTCATATCAAAGGAAAAATGAAGTCGATGAACGAAAATGAGAAAAATAGAAAAAGAGGGACCATCCTATTTTTTTTTCTAGACTCAAAGAGAATGGAAAATGGGATAAATAAATAAAAAGGAAATTTCGGCAATTTTTTTTTTTGATTTTCGGATTATTTTTTTTCGGTGTTTTTTTTTAACGCCATTTTTTTTATTTGTTTTTGTTTATTGCTTTTCTTTTTTTTTTTTTGCCGAATCTGAATTACATCAAGAAAGAAAATAAAAATGGGAGAGGGGAATTAGAAAGACTGACTCTTTTTTTTTTGCTAAAAGGTCCTAGAAAAATTGTTCATAACTTCGACGCTATATGAAAATATATCATCGGGGAAACAAGTGCTCATTGAATAGAATTCTCGCACTATTTTTGGGCATTAGGAACTCGCTAAAAAAAAAGAAAGGACTCCTAGCACGTAAGTACGTGTTGGCAAATAGTCACGATATTCATGCATTCAGACAAGCATTATAACAACGCAGTTTACAGGCAAACATGTGATCAGACGGGCATTACAACGACACATGCACAACAAGCAAGCTGATGTACAAATGTGGGTTAGAGGCTTTTGGCTCCTGTGAGGTTACCACGACAAATTACAACTTCCGTTCGGCGGATGGTCGACACATCGATTGTAATTCTTTTCATCAACAAAGGATTGATGAGTCATGGGTGAGGAAGCGCCGATTTGCATGATACAACAACTGTATATTCCTTTAGATATACGAGTTGCGACACAAACTTCCTTGAGGGTCGATAAGGGTCAAAAGGTTGTGCCAAGGCACATGCAAATGTTGCAAATGATGCAAAAATATGGAACATGTTATTAAACAATTAAGCAAACTTGACGTTCGAGTCTCATCCTCTTAAATAAGTCCCCAATGAAGTCGCCACTGTAAGGACCCGGAATTTTCCAACCTGGTTCCATGGAGTGCGTCCTTATAGAAAATTTGTCAGTTGGGGGCTTAGATAAGTTCAAGGGACCATCGAGTTAGAAAAACTTTTTTAAAGACTTGAATTGAATAAAAACCATGAAAGAGGTCACAAATCTGCTATCGGCGTTTTATCGAAGGGACAAACCGAAGGGACAACCCAATAGCATGAAAAGTGAACTAATCATGTTTTTAGAAAGACTCCTGCTTATATAAAACATATAAGTACCCAAGAATAAAGGGTTCGGGGGCGAAGGTACGAGGTGGGAAGGTGTTAGGCACCCAACTCGCCTGTATTATGATGGCCTCTACTAACACAAGTTTGCTTAATAATTTAAAGACATAATTCCCACACAAACCAGATTAACAACCTAGACTTAGACTATTAATTGGTTCATCACAAGCATCACAACATTTATTTTTAACCCTTATTTAGACATGCATTCGATTGACAAGTTGAGCAGCACAACGACTATACAGACAATATTTAGGAAGTAATAAAAATATTATTCTAGCATGATATCTACATTATGACTAGTTAGAAAATAAACAGTTAAGCAATTAATTTAATTTGAGCCCTCAGGAATTTGTACCTGAACTGTAGGCTATATTTGACAAAAATAGTGAAAATAGATCTCAAGTTTGGAAAAAGAGGGAGAAGCTCAGGAGTACTCAACTGAGAATAGAGGTTGCCAACTGTAGGCTGTGTGTTTTGAACTGAGGGTGAAGGGTTGTTTATATAGGAGAGAGAGGTAGGGTTGTACGGCTGAAAAGGAGCCGAAATTCGGATTTGGGCCGAAAAAAGAGTCGGGCCAGAAGCAGGGTCAGCACCACTAGCGACCCTGTAAATTTGGTCAGCACCGCTAGCGGCCCTGACAGCTTTCCAGCTGAATTTTGTCCGGGCCATATCTCACTCGTTTGGGATCCAAATGGATGAGTCAAGATTCATTGAAAATCTTATTGGGTCTAGTTTCATATGGCTTTGGTTTAAGGTCCAAATGTTCTGTGGATCTTGAGATATACCCGAAAGAGTAAGGAGAGGTCAGTTTTGGAGTACGCATCAGTTTTGGGCTTGTAACTCCTTGGTTGGGAATGTGGTGTGGGCTCATGATATGTCATTGGAAATATATTTGAATAAGGAATCTAAAAATATAAGTCTCACAAATTAATTCAACCAAATGAACTCCCAAATGGGGTTGGAAAGATGGTCCACAGTATTCGGCTACATCTGTTTTGGCCCTAAACTTTGTTTGGCCATAACTCTTAGGTGTGGAATCGTATTTGGACACGGAAGGAAGCAATGGAAAGCACTTGAAAGGGGCTTTTAGATGAAGTGGAAATGAAGTAGTGCTTGGAGGAAAAACCCGAGACCTTATCTTAACTATTAAAGCAAAAATAGCAGTTCAAGCTTAAATATTATTCCTTTCATCATCGGGCTTTTGCGGAGAAATCTGAAGACGTTTTTTTGGCGTCTACATGAGGTGTCTCTTTGAGCTGGCATATCCTGCCATCTTACTTCCTCAACAGAAAATTGAGGATTTTCAATTTCAAGCTCAACCTCAATGTTATTTCCAGGTATTCACTCTGCAGCTGGAGGTGGTGTTGTATTGACATTCCTAGGTTGCCATTGAGCAACCTGCTTCCTTTTCCTCCTTCTACGAGTAGGCCTTTGATGTGCCCCATCTTGTTGAGGATGGGTTACAGTACGATGGTCCTCAGAGTGTCCAAATTTCCTGCACCCCTGGCAGAAAGCTAACTGCCATTCATATACAAGCTCCTGTTTTACCATCACTCCTTCATCATCTTCAAACCATACTTCAGTCTTATATGGCAAAGTGATGTCAACCTCAACAAGTAGTCGAGCATAAGAAACTCTCTCCAATTCAGCTGTAACTCTATCAACATACAGGGGTTTGCCAATGCAGCTGCCCAATCTACTTAAGGAGTACAAGGACCAACAGTTGAGGGGTAGGTTAGGCAGTTCTATCCATAGAGGAACATGTCTATAGCTAGCAGGATCCATGATGAAATTAGCTGACCATTCCCTTAACACAAAGGGCTTAGCATTGAACGCATATGGGCCACAGTTCAAAACTTCATTCATATCCTCTAGGGTTTCAAATTTAAAGATAAAGTAACCTTCATCATGTAAATAGCATTTAGGAAATGCTACAAAATTCCAGTAAGATTCAACATATTTTTTCATCTGACTAAAATAGGGGGCATCACCAAGAACAAACCCTATTAAAGCTGTATCCCATCTTTTACTAGCTAGCTGAATTTCAGATTTTTGTAGTTTAGTAATAGATTTTCCTTCCTTAATCACTGGAGGAATAAAATTGAGCTTGAAAGCTTCACTAGAAAAGCGATTAGGGGGAATTCTATTGGATTCAGCCTCAGGATTACTTACATTCGATTGATGCTCAGACTCATCTGCAGGAATCGAAGGCGAAATTTCAATACCCATAGAAGGGGGTATACTACCAAACGCAGGTTGCACATAGTTCTCCGGTGTAGCCGTTGGCGTAATTGAAGCACCAGTGCGAGGGGTAGGCACCATTATCAATTGTCTAGCCGCACGAGGGAAAGGATTTGCAGAATCCTCAAACCCCGGTTGTCCCCTGGACAGTGAGCTATAGCTCCCCAAATCTTCCAGAACCTCTTCATTTTCAACAATACTCTCCTGATTCTCAATTTCTGTTCCAAGGAATTCATTCAATGGAATCGCAGCAGCTTTCTTCTTTCCCATTAATGGCTGTCGTGCAAGTTAGCCGTCTCAGCGTAACGTGCGCAGCAAGAGCATTCTAGAGAGAGAAAAAAGTTTTATTATTATTATTATTATTATTATTATTATTATTATTATTATTATTATTATTATTATTATTATTATTATTATTATTATTATTATTATTATTATTATTATTATTATTATTATTATTATTATTATTATTATTATTATTGAAGCAAGATTATTTTATAGGCACACTAGACCGGGGAATAGAGGTGGCCAATGGGATATAACATAAATACTACCGTACCTCACAATTATAAAATTAAGGGGAATGACCATTGAACCTCCAACCTTGTTCTACAATTAAATAAGCTCCCCACTTTTGCTCATGAAATTATGAAGTCATGATCATTTCTCAAAAGTATCGTATATATATTTAGAATGAATCTAGCAGAAGTATTTAGATTATATATGGAATCTTTATAATTTCCACAAAACTTTGACATTAAAAAATTCGGGGTGGAAGGAATACTTGTTGTAAAATTTTAAAATTGTAAGTTATTGATACTTTCGAACTTTGGCTTTCTGAGACATTGACGAGCTAGATTTTTGCCCGACTTTCTCCGAGGGTTTCATTATAATCCAAGAAGTCCATCGGTGTTCCGGGAAGATCATTTGGGTACTCAAACTATTCTTTCACCCATGGTTTCAGTTAGGGGTGAGCAGAAAATTTTGGTACCCAGTATTCGAACTAGAATTGGTTTGAAACAGGTGGATCCTAAACTAGAATCGAGGTAACTAATTTCAATTTCGATTCCAAAACGCATTAATGGGTGCAAACCAACTCCATTTCAACTTTCTGAATTTTATGAACCACAACCGGTTTGATAACCAATGAAAACCAATTCCAATTTTGAGTACCTAGAACCGGTGGATAGCCGGAATGATAGTTGGAACTAGAACCATACTTTTCATCATAAAATACGAAAGCATTATAGCACTATATTGTCGTCAATCAATAGCATTATAGCACACAATAAGTAAGTTGTAAGTTGCTAATATTTGTTGGTGTTATATTGTTCCTATTTTTTGTTATTGAATACTTCCTCCGTCCCACACTAATGTTATCACTTCTTTTGGGTATGGAGATTAAGGAAAAATCAAAAGGGTGCAAAGTTCTCCATTTTTCCCTTGATTGAGTTCCGTTTTATCATGTGGTCCCAACTCTTAGTTCAAACTTTTTAATTGAAGATAAGAGAGAGACATGTGGCCCATAAGTAAGGGTATTCGAGTAAAAGGATTACAAAGTATATTCCATTTTAGGTAGTGCTAATATTAGTATGGGACAGATGAAAAACGAAAGTGATAACATTAGTGTAGGACAGAGGGAGTATAAAATTAATTATTTGATTTAAAATTTTAAATATGGATTTTATATGAACTTAGGTACATAGGGATCGGTGAGTACCCGATGGATCCACTTCCAATTCCAGAGAATTAGGAAACCGCTAAACCAATTCCATTTCTAGTTGTTAAGAATTAGGAACCGATGGAGCCAATTCATTTCGGGTAGTGCAATACCCGGTGGGTAAGACGTTGGCTCAATCCTACTTTCAGCGTTCCGGGCCTTATAGTAGTGTCCCATAAAACGCCCGTCCAAGCCTACTAGTGACTCGATAACCAACCCTAAGGGTCTCTCATCTCCGATCCCGTAGGGAGGTGACCACTGGGTAGTGGTGCGAAAATTTTCTTCTTCATTCTATGGCCTCTTAGCTTGGAAGCCCAAAAATCATATATTGTTTTTGATTTTTGGCTTCCCAAGGCCTGATTGTAATTCTTTATTAACTTCTCTATGGGATCGATCTCTTGTGACCCTACAGGATCCCCACTGCCTCAGGAAGGTCATTCGAATCCCTGAAATCCAATTTCGCGCATGCTTTCGGCGTTTCGGTCATTATATTAATTGCCTGTAAAACACCGGTCCAAGCCTACCAAGGGCCCCAATCACCAACCCCAGGGGCTTCTCTATATCCCCTAAGGGTGTCCCATGCGATTTGGTATGAAAATATCCATCTTCGTGCAGAGGCCTCCCATAAGATTAGAAAAAGTGTATTAGCCTTCGCTTTTTGCTTCCCGTGGCCCGATTGTGATTATTACCCAAAATTCTCCTGGCGGGATCTATCGAAACCCTAGACAATCATCAGTGTCCTTGAAAGGTCATCTGAGTCCTCGACCTTCGTTTTCACCCAATATTTCAGTCGTTCGTCCTTATTAGTGTCCCGTAAAATACACGACCAAACCTACCATGGACCCGATAATCGACTCGGGGGGCTCCCGTGTCTTATATGGGTGTCTCGTGCGATGTGGTGCAAAAATATCCACCTTCATTTCGGGACATCTCGGAAGCCAAAAAAATGTGAATTATAGCCTTCGATTCACGGTTTTACGAAGCCCACTTGAGATTTTTGCCCAAACTTCTCAGGGTGATCTATCGAACCTACAGGTCCCCGTGTCTGGGGAAGGTCATTCGGGTACCCGAATTCCAATTTTACAAATGCTTTCTATGTTCCGCCCCTTAAATTGGTGTTCAATAAAACGCCCATCCAAGCCTAGTAAGGATCCGATAACCGACCCAAGGGCTTTTCATGTCCCACAGGGCATCCAGTGTGATGTGATATGAAAATATCCAATTCGTTTCAGGACGGCCTCTCAAAAGCCCAAAAAAGATGGATTATATCCTTCAGTTTTTGGCTTACTATGGCCAGATTATCATTTTTGCCCAAAATTCTCCAAGGGCTCTATCGTGACCCTAGACAACCTCGGTGCCTCGGGAAGGGCAATCGAGCCCAAAAACTTTCATTTCACCCGTACTTTCGGGGTTTAGCCCTTAGATTATTTCCCAACAAATGCATATCCAAGCCTACCATAACCCAATAAATGACAAGTTTGTAGAGACTTCCTGTGGGGAGCTACTGAAGGTCACAGGAAAACCCCCCTTGTTGCCTGGGATTTTATATGCCAGCCAAGAAGCCAAGGTGGTCTGAATTTTAAATCTTGCAAAATCTGGAATACAGCAGCTATTGCCAAGCTGTTATGGGCCTTGGCTAAGAAGGAAGACATGCTATGGGTAAGGTGGATAAATAGCATATACATTAAAGGTAGAGATTTCTGGAGTGTACAACTTAGTACTGATGTAAGCTGGTACATTAAAAGAATTTTTGATATCAGAGATTTGTTCCAGGGTAACAATGAATGGAGAGACAGTGAGAAGAGATATACTATTGCAGCAGGCTACAAGTGGCTCAGGGGGGAAAAAACCAAGATTACCTGTTACTCAACTAATCTGGGGGAGATTAACAGTACAAAAACACAGTTTCATTACCTGGTTAGCTACCCTGGGCAGATTACTCACCAAAGATAGGTTATTGCATTTCAGTATTGCAGTAGATGCTGAATGTGTATTGTGCCATAGCACTGATGAAACTGGAGAACACTTGTTCTTCCAGTGTACGTGGACAAGAAGACTATTGAATGCTGTTTGCAACTGGGCTCACATGGGAGTGATTCCTTCACTGAATTGGCAGCTATGGATACTCTCGAGGAAGAACTACTGCAAGATAAAGAAGCTTGTATTGCATGGAAGTCTGGGGCTATTATCTACCATTCTTGGATTGAGAGGAACAACAGGATCTTCCAATCCAAAACAAGAAATGTTGAAGAGATTGCAAATTTGATTTTTGAAGAGATAAAAACTAGATTACATTTTTGTAAATCTAGGAAAATTAGAGACAGAGATGTTAAATATTTACAAAAATTAATGTAAATAGTTTATACGAGGCTTGAGTAACTCAACATATCCTGGCTTACTCTGAGCTTGGGTGTGGTTGCTTTTCTCTCCCTTAGGTTGTTTCTTTGCAACTTTGCTCTGTTTGGTAATGAGAATCACACTGATCTTTTACCAAAAAAATAATAATAATAATAAATGACCCCGGAGACCTCCCATGTCTCACAGGGGTGTCTCGCGCGATATATTGCGGAAATATCCCCTTTCGTTCCAGGGCCTTCTTGAAGCCAAAACACCATGGAATAAAGCCTTTGATTTTCGATTTCTCAGGGTCTAACTGAGATTTTTTTCACAAAATTCTCTAGGGGATCTACTGTAATAACCCGAAATTTTAATTATCTTATTAGCCTTAATAATTGCGATTAACTTAATAAATCCCAATTAAAATTATTAATTAACTTAACTAAATCCAAAATTACCTATAATTTGAAAATTTTATGTTAGTGCTGAGATTATTTTTAATCAAGGTGATTAGACACCTAGTTAGTGAAACGAAAAATGATTGATTTATTTGTTGATCTTTATATTGTTTATTTTTGGAAATTACGTGATTAGATAATTAATCACAAAATTAAACTCCTAACTACTCCTAGTTACGTAAATTGCATGGTGGTAAATTCTACATGCAAGAAACTTGCTACTATTTATTGGATTATGACATGCCTTATTATTTTATGAGTGTAGAAAAATAAAAGATGACAAGTGTAGCATGAAGTGGCACAAATTCATATTTTTGAGTTAAATTGTAAATTATGCCCATGGTATCTTGCATGAAGAAATACTTAGGTGTGTGGTTTATTTACATGGTGGGCTTTTGATGAGAAAAATTGTACATGGTAGGCCATTAAGCAAAGCAAAATAGAAAGAAAAGAAAAATCAGAATTTTTGGTTATAAAAAGAGAGAAGGAACCGTGAAAGAGAATAAGGAGGAAGAAGAAGGAAAATAGATGGGTTTTGATTGATTTTGGTAAATTAGTTTTGTTTTTGAAAACTAAACCCACCATTTCCTCTCCTTCACTCTTATTAAACATAAATCTCAAAATAAATTGTTCTAAGTTCGAATACGTACTAAAGGAGAAGGATTCGGATGGCTTAAGTGTATACCATTACATTGCATTAGAGGTAACTTTCATTACTATACTTAGAGCTAGAGTGTTAGATGTGTATATATGTATATGTGAAATTACACTTAAGCAAGACAAACTAATACTAGTATGGTAGTATGTGTACTTGACAGATTATAGATATGGATTTCATACATGATTATATGGGTTATTATACTGATCCTAATTGAATATTATACTAGTATGAATGGGTGTAAATATTGATATGTGTATATATATATAAAATGTGATATTTACAAATTATACAGAGGCTTTAATTTTAATGATTCACTTGTTTATTTTAAGTTACGGGTTTGAATCTATTTACCTTGATTATATTTCGTAAGTGATTATGATATAAAAACAAGTAATTGCTTATTGATAGGAGAATATATGATTAAGATAAATAATAGTGTTGTGACTTGTGACTATTGATGTGAAATACGTTGTAGGTATATGCTCATGGTAGCTTTATACTAAGGTTCACTTATTTATTTTAAATGATTGGGGTGTTAACGATGTCGAAATGATCGTTATGTCTTTTATATGCTAAGCTAGTATACTAGTCATTAATAAGTGCGTGTGTGAGCTGAAATTGGATTAATTACTAGTATTTTTATAAAGGTTAAATAGTACTTGTATATGTTTGGAGAAATACGAAGGTGCTAGTATTAATATTGTTGGATTATATAGACATATTGGTGCTTGATTTTGGTAGAACAAATAATTATACTAGCTAGATAATTGAGTTCGACTATTTAGTTTAGCTATGTGTGTTCGTTGAGTATTGAATTAAGTTACTAGATGCTGATAATTAACTATGTGTATATATAAGTTATGATTTGGGTCTTCACCATATAATCATCTGAGTACCTATACTAGTATATATATACGATGGATGCTATATGACTAAATGACTATATGAGTTTTTATGAAAACTAGTAAGTATGTTCTAAGTATGAAATTAGGCAAAGTAAATCGTCTATCCTTTTATCTCACTTTCACTTCCTCCAAAAACACCCAAGCTAGTAAAGGTCATTAAATCATTATCATTTTTCATTTAAATAGTAGCTAGCTAGTATTGCAGAAAGATAAGTTCGTTTAAACTTCATTAACCATTTTTCTTCCCTTCATCACAAATTAAACCACCTTTTTCCTAGACTTTCACGGTTGTCTTACAGCCCAAATAAAAGGTAATAAGACCACCCATTAGTGGTAGATTAATTGTGTAAGCCATCAATAACACTAAGCTAAAACCCAACTATTCCTACTGCCAGAAACTTGACAGCAAAAAATGACCGTCGGGGCTACTTCGTTGAACGATTGTGGTCACCTCGGTTATCGGAATTACATTCTGTAAATTGCTACTTAAACCTTGCATTACCCTCTACTAAAATATGTAAAGGCGCTAGTTAAAAGATTCCATTTAACTATTATAATCTTGAGCCCAAAAGCCTTCGTTAACATATATTTAACAAGTCACTTATAAAAGATTGTTATTGTTCTACTTGTAATTCTTGAACAATTTAAACTATAACTTATTTGGACTTAGTAAGGATAATAATTACTTGAAGTAAATCTATGTCTATCACTTTCTAAACTCCGACAAAATATTTTTATTATGTGTTCAAATGTTTATATATACATGTTATACGGTTCACTCAAATATAAAGAGAATATTTAAGAATTAAAGTAATTTATCTATCTTATTAGTCTAATAGCCTATGTGAATATATATAATACATGTAGGATTATACGCTATATTCAAATATGAGTATGTTTGCAAAGGAATTATCTTGATTATCTTTAATTATCTTATTAGTATATTAATAAAGTACTTAGAATGTAGTGATTATGATTAGCATCTGGTAATATATTAATAACATATTTGTCTAATTATATTTATTAGTTTCTATCATTAAGCTTAATATGTGACTATATACATGTATACAAAAATATGTGTTGAAATTTATATAAAGGGATAGATATATAATTATTTACTTTCAAGCATGTTTATATGGATCGATACTAATTATTATTTATTAAATTCCGAATTAGTTGATAAGAAAATAATATCATAAGGTTATGTGATTTAAGCATGTGTTAGAAGTATACTTTAGAAATGAATTATATTTTATTAATTGGCTATTAAATTTAGATCGTCACTAGTAAACGGATAAAGTTGCTTCTTTATATGATTTAGGCATGTGTAGTATAAGATGTCATGTACTCTACTAGATTATAATTATTAGGATAAGTAGAATGTATTGCTTGTGGTAGCTTGTATATAGAGGACTTATGTGGAGTTTGTTAACTTGCGAGAATTACTGGATTGGGATTGTATATTAAGGGTCCTAAGCAATTGATTTCATATTAATGTTTTTAAGCTTGGTTTGTTGTTTGAAATGAATATGTCTCGGCGTTGTGTTAAACAAAAGTTTTGTGTTGTGTGTTGGAAGTAAAATTAATGACTTATATATATATATATATATATATATATATATATATATATATATATATATATATATATATATATATATATATATATATATATATATATATATATATATATATATATACTTTTTTTACTTATAGGGATTTATGGAATGACTATAGGTGTGTAAGGATGATGGTTGAATTTAAGAATGTTTGGATGAATATTTCAGGTGATATATGGTGTGATGAATTGTAATGTGATTTGTTGATTGCATGAAGTCTTGTGGAATTGATTCTTAATGATTGTTGTGTGTTTCAGAGAATGAATAAGTGACTATGAAGTGAGTTTTGTGGAATTTCTATGTTTAAGTGATAAATTGTGATTTATTAAACATTGTTGTGAATTGTGGAAAGTATTGATGATTTGTGAGATTTTTGTGTATGTATGGATGTTTGTGTGTACGAAAATGATGGTTTATGAGAAGTGTATATTGCTGAAATTTTGCCAAGTATGGTGACGTTGGGAGTTATTTACTTTGAAGGACTTTTTGGGAAAATAAAACATTAACTATATGGGGTATATCAAGTTATCACTTGATCCCAGCTTAAGTGAAAAGAAAATTGTGTGCACTTGTTTTATCACTAATAAAAGATAAATTGTAGTAGCGCTCAAGCTTTGCCACCTTGAGGGATAGAAGGGAATGTGAGTAAAGTGTACACTATAATAAAGAGGCTACCGTGCATGGCCAAGAGCTGATGATATGAAATGATGTAAAGGCTACCATGCCTGGCCAAGAGCCGATGTTGTGAAATGATAAAAAGGTTACCATGTCTGGCCAAGAGCCATTGATATGATATGAAAGAGTTCGTGATATGAGAATGACATGGTCGAACTATAAGTTCGAGTGATACTAATGAGATTGTGGGACGAAATGTCCTAGTTGTTATGATTAAGGCGGGAATGACCTTAATCACGCATCTCTTCCTACCACCTAACATAAAAATGACTAACCCCTAGTTTAAAGAATTATGTTGATTTGTTGTTGAATGTGATATGTTGATCTCTAAAGTAAACAATGGTATTTGATTTAGACCTCAAAGGTCATTTTCTGAGCAATCTGAAGACTCTGTGTTCGATTAGTTGTGTTCTACGTACTATGAAATACGTAGTGATGAATTTAGAATAATTTGGAAAGATAATCTCTTTAAATTATATTTATGTTATATATATTAATGTTATCTGTCTCAAGTGTTGCTGCTAAATGTCGTGTATGTGACGATTGGCGATGGTTATGACATAGTCGGATATTCAGTTGATTCTTTTATGTGAATCGGATTGTGATCCGATGATTAAAGGTTTGTATGAGAAATTCTCATATTTATTATTATAGAAATATATACGAAAGTATTAATACTTATAACACTCTTTAGGTTAATCATTTTATTCAATAGTGTGGAATTACTAGGCTTATGGTAATTTTCCTTCACATAGAGGAACCTACACATATATGGTGAATAGAAATATGTTTTATTAAAACATATAAAGTGAATAATAAATATAACACTAATCCTATAATTAAAATGTTATGTGAGCATTCTCCTCTTTGTAAAATCGTGCGGGTTACCAGCTTTGCTGAAGTTTTATAATCCCACATTTTTGCAGATTGAGGCAGACTGAAATTGATTGGTTACTTCTGTTGTGAGAGACGTTCCCGAAGAGTTTAATTGGTCCAGTTGTAAAGTTGCCAAGTTATAAATAGACCACATAGTTTATTGGGTTTTGGCTGAGTTGTATTTATCTTTCTATTTTTAAGCCTTGTATTTACCTTCGGGTGAGCACAACGGTGACGCCCCGAGAGTTAGTTCTGCAAATTCCGCTGCTAATGACGTATTAAATGGCTAAGTAATAGGGGTTAATTTCCGGGTCGTTACATCTACCGTGACCCTAGATATACACAGGTGCTTGGGGAAGGTCATCCGGGTACTCGAAATTTGAACACACATATGGTTTTTTCGTTCCGACCCTTAAATTGGTGTCCCATAAAAGGCCATCCAAGCCTACTAGGGACCTGATAGCCAACTCGGGACCTTTCATGTCCCTTAGAGGTGTCTTGTGTGATGTGGTGCCAAAATATCTACATTTATTTCAGGGCCTCCCGGAAGCCATAAAACTGTAGATTATAGTGTTCGATTTTCGGCTTTCTGGTTGTGATTTTCACCAAAGTTCCCCGAGGTCTATCGTGACCATAGAGGCCCACCGATGCCCTAGTAAGGTCATCTGTATCCCCGAACTTCGATTTCACTCATGCTTTCAGCGTTCCGCCCCTTAGATTGGTGTCTCATAAAACGCCCGTCAAGACCTACCAGGGCTCGATAACCAACCTCGAGGGCCCCCATATCCCTGGTAGGCCAAGTATCCCGTGAGATGTGGTGCGGAAATATCCGCCTTTGGTACGGGGCCTCATAGGAGCCCAAAAACATGGATTAATATTGCATTCGATTTTCGGCTTCCCAAGGCCTGATTGTGACCCAAACTGATACGGAGGGTTTATTGTGATCCTGAAGAACCTCTGGTACCCAGAAAAGGTCACTTGGTAACCCGAACTCCAATTTCACCCATGGGTCATGGGCAGTTTGCTTAAGGTGTGATGGGTCATTATCGTTAAACTGGGATATTGCGAGCTGCATCATGAATTATGAGCGTTGCGCTGGGACACTACTGCAATATGGGTCGTGGGCGCTGCATTGGGACATAGTGACATGGTCCATGGGCGCTGTGTTATGGTCCTAAATATTTTGTTGCGGAATGACTGTACGACGTCAAGACTTCACTGAGTGTTGACCAGCCTTTACCTGAGGTTCTGTCTATTCCGACTCACATTGACCTCTTCGCAACTCGAAGCATTCTATTGAGAGGCTTGCTCACTTCATTATTGTTCCTTTCTCGAGATACTAGTCGTTTCCTCGTGTCGACTATTTACCCCGATACTCGCCCAACGGGACATCTCGGAGATCGCGTATCATAGTAGACCCATGCTCTAGAGTCTAGACCCTCGTTGCGTACTAGTGCCGAAAATCTTGTCCTAACCCTAGCCCGACGGAACATCATGTTCCTAACTTTAACCCACGACTTGGTATCATCACCTCCTGTGTGCGGACGATGTTGCTCACTATTGTCCGACACTGATCTCACTGACAAGCTTCCTTGGAATATGGCCCTCGAACACCATCCAACTTTGAGTCTTCCCTATCGAGTGCTCCTTCTGTTTATCGGTCATGATCACTATTCGGCTCATCTTGACCTAGGAGTTGTCAAGTTCCAACATACTCTCGGACGTGTCAACTCAGGAGCATGCTTCTCGATCGTCCGGGCCACTGTCCTCATTCCGAGCACTCAACCTCATTCCTAGTAGCTCCTGATCCTTTAAGCAATCGGGAGTTATGCTCACTCCCGTTAAGATTATAGGAGGCTGACCTATGAGTGCGCACCTCGCGTTGATGGATCACTGTAGCCGATTCGGTCATCAACGCCTCGTCTATTAGTGTCCCATTCACAGAGCAGGCAACCTTCCCGGGACCCCTTTTGTTCCCACAACTTTCCACGGGGTCGCCCTTCCCTTGGTACCGATGTCCCGGAACTCTAGAGCATCGCTAATGCAACACCGCCCCTCATTGACCGGGCTTCTCAAAATACCTTACGAAGGATCTTATCCCTTTCATAAGGTTCACGGATAAATCGTCCCACAATCGTCTCAAAATGGCAATCCTCCTTTCGACGCATGATGCACACTATCGAGCCCGCCGACTACTCGATAGTGTCCCGGGATATCCTATCCCGAGGATACTCAACGCTGTCTTAAGACATGCCATCAAGCCTTCCTCCTTTCGGGGAAGCTCACTTAAGTGTCATGATGTTTTTCCAACCATCCATGCACCCAAGGGAGGTGGAGGCTGCCTACTACCCCCTAAAGAATCTTAAATAGTTTCAGCCCAACTAACATGAGTGAAAATCAAAGCTGCATAACTTTCATACTCAATCTCCAATGAAACTCAAACCTTGTTCCTCATTATCCGACTCCATTGTGGACCTTTTCATCCCCCAAGGAAATACTGCGCGCATCCTTGTCCGACGAATTCCACACCGGGCATTCGAGAGCCCGACACCTATGATCAAACATAACACCTAGTCACAACCTAGCTGACTATTTGCTAATGCGTGTCCGCGACACTCATGTCAGAGCAATTAAGTGTCCGTGATGTTGCTACCGGGCTATCGAAGTGCGGACCACGACTCGCTTTGTAGTGCATTAGGGCACGACGATATGTGTCATGGGCGCTGCGTTGCTCTAACATGGGTCATGGGCACTAGGACAAGGCGCCACTGTGAAATGGGTCATGGGCGCTGCGTTGGGATAAAGTGATGATGCGTCATGGGTCATGAGCGCAGGAACATGGTGTTGTGACATACGTGTGCATTGAACAAGGCATGTAGAAGATGTGAGAGCGACAAGCTTAAACTTCGTATAAGCATGTAGCTCGCACATCTGAAGTTAAATGCCCGGTTCTTTGAAGATGTGTTGAACAATAACCAAATTCAGGCCAATGAATTTTACAACACTGTGACAAAAGTCCTAATGTATCATAGTGGCCCCGTGTATCGAATTTTCCTCCATATTCCTAGCATAAATTCTACAGGCAATCCTCAGATTGGTCAGCTTATTATTATTATTATTATTAGTATTATTATTAGTATTATTATTAGTATTATTATTAAAAAAAAAGAAAGAGATTTTCATCACTCATTGTAAAGTGATTATTTATTTGTCTTGTTCAAATTGAGGTGTGCAAATTACAGTCTCAGGGTGAGGCTGCACATAACATCTCTTAAGATTAAATAAATGTTTGTAGGCCTAATTAACTAATATTTTTATTTTTGATAGACAGACCTATTAGACTTAAAGCATGGATGATGGATAGATCTAACTCGCTACCTTGTGCTTATTAGGCTTTAGCATATAGTCTATAGCAGGTACTCTACTATATATAGACTCAACCAAAAGCTTAAAGTCATATTTCGTATATTTATATTATTATCGTAAGATGTGAAATTCTTGAGATACGATCAATGGTGTGACAGATATATATTTTAGCTTGGCCAACATGGAGATATATAATATCACATTGCTTTCACTACCCAAGGAATTATTATTAGGCAACAACCATTGCATGATAAGAATCCGCATTTGTATGTTTTTGGGTTGATTCTGGAATCACGACTTTCTCTCTAGTTATTCATGGTTATTAATAATGGTGGAAAGTTTTGATGAATTAAGCTCCTTTATTCAAATTTGTCCTTTGTAACGTCGTATCAATCGTTCTTGTACCTATAAATAGGGATCGATTACATCAATAATAATCGATCATTTTATTATCTATACATCCATTAACTTAAATGAAATAGCTGTGGACGTACTCTTGACTCTTGAGCCTGGTTTTATATGAAGACAATGTAGTCGTTTTTATATAACTTCGATTGATCTCTTGATGGGATATGTATATTGATTGGTATAGTAAATTAATGGCGTACGTACGTGGGCAGGGCGTAACCGTTTATTGCATGAGTTTGGTTACATAATGCATAGGACTGTGCAAGTGCAATACATAACGAGGACACCAGAGGGGCCTCTGTGTGTATGTGTATGTGTATATTGTGTAAACATAGGAACCGATAGATTATGCAAATTGCACAGTACAGTATGGTTGGGTTTTGGTTGGGAGATTGGTAGCTGGAGGTTTATTTTTCGTTAAAGTAATTATTGGGCATCGTACCGTCACTACAACAACAACAACAACAACAACAACAACAACCCAGTAAATGTCCCGCCGAGAGCGAGATCTGGGGTGGTCCAGATGTACGCGGCCTTACCCCTAACTAGTCGCCTAGTAAAGAGGATATTTTCGAAAAACAGCATCGTACCATCACTAATCTACTAATAGCTAGTCGCCTCCTTTTTTTCTCTCAACTACCTCTTCCTCCTCCAAGAAAAAGGCTAACTATAGGGGTTGTCATTAGCGAGTTTTCGCTCATTGTAAGCTCCAATTCTTTCAGTTTCTTTGTTACTTTTATTTTGTTAGTTTTGTTATCACGAAATATCAGTCTCTGCATCTGTGGTAGTTAGGCTTTTTCCTTCATTGGATTCGCCTGTCTCTCACTGTTTTAGAGTACCGTTTGTTTTCTGTTGGGGAGTTCATATGGTTCTATGGCGAATATATTCATTCTCGTGTGATGTGGGGCGAAAATATCCACATTCATTTTGGGGCATCCTGGAAGCCAAATTAACGTGAATTATAGCCTTCATTTTCGGTATCACGGGGCCCGGTTGAGATTTTTGCCCAAACTTCTCTGGGGATCTAACGTGAACCTAGAGGTCCCCCATTGTCTGGGAAAGGTCATCCGAGTACCTGATTTCCAATTTCACACATGATTTCTACGTTCGGACCCTTAAATTGGTGTCTCATAAAACGCTCGTCCGAACCTAGCATGGTCCCGATAACCAACCAGTGAAAAAAATCAAATTCAAAGAAACTCTGGAATTAAAAAAAATGGGTCGGGCCTTCCTTGTCCCATATGGGTGTCCCGTGCGTGTGATGTAATGTGAAAATAGCCACCTTCGTTTCACGGTCTCTCTGAAGCCCAAAAAAGGTGGATTATTATAGCCTTTGATTTTCAGATTCCAATGGCCAGATTGTGATTTTTGCCCAAAATTCTCCAGGGGCTCTATCGTGACCCTAGGCAACCCTCAGCGCCTTGGGAAGGTCAATTGAGTCGCAAAACATTCATTTCACCCATACTTTTGGCATTCAGCCCTTAGATTACTTCCCGTGAAATGCACGTCCAAGCCTACCATAAACCCGATAAACGACCACGGAGGCCTCCATGTCCCATGGGGGTGTCTCGTGCAATGTGGTGTGTAAATCTCCACATTCGTTCCGGGGCCTCTTGTAAGCCAAAACACCATTGATTATGTAGCATTCGATTTTCGGTATCTAGGAGCTCGGTTGAAAATTTTTCCCAAAATTCTCCAAGGGATCTATGGTGACCCTACTATAGATACCGCGGTGCCTGGAAAGGTCATTCGGGTGTTGATGTAATGAGAAAATAGCCACCTTCGTTTCACGGTTTTACACATGGTTTTTTCGTTTCAGTCCTTAATTTGGTGTCCCGTAAAACGCCCGTCCAAGCCTACCAGGGACCCGATAGCCAACCCGAGGCATTCCATGTCCCATATAGGTGTCTCGGGTGATGCGGTGAAAAATATCTACGTTCGTTTCAGGGCCTCCCGAAAGGCTTAAAATTGTGGATTATAGCCTTCGATGTTCGGCTTCCTGGTTGTGATTTCAGCCAAACTTCCTGAGGAGTCTATCGTGAGCATTGCGGACCCCCGGCCCCTAGTGCCACATGAAGGTCATCTGTATTCCCGAATCTGATTTCAGTGTTTTGGCCCTTGAATAGTGTCTCACAAAACTCCCGTCAAGGCCTATCAGGGACCTGATAACCAACCTAGGGGCCCTCCCAAATCCCATATGGGTGTCCCGTGCTATGTGGTCTGAAAATATCCACCCTCGGTATGAGGCCTCATATGACCTCAAAACGTGGATTAATATAACATTCAATTTTCGGCTTCTCAAGGCCTGGTTGTGAGTTTTCCCCCAAACTTCGTTCTACGAGGGATTTATTGTCATCCTAAAGGACCTCTGCTAACTAGAATAGGTCATTCCGTTACTGGAGCTCTAATTTCACCCATGGGTCATGGACACTTTGACAAGGCGTCATGGGTCATGGGCGTTGCGCTGGATGTCAAGAACATTGCAAGATGCGTCATGGGATTATCGGCGTTGTGCTGGGACACTACTAGAACATGGGTCATGGGCGGTGCGTTGGGACATAGTGATCATGATATGGGCCATGGGTGCTGCGTTCTTTGAAGATGTGTTGAACAATAAACAAGTCCTATTTGTATCACAATGGCCCTGTGTATCGATTTTTCCTCCATATTCTTGGCATGAATTCTACAGGCAATTCTTAGATTGGTCAGCTTATTATTATTGTCGTTGTACGTAAGCTGATGTAACTATGCATGATAATATTGAAAAAAAAAACTTTTTTCTAAAGGAAGCGATTATCGAGATATTGATTCACAACTTTGTAATTTCAACAAAATTCAAGGCACCTCACTACGCTGATTTTGCTCTAAAAATATTTATTGATGTATTACTGATGTAACCAACTTAACTAAATGATTAAATGGGTGCTATGTGCACTTGTGCAGGCTTGCAATTCGCATCCATCAATAATAATAATAAAAAAAGACACAAAACTACTTTTAAATGAAAAAATCATAAAAAGAAAATGATTTCACTTACAAAGTGCTTATATATGTGTCGTGTTTAAATTGAGGGGTGCAAATTGCAGTCTCATAGTGAGGTTGCAAATAACATCTCTCAAGATTAAATAAATTTTTGTGGGCCTAATTAACTAATATTTTTATTTTTCATAAGTTATAATAACACTCCTTCTTCTAAATGCCTATTGGGCTTAAAGCGTCCTAACTCGCTACCTTGTGCTTAGGCTTAACTATAGTCTACAGCAGCTACTCTACAATAGACTCAACCAAAATTAAGCTTAAAATAATATTTGGTATTTATACCATAATATGTGAAATTCATGAGATATGATCGTGTGAGTCGTGTACGATACGTGACAGATATTTCTTAGACAACTTGGAGAAATATATTATCAGAAGTATTGTTTTAACTACCCAAGGCATTATTAGCCAACCATTAATTGCATAACAAGATCAATCAGCTAAATGCGCACGTACTTGATATTCTGGATCTGTATGTTTCTGGGTTGATTATGGAATTCCCACTTTCTGTCAAGTTATTATTCATGGTTATTAATGGTGGAAACTTTTGATGAATTAAGCTCCTTTATTCAAATTTGTCCTTTGTTTCTCTGTACTAAAATAAACAGTTCATCCATTAATTTAATGAAGTAGCTACGGACATACTCTTGAGCCTGGTTTTATATATTATTGATTTGATTGCATGAGTTTATTGCATGAGACAACTAAATAATTACGAGTAATGGTGTACGTAGTAGTGGACTTTTGAGTGAAGCAAAGCATGGGCAGGGCAGAACCGTTTATTGCATGAGTTTGGTTACATAATGCATGGAACTGTACGTACTGTGCAAGTGCAATACTTAACAGGTATACAGTATACTGTGTAAACAAGTATGTAAATTGCACAGTACAGTAGGGTTGGCTTCTGGATGGGAGATCGGCAACTGAAGGTTTTGTTTTTCGTTAAAATAATAATTGTGCAGACACTAATCGGCTACTAATAACAAGTTGTCTAATTTTTTCTCACTACCACTACAAGAAAAAGCAAGATTAGTGGCATTTTTTTTTCCCACAATAAAGCAAAAAATTGCCACAAAAAGCTTTGATGGCAAAATGAAAATTTGCCACAAGGTTGCCACAAGTAGTGCAACACAATAGCTTTTTGTGGCAATTTTCAAATTTGCCACTATACATAGGCTTTTGAGTGGCAAAATCTTTTTTTCCACAAAAAAGTATGGTGGCAAATTGTAATTTTGCCACAAAGAGATTTAGTGGCAAATTGTAATTTTGCAACAAAAGATTTAGTGGCAAATTAAAATTTTGCCACAAAGAGATTTAATAGCAAATTGAAATATGCCACTATTTCATTTTGCAACTTTTTTTTTTTGCCACAATACTACATGAAGATAGCCATATTTAGTGGCAAATTCTAGTTTGCCACAATACACAACATCCCAATGCAAATATTTTTGGCCTCTCTGATCCTTTTGCCTCCAATTTTCCATATTCAAGTTCATCACAACAAGAATGCATTGATCAGTATACAAGAATGCATTGATCAGTTTACAAGAATGCTTTGATCACAATAGATTCAAACTGAGCTGTAAGGTCTGATTACACAACCAGACATTAACATACAGATCCAAAATTCAGCAAATTACAGCACAATTACCATTGTAACTGAAGGGTCAACATCATCATTTCCTTTAAAGGCTCACTATTATCTTCAACATCATCATTTCTTTCTTCATCAAATGGGATGTCATAGAAGTTGCGAGGTATTGTCCTTATAACCAGCCGCCAATCTTGATGTAAATTGTCCATCACATAATAAACTTGCTCAACTTGGCATGCTAGAACATGAGGTTCATCTGTTTGCAAAAATTGTTTTGTGTTTATGGAGATGATCCCATGTTCTTCCCTCTTTATACCTTTCTTTTCATGGAATACATCATAGCATTCACACCTAAACAAAACAACTTTATGATTGAAATCATACTCCAACTCTATGATGTCTTCCAGCACGCCAAAGTAGTCTTTTCCCCCACTTTGCACATCCATTAACAATGTACCCACTATAGGAAGAAACCCGCCTGATCGGGCATTGAGCTAGGACCAACAGATCTTTGTTTACTCTTTCATCGGATTCATTCCACAACTTTGTTATCTAATAAAATAAATAAGAAGAAATGTGTTAATAACTTTATCTTCTTAGTATGATTAGAAGTCAAGCGTCAGCAAATACAAGATGTCTACTTACTCGATTTTCAAACCACTTAACAAAGCATGATGATTCAGATTGATTCTCATTTTCATAATCCCTGGTAAGCAATATCAAAAAAGAAAGAAAATGTTATAGCTTATCAGTTGAAAGTAATATTACCTTCAAAGTCAAAGATATAGAATGAGTAGGCCATCTTACTCTATAAAGGGGAGTACTTCATCAAAGTTCCTCAAAACATATAAGTGCGCTTGTTTCAAATCTTGAAAGTCTAGCTCCTTAACATCCTCTTTACCCAAGCTTCTCCCTAATTTTGCAAAAAGTGACAAGCTCTTGTGCTCCACTTTTCCCAAATTTTCATTCCTTTCAATGAGATTAAATCTCGTCTCTGTCCTATTTAGATACCTTGCGCAAAAGGTTAGAGTTTCATTTGCTATGTATGCTTCTGCAATGGAGCCTTCTGGCCGAGCTTTGTTGCATACATAATCTTTCAAAGTACGCATCTCCCTGTAGAATAAAATTAGTTCATCAAGTATATTGCTTGGAAATAGTATATAAAGAAAAAAGAAATTGGTATAATAATCAAGTGTTTTTACCTTTCAAACCTAAACATCCATCGATACTGAACGGGCCCGGCAAGTATGGCTTCCTTTGCGAGATGAACAGGTAGGTAGATGAACCATGATATCGAAAAAGGGGGGAAGAAACACTCTCGCCAACTTGCAAAGGGTAACAACAATGCTCTTTTGTAACTTTTTCAGCACATCCACCCTTAGAACCTTGGAGCACAATTGTTTGAAAAATAATGATAACTCCACCAATGGTTCATAAACCTCCTTAGGTAATATTCCACGAAAAGTTGGAGCTAGCAAATCTTGCATAAACACGTGACAATCATGGCTTTTCATCCCTGATATTGTCCCATCTTCAATATTTACACATCTAGCTATATTTGAGCAATATGAATCTGGGACTTTTAGATTAGCCAAATACTTGCACACATCCCTCCTCTCATCCTTAGTTAATGAAAAAACAGCTTGCGGAATTTGGTATTTGTTTCCAACCAGTTTAGGCTGTAAATCCTCTCTAATGTCCATGGCAACAAGATCAAGACGACTTTTCAAATTATATTTTGTTTTTCCAGCAATATTCATCAGAGTTCCCTAGATGCTATCACAAATATTCTTCACAATATGCATCACATCCAAGTTATGGCGAACTAAAACTTTGCTCCAATAAGGTAGCTCGTAGAAAATGCTTATTTTATCCCATTTATAGATTAGTTTAGGCCTATTTCGCTTCCTTTTCCCCTCCGGTTTCCCAAAAACTATGTTCTTTAGGCCACTAAGTTGCTGTAAAACATCATCTCCTGAAAGTTCCTTTGGTGCAGGACCCTTTTACTGTAAAACATCATCTCCTGAAAACGGTTTTCCGTCCAACCAAACGGAGCCTAAATATAATCTCAGGAGCATATGCTCCCTAATCCCCTCTCTCTCTCTCTTCCCCTTCCCCTTCCCTTTCTCTCTCCTCCCTTCATCCTTCCCTTTCTCTCTCCTCCCCTCCCTCCGCCGGCGCCGCCCCACCACCACCACCACCGCCTCACCACCACCTCCCGGCCACCGTCGTGGTCGGCACTGGCCGGAGACCACGACGGTGGCCCCGCCAGCCCACCCCTCCCCTCCTCCTCTCTCTCCTCATCCCTTCACCCCCGAACGCCGCCCCACCACCACCACCACCGCCTCACATCCACCTCCCCGGCCACCGTCGTGGTTGTCGTCGGCCGAAGACCACGACGGTGGCCCCGCCAGCCCACCCCTCCCCCTCTCTCTCCTCCCCTCACCCCCAAACCCTTATTTTCTCTCTCCTCACCCCCCTACCCCACCGCTCCTCCACCCCCGCCCCGGCCACGGCTGAGGTCGACTCCGGCCGTCGACCTCTGCCGTGGCCTCCCTCAACCACCACCTCCCCTCCCCGCCCCCCGCCGGAAAAGTAATCTAAAACCCAAAAAAATTTGAAAACCCCAAAAAAAAACAAAGAATCCCAAAAATCGAAAATCCTAGGTCTAGATTGGTTTAAATTTGGGCATGGTGAACCCTAGAAGGGCGTGATTCGACTGAAATCGAACGGAAAATTGCAAAAAAAAAAAAAAAAAAAAAAAAGGAGTGGCGCGTGAATCACACGCGCCGATGAGTGGTGCGTGTGACTCACGCGCTCGCCAAGATCAGGCATCTCCCTAATCCCGAGATTAGGGAAAAATTTGCGCTAGTCTAGCATGTGACATGTCTAGCAAAGTCAAGTTTGTGTGAGTCTGCAGAGAGCAAAGTGAAGCACCGTAATAATTTTTTATCAATAAAATATTCCCTTTGTTCCTTATTCTTCTTTCCATTTGACTTGTTGCGGTTTTTAAAATGACACTTTGACTACACATAATTATAATTCTATAACTATCAAAAGAATAAAAATGTTAAATTTTGAAAATATAATTGAAAATGAATTTTATAGTAATATTTTTACTTTAGCAATCGATCTTTATACTTTTTCTTAAATTAATGGTCAAAGTTTGCAAAGTTTGAGATCGAAAAATCAAATAGAAATAAGAATTTGAAATAAAGGTAGTACTTCCTAATCATAAAGCAAAGACCATTCTCAAGTCTTTTTGTTGGGTGAATGGCGTCAACTATAGTATGTCTATTGTAAATTTGTAATTCACACCCCTTAGAAAAAAAAATGTCTATTCTACTAATTCACAAGTGTCAAAACTCAAAACTGGTGAAGTTGGGCTTTCGAGTGATGTGCTTTGGAGGATAATATCCAATAATTATTGGTTGGACCTAGGTTCAACATGGTTGGACTCTGGCCCAGTCCATGTGCACTATGCGTTGTAACTCTGATCTCACCCATCGTGCATTGTCATTCTCACACTCCTATTCACGCGTCGTTGTACAATGCTTCCGTTTATTTGAATAAGTAATTAGCCTAAAATAAACGAAAAAATTATACGACGACGCGTGAATATAGGAGTGTGAGAATGACAATGCACGATGCGTGAGTTACGAGTTACGACGTACACTGCACATGGACTGGGCCTGGGTCCAATAATACAAATCTTGTGTGGACTTAGTCGACGGTGGACCAAAGAACCAAATCTTTTTAAAATTATCTTTTATGTCCCTAAAGTATTTGCAATAATTATTTCTTGGTCTACGGCGGAATAAGTCCACACAAGACGGCTGAACCAATAATAATTACTTCGCTGGATGTAGATCCATATAAAAATTATTTATAATATCGGCAGGCCCACTCAAAATTATGGTTTGAAATGAAAGAGGCAACCCAACAGAGAAATCTGAGTTTTTGTGCTGTCCAGGACCCTAATGGATTAGTCCTAAATGTCCTAATGGTCTAATGAATTTCAGAGAGCCTTTCATACAAGGTTTCTCCTCCCTCTCCTTTGCTTATTGGGTTGTGATGAATTTGATTGGGCATTATCCCTTAACCTATTGTATTTGTTCACTAGTTAATCTATATATCGAATGGGAAGCTCAATTTAGAAAGGAGACTTTACCTAAATAAAAAAGAAAAAAATTAGAACGGAGGGAGTATATAATTAAGGGTCTGCACGCAGCCACGCACTAGCTAGTTTCCGATCCCATGTCATAATCCACCGATTAGTGTCCTAATTAACGGAAGGAGAATACTCATAGAATTCTTGAAATTACATGATCTACAAGAATGGGTGAACCGAAAGGCATCATACTCTAACTCATCAAACAAAGCAGTACAGTAGAATAAAAAGAAAAAGTTTCACTCAAATAATCGAACAGAACACCAAACTCACCATATATAGTCTCATAATAACAACCAATTAATCATCACTACAAATTCCTCAGTACATAGTAGTTCCTTAAAAATAACAAGGTCAAGCTCACACACAACAAATTAAACACACCAAACCAGAAATTAATTTCACACTAATACATACTGTGGATAAATCAACTAACATGATAATAATAATGCTATATATAGCATATATATATAGTTAAGGTTGAGCTACTCAATTAAGTACTAGGAAGGTGCTTAAGGGTGCCCTCGTTCGCGAGCTTGAAGAGCCGAGCCTGGTGAGCAGCAGCCTTGTCGGACGAGAGTGAAGACATGAAAGCATCCCTGACTTGGTTGGTGGAGAAAGGGAAGTCCTTAGGAGCAGCAAGAGAGTTAAGGTAAGCGCCCGTGGCTTCCCTGTAAAGGGAACCATACCCATCTCTCCTAGGGCTCTTTAGTATCTCTTGAAGGCTGTTGTTTGCTGTGTTTAGTCCTGGTAAGGTTGTTACACCAAATAGTCCTCCTACTGTTGCCCACCATCCTACTACTCCGAATATCATCGTTGGATGGTTCCCCCAAAAACTGCTTCCATGCCGCGTAATCAAACAGTTAAACATGAGATCTTACTGGAGTATGTGTGTCACAAAATTAAGTCTAGCTAGTACATTTATTGTACATACATAATACATTGCATATATACACATCAATTCATCATAAGAATCTTACAAAAAGATAGATGTTCTTAATTTTTAATTGGATGATATATTAGTATCAATTTCTAAAACTTAACCGCGGTGTTAAAATATAGTCTCTCTGTTCTATTACATTTCAAAGATGTTGCCTGTTTTGATTTGTCTAGGCAGATCTAAGGCTCACTACATAGAATTTGGTCAAAAGATTTGTGACATTTGCTACAGATTTTATTCAAATCAACAACATAAATATAATGGTTAATAATATTTTTTAAAATCAATAGATCATACTCTGAATTACTCTACTCTATATATGTTGACATAAACTTGGTTTGATAATTTCAATTCTTCTATGCATCTACAATTCTGAACTTCTGATTAAAGTGTGTGAATTACTCTATATTTATGTTGACATTAATGTAAATGTGATGAGAGCGAGTTTCAATTAAGTCCGTACAACTTTACAAGTTGGTGCATTTATATAACTTCAGGAAAAAAAAAAAAAAAAAAAGTCATTGTCATTACTAATTCAGCAGAATAATAAATGCATAGTATACTAGAAGTATAAAATTAAAGCAAATAATTAAGGTATTTAGAAAAGAAATACTAATATAAGTTAAAGAAACTAATTAAGATTAGTGAAAACTTACGTGCATGGAAAAGGAGGAGTGTTAGGATCAAATGGAGAAGGAGTAATTGGAACAAGTGGAGGTGAAGGCACCAAAGGCGAAGGCACAATAGGAGTAACCGGAGTCACATATGGAGGTGAAGGCACCAAAGGCGAGCTCGGCGGGCCATAATATCCGCCACCACCACCGCCGCTATGACTAGGTGCTGGTGGTGGAGATGGGCACCGGCAACCACCACCTCTACCACCGCCGCTAGCAGGAGGAGAGGGAGTGTGTCGTGGCGTAGGGTCATAATGTCTACTAGGAGGGGATGGTGATGGTGATGGTGTAGGGTAGTAACCTCCACCACTTCCACCACTATGAGTTGGTGGTGGTGTCGACGGTGTCGGTAGGGACGGGCTGCAGTTGGTTGAACCACCACTACCACCAGAGGAGGATGAGCCATGGTGTGGTGAGGGTGAGAGTGATGGATTGCTGTGGAAACCTGCAAATACATGTAAATATACAACATTATTTATTTATTTATTTATTTGGCTAATCAAATATACAACATAATGTAGACTTGTGATAGTCATTGAATGCATGTTTAATTATTTTCATGGACAAACCATATGATTAGTCATGCATAGGATTATTATGGTCTTATATGTTTTGTTTTGGTGTTGTTGGAATTAGTAAGATCTAATTACATGCATGTTTAAGATAAGGAATTAAACAATTTGTTCTATCTAAAGCTACTCTTCTTTTCTTTAAAATAACTAATTATGTTTTCAAAATATAATGTATATGTTCTATTTCATACTTTTAAAAGCGCCATCGACTCACCCTAAATTCTTTAGATCAGATTAGATCGATAGATATATATATACTAATTGTTTTTTACTTAGACATTAAAATAATTTTTGTCAGTCCACTTTTTAATAAGGAGAAAATTTTAGTCAATGCACTAAATCACATTGAACCCCTTTGATGATAATGATACCTTGAGAAAGACAAGCAATAACCTTAATAAACGACCAAGATATAGTGGAACTTTTCAGATATACATGCATTAATGTAATATTACTTAATATGGAATATAAAATTCAATTTGAACCCAAATAAAGCAACATATACAAGCAAATTTTCAGCCATCTTTATCACTATAATTATTTATGTATATATCAAAAAGATCAAGGAAGTATAAATTGATTTAAACATACACCAAGAAATTAAATGATAGTATAAAGTTAAAAATAAGATGAAGATGAGGGGGGACCTGAAGGGGGACTAGGAACAACAGGGTCAGGAGAATAGTAGATAAAATTCTTTTGATCACCAAAGTTGTTGTTGTTGTTGTTGTTGTTGTTGATGTTTCTTGAAGTTGAGAAAACAGGAAGTATGAGATTGTTGCTTGAAATCATAAGCAAAACCCATAACACAAATGAGGAACCTTTGTTGTTCTTCATCATCATTATTCCTCTGTTTAACTTCAAAGAAAATAATGAAATGAAATGAGTTATAAGTTTTGACAGTAGAAGTTGTTGTTTTTAAAGCAGAGAAGGGTGATGGTATGTGGAGAGAGACTAGGTTACAATGAGAGAGTAGTAAATAAAAGCAGGTGGAAGAGTATGTGGTTAGTTGATATGTTGCAGAGAGCATTTACAGCATTTCTCATTTATGACACCCCTGTGCTTTGCCCAGTGGTGGATGTACTTGAGAGAGAGAGAGTGTTCAAGTGACTCAACTCGGAGAAAGAAAAAAATTTAAGCTACTTATTAAAATAAATAAAAGCAGATTTTGTTTAATCCTTGACCCAACAATACTCAAAGAGAGGAAGTTATGGGCATACAATTGGTAGAAATATAAGACTTTATTGACCCAAAAATCCATGTGCACAAGCAGAAACACTTATCTAAAGAAGTGTAAAAATAGAAATTGTTTATGTACTTTCATGGGAATGATTATTGTAGAAATATACTCCGAGCACTCCAACAAAGAGAGATAATCAGGGGAATGTTTACAGAAACTAAACTTGAGGAAGGTAGCGGAGCATGGAGAGAGAGAAAGGAGGTAGATACAACTTAGTAGTGACTAGCTATCAAAGGTTAGCATTTTTCAAGACCAAAAAAAAAAAGTGAGCTTTTTTCTGGAGAATTTATTTCTTTTACGATTATTTCACTGGTTAACTGCATCTGTTAGTAAATTGATGAAGGTATAAATGGAGCTTCAAAAAAATAGACATCAATTTTTTGGAGTTCCTTTCTATATGTTATTAAGATTATGTTAGATTGTTATGGGTCACTACTAATTATAAATTTCTAAATAGTGTCCCTATTTTTCACTGAATTGGCCTTGTGTATTTTATTTGTCGTTTAAAAGGACATATTTATGAATTCTTTTCATCAATTTTTTTTTTTAAATTTAACCCGCTATAGTAAAAAATGGAATTCGCGTAAAAAAAAAATATTACTAAAAGAGTGAACCCCCTTAAATATTTTTCTAGATTCGCCACTGACTTTGCCCTGACCTGCCGTGCTCTTTACATTATTACACATATTACCAGGCCATAGTTTCTCTGTCTTGTTTTGACGCGCAATGTTTTTGTATGCATCGAGTTTTGCTGATCAATAACACCGCGTCAGAATAGTATTGGTTCAAATTCACCCCGGTAACACCATATCGAAGTAAGTAGTTGTCAAATGTACTGTGTAGTTGTGTACATGAGTAGAGTTTGGAATAATATTGGATATAAGAATTCATATTCTTAACTATTTTATGAAAGTAACTATTTTGTTGAACATTTTAGATTAGCAATGGTTAGAGGTGACGATCGGTTGGATCAAGTCGAGATTGCGTTGGGTGATGATCATTTTCTTTCGGGTCATTACGGATTTGGGTTTACTTGGGTTACAAAAGTGTTCGGGTCTGGTCGGGGTTTATGTTGATATTGGGTTACGGATCTGATCAAGTCGGATTAATTTGTATTTTGACTAAGTCAGATTCAAGTTAGTTTGGGTTTAGATCATATCGAATCAAGTTTAAATCATGTTTTAGAGCATTTGTAGTAAAAAATAATATGAAATTTCAATTTTATGTGAAAATTTTTCAATAACATTGATTACATGTATATTTAGTCAATATTTTTCAATCATTTTGGATATGAAGTCAATATGGGTTGGACATATTCGGGGTTCGGGGAGATTCGATTCGAGTTTATTTCGGTTTCAGGTTAATTTATACCGGGAGTTATTGAGTGAGGTCAATTGGATCACAGGTGTATTCGAGTATCGGGTCGGATCGTTTACGGATAATGATAATTAATTCATTTTAAAATATTGGACAAGTCGATTATCTCGAGTCTGGTTGGATTTTACCACCTCTAGTAATAGTGATGACTTTTGCTTTCTAAAGTATATAAACAAAGCTTCATCATAAATTATTTAAGACTCTTCAAAAAGCTAAGTTATAAATAAAAGCAAGCTTGTAAGATAAAATTAGATCCAGAGTGAGAACTTTTTTTGGCTATGTTTTTTGCTACTTTGGATGTTGTTGCTACTTTGGTACTAGAGAGTAATGACTTATGACTTGTGAGCAATTGATAGATCTTGCATGCCTTGACTAGCTCTTTTGACTTTCTCTGTTTTCACCATTACACTTCTTAATTAATTGGCTCAGCTGGCAACAGTATGGTTTTCAGATCTTTAGTATGCACTGGTCTAGTGGTCTACTAGTGGGACATTAGAAAATGAATGCCTCAGCTCTCTCAAATTTTTAGTATATGCATCATATTGCTTATTCTTTTTTCTAGGCATGCATGTCATTGAATTACGAGGAATGGTGCATTATTTTGGTACATGTTTTTATTAAAGGTGCGGTGTTTAGAACTTATATGGTTAGGTCAAGTCAGTTTTGTTCAGTTTAAGTGTTAAACTCAGTGATTTTCACTTTAATTAAGTGATTTTCAGTTCAATTTGGTACAATTCAGTGGTGTTGAGTTTAAAAACATACTTTTTGTATCTCACATATCAAATTGTGTTAGATTCAATTTAGTGGTGCCCAGAACAGGGGTTTTAAATTCAGTTCAGTTCAATTCATTTCAATTTTGATAAATTCAGCTCTAAAAAATGCAGCCTAAGTTATAATCGTTATGGAACAATTCTTTGTTTAAAGGAGAGAATATGATTGTTATTTAATTTTTGAGAGGCGCGAAATCCAATTTTCGTAATGATCAATAACATCATCTTGGCTTTTAAGCTCATTGCGGTATGTTAGCTTATTGGTTATCAAAACTTTTCGTATGGCTTATTGGCTTATAAGCTTTTCGTATGTTAGCTTATTGGTTATCAAAACTTTTCGTATGGCTTATTGGCTTATAAGCTTTTCGTATGTTTGCTTATTGGTTATCATTTAATTTATACAAAAGATAATGACTTAGGGGTGCGTTGGTGCGTTTTTTAGAGTTTTTTAGTCAGTTCAGTTCAGAAGTGGTAGTGTGTCAGTTTAGTGATTTTCAATTCAGTTCAGTTCAATGGTATTTAGTTCAGAAATATACATTTGATCTCACATAGAAAATAGAGTACATTTCAATTCAGTTAATTATATTCATTTCAATTCAATGGTGTTGAATTCAGTTCAGTTCAAAGCTCTTCGATCCTTTCATTGTCGAGTTAAATGTGTTTATTGTATCGATCACTCGTGAGTCATGATGACGCACTAGCTAATTAAATAGATTGACGACCAAAAGAAAGCTAATTAAATATTGCGAAGTAGCATTTTAACCCTTAATAACTCTAATTATATAAATATTAAGATTATAAAATGTTGATATTTGAAAGTATAATCAAGTACGAATTTATAATCGTATTTTGATGTTGTAAATCTTCATATATTATTTTTTCTCACAAATTAATAGTTAAATTTTGTAAAGTTTTGACTCAAAAGATCCAGCATGTCTTGTATGGACTTAGTCCACCGTGAAGCAAGTAATTTTGAGGGGTGGCTCCAGGTGACGTAGGGGGTGGCTCCAGATAAAGTAGAGGGCTGGCTCCAGATGAAGTAATTTTGAGGGGTGGCTCCAGGTGAAGTAATGGGTGGTTCCAGGTAAAGTAATAGGTGACTTCAGGTGAAGTAGGGTGGTGCCAAGTATAAATTTGAGGGGTGGCTCGAGGTGAAGTAGGGGTGACTCCACTTTTAGATGGGGGTGGCTCCAGGTGAAGTAGGAGTGACTCTAAGTATTGGTCCACCATAGACTAAGTCCACATAAATTTTTGTACAAAAGATCAAATGAAAGACTTATTTTAAAGAATGATGCTAGCTGCAGCCTCACCATGAGGTTGCAAATTGCAGCCCCACTCCCACAAGCTGACACGTGTCAAAATTCACTTTTCTCTCCTTTTTTCTTTTCTTTTGGGGTTCACTATTTCTATTTTAGGGTGTTTTTTTTGGGGGTTTTGGGGTTCACCCTTTCCATCTTAAGATTTTCTTTTTTTGTTTTGGGGGTTTTGGGGTTCATCCTTCCCATCTTAGGGTTTTATTTTTTAAAATTTTGGAGGTTTTTAGGTTCATTATTCCCATCTTAGGGTTTTATTTTGAAAAATTACGACGGCGAAACCGTCGGAATTAATGATGTAGTTGCCGGTAATAATAAATTGATCAAAATTCAGTTAAATAAATATGGGTACGGAGGAGAGAGAGTGAGTTTATTGTAAAAAGGCACAACTTTTAAAAAAACTGTACACATGTCAGCTTGTTAGATGAGGCTGCAAAATCAGGCTAGCCCTCTATTTTAAAACGGAGGGACTAGCTTACTTTTGAGTCTTTAGAGGTCGCTTTCTTGTTCTCTTTACCATTGTTATGGACTTTATGGTCGTGTTTGTTCCATTGGGGACCTTTGGGGTCACAAGGTGGGCTACATTTTCTATTTGCAATAAAAGTTTGGACCTGTGCTCCCGCTCCCACTGTACAAGCTTTAAAAATATGATAAGGAGTCGGTTCTTGAAACAAGAAAATGGGAGCCCAACTCAAGGCCCACAATTTGAGCCTAATACGGTAAAAAAGAGCAATTACCAGGAGTATTATTTTCTGGACCCCGAGTCCATGCAGTTGTCTCATATCTATATCCTATAAACTATGCCTTCAAAAATAATGATATTATTATGTAAAAAATAGACTATGAAGCTTTATTATTTCAAGTCATTGTTTCATTTATTCATTGTGTAATTTCATTGGGTCCATGTAGCTGCTGCCTGAACCCCAATAGAATCCCCAATATTCTAGGGAATAACTAGTGAAAGAAGAGGGGCAGGGAAGAATAGCAACCAAGTGGCACTTGGCAGTGCCATAATCACAACTCACACCTAACTTGTTGATAGAATAACAAAACCCGACAAAGGCCCTTTTTTATTCGTGGTTTCATGTTATATTCTGTTCCGTTTTATTTAATCCGTTTCGTTTTGCGTTGTTGGCTATTCCGTTCCACATTTTACACTTCATTTTGTCTCACATTTGTTTCATTATCTGTGTCGCGCCGTTCCGTTTCATTCCTCATCATCTTGCAGTATTCCGTTGAAAAGAACATGACCTAAGCTATATTAGGTCGAACCACTTGGATGACTCCTCCAACTCTACTCAGTCAAAATTCAGCTTGAACTCGATTTAACTCGAGTTTTGAGCTGAGCTCATGTATTGGCTCAAATGTGTTCTAGCCGAAACTGGGCTTGTTGCGAGCTTGCGACTTGGATAAGTTGGCTTTCTTTTATGCACATTTTTCATGATATTATATGTCTTTCTCATTATTCATTTAAGAAATTTCAAAATTCGAAAATTATGTTGATTCATTTTAAAAATTACTACCTCTGTCCCACAATATAAGTCGTTTTAGAAAATTGAGTTTTTTCCATGTTATAAGTCATTTTAGAATTTTAACAAAGCATTTATTATCTGTTACCCATTCTACCCTTATTTCACATTACTTCATTAATTGCTCACTTTATTTGTTAAATCTAAAGTCAAGGGATAAACTAGTAAAATTTAATTATTTTTGCTAGATTTAAGACTATTTAATAATTTTCTTAATTCGTGTGCAAAAACCTTAAACGACTTATATTATGGGACGGAGGGAGTATTAGTTATCGCAAGCGGAAAAAAACACTTTGCATGATCCAACATGTCTGGGAAATTCTCATACACACTACACATACATACAACTTGCAAATTTCCAACAATTGCTACACCAAGATTGACCAACAAATATGACATGGAGTAAGATACAAGGGGGCCAATGTTTTACAAATAAATAAGAGAACATTTTTATTCAGGCCTAACTCAACATCATTAATGGCGTGGCACCTGTGAACACATCAACCACCATATAGCTGAGTGTATATTTCACGCGTTGGCTTAAGCCCTTGTTGTGATTGCTTTGAAAGAATTCAAAGAGCAACTTGCTAAAACTGTGTATGACCACATTCATCATATAATCCTATTTTTACATGTTCTATGTATCCATAATTAAAAAAAGTATTCAACAAAAGAGGTATAATTCTACTACACTAATTATTTATACAATTAATAATCTTTAGGGGAAATACTTATGGGCATTCCTAGGGAAGGGAATGGAAGTGGATCCATAACAATGGACTCATCTGGTTGTACCAATGACCAATTATAATGAGTTACAACAAAATGAATAAAAATGAGAATATTAAGTTTAGCCAACTGGTACCCTGCACACACCCTTGGCCCTCCTCCAAATCCAACAAACACATATGGTGGCATGGGCTCCTCAAATCTGTTTGGATCAAATCTCTCAGCTTCTTCAAAATACTCTTCACTGAAATGTGTCCCATAAGCTGTCCATAACACCTGCAGGAATTCAGGATAAATATTATTTCTTATTTCAATTTGCAAGCCAATTTGCAATGCTATTGATAATTGCTTGGTGGGTCTAATATATTCTTGTCTCAATATCCTTGGTTTTGGAACTTGAATGATAGATGGTAACTATGTTTCTCAGACTCAGGAATTTGAGGATCGGATTTGGGTGAGGATCCAAGAATCGGATCATCAGACTTGCCTATTTTAAGGTTTTTTTTGCTTGTTTGGTGGCTAATTTGAAGTGTCCTACTATCCGACACGAATACTTTTGTTGAAATGAAGAGTCCGAGAATCATGGACTAGGGAATCAGATATCCGTAACCTTATCTATACATGCATATCTAGAGACTGGATGCCCATATTTGTTAGACTCGAGTGTATAGAATTAACATACCTTCCATCCTTTGGGAATGATAAATCCATCGAATTCGATGTCCTGGATGGCTCTTCTGAAAGACCCGAAAATAGGAGGGAAGAGCCTCATGGTTTCTCGAGCAACTTGCCATGTATACTTCATCCTCGTCACGTCCTCCATTGTCAGAATATCCTCAGTCTCCTTAGTCTTATTGCTTCTGATATCCATATGCTCTGCATACACAAACAGAACACAGTTGATATATTGATCTTTTATCAATACAAATTTTTATGCTTGCCACAATTATCAAAGTCCACAAAATCATGCTTATGTAAATATATACATAGAAGTGATTGCATAACGCTCAAGTCAAAGTCAATATCTATGAAGTCTGACTCAAAAAGTCTAATGCGTTCATCAATTTGGGACAGAGGGAGTATATACGGTAGTATTTATACCTTGAAGCAAACAAGAGTAGCAATCTGGATGCTGAGCCAACATTTTGAATGTCATGGCAATGGCAAAGGATGTTGTGTCATGAGCAGCAAAGATGAGCAAAACCACATTGTCAATGACTTCAACCTCCGTTATCTCCCCTCGAATCAAGGCACCGACTAGGCTCGACAGCAACGACGTGGTTTCAACCTTCTGCCGTACATCATAGTTAGCATTAGTACACTTTGCACTAGCAGCTTGCTGTTGGTCTTCCATTTGTTTCCTCTTGTTTCTGACCACATCCAGCAGAATCCTCTCGATCTCAGCCCTCGCCCGCTTAGCCCGCCAGAAGCTAGTCCCAGGGACGTTGATAGGCGGGGCAAAGATGCCTTCTAGAACCTTCTCGAAGCACTGAAACATCCCCTCCTGAACATCTTCCATTTCCAACAGACACTGACACATGACAGTGAAGGTCAACAGCTTAGCAGATCTGTATAAGGCCACAGTATTGTCCCCCTTTTCTAACTGTTTTCCCCAGTGATTAACCAAATGTGCCTTAACCACATTACAGACCTTAGGCACAAGCCCTTCAACACCCATGGTGCCAAAACAGGGCACCAGAAGGGCACGAAGACAACGATGCTGCTCACCCGTCTTCTCCATAATCGAGGTGGCTCCCATGAGCTGGACCGCTGAGGAAGGCCACGAGCTAACAACAAGCTTAAACTCGTTCGACAGGAAGAACCTATTGGCTCGAGCCCCGTTCACAATCACTGTAGGGGACCCCATCAACCGTGTCTTGAAGGTGCTGCCGTGTTTTCGGATCCTAGGAGTGATGAAATCTTCTAGTAACCTGTTCTTCTGCTGAGCTCTGTAGAAGTCCATGGTCTCACCTATGTAAGGCAGACCCATTTCTCCTGGGGGAGTTCTCTTCGATTTTAGCCAATCGGCCCCATTTCGAGTCTTATGCAGGGCTAACAACAGGTAAATGGTTATCAGTAATACAAGGATGATTGCTAGAAAGGCATCAACCATTGTTATTTTAGTGCAATCTGTTTTAGTTAAGAGCAGCAAAGCAATGGCAAAGAAAGGGCTAAACTGTACTGTTGAATTTTGTGACTTTACTTGGTTTGCACAATTAGTAATAGGCTACAGCTAGATACATAACATGGATCTGGGATTTAATTTATACTATTATGTCATATGCCTATATATGTTTTGGCTTGGGAAAATCAGTACATAAGCCTGATTGATGCTCCTTGTTGACACAGGTTCAGAACAAGCCAACCAAGGGAATCAAAGATGGAAATAAAAATTGGATTTAAAAACTCCTTAGTAGTAGTTGTTTACTTCTGCATGATTCTGAAAAGTTTGATTTGTCCGTTGTTGGAACATACTCTGATGCTTAGTACCATAGAAATGCACAACTTTATAGTCTAATGAGACTTGGTAAAAGATAATTAGTTGTTTTGGTCAAATTTTAACTTAAGACATACCAAAAGAGGAATATTGTTCATTGTCTAAAAGAGATGAGATTTCCTTCAATTAATATGGTGTAGTATTTGGTGTAGAAGAGGGTAGATGATCCAAAATCACCATGTCATCGTGAAATCTCAAGTAATAATGCAACAACACATAAGACACGTAATTAGGATAGAGATTTTAAACTAGCAGATTAAACTACAAAGCATCAATTGCCCTAGGGATATGGCGCAGTGGCTAAGAGCGGATCTATAAGAATAACATTGAGGATCGCCAACAAAAAGTCTTATATGACCAAGAGCAGGGTTTATGAGGTTACCTAGAATAAGGAGCAGAGTTCATAAGGGCCCAGATAAAGTTCATGGAGACTCCTACAAGGATCGCAGTCCCTTTTGTTTTAACGAGCATCAATTGAACCCATGTGCTTGAGATTGTTTTACTTACAATCCAATTAGCACGCACACAACCTGTTATACTAGTGTGGATTTCCAAAAAACCAAATTAATTCTTCCACTAGATAGGTTTTAGTTGTCAACTTGTTATACCATTATAGATTATTTAATTAGCAATAATCCCTTAATATGTGGGTTTTAGTTAAAGTTCTCTTCAACAAGCACATGCAGAATATGGGATCTCACTCATTCCTCTCTCTATCTGCCTCCCATCTCTCCCCTCAATTACTCAACACAAATGAAATTAAAAAAATTAGATCTATATGGTCTTTGAAGGAACCTTTAATGAATATTTATAAAACTTAAGCTCTATGTGGTCTTTGAAGGAATTCTTTCCTAGAAAATTTAATATTGATATATAAAAATTCCCTTCTCTTTAACGTGAAGATGTTGACTTGTGAACCTACATTAAGCACCTTTCCTATTATTCATCTGTTAGAAATTTATGAAATGCCTTGGATGGTGGTCGACCACCCATTGAATTATCACTTGAGTAGTTATATACTATAAGAATTGCTACAAATTTTATTTATAATGGGGGAAGAATCTCTTGACTCTTGCTATACTAATTGAAGTGCTAAATTTATTAATATTATTGTTTGTCGATATCCATGTTATGAAGCTTGGAATCGAAACATGTTGATTGTTGAGATATGAGAGATGAGATTTTTTCCAATCAATTTCTTCAACTAATCCTTTCAATACTTCAAAAAAGTTATGAAACAAAAATATTATTATTTTTGCTCTCTTTTATTTTAGTCTTTATTAGGTATTGAGGCGTTTATTAGAGGTCGTGATTGGAAGAGATCACATCTCGTCTCTCGAGATATTAGTGTGGTTGTTGATTATCAGGGGGAAGACTCTCAATAAGTAGAAGAGAGAAGAGCCAACTTCCAGAATGAAAAGGGTATGGCGACAGCAGTGACATAAGTCACATCCTCAAGTCAATCAGAGATTCTGGGAGGCTACACCCTATTTATCAATTGCCATTGGGGAATCACATACAGGCTTTGGCCAAATTATTGTTAAGGACCAGCGATCAAAAAAATATATAATATATTGTTAAGGACCTACCAAGAATGTCTTAGATTTGTGGTTAAGATTCGGGTATTGAGTACATTAGGTTATAAGTTTGGATTTTCCCAATATATGTATATATTATACTGGCCTTTGCACCTCATCCGAACCAAAATAAAAAAAAACATTGTTAAGACTCACAACATTTTTTGCATTTCCACAAACAATTTAGTTGGAGTGCGATTTTTCCACTTATCTAATAACCGGTTCAATTCTATAATATTCGGTCTCGATGCAATGACATACTTCCCTTTTTTCTAACAAATTATTATTCAATTCATTATTGGTATTTAGTTCATTTCATTTCCATCTAATTCAGTGGAAAAAACACACCCTATTACAATCAACAATCTGGCCAATGTTTAGCTTTGAGTTCAAATATCACTCTATACCACTAAGGAATGATTGGAGGATACCCCAGTGCCATATCCACCCAAGCTCATGTATATTATGCAAAGACGATTAGGCCTACACGCACCAACTTTACACCCAGTACAACTGTATTATTGTCTCTAGAAACCCAAAGCTGAATGGTTCCTAACTTCGCGCAATTTCATATAGTTTGGGATATGTTGATAGTCCTGAGCTGAACTCAGTTGAACTAAGTTATAGTGTTTGACACTTGAAAAACATAGGAAGTAGCATTTCTTGGGAAGTGTAAATTTGACTCTTGTTTGGTTGACAAAAAAACACAGAAAGCTACTGTTTGACAGAAAGTGACTTCCCCATGATGGAGGAAGTTGCTTACCACGATCCCCCTAGGTAAGTAGTACTTCCCACATTAATTCCCATCAATTTGCAATTCCTTTAATCAAGCAAACAAGATTGAGCACTTCCCATACATTTATATTTCCCATAAATTTGTATTCCCATAAATTAGCACTTCCTATGAAAACTGCTTCCCATTGTTAATTAAACAAGCGCATATACATACTCCTATGAGAGATTCGAAACTATGTAGACAGCTCGGTATAGTGAAGCATAATATACCAACATGCTAATGTCCTAGCGCCCTCATAAAACAGGCAAGCAAGCTAATCAAACAGCTCTCTGGATAAACTGGCAATCAAGATACATTCTGATCTTATGTTTAATCCACTTCCTGATCCTTTAGCATTCCAAGATAAAACGCTACAGGTCATGAATTTGTGGTTCTTTGGCCACCCCCCGGGCATGGCCGAAAAATACTGAACACTGGTGTAGGCACCTGGAGGAGGTAGCATCCTAAGGAACGTCAGGGGAGATACGCGCAACAGTACAGTTATGGCGCAGTAGTGTTAGCACGTACTCTGGCCGAGCTTGATCATGGCTAAAGATCATGGGGTATGCTAATGCTATCTTATGGTTCACCTTAATCACCTAAACTCAGAAACTGCACAAATTATTTGGGCCGTGACATGCAATGAGGGTCTAAGCCCTTTTTTTTTGTTCGGATGAGGTACAAAGGCCGGTATAATATACAAATACATGAGGGATGGAGGATCAAACCTAAGACCTAATGTACCCAACACCTCAATCTTAACTATTAGGCCAAGACATCATTGTTGGGTCTGAGCCCTTATTAATATCATGGGCGTTGCTACTTGCTACACCTCATACGATCCATTGTTACATTTTAAGGGATTTAAACCCTCACTCGCAGCAGTAACAGCAACAGCAGCAACAACAACAACGCCGAAAAAAGGTTTTAGTTTAGAATTCAAATACTTGTTCAAATAATATATCTGGCTCCTGGCCACCCCGAACATGTAAGTTCAAAATTAAATGCTCATACAAATACAAAGCCAAAAATAAAATAAAATAATAATAATAATAAATCAAGCAGTACAACATCACATCAACAACATTAAAAACTAAAACAGGTGTCAAATGATGTTGTTAACAAAAAGGGAGCTAACATAATCTCAAATTAATAATTAGATTAGATATTGCAGATGATAATCATCAACTATTAAAATAAAATAAAAACTAAAAAATAAGGATAAAAGGAAAAGGAACAAGGCAGAAAAGATCCAAAAGTAATGGGAAGCGAAGGCAAAATTAGTGGCTGTCAACTAACAAGATCCCAATCAAGGGCAATTTCAAGGGACAGGTTTTACGGTTTGACTTGTAATCCCAGCAAAATCATTTTCCATGATCAATAGCTGGATTGAACTCTTCCATTTTACCCTCAAAATATTAGAAACCTGAAAAAGACAACCTTAAACAAAACATGACTTACTTCTTAGAGAGAGTTTTGTAACATGCAGGTTCAGTAACATGGATGAGCCATTCCTAGGAACCAGCACACCAACGTTTAACAACAAGGTCTCTTCAGGCTACCTTGATCGCAGTACACCAAGGCGCCAATCAAATCATAAGCTTCTCAATGATACTATTCCTCCTATCATCACAACCCTGAGAACTAATTCGTTTGCGATCAGGGATGAACCATTCCTCTCGCGAACAATCCAGGAAGGGGCCAACTCACCGAGATTAAAGCATCGGCTCTCTTCAAGCTATCTTGATAAGGGTACCCCAAAGCTTCAATCACCTTCTAAGCTTTTCAACAATGATTGTGTTCTTCCTCTCATCACAACCCCTGGAGCTACTTCCATTGCAGATCTCATCATCAAGTCCCACAGATCAACTTCTGCCTGCCCTCTTTACCGAGGAAAGAGGATTCATGCAACTAGATTCCCTAGACCATAGGCATCGACATAGGCCAAACACCCCCAGTGTCATCCATTTAGCTCTGTTGGGCTTGATCATATACATCGTAACTGGAATCACTGTATTTCTGCTCACCAGTGAAAAGTTCGAAGGCCAGCAAACTGTTAACCTGGTCGATGCATTGTACTTTACTGTGGTGACGTTATGTACCATAGGGTATGGTGATATTGTTCCTGCAACAACATTCTCAAAGCTGTTCACATGTATCTTCATTCTAGTAGGTTTCGGTTTCATTGATATTTTACTGAATGGATTGGTCACATATGTTCTTGATAACCAAGAGGAAGTTTTACTAGGAGCAGTAGATGAAAACCGCTTCAATAAAATGGTGAGAACATATATAATAGACAAGGAAAAAGGGAGAATGAGAATAAGACTCAAGATATGTTTGGCAATGGGTGTGGTTGTATTTTGCTTGGCTATTGGGACAGTCACTGTGCACTACATAGAAAAGTTGAACTGGGTGGACAGCTTCTACCTGTCAGTAACCTCAGTAACCACTGTAGGTTATGGAGACTATGCCTTCAAGACAGTCACAGGAAGGTGTTTTGCAATTGTCTGGCTCCTGGCCAGCACATTGGCTGTTGCTAGAGCCTTCCTGTACCTTACTGAGTATAGGATCGAGAGGAGAAACCGCAGAATGGCAAGAGAGGTTCTCCAGAAGAAGTTGACGCTCGGGGATCTAGTGGCAGCAGATATGGACCATGATGGCTCTGTCAGGTAACACTTTTTCCTTTGAACAATGTTACAGGAAGGCAGAACCCACATTTCCTTTATGCTTATTAAAGCATAGTTGTCAAAATTTCACTCTATCTTCTGTTCCTGTTAGAGGATGCTTTTTCCTAGAACACTTGTTTGCTCTAACCAAACAAAATCACTTGTCCCAATACGAAAAAACAAAAAGGATTTTAAGGGGCATTCGCACAGATACTCAGGTTTACTTATCACATACTCCTTTTTCTTTTTCTTTTTTTAGTTTGTTTTTTGGTAAGGCAAGAGATTTGTATGGATTAGACGAAAGCAATATACAAGGGAGACAACAGACAAGACAACCTCTTTGTAAAAAGTAACCGAAATTGAACGAAATTAAAACAATGCTTGAGAGTGCCACTGAATATTTACTTGAAGAAAAAAAGAGATAGTTAAGCTTTAGCTTCACAGAACATGTGATGAACACACAGGGGGAAAAGAGTGTGCATAAGCCAAAAGTGATGCCAAGAAAGGCAATTCAGTCTAAATCTTCCTAAAGGGAACTACTAGATGCTTGAACATTCACATTTCTTTTCAATCAAACGCAACTGGTAGTCACTAGCAAAAACACCAACCCGACAACACCTTACCTCCATTTTTATGCCAACATTAGTCAAACTTCTGAGCATTTGGAGAGAAACCCGAGTCTTCAATCAACACTTTAAAGAGATAGAGTACTAAAGAATACTTCAAAGGAAACAGGCAGTGAACAAAGAGATGCCCAATTGTTTCCATGAAGCATTGAACAAGAATATTTGAAGATATATCTTTTGAGGGCCTCTTTTTTATTTTGATAAATACAAGTCCATTTTATAAAATGGAAGAAAAAGGAGCCGAAGCAAATACGCCTATTGAAGCAGAAGCTTATACACCTATTGAAGCCGAAGCTCATAGCTCAATGGAGCCAAAACACCTGTTAAAGCCAAGCTAAACACACCCAATCAACTAAAGCCACAAACACCTAAATGAGCCTCTTATTCTAATTCTATTATGTACAATGTGTCCAATTGACGGCCTTTACCTCAAAAGGATCTATACTTTCCAAATGCAGTTAAGTTCTTAAAGGAGTAGGAATTGGAGAATCTAATTAGTCCTATAGAACAAATGTCAAGAAAAGCACCCAAACTATGAGCAAGTTAAGTCCTATATCTTTATCAGAATTCTATTGCATACTTCATGGTAGGTTCGAGAATTCGAAGGGACTAATAAGCTTATCTAGGATGATTCTTATAGAATCACCCAAAAGAGTCCCTTAGTACTTAGTAGTAAACTGATCAAAGGAATTTGACTGTCAACCCAACAAATCACAATCATGGCCAACACTTTAAAAGATTCAACCAAACCTTCTGCTTTTTTTCCCCAAACTTCAACATTTTCACAAAACTGTTTATATATCTCATCAAATTCACCCTCCAACTAGATATTGCTAAAAGTGTACATAAAAAAGGAAACCCTCTAATTGGAAATTGGAATTCATCCTACTTACACATCTCCACAAGGATGGTCTCCTTCTTGACTTCAATGTCTCCAGAGTCCAGATACTTGGGTTTTCTTTGTCCCAAACTTCAATTTTCCCACCAAATTAGAACTCATCCAACCATTCAACCTGACATGTATAGAAAACCTTGGTAAAGAATGATTTGGTTTAACAAAACCATGTAGGACCCAAAAAGGCTGCGTGTTAAATCACATCTTCGAGTCAATGGACTGTCAAAACTTTCAACGAAAGATTCAACATAGAAATGGTAGCCTCATCAATCATCATCATGTGAGAAGACATCCCCTTCCTACAATTCATACTCTGTACACTGTAGGAAAGGTGCCCTATTTCTTTTCCAAAATGCAATAACCTATCTTGTACAATTATTTGTGTTTGCAGTAAACCCGAGTATGTTATATTCAAGCTTAAAGAGATGGGAAAGATAGTAGATAAAGATGTATTGCAGATATGCAAGCAGTTTGACAGTTTGGAGAATGCCTATAATGGGAAAATTACAGTCTCTGATCTCATGGAAGGCAGTGCAAATGAAGCTATGATCTACCCTTGACGATGATGAACTGGGAAACTTTCAAGTCATTCCTATGTGGAAAGTCAAGGGAATACACATCTTGCTGTGCTTTAACACATAGTACTTAGACACAAAAGAAGAGTCATTTATGAGCATAACGGATTTAGGTTTTTTTTTTTTTGGTTTTCCCTTCGTCATTTACACAAAGCTATGTACATAATACAGATACTTCGCTAACGGAATATGATATATTTTAGATAAAAGAAAACTGTAGCAATGAACTGTGAAAATAGCAAAACAGGGCAAGATGTCCTAGTAAAAACAATACGGTTACAATTTCCCAATTTCTTTGGACTTCAGATATCAGATAAACACATATTATGGTGACCAGAACTCCAGTGACGCTGAACATTGATGAGGGATACCTAGCCATTTTGGCCCAAAGAAAAAGCCATGTACATCACAGTTCACACGATCCCAAACAATATCAACAAGCTCGCCAATACTGGTAATATTTTATATTGTATTTTCCATGCTATTTTCCTTTGATCATATGCTTTTTCTATCTTTAAAACAACATATTAATAAGTGGACTGACAAACGAGTTAGAAATAAGCTAGTTAGAGGATAACCTTAGGTCAAAACGTTTAAAAATTATGATGCATTCACACCAAAAAAAGAAGAATTCAAAATTTTGCACATAGAAAAGTCATTGGCCATATATGTAAACATATTGATGCAACTTGCAAGCACTTTGTATCTCTATCTTATCCTGACCAGGTTATTAGGAAAAAAAATATTGCATTCTCCTTCCCAGCAAAAGCAAGGATGCACTAAACATACTGGCCAGAATCAAGATGTTATTATGAGTCCTAGTTCCAAAGCCAAAAGCTTGAAGTGTAAAATGGAGAAGTGCACTTAAGGATGATTACTCAATAGGAGAAATGCGGGTAGGTTTGGACAAAGTGACTTAATTTACAAATGATTTTGGGATTTAAAAAAATGAAATAAGCCTTCCTAATTAAACAGGAAAAGATAAAAAATGAAACGAGAGGGGAAGAAGAAAAAAAAAAAAAAAGAAGGAGAAGACTGTGTATTCTTTAACTAATTTTTTTTTAGATAAGTAAAAATTTTATTAATCAATCGAAGAAAGAAAACAAAAAGGTGGAGGACAAGGAGTCCTCAAAAGGTAACAAGAAAATATCTACAAATCTCGCCATTGTAACTGGACGAGAGTAAGAGGAACGCCCTTAAAGGGCCCAGCTGCCTTTGCCCACAAAGATGCCAAGTAAACAATATGATCCCAAATGCAATCAATGGTTATCCCAGAAGCAGAGAAAATCCTCGCGTTCCGCTCCAACCAAATGCACCATAGAATGGCCATACACGCACATCTCCACCACAACTTACCCTCCTTCCCCCTCCGACCACCAACAAATCGCATCTGTAAGAACTGCCCTACTGTAGCCGGGCTAGCAAAAGACTCCCCCCCAGACAGTCTACCCCACAACATCCTAGCAAAGTCACATAACACAAACAGATGCAATCCATCCTCACAATCATGATGACACATAACGCATCAACCCGGCGACAAGCACCAACCAGGCCTCCGTCGTTGTCTCATGTCATGCGTATTCACCCTACCTAGCACCAAGGTCCACACAAAGGCACGCACCTTACCCCACAACATCCTAGCAAAGTCACATAACACAAACAGATGCAATCCATCCTCACAATCATGATGACACATAACGCACCAACCCGGCGACAAGCACCAACCAGGCCTCCCTCGCTGTCTCATGTCATGCGTATTCACCCTACCTAGCACCAAGGTCCACACAAAGGCACACACCTTTAGAGGAACTTTAGACTTCCATATATAAGTGGTGTATTCTTTAACTAATAGTTTCCAGCTCTGAGGGGAGACTCTTTTGAAGTGGTTTCAAATTATTTTTTTTTTGCCCTTTTCCTTTTCTTTTTTTCTTTTTCGGTATGCTAGGCCCAGACACAAGCCACGAAGCCAGCCACCATGGCCAGATAGGGAGAGGGGTTCTAAACTATATATAGGTAACAAAAGGCTCTCCAAAGTAGGGGATTGTCACACCACACTTGTATCTGCAAAGTCAGCCAATTGGATAGAGGAATGACATATTACATTAGGCACGGATGCAAGGCTATTCAAATATTTTATGGCCTCTCACTGCATGATTGGTATTTCAAGATGTCTGACTATCTAATTCCAAAGGCATGGAAAATATATAGGCTAGAAATATCATACAACACCAGCTATACAGCTTCAATAGACAAAGAGTAATGCTAAATTGCTAATGCATATTGAGTATTTCATTAGTTGACACAAAAAAGTTTATTCTGCTCTGTTGTTTACTTACGCTGATAGAAATTGATGAGACATACAAATTCGTAACAAATCCTAACAAAAAATATTTTGACATACCTCAAGTGGGCTCGTATTTCCTACTGAAACATAGACAAGTATTTACCTAGTCTCCACATTATTCTGCATAAAGTTCTGTACTCTGCAAAGACCACAAAGTAAAAGGTTACTTATTGATCTTCAAAGTCTCTCGAAAAGGAAAGGGAAATGGTGATAAGTTCACTGCACTAGCTGGCCAAATACCTCGCTCTAGTGCCATTGATATTTTCAAGTATTTCCAATATTTGCTGCACCCTTAAGTTATTGGATTTCTCCTCTTTTTCCAGTACCAGGGTTGAAAGCTCTAATATGGTGACCAAGTCCTCCTCGATCTTATTTAATTGTCGATCAAGATGCTCCAAGAAATCAATGTAAGATGATACCCCTCGGAAGTTACTCAACATGCTTGCTTTATTACCACTGTTTATGCTTTCTGGAACCTTGATATCGTTTGCCTCACTGTAAGAAAGCAATTTTGCTTCAGTGTTAACATCAGAAATTAGATCTTGATCCTCAACAAACTCAGGGTTGTTCAGGGCGATATTGTTGTCATCATCTAAACTCTCTTCAGCATCTTGTATTGGAGAGACAATCCTGATAGGACTACCTTCATCATCTCCATCAAATTCAAGATCCGATGTAACATTTCTAACTAGATGTGCTTCCTTCATTGATATAGCCTAAAAACCAGGCAATATTTCAGAGATACAAGAACGTAAAGAATTGAATTCACAGCTTGTAATCTGTAAAACAACAAAGTAGGGAAATCAAAGAAAACATATATGCGAAAGAGCCTAAATATTTAAGAACTACAGGAAAAACTGTACATTGGTTATTGCATCCAATCCAAGCAGTTCACAGAAAGCATACAAGTGACACAGATTTTCCAAAATCTAGCAGTTTTTGTGAGCTCTTTGAAATAGGACAATCTTACAAAGAATATTTTCCATTGAATTGAAAAGAATCTTCTTTCGTGTACTACCATACAACAAGCCGCCTAACCAACTTAACCTTTGATCACCAACCATACAGGGTAGATAAAATTTGAATGCAACAAGATGAAGATACACTAAAAATCATTACTTACCTCATTCAGCTTAGCTGCAAGCTCATCAAGCAACTCTACTCGTCCTTTTGACTTCTCCAAAGCTAGCATAATCTTCTTCTTTTGGAGAAGAAGCTCCCTTGCTTCATTTTCCTTTCCCAACTGAACATTTTTAGCTGCCTGCTGGCAAAGCTGTTCAGCTGCTTCTGACAATCGTAGAAGCCTGAATCTTGCATTATTAGCTGAACAAATTCCAACATATCTTTACCACTAACTGTCATGCTTTTGGATTTATATGTTACAGCTAAAATTATACCCATATTGAAACCATTTTTGAAACAAAAACAGTTGATTCGGATATAAAGGAACAATATACAAGAGGGCATTAGGGCAAAAATACAGGAGGCCGTTCTGAAGCAGAAGTTTTATTCAACATGCAAGAGTAGGATTCCAATCCATCAGCATGCAGCTTCCCCATTTGAATTCTTCTTTTTTAAGTTATGTTCCATAATCAAATTGGATTTCCTAGGAAGCTTAAAATTTACTAAAACCATATGAAGCAAATGAAAATCCGAATGGCTTTTTAAGAAAAGAATTATTCTTTATTAAGTCAGCATGTAGATGACTTAAACCCATCATAACTTCATAATGAAATAGACAAATCGCTTCGCTGCTTTATACCAGTTAATCATAATTTACCATCACTATTATTCCCAAAATGTCCAGTTACCCAAACAGTCAATTTCAGCAATAGCTCTTTCTTCCTAAACCACACCAGATAATACTAACTATTAAGTGAAAACCCACAACAATCAATTTCAAAGAGACCCATTTTCCCATATGATCCATTATAACCTATTTTCACTTTCTCCCACCAAATCCGGCTGAAAATTGTGTTGAATTCAGTAAATAAGCATATTTGATGACCATAACAAACCTTATTGGGACCAATATCAGTAAACATCATACACAAATATAAGCAGAAAACCTAAAGAATCAAGGGTCTACAAAAAACCAGACCCTTTTAATGCCCACAATTAACAGTATACAACATAATTGCAAAGCATAAAGTTGGAGTTAAAGTCCACCACCATAGAATTACTTATCAAATTACAAAATGGAAATGGGTATATACGTAATCTAATCTATAGCGAAAGGAAAGAGAAAAATGTGAAATACCTTTTCGTCTGGTAGTCTCTGATTCAGAGTGAAATTGATCAAGCTGAGAACGTAGCTGCTCTGTGTTCACATTCGAAGCCAAGCACATCGCCCTCGCTATCATCTCTCTCTCTCTCTCTCTCTCTCTCTCTCTCTCTCTCTCTCTCTCTCTCTCTCCTCTGGATCACTCTGGTGTCTGGCGGGAGTGGACTAAAAAGTATTTAACCCGAAACAAATTTGATTTGCAGGTATTTATATTTGTGGTGTGGATAAATTGCGATTGGTTAGTGCAATTGGATTTGAGAGAGAGGTATGTCCCATTTCCCAATAATGAAATAATCAGATTGAGGATTTACATTTTTTTTTTTTTTTTTTGAGGGGAGATTGAGGATTTACTTTCACTCTTTGATATGTGAGTGATAAGTTGACAACCCTTTGTCTATTGTATTGATATTTTTTAGTTTTTATTTTTATTTTTTTTTATGAAATAGTTTTTAATTTTATGAACAAAGAGTAATGCAACTTTTATTTATGAGTATATTCAAGTTTCGTCAATCATAAGATGTATGACGCGGAATATTGTCAATAAAATAAGGTTATCACCCATTTTAAAACATGAGTCGCACCGTATTTCCTACTTTCTTCACATGGCTTTTCATAACAAAAAAAAAAAAAAAGGATTTTTATAAAACACAATTTTGATTCCTCTCCATTAGCAGTAGAACATCACTCTTTTAGTGCGAATTCGATTGCGTCACGCCGTCACCCTTGGTGCCACCTCTATGCTCTAAGTCATATATTCTCGTCATTGGCTCTGCCAACTTTGCCTTGTAATTCTCCTTGAGCCTTTCAATGCCACAACCATAAATCGACCTTCAATATCTCAAATTACCACACCCAAAACCCAGATCCCCATATGGAAGTACAACAATATTTATGTCTTTGTAGAAACCCCGTTTTAGAGTGTTGCATGGGTAAGTCAAGCAAGTAAATTATATAATTCGGGCAAAGTTTTAGATGAACATCTTATGCATCCATAAGCACCATGTTAAGCAGTACATCATCATTGATTGTTGCACCCGCGCACGCGAGGGACTGTGAATGGTCTAATAAGATGAATTGCTTCCATCGATCTTCCTGTCATGACATGGTCCCTCCTTACTGTTCTCAATCACATTGCTATAATTTCATAGTGTGTCGTAGCATGATATAACACTTAAGTTTCATCATCTTTGATGTTCAACATTAAAACAAGTTTTCAGAGGCTTTAGCTGTGTGTTTTGAAAGCGCAATCTTTACTTCTTGCTAAGCCGACTTATACTTGTCCCTGTTCCCAGACTTCATATTCCGCACTGTTGTAAATTAACACTTTATAGGAGGCATGAGGCTCTTGTTCAAGATTAACTCTGCGAAATGTTCCCAACTTGTTCTTGGATCTTACCAAAGGTGGAGGTATTGGTTGTATAGGTATACTGTTGTACAAGATATACATTCTTTATAAGAGTGAAAAAGCAACGGATATTTCCTTTCTATACTACAAATAATCATTATACAGGTCAGTTCCTTAACTAATGAAATTCTCTACATATTTTGAGTCCGATCCTTGCCCGCAAGAATCATTGAAATCTGAAGACCCCTGCTAAATGCTTGGTTGAATAGTAACCTTGTTTGGAACTCGGAGACAAACGGGAACCATGATAGTACTGCTATGGGCATGAAGATTACGAGTCCCATCACATATTCATAGGCTCGGGCAAGCTCCTTGATTGATTCCCAGAATCTCAGACTTTTCAGTAAACCCCTGCATACTTGTCCAATCTTGAATATGACAGGATCAAGGAAACACACGTAATTAGTCACCCGGTTTGTCAGAAAACTCATAAACAAAAAACTAAGTGTAAGCTGCAGAAAGTAAAGAGCAAAAATGACAGCGATCAATCGAGTTCTAAGCAATCAAATAGTCTGGACTCTAGAACCAACAAAACAATCTCGGAAAAAAAAAAAAAAAAAACAAATGGCATGTCTTGTGATTTGATCACTAACAAGCTACTAAAACTCCAGTCAGTCCTTGACTAGTACCATGAACAGTATACATTTCACTTGAAATGACTGGAAAATTTGGGTGTATACTTACCAGAAGAAGAGCCCATCCCGTGGGCAAGAACGCAAGAATAGAGGCAAACAAATCAGTTATGGTAAGGTTGCATACAACAAACAGTACTGTCATAACTGATATGAAGCCGAGGAACAGAAGTCCTTTGAGAATTCTAAACATAAGCTGAAAATCGGTACCGAATCTTCTTCTACCCATAGAGACCATCTGCCACCAGAAAGGTAATATCAAAACATGAACATATGCTAAACTGCCGATTGAGTCACAACTCACTTCTTCCTTGCAATATAAATAAAGAAATGCAAAAAGGTTACACCATCATACTGAAGCAATGTCTGTCTTGCTACATGTTAATTTTGCTCCATCAATATGCAAGGCAAAACTACCAATGTTTTGGTGGCTGCTTATTGATCTTATGTCTTGAGTACAAAATTGAATCCATAAAGGCTACAAAGGAGGCCCAGAGATATAACAAAAGGGAAGAAATAACTCAGCATATTACCTTTAAGACGAGAAGAACACTAGCCATGACTACCCAAGAAAGTGCATAGACCTATTTGGAAAAATCACAGAAGAAGGATCATGAGTTTGTGACGGACAACTGAATAGCAGTATAGAGAGACTAATTTATTATTTGTTTGTTTTGGGGGTTCGGGATGAGTGGTACCAGGAAGGTTCGGACTCCATGAGATATATCAAGGTGGTAAACAATCCCATATTGATATATGAAGTAGCGACATGCAAGCAGAATTTCCAAGAATCTTCCCCTAACAGTTGTGTGCTTCAGGTGCGCTTGTTCTCCATCCCACCATGATTCCCAGCTCTTATCAGGCTGTATTCCGATTCCACCGCGATTTCCCATCCATCTCTTCCAGTCAGTCCAGTCATCTACTGTCTTTTGCCAGTCAAATCCGGATGGATTAAAGATGAAAGGAGCGAACAACCAAGAGGCCACAAGGAACCACATGGACCAAGTAACAAACAGATATAGATTTGAGCTACGATATGATTCCCCATAGGCTTCATACACAACTAACAGTATAAAGAGCTCCAAAGCCTTCACAAAATGACTTCGTGAATACCGCCTGTAGTTATCAGCAAATTTTGCATGGAAGACAACAAAACCACGTCCTGTTGCTCGGTACTTTGAACCTCCATGTAAGATTGTCCTTCCATAATAGTGCGCTTTTGTCCCAAGCTGGAAAGTAAAGAACACAGAAGCAAGCTGAAGCTGCATGATTACAAAATCACCTATTGCTGTACGGAAGCCTCTTTCCAAGCCAATTTCCATGATCATAGGCAGCACTAGAAGTACACCAATCTGGAACAAACTTTGAGGTGCCAGCGCCTCTTCAAGGGCTTTGCTCTGATTAATCAGTGGACTCTGAAGAATGGCCCTCTCGAGCCCACTCAACACCATGTACAAACGTCCATACAAAAATACATATACAGTGAGAACAGTGGCCTGAAAAGTGGGCGAATAAGTAGGAAGTCAATCATCACCGAGCCAAATACAGTACAGTAGTTTGACGTACAATATAAATTACAGGACAAAGTAAATTGATATCAAAATAAGTCAGATGCCAATCAACCAGAACCAACATATCTTGACATTTGAACAAAAGATAATATAAAATACAAACATAACAATCAACAGCAGACGATTTGTGAAAGAGAAAGTGGAAGTAGAACTTAAGGGAATAGACTAGACTAAGTTATCAAACACTTGGTCTTAAAGTCCATGAAGCAATTGGGTTCAACGAGCATGCCTAACCCAAGCTGACATATCGGTTAATACTTAATACAGTCAAAGCATACAAGAAAGAAAACAATGCAATATGTTAAGAGAAACAATGTTCTGGTTTGCTATTTCCTCTATGCAATTTTATGCTCATTAGCTGCCTCCTCCTTCAGCCTACTACTTATCTAGGAGATAGAAATATATGACAACTTGCAAGCAATAAGAATATAATTCCTTGCTTCCTGAGATCATTTCCATAAGTTTAAACTAGCACCATTTACATGAAGATGATCCGTGTCTCCAGATTGATGCTTCAAGGGGGCAGTATAAACCGTTATTTTCCATAACATCATAATGATCATTGATCAATAATTCAATAATAAATAAGCATGTAAATATTGTCGGCAATCATACCATGCTGCTAAAATAGAACCCCACTGTTGTGTAATAGAATGAAAGCATCCTGTAGAAGTCAAATCGTCGTCCAAGACGATAAACATCACGGCTAAGTGTCTGCTCTCCATTTCCATTGGCAACTTTAGCCTCAAAAAGTGATATCTGATTCATTCCCACATCACGCCCCTTTCCTACCTGAATGTACTCGTGATGTGTGATGTAACCCCCACGTAAAGTTGAATTGTACCCTGTGGAGGTCAAGGTAAGTCATAGGAGTTTAAAAATATCTGAGCTCTATTTTTTAGACGGACTAGGTACCTGAAAATATATCCTCACTCAGGTTTATGATTCTTGAGGCTTTGCTAATCCCTCCTCGAGTTACATGAAAGAGTCTATCGAATATATCAGGATGGCCGTAGTGGAAACGCACCCTGTCCAGTGATGAGATAAAATAAATGTTAGAGATTTAAACAATCACAAAGCAGGTGTTATATACTGTATTGTAGGTGACTGGTAAGGAACAAAGCAATTCATCAGGTAAGTTTGTGGGTCTGAGTGGAGAAGTACACAAGAGTTATTTGTCAATGAACATTAATAGCTTGAAAAAATTACAACAGAAGCTATACGATGTTTATTCTACTTTGCTGGGACAAGGAGCACAAGCTTTTGTGGAAGAATGGAGTTAATGGCTATGTTAGGCATTTTGTTGTCGGAAAGGAACAATATGATCTTCAGGAATCAACCAAATACTGCTGGCCTTATGTGGGATCGATTAGTTTATTGAGCATCATTCTGGACACATACAGTACAGTAGGGGATTTTCAAGGAGTTCGTATTTTCATTTTGTTCAGCATGATGGAGTGCTGTTTGTACTCTGAGGCCTCCTGATCCTTTCATTTTGTAATCTGATTTTTCCCTACAGAGAAATGAAGGGGGTTGGGGGGGTGGAAGAAGAATTGAAAGGGTTTTCAACATAAGTGGTTATATTGGCCTCAATCTAGGGGTGAAAGTTTGTTTGTACTTCTAACCGGAAAAGCATTCCTCGAATCAGAAGGTCTTGTTTAAAAACTGTTTCATCGTAAAACAATTAACAGGATCACTTTTTATTCAAAGTGTAACATTTTTTTATACTTTTTAGTTCAAAATGTAACAGTGGTCTACATTGAGACTGTCTTATTTAAGTTTTTGTGCTCCGTGGTAGTTGATTTAAACATCACTCAAGTTCATGCAGCACAAGGTTTTACAACAATACCCAAAGCAGCCTTACCTCAGAGGGTTGGCCAGGACTCGTTGACCTATGGTTACAAAACTAGTCTCCTGATTGGACATGAACCACGCCAGAGATGAGACACTGAAAGTTCAAAACAGACAAGCAGTTACCGATAATACTGTAAAATAAAGTTACTAATATAATGGAAGCATGTCATATAGAAAGGACATAAACAAACCTTCCTGTGAAAATATGCTCCCTCAAACCCAGTATTGTAGGTTTGCGACTCTTACGGCGTGTCTTTTGAAACTCTTCCAAAACATTTCTCATCTTAAAAGCTTCTTCAAAGTAATTATCCTGTGAAATATTTGTATAAGGGTGATCCATTTAATAAAATAATGCAAACACTAGGAAAAAATCTACCCAATAATTTCATATGGCCAATCTTTAGGCCGGAGGACGACAACGGGTCGGATCCGCCAGAGTCCAAATATGGTCCACCACTATTCTTTTCTCGGGTTTGGTCCGGGCGTTTCTTCAAATCGGATTGGACTATGAGTCTATGATCGCATTTGGACTAGATGGCACTCTAATGTTGTTTATATTTATGCCTAAGGTCATTTACAATGATGAATATAAGAGTTCAAAAAAAAGTTAAGAAAAAATTGCCGACAAATACCTTATAAAACCCACTTTCTAGCAATAACCACCTCATAATTTAAGTTTTTTTTCAAACTACTACCACTTATGGGGTTTCAAATTTTTAAATCACCACCTGAGGCCACATTTCGGCCAAAATTCTTAAAATTGACTGTTTTGTCCCTGACTTCTTTTCTTTTTTTCCAAACTAAGGTCATCAAGGCACAAGGGCAAAGCAGTTGGGTTTTACAATTTTGGTTGGAAAATGGTGGTGATTTAAAAGTTGAAACCCCATAAAAGGTAGTTATTTAAAGACAAAAATTATAAGGCGGTTATTACAAAAAAAAGTTGGTTTTATATGGGTAGTTTTCAACAATTTTTCCAAATTAACTATAATGATTTGTTTTCTCTAATGTGAACAACTCATTACCTTTATTCTAATTTTTTATTACTAATTGATGAGTTAATCAGATCCAGGTAACATAAAATAAACGGAAAATTTTTCTAATTTTTTTTGGTTTCCTGTACTCTTGCCCTTTCCCGCATAGGGAAGACTATTACCATAACTCAGAAATGGGAACGTGAACGGTGAATAACTGATACTCCTCCCAGAAAGCAGAAACCGTTGTCACCTGATTCATGTCTATAGTCTGTAGGGCCTCTCCACGAGTGAAAATAATGGCATGATTTTGATTTTCAGGCTTCCCTTCACCTATTTCTGTTGGCGGACCAGGAAGCTTGATGCGATATATTTCCTACAGATGCAAGAACAAAAAAAAGGTCACCACCCATATATATAACTAACCTCATCAATCCATCAGAAGTCAGAACACAATACCATACAGAAAAAGGACAGAAAGGAAAAGCTACTGAGAAGAAGAGGAAATCTTGTCAAACAAAAACATGTCATCAACCAACCCAGCTATCTCAGCTGATTGCTTGATACTTTTGAGGTGACATTTCCTCTTTCGTAAATATGGTAGAAATAAAATAACAAAAGAACAAACCCATAGGACATTAGCACAAATCATCATGGCTCAGTGGACATTCAGTCAACCAGACCTGCAAGTTCACAAGAATTGGATGCAAGCCATGCCTTGGGAGAGCTAGGACCTCAATATCACAAGTAGAGCTGGGAAATAGATGATAAGATAGTGAATCAGCTAGTTGAACAGATCATGGAGGGGATTGCTGCTTGCTTATTGGCATCCATGGCTTTCAGCAAACTTCAATCGGATGGATAAGACCTCAATTGAAGAGTTACTAAGCCCAAAGTGTGCCTTCAGGCATTTTCGAGCTCTCATTTGAAACACCGTACATTTACAGCTTATTAATCATAAAGGTGAGAATAAGCAGTTCTCTGTTCAAAGCACAATTGGAATTTTGGGTAGCTTTTTAAGATTACTTGAGCTGAATTTCGGGTAAATTACGTAAATAAGGTCAATTTGCAGAACTGAGCTGGATTACCCTCAATAGATCATGAATGCACTTCCAGTTATTGAGCTCAACCAACTCCTACATAGCATCATTTCAGGATTTCAGATAGCTATCTTATTTCCTATAACCCAGGTCCTTTTAGTGGTGAAGCATTTGCACATCATTGGTTGAGAGATCCAAGAACCACTGTGCCAAAAGGCCTTTCTTTAAATCAAGTTACTTTTCATTTATTTATTGGGAAATAAGTATATATCTTATTGGTCGATTAAACCTTGGTGGCACTCATTGTGTCTGAGACTCTGAGGAGGAATCAATGTTACCACTTATTTAATCTATAGTCATAGTTCTTCCTACATCCATTGAGTAATTTAGTTCATATTATGTATATTCTAATTACCTTGATTTGAAAGTCTTTAGGTTAGCTTCTTTTTGAACTTGGGTCAAGACAATAATGTATTAAGCAATAAGGAAAAGTAAGATTTGCATGGTGTTTGAAATGCATTACTACAAATCTACAGTTGGCATCCAGGCTATCCAGTCACAAACTTTTGAGTATAACCTGGTCAAGGATACAAGCTCTGCATAGAAAACTGTACTGGATGTGTCACTTAATATGAAATCATCAATTATAAGGGATTCCACATATCCAACTTAATCATGGGTATATCAATGCTGGTTATGTTTACAGAAATGAGACAATTGCTTTTTTGAGACTGATTGTGCTAGCTGACTTCTCAGCCAAAAGAAAGGGTCCATAAATAAGAATAAAAACATAGATTAAGCAACCAGTTTCAGTGGAATAGTGCATCTAGTGATAATGGATATTTAGGACAAGTCGAAAGGAAACATCCCAAAATAGAAAGTGAAACAAAAACTCAAGCAAAAGCAGTAATATAGAAACAGCTCCCTAACGAAACAGGGGCTGAAGAATTCATCCTCACAAAGAAGACACGACCAGAATAAGTAACGCAACTACATAAGAAAGCTCAATAGTAGACCATAAGATGAAGTGAGCAACACAAGGAACCTGGTCGAATGAGCAGGAATCGAAGTAAGAATCAGTTGGAACTGATTCCTGAAAATGGGACAATTGTAAATTGAGGATGGTTCATGAACTTATTGTGTGCGGGACACACATGAACCAAAACCACATTACGTAATAGTTTTATTTAGCTCCAGAACCAACACAATTGTACCCGTTCTGGTTAAATTTCTGGCTGGGTACCGGCTACCATGCTCATCTATTAGATCCATTTAGATTTAGGGAACTGAAAATCGCATCAACAAGCAAATCACAATCTGGTAGGGAAAACTCATTATACACCTAGTGTGACATACAACATAGGTTATGAGCACTATGCTTATTTTACTACATATAAAAGTCGATAAGTCATTGTAAAAAATAAGGAAAGTGAACACCAATTACGATCTGCACAAAGGAAGCAATGCTGCTCTGTCCTTTACTCTACATGTAGCATATATCTCCTTTTATGTCATTGTCAGAGTAGGAGCAGGACTGACAACACAAAAAGGCCAAGGAAGATATGAGAGACAAATGTGATAATCCAATACCTCATCTAACTTGTCCCCTCCTTTGACAAGAACAGAGTAATAGACCTTCTCAGATTTCCCCTTCACTTTCTCCTCTCTCTCATCTATGTAAGCAATACGCAAGGAAGGGTACCTACAAAATTGATATTTCATTAAAAATTTCTGCAGTGTTCTTAATATCAAGTAAGAGCTGTCAATCGGAGAACAAGAAAGCTTACGTAAGCATGAGATTCAGAATGTTACTGGCACAGCTTCGCTCCTTAGAATCACTTGATTTCTTTTGGTTACCATAGACTTGACAAGAGACCACATAGGTAAACTTTAAATCAGTGAGAGCTTGTGAATAGTCGAAAATCTTCTTATGGGCATCACTTTTCTCAATGGTTCTGTAGCCACTGAAGATAGCTGTAAACAAAAAAGATGAATGGAGTCAGTGACAAGAAAAATGAAACTTTCTGCTCAGTTTTGCTAAAATGGAGGGAAGACAATTGATACCCTTATCTTCTGCATATTCCAAGAAGCACTGAAGATCCAAGGCCTGACGATAATACATCATTCCTCTGACTAAAACACACCCAGAAACAGCATGAGCAATAGCTTTAAACATGCAGGAGAAGAATATGCTTACAGTCAGGCTATTCAAACCTGTTCTAGAAAGTGTCTGTGCCCTATAAGAAACCCAGTGGCGGATCAACTCCTTGCTATCTTTGCTAGCATATCCAAGTTTTGGATCACCTATTCTTTCCTTGAAGTTGCTCCATTCGTCTAGAATGATTCCAAAGTAACTATTGCATCAATTCTAGCCAGATATCAAGACAGAGAGAACAATAAAATATGATATCTGACTCACCAGGATAAATCTTCTGCAGATAAAATAAGGTTGAAATTCCATCCTCATTTTCCTGATGAAGCTCCTCCCATGAGTAAAGAACATCTTCCTTGTAGTAAGGGGTCAAAACACTGTAACATATGTGACAGAAAAAAGTGAGACAAATTGGCTTTCAGTTAAGTAAGAAATGATGGAAGGTTTTGAGCAACACAAAACCAAAAGGGTAAAGCTTAAATCTGTTTTCCCAAAGCCAAATAGCATTAGAGTGGTCAAACAAACAAAAAACAAAAACCCAAAATATGTCACTTTTCTAACATAAAATTTAAGAAAATGCATACATTTCTACTAGTTGGGTTAGTAGGACTATCGGAGAAAACATTATTTGAATAAATTCAGCGTAATATAAGAATCCAAATCCTGGTGAGTACTACTCGTAAAGGCGGTAATGGCTTAGTGGGCGTAGGTATAGAAATGCTGACCACCCCCCCCCCCCTAAAAAAATAAATAATAAAAATAAAGACCTTCAGGCATGAACTCTAGTAGTGAGGCTCCTATATGGAGAGATCCAGTATAAGCCCTTCCTTACCTTCATCAAAAAGGTATAATGTTACTATTTTCAGAAAAGATAACATTCATTTTGTGGACACTACAAAAAAAAAAAAAATATATATATATATATATATATATATATATATATATATATATATATATATATATATATATATATATATATATATAGTGACAATTTTTTTGGATGGAATAAGTGAATAAGCACCAATCCAAGGTCTCAAACGACATAATACTTTGTTGTCATTTTTTTTTGTAGTGTCCAAAAACGAATGTTATCTTTCTGAACATAGTAATATTATACCTTAGCTAAGGTCAAAAAAGTTCTTGTCTTCGCCTTCTATATTTTTCTTGATCTTTAGTAAGGTATTCTTTTATGTCTAAACAACTAAAAGAAAAGAGGGAAGCAGGAAGGCTATTGACAATGACAAATTTCCACGGCACTTCCCATGCCCATATCGTGGCATCATAATCATCATATAGAAGGGAACTTAATAATGGAACATAACAGATTCATATCAGACACACACACACACACACACAAAAAAAAAAAAAAAAAAAAAAAAAAAAAAACCTCTGAAAAGCTAAAAATCAGGAGACAAGTTACTGCATCATTCTTTATTTCCGTAACCCCCCTCCCCCAGGTAATGCATTTTAGGATTCGTTATTTGATTAAAATAGAATAAATGTATTTGACAAAGAGGACATGCTAAGGAAATAACTGACTCGAGGAGATGGATTGGTGATTCTGTTTTCCTCTAAATCTTTTCTTCAGCAGTTGGGTCCCCCAGCACAAGAGCCTAACTTCTCAATTGCGAGGTGGTTGTGGAGGGTGAAAGCTCCTGCGAAGGTGCATGCTTTTGTGTGGACATTGGTGTTGGACAGGATTAAAGCTAATGACATGCCGTCAGCTGCGGAGGCCGAATTCAGCCCTGTCAGTGTCACCTGATTGTCTCCTCTGCCAGGCTAGTGGCGAGTCCTCCTCACATGTCTTCCTGGTTTGTGAAGTTGCACAGAGTCTTTGGAGTAGATTATCTGGCATCATACGTGAGGTGTGGGAGTACCCAAACACTGCCATGAAGTTCTTGCAAGCAAGGCGTCTGGGCCTTGGATGGAGCAAGGAGAAACACTTGCTCTGGAAGAGGCCTATTTTTGCAGTACTGTTGTGTATCTGGTTAGAGAGAATTGCTAGGGTCTTTTCTAGTATTTCTATTTCAGTTGATGGGTTGTGGCCTTGTGGGATAGGGTAGTAAACTTGGCCTCTTTGTGGGCTAAGGCTGCTGGGTGTTTTCGGAGCTATCATGTTACACAGGTTATGCTTCATTGCCCTGACTTGTAAGACGCCCTTCGAGGACTCCTTGTCCTCTTAGGTTGTAAATTTGTAATGCTGCTTCTATCACCATTAATAATATTTTCTCTGTCTAAAAAATGGAAATAAGGAGTTCTCAATCATCTTCTAGAATTGATCGATTGTTTATAACATACCGCTAAATCACTAATTAGTTCCCTACCCTAACATTTTGATGAAGCTAAGAAACATTAAGAAAAGGTAGAACTTGAAAGCGCACATCAAGCAGTTGGAATTGATCGATTGTTTATAACATACTGCTAAATCACTAATTAGTTCCCTACCCTAACATTTTGATGAAGCTAAGAAACATTAAGAAAAGGTAGAACTTGAAAGCGCACATCAAGCAGTTGGAGTGTCTTGTTGCTCTTAGCAACACCCAACTACAATCAGATGAAATATGGGGATCATAACTCATAACTCAAGAACTTTTGAGATACAAGGCAATAGGTTGAACTGAAGAACTCCAGTACCAAGAATTTAATATAATTGTCCTTACATTTTATTTTTATTCATCAAAAATTCAAAACTCATTATATTTAATCTGCCCCAAAATTGACTCAGTCTTCGTCTTTACTTAATGCAACCTTTAACACAAGTGCAATTTAACTTCAGACGAAAGATGACCTTAATATCTTAGAATAAACAGGGACAGAAATAGTTGTATTGCCGGACAGCCGGACAAAGAACACTCTTGAGATGCCTCCTGATCAAATTCTAGCTGGCGGTGATCAGACAAAATGTTTCATGGAGAAAGCCAAAGAACAAGGAATCTGATCTCTCACCATAGAAATGTTACTTTAAACCTTAAGATCTTAGAAAGCAAAAAGTTTGAAACAATGTCTATTCACCCTGAAATAGTCAATGGATATAATAGATATTTAATTCACATATCAAAGAAAAAGTGATGGGACGGAATCAAAGATTTATAGAAATCCATCAGCTACAAATTTGTATTGATTCATTATATTGTTCTAAGGGAAGAAATAATTACGTAATAATTTTGGCACTACGTGAGGCATGACTATTGAATTACTGTTGAGTGCAGCTGCAAGGGGACATTTAGTCTCAACTTCTACGACATAGTGATGTTTCACCATAAACAATTAAGAACTTCGGCAAAAAATTTCAAACAACTATTTCAAAGTTGAGTACTATATATTTCTCCCAACAATCTATACACAACTACAATAAACTATGCAATGTACCAATTTCAAATTATTGGATAGCAAAATAGGTATTACTATTTTTACTTTTTTTTTTAGATAACATGGGTATCCAAGCTTTGCTTGACTAATCCCATGGCCCCTGAAGTTAACGACCAGAAAAACCTCCAGTGGCCCTGAGAGGACTCGAACACAAAATAGGTATTATTTTGTTGACCATACAGAAGTTTTAAAAAAAAAACTCATTCCAAAGAAGTAACGTGGTTGTGAGTTGTGACCCATAGATATACTGAATTCAACCCCACTTGTTTAGCACTTATTTATAGAACTTTCTATTGCACAAAGCTACTTGCCCAGTCATAGAAAGACTACTTCCCTGCTTAGTTAAAAGTTTTATTAGGCCTTCCCACAAAAAATAAGCACTTCCTTTAAGGCGTCCTCTAAACAATGTAAACAAAGGCATTAAAGCCAAACCTGACAACCACAAAATGGAAAAGTCCAAAGCTTACAAGTCTAATTTGAAGGGTTACCTGAAAGAAAGCATATTGCGAACAAAAGGAGCATATGGCATGGTCATGAACAAGGAGTTAGTAAAAAACGTCATGCGTCGGCGTGCTTCCAAATTCATAGGGACATTGATCGCAGACTCCTTTTCACTCAGGAGTACATGTAACCGAACAACCTACAGAGGTAAAAACAGAATAGGATAGTTTACGGGATGCCTTAGATAAATATATGAATGAATAAGTAAAGACTGATGTGACACACCTTTTCTCTCCATGATTTATTGCGTAAGAGATGGATGTGTATCTTTTCAAACCTCTGTTCCCTTTTTCCATCATCATCATATTGATGGGAAGGATGAGCCTTCTTCAGCATACTAGCACATGTTAAAAAAGAAGATAACAAATGAAACGCACGTTAGCTTCATTATAAATAACTTCACATAGTCCGGAATGACAGATCTGAAATCAAAATATATCACAGCACTCACTCATGCCCATCGCTCATGACATCTTGTGTCACAATCTCCATTATATCCTGGAGAACATTAATGATATGGGACTTGTACAGGTCTTCATCGTCATAATCACTATCACTCAGCTGTAAAAGATACAAGCTTGTGAGAACAAAACACAGCATACATTACCATCGAAGTCAACCTAGGGAAATATATATGACTCATGGTTTAAAAACGAAAATTAATTTGATAGTGAATAGGCTTTCAGTTGGTACGAAGGGTGCTCTGCAGCAAACCCAGATTCAAGCAGGCCATTTGCAAGTTTGCAACCCCAAAGTCCCACCTAAGGCAGGGGCTTAGGACGGTCAGATGTACATAGCCTTATCTCTATAAGTGTTACTGCAAAGGAACCAACACTTATAGGCCCTTTGTTGAAAAAGCATTGCGTCAATTGTTCTATTATTCCACAACAATTCAGCAAGTAGAAATTAGAAATTTTGTGACTTTGGTTAAACCAAAGCTGCAACCATGTTGAAGGAACAGCACTCAAAATATAGGGGGTGGGGCGGCTGGGAAGAAGATTAAACATGAAAGTTAATGTTACCAGTAATTTGAGGAACTTCTCCAACTTGTCATGAAGCATAGGCAGCCCATTCATACGAAATTCAATCAGAAACTTATGCTGCTGTAAACTAGTTTCTACTTTCTCACATATCTGTCTAATTGCACTGCAAGCAAATCAAAATATTGGTACTCCTCAGAACATGTTAAGGTGTAATGAATTGCTGAAATAAAAAATTTCCCTTACAGTTTATCATCTGCATCTTCCAAAAGCTCAAAGATAATCTCCCTGAGGGTCTCATAGCACTCAATCACTGCTGAGTACATGTAATCATCATCTTTAATCTTGTTAAACAGGTCAGAATCATCTTTTTTCTTGAAATCCTTCGCCATGTCTAGTGCTATAGGAATCTGGGTATACAGATATGGAGAAGATAAAAGTCAAACCAGCATTTAGAAAAGATTCATAAGTAGTGAAGCGACAGGACACACCTTACTAGCAAGAAGGAAGGGAGGCCACTGAACAACGGAAACCTTACTTGAGGTGTATGGTACAAGTAGTAAATCCCTCTCCCTAAAATAAAAATAAAGCTATTAGAGTATAATATGGGAAGAAGTGGCTTAGAAAAGGGAACAGAAATCGGCCTAATACCCCACGTTTATATAGTACAACGGTCAAGAATAGGATTCTACCTATGGCTAATCAAATCCTCCAGCCGAAGAGAATGTACAAACTCATTCCATACTTGAGAGAATTTTGCGATGTTCTTCCGCTCCTCCAGACTATCCTGCTCAGGCAAAATAAGTACTTAAGCTTGATAAGATTCAGCATATCATGAAATAAGAAACAAATATTGATTAGTAAAATGGAATACCATAATTCCCCGTTTAGTCTGTTCCTTAGGCTGTGGCACAAGACGTTTCCTGAAAGCTAGAGGCACGGACTCGAATCTGGAGCGCAACATCCCAAGTGTGCGTATCTGTAGAAAACAAAAGGGTCAGAAATTCGAAGCCACAAGCTCATGAATGCTGGAATTATCAAATGAATAAAGCAAAGGCTTCATTACCATTTTTTTTTTCAAAAAGGTATTATGTGAGAATAAGGAGGCTGGGGGAGGAAAAGGCTTCATTACTTGTCTTGTGAACACAATTGGGCATGAAAAACATGGGTTTAGGTGGAGATTTACAATCCATTAAATTAAATGAATTAGCTTCGGGTTGAACAAATCAATCTAAATCATGCTATTAAATATCGGCCTACGTAATGGTTTTTGAGGTTGGCGATAGGCCGTTACGTAACGCTGTTTTTAAAATGGCCGATACTCGACCGATACGCGAGCGATACGGCCGATACATGACTGATACGACCGCTACATGGCCGATACATGACAGATATGGCCGATACTTGACCGATACGGCCAAATGGTCGATACCAAGATTCATGTCGCAACGGGCGCGACCTGATATGCGTCACCGATATCAGTCCGCTTACGCAACGCCGCAACCGTTTCCGCGATCGCGACCGATACCGCGATTTTGAACCATGATCTAAATCAGATATACTTTAACCCATCTAATGAAACGGATCCAATTTTTAGTCAACAGTCGAGTCAACCCAATTAAGCTACATCAAACATTACCCCAGTGCCTTCAAAGACGCTCCCGCCAAGCGGGGTAAGAGGGGTTTAGATGTACGCAGTCTTACCCCTGTAAAAAAAAAACAGGGACGTTGTTTCTGATAGGCCCTCAATGAGAAGGGCAATGACCATGTGCACCTTCACAATAACTAAGAAACACAAATAGCTTTACAAGTCATTTTGATTTAGTCCAATATTCGAAGCCAAAGAATAGTGAATCGTTTCGCTCCAATGGAAATGGACATGTCAACCCAATAAACCCATTCAACAATATTAGACAGACATTTATATATTCTTCTTTGCCAATCATGAATAACCTGTTCATGTAGGCTTTAAAGGAATAATTAAAATTGGTCGTTTTGATAAGAAACTAAATTATATTAATAAGACAAATGAAGTGCAACTAAAGGACAACCAGTTCTTAAACTCAGCTTTTACCTATACAAAATGGCATAACAATCATGTTGCAAAGTGAGACATCCACTTATAAAGCCCGGATCTGTGTATTCCTCATCCTTTCTTTCTTTGCAAACAGAATATTAGACAATTGAGTTGAAGGGGTAGGTTAATTACCCCTTTATATAGGTTGATATGTGCTAAGATTCACCCGTTTAACAGTCAGTTAGGTTCAGGTTGAGCTTTTTATCAATTCATTTTTTCCTGACACGAAAACAAACATAATCCAACACAGCTCGGTCGCTAACTCTGAAGGAACCCCCTGGCACAAGGGGCAAAGGGAAGCAAGATCTGCACTAGTTTAGGGGCATGGGAATTAAACCAAAGCAAGTAAGCAACCATGAAACGCACAAAGTTGTCCTCAGATTTCCTTTGTCTTACTAGATAATAAAACCATGATGAGATCCAAATAAAGAATGACAAGCATAAATCCTGTTCGGCTCAACAGAAAACACGAACCTCACCCAAGTGACTGAAAGCTCCAAGGATCCCACCAACAACAGTGGCAAATATAGCGTACCATATTTGTGTATCCATGAGGTAGACCTAAATAGGAATGGAGGACGTCATTATTTGAATCAGCAACAAGCAAAGTATAGTAGCCTCAAGTATTTTTTGATTCTTAAATGAACCACTTACAAGAACAACTGGAGCCCATATACCAATGATAACACCAAAATTATGGGTCGCTACATCAAATATAAAATCACAATTAGCACATCATGACCAATCCCAAAAAGAAATCACGGTCGTCCAAAGAGTGTAAATTACCATTAGGAAAGAACTCATGCCATTGGTAGTTATCAACTTTCATCTGCCATATCTGCTTTGTTGGTCCAACTAATGGCGAAATCTATTCACCAAATATGAGGGATTAAAATTGAAAGTGGCTACAACAGTTTGCAAATAAAAAAATTCGAAATCTGTAATACCGTAAGGTTAAGGTTGGAAGTAGTACAGTAATACTTCAAGAATCCACATGAATAAATAATTATACAGCGCCAATTTATCAATAAAAAAAATTTAGATAATACTGGAGTTATTACAACCTAAGAGGACAAGGAGCCCTCAAAGAGAAGCTACTAATTACGATACACCCCAAGGAGCTCAACATCCATGAAGAAACCCCCCTTAAAAGCCTCCATCCACCTTAGCCTATAAAGAGGCCAAATACACCACCCAATCCCAACAAAGTGGGGTAGACACCTCCACAACAATTTAGCATCCTTACCTCTACCTCAACCAACACACTTAGCTGCAGATGTTGGACTATAGTAGCCGGACAAACAATATTCTCCCCCCTCACCCCAAAAAATTCCTCCAGAACGAGCAAGAGAACTCACAGTGCAAAATCAAGTAAAACCGTGTGGGATGTGTCCAAAAAGGTAACTGTTGATAAGAATTCAGATTCCTTTCTTATTCTTTTTCCCAGGGAGGTGGGGAGTGGGGTCAGTTCTCTTATAGATCAATCTTAACTTTTCCATACAAAGGGATAACTCTACTTCTTTATTCTCCTTCTAATCAAGGGGCTATAAGTCATCACTAGGCTCCAAGGTTCATTACTATTCACACGTGGAATGAGAAGTTCAAGCATATGTAAAAACTTCGTGAATATGAAAAGAGAATTCATTACACGAAGAAAGACAGAAGGATAAGGAGTAAGGACAAATGCACAAATCACAAAATCATAAATTAACATTAAGTCACTAATGATATGCTCCAGAAGAGGCAACCCGGGTTGGCTATTTCATCTCACATCTGTGTGCTGTATCGTGCTAGTAGAGAGTCATGTTCACATCTTCACTGTGACATGACGTGTATTTTGTGGAATAAGCTGCTTGGTGTTCTGGGGGAGCAATAGGTGTGTGTTGGAGTGTAGCAGGTTTGCTTTTGGGCTTTGGGAGAGATAAGGAAATGAAGTTATTGTGGCGTAATGCTGTTTTCGCTATTCTATGGTAGTTGTAATTGGAGAAACATACCAGAATTTTCTCTAGGGATTCCCTATGACCTGAGTGGCTGAGTTAGTGTGGGATAGGGTGACTTAGTTAGATTCTTTGCGGGCTAAGGTAGGTGGGGGAATTTAGGAGCAATTCGGTTGCTGATGTCCAGCGAAATTGGACTAAATAGCTGTAACCTCTTTGGATTGTCCTCTGCTGCTTAGCAACTTCATTATTAAAAATCTTCATTTATCTATGCATTAGGAAATATTTAGTGAATCCTTCCAATACTGCTGAATCTTTGGCAGTTGAAAACCAATAACATTATCACAATTCAAAGCTAATTGCAGTAGCTGTAACATATAGAACCAGATATCTGATTGTAGCGAACTTTACCTCCACATAGAAGCTGAATGCTAGCTTGCACATTAGCAACAAGATCCAGAACACTGTATACCTGAACAATTATATTTCTTTTAGCTCCAGAAGAACCAAAAGCAATAGCACTTCACAATCAACAACGTCAATGACAATTCAAAAGAAAAGCTACATTAAAATCACAGTTAAAATGCAAGACGTGATAATCCACAGGAATATTTACTTCACTTGCCAAAATAAATTAAAATTCAGTCTTCTTACTTCAGAAGTGAAAAGAAGCCTTCATGCATGCCTCTTCCTACATACAATTTCGGCTGCAACAACAATTAAATAATTTTAATCTACATTTCGGAGGAAAATAGCAGCCTGTAGGAGATTAACAGAAAAGAACACCTCAGCAGTTAGTAACATTAAACAAGCTTACCTGAGCCCACCACATAGTGAGAGTAATGATCCGATAGTCTGATCTTTCCACATATTTCCGTACAGATGGAAAGAGAAATAGCAAAGCGGCCAAAATATTAGGCGCCATATAAATGGCAATGGATAAATAAAAAAGTGAGGGTCTCCTCCAATTTGCAGCCCAACCGGTGAGGAATTGCACAAGTCCTGCTGGATTCTGCACATAGCTGGAATAGCCTATAGGCAACACCACTGCCCACATAGCTGCAATTACAAATTTCAATAGGTATCGTAGTATTTGAGAAACCTTCAGGCTTCCCCAAGCCTTCCAGCTGAGAATGATATCCAGAGCAGCTGCAAATAGGATGTGATTAGAACATCAATAATGCTAAAAGATAATGTAGTATTGGTAACAGAAGAGCGTTCAGAACGTGAAATGTCCAGACTTTAACTAACTGTCAAATTGATTTTCCATCTTCATTTGGAGACCATCAAAAATATATACACAAGTATGTACTAAATATATTTATGACAGCATAGCAAGAACAAGTTTCTCATTTAAAGTACCTCCCAAGAGATTGAGGAAAGCAGCAGTAATGAAAATGCTTAAAACACTTTCAAAAACTTCCGGCTCAAAAATTGAAATAATTGAACCAGAAGAACTCCATGCAACGATAACCATTGTCTGAAAAGAAATAGAAATTCAGCTGCAGTCAACAGGTATTACAGACTGGCCAACAATAAAATTAATCTCAACTTGAAAGATACCTGGAAAGCAAGTATGAAAAATATCCACATGCGATCAAAACTTCTATAAAGGTGCCAAAATGTGCGCATTTCAACGAAAATAGTCTTAGGCTTCCTCTTCCCTGGAGCAACTTGATCATGCCTCTGCTAAAGCACAGATGTATTTCATTACACCCTTTAAGGCGATAAAATGCGGAGAGCCTTCTTTACATTTGAAATTAAAATCAAATTGATGGTTATCAATAATATAAAGGGAAAAAAAAGTCATTTAGAAACCAGAAAGTAATGAATTTATGAAAGAAAAGATGGCTGTAGTTAACAGAAAATAGCATCTAGGCAGCAATGGGCAACAAAGGTCTTCTAAACCAATAACCAGCCTAGACCGTAAAATAGACACTCACACTGGCATGGCCATCACACTTTATTCCAGATGACCAGAGTTATAAGTTTCTGATGCTGAGATAGAAAAATACTGAGATACAGTGGGAAAAACAAGAAAAACGGAAAGGCTGTGCTCCAGAGTCCAGATAACTAAAGGAAATGCCAAACACAAATGACTACAACAATAGGCCTCTAACAGAAATCTTGAAACACACTTAAAAACACACCGATGCATATGGATCAGCCTCAAGCAGGCCCGCAACACCAGGCACTAGGGACTAAAGAAACATACAAAGTCCTAATGTCGCTTTTAATGCTTAAAATGTTAAATGCTCGGGATGTCATCATGCACAGTCGTATCCCTTGCAAAACCATTTGTTTCTCTCTTAATAAGGCTGTACAAATGCATTCTCCTGTTAGCCACCAACCAATCTCGTTTTTCCTTTTTTTCATGTTGAGAACTAATTAATTATCTGCTTAACCATTGACAACCACTTAGACTTGGAAGAAGAACAGTCCAAAGACGATGACCATACAACTCAAGAACACAATCACATATATTTCAAAAAGAAAGTAAGGAAAATGCTACTTACTGTGCTTGAAGGCCGTGTCTCAACTTGGTGTATAAAATAGTCTGCATTGCGATCCATTGGCCACCCTAACTTAAAACATTTTGGAGACCTAAGGAAGAAGTCATCCATTAGCACCATCGAATTGGGCACATAAGCCAGAATGTTCCCCCAAAACTTACCAAAAATATTCATTCAAATCATCATAATTTCTCCAGGACGAGTGACTTGCTGTGCCTCCTTTGTTTCGTTTTGCTTCCTTTTTATCAAAATAGATTACCATTGTTTAAGAGAAGAGTTTACCAGTAAATATACAAAAGAAAATACAACTACAGACAACCATACATTACCTTCCGTAGAACATCATATAATGGAGCTATAACATCCTTCAAAAATGATTCATCACCCATATTCCTTGCTGTTTGGTAGGTCTCTCCCGTGATAGGATGCACATTGTTATACAAAATTACATGAATTTCACTCGCCATCTACATTCTCAACGGCATAGAACATAATGAGTTTGGGTTAGATGACGATTATTGTAATAAGAACTAGGAAAATTCTAAGCAAAGTTCCATAAAGTTCAATGAAATACCTCCACATTTCTACTATACTTAGAAGTTTGTTACTTAAACTTGAATAACGTTCATGCTTTCAGCTATTGGCTAACAAAACAATGGGGGAGATTGTGTTCAAATTTTATGCTAGTGGGAGGAGATATTGCCAGGGATTATGGCCGACAATGGAGCTAAGGTGGACATGATGTGATCTCAAAGATTAATGGTGCTGTTTGCCTTGAAAGGATGAGATTAGTTTCGAGGTCAGCAGAAAATTAGCCCTACATACAAAACTCACATAGCAGACCCAAAATGGTCCTCGTTTGTTCTTTTTCTTTTTCTGTTTTCAAATGGCAAAATTAAGTTGTTTTTTTTATTGACCAATGTTGTTTCGTTATTAGCCAAGACATTTCCTAATTACAATGACAGAAATATGAAGTTTACTCAAATCTGTAACATTGGTACCACTCTGAATGCTTGATTTCTCTTAATACATACTTTTACCTTCCCTAAAACTAATTACTTTCCTATCTAAAAATACTCAAAAGATATATATCTTTTGCAAGTGTAAAGAGATTTTCAGCATCTTGTCCTGTAGCATGGAGATTATATGTGTATATATATTTATATAAGATAATTGCAATTTATCTATCTTGCAAGATAGAAAAGTCATATTAGATTCCTAGTTATAATGAACCACTACCTTCCTAAACACTTTCACAGTATAATAATATCCTACTAATGTACTACAATGAATAATTATAAAATCCCAGCAATAACAACTTCCCAAAAGATATAATTACATTCTAATTCTCTTTTCTCATCTTGTATCTCCCTGCCTTGGGCCTTTAACTCAAAACCTATTTATATTAAACACAGCCATTTGTAATTTCATGAGTTACTAAGAAAATGGAGAAAATCACTTATATTCAAGCACATTTTCGACCTATAAAAGTATGTTGCGGAAAATGGAAATGAAAAACACAACAGTATAATTGAGGAAAAATGAGAACGGCAATTCTAAACAAACAAAAAAAAAGAATTATTTAGATAACATCAGTATCCAGACTTTGCCCAACTAATTCCAGGGGCCCTGAACCTGAAGTTAACAACCGGTAAAACCTCCAGTGGCCTTGAGGAGGCTCAAACCTGGGACCTAGGAACAAATTTCAGAGATCTTACCAACTAAGCTACCCATTCAGGGTTGTCAATTCTAGAAAAATTTAGAAACATGAAAATCGCAAAAAAGAACAAGAAAACCCGGGATTTTTTACTACAAGCCTGAATTATTTTCCTGTTGCTATTTGTAATTGTAATAGAAACAAACTAGCTACTAGAGTTAGCTTCCTCAATATTTATTCAATTATTTTGGGCCAACAGGATAAATTGAGTCTAAGATTGATGTGAGTCAGTGAGTGAAAATTTTACTACCAAAAGAGACATTGGCAGAAGGAAATAGTAAGGGGGAAGAACTCGTCAGTCATATAAAGAAGAGATTTCCTCCAAGGTTCTTTGGTTTTTTGGAATGGGCAACATGTCTGAAATGGGTGATGTAAAACTTCATGAGAGTTTCCATGCAAGATATCTTTCAATTAAAGAAGGATTTAACTCCGTCTCTTTGTTAGAGCTAAAAACTGTATGATTAACCCTTGGTCCTCCAGCAAACTACCAATCATTTCAGTTATTAAGATAACAAATAACCCTTTTGCTTTTCGTAAAATACTTACTTCCATGATGACCATGAGTAAATCAAACTTAAATTAGTTTAGGTGTATTTGGCTTAGCTTTTAGGAGCTTGAACATTTCCTCCCAATCCTTCGCCCTCACCCCCCTCTTCCTCCACGTTCTCCCTCCACCTCTAACTTCTAAGAAGTTGAAAGGGGCCAGAATTAGAAGCTTGCAACTTCACTTGCTCTTTGTGCTAAAAGCAAGAAGGCCACAGAAATTTGGAGTCGTCTAATTTTATATTATGACTTTATGAGGTGGACAATTACATGTCGAACAGATAGATTTAAGTAAAAGGAGAATAATGCATATGGGAAACCAGTCAGCCACGCTTTTGGAGTGCTTAAAGTGAAGTAAGCTGGCTCTTGTGGGAAATATACAATGGAAGATTCTCTGGAAAATATATTCTTGGCTTATTCATAGTGATGATCGACAGGGAATCTGTGTTTGCGATAAGTGATAAGTAATAAGCCCCGGGTTATATCTATGATCAGAGTCGTCTGTTGGCACCCTTCGGCCTCAAGCAGGAGCAGTTCTAATGCAGCATATTGCAAGATATTGATAATTTGTATTGCAAGATAATGAATGTTTTCTAGATATATATTGATTACAACAAAAAAAAATAAACAAAAAAAAAACCTCATGCATGCAGATCCGCATATTGCCAGATATTAAATTTTAGGTAAATATGTTGATTACAAAAGGATTGTATTTTGGACCACTATGCATTCAGTAAGTTGCAAAATAACTCAAGAGTAAACTCACATTATGGAAAATATAGCACAGACATTCCGGCATGAACCGGATATTTGAAGCTTCACCCCAGATAAGAAGATAGAGTGCAACATACAAAAGCTCTAATTGCTGTATGTCAGCACCTTGAGGAAACCTTGAAATCCAACAAAACCAAGTCAATACAGCCTATTCGCCCCAATCATAAACGATAATAGTAAAGCAACAATGTTTCATGTCCACGGCATAAGAATGTTTACCTGAGATTTTTTTTACAATGAAGATAATCACACCATAATTCATAATTCTTAAAAATCTTCTCCCTCAGCTGGTGAATTGTATGGAAGGAAAGCTGCAGTGAACCTCAAGCAATGAATTTCCAAGAATCTAATACAAACAAACTGAAGCACAAAGTAAAGAAACAATGAAAGAAAAGACAAAGGTTTGCAACCTACCGTCTCATACTCTTCAGACCTCCTAACTCTCACATCCATATTTGCGAGTATCAATATTAAGTGCTCCCTCTGATTTGCAACATTTCCTTTCTTTTCACCCAGGGAAAAAATAAAGAAAAAGAAGAATGGCAATATTAGATCTTCAAATTTATCCAACTTGCATACCATCAGTGAAGGAACTAGGATGAATCAGAACATAACCCATACTCATCATAAACATACTGAACTAAAGTTTGTTTTTCAGATAACATGGGTATTCAGGCTTTGCCTGACTAATCACAGGGCCCTGAAGTTAACGATCAGGAAAACCTCCAGTGGCCCTGAGGAGACTCGAACCTGGGACCTCTGGAACAATCTCAGAGGTCTTACCAGCTGAGCTACCCACTCGGGGTTATACTGAACTAAAGTTAAGATGTCTCATTTTCTCATGATGTATAGTTGACACTCATGGACATTTTAATTTTCCTTCCTCTGAAAAAAATAAGCTCTCTCATGGACAGTTGATTAGTTGCCTCAAGTGATTATCAAGAGGGTTATGCAAAATAGGTTTCAATCAAAATACGTAATATATCCTATATTAATACAGTGAGTTGTCATAGCCATCGCTTGACTGTTATTATGCATAATTTTGTCTTCCTTTCCCCCATATCTAGTACTAGATAGAGAACAAAATGCATTTATGTAGTAGCTATACAACAATATGATAAACAGACAATGGTGGATCATGTTTCAGATTGTATAGCTGAGTTTGAAAGATAACTCAACTAGGAGAACCAGTTTTCTGTTTCAAAACTACCTTTTATTCGAAAATAATTTGTGGGCAAAGGATCATTTATTGTGTAATCACAAAAAAGGTACATATCAATCACATTGTGCTGGATCACAAATGATTCCTCACGAAAGAGATGTGATTTCCAACATGCATTGAAATGTAGTGAAATAATATAGCATGGTATAGTCAATAACTTGAGACACGACTAAATTAACTAAATATCACATTGGAGGAAAGAAGCTATATGTTCATCAGCCAACAAAGTTAAACAACTCAACAACAGAAGAGCATTTGTAATATTCACCTGGAACCCAAAAATAGATGCTAGCCAGTCAAGTATGTCGTTTATAGATTTGTCCCTGTATTCTGGCATAATAACATTCTCTTCTTGTGCATTTTGTGCTAAAGGAATTCGGGGCATTGGAAGATTGTCCAAATTACGTATCGCACGGATTGCAGCTTTTATCTAATTACAAATATAAACATAATTAAATTAGGCAATTACATATTAACACACACACAAACACAACAGCACAAACACATCTTGTATGTAACCTCAGGAAGTTCCATAATCGCGGGTTTGACCCCAACAGCGAACAAGGGAAGAATGTTGTAGTGCTCATACTGCTCTCTGTTACGTTCCACTTCCTTGGCATAATTTTCTGTCTGTGGTCAACTTAACATCAGGAACCAGTTTATTAATCTTATTTAACATGAATGTAAAGCACACATTGTTTCTATGGACATGGAAAGTGATACCAAAATTGAAGCAACAACATTGTACATGGTAGTATGAGTCAAACCTCTTGATCAACTTTTGCATAGGGTACCACTGTCCTCAAAACGTCATACAGCACAGTTGCTATCTGGTAAATCTTAGCCATTTCTTCCCTTAAAGGAGCAACAGAAATGGGTAAGTGTTATATTTAACTCGTAGCAGAATACATTTTTGCCACTATCGAGGAAAGAAGGGGCATCCTTCAAGAAAAAGCTGTTTCCTTACCCTTCTCTCTTTTATTTTTTTCAATTTCAATCCCCCCTTTTTTTCCCTCAGTGCCTTTTTTTTTCCTTGTTGTCCTTTTTGTACGTGTGTGTGTGTGTGTGTGTGTGTGTGTGTGTGTAGGGTGAGAGAAGCAGGAGAATCTGCCAGTAAGACTTACGGTGTCTTTGTGTGTTGACCCTCTCTAATATTCTTCTCACAGAAGTTCTGGTAGAACTTCTGGATTTCCCTTGGATCACTTTTAGCTAGTATTGGGCGAGTTTCTGACTCCTCCTGTAAAGATTAAAACTCAGAAATATCTTAGCACGGACAATGAAACTGGAAAAACATAGATGCTGAATGTATTATGAGTTATGACTAGTGAGACTATCGCTCATTTGCTTTCTTCATAGGAGAACCACATATGTTTGACGAATACTATAGCCTCCTTACCTGTACAGCTGTACTCGGTATATGTCATATGAAGATTAAGTAAATGAAACATCATGGAGGACCAGATACAACCAGAAGTGGCAAGAGGGTGACTTTTTACACTGTTAAATTGATATGAGTTCTTAATTTATATGGCGGCATCCAACAAATTTAATTCAAAATGCCTTGCGAGTTTTTCTGTAAGAGCTCTCTCATATACTTCAAATTGTGCTCTATGTTTCTGGATAAAAAGGGATTCTAAAAACAGCTGTTTAGCAATTATTAAAAAAGTCAGAGGCAACATCTTCCAAAATGTTAGAGGCAAGAGGGTGACTTCAATGCTAGGATTATTGCTGCTCAAAACTCATATCACATCCTGAACCTCCAATTAACTCCTTAATAGATCATGGCAAGAGAACTAAATTGAGTATTTGTAAGTCAAGCAATATGTAGTCAGAAGCCACTATTCATGAGACAAATTACAAGAGAACGGTCATTTGTTGTGCAATGTTCCAGTATATTTTCTTGGATTTAACAACCTTGAGCCAAATGGGACTTATTTCTCTATCCGGTAGATGCAGCCAAGTCAGTCAGTCTCAACATTCTGATCCAAAAGTTGTCAGCCACTTAACAACTTACACTTTCGGGTCACTAGAAAAATTTTCTCAGAAGTGGATATGTTAATAATGCTACGTAGGTAGCACAAAAGACTCTTCTATGAACAATTATTTTCACCATAGCTTTAAATATTCATTGACCACAATCAAATCTTCAGGGGTGTAAAGGTTCATACACATGGGAATAACTTTCTTCTCTTTTACGTCTGCTAGCTTCCCGCAATCAGTGACAACGAAATCAACAGATTTCCTCAAGGCCCAAATTAACAAGTTGAACTGTTCTAACAACTACAGATAGATATTAACACGTGGAGCATGTGTCTCCAAATTGTCTTATCCCTAAACACAATAAAACCCAGTCTCGAGTTCTCCACCCAAAATTGTCACAAGGGTTCTAAAGGCAGAACATATGTGCTCTGCTACTGATACGAGTTCTTCGATGATCCATCAACCATATAAGTGAGATAAGGTAGAGGAACATATAAGAAAGTAAAGAACAAGTAGTGCAGACGTAGATAGTCGTCATACAATCTTTTAGGAATCTCAAGTATAGTTGACAAACAGACAAAATCTAACCAGCCCAACAGAGTCCAATTGTTTTGAGGGCTTGTTTAACTAGCAATGAAGACTGAAGAGTTCTTCAATTAGGAAAGGAGTTACTCCCACCTTCTCAAGTCTATGCAATAAATATGTCTTGAATTGTCGAACACCACGCCCACTTGATGTTGGATCCGCCTTGTGAGCCTTCTCAAATGCATGAAAGCGGCCTGGTTGATGAGTTACACACACAAACACAAAAACAATCATATATAAAAGGTTAGAAGAAGCATGATCTTTATTCACTTTTGAGTTAATAAAACAAGTATGTTGTTTGGATGCTCTAATACATCACCAACAAATATAGTTATTAAGTTAAAGATATATCTCAAGGAAGCTACTTTTTTTTGCTCGTCAAAAAAAAAAGAGGGTGCAAGTGAATGGCGACCGAGGCACCCACTGGCCCCGTCAATGTAGCACCAACAAGGGGCTAGTATAGTTCCTAGAAGCCAGCAGACACAAGGCATGGGGGATCTCAAGGAAACTACTTATCCTCCAAACAACTCCCTCCATTCCAAACTAAACTTCTCAATGGAATTGCAAGAGAACATGAATATTGCTTCTCAACTCTCTCGCCTTTCAAGTATGATATTATAGCAAATAACAACTTTGGCAAAGTTTGCCAAATAAAAAAATCCCCCTATATCAAGATTTTTGAAAAATATCCCCCTTCAAAGCCCCTCCGCCCTGAAGACCCCCCCCGGAAAGAAGCCTTATGAAGGGTTTTCCGGCCAAAAAACGCAAAGGAGATTTTGCCCTCACATATTATGCTCGTGACCCAATAATCCCTATAAACCATTTCCTCTCTTCCTCACTTCTATCTCTCCAAGTCTTAGAAGCTTCTTCCGCAAAGTCCATTTGCATTTCCAACTAAATTGGTTGAAATATCATCATGGGTGCACTGTCGACCGCGAAAGGGACTGAATAAGAGAGTTCACCATTTCCTGGAAATTTGTCAAAGTCACTCATTTTCCCCAATCTCGGTATTCAATTCGCCCCTTCTAGTGCAGGATTATGCTGAGAAGTATGACCTTCACCTAATGATCCTTGTTCATGAGGAGGTGCATCTTGATTGTTTTGAGGTTCAGCTGGAAGCATGCTAAAGGTAGAAATCCTGGTGTATAGACGCCCTGAGTCCTCAACTTTGTGGGTGGCTTAAAGGGACACATGAAGGCAAAACTGTCCTTCTCTGTACTTTTATGCTGGGAAACCCTTCAAAAGTGCTCTTGTGGGGTATCTCAGGTTGGAGGGGCTTTGGAAAAAAATTATTTTGAATTTCTAAAGGCTCTTGACAAATTCTTCCACTTTTGCTAAAAATTCAATTGGTAGCCTTGATAAAATATAATGTATCCATTCCTTTTGAAGCTTGCACCCGGTACAGTGATACCCCCTGAAGTTCAAATGCACCATGTCTACGACTCTACGCCTTCTTGCCGAAGGCTTTAGCCTTTATTAAAACGATTAGTATACAAGACTACTTAACCAATTATCTACAAGCATACTGAAAATTCCCAATCAAGACATGTCAAATACAATAGTTCTGCTAAAATATTCCTCATTTTCCAAACAATTGCAGATTAAACCCTAAAATCACACAAATGACAAATCAAACCCCACATACTCAAAGTTAAACAAACACAATCAATTATCATCAAACAATCATTATTCAGTGAATCAAATAGAAGTATAGAGAGAAACATACATAGATAAGCAACCCTAGGGTTTTCCTTTTCAACTTCATTAGCAACCCTAAGAATAGGAGCAATAACAGCAAGCGAAGACGGAACAAGCTCACTATCAATTGGCACACTCTCATCTTTAGTAGGATCAATCATTGTCGGAGCTCGTGTCATCCGTCTCGATACCGACCTCGGTGGCAATCCTCCTCCGACAACATCGTTGTTGATATTGCTGCCGCTCGTACTCGCCATCGCCACCGCCCGCCACTGTGATCGCCGGCAGCAGCTTCAAATTCTCTCTCTTTTATCTCTCTAAGAATCTCTCTCCTCGTATGAGTGTGAAATGTGGAAATTGAGGAGAGAGAGTGAAGAGACATCTTTATGATGAAGAGGAAAGAGAAAGAGAGAGAGATTATACCTTGTGTGATAAGTGGGGCAACAATGGAGAGGGAGAGAGAGAGTTGCTTTATCGTATAATAAGGGTTTTGATTGATTTCTCTTTCAGCACGAAAAGAATGGAAAAACTTTGTCTTTCTTTGTTTGGAGTTAAAATTGAAATGAAATCATATATATTTATGTCACAAACAGAGAAAGGAGGAGAGAGAAAGGAGACTGTGAAATGGAACTTTGGGAAGGAAAAGAAAAAGAGAGATGAAGCAGAAAATGCTGGGCACAAACTGAGAGTTTCCTGGGGGTTTTCTTTTTTGAATGGGGGCGCTTTTTGCTTTGGAGAGAGACTATTTAGGCAGGCATTAGCGACTGTCTTTGTCTGTTGATTCAATTAACTAAAGTAAGTTGGGGCGGGAAAAAGTTTTGTGTCCTACTACATGACATTCTCCTATAGTATCTCTCATTGTATCAGTCAAAAACTGACCCGACTCGTAAATCTTGTCCGACCTGTTGTTCAAAGTTCTCGCAAAAGTTTTTCGACCCTAAATCAGATTTGACCCTAACACGTTAAACTTGAAAATTTTTAAATCAAATTCGATCCATTTATGAGTTGACCCGTTTGACGTAAAAATTTAATTTACATCTTATATAATGAATAAAAAGATATATGGAAATGCATTTTTACAAGTGAGGCTGTTATTTTCCCGAATCAGTTGTCCTTATAACCACTTGAGGTGACTTTCACCCTTAATTGACATATCGCTACATTTTTAAGACAAATCATAAAAATAAATTTATATTCATAGTATCTAGAAGTTAAATAATATTAAACTTTTCTTAATACTTCATTTTAACAAAATATTGGTTAAGAATTAATGGAGAAAAAAATGTTAAATGGCGCTTCTAACCCGGTGGGTCAACCCTAACCCGGAAACTCATGGTCAAGAGCCTTTCTCAACCCGAATTCGAAAGTGATCCGACTCGAAATTGACTCTACCACGTTGCAAAGGAACTCGACCCGCCCGACCCGTTTGATAGGTTTACCTCCTATTAAACCTGATCAAACTGAGTCCGGCCCGTCCAACCCGCCTGACCAACCCTTGCTTGGGATGGGTATCGGTAGTAAATTCCAGCCTTAATCCGGGTTTAGAGTTTGTCCAATAGCCCAAAAAAAATTCGGGACGGGATATGGATTGCACTTATGGCCCTTTCTTGACCCTACCCAACCCAAAATTTAAATGACTTGCCCAAAATGTTCCCTAAATAATCTTCATCTGAAAGTGCAAAACTATATCTCAATTTTCAAAAGCTATCACATCCATGTTGACTCTCCCTGCTCCCTCTCTAAACTCCCCCTTATTGCTCATGTTACCGACCACCGTACACCGTCCATGGAACAAGAAAACGTGTACGGGAAAAATCTGAAATCAGGAAAAACTTTTAGTTCTTGGAAGATCAAACCCATTTGGAACAAGAAATTTATCCTCCCTAACTACTTTATGTCTCCCAAACTACGTACCCTCTCTACATATATTCATTTCAATCTCCACCATCCCTCTTTGTGTGGTATTGTAAAGCTTAGGTGTTGTGTTGTGTGTAAATTTAAGCAAACTTAATGCATGAAGTAATAACTAACCAATTGCAGACAATGGGTGTAAATGAGCCTAGATGAGTCGAGTATCTTTGTCTATGTACCCGACTCATTTATTAACGAGTATCAAATTTGTGCTCATGCTTGGCTCGTTTATTATCAAGTGAGCTTTGACCAAAATTTGACCGAGTATGTTCACGAATAGCTGACGAGTACACTAAATTGTTTGGTATCATTACGTATGATAATACTATCGAGCCGAGTATTAGGGTGCTCATGCTCGGCTCATTTCCTAAACGAGTATCAAATTAGTGTTCATACTCGACTTGTTTATTATCGAGCGAATTTTGATCGAGTACGTTTGCGAGTAGCACGAGTGCTTTGACTCGTTTACTGCCCCGTTGCATACAATAAAAAGGGGAATGAAAGCTTTGAAAAAGCGAGCTAGCCCTCCCCCGTCCGACGCCCGAAAGAGCTCGGTATGGGTTGTGGACTTGTGGTTCGACCCAATTTCTTGGGTAACTTTTTGTTATTGTGGTTCGGCCTGACTTATGATCATGTCTCCTAATATCTGGAGTCACTATATTTTCTACAGTATTATATCTCCTTCCCTTTTATTCTTTGTCATTTCTTTCTTACTTCAGTAAGTACTTAGTTGTCACCTTAAGGAAAATGCATTTGGTATACTTGGTGTATATAACACTCTAATATCGCTCATCTGACATCGATGATGGGATTATTGGATTTTTAACTTACTGAAATGGGTGTATAATATACTGAGATCTGAGTGTATCACCATCATCATGCTAAATCAACGTTTAAGATAGAAACTGTGTTATATGAGATTAGAGGGAAGGGAAAACTTCTCTTTGACTCTCTAAACGACATAAATCCTTATTGGCTTAGTCGCCACTTTCCGAAGAAATCTTAAAGCAATTTTCTTTTTGCTAAGTCGTCACCCTCTATAAGCCCTAAACAACTTTATCTGACTCTGGCTTAGCCGCCACCTAAACAAAGGTATGTTTTAGATTTGAGCATGACTTGAGAATTGCTTTTTCTAATTTTGTCTTGCGTAATTGATAATATGAGTTCCTTTCTGCTCTTTAGTTATTCCAACTATTGTGGGAAATATCATAATGAGACCGTACAAGGGCCCACTTAAGTCCAAAAAGAGATTACCTTGTTGCTTGATAGATGGGTAGAGTTATTTATAAACCATTTTCAATCCCTACATTCTTATGGTGTAGGACATGAGGTGTTACAGTCTAATATGTGAATATACCAATAATTGTTATGACAAACATGAAATGTATGGTCATTCTTTAGCTTTCTATTCCACCATAGTTACTCCTTATGCTAATGGCTGGCACTGTTTTTTTTTCTAAGCTTTTAGTTCATGGACCTGTTCTTTTCGTCGTTTCCATGTTGCATTCCGTTCCGTCCCGTTCCGTATTTTGTACTTCATTTTGTCTCATATTTTCTTTCATTATCCACGCTACGCCGTTCCGTTCCGTTTCTCACCGTTCTGCATCATTCTGTTGAAGAGAACATGGCCTTATAATTATATCTTTTGCTATATAGATGCTGCCAAAGGCGATTAGTTTAAGTTGTTATGTCAATTTGATCCTCTCATATAAATGGAGTAAAATGGTTGTTTGTGGAATATTCCATGTACTAGTTGGTTTCGTGGTTCTAGTTTGCTATTGGAGTACTTCTTCTTCCAAATTTTGAAATTGATGTCCTATCATTCTATTTCGTCAATGAATCTCTTCCTTTTCTAACTTTCTTCTATTATAAGCTTAAGCATTGTGTTTTATTCGGTATTGGTATTCTATTTTTTTGACTAAGTAAAACTACTCATCCTCCCTTTTTACGTGTGACGTTGAATAACAAGATCCTCCTTAAGTGGAGATTTGGATTTGCTAAGGGCTAAATGAACACTGACCTTTATTGCTTTGTTAACATCTCATGTAAGTTGTTTATTATCAAGCCACTTATTGACTGCTGTACGACAATTTTCTCGATTTCTCTGGTGTTCTATTTGTTGCACAAGCTAGTTAATGACTAATGTGGTTTTATTTGGAGAGATGTTCCACAATCATCACCCTGTTGTTTACTAAAACTTTTTATGTAATTGCTAATTCTTTCTCTGATCATTTTTTTTGGTGCGGTGCTTTCTTTGAGCATTTAGATTAGGATTCTGGCAGTGGTTGGGTCGTAAGAGCTTGAAAGGGAATCTCCAAACTAAGGCATACAAGCACTTTGTTTTTTTTGAACGACAAATAAACCTCCAATTTTGTTGTAAATGAGGTTTGAACTCAAATCATTGTTGGAAATAAGTGGGAGTGCGTCACTACGGTACCCACCCTAAACTCACAGAAGCACTATATTTTAGTAGTCAAGAACCATTTTTATTGATGTTATATACTAGCCTAGTTACCTCCATGATCTATTTGTATTTAAACATATGCATACTCTTATCTTTTATTCTCCTTTCCAAAAGCTCCGTGTAATAATAAGTGATGACCAAAACACCCTATCACCAATTGCCATACCAAATGACATACGGTGTAGGCCATTTTCGTGTTTTTTTTTGGGGTTTGACCACAGGTTCACCTAAGTTATTTGAGTCAATACTAATCTTGTTCGCACCGGTTGACCCACAAAGGGTGTAAGCGATTTTCATGTTTTTTTTGGGGGTTTGACCACATGTTTACATAAATCCTTTGCGCCAACACTAATCCTGTTCGCACTGATTGACTCACAAAAGGGTAAACTGTTCCCGTAAGTAGTTTCTCTATTTATAAGATTTAAACTCTCAACCTTATTTAAAGGAATGAGAGCGCCGAACCACTCATACAAACCACTTATTGGTACTTTCAATACAGATTAGGTGGATCAAGATTTTTGAAATGCCATACATAAACATAAAAGTACTTGCATGGAGTCCTATGTTTGTGTAATACCGAGACACCCAGTTCCAAAATGGCAGAGCAGTAACGAAGCAACATCTTTATCATCACGAAATGTAGGCATTTATGGCCATCTTATGTTGTCTAGGAGATGAAATTTAGACACCACTATTTGCAACGGCTATAAACCGGCAAACGAATTAACTCCAATTGCTTGTGACTAGGATTATCATATCAGACTTGCAGCGCAGCATGGTGTCAAAACTAAAATAAATGCTTTCATGACGGAGCAACATAGCCTTTTTTTTTCCCCAACTTTTCATTAAAGAATGCAATGTGATGTCTAGTAACATGAAATGTAATATCAAATCAAATCCAATCCTTTTTTTTTTCTTTAATTTCCCCTTTTTATGTAACCTTCATAATACAACATCAATTAAAAAACTGTTTAAATCAACAAGGGTGGTGGTCTAGTGGTTCCAAACTTACATGAGTTCGAATTCCCATTCCTCTCCATGCCTTGTGTCTGCTGGCTTCTAGGAACTATACTAGCCCCTTGTTGGTGCTACATTTATGGGGCCAGTGCTTGCGCTGGTTGTTCAGCTAGTCTGATATGTTCGCTATTGAACACGAGAGTCCGAACATGATGTAGTAGGGGGTGCCTCGGTCTCCATTCACTTGCACCCTCTTTTTTTCTGAAAAAAAAAAAAACGGTTTAATTTTAAAAAAAAAGCACAAAATTTCACAAGGGGGTCCACAGTTCAAATCTAAGAAGCTGCAAATTCAATCCTGACCATTGAAGATCAAATTCATCCATGATCAACGGCTGTGATCAGTTTTGATCTTCCAAGTTCCAGCCTTTTGGGTTCTCTCCAGCTAGGCACTTGGGTTTTTGAGTCCTTTGACTCCTCCACCTCACCCCCACTGCTTTCGTTTCTCTCTCTCTCATTCTCTCTCCTCTCATTTCTAACATCCATCTATATGATATTCTGACCAATTTTCCCTTTTTCCATTTGTTAGTCTTTCAAAAATACCCAGTATATGCAAAATTCTCACCTCACTTATTAATATTATCACTCATAATTTTGCCCTCTTTCTGGGTTTTTCTCCATTGCAAAAACAAAGCTTCTTTTCCAGCTACATTTGATCCCTTTGAACTTTTTTCTTGTTTTCTTTATCCCCATAAATCAATTGTACCCCACCTACCATTTTCACCCTTTTGCATTTGAGTGAAAATCAAATATATCTTCAACCCTTTCACATTTGGCTTGAGAAATTAACAATCTGTTCTGGGTTTTCTTTAGTTATTGCTTTGCTTTTTCATCATTATTTCTTTTTCTAGGTCCTTTTGCAAGCCTTCTACACTACTCCAATAACCAAAGCTGTGACCTTTTTGTTGGGTCTTTTGTGAGTGGTAATTTTTTAGGTCTACATTGGCCTATCTATGCTTGTTGAGTCTCTTTCGGCTCTTAGGCAAGTCCTTTGTTTGCTTCTTAGCTGGGTTTTAGAGGAAGAAGATCAAGGGGGTTAGATTTTATCTCCCAGCAAAAAAGGTAAATGCTTTCCTTCAATGAGAATACTATAGTGAAGCTTTTATTTACTTAATTTGTTTTGCATTTGATTTTTTTTCTCTCTACCTAGTATCACTTTTGACCCTTTTCTTTGACTTGGATCACAAGTGATGCTAATGCCGGAATTGATCCCTTTTGTCCTTGATTTGGGAACTTGGTTCAGAATGTGATATTTATATGTGTTTGTGCTTATCATTAATCTCTTACTAACTATTGTAAAGAATCTGTGATTGACTTCAGGCACTAAGACAATTTGGGTTGCAATAAGATAATTTCAGATCTATCAGATAACTAAAATGGGTGTTTGGAATTTGGATTCATTTTTGTTATTAATTTTTTTATGTAAAAGCTTTTCAAGAATCAATAATTTTAGCTATTTTTTGAATTTCTTAAATTTTTTGGGTAGGGCCTCTCACGGTATCTGAACCACATTTCACATATCAAAATAGTGGGCATGACTCTGGTTTTTTGCCCTTTCTGACAAGTTTTTGGGTTTGTGTGGATGGCTTGTCTCCTTTGGCTGATGGGCATTATGTTAATATAAACCTTAAAATACATTTTCATGGTATACCAGGTGGAGATGTATAGGTTCTGCAACTGATAGTGTGAAGTAAAGGTGACCTATTCTTGCTTTGGTGTTGGTGGGTTAAAAATGTCCTCTGATGGTTCACTGAATGCAAAACTTTCACAGAAGACAGCGCTGGGTCTTAAGCTGTGGGTTCTGATTGGTATATGTGTTGGTGTGTTTATTGTTCTGATTCTTTGCATCTTATCTGTATGGGTCACGTTTCGGAGAAAATCTAGAAGAAGCCTGGACAAGTACCCCCTCTCTCAGATTCCAAACGTTCCCAAAGATATAAGAGTTGATAGGATTGGGACCTCATATCCTCGTGAGCATCATGATAGTTTATCCCTCAATGTCCATAATATATCAAGTAACAGAAATTCAGAAAAAATGCTAGTTCATTTAGGTAGGAGCAAATCCAGTGACGCTGACACCATGAGCCAGTGCAGCTCGATTCATCATCATGATAGGGCTTATAGTTCGCAGTCTGGAGAAGATGGAAGTTTTGGCACCTATCCGAAGAATGCTTCAGCATCTTACGGGATTGCATCTGCATCACCTTTAGTTGGTTTGCCGGAAATATCACATTTGGGGTGGGGACACTGGTTTACACTTAGGGATCTTGATATGGCAACTGGCCATTTCTCTGCAAGTAATATTGTTGGGGAGGGTGGTTATGGTGTTGTTTATAAAGGAACACTAATCAATGGAGCTGAAGTAGCTGTGAAGAGACTTGTCAATAATTTGTAAGTTTATACGTGGATTCTCAAGCATATGAAACATACATTACTACTTCTGATGCCACTGTTTTGAACCTAGTTTGGTATTGATTGGCATGTGACAGGGGGCAAGCAGAGAAAGAGTTTAGGGTAGAAGTGGAAGCTATAGGTCATGTTCGACATAAGAACTTGGTGCGGCTTTTGGGCTACTGTATTGAGGGAGTTAACAGGTGACATTCGCCATCTTTCCTGAAGTAAATAGAATTTCATACCGAGTTTTTTTACCAATATCCTGGCAATTGAGTGCCTCATTGTGTATTAATGTTGGCAAATACTTACCATGGTCTGCAATATGTTGACCATTTCTTTGCCTAACTATCTTCCAATCGGTAATTGAATTTTCAGTTTTGGTTACTCAGGATGCTAGTGTATGAATACGTGAATAATGGCAACTTGGAACAATGGCTTCATGGAGCTATGTGTCAACATGGTACCCTTACATGGGAGGCGCGCATCAAGGTTCTTCTCGGGACAGCTAAGGCGTAAGTCTATAATTTAAACTGGTTTTCTTCTGCGAAAATAGGCATGAGATGTCTATGATTAATGAATGTGACTAGGTACCCTTTCTCTCCCTTCAGAGATGGGAAAATGAGAAAGTAGGATGAATGAGAAACATATGGTTTCTGTCAGATTGCTGACAAAATAGGGTAAAATTTTGTAATTGTCATTTTTTATCAGCATTATTGACCCTATCAAACTGTGACTGTTTTTTGCAGGCTTGCCTATCTGCACGAGTCAATAGAACCCAAAGTGATACATCGGGACATCAAATCAAGCAATATATTGATTGATACTGATTTTAATGCCAAGGTTTCAGATTTTGGATTGGCCAAGCTCTTGGATTCAGGAGAAAGTCACATAACCACCCGAGTAATGGGTACTTTTGGGTGAGTTTCAAATTAATGTTATGTTACAACTTACATTCATGCAGGTGCTGGCCTGGCTGTCATGCTTTCCAGCAAGTAATTAGAAACTACTTTTCATAACTCTTACTGATATGGAAACTATAGGTATGTGGCTCCAGAATATGCTAATAGTGGCTTGCTGAATGAGAAGAGTGACATTTATAGCTTTGGTGTCCTACTCCTGGAAGCCGTAACCGGAAGGGACCCTGTAGATTATAACCGGCCTGCCAATGAGGTATAGGTCATTAAGTCATTATGGTACTTGTTATTGACTTTCAATGCAGCATCACTTGAGCATCTGGAACCCCACTGAATCAACATTCAACAGTATATTTTCCAAACTGCTTGCCCCCCCCCCCCCCCCCCCAAGAAAAAGAACAAAAGAATAGTGAACATAGAATGTAAGTATTGTCCTAATTGTTCTTGGATATTCTGCTGGTAGGTCAATCTTGTGCTCCAACAACCCCCCCCCCCCCCCCAAGAAAAAGAACAAAAGAATAGTGAACATAGAATGTAAGTATTGTCCTAATTGTTCTTGGATATTCTGCTGGTAGGTCAATCTTGTAGAGTGGCTGAAAATCATGGTAGGGACTAGAAGGGTTGAAGAAGTCATAGATCCAAACCTCGAAGTTAAGCCTACAACCCGGGCGCTGAAGCGTGCGCTTCTTGTAGCTCTCAAGTGTATTGATCCTGACCCAGAAAAAAGACCCAAAATGAGTCAGGTTGTACGAATGCTGGAAGCTGATGAGTTTCCGAACTGAGAGGTATCCTCTCTTCTGATCACTTGAAGCTGTGTCTTTATTTTGCTTTCCTATTATGGATATTTTTTTATTTGTTTGATGCTTTCTCCCCATGTATCTTTGGTCATCAAATTAGGTCCCCCCCCCCCCCCCCCCCCCCCGGAAAACCCCCAAGCAAGTCGTGCAAAGAGTAAATGTGTTCCACATTCGGTTTGAAGTGCCAACTGCCAAGTAATATGTGCTTCTCTATCCTGCTACATACATACCCACATCTTTATAATATATAATTGCTACTTTATTAGGATGCAGATATAAATTAATGTTGTTAATGTCAAGAGCCCTAGATTTTAGATAGGATTGATCCCTAGGCTGCTGGAAATCAGTGTTGTGTTAGGGTATGATACCAGTGGTCTGTGAAACTCTTAGTGGAAGGCGTGAAGGACAGAAACCCATGGGTTAGATCAAATGATTTCTTAACCTTGGCTGCTTGGCTCCTCACAATCTAATGATAAATGATAGGAATTAGCACATGACTCCCTTGCATGGTTGTTGGCGCATTGTTTTCTTAACTTGATTGCACTTCATTATCGAACTTGCTTCTCTGCTCGTGTCAGGCTGATTATAAAAGAGTGATTGAGTAGATGAGGTAGTGGAGTAGCACCAAGAAAGGAAACTTCTTGTGTGTGCAGGGACTGCTAGGCAGCTTTTGCGGCACAGTGGCACATTCTTTAATTTGAACGATGGTTGTCTGCCAGGGGTTGTGGGGTGTGGGAAGATTGAGACAGCTGTGGTTTTCTTTTCTCCTTTCAAGTTACAAGATTACATTGTTTCAAAAAGGTACAACAATCATGATACCATTTTATGGGACGGAGGAAGTATCATGACCCTTTGGTTATTGTTCAAGTGCATTTGATTAGACCAACCAAACAGTCTAGGCTGCTTCCTTCTTTTAGATAAGAAAAGCTTGTATCAATAGAAATCAGAAGTACATCTTAAGAGGAAAAGGAATCCTCTAGAGGAGTCTAAAAACAAATCAGCCGAGTGAAGCAAAGCATGTGTAATAGGATAGCCATAAAAACTCCCCGCAGCCTTAGCCACAAAGAGCCTAAGTAGACTACCCTCTCCCACAACAAATCAACTGACATAAAAACGCAAGTAGAAACTCTAGCAGTCCTCTCAAGCCAAATACACCATAGGGCCGCAAAATAGCATTCTTCCACTGCAATTTCTTCTCCTTCCTCCCTAAACTCACTTGCATATTCTACTTAGCAGTGACTGGACACACCAAAGTCTCACCCCTGACAGCAAATAAATCAAGGCTGCTTCCTAGAACTGGTTTCCACAAATCCACATGGGCTATCTATCAGTTTGGTTGGTTTTATAGTCGAAGTTCCTCAGTGGTTTCTGATCTATCTTTCCTGAACTTGCGAAAGCAGCTTGTTTTGAATGAATTCTTTGCTCAGGCTGATAAATGACAAATCTGTCCACTTTTTTTATTTTATAATTATTTTTATTTTTTTTAATCAAATGTCATTTACGTGCATGCACTTGCATTTTATTTTATTGGCTCCTTTAGCTGGAAATTTTCCCATTCTCAGATAGGATAATGGGTACAAGAGGGTTATTCAAGGGTGAAAAGTGGCATTAATTAAAAAGAAAGGAGGAAAGGGAGGGGTAGATACGTAGAAACTACAGTTAGAACCAATGGTTAGGTGTGACAGTGGGGTTCAAACACTATAGAGGTTCCCATCAGATTGTTGAACATCTAACTAACATATATCTTCCTGCCTTTGTGCCATGGGAGTCCAGCACCTCACGAATTGGTTGTGGGCTTGTGGCCCTTTTTACGAAAGATGATTCGATTTTGATAAAGGACTAAATTAGAGTGGCTCATTAAGCACATTTCTTATATATTGTGAAGTTGCCGATGGACGTTGCTCTTCGGATCAATGGTCCAACGGAAATGGCCTGTCCAATTTCATGGGGGTATGGCCGTGTACACCTGACTCCTCCCCCACCCCACCCCCCTTTACCCCACCTTGGCAGGAGCCTTTTTGGAGACATATGGATGATGTTTACATTGATGTTTAAGAGATCATGTACACTTTGTGGAAGAATTTGTAGCTGTGAGCTTCTTTTGAAGATCAATCATCTAAATATATCCAGTTGACCTGTTGGCTATCTAACTCAGAACATGTTCAATTGAGTCCTAAAAGGATTAAACCATCACTATTGATAATTCTACAGACAGGAAAATGACCTGCCTCAATCTCAGCCCTAGTTTTGTTGTTGGTAAAACATAGGCCTGCACCACGTAAAAAAAAGGGGGTTTCTCCAGCTTGCTCCTGCAAGTTAGGATGAGACAATCGACCGGAGGGACTAAACGTAGTACTGGAAGGAGTATTTATACTCTTGCTTCTTCCGAGAATCTGTCATGAATCATGAATGAATGTTTTATTCTTCCAAGTCGTCCCGCTTTCTTGAGCAGCCTTAGCTTCCAGTTTACGATGGTTTTGTGGGTAGAGGTATATTTTATAATGATTCTTTTAGTTGCACCTTTCAAGAAACATCATGCTTCTGACTGCAAACTATATAAGTTTGATTATATTGTAAAATACATGGCTGGGTTGAGAATATAATCTTAAAAATATACTTTGCAGGATCGCAGAAATAAAAAGAGCCGGACAACCAGCATGGAATTTGAGATTGTAAGGGAGAACACTATTTTAGCAGGTGATGAAAATAAGGTGGGAGACATAAAGAGCCATACACCTGGAACAAGCCATGGATAGCATCAAGCCGGAACATGGCATAATGAATCGGATACTTGACACAGCCACTAATCTCTTACTGAATCACATACCTTTTTTTTCCGGTCAGATATTTTGCTTGATTGCTCATTCCTCCATGGTAAGACCTGTTTTGCTTTCTTGCACATGAGAAATTGCTCAGGCATGGGCTGGCAGGAACCAAGGAAAGAGTAGAATGCCGAGAGGCGCTTTTGTACAGATATGAACAGAGGAAAGTATGCTATGTTTTATTATTGATTATAATTTACGTTTCAATATTTCTCCCCGTCTACATTCTTAAGGTGGGATGAAATTCTTTGTACTTTTTTGGCTCACTTTCTGTCTTTCTTTGAAAATTTAATCTCTGTATCTAACCATTATTATACATTTGAAGATCATGTATCCCCTTTTTCCGATTGATCTTATTTGGTTGTGTAAACCATGTTAGCTGAAACTATCATGAAATATGTATCATTAGCTGTTCTGATTCTCCATCCGGTACGGTACAGTCGTCATGGGGATCCTATCAACTCTGTATAGCCATGTATATCAAAAGTTCACGAGGGTACATAAGCTGACAAAGGTAAATAGTCACATTTTATTTAAAGAATTTAATCACTTGATTGTCTCAACTATTGTTACATCAAAGCCTCAGATGACATGCTGAAAGTTGAAACACCCATATTGTCTCGCGGATCATGCCATTTGATAAGCCAATGTTGGTTCTCAGAAGTGTGCAAGGGGAGGAGAAACAAGCAACAAGGTCATTTGAGGCACAGAGATGAAAGAGCCTTTCAACCACGGCCATGGTTTATTACCCGGGAAGCTCCTCCTTGCTTTCCGACCCTCCTTAGAATAGAATTGGATCACCCCTGAGCCCTTGGTCGTCAGATCGTCGCCTCTCCCGCTCCTCCTCTGGACTGGCCCTGACTACACCTTGGAGGAGTGGACTAATGGAAGGAAGATGGAGTATAAGTTGGACAATGTATGAGAAATCGAGAGAGAAGAGAGGTTGCAGCCTGCAGGAGAAGATTTGTGCAGGGAAGATGTAGTAGGAGAATCATAATGAAAGCACTCCTTAACTTATTCATAATATAGGAGTGGTTTATATTTATTTGATGGTAATTAAAACATCGCAATACAGAGAATAGGGTAATTAAGCTTAGTTCACGACAAGCCAAGAGTCTCTGAACTCTGAAGTTGTAGTATTTACTTACACATGCGTATTAAGTTCAGTTCCTTGTCCTGCCAATAGCACCTCCTCCAACACCTCCATTCCCGGCACCACCAACGCCTGGTAATGCACCTACACCTACACCTACACCGACACCGACACCAACACCAACACCTGCACCTACACCTGCACCTGCACCATCACCTACACCCGCATCTACGCCTGCACCTGCACCTATACCTATACCTGCACCTATGCCAAATCCACCACCAGCACCAGGTAACGGGGCACCTACTCCTACACCAGCTCCGACTCCTACCCCTAGCCCTACACCCGCTCTGACTCCTACCCCTGCACCTACACCTGCTCCGGCACCTGCCCCTGCACCTACACGTATATTACCATTCCCCACACCGATGCCAATAAATGGCTGGCTCTCGGAAATCATGGCCAATGCAGCCAGCAAAAAGTACACAAGAGTTAATGTCTTCATGAATTTGATGATTGTCGCCATAATAACAAAGTGTTACTTTCAACTACTGATCAATGAATTAGTTAGTAAACTGATCAAGTAGCTGTTTTTGAGTGTACTATGTGATAGTTGAGCTCAAGATCGATTACTTATATAGAATTGCAACAGCTTGAGGTTAGTAGCATTGCATATTTGCATATGGGTATGGGGCTATGGGCAAGATGTGTGATAGCTCAGCTACTAAACGGTCCAGACCTTATCATAGAATTAAGGAGTTCAATTACACCCTGAGTTATTTCAACCTTCAGGTCGATTGATAGAGCTTTCCCTGTAAAACACTACAAAGTCATAGAAAAGTTAATTCTTTCAGATTAAAATCACAAAGGTAATTTTGATTGCACCGCTTCCCGGCCCCAATATTAATCGGATCCCCACGATCATGCATGGTTGCCCCTTCTTCATTTCATGCATTGCAATGACAGACGACGACGATGCAATTTGCAGACTTGGAGTGGTGGCTAATTGGTTTTATTGATGGTGGGTGTGGGCGGTATGGTCAGTTTTGATGGTGGTTGTACCACTGTATTTAGTTGTGGAATGGGGAATGGGGAATGGGATGGTTTCTTCTGTTTTTATTTTTATATTTTGAGGGAAAGATAAGCAACTACTTGTAAGCTGTAACTGCGAGTATATATACACACATTTCATTTTCTTCCCCAAGTTTTATTTTCTCTTTCTCATGACTTCATCACATATAACACCAAGTTCTGAAAGTGACAGAGATCAGTGACAATTACTTTCATTATAACAGCAACAATGTCAAAGATTTTAAAATCGTACTTTTATTTATAAGAAAGCCTTAACTCATTTACGAAGATGTTGTAGTTGAATTGCCATCTCACCATCAGTCATGTACTCATGTCTATTACGCTGCGTACGGGGCGTGATAATAAATTTCTCCGTTACAAGTCGCAAATTGTTTTTTCTTCATCTTTTTCCCCCTTTTAAAGATCCAAATACATATTACATTCAAAAAAGAAAAAAAAAAGAAAAAAAAAAGAAAAAAGATACAAGTACATATGTATACACGTTTGATTTTTCTTCCCCAATTTCTCATGACTTACACAACAATGCCAACATTCATCAGTGAGACAGATCAGTGAGACAGAGATTACTGATAGTCGCCTTCACAACAACAACAACAACAACAACAACAACAATGTCATCTCCTGCAACAATCCAACGATCACCCCTTTCACCACCATCATCTTCCCCTCTCCAATGCCTCTCCACCTTCAAAGACACCACTACCACCGCCATTAATGATCATCCAACCATATCATCATCATCTCCCTCTGATCCTCTCTCTACATTCTCCACTGACCCCATTTTCTCTCTCTTCCTCTTACCCACATTCTCTTCAACCCAATTCTCCTCCCAATCTCTCTCCTCAGGTTCAGCAGCTTCAACAGCTGAAAAACTCCAAGATGGTATTCGTCTCCTTGAAAAACAACTCCGTTCTGAAGTTCTATCTCGTCACCATGATCTCTTTTCTCAGCTATCCTCTCTTAAACATGCTGAAACTTCTCTATCTCTTGTTAAATCCGCTGTGGTAAATCTTCAATCTTCAATTCGTCGTGTTAGATCTGATATTTCAGACCCACGAGTATTAATCAAATCTAAGACTACCCAGTTGACCAATTTACATGATACTGTTGAGTTGCTTCAGTTTACCATTAGGGTTTTGAGGCTATCAAAGAAATTGAGGGATTTGATGGGGGTCGATAAGAATGAATCTTTGGATCTTTTGAAGGGTGCCCAGATTTATTTTGAGATACTAGGGTTAAGTAGGGATAATGGGTTGGTGGGGATTGAGGTTATTGATGAGGAATTGAGGTGGGTTTCTGAAGCTGGGGCGAGGTTGCGGTCCGAGGGGATGGTGGTTTTGGAGAGAGGATTGGAGGGTTTGAATCAGGCTGAAGTTGGTAGTGGGTTGCAAGTGTTTTATAATTTGGGTGAGTTGAGAGGGACTGTTGATGGGTTGGTTAGTAAGTATAGGAACATTGGGGTTAAGAGTATTAGTGCTGCATTGGATATGAAGGCGATTTCGGCTTCTGGGGGTGGAGGGTATGGGCCTGGGGGGATTCAGAGGAGCGGGACACCACAGTTGGGGGGCGGGGCCAAAGCCAAGGATGCATTGTGGCAGAGGATGAGTGGGTGTATGGATCAGTTGCATTCGGTTATCGTTGCGGTTTGGCATTTGCAGAGGGTGTTGTATAAGAAGAGGGATCCTTTTACTCATGTTTTGCTTCTGGATGAGGTCATTCAGGTGAGATTGATGTGATAGTCTTGTTGATTTATATAGTTGTATTTGGTTTTAAGATTTGTGCTGTTATGTATCTGTTTGCTTTCTTCCACTTTGTGTAATGTTTGAAATATTAAAAGGGATTGAGTAAATTGGTGATGTGCATTTGATATAGTATATGTTTGCGTGAGAAATTTGTTTGTTTGATTGGTTAGTATCCCTAAAGCACGAGACTTAGCAAACTGGTATTCAGAACAGTACCATGAAAATTTGTGTTTGTAGCTTCTGATCTTGCTTAGTTCACTTGACATTGGCTGATTGGCATCAAGGTAGCTTAGGGCTCGTTTACTTGCTTGCAATCAAATGCAATGCAATGCAATCATTTTATAAAGTAGATGTAGGGTGAAAAGGGAGTGAGTGAGAGAAGAGGGATGAGAAAAGTGTGGTTGATTGCATGATCCAATGTAATTACAATTGCTCAATTTTTTCCATGTAATGATGATTACTTTAGATGGTGTAATCAATCTCACATTTCTCATCTCCTTCCTCTCCCTTCTTCTTTTTTCACCTCACATCTACCCTTTAAAGTGATTGCATTACATTACATTTGATTGCAAGCAAGTAAACGCCACCTTAGTGTCTTCTCAAAAAACTCAATATGCCTATGATACCTCACATTGTAATAAAACTGTATTTGCATGAGGTCAAAGTGATGTTAATGAATACCTTGATGGGTTTTTGGTTCCTTTGCTTTGGGAGGTTAGCTGAGAAGATTCTAAAGGGCTGTAAATGAAACGTGCCGAGTAATGACTTGCTCAAGATCCTATCAATTAATGTTAACCAACATGTGTTGAGATCTAAGATTTAGTCCAACTAGATAATACTTCCTCAAGTTTAACTCCTGTTACCTCTCTTATGAGCTTAGGCTCTTAGCTCATTAGTGAGCTCAATATGGATCTTTTTTTTTTCTTTTCTTTTTTTGACATGGAGCTCAATAATGGATCTTAGCTTGATTAATAGCTCATTCATGACTTGTTTTATCAACTTGCTTACTGAGATTAATTTAAATCAGTACTTGCTTCTTTCGAAATTGAAGGTCCGAAGTTGTACCCCAGGCATAAATGATACCTCACATTGTTTGAGAGGTCGAACACACAGAATTAATATTGGTTACGGATTCTATTACTATTATTTTGGGACAAAATGGGTCAACATCTTACCTTTCATTTGTAACCGAAAGAGTAGTCCATTTACAACATCTTACCTTCAATATGGGACCGAAAGAGTAGTACATTTACAAAATCTTACCTTCACTTTGTGTAATTTAAGTTTGTTTAGCAAGAACCTTTTTGTTCTTGTGAAACCGCAAACCATGTTGATTGATTGATTATTATGAATTCCTGGTGGAAAGAATTTACCAGGATTTACAACATGTTACCTTCAATATGGGACCGAAAGAGTAGTCCATTTACGAAATCTTACCTTCACTTTGTGTAATCTAAGTTTGTTTAGTAAGAACCTTTTTGTTCTTGTGAAACCCCAAACCATGTTGATTGATTGATTATTATGAATTCCTGGTGGAAAGAATTTACCAGGATTTTCATGATTGTAAAGCTTCTAAAATCTTCGTCCTTTGCACGTGAAACTTTGTGATGTTTGCACTGCTGCTAAGGATTGGTTTCATACTTAGTTTGTTTCTTCTATTGAGGCAGCTCCTCTCCGCACCATTTCTAATAAATTAACAGACTCTGTGCATGCCTTTTGTCTTCTTAATTTACTTGTTGCCTTTCTAGGAGGGTGATCCAATGTTAACAGATCGAGTTTGGGAGGCAGTTGTGAAGTCATTTGCAAGTCAGATGAAATCTGCATTCACCACTTCAAGTTTTGTGAAGGAAATATTTACAACGGGCTATCCTAAGTTGTATTCCATGATTGAGAATCTTTTGGAAAGAGTATCACGTGAAACCGATGTCAAAGGGGTTCTACCAGCAATGAGTTCAGATGGGAAGGAGCAGATGCGTGCTGCAATAGAAATTTTCCAGACCTCGTTCTTGGCCCTCTGTTTAGGTCGCCTCACAGATCTTGTCTATACTGTATTCCGTGGAGGTGTACCCTCCAAGGAACACATCTCAAGAATTATATTGCGCATCCAGGAAGAGATTGAAGCCGTTCATTTTGACGGGCATTTGACTATTCTAGTTCTGCGTGAAATTGGCAAAGTTCTGCTCCTCTTGGCTGAAAGAGCCGAATATCAGGTAACTTTTGATTATTAGAGTTAGACGGAAAATTCTGGGATGTAATTCCATATAGTTATGGAAAGGGAAACATCAAACACTCAAATGCATATGTTGGAGGACATCTATGACATGTAACATGCCGTTGTATTTTCTCACCTTTTAGCTTCCTTATTTCTTTCTAATCTCAGTATTTGCCAGCTAAACAATCATTCTTTGCACTCTTTCTGGAATATGGTGTGAGACAATATCCCTTTTTGTGAATCTGATATCTTTTTTCAAATTAACCTAATCTTTCAAGCCTTAAGAGTAGTTGGTACGGAAATTGTATAGTACAGCCTATTTGGATGTTTTAGAGGGGAAGGAAATGAAAGGGAGGGGAGGGGATCTATTTCAACATGTTTTGCAATTTCCCCTCCCCCTCTCTTAAATTTTGGGTTAAGAGAGAGGAAACTGTATGGTACAGCCTATTTGGATGATTTAGAGGGGAAGGAAATGTAAGGGAGGGGAGGGGATCTATTTCAAAATGTTTTGCAATCCCCCCCCCCCCCCCCCCTTAAATTTGAGTTAAGAGAGAGGAATGGTTCCCCTCTCTTAAAGAATCCACAAACAAGGTTTAATGTATTTTTTTTTTTATTTATCTCCCCTCATTCCCTCCATCCTCCAACTGCCAAAAAGGCTGTTAAACCTACTAGGATGCGTGTGTGTGCTATAAGCAGAAGTCCGAATTATTGCTTACCATCTACTATACTTGGTAACTTCAGGCTGTTGGTTAAATTAACGTGTTTTGGGGGCCAATTTTTGCCTGTGAACTGTAACATGACTAGGTTAGCGTCAGTGTGTCAGCACTTCTTTGGTGATTGCCACTTTCTTCTAGGTTCTCGGTTTTTCACTTGTTTTCATCTTCATATGTTTTCTTTTTCTGGTCCAAATGAATGATTATGGCTCTTGAATTGCAGACATCTACTGGGCCTGAAGCCTGGCAGGTAATGGGTCCTGTAACTCCAGGACAACTGAAGAACTTCATGCTGTATCAGCATCTCCAGGAAATCCATACACGCATTTCAGCTTTGGCGTCAGGATTGCCTCCTCAAGCCGCAGAAGTGCTGTCTCCTTCGTTAGGTGTCTTATATGGGCTTGCAAGTGATTCAATGCAACCCTTGTTCAAAGCAATGCTGGACCGCCTTGAGTCTTGCATCTTGAAAATTCATGACCAGAACTTTGGTATGATTGGCATGGACGCTGCTATGGATAACAATGCGTCACCTTTCATGGAGGAATTGCAGAAATGCATTCTCCACTTTCGGAGCGAGTTCCTGTCAAGGTTGTTACCCCCCTCCACAAATGCTGCAGCTACAGGGACAGAAACCATTACCACATATCTTGCCAGACAAATGGCCGCACGAATTCTAATGTTCTTTATCAGGCATGCTTCTCTTGTGAGGCCCCTTTCCGAGTCAGGAAAATTGCGGATGGCTAAGGATATGGCAGAACTAGAATTAGCTGTGGGTCAGAATTTGTTCCCAGTAGAGCAGCTTGGTGCTCCTTACAGAGCCCTCCGAGCATTCCGCCCCATTATCTTCTTGGAGACATCTCAACTTGAGGCATCTCCGCTTCTCCAGGATCTGCGTCCGAGTACTATACTTCACCATCTCTATTCCCGTGGTCCAGAAGGGTTGCAGTCACCGATGCAGAGGAATAAACTCACACCCCTCCAGTATTCCCTGTGGTTAGATAACCACGGGGAAGAGCAAATATGGAAGGGTATCAAAGCAACCCTCGATGATTATGCTGCACTAGTGAGGTCTAGAGGAGACAAGGAATTTGACCCTGTATATCCTATAATGCTTCGATTAGGCTCCTCCTTATCTGAAAACTCATCACTGCCTGAGACTTCTTGAAGGGTATCAAAGCAACTGTTGACGATTATGCTGCACTCGTAAGGTCCAGAGGGGACAAGGAGTTTGACCCTGTATATCCTAGAGTATATACATAATTCTTCGATCAGGCTCCTCCTTATCTGAAAACTCATCACTGCCTGAGACTTCTTGATTTAGGTGAAATAGGCGCCAAAATTATTTTAACAGGGATCAACTGCCCTTCTCATGGTTTATTGGCTTATTGCTTTTCAAGGAACTGTTTTTGCGGTGGGATAATTTGGGCAAAGCGTATGCAGGTTTCTCTGGTTCAGGGTATTTTCTGATGTGTTCTTGTTCTTCATTCGATCGATCTTGTTTTCTCATGGTTAATCAGATTGATGGTACGTTCCGCGGCTCAGATACTTGACTCAAGCTCACTAACCACTCTGGTCATCTATGATGCATCGAAGAGCAACACCGAATCAGTGTCGATTACTGTATCTTTTAGCTTATAGATTTGATGTTCTTCTGGCTTCCTGGCTTTCCATTCCATGTTTGGGATGTTCGTTATGTATGTTATACATGTCTTCATTTCTTAGTAGTAGTTTGAAATATTCTTCTCTATATACATAATTCTTTCAGGGGGTCTCTTGTAAGCAGCCTCTTCTACAAGTGTTTGTATTAGACAGAAGTGAGGTGTTGATCTCGTTAAAATTCGCTGGTTATGGGATCACTTGTACAGTTATTTACTGTACTACGCATTTGATCATGGTTGTCACTTGTCGCTTGTACAGTTACAAGTGTCTGTATTAGACAGAAACTATCTTACAGTTGCAGAAGGCCTTATCATCTAGCCAATGGCACTCCACAGCCCATATCTTTACAGAATTCGATTTTACCAAGCCATGTCAAAAATAATAAACCCAAGTCATTGGTGGGAACATCGAACAAGTGGGGGTGCGCCAATATGCTACACGCCCTAAGCTCGTACGCAAAACGATGCCGTTTCTTCCCTGAATTCTGTCATCAAAAGGGGTTTAGCTCCAGTCATCTTTTCAAACCAAACAACCCCAATTTTGTTTCTTGCTAAAAACCGTCCAAGCCACTGATGGACACAAGTTAATAGCAACTCATGTTGAAACAGAACAGTTGTTCAAGCACGTCACTTTTACTTCTTCTGCTTTGCTTACCCATACATAACCAGAAAAAAGAAAAAAAAAAAAAATTAAATCAAACACTCTCACTGGATAGGTATTCCACTTGTGATACACCCAAGGAAAATCCAAATAAAAAAAAAGAAAATAATTATCCAAACCACAAAAAACTTTTTTTTTTTGATATAAAACACACACTCTTTCTCTGTCTCTCTCTCCAATATTCAATGGTTTGTGTATCATTTTTAACAGAAGCCCAACAAAACAAAAACCTCACTTGACAACCAAAGAGAGTGAAAGAGAGAGAGACACGCCTTCTCAGAAGAGAGAGAGAGAGAGAGAGAGAGAGAGAGAGAATTCATCATCATCATCGGAGAGGTGAAATGACGGGACAAGGTTTGCTTTTCTTCTTTGTATTCTCTATTTTTTTGTTAAGTCAATTTCATTGTCCGTTGCATTTTCTCTCTTGATCAATTTGTAAAGAACAAACACATGTCTTTGTGTTTTTTCTTTTTTTTGGGGAGATTTTAATTGGGTTTGCCAATTTGTGGAGAACGAACTTGGATAGTTAATTACTTGGATTCTGGTTAATATAGTACTATCTGTTTGTTCTTGTGATTGTAGTATGTGTTACTTACTAGTTTGCATGTAATTGTTAGCTACTATTTATCTTCTCATATAAGGTGTTAATTTAATTTTTCTTCAAATGGTTGTTGTTGCAGACATTGATGCAAAGGTTGGTGCTTTGCAGCTTGATTCATCAGGTAATTCCACTAAACAAATTTGATTGTCATTGTTTTGACACTCATATGAAAAATATTTGAAATAATCAGTTACTTTGATTATTTATCATCTATCTGCTCTTTCTTTTAATATTCTCTGAATTCAATTTCATTTTTTTTAGGGGTGATTCTTCATATGTATTTTTGTTTTGCATGTGATTACTAGATTTTGTATATTGACTGATTCCTCGGATACTTGGTTTTTTAGCACTGTGAATTTTGGTATCTTTGTTGTTTAGTGATTTTGATGCTAATTCTAAATGATTGGTAGATTTCAAACAACAAAGGCGTGTGGCAAGCACCTTTGGATTTGTTTTCAGTAATTTGGGCCTTGCATCAATTGGTGCATGCTGATGTCGTGCGCCTTTGGCGTTAATGCCTCTTGGACCTCATGCTTTTTGAGACATAGTTCCTATCATAGTTGATGCCTCCATGAGTTTCCATGCGCAATTTGGGTTTAACAACTCATTTAGAGTGTTGGACAAACTTAACACCCATTAAGTAAAACTCCTTTAGTTCACACTCATCATATGCGATTCTCAACTTTGAAACTACCAAGCCTTTTAATAGAGTGTACTTGATGACAGAGACTTAATTTTGTTTTGCTTTTTGGTTTTTGCCAGTAGCTTATTCCCTGTTGATTGGCTTTATCAGAAAGAACAGAAAGGAAGTAAGCTATTCTTTTGCTGGTTAGTTAATAAGAAATGCAAAGATCTTGTAAGGCTGTTTGCTTCCCTTCTGTCCAGTCCCCTACCGGTTTGGTGGAAAAGTGAAAGGAGTTCCACCAAGGAGCTTTCTTACTGAGTCCTTTCATGTATTTCTTGTTCCTCTATATTTCCTATTTCTCATCTATTCCTTTTTTTCCACACCATTTCCCATCCCGCTTCACTCCGACCGAGTTGGGCTTTTGAAGTTATCCTGTACGGACTTCATCTACTTCTATAAAATGTATATCCAGCAGATCAATTGAGCTGGTTTTTTGTACACGGGGCTCTTTCGCCTACTTACTAACTCTTGCATCTCTTCTTATCTTCTTCTTTTTTTTTTTTTTTGTGTGTGGTTGTGTGTGTGCTTGGAAGTAATAAAGAGCCTCATTAAATACCTTAGCAAGACACCACGGGGTGTCACTTTTACAGGAGGCTAAAGAACAAAAATCATATTGCCCTTGAGCTAATGAACATGTGTGATCGTACCTGTACAAAGTTAAGAAAAAGGAAGTGTCAGTTACTATAAAGAACTTGGCTCCAACCGTACAACATTCTCAAAAATGGATTTGAAGTTCCTGATGGGACAAAGTTTTGCCTGAAAAACTATATGATTCTGTCCTTCCATTTGCACTACTAACTTGCCCAAAAAGAAGCAGCTTCAGCACTTTGGTAGAATAAACTAACGATATGTTCTACCTATACGCCCGAGACCCTTGTTCTTACCCAGTAGATAGGGTTTGCATGGGTCATGCGATTGGAACCTAGACAAGACCGACTCTATCCGATCAATGACTGGTAGAAGAAGACCATCTTACACCCTTGAGTTGCTTCCACTGTATCTCTGCAAGCTCCAGCATCTTGACATGATTTCTATAAACTTCCAAATTAACTTATGGAAAACGATAAAAGTTGCTGGGTAATTGAACTCTCATTTCAGGATGGTTTCGTTTTGAGGCGTGTGCCCATGTTGATGATATCAAGACCATACTTTCAAATGTTTAATGTGTATTTGAACCTTATCATTCAAGATTGATACCATTCTGACAAAGAAGTTTTTTTAGTTTCTTTCAATGTGTTTGTTGTTACCCTAGTGATTCTCTGCCGTGTATGTCTTTTCGCTATCAGCTGCTTTGTGAGGGTAGCTTGATGAGGTAGTACTATTTTGGTTGCTGTATGGCTTGTATGTTGCTATGTTATTGTAGTCTTGCTCAGCACCTATATGGCTATATATCAATACAGTCTAATGCACAGCTATGTTGTACTTGTATGATGATCAATTTTAACAAGTATTGGGCTCCATTCAGCTCTGCTTATTGGTATAATATAACACCCCCCCCCCCCCCCCCCTCCAAAAAAAAAAAGACCGTGCAATGTGCTATTTTTCTGCATCCGCTCCACATAATGATCAAGTTGAGAGGTTAGGATGAGGATAAAATTCTATGTGCTTGATGTGTGGCTGTGATTCCATTGGGCTAATAGGGGCTTAAGATATGCTCACTTATTGCTAGTATCAGTAACATCGTTTTTGGATGTGAATTCATGCATTAGTGGTATAAGGATTTATCATTTTATTCTAACTTCTTCTTAGATGAATTCTGGTATGAAAAGCTGTTGTTTGTTTGCAGATGCTGGTAAGTCAACGATAGGTAGCCAAATGCAGGCCATTGATGGCAAAGACTTCAAGCTGGTTGGGTTCTCCAAGTTCGTGAGAGTGAACCCTCGATCTGATCGCTTCAAAGTCAAGCGATTCCACCACATTGAGTTCTGGTGCGGTGATGCCACCAACGTCAGCCGTCGGTTCTCATGGGGCCTTGGCATGCCCATGGTCGCCAAATCTGACCTCTCCACTGGAAACCCTGTCCATGCCTCATACCTCCTCCGCTCTGGTGAACTCTCCTTCCTCTTCACCTCCCCTTACTCCCCCTCCGTCTCTGCCGCCATATCAGATTCCCAATCTCTCGCCTCCATCCCCACCTTCAGCTTCTCTCTCTTCAACTCCTTCACCTCCTCTCACGGCCTTGGTGTTCGTGCTGTCGCTGTGGAGGTCGACGATGCTGATGTGGCCTTTCACATCAGTGTTGCCAACGGCGCAAAGCCATCATCCCCACCTATTCAGCTTCACTCCGACGGCGGTGATGTCGTAGTTTTGGCTGAGGTCCACCTGTACGGCGACGTCGTCCTCCGCTATGTCAGCTACAATGGAAGTTCAAACTCTAGAAATTCGAAAAATCCTACTGAGTGGTTCCTACCGGGGTTTTCAGCAGTTGAGGAGGAATCGTCCTTTCAGGGGCTAGATTATGGTATCCGGCGGTTGGACCACGCAGTGGGGAACGTACCGGAATTGGGCCTTGCGATTGAGTACGTGAAAAGGTTCACGGGGTTCCACGAGTTTGCTGAGTTCACAGCGGAGGATGTCGGAACAAACGAGAGCGGGTTAAACTCGGCTGTGTTGGCAAACGATGACGAGACAGTACTGCTGCCTATGAATGAGCCGGTGTATGGCACGAAGCGGAAGAGCCAGATTCAGACCTACCTGGAGCACAATGAGGGGGCTGGAGTTCAGCACCTGGCGCTCACGTCTGAGGACATATTCCGGACCCTGATGGAGATGCGAAAGCGGTCAGGACTTGGTGGGTTTGAGTTCATGCCATCCCCACCCCCGACATACTACCGGAACCTCAGGAAACGGGATCTCGGTGATGTGTTGACAGAGGAGCAGATGGAGGAGTGTGAGAAGCTGGGGATCTTGGTGGATAAGGATGACCAGGGCACTCTGCTCCAGATCTTCACCAAGCCCATTGGGGACAGGTAATTGGATTTTGAAATAGCTCAGCTCATAATGTATACAGGGACTCACTTGAGTTGAAAACCATTTTCATTGCTTCTGTGCCTCTCTTTGAACCATGAAAAATATTCTCAGGTGTCAATGTGTCGTAGCTTGGGCCTCGGTGATTATTACTACTTGGTGTGTTTTTGCCAGCTTAGTAGGATTGCTTTAGTATGAATTTTCGTGTATGATTTATTGAGCTGAAGGCTTTGAGAATTGGGCAACTAATAATTGATAAATTGGGGATGGGGAGAAGGTGGTTGACTACCTGCTTGCAGTATTCTAGGAACATGTTCTGCCATTCAGCTAACTGGTTGCTGAAAGTGGTATTAGACTAATAATTGGTCTAGTGCATGTAACAAGTTTTTTCTGGAGGCATTATAGCTAAAAAAACTAGCTGTAGTCTATGTTGGTTTTCGAAGATCAGTCTTGGACTGCCTTTTAGTGTGTGAAGACTTTAAACTGATTAGTAGTCGGTGTTCATGTATTGTGGTTGTTACATAAAGGTGTTTATCTTGTAGAAAATGCTATGATTGTTCACTGTATAAAGTAGCCACATCGTCATAGGCTCAGAGCAGACGACCTTATTTTTAAAGTGTCTTCCAGTTGTAAAATATTAGTAGGCATTGGAAATTTGCACTTTGGCATAGCATAAGTGGAATTCAAACGGTTAGCCCACCACTCTCCACGGCTTCTGCGATTTGTTAGCATGGAGTTTAGACTTTAGACTTCAATGTTAAAGCAGCTGATTGTTTGCCCTTCATTTATGCATAGCATACGAGATTTTATCTTACCTGTGTTCTAATGTGATCAGGCCAACTATATTCATCGAGATAATCCAAAGAATCGGTTGCATGATGAAGGATGAGGAAGGGAAGCAGTACCAGAAGGGCGGTTGTGGAGGGTTTGGGAAGGGCAACTTTTCAGAGCTATTTAAGTCGATCGAGGAGTATGAGAAGACGCTTGAATGTAAATCTGTTGCAGATGTTGCTGCTGCCACATAAGAACTGGTTCTCTGCTACCCATCGTACGATGCTGGACTGCTATCTAGTTCTATTCTCATTATAGTTACTTATAGTTTACAGATGTTGAATTACTACACTAGGCTGCTATCGTACAATGTTGAATTACTACACTGTGTAGTCACTTCAATTTGTATAGTTACTTATAAGCACACTCGAACTCTACTGAGTTTACAGATGAAGAAGCACATCTAGAATGTATTTATCATGTTTTATCAAAAAGAAACAAGAAAAAGAATGTAATTATCATGTACTTTATTATTGGCATTACATTAAAATTACCCCAGTGCTTCCAAAAAGGCTCTCGTCTAGGCAGGGTAAGGGGGTCGGTTGTATGCAGCCTTACCCCTTTGAGAGTCTCACAGGAGGTTGTTTCCGTTTGACCCGAGATTTGAAGTGCTACAATCATCGACAACTTCACAATAAATAAGAAGTGCATGACATTTTTGTGAGTCATTTTGCTTTAGTTTATTATATGCCGAAGCCAAAAAGTAAAAGAAGCTTTTAGCTCCACTGAAAAGGGTGGACAGATGTACTTTATTATTGTCGCTGACATAAATCAGTCATTTTAACAAGAAAAAAAAATAAAAATAATCAGTCATTTATTTTGTGCGTCAAAGTTTGATCTCGGGTGATGTTGATGTTGTCAAAAGTTTGAGATCAGTAAATCCAAAATCAGGCACTAGGCCCACGGTCAATATTAAGTAAACTTTTGGGCCTTTAAGCCCCGCGCCTAAATCAGCTTAGGTTTCCTCTCATCCACTCTATTTCGGTTTATACAGAAGTGATGGTTTCTAGAGCTTTATGTTTATTTAATTAAGGGCATGTTCTTTTGAACTTGTTCTCGATTTTCACTAGTTACAAATATTGTTTCTCCGGAGAATACAATCTTATGATCCAGCATTCCAACTTACAACCTACATGTAGATACCATAGAGGTTTGGCGCGCTAATTCGGTGAGAGCGCTAATTCAATGGGAGCACTTCCAGTTTTTGTGGCTTCCAGAGTGAGATCAAATCCTCATGGTAACATCCCCGCCCCTTAACTGAGTAAAATTCCCGACTCAAAAGTCAAAAGTGTGAGAAATTATTGCATAGTTTAGGAGCATTGCTCCCTCCTCTGGCAAAATAAATGAAGCCCACTTTAAATTTAAATTGATAATTTTCTATTTTGTTAGAGGAGGGAACAATGCTCCTAGACTATACAATAATTCCTCCAAAACTGTGTGTTTTTGCGTTTATACTAATTAATTGTGAAAAACCTAGATCACAAAGTAACTTGTATAAAAATGGCTTGGAATCGCACCAAAGGTAAAGGTTTGGCCGTTGGTCTAGGCACTTTCACAACTTCTCTACTAGTGTACTTGCCAAAAGTTTGAACGAAGTCTTGGCTTCTTTGTTTTTGCTTAACTATGTAGAGCACTTAGAAAACGCAAAGTCAAAAGGAATGTCGTGTAGGTTTGAGGGTTTCCCAATTCCCACCCACTTGACATTCCATCGCAATTTGCCAGCCAATATGACACTGGAATCAATAGCGTGGAAACCACGGTGACGCGGCAAAGCTCGGGCCGCAATTACGAAAATAACCTTTTTTTTCCTATAAAGAAAAGGAAAAAAAAAATTACTTCTATTATTAAAAATTAGAACATTTTGGAAGAAGTTCCTTATTTTCTTCCCTTTATTATTGTAAAATCTTTGGGAAGAATTAGTTTAGTAGAAGCTTTCAAGTATTATATTGGAAGATCGTATTGCAACATATAAGGATTTGGTCAGAGTGAGAAGAATAGGTTTGGCAGCTTATATCCTAATTTTGATAGTTTTTAGTAGGAGGAATTTTTTTGAATGTAAGTATTAGTTTAGTAGTTTACTTATTGGTTAATAAGTTGTAGTTTCCGCGATCAAAAAAAAATAAGTTGTAATTTCCTAATTACGTTGAAAATTATTATTTATTTATCGATTATGGTAGATTTTATATCTAATATATACTACATTTTGCTATATATTTATATTGTGTGTCAAAGAGTCCTTTGTGATAGAATGTGTTTGGTTATATAGAAAATCAAACAAAAGTTGCAATTTTTCAAACTTAATAATAAAATCTATGGCTTGCGGTTGGGTGGAATACCTTTTGGATAGAAATGGTAAACTGGTTGTTTAGGTTAGTTTTGATTCGGGTCTATTAGGACAAAATCATAATCGGTTCGTAAAATATTTTGATCGGTTTTGAGTTTGGTGTAGTTCAGTCACATTCTTATTTATTGTGGTCTATATGCTTATTAACCTACCTTAATTCTATATATGTGTGAAAGGAAATGGTTCGGTTTGAATATAGTCCATTTAAATTCGAGTCAAGTTTAACTGACTATATCGGAGATAGATCCGGTGACCGGTGGGTCAGTTTTACCCTGCAGTTCACGTTCAAAGGGCCAACTTCCAACTTGTGTAAAGGGATTTAAACTTCCAACTCAAGCTTTCTGTGCCAAAGTTCAAGTAATTACCCAGTAATTACCAAGACCCATTTTCGTAAAAGCACAACTACACAAGTTGCAAAACCTCTTGAAACAAAACCCGACAAAAGTTTCAACACGAGCGAAATATGACCGTTGGGGAGAAAATCTAATTCTAAATCTGAATTAAAATCCAACACCATCATCATATTCATACTCAATCACTTGTTTCCGTTTCTCTTCAAATACAATTAATTAATTACTCATATTTAAAGTATCCAACGACTAATTAAAACCCCTTTTTCATCGAATAAGCATCAGGTACTCTTGCAAAAAAAGAAACAAAAGAAAAAAACCCTGGAAAATCAAATCAAAAGTACTAAAACCCAGAATAATTTCTTAAATTCCCTATCTTCTTCAACATCTTTTTCTCTCTCCAACGCTCAGTGGAGAAGTGGGTTTGTGTTTGTTTGTGGGAATTGAGAATCCAAAGTGGGCTTTTTTTTTTGTTCTATACAGAAGAATTATTGATGTGACATGAATGAAAAAGGGTGATCAATAATTTCAAAAAGCTTGGTAATATTCTGTGTTCAGGTAAATGCTCTAGAGGTAAAATGGAAGTGGAAGTGGGAATAAAGCGCAAGGCAGAGGAAATGGAATTAGCAACAACAACAGCAACAACAACAACAACAACAACAACAACAACCACAGAAATGGTGGAGAGTAACAACAATGGTGGTATTGTTAATGTTACTGGAAATGGTGTTGAGGGTCATCCTTATGCTTTTCATGTTTCTGGGCCTCGAAATCTTTCTTCTCCTAATTGGAGAGATATCATCAGCTCTAGCTGGTTAGTCACTTTCTAAATTTTGGATTTCAAAAGTTTCTCTCTTGTTGTTGTTTGTTTGGTTTGTTGTTATGTGGTTTGGTTTGGTATGTTGTTGTTGTTGTTGTTGGGAATTGTTGAAATTGGGAGGGGGGGGGGGGTAAAATGTTGAACTGGAAGGTGACCATTAGATTATTATTACTGAGATATATCTCATTTTTGTGGGTTTATTCAAATTTTCTAAACTAATTACTCATTGGGTTTCTGAGATTGAATCAAACATTTTGGCCTAATGTTGTAATGATGAGCTAAGTTTTGAAAACTTATTGCATCATTTAGACAAATTTCTCAAAATGTGGCTAATGTTTTGAATCTGCTAAGCTTAATGTTAACTGGGTTTGTTGGGGACCATTAGGGCTTGTGATTGTTCCTTGTTTTGGTGGTGGCAGCCTGTGGGACTGTTTTAATTTGAAGTAAAGGTCATAGGAAAAGTATGTACCTTGAGTCCTTGACTAATTGGAGGAATTGAGTTCTTTTGCTTGTGTGAGTTGAAGTCTAAGATGTTAGATGTGTATAAATGTTCAGATTTTCTGCATTTTGAGATGATAGATCTTGTTGCATTGCCCTTTAGAGACGATTGTGTCTCATCCATAAGGTTACTGTATCTGATTTTGGATTAGGATAAAGGATTAGAGTTTGTTCACTGATTTCCCAATTTACATCAGAAATCCTTTCTACTCTCAGTGAACAAGGTATTCAAGTAGTAGCTATGAGCCTATGGCACCAATCACTGGTTCCTGAATGTGTTGTCGCTTCCGTCTTTGTGGTTTCATACTTGTGCTTTGGTTGTATACATGATATGAACACGATGTGTCAGTCATGAACTGTGTTTCTCTCTTGGTAAAAATAGGTCAATTTTAAAATTGTGATCTGCCTAAGTTGAAAAGATTCTTTTATCTGGTCTTTTTATGTTTTGGTCACTGTCTTGCACCTGTGAGAATTGCCAATTAATTGTCACAAGAGCAATGGACTTGTCTGATATTGTTATGGAGCTAGTCCTTATTTCTGGAGGTTCACCTGATTCTTTTTAGTATTTTCATTTCATTTTTATCAGTTTCTGGGACAATTTACTAACATCTTAACAATCAAGCTGAACTGGCTCTTTGTTATGATCCTCAACCATTCCAGTGCTACCATACATCTCATACTTTGTAAGAGCAATATTTCCAGTTTGATATGACACAGTTTCACGCAGAAGGTTCTTTCTTGAGAGTGGTGATGTGCTGTTCTCTTCATCGTCTTCATCATCCTCCAAGTCAAATTGTTGTTTGCAATGTAGTAAGCATGGTCATCACACATCAAGGAAATTAAATGGCTTAAGTTATGAGCTTCACTAGTTATGCAATACTATATTGCACACACTCGTTATCCTGTAGTTGCACCCACATAGTAGATCTCTTTTGAACTGGTTGGTTCTCATTCTTTGATAATGATGCCATAGGAATGTGGGATTACTGTTCCCAGTTGCTCCTCTTAAAATAACGCTTTACAATTCAAAATATGCAGGAAAGACGGGAATTACAAAAGGACAGTTATGGCTTGTTTCATTCAAGCTGCTTACCTGCTAGAGATTGACAGGCAAGAAAACAGAACAGAAGAAAATGCTTTAGCTCCGAAGTGGTGGTTGCCATTCAAGTACAAGCTGGTCCAGACCTTGATTGATGAGAGAGATGGATCTATATTTGGTGCTATTTTTGAATGGGATCGGTCTGCAGCTCTGGCTGACTTCATCCTCATTAGACCTAGTGGTGCGCCAAGGGCGGTTTTGGCTCTAAGAGGAACACTGCTCAAGAGCTTGACAATTCGAAGGGATGTAACAGATGATCTACGTTTCCTTGCCTGGGAAAGTTTGAAGGGTTCTGTTCGATTCCAAGTAACTTTTGATGCACTGAAATCAATCGCAAATAGGTATGGTAGCGGCAATGTCTGTATTGCTGGTCATTCATTAGGAGCTGGGTTTGCCCTTCAAGTTGGAAAAACCTTAGCGAAAGAGGGATTATTTGTTGAGGCTCATTTATTCAATCCCCCTTCGGTTTCTCTAGCCATGAGCCTAAAGAATATCGGAGAGAAGGCTGCTTTTGCTTGGAAGAGAGTTAGAGGGATGCTTCCTTCAGGGACTGAAATCCAAGCCATAACAGACGAGCAGAACAAGGCATCGAACGTGGCCTTGAAGAAGTGGGTCCCCCACTTGTACGTAAATAACAGTGACTATGTCTGCTGTTACTACACTGATCCATCCAAGGCCGGTGAAAGTAACAATGGCAGCAATGGCAGCAAGGAGAATGTGGCCCCAGCCAATAACAATGCTTTTGGAGCTGCAAAGCTGTTTGTTTTGTCGAAGGGTAATCAGAAGTTTCTCGAGGCTCATAGACTGGAACAATGGTGGGCTGATGACCTTGAACTCCAATCTGTTATCAACAACAGCAAGCTGATTAGTAGGCAGCTGAAATCTTTGTATCAACTCCCAGCTTCACAGCAAGCACCAGGAAAACAAAAATAGAAGGAAGGTGGACTAATAGTTGCTGAATACTGACAGATTGTTTGCAGTTTCCATCACATATCCTATCCAAAAGTGTGCTTATCATTGTAATTTTTCTTAGTTATATATGCCAAGTAAAACGTCCATGGCGTGCCCCTTCATCTGGAATTGGCAGGCCATAAGCAATATATGTAAATCCCCTTCAAATAACTAATATCCTCGACAGTTTTCCTGGTTATGCAAACTAGAATCTGAACTTGAAGAGTTGAAGTTCTGCGATAATCAGTTTTGAAACAGTCTCATGTATTTCATCTGATTGTTGGCTCCTTATTCTTTCCTTTTTTGACTTGGTAATTCCTCTCTGTATTCCCTTTGATTGTGCTTCAAGGTGGCAGTTACAAGTTACAACATCATTAATTCACTATTAACTAAGCGTCCCTGGTTTGAATTCTATCGACTCAACATAGAGGTGGAAAAGCTCCCATATTTAAGGTAATGTGACAATGAGACTGTAACGATACTATAAAAGTTGATGCTCGAGTTGTATGGCCAATTATACAATTGCTTGTTGAGTACTACTTTCTCACTGAGACGTTCTTCAATCTTGAAGGTCGTTAATTTTAACTAAATAAAAAATTCGAAATGAACTAAAAATGAGCTGCCAAATGAGAATTCAAATACCAACAAGGGTGGTGGTTTAGTGGTTCCAAGTTTACTCCCAAGTAGTTTGGTAAGACAATATCATGGGTTCGAATCCCCATTCCTCCCATGCCTTGTGTTTGTTGGCTTCTAGGAACTATACTAGTCCCTTGTTGGTGCTACGTTTACGAGACCAGTGCTTGCGCGGGTTTTTCAATCAGTCTGATACTAGTATTTTGACCCGTGCGATGCACGGATGTTAAACAATTACAAATGAAATATAGGTATAAAATGCCTTTAGTATAAAAAAAAAAATCTCACTTAAAATACACCCATAACCAACTTAAATTGGCTTGTAGTAATTTAAATTGGAAGGAATCTTGTTGATCCAAAAAAATTAAAAGGAAATCTTTCTGCAAATGTTACACTGTTTTTACAAAAATCACTGTGTCATTGCCAAAGTTTTACCTCAATGAAAAACTTTATAATCAATTCATAGACTGTAATGTAAGAATTTGTGAGGAAAACCTTAATTTTCTAAAGCACGCACTATTATTTTAAATGAAATCTAATAAGAAGTTCTTATATTGTGCGTGGGTCTGGCTGACTCACTTTTGCTCACCCCTTAATCAGTAGGAAGAAAATGTTAGTTTGGGAATTGGGAATTAGTATTCTTGACATGAGAAAAAACTTTATATTCTGTAAAAGAATTGTCAGTGAATAATGGCCCCAGCTTTCTAGGTAGCACAGCATTGTGAAAAGTCAGCAAATAGAGTAGCTTTAGTATTTTTTATAAATGGCTCGAACTTGAGTATTTTTCTCATGTCCTTAATACAATATCTTAACAAAAGCAAACGCCAATTTCTTTTCTCATTCTTCCATTTTTCAACGTTCAGACAAACGTGCAACTCGTCATGAATCAGCAAAGTATAGGTATCACTTGTCTTCAGTAGCATGTCGATCATCTTCAACTGTTTAGCAACCAAGCTCCCAAAATCTGATAATAAACTCTGAAAGGATCAGTCACTTGTCTAAAGTTTTAAATTTGAAATCATTGGTCTATAAAGCAAACATAAATGCATTTATAAATCAGAACAAAAGAATCACTAACAAAAGCAAGAGAGAATAGAACGAAAAAAAATATATGAAATGTAGCAACAAATCAACTAAAAATGGCAAATCTATCTAAATCTCTGGCAGAAATATTAAACATCTGAGAAACTGAGCAAGGAAGAAAATAATAGATATGGTGCTAAAATATGAATATATGATTGGCACCATCAATGAGAATTTAAAGGGGTGTGCATAGTAGTATTGACACTGAAACCAACCTTGTTCCTGTTAGTATGTGACACATGATAAGGGCATCCAAATTAGTGACCGACTTGTACAAAAAAAAATAATTAGTAATGAGTAAGAACTTGGTAACTGATAATTGACTCATGGATTGATATTCTTCATGATCACTACACGCCATTTTTCATTTAGTTCCAAGCAATTTATCAATTTTTTTTTTAGAAACATTACTAAAAATCAAGCCTTGTAATTGAACATATGGGGTTGATGAACAATGAGTTCTCAACTCTAACAATAAAAGTTCATATAGACTTGTCAAAGAAAAAAAAAAAGTTCATCTAGCCCCATAAAAGAAATTTCAGCCACAGTAACTAAAAAGTTCAACCCTCTTAATCAAGCAAAAACAAAAAGATAAATGGTCATCCCTTAATATAGAAAATTCAGGGTCACAAAATCAAAATTTGCATCATCTAAACCTGCAAAGTTCAGCAATGAAAACAGGATGAAAAAGAAAGTACCAGCAATATTATGTACACATAGATTTCAGAATTTCAAAACAAAACCCCAATACAGTACATATAAAACATTGTTCCAAGTAGGTGGTACGTCAATGTATGAAAAAAAAAGCACAGGGTAGGTCAGTAGAGCGTCTTCTAACTTATAGACCTCTGCATCCTAAAATATCATCACAAAGTGTCGGCTATTGTAATATGATCTATCCAATACCTAATTCATTGTCCATACCAACCTATCGTAATACTGAAACTGAAGTTTTTTTCCGTAAAAAAATTTCATATAGAAAGAAATTACAACAAATATCAACACCAATGATCATTTACTGAAAGGTAACTAAAAAATAGGTTTACCTGTTTCATCGTTCATGCTCAAGCCTCAAAGACAATCTTTCTCTATGATAGCCACCTGCATCAAACAACTAAAACAATGAGACATCTCCCAATAAATTCACACAAACACCAATATAAAAAAAAGCAGACAATATAAGTTTGAGACCTGAAATATGCCTCTCAATCTGATTATAAATCTTATACTCTAAAAATGTGACTGCACCTATTTCCTGATGAGTAAGGCAAACTCAAAACCACTCTATCCATGTACCAACCTTTTTGAGTTGTTGTTGCTCCTTGCCCCAACCCCCTTTTTGGACATTAGGCATTCAAACGAAAAGAGAAAACAAAATTAGAAGGTGTAAAAATAAGTCGGAAAATAACCAATACCTTACTAAAATTAGGATAAGCACCAAATAATCCAAGAGTGTGCATTCTTTACTCCTTCCTTTACCTGAATATTAATGAGAGAAGATAAGATACACCTTTATAACAGTTCGTATATGAGGTGAGAAGTAATCAGAGCACTTCAAACTATCGAAAATAGTCCCTTCAGTAGACTACCTATGCTGGTATGTTATCCTTGATTCTGAGTTCTAGGTAAAAATATATTAGTGATCATATCGAAACAATGTGTATATTATCCTTGTTCTTGAGTTCCACTACCAGGTAAAATCCCTTATCCAACAGATAGAAATTCTTTATCACTTAATGACACATTACTATCGTGCTTCAAGGTGAAAAGGGAAATCAAAAGCCATACTTATCATTCATGTATAAGATAAAACTTACACTTTTAAATTGCTACAGCCAAAACAATAGGAACTAAAGGGCGTGAAAGGCGTCGCTAAAGCTAAAAAAGGGTAGGTTCAGTATTAGACTTCATCATGAAACATCAAATCTACCCCACTAAGATTATTTTCAAATACTTTCATATACTAATAAAAATTTGCCTAGTTGGAATTGGAAAAATAGACATACATAAAATTTCACCAATCAGTCTTTGAATTCATGTATTCTCTCTTCCAATTTGATATGGTTCGTCAAAAAGGTCGAGGAGGAGAAGGAATCAGAGCCCTTTACATTTTCCAGTTTCCCTAATCCACAAAAATCATAGGTAGTAAGATAATTAATCCACAAAACCATGGTTAGTAAAATATATAATTTGGCACAACCATTTCACAATTCAAGAAAGCATTGATTTTTAATTTCCTCCAATAAATCTTAATTTTCCTATCCCCAATTCATAAATCAAATTAAATATCCGAATAAATTTTGACTTACCTTGTCAATTGATATAGCGAAAGAATTTATGGTGAATTGGTAGGCATTTGTTTCCAGTAATCTATGGTGCTCCAAAAGTATTTGGAGTTCATGCTTGATCTTGGTGGAGGAATAGTGAGAGAAGTGAAGAAACGACTTATCTCAAAAAAAATAAAATAAAATAAACTAAGCATAACTGAGAAGGAAAATGGGCACTTCATTTTGTTGAGACTTGAGAGGGAATGCTGTGTCATTTTGTTTATTTTCTTTTTTTTGGAGAAAGTATTCTTAAGTTGCACTGCTATCAAACGTGGGATATGGTCATGGAGTACTTTTTTTTTCTTTTGTAATTTATTTATGTTTTTAAAAGTTAGTTAGTTATCTATTTTTAAGGAACCACTCTATTTTGTGGACTCTAATTTTTTTTTTTAATTAAACAACTATCACCAACAAACGCTATATTTTTTAACCCTAATTGACCAAATTGGTATATTTAATGACACCCTATGGACAATCAAGTATATTAAAAATACAATATGTCACTAAGGTATATTAAAAACCACTTAAGTGTAGATTCACCTACAAAACCGGAATCTTAAAGAAATCTAACATATAAAACCGGTTTTTTCCTTTATAAAATCATTTTCGTCCTTTTATTTATTTTGAGGCTATTTTCTTTCTATTTTTCTTTTCTTTTTCCCTCCCGTTGACATCAAATTTCCTCCAAGGTCCCAACTACCTTAGCTTCCATGGCTTCCAACTTCAAGTAAATTATGAACCCCCATTGAAACTTTGTCCTAATCGTAAGAACAAGTGGAGGGACAGAGAAAATTTCAGCATTGACATGGAAAATGGATCAGTAATGAATAGATGATAAGATTAGCAAGGCTGTAGGTTTTTTTTTTTTAACCTGAATTAGCAAGGTTGTGGCTTAATTATCAAGGCTATGGCTTTCTTACGGCTTACTGACGATGCTGGGATCAAATAAATAGTAATTGGCAGAACCAAAATGGAAGAAGAAGACAGAGAAAATGAAGTAGTAGAAACGGAGAGGGTAGTTAATTGGGCTGCGGTTTATGGCCTTTTTGGAAACCTTCAAAATGTCGGGAAACTTCTTAGGAATCTTATGCACTTTAGAATGTCAGCAACCTTCAAACAAGCATTTATCTTGGAGACCTCTTTCATCTTGATGCACAAGCTGGCAATCTTAGTATTGTAGTGTTGCTGGTTATCTCCTATGAAAAGGCTGATACAGATATGGAGGATCAGAAACCAATTGAAATTCCATGGATTGTATTGTAGTGTTGCTGGTGAACAATAATGAGGGGAATAGGTAAAAACAAATAAAAGGCCGAAAAATGATTTTATAAAGCAAAAAACCGGTTTTATATGCTAGATTCTCTAAGATTCCGGTTTTGTAGGTGAATCTGCACTTAGGTGGTTTTTAATATACCTTACTGACACGTTGTATTTTTAATATACCTGATTGTCCATAGGGTGTCATTAAATATACCACTTTGGTCAATTGGGTTATTTTTTAATACTGACAAACGTTTTTTTTTTTTGTTTTTGTGTAAGTTAGTGATTAACTTATCCATTTAAATTCAAACAATTGTTATTGCATGTCCATTAGCAATTTTACACTACATAGATCCCAACTTTGATTTCGTACGGATAACTCCATATTATTTTAGAAATTACCCCCTTTCCTTATCGGGATCGGGATTAACAAGAATGGTTGGGACAACAAACATCCATCTCGTTAGTACTTTGGATACCCGTATAACCATAAAAAACTTTTGAAGTTTCTAATTCCTTGAAATTAAGGGGCGTCGGGGACAAAGAAATTTTTGGAGTTACCTTTTATCTAGTATCAAAAGCTTTGGAATATTCTTATCGGGCACTATATATACAATATTGATAAATCATTAATTTATTTTATTAATAATATTTAAAATATATTTTTTAATTATAAATTACAAGCCGTGCATCACACGGAGCATACCCCTAGTAACTCATTATAACCAAACAAGGTCATGCTCGATTGTGTTTCAAGAGAGCGATTGCCTACCATTTTTAAATAAGATATACAATCTAACTATAACATCAAATCACTAAAACAATCAAATAAAAATAATCAAATTGATGGGCTTTAGTTTTCGCACTGGATTTGAGAGACTTAGGTGAGATCGTTCGCTCACTTTTTGAGCTTTGTCATCCCGTATTGTCTTGCCGCGGAAGTTTAGTTTTTCCTACTATACGAGCAACAAGTTGACAGATATAAACTGTTTTGAGGATTTTACTTTGATTCTAAGAATATTAACTACCTGATGATATGCTGCCGTTATACTTACATTTGGTAAGGCTTTTTCATTTGGTACCCAAAACCAAATGAAAAATAGAATTACAGGTGTTTGAATTTATACCTTTTGTCTGTCAGATATAATTGTCCAATCCTTTCTTCCACTGTTTTTTAATGTAGTCTTCAGATGCCAGAAAAAATGACTCCAAGTTTCTTTACTCTCATTCTCATAAACACCATGTGCAATTGGAAACAACTCATTGTTTCAATCAATAGCCACTGCAGAAATAAAAACACCACCATAATTCCCCTTTAGATGACCACCATCCACACCAATCAGACCTCTACACCCCTTGATCAACCCCATAAACTCTGCTTTGAAAGAAATAAAAATGTAGCTGAACACCAGTGGCCTCTCAGGATATGGAATTTCTGGAGTTGGAGGAGGCAATGGACCACGGTGCCAGACACAATGGGCAACTGAGCCAGGGTTAGTTGCCTTGATAACTTCAGCATAAGTTGTCAGCTTGCTATAAGAAATGGCATGGCCTCCTAGGATCATACTTATTGCATAAGCCTTCATTTTATATGCATTTGACTTCCTCTTTTGGATCCCATATCTGTCATGTAAAAGGCAGTTTAAGGCTTTCACAGGTATATCATTGTTGGCCCTTATATCATCAAGCAATTTATCTACCACCCATTTGTAAGAAGCCGCGGGTTGTACTCTATCAGTCTTATACACTTATGTACATTATGAAATGACTTAATAGCCCATGTAAACCCATCTGGGAGCTTGCTTGCACGTATTCTAAAGGGACAACCCTCTGAAGCACATTCAGCAGTGTACCTCATTTTGTCAGCTTTCCTTACAACCACAGAAATCCCTTCTTGAATACAAAATTCCCTGAAAACCATTTTGAAGTGTTTCTTATCAACAAACAACAACCAAGGCTTCAATTTGATTTCCCCAAACCTCTCCTCAGTATACAACTCACCATTCTGGAACATTTTATCAAAATAACTCTCACATTCAACCCAATTGTCAGCCCACATATGCCCTGTATTCACTTCATAAGTATCTGCCACATTGACAAACTCAGAGTCATAGGCTTTATGTTCATTAAAATCCCCTAGCTCAGAATCACTACTCTCCTCAGTATTCAACTCACTTTGAGCAGGGTGAAATTCAACATCTACACTGTCATCACCTTCAACATCACCTTCAACATCATCAACAGCATCAACTGCAGTCTCAGAATCCTTGTTCCTTGTCCTACTTAATGAACCTGATGATTCAAGTGGTGTAAGCGATGGTGTAGGTACTAGTGCATTCATAGGCAAACCCTTTTCTTTGCTGTTGTTTTGGCCAATTTCTTAGGCCTCTGCACTTTTGAAAATAATTGGAGGAGCAGGAGGTGCTTCAACTACTTGCTCAGACTCTGGGACAAATGGCATGGTTTCTTGTACTATTGGAAGTGGTGCTGGCTGTGGTCCAAATCTCTGGCTTCTTCTGGTGGAAACAGGTGATGGCACTGGTGGTGGTGTAAAGGCTGTTTGTGGTTCTGGTGTTGGTGTGGAGTCTGCTTCTGGAGAGAAAGGTATTGGAATTTTTGTGGTAGCAGGTCCATCAAGTGTTTGCAACCTATATTTCACTAGGCTTTCTTTCTTTGCAAACTTCAAACTAGGATCTTTGAAGTTAGGTATATGTTGTTGTTGTTGTTGTTGTTGTTGTTGTTGTTGTTGTTGTTGTTGTTGTTGTTGTTGTACCATTGTCTTTTGTTGGAGAAGTGAACCTAGGGCTTCTTCTACTTGCAATAGGTGGGGAAGAGGGTGCAGATTCATGTACATGAGAATCATATTCAGAATTGAAAATCAAATGTATTCCATCATCATTCACATCACCAACCTTTGCATCACTTATGTTTTGCTTAACAAGTGATCTCAAATTTCTCCTTACAGGAAGTTTTTTCCTTTCTTGCCATGCAAATTTCTCGTCTGGCTTAGGTTGTGAGGGGGAAGGGTCTGTTGATGGCTGTATGTTTGGTGGTGCTATCAGAGGTTCATCAATTTCCCTATCTTCATGCAATGAGGGTCTAAGGGTAATTGAATCCTGCCAAATTTTACTATGACTCTTTAACTCTTCTACCCAAATATTAAGCACCTTGTGCTTATACAACCCAAACATCTTCATCAAACCCCCATCATCATCCAAATAAACATACTTTTTCTTATGTATATAACTTAACCCAGGATACTTAGGCAATTTAACCCCCTCTGCTTTAGCACCAGTTAATAAATCATCAACTATATGCAACAAAGAACATTTTTCTTCATCTTCTCCATCAAATGTTATACGTTGGGCCTTAAAATACATCACCAAAGTCCTTTTACAGGTTCTGCAGTCCAACCCCAAAACCCATCAATTTATAACCAAAGCCACAACATGAACATAAACCGAAACAAAAAATTTCAAAATTATAAAACATGAATACTCAACCAAAATTCAACTTCTATATTTTACAACAAGCCTACACATAATCGAAGTGCATATCAGTACATACAAGTGATACCCATCCATTATAATTAATCGCAGAAAATTAAAACCCTAATTCAAAAAACAGAGCAAAAGCATAAACCCACAAAGACATTCCATGAAATTCCCCATACATTCACAATTTCATGCATAATAACACCCAAACAATCGGTTTAAGATGATAAAAATTCTAACTTTGTAAAACTTACAGAAAAACAAAACTCGCAACCGCAAAACCCTAAATCCCTAAGTTTTTTTTTTTTTTTTTATCATACCTTATGTTGCTTATAATTCGACCACAAAACCGATTATTTTCCACCCTCAATCCGCCACGAAGTACAAACTGCAACCAATTTTGGAGTTTCTTCACAGTGATTACAAAATTCAAGCTCAATTTTTTTAGGGTTTCGCGTGAATTTTTGGGGAAAAAAGAAGAGAGAGAGAGATACAGAGTTCAGAGTTGAGAGTGAGGGAAGTAATTAGAGGGTTGGTCGTGTGAGAGAAAAGAGTGAAGCAACTGGGCAAACATCTCGGACACGTGTTTTTTTTCTTTCATTAAGGGTAAATTTGTAATTGACTCTCTAACTAACGGAAAATGACATAAAAGGACACGGACTGTTAACGGGTAAAAGTAAATGGATACCACAGAGATTATGGAAAATGTTTTGGGTACCAAATGGAAAAGCCTTAACCAGAGGGATACCAAGTGGAATTTCCCTTTTATAAATATTTCGGTCATTAGTATGTATCAACTGTATGTTTGGATTCTAAAAATAGGTAAAGTTCAAAAATCTAATGTGTTTTAGTAGCTTGAAGACGGCATTGTATCTATATGAACTTCAAAGTATCATGTTTTAGTAACTTGAAGACGGCATTGTATCTATATGAACTTTAAAGTATCAACCTGCCATAGCTGTCAATCTCCTTTCTTTCCAGAGTATTCATCATACATATATCATTTTTTGTCTTTAATATTTATTACTATTTCTCCCAACATTAATTAATTAATCTTATAAAGATATTTACTCTCAATCTCAATATCCTCCGTCAAAACTTTCATTTCTGATTTCACCTTTTGTCATTTCTCTTTCTCTCTCTTCTTCATGGCTGTAATTGCATTGCCCCTTTACCATTGTAAAATCAATCTCTATCATAAAATAATTGCTTACATTTTCAGAAATGCTTATCGTCTAGATATTTTAGCATTGTAATTTGTAAAGCAATTATATACCTATCTTATTTTCTAATTTTCTGATAAAGAGTGAAAACTCCTTGTACTCATGTGGCCTGTAGGGATATAATGCTCTAACTAAAAGAATTAATCAAACATTTTAGTTTTGAATTCCATTACAATAAAGAATTAACCCTTCAAACGCCTAACTTGGAATAATGGAATTGTATTCTTTTTTCAGGAGGTTTAGCTACCATGAACATAACTAGATTACCTAAAGAAAGACAAACAAAGGGGAGTGGGGAGAAACAAAAAAAAAAAGAAGAAGAAGAATTTATTTATTTTTGTTGTGGACAAAAGAGAAGGAAGATGATGAAGCATCCGCAAATTAAAAGAATTGACCTTATCAAAAGCCCCATGCATTTACGCACGGGCCACTCTACTAGTGATTAGAAGACATGTTTAGGATATTTCTCTCCCAATAGTATTATTGCAGTTAATAGTTCAAATTCTTAATTGATTATAAAATAACCCTCGAGAACCGTCCTAATTTATTTTAGATTAGAACTAGTTTTGGTTCCCGAGCGATGTTTCGGGTTGTTTTTTTTAATATGTTGTCTATTTTTTAGGTGTTATTTTAGGTGAATTAATTACACTTATGGTGTAGTCATGTGACTAAGGCTCTTTCCTCTACTATTTTTTTAAAATAAGGTAAATAAATATTTTAACTAAAGAAGTTTTGACACTCAATTATCTATTTTGTTGAAATAAATTAATTATAAAATTAAAGTAATGAATGACATAACAACACATGATAATGCAATGGTTATATAAATGCCACATGACAAACATAACAAATATCTTATAGAAGTGCCACATGACGACTTACGTGTCATTATCATTAGAATACATGGCTTATGTGGCATCCCATATGTTAATCTCGATTATGCCACGTGATAAGTATTCAGAAGGCCGCACTGTGTTTTAATAGTAAGGTAAGATGTTTAGTTTTTTTCTTTATAAGAGATAGAGAATGGGATTTGAAACTTACTTCAACCAATAAAACATTTTTACTTTTATTTTGTTTTATTTATACCTATCTTTTTAGTTCTAACTTCTTGTCCTTAACATCACAAGCCGTTGGGGATCAAATTGGCGGCCAAAATGCAATGAGCAACGGCACTTATCGAGTTTAAATCCATTACAGAGAGAGAGAGAGATGATACAGTGCATCACGCAACTCAGACGTAATGTAAACCCTTTCATTCCTGTTATAGCCCGTCGTTTATATCATGTCTTCTCAGTAGAAGAATACATTGAGTTGCTGGAAAATTGCATTCAATCAAAATCACTTAAACATGGAAAGGCAATCCATCAGCATCTCCTTAGGAACAATAATGACATCATCGACTCATTTGTGCTTGAAAAACTTACTCGTTTGTACATTATATGTGGTCATCTTGCTTGTGCTCGCCATGTGTTTGATGAAATTCCTGACCCAACTGTTAATACTTGGAATATGATGATCAGAGCATATGCTTGGAATGGACCCTTTGAATATTCCATTGATTTGTACAGTAAAATGTTGGTGTTTGGTATTCATCCCACAAAATATACATTCCCTTTTGTTCTTAAGGCGTGTTCAAGTTTGAATGCCATAGAACATGGAGAACAGATTCATAATCATGTTTTACGAACTGGGTATGTCTCGGATGTGTATATTTCCACTGCTTTGGTTGATTTGTACGCCAAATGTGGGAAACTAGATCGAGCAGAGAATGTGTTTGACAGTATGCAGTGTAGGGATATTGTGGCTTGGAATGCCATGATTGCTGGTTTTTCAGTTCATGGGTTTTATGATGACATGATGGGAATGGTTGTTGGCATGCAGAAGGCAGGAATAAGCCCAAACTCCTCAACTATTGTGACTATTTTGCCAGCAGTTGCACAAGCTTGTTCTTTGAGTGACGGGAAGGCGATTCATGGGTATTCTATGAGACAGAATTTTAGTAATCAAGTTATGGTGGGAACGGGGCTTTTGGACATGTATGGAAAATGTGGGTGCATATCCTATGCCAGGAAGATCTTTAACTTGTTGGGTGTCAGGAATGAAGTCACGTGGAGCGCGATGATTGGAGCATATGTTGAATCTGAGCACATGATAGAAGCTTTAAAATTGTTTGACTGTATGTTGCTTGAGGATTCTGGAAGTGCATCATCCGTTACTCTAGGTTGTGCTCTTCGAGCTTGTACAAAGTTGATTGACCTAAGCAATGGGAGAAGGATCCATGGTCACATTCTTAAATCAGGGTATCTTTCTGATTTAATGGTTAGCAATACAACTCTTTCCATGTATGCAAAATGTTGTGTATTAGATGATGCTGTCAGATTTTTTCAAGAAATCAACCCAAGAGATAGAGTCTCTTATGGTGCAATGATTTCTGGATGTGTGCAAAATGGTAACAGTCTGCAAGCCTTGAACTTCTTCCGGAATATGCAATTTTCAGGAATAGACCCAGATGAGACTACTATGCTTGCTCTGTTACCAGCTTGTTCACAATTGACTGCCTTGAAATATGGGGCCTGTGCGCATGGGTATTCTGTAGTCCGAGGTTTCGTGGCTGATACATCAATCTGTAATGCGCTGATTGACATGTATGCAAAGTGTGGAAAGGTGAAAGTTTCTAGAGAAGTATTTAATAAGATGCATAAGCGGGATATTATATCTTGGAATTCTATGATTGCTGGATATGGTATTCATGGCCTCGGTTCAGACGCACTTTCTCTGTTCCAGGAATTAAGAACTGTAGGACTGATACTGGATGATATAACATTCATTAGTCTTTTGATTGCTTGTAGTCACTCAGGCCTTGTTGCAGAAGGGAAATATTGGTTCGATGCAATGGTCCGAGAGTTTCACATTGTCCCTAGAATTGATCACTATATATGCAGGGTTGACCTCTTAGGACGAGCAGGGCTTCTAAAAGAGGCCAAAAGTTTCATTGAGGAAATGCCATTTACTCCTAATGTTCATGTTTGGAGCGCCCTGCTTGCTGCATGCAAAATCCACAAGAATGTTGAGTTGGCTGAAGAATCATCAAAGATGATCCAGAATTTAGGTCCTGAAAGTTCCGGCAATTTTGTTCTGTTGTCTAATATATATAGTAGTGCAGGCAGATGGGAGGATGCAGCTTCTGTTAGAATCATGCAGAGAGATAAGGGCTTCAAGAAAAGGCCAGGATGTAGTTGGGTTGAGATAAATGGCACTACTCATGCATTTGTAGGTGGGGACCAATCTCACCCACAAATAGAACAGATATACAAGAAATTGGAGAAATTACTAATCGAAGTGAAAAGGCTGGGATATCAAGCTGTTCCCACTTTTGTATTTCAGGATGTTGAAGAGGAAGAGAAGGAAGATATTCTTCTTCATCATAGTGAGAAGTTAGCTATTGCATTTGCTATAATTAGTCTGAGCCAAAGCCAGCCCATTTTTATCACCAAGAATTTACGAGTTTGTGGTGATTGTCATGATGCCATAAGATATATAACTCTTGTCACAAAGAGGGAGATATTGGTGAGGGATACCGCCCGTTTTCACCATTTCAAAGATGGTGTCTGCAGTTGTGGAGAATTTTGGTAATCCCTTGTGAAAATCATGTTCCGTTGTCCTGTGAAGTGACGTGTTTGCGCGTTGTCTAGAACAAGGACCAAGGAAAGACCATACAGCATTAAGTCCTGGTACTCCATTCCCTTTTTCAATGAATACTGGCAACAAAAAGGGAAAATATTTTTAGGTAGAGTAATTCATTATTAAGAGCTTGATCTGATTTTGCTTCAGAATATAGAACTGCACTGTCTTCTAGGAAAGTCTTGGCCATTTCACTGCAGGATGTTTACTAAGTATAAACTTCATAGATCGTAATATTGAACGAAATATCGTAATATTGAACGAAATATCGAAATATGATTTTCTGATTTCTGAATATGAAACTCATCCCTGACCCTGCCCTCCTCAGTTTTGGTTTTCCATTGTATGAACTGCTGCCATGCTTTCATGCTGAGCAAAGCTTTATTTGCTCTGTATTGGAGAACAACCAAGTATGTTATTCTAGAATTGCATTGTGGTGAACTTTATCACATGGCCTATTGTTTGTATGACTCTTTTCTCTAAAACTAATGTCAAAACTAATGTGGAGCTGAATTGCCAATGCATGGTAGTTGTTCAGGACAATTTCCTTGACTCTGTGGTAGAACTTCTAAAACTTATTTCCTGCTAAAATCTTGCACCACTAACAGTTTGCAAATTTGTGATGTGTTGGTCAGGGAAGCTTACAAATGGTCATTTGATGCCAGGTAATTAGCTATAACAACTTATATCCCTGTGGAGGAGGGGGGGCATAAGTTCTCTCTGGGCTTCTTCGAGTAGCTCTCTTCGTGTGTAACTTATTTGCAGTGTCATCTTCAGGAAAATTTGGAACTATAAAAGAAACAGATATGGGCTGTTTCATGCTAAAGCTTGACAGAAGAAAACAAAGAGGAAAAGCCCCCAAATTATAGTTTACATTTCAAGTACAAAGCTGGCACAGATCACTGTGAAACAAATCCGTGGGGTGAAGGAGTCTTGTCTGGTATTGTGCTTTTCATGGAGCTAATGTTTCGAGTATCCATTGTGTTTTTTTTGTATTGTAACGATTTGCTGATATTAATAATACTTAAAAACGAAGATGGCCTGGTTCTTTATATAATTCTAAAAACTATCTGGTGCTTCCAGCTTGCCACTCATATCATACTTTCTCAAACCAGAAAAACTCTAGTGTTATACAATACAGTTCCAGGAAGAGGTTCTCCCGTGAGAAGTCATGTATTATTCTCTTCGCTCCTGTAACTTCTTCATCTGCATGATTTTAGAGTGCATATTGTTTCTTTTCATGTTCATGAACAGCAGCATCACACAATAAGGGAAGTACATGGCTTAACTTAGGGGCTTCACTAGCTACTTATAAAAAATTATCTTGCACCAGACTCATGGTCTTGCACCCTAGTAGTAGATCTCCTTTAAATTTGTAGGTCTTCAGCCCTTGATTATGGAGCTAGATATAAGTGATTACTGTATCTGTAATAGATTGACCCAGCATGGTCAAGTGGGTTTAAAATTACACACATACTGTAGTTCCTGAATTGGTGTGAAACTCAGTGTTATCTAAGGAATAAGTATGTATTCCTCTGACTAGTCTTAGAATGGGGAGAAGTAAAGTTAAAACAATATTGGGCTCTTAATTTTTTTTTTTCCTTTCTTATTTTTATTATTTAGTTTTGTGTGAATGAGTGTGAATATGGATCATTCTTCCCAGTTGCTCTCTAAAATTGTTTATTATCATATGCAGGAAATATAGGGATTACTGGACAGTTCTGCCCTGTTTCATACAAGCTGCTTAACTGCTAGAGCTTGACAGGTAAGAAAACAGAACGGAAGAAAAATGTTTTATCCCTGAAGTGGTGGTTGCCACTCAAGTACAAGCTGGTCCTGAACTTGATTGATGAGAATATGAGATAGATGGATCTATATTTGGTGCAAGATTTGAATGAGACAGGTCTGCAGCTTTGGCTAACTTTTGACAATTCAGAGGGACTTGGAGGATAATCTACTTTTCCTTGCCTGGGAAAGTTTGAAGGGTTCTATTCGATCAAGTAGCTTTCATGGCATTGGAATCCATTGCAGATGGGTGTGATAGTTGCAATGTTTGTATTGCTGGGTATTCCGTAGGAGCTGGGTTTGCCCTTCAAGTCGGAAAAACCTTAGTCAAAGAGGGATTATATGTGGAGGCTCATAATTTATTCAATCCCCCTTCGGGCTCTCTAGCCATGAGTCTAAAGAATATCGGAGAGAAGGCTGCTTTTGCTTGAATTTTGATTGGAAGAGAGTCAGAGCGATGCTTCCCTCTGGGACTGAAATCCAGGCCATAGCAGACGACCAGAACAAGGCATCGAGCGTGGCCTTGAAGAAGTGGGTCCCCTACTTGTATGTTATGACAGTGACTCTCTGCTGTAGTCTATGACAGTGACTCTCTGCTGTTACTACACTGATCCATCCAAGGCCGGTGAAGGTAACAACAGAAGCAACAGCAGCAAGGAGAATGTGGCCCCAGCCAATGATAATGCTATTGGAGCAGTGGAGCTGCAAAGCTGTTTGTTTTATCCAAGGGTAATCAGAAGTTCCTTGAGGCTCATCAATTGGAACAATGGTGACCTGATGACCTGGAACTCCAAACTGTTATCAACAACAGCAATTTAATTATGAGGCAGATGAAATCTTCACAGCAGGCACCTGCAAAGCAAAGGTAGCAGCAAAGGTACTCTACAGTCGCTGAATACTGACCGTTGTTTCCCATTTTCATATATCGTCTCCAAAAGTGTGATATATCAGTTGCAAGTTTTGTTATGTCAAGAAACTTCAATGGCCTGCTCCTGCTTCTTGAATTGTCAGGCTTTAAATCCCCATCAAATGACTAATATCTCTGGTTTTCCTGGTTGTGGAAGTTATAATCTAAACTTAAAGAGTTGAACCTAAACAAGTTTTCAGTTTCGCATCCGCAAATTATCAACATGACAGTGGAAAAGACCCCATATTTAAGGTCCTCTGAGACATTTAAATTACCTTCCAACACTGCAGATTACTGCAGCATTACATTTCATGCCATGTTGCTCAAAAAGATATTCTTAAATCTTAAATATAATTTCATATTTCATAACAACCCAACTATTTATTTTGACTATTATAACTGAAGATCCGAATCCAACTATAAATTGGCTGCTAAATAACGAAAATGTAGAACATAATATCCTCTTTTTTTCTTTTGATGTAGTAATTTTTTGTTTGTTTGATTGTAAATACAAAAATTTTAAGACTAAAAATTTAAATTTCTTCTACTTCTTTTTTTTTTTTTTTTTGATGAAAATTTCTTCTACTTCTATATTCTTGTTCAATAGTTTTTGGTAAAGATTTTGTAAATTTAAATTTTAGATTACGAGTATCTTTTAATATATTAATATGTTAGTTTATTTTTGGTTTTTTTTTTTATCACGGAAATTTTAATATTAGTTTTTACAGTTTCTTTCTAATTTCTAATATATGTCTCACTCAAAAAAAAAAAAAAAACACTAATAAGTGACCTTTTAAGATGAAAATGATCAAAACATAGTGAACGTGAAGCCATTCGATTAAACCCTAAACCTTGAGATTAAGCGAGCCCTTCCTTGTCAGAAACTAAGAAAGGCTTACAGCATCAGTTTGATTCAATTCGCGCAAGTAAGTATGTTAATATCTCTATCAATTTCAATTTCAATTTCATTCATCTTTTGGACAACACAACAGGAGTATAATCATCAAGTATTTCTCAATTTTTTCCATACTATTCTGTTTGTATGTGTATTTGTTTTGTTCTGTAATCTTTGGAGTGTTAGTGTTAGATTTTATTCAATTCTTTGTTTGTTGCTTGTGTAATTTTTTTATGATTTTGCAATTTTTTACTAAGCTGCTGTAATATAATTAACTGCATTGGATTTTGTACAATTTGAACGTCAATGTAATGATGAGGAAGCTTTGCAGGAGGGTTTAATACACCTCTTGAAAAGTGTAGAGGGAGTAAGGAAAAGGGTTGATTAAAGGATGATGTGCTGGGTTGTTACTTGTTATAAAAAATTGTTCTAAAATTTTACTATTATGTGTACAGATTTTAGTCTGTAGGTGAAAAATTGAATCTTTGAGAGTGACCCAATTGAGAAGATGGAGGAAGAGAACATAGGGAAAGTGAAATCATTCAAAGAGCTAGGAGTTTGTGAACCCTTAGTCGAAGCTTGCGATAGATTAGGATGGACCACACCTACAAAAATTCAAGCTGAGGTCATTCCGCATGCCCTTGAAGGTTTGGTCTTTTGAATTTTTATGTTTACTTAAACTCCTTTTTTGATTTTTGAGTGATACAATTTCAATGTTTCTATCAGTTGTGTTGAATTGATTATGTTATCTTAATTTCCAGGAAAGGATATAATTGGGCTTGCTCAAACCGGGTCTGGTAAAACTGGGGCATTTGCCTTGCCTATTGTCCAGGCTCTATTGGATTTAAAATCCCCTCAGCCTTTCTTCGGTTGCGTTCTTTCACCCACTCGGTAGCCATTTTTTCTTCATATGATGATTAGTAAATTTATATTCTTTTCATTTGCTTAATCATGTCTTTTGCATGATAACTAGAATTCTGGATTTTACAATTCTCTTGTAATTGGTTCATTCAATAACTACAATTTAGTCTGCTTTTGTAGACTCACTAATCCACTTCCATTAAGTAAGGTTATGGTCTGATCTTTTTTGTTCCTGGTGCATTTAGGGAGCTTGCGATTCAAATTTCTGAACAATTTGAAGCTTTGGGAGCTGATATCGGCTTAAGAACTGCTGTGGTAAGCTGATCTTCTTGCTGAGTATCTCTCACTAAATTTATTTCGGCTTCAAGTACCAGTTAATATAATTGAGCTGTTTTTTTTTTTTGGTTGTTGTTTCTCCAGACTTTTATTGCAGCTTGTTGACGTATTTTATGCAAGTGAAGTAATTCTTTGAACCAAAATTATTAAACAAATAGTAAATGTTTTTGTCTGGTGACCTGTTGTGAGTAATTATAGCAAACTGAATAAACAAATTAAACCACTGAGAAAGATGAACTAACTCGTGCACAAAGCAAGTTTTTCGTTTATTTGGATCCATGAGTGCTGACTAAATTTATATTCTGTAGCTTGTTGGTGGAGTAGGTATGAATCAACAACAAATTGCCATTGGAAGACGGCCTCACATCATAGTAAGTAATAACTATTGTTCATTTGCTTAGTCATGTATTTTGAATGATTGCCACTTTTCTGATCATTGCATCTTTAGAATGATGAAATCATAGAAAAATGGAACTTGTTTTCATACCTATACTAATTTTATGGTTGGTAATTTAGCAGGACAAATAAGCTATTGAGGTTGACAGTTAGAAAAACAAGCTACCAGAAACGGGACCTATGCTTACCCATTAATTTCTAACCACTCCCCAAGGGACGCAGGACATAGTTCTGGATGGTGTCTTACACTCTTCCCAGAATGCCTCGTGAATGGAGGATTTGGGGACTAAATGGGACAATGGCAAGTTCAGGTTGCTGTTGGTAGTGTTTTTAGTAGGTAAGGAGCGCCTCAAGCATAGTCTTGTATTGGGTCAGAACTTGGGTTGAAGCCTTGAAGGCCATGTATTACTGGGGGAAGGGGTAAGGGATTTCCCAATTGTCCCTGGTGAGAGACGAGCTAGGGTAGATAGGAATCCACCCAAGTCGTTTTGCACCAGGGGGTCTACGTTAACAATATGGACAACTCTTACTTCATTAGTCGAAGCTGACTATTAAGAAGCTATGTGCTTATGCTATTTTTCTTATAGTCTTCTGCGATTTTGCTATGCTTAGAATTTATTTTTGTTAGTAGTATTATTTCACCTGGTATTCTGTCTAATCTATTATAGACTCAAGGAGTATGTTTTCCTGTCTCATCTCTGACATCATCAAATCGTTCTTGCTCGAACATATGTTGTCGTATTTACCGTCTAATCTTGCATCTTTCTAGGTTGCCACACCTGGACGTCTTCTGGATCACTTGTCTAATACCAAGGGGTTCTCTCTTAGTGCACTGAAATATCTGGTATTCTCTGCTGAACTTTGGCAGCAATGTAGTCACTTGTTTTACTTCCGGAGTGCATCAGATTAGGGTTGTGCTTTATTTTCATCTTTTGTATCTATATAATATTTATGCAAGGGACATCTCTTGAGTCTTGACCACGGCTTCTCTAGGGTCTTGCCTTACTGAAAATCTACAAGTATGTCCAGCTTTTGTTTTAAGTTTTCTTGTGATTTATCTGTTTTGGCAGAATCCTGGTAAACTAGACCAAATACTATTCCGTTTCTGATTCAATCCAATTTTTTCATGATACATCTGGAATAATTGAAGAAATGGCAATTCGGTGATTCAGATAGACCTACAATTTGAGAAAGAGGATAAGTTGATCTTTTTGCAACAATAGAAGTTCACTGATCCCTCACATTCTGTCCCATCTCTTGTTGAATTTGTTGTTTTGGGGTTATCTTTTTAGTTTTTTGAACAGTTTGTGAATGTATTTATTTAGAGGGTTAGGATATAGACATTAGAAAGCAAGTAATAGCGAAACCATGAAAGTTGAGTTAAAGAACACAGTTTCATAGTGTCCTCTCATTTTCGGATACATGGAAGATATGTGTCTTAAATGGCATTTAAATGGTACTGAGGGAGTATGGAATCTACCAGGGCTAGGGATTAACCAGCTGCATCTTGATTAAATGTCCTTGAGACCATTCCAGGAATCTATGCATCAACAATAAATTTTCAATGATTTTTTTTAGCGCAATTTGGTTAAAACCACCTAACATGTTTCAAAATTTGTCCAGTACCCCCTGAAACGTTACTATTTGGCGAGTACCACCTTAAATGTTTATTCCGCTCTGGAAGTCACACCTTAATTAATTTTCTGACCATTTTACCCCCCACGTCGGCCACGTGTGAGTCACGTGACTTTTAAGTAAACTAAATAATTAAAAAATAAAAAATAAAAAATAAAAAATATAAATATAAATAACTAAACCTAAACTAAAACTAAAACTAAAACTAAAACCACATCTCTCTCTCTCTCTCTCAAGCTCCATCTCCATCTCTCTCTCTCAAGCTCCATCTCCATCTCCATCTCCATCTCTCTCTCTCTCAAGCTCCACCATCATCTCTCTCTCTCTCTCTCTCAAGCTCGACCATCTCTCTCTCTCTCAAGCTCGACCATCTCTCTCTCTCTCAAGCTCGACCATCATCTCCATCTCTCTCTCTCAACGCTCTCTCTCTCTCTCAAGCTCTGAAGATCGTCATTAATGGCGACAAGAACTCAGCGAAGCCATGGCCGCGATGAAGTTAAAGGTTGTCGACCACCATTTTTGTCCGGCAACCACATCTCAAGCCACCGATTTGTGGTTTCCGGCCATGAACCATGGTCGGCGACATTTCTGATTAATCTCGAGCGAGCTTCAATGGCCATGCATGAGCTTTAGAAGCTCCGATCTGCCGATTCCAAGCTAAGCTTCTTCTTCTATCTTTTTAATTTTTTCCCTTTTTGTCTTAATTTTCGGTTTTGTTTCGGTTTTGTTTCAGAATTTCTCGTTTTTGTCTTAATTTTCGGTTTGATTGTTTCAGAATTTAATGGATTGTTGTTGTTGTTCTGTTTCGCCACGAAAACAGGGGAAGAGAGAGAGAGAGAGAGAGAGAGCGAGAGACTGTTGTTGTTGTTGTTGTTGTTGTTGTTGTTGTTGTTCAACGGGGATTTAATGGACTGTTGTTGTGTTCTGTTTCGCCACGAAAACAGGGGAAGAGAGAGAGAGAGAGTGTGTGTTCTGTTTCGCCACGAAAACAGGGGAAGAGAGAGAGAGAGAGAGAGAGAGAGAGAGAGAGAGAGAGAGAGAGAGAGAGAGAGAGAGAGAGAGAGAGAGAGAGACTGTTGTTGTTGCTGTTGTTGTTGTTGTTGTTGACAAGAGAGAGAGAGATGACAGGAGAAACAGAGAGAGATTACGAGAGAGATGGAGTGAGCGAGAGAGAGATGGTCGATTAGTGCAGAGGAAGAAGATGGAGTGAGCGAGAGAGAGAAAGAGAGTGAATTAAATAAAAAACAATTCTTCATTTAAACAAAGCACAAATAGTAAAATAAAAAAAAAAAAAAAATTCATGTAAGTTGTCACGTGAGAGTCACGTGGGGGGTAAAATGGTCAAAAAAAAATTGGATTTGCCCGGAAAATCAATTAAGGTGTGACTTCCAGGGCGAAATAAACATTTAAGGTGATACTCGCCAAATAGTAACGTTTCAGGGGTACTGGACAAATTTTGAAACATGTTAGGTGGTTTTAACCAAATTGCGCTTTTTTTTTATTTGATTCTCCTTTTTTTTAATTAAAGTTTCTTGTCCAGAATTGTTCCAATGTGTGTGCTTCTCCTTACTCTTGCTATATTATACGTCATAGATTTTATTGATGGTTTAAAAGGGGATATATGGAAGATTAGGTTTTTGCTTGAATTTGAATATTTTTTACATATTACTGAAACTAAATCAGTTTTTTTTTGCTTGTCTTTTTTTTTTTTTTGCTTGTCACTGAAACTAAATCAGTTAGCCTGCTAGGAAATAAACCTTTCTGAGCTATGGCTATAGCCTGCATATAATCAGAATATTGATAGTTTGGGACTTGAGATGTACTAGGTGCATTGGGTGCTGCAAATTTTAGCTGGCTTGCTTTGGGTTTGACATTTTGAATTGTGAAGAACTCATTATACCTTCTTTGTTTCTTTCTGTGATATGCAGGTATTGGATGAGGCTGATAGATTACTGAATGACGAATTTGAGAAAACACTTGTTGAAATTTTAAAAGCTATTCCTCTTGGCTGAAGGACTTATTTGTTTTCTGCCACTATGACTAAAAAGGTATTATTTATGTTCATGTGAACTAGTCTTGATGCCTGTGTGGTGCGCAGGCTATTTTTCATGCCATGTGCATTTGGATGGAGTTTCAAATTTAACATTTTGTATCTTTTTAAGCATAGAGGTTGTTGTCAAGCGTATGTATGAATTTTGCAGTTCATTTTTCTTTGATTTTAAGAATTTTGTCCAACATTTCCCAGTGGAGCCAAAAGCTTCACTACTATTTGGCTTCGGAATATAATGGCCTAAAGCAAAATGGCTCATAAAACTGTTGGCACTTCTTATTTATTGTGAAATTGCTGATGGCCGTCGCACTTCGGATTTCGGGTCAAACGGAAACAGCCTCTCTGTAAGACTCTCATAGGGGTAAGGCTGCGTACAACTGACCCCCCCTTACCCTGCCTAGACGGGAGCTTCTTTGGAGGCACTGGGTAATGTTGATGTTGTCTGCTTTGACTTTGTTCTCGTAAGAGTGTTGTTGCTGTTTGCTATGTGTCTATAGTCATTCTTTGAAATGTTTTGGTCCTTCTAATTGATGATGCCCTGCTGTGGTTGAGGCTTTGAAGACTTGAAGCATTATTAGATTTATTACAGCCTTTTATCTTAGAAAAAAAAAAACTCTATCACAGCACCTTCAGTAAACTTCAAGATATTGTGCTCAAAATATTTGAGAAGAGGATATCCATATAGTCACATACTTTGCTAGTGAAGTTAACATCTCTGAACATTGAAGAAGTTTCTTTATTGATTCACAAAGGGCAATGTACTCAATCTGAGTTTATTTTCCTGGACATTTCTTGGATCCAAATCCAACCCTGGAAACAAGGCTCTTGGTGTCCATCCAAGTCAACCGACAGAGACAGATATAGTCATCTAGTCCTAGTTAAAAGACATTTAGCCTATCTTGATGATGACTTCAGAAAATTTTGATGGTAAATTTGACGAAATTCAGCCACTGGAAAGATTACCCAATCAAATTTTCACTCGGAACTTCACTTGCTATATACTGCTTTTTCCCAGGAACTTTATGTAGTTAAAAGCTTTGATAGTGATTAAAGCAAATTGCCAAAAAAGCTTATGAAAATAGGAGTCAAAGACAACACATGCAAACGGATATTGTTAGAACTAGAAAACCAACATATCCCTCTGGCACTTTGTTGTTGGCCCGTCTCTTACTCTGCTATAAGAAATAGATTATGCTTCTTCTGTCTTTCAATGAATGTAATGTATCTAATGCGGAATTTTAGGGAAATCAATTTGATGACCATTGATTCTTACTCTTACTGCTGATTTACCCCATTTGAGGATAAGGTTAGGTTCGATACGATTTGTCTTCCATTTTGTTTGACCAGGGATTTCCCACTGCCGGTCTCTGTTCTCATGAAAGTAGATTGGCCATTCAAAGAGCTTGATTGGAAGAGATCAAAGGAATTTGAGGATCCGTGAATAAGAGAAGATCCTTTCTAGGGGAGGTGATAGGGAGAAATAATAGCAGACCTGACGCATACTGATAGTTAAAAGAAAGCCCTTCTTTTTAAGTAGTGTGAGCTGGGTTACTGCTTTATGCCTCAATTGGGCAGGTATTGTGTGGAAGGGACACGCAGCAATCTGTGATAGAAAGAAACATGGGTCGAGAGAGGGGATTGGTGTTGTGTTTTACTGTAAATGCTCCACTTTTAGATATAAATAGTTCTATTGGTCCATTTTTCTGTTTGTTGTTTCTTGTAAACTATTTAGGTTGAGCTTTTGTGGACAACAAAACAATGGAACAACTAAAATTGGTGGAAGATTTTCCATTCTTCTAAGAAGTTTGCTTCATGAGACATAGTTTTCACTTGGAAGTTTTTGGTGTATTGCTAATAGTGTAGCAGCAACATTTTAGTATCAATTGTAGGCAACTTGGTTTTATTTACCTGTGAAAAATCAGGTTTGAAATGCTAGTGCATTAGTTTTAAAGAAGACCTTGCTTCTTTTTTTATGTATGGATGGACTATGTATAAAAAGCATGCTCACTTTTCCCTTCCAAAAAAATAAACAACAAAATAATTACCAATTGACCGGTGGTTGGAAAGAGAGCTAAAACCAAAACATCTTGAATAAGCTAATATCTGAGATGACAGTGCACAGTGCTCTTCTGGTTGCAGGTTAGGAAGCTCAAGAAGGCATGTTTAAGGAATCCTGTAAAGGTCAGATATCAATGAGCAAGGCAAAAATTTTGTATCGATACCTGTTTATGTTTTCTTACCAATGATATGCTATATTTCATCCAGATTGAGGCAGCTTCTAAATATTCCACTGTTGACACACTGAAGCAGCAATATCTTTTTATGCCTGGTAAATACAAGGTTAGTCTCCCTACTAACTCCTCTTCTTATGGCTTTTGTATGGATGAGTGGATTTTGCAGTCCCACTACTCTATGTGGTTCAGTTTGATGTATTTGTCACTTTTCTTCCTCTTCGGATGATCGTAGAATGAGCTTTACTGTGGTTTTTCTTGCCTTCAATGAGACAAAATTAAGAGTTTCTAAACTTTTTATATTCTTTTTGAGACACCTTGTTTTGTAAAAATGTGTGTTCGTTCTCATTCTTCCTAATACAATTCTTCTTTTAACTTGAAGAAAAAGTTAATTACATCTTGTCAAATTTGGGATGTTCATGATATTGAATTTCTATATTGGATGCTGAGAGAGCTCTACTCTACTAGAATATGCATACATCAACATGCCTGTCAAACATGCAACATGTTACCTTCTGCTGATGTGGGATCACATTGGTTGTTGTGTCATATCTTACTCATGGCTCATATAGATATCTATCCTTCTCCTCAGGAATGCTACCTTGTATGTGTTGTAATGGAGATGTATGGAAGTAGATCAATGGTTTTCACTTGTACATGTGCAGCAACCCGCCGTTTGGCACTGATGCTCCGCAATCTTGGCTTTAGGGCTATTCCGATTAGCAGCCAGTTGACTGAGGTTTTTTTTTCTTTTCCTTTTGTCTTCTTGCATGTCTATTTCATAGCAATAAGCTGACCCCTTTTCTGGCTCCCTTCATTTCATGTTGTTCCACCACATTTCCCAGTCTTGCCTCTCTTTGATTCTGAAATAACTTTTCCTTGTTTTTTCGTGTGTGGCAGCCTCAAAGAGTTGGCGCCTTAAACAAGTTCAAAGCCGGAGAATGTAATATCTTAATTTGCACTGATTTAGCTAGTAGAGGTCTTGATATTCCTTCAGTGGACTTGGTAATAAATTATGATATCCCTTCTAATGCAAAGGTTAGTCTTGCTATAGCTCGAAACTAGTTAGTGTGTTCTACACCGTGTCTTTACGTGTCTGAAAGCTTGCATTGTTACTTGATTGACTGAAGTACTGATTCATAAATGGAAAGGACAAATGGCAATGGTGCTCGTTTGACTCAGTTTTGGCTTATCTTGTTACGGAATTCAGGATTACATACATCGGGTAGGGAGAACAGCTCGTGCTGGGAGGTCGGGTGTTGCCATCTCTAGTAAGTCAACTTGAGGTTGAGTGGTTCATTCAGATAGAGGAACTGATAGGTGAGCAGCATTTGCAGGCCTATGATATATATTGATTTTCTTTTGGTTGAACCCTCATTTCTTGTCTGGGTCACAGGTAAGAGGATACCAAAGTATCCTGCTGAAGATGAAGAAGTGCTACTTCTGCTGGAACGTGTTACCGAGGCAAAAAGAATTTCGCATATGGTAAGTTTGATTAAGTTGTGCTACAGTGTTTGTTTGCAGTACCCCTAAAGATGTGAACTTTTGCTGTTGGCGCCTTGGCGGTGGCACTGCCTGAATGCATCAGCGAGAAACTTCACATAATACTTGCATTGTTCTGATCCATGATATTTGAATATACTGAACCTGATATTTCTGCTTCTTCTCTGATAAGATCCATTTCTCTTTTCTGAGTAGGAAGTTGTTGTAAACTAGAAATCAAATAAACAGTATATGAATTATGATTGATTTTGATAAAGGTTCCTATGAGATATGAAGCTAGGAGTAGATGAATTAAAGTCATGTGCATTAGTGCTGGTCTTCTTTAAGATTTTCAAAATGATTGTTTTGGTGCTTAGATGATTTTGACGTCGCAGAAATATATTTCCTGCTTGTTGCTCATTTCTCCCTCCCTAGACATGGCAATTCTTTCGCATCATTTAGCAGATTCTATGCATATATTAGAATGATGTAGTCCTTTTGGTGGTTTTCTTATTGACAATCGATGTCTGATCGATGCTTTTTCAATGCACTGTTACTTTATCTGTAGAAAATCGAGGAGTCTGGAAGGAAGAGGAACAGAAATGGGATGGACAACGAAGGTAGGGAGGAGATTGAGAAGTTCATGGGCTACAAGAGAGGCAAACCTTCAAATAAATTCAGGAACAAGTAGTTTGTTAAAGCTTTCTTCTAGGATGGTTTATTATATTTTTGGTAGCAAGTACTATATTAATGGGGTCTGTTAATCCAAAAGCAGTCAGGTTTTAGCCATATGGCCGGTTAAATTCTTTTTTCTTATTGGAAATTAGATGTCTTCTTTCATCCAAGATTATATGTAAGAGAGACCCATTTCTTAATTTATTCTTCTGTCCCTTGTTTTGTATGTTGCGAACTAATGTAATAATCGGATTTAGGAACACAATTACAATATTTGACAGTTACAGCTACAACTAATTTTGCCAAATTTAACTATAGTGTGAGGCTGTGATTTGAGACTGTTAACTGTGAGTATAATGTTGATTGAGTCTATTGACAAAACAAGTACCTATATCATCTACCCATTTGATTTGGTATATCATTTACTCTTTATTTATTCCTAAAAAATTATAATTATTCCTAACAATATATCATTGTTCCCAATGAAATCAGAAAATCATTCATTTAAATTTGATGGTGGGAATTATTTTTTCTTAATTATTTGGGTTTTTTATCGATTGGAAATGCGTATGCTATCAAGTTTCATTTCAATTGGATATTGGATAGCAACAATTATCCATACTAGAAAACCTTTTTTGGGATGGGTATGGACAGTCACCAATGACCAGGCATTCGGACTTTTATTTAGTCAAACCTGCCTCCTGAAATGAGTTTTTTGGGTTGTCGAAACTCAATCTTTACGTGGTTTATTTAATTTGGTTCCATTTTTAGCCATTTAAAGATTCAGTGTTTTGAAGATTGCTAGCTTGTTGTCACCAAAAGCTAATTGATTTGAACTGGGGGAAGCGGAAATGATTCAAAATTCTAGAGAAATATTTATTTTGTCTCATTTTTTAGGCTTCAATAGAGATTATCATGACTTTCTTGCCGTTTCAAAAGAAAAAAAAAAAATTGCTCTTTTCGTACCACTTTTATTTACAAAAAATGGTTGTGCATTGGACTAAAGATGGCTATGGGCTAGGCTAGCACTTTGTTCGGCACAACTAGCCCGACTTTTGCAAAACACGACATGTGGCACAATTGGTGGACTTGGGGTTTTATATATTGGGGTAAACACATTATTTAGGTACGAACGTGTACGATCCGCAAAAAAAGTAATAAAAGATAAATATAGGTATGAAAAAAGTCATATGCACGAGGGTGACATGTGGGGGGCACGAGCACTGGCGATCCCATGTATAAGAATGGATGGGTCATTGCACCTCCAATTTATTTTATTTTTTCCTTTTTAAGGTACAATTTTTCCAATTATTGGTAGAATTCTTCTTTTTTTGGCTCTTATTGCACCTCAATTCTAAAATTTCACCCATAATCTAAAACTTGCACACCTATTCTGAAGCTCCTCGATCTTGAAAGGAAGAATAGGGGAGAGTTTCTTCTAAAATTTTTGGTTCGCCAGTGGGCGACACGGCACAATAGGCCGTGGGCCATAGGTTGTATTAGTCTTGGCTACTTCTCAAAATGCGGTGACTCACCAGTCACAACAAATTATTGCATGAGGCAATTGTATAATTTTAGCAAGACTATGCGCTAGAAAAATAAAAACATAAATATAAAAATTGAAACTTGAATATTTTTATTTTCTTAGTCATAGTTGCATTTAAAGTTTCATGTTACTTAATCATAGTTTTGTTTTGTTTAATAAATATTTTTTTTTGTTCCACTTCACACAATAAAATGACCTTCAACTAAACATTAACATTTAGTGATATACAGGCATAATCTTCGTAGGCCGTGCCTACACCATATCTATCTTTTTAATAAACTGTAATTTTTTGTTTTATTTTTTTTAAATTAAAAGAAATTCATCTTCTTTAAAGTAATAACATTCGATCCTACATTATTAAAAATAACTTAAAAATACGTTATTGCACTATTCACCTCAAACCCGTCATTAAAGTGTGTAGTAGTGCGTTTTAGTGGAGCATCACTATTATACACGTAATATTGATTCTCAAAGCAGGTTCTAAATTGTCAAACTTTGAGCCTGAGGTGAACACTACCAGACCAGTACCGACTGACATTAGTAACGCTGTCTCCCTTCCCTGAATCTGATCATCATCATCATCAATCTCCCTCGTCTCTTGCGACTACTCTAAGCTTGTAAGTTACTTCTCTCTCTCTCTGTCTCTCTCTCTCTCTCTCTCTCTCTCTCTCTCTCTCTCTCTCTCTCTCTCTCTCTCTCTCTCTCCTTAGACTAACTATGTCAACGAAATGGGATTCCATTTGGGTTTTATTTGTTTTGTTTGCTCCGTTTTGGGTTTTATTTGTTAATTGTTCTTTGAGTTTTGTTTCCCATGTTTTGTTCAATGGGTCCAATTAAACCCTAATTTATCGTTTGCGATCTTTGCCCATACGCCAAATATCTAGTCTAGGTCTTTCGTCTCATTTTTTACTGTTGAAATTGATGCTTAGTTTAGCTTGATTTGGCTGTCTGATTTATGCTTATTATACCAAACATTATTTACTTATTATTATTTATATTAGGAAGCTTTGTTTGGCCACTGAATTTTGCTATTTGTAGTTGGTCTCCTGTTTGTTCAAATGGGTGATGCTTAGGTAAGTTAAATATTTAGCAGTTAACCTATTAAGACAATATTCATCATACTTCGATGCATTTGGGTGATGGTTAGGACAGGAGAGTATTTAACAGTTATATCTTAATAACGATTGCGTCCGAGGTAAACAAAGCACAACATCTAGGAGAAAGATGCCATTCATTATACTTTGATGCATTTGGGTGAAAAACGTATCAGATTATTGTCAGGCAGTTGCTCTTGTGAATTGTTCCGGTAGCAAAGGAAATAGGGGGATGAATTTGTTGATACCATGGGAATTGGGAAGGAATGTTCCTCTTGGGGCTCAGTTTAACTCCAGGAAAGAGAAGGGTCATAAGGAGTTAGAGCGATTAAAATCTAGCATTAAATTATGATGGGCGTGGTTTAAAGACAGGAGTTTTGTATAAGCATTGAATTGTATAGGCTTGTTCTTTTAGGATTAGCTTGGTTTGATTAGGGGCCTATTTTGAGGACAGCTTTATATTTGTATTCATTCTATATTCCTTAACAAAATTCTTTTTCTTACCTAAAAAAGGAAATAGAGAGATAAAGACAAGGCTTTTGCTTTTGTCCCAAAACGCAGGAGTTTGCCTGCTCTGCTTTGCTGTGTTTGTAGTCCATGTCTTGTTTATACTGGTAGATTAGATGCTCAGGAGAAAATTTGAAAATTGACAATCTTATGGGGATGGGGTGGGAAGCCTTCACTTAATTTATATTTTAGATTTATGAGGAAGGGATGGGAAATCAGCAATTCAAACCGTTGGTTCATGTCAATCCGCTAAGAAATGGTGCTTGGTCGTCCATTTAATCATTGGCATCCTCCGTGCCTTGCAGTGTTGCTTAATATAGGAAGATAATGCCTTGACTGTGTTAGTTTGTGTTTGTGGTTTTATTCATCACTGTTTCTCTGGCCAGTTTACTGATAGAAGTTGAGTGCTGTCTTCAGTTTTCTTTTGGCATGGGCTTCACAGAAACTAGTACTATTTGAAGTTGGAATTGACCAAAGTTTCTCTTTTGGCGTGTTCAATTTCCTCTTGAAACAGATGAAATGGGTGTTATCTCAAAGTTACTGGCTTACTGCTTCTAAGACTCCAAGTTCATATGTCTTTTCTCTCATGATAGATCATTATCATCAATGACTTGAAAAAGAGCGTAAAACTGCTTTTTGTGGTGACATTTTGCAGAATCTTTGGCCTTGAGGTGTTTTTTTTCATTTAAGAACTTTAGATATTTCGTCTGTTTAGCCCTCATCCTCCTGAAGACAAGGAATTGTTCATAGATTTGTTACATGTTACTCACATTGAAATAACTAGTGTTTTGACCCGTGCGGTGCACGGTTGATTTCAACTAAAAATAATAAATAAATCAAATACTCCCTTATTCATATTTTTCATAGTAATTGGATATGTGAATTCAACCACCAATGTATTATAGACTTAGACCCTGTTCTTTTTATCGTTCCCATGCTGCGTTCCGTTCCATTCCGTTCCGTCCCGCATTTTGTACTTCATTTTTTCTCACATTTTCTTCCATTATCCGCGCCACGCCGATCCGTTTCGTTCAAATCCGTTTACCATTCCATATCATTCCGTTGAAGAGAACAGGGCCTTATAGTCCTCAAAAGAATTGTAACTTTTTTCTTCTTTTTCTAAAAAAACATTAACTAAAAACACCTTAAAGGATATATCAACTTAAACCTTGAATTTACACCTCAAAAAAAAAAAAAAAAAAAAAAAACTTAAACCTTGAATTTTGGAAATTTTGAAACTAAATTTATATAAAAAAATCCTGTAATTTAACTTCTTCAACTTTATGCCCTGTTTGAAGAAATAGATATTATTGGATAAAGAAGCAATATGAACAAAGTCCGGTACAATAAGTGAACAATAAATAATAGAAGGTGGGTAACTTCTCAAATTCACTCACAATAATTATTATGAACATTCACTCTTTCAAACCATACGAACTATACTTGCAATTTTTCACTAAGAGAGCAAATTCTTAATAATCTATTGATCAGACCTCTATTTTCTCATTAAAAACTGAATTATTTATCAGTGAAGTATTTCTAGTAGAACAGGTGGTAGAAGAAAATGGAGAGTTTTCTCCATGATTTTCTCGGCATTTCTAACTTCCTCTTCTTTTCTCTTTTTGCTTTTTTTTTTTTTCTTTTTTTTGGTTGAAGCCGCCACGTGTCGGAATACCAAATATTTTCAAGAGGGGCTGAGAAAATGACATATGGCTAATCCATTTTCTCTCTTTGGCAGCTTCTTTAGTATTAGTATATAGATTATGAAAGATCCTATGTTGAAGTTTCAATTCTTGGGAGTTCTATATAGAGCTCTCTTATGACCTTCAATGTTCTAGCTTGCTTCCTGTTACTTCTGTATTCAAAGTTTTATCTTTCATTGCCTGAAAATTAATTATTGTGACAGATGGCTAAATTGATCATCGGGTCTCAGTCCTCTCTGCTGCTTCCGCAGCTTCAGCCACATGCTACCTTAACTGTTAGAGGTCCTTCATTTGTCAACTTTGGAGGGGTTACTGTTTCTTCGTATAAACCCATTGCATCTTCGAGAGCCACATCAGGGCACAGCCTGTTTCAGTTAACGTCCACCCGATCTCTACATAATCATGTTTTGAGGGCATCAAGTCTTGATGTTGAGGTACCAAAAGAGGTGGCTGACATAAAGCTGGATACCACCGGTGGAGGTGGTGATGAGGGTAGCGGTAATGACGGAAGTGGTGGAGGCGGAGGCGGAGGTGGAGGTGGAGGTGGAGATGGTAACGACAATGGTAGCAACAAAGGTGACGAAGGATCGGATGAAGCTGATGCCAAGAGGAACAAGGCTCTTTTGATGTCCCAGAAATTTACCCTGGCTTATGCTGCCCTAGTTGGACTCGGAGGCTTTATGGGTTTTTTGAAGAGTGGAAGTCAGAAGTCTTTAGCAGCTGGAGGACTGTCTAGCCTGCTCTTATACTACGTGTACTCTGAGCTTCCTAAACGACCCGTCTTTGCTTCCTCGGTGGGGCTCGGCCTGTCTGCTGCACTTCTTGTGGTGATGGGCTCACGGTTCAAGCGCTCAGGAAAGGTGTTCCCGGCTGGTGTAGTCTCACTTGTGTCATTGATAATGACTGGCGGCTACGTACACGGGATCATGAAAACACACTGAGATAGAATCTCATATTTCATAGCTGAATGTTGTGTGAAATGGGTTCTGGCACTCGTACGTGAAATTTTTTTTTTCGGTGATGAATTTCAAAGATGCTGTCTAGTTTTATGAATAGCTGTTCTGAATGCTAATCTTTTAGCCTGTTCTAGTGGAATCGCTTGGTAGAGTAAGTAGAGTTTTGTAATTTGGATTCCTTGTTGCAATGTAAATGTACTTGGTCGAGGCTCAGAGCAACTAATTTTGAACCTGTTGTTGGAAGAAAACTTGTTTGCCCAATGCCAATGGTAAGGAACTTGTATTGTGGAGATTTTCGCGGTGACTCCGCTGAGCAATAGAGCTATTTGACAACCTTTTGTTCCCACTGGAGGGGTTCCCAGTCTTCCCCCTGGATCTCTTGCATTACCAGCCAGTGTGCTCTCTTCATTACAGGAACATTTGGGAATAAAATTCCTTGCTTGATTGGTACTGTAATAATGAATTTCTCTAAACAATCTTATTTCTCAAGTGGAGAACACATTCACACTCTTCTTAGTTAGTAAAATTCAAAATCTTCCTGCATTATGTTGCAGTGATTATCAGTGTCACTTGCCGGACAAAAACAAGTTTGAAATTGATTCGTGCCTTGGCAAGATCACTTTCCAATTTGAGCCATTCTATAAATGATTCAGTTGAATGCCCGATCGTCCGCAATCAAACAAAAAACAATTGTGCTGTTTATTTACCAAACAAAAAAAAAAAAGGAATCTCAAAAGACCAACTCTAGAAAGACACGGGACTTTCCAAACAACTAGGAGCCTCAGAAATATATGTGGCAGAGCTATTTTTGATATTTTAAGTCTTTCTTTTGGCAGCTATAAATTCCTTGGTATATATATAAAAGGCCAAACTTGCAAACCAAAAAATGAATTAAAAATAGCAAAAAGGCAGTTTAATTAAATAGGTTTGCAATATGGGCAGAGAAGCCCCAACTGGTATTGTTGTTAAATATCAATGGCTTTGAATTTTACAACAGGCAGTGGAAGTAAGGCCTTGTTTGGGGATGCCCCTAAAACTTTAATCCCAAAAAATTTGAAGCTGTACCAACCAACACCAACACCATCATCATCATCATACTCAATAAGGCCAGCATCTGCTCAATCAGAAGGTGGAAGAGTTGCAGAAGAGGGGGAGAGAGAAGACTCTGCTTCTTCTGATGAATATGGTATACTCTTAAGTTCCCAGCCTTTCCCACTTTTATTGCTGTTTTAGCTAGAAAATCATAAATAAATATGATATTATTTGTATTTTCTTTACATAATTTGAATTGAAAATGAGCTTTTTCTTGTTCTTGATGTTGCCAATACATTAAGTTACACTACATGCTATTTTTCCTAAGAAAAAGACTGTGGATTTCCTCCATTAAACTGTGGTATATTAATTTCTATTTAATTTTTATGTTTTTAGTGAGTATGAGTTGTGTGGTAGATACCCAAAGTGTAATTTATAATCACAGGAAATAGTTAATAGGGACTTGGGGAGGATATTGATAGATTTGATACTTTTCATAGGCAGTGCTATTGAAAATCCTCACTGTTCTGTTAAGAATTAGTGATCTTCTTTTCAACATTGATATATGCAAATGTTTACTAGAACAGTCACTTTGGGACAAAATAAGCATGTGGTTTCTTGATTAGTATAGATAAAAATCTATTTTGAGCTTTTCTTAGCCGCGAATTCTGCCATTATTTGCGCCATTGATGTATACTCCTTTCGGTTTGTTTGATCCTTGGACCAAATCACCAAACTATTGGTTTTGTATTGGTCACTGTAAATTTCAAAGCCCAAATGACTTTCTGTATGTAACGCAGCCTATCAAAGTATATAGTTATCAACTAATTAGTTATGTAAATCAGTTATCGAACCTCATCTTAGTTTCTCAAGATTACACATAGCCAGCAGTGTAAATGAATTTCCGGTGGCACAGTTCTCTTATGTACTGTTTTAATGACTTTGATGAACTCTGCTTGTATCAAAAAGGCGTGTTTCGATCTGCACGGGCGCAGCTGGATTTACTAGAACAACTATCCTCATCGTCGGCTGGCTCATCTGCTTCTGCTGGTATGTTAAGTTCTAACCTTGATCACTTTCTTGAACATATGCCCTTGTTCCTCACTTTAGTCAATAAAAGTACAGGAAGTCGTCTTCATCATTTCAAGTACTCGTATTAGATACTCCGACACTAAAAAATGGTGTAACAATCGCTCCTTTCCAATTTGCCAGGTTATGAGAGTGATTCAGGTTCAACTGGGAAAGGAACGATAAGGGAGCAGCTAGGTTGGTTAGTAGGAAACCGAGATGATGATTTCAGCATTCCACTGGGTAAGGATCTCAAGAAAGTGAGCCCCAAGTTCTTGACAACGTCTCAGAAAAGAAACATCAGACGACAAAGCTACCTTAATGAAGTGTCCCAGAGGAATGATTCAGTTTTCTTCGCCAGCATTGGAGCGTTTGTGCTTGTCCCACCCGTTGTTATTCTCGGGATTGCTATTTTAACTGGCTATGTACAATTGTTTCCGTGATAATAATGAAATATACGAAAGTTTATCTTCTGGTTCCTTCTCTTCGTGCTCCTCAGTGGCAGATCTAGGATTATATAACTGTTGGAAACAATGCTTAGAGTTGGAGTTTGGTTATGACCAATCTGAGTTTGGTTCCACCCAATCGTATCTAGATTCGCGAGATATTAATTGCGGAAATCACGGAATCAATTAGATCCGTAACTGTTGTTGTAATCTTTTATTCTTGGATATAACAGCTCCTAATCTTCAGCCCAATATCTTTATTGTGATATTATATCCTTGTTTTCCAAATCAATTGATTTCCTTGATTCTCTCCCCATTAATTACGTTATTTGATTTCCTATTGATGGGAGAGTTCCAGCCCTCTTTTGGCTATAAAAGCTCTGTCAATATTGCTGGAAAATACACAAGAGAAACACATTTCTCTCTCCCTACTATATTCCATTATTCCTGAGCAAGTTGAGTTTTGTTCCAATCCTTCCTCGTGAGTGCACACGAGTAAGGGTGATGTGTTAACCTTGGAAAGCGAGCGATGGGTGATCGATTTGCACCTTGATCGAGGCGAAATCGCTTTTAAGGCAGTGGTTAATCCCACGGCGCAGCAAGTTACTTTCGTGTTCTGTTTCTACCAGTTGATCATTGGGACTGACCAAATATCAGTTGTGGTACATATATTCTAACAATTTAAAAGCGATTTTCCTTTTCCCTTTTATCAATGGCCCTTGTGTTGAAGAAGACTATCACTGACATGTCGAAAATTGAGCCTCTTGATGGGAACAATTATAAGAGGTGGTCCCGAAAGATGCTCATCGTTTTCGAACAATTTGAATTGGACTATGTCCTATTCAACCCACCAATCTTTGTGGAGAAGACAAAGAATAATGCTGATGAGAAAGTCAAAGGAAAGTTCGAGAAGGACAACAAATCAGTTCGTGGTCATATGTTAAGTCATATGGCAAATACCCTTTTCGACTTGTTCATTTCAAACAAATCCGCCAAGTCGATTTGGGATACTCTTGAGAGAAAATATGGTGCCGATGATGCTGGAAAGAACAAGTACGTAGTTGGCAATTAGCTCGAATTCCAGATGGTCGATGATAAACCAATCATGGATCAAGTGCACCAATATGAGAACCTTTGTGCTAATGTGTTGTCCGAAGGCATGGAGATGTTTGAGATCTTGCAAGCCAATGTCTTGATCGAGAAATTGCCCAATTCTTGGAATGACTTTCGTGGTCATTTGAAGCACAAGAAGAAGGACATTACACTTGAGGAGTTGGCTGGGCACATGAGGATTGAGGAAGCCAATCGACTCAAAGATAAGTCTAACCCCGTCCCAATTACTTTTAATAATGCTTATTAATTTTGGGAGCATGTGGGATTAGAGGTTTTATTTACTTATCGCATAGAGTGCTTAATAAATAAATCCCCATATGTAATTTTCAAAACTTTACACTAAACGTGACTTATTTGAAATTGTGGGGGTGTTTGATAAAGTAGTTTTGCCTAGTCATAAGCACACGAATTTTGGGCTTAAAATCATTGGTTCTGATTTTAGTTGGTTATGCCCAAATATCAATATAGCATATAGATTCATGTGTTTGAATAATTATTCTATTATTGAATCTAGAGATGTTGAATTCTTTGAGCATATCTTTTCTTTGAAAATGAATGCCGAATCATATGGTATTGCTATGACTATGCATGCTTCTTTTTGTTACCTACTCCATTTAATAATGATGTATATGGTGTTGAACCACGAAAGAGTAAAATAGTTAGAACCGATATCAACTTTGGTTCTGACTTTATGAAAGCTTTTCTAACCGAAGATTTAAATGTTTATGAATTAAATGAGAATATCATTTGTTCTTAAATGATTGACGAATAGCCTAAAATTTTTGCAGAGGTTATGTCTTCGGTTTATGCTTGCTTTTGGAAAGAAGGTATAAACAATAAAGAAGCCAAATGGTTATCGAACTAGCTTGCGGATGTTCTTTTGTGGAGAAAGCATCTCGTGTATCCATTCATTGTGATTCAGTAGCATCCATCTCGGTAACTAAGAATCACATGTATAAGGGTAAGAAAGTACATTTATGCATAAGACTTGGTGAGACAATTGATAAAGAATGATGTACTTTTCTTTAGAGTACTTGAAATTTGAAATAACTTTGGCGGATCCTTTAACCAAAGGATTGACCATAAAATGGTCATAAATGCGTCGAGGGGGATGGGCTTAAAGCCCTTGGATTGAGAGAATCATGGTGGATACCCAACCTTTCAAGTTTCAATATGGTCAAACGAAGCTATGAGGAGACTCAATGAACACCAACCTACCCATTCCTATGGCGATTATTGGTGCTATTTGTAAGGATGAGCTTTTTGCTCTTAATGAATTCATAGCCCTAGTTGGGTGGTCCTCGAGAGACGGACTTGATGGATTCACCGCTTAATTTTGTGAGGATGAGCTTACACTCTTAATGAATTCATAACCTTGGTTAGGTGGTCCTTGTGAGACGGACTTGATGGATTCACTGCTTGATTATGTGAGGATGAGCACTCATTGCTCTTAATGATTTCACGGTCCTGGTGTTTGATGGTCAGACCCAAAGGTAAGTTTGGATAAACCTGATTGTATTGGACTCGTACAAAATTACGTACGTGAGTGAGAAGGTTTTGGCCACCTTCTATGAAAGATGTTTGGGCTTTCTTTCTAGAGCACTCATGAGTACCCTGGGTTCTTTTGGCCATTCATATGTGTTTATTATCGCGGGACAAATCTCAATAAAAGTGATGAGGTGCGTGTCTTGAGGTGTCACCTTTACGTCTTGTAGTTCAAGAGTAACTTAACTCCTTGATGTTCGGTATGACCTCAATTCACTATGTGTTAATTCAAATCGCAAGATATTAGCACTTAAGTGCCAAGTCATTTGTTTGCTCAGGAAACTTTACTCATTCATTCTCTTTGGAAATCTTATCTCTCTTTCGCATTGGTGGGGGATTGTTAGAAACAATGCTCAGAGTTGGAGTTTGGTTATGACCAATCTGAGTTTGGTTCCACCCAATCGTATCCAGATTCGCGAGATATTAATTGCGGAAATCACGGAATCAATTAGATCCGTAATTGTTGTTGTAATCTTTTATTCTTGGATATAACAGCTCCTAATCTTCAGCCCAATATCTTTATTGTGATATTGTATCCTTAATTTTCAAATCAATTGATTTTCTTGATTCTCTCCCCATTAATTACGTTATTTGATTTCCTATTGATGGGAAAGTTCCAGCCCTCTTTTGGCTATAAAAGCTCTGTCAATATTGCTGGAAAATACACAAGAGAAACACATCCATCTTCCTTTCTCTCTCCCTACTATATTCCATTATTCCTGAGCAAGTTGAGTTTTGTTCCAATCCTTCCTCGTGAGTGCACACGAGTAAGGGTGATGTGTTAACATTGGGAAGCGAGCGCTGGGTGATCGATTTGCACCTACATCGAGGCGAAATCGCTTTTAAGGCAGTGGTTAATCCCACGGCGCAGCAAGTTACTTTCGTATTCTGTTTCTGCCAGTTGATCATTGGGACTGACCAAATATCAGTTTGGGTACACATATTCTAACAATAACTGGATATGCACAACTAATCTATATCTATCTATATCTATATCTATATATCTATCTATCTATCTATCTATCTATATCTATATACTTACTAATAAAACAATAACCGACTGACATCATTCCTGTACACATGTCAATATCTTAGAAACAATTTTCCCGCCAAAAGTCATATTGACATCATCCTTGATTTAAAAAACATATTAATATTGATTAATAAACTAACCAGAGAGAAGATGGAATAAGCCAGGTGGCGAACTAAGAAATTTTCTCACCTAAAAAGTCCACGTGGCAAGCGAGGAAAATTTCTCACCAAAATGTCACTTAAAAAAACGTAAATAATAATGTTTGAAAAATATATATAAGATTATAAAAAAAGAGAGAGAACAAAAAATAACTGAATGAGTTGAATTTGAACGTGGTCTACTACTTCCTATTTTCTTGATTACAGTTTCCTTGAATTTAGATTCTTCTTTTGTGGAGTTTTTTTGGTTGCATAAATTTTCAGTAGAGTGGTTCCATGAAAATAGGCAGTAAGACCGTAACTAACGTTTAAGTTATAAAAGCAAAGAATTAGATTTTCACAAAACTGAGCAGTTTCATAAAAATAGATCACTAACTTTAAAAAAACACACTACAGTGAAAAAACTCTTTCGTAGTTTTTTTCGGCCCAAATAACACTACAGTGATAAGAAATTTTTTGCTTGATCAAACTCAATCCTCTTTGATTAGGCGCCTACCCATGAAGCCTGAAGGAGATATGTGTTACTTTTGTAGCCCCATAAGTGCACTGAGGCAACCTACAGGGAGCAGTTTGTGGTCGAAGACCGAAGTATAGTGCACAACTTCATATGCAGATGAAACTGAGAAAAGGCAATCTTAGTTTAATGTTTTTTTCCTTTCAAAGAAAGAAGTCTTTTAATCTACTAAAGCAAACTCACTCACATTTCTTAATTGAAGGGTTTTTTTTTTTAATCTCAAATCTCGCTTTTCTGAAACTGTAATATTTGTTTTTTTAGTTTTTCTTTTTTCAATGATTTTGTTTGAGTGTAATGTATCTAATATTGTTTGTTTGGTGAAAATAGGGGTGAAAATTGGCAAATTTGAGACAGACACAAGCTTAATGGTTGAAAGAGAACAATGGTGATGAAGACGGTAATGAAAGACTATAATGAATGTTATGGTCTTATCTCTTTTTTTTTTCCTTGAAACTTCATCTGAAATCTGTTGAATTTATTCCTTTGTTAATCGAATTGCTTTACAAAGACTTTTTTTTTTTTAAAGATAAGACGAATTGTTCTACATACACTTATCTCAAAGGGTTTTCTCTAATCGATTTTGATCGTTAGCTCCAACATGGACTTTTCAAGTGGCTTTGAGGTAGTGTTGTATCTCTCTTTCCTTTTCACGCTTGAATATGAGTGATTGTTGTGCTAATGAATGAATGGAAAGATTAGTAGAGAATGATTTAGAAATTGATGGGTGTATTTTTTATCGTTTTCTTTTCCATTGAATCTTATTCACTTTGAATGATGTTCTAACTAGCCAATATGTGATCAATATTTTTTGGGTGCTAAATTGGGATCAATATGTAAGTGTATTGATTTTTTTTTTTTGGTGCATAAGAGGGGATAAAATCCCATAACCGAGCTACAAAAGGGAACAAAAAAAACAGAGAACAAACTAGCAGACTAAGTAAAACGAAAAAACAAACAAAACAAAACAAAACAAGCTAGCTAGCTAGATCCCCACAACCCGGGGTCGAACTACTCCACTAAGATCTTCATAGATGATGTGACGAAGTTCCAATGGAGGTGCATCATAAATGGTGATTGGTTCAGCAAGAGTGACACCCAAATTGGCCAGCCAGTCTGCAGCCCTGTTAGCTTCACGATAGCAATGAGAGAGGTGAATCTCCCATTCTTCACGTGCGATCAACTCGCGACATTGCCGTAGCAGATGAACATTAGAGCTTGCTCTTACTGAGTATGCAGTGAGAAGATCAACAGCTAGTTGTGAGTCAAGACTAACCTCAATTCTTCTAAAACCCAGATTCCACGACACCACAAGACCCATGTAAACAGCCAGTAGCTCAGCTCTGAGAGAATTACACACGCCCAACCTAGCTGCAAAGGCACCCAAAAATTCTCCTCTATGACCACGCAAGATCCCTCCACCCCCAGCTGGACCAGGATTACCCCGAGAGGCTCCATCTGTGTTCAGACGAACCCAATATTCAGGTGGTGCAGTCCATCTGATACAAACTTCACGCTTAATTCTTTTTGGGATTTGATCAGAAATTAAAGCCAAAGAAAATGTCTTTTCAATTTTCTCCACCCTGTAGCTAATGAAACCCGCTTTATCAACTGGGATTGAAGGTCGAGCTTCAAAAACAGTGGTATTACGCCACCTCCATAACCACCAAATCGTTACTGTGAAAGTTCGTGGCCATTCTCCATTCACTCCACAGTTGGGACTGAGGTTAATAATTAACCAATGCTTCAAAGGACAAAGAAAAAATGAGCTGGTAGGCGAGACCCCAAGGCGGTGCCACACTTGCTGTGCTACAGGGCAATCTCTAACAATGTGCAATGAGAATTCTTCAACAGCACCACAGATTACACACGCTGGATTTGACGCAAGATGACGAATAACTCGATTAACATTACTGAGAATTTTATCATTCATCAACAACCAAAGGAAAAAACGAATCCTTTGAGGAACAGGTGCTCGCCAAACTTCATCCCAATCTTTGGAAGGAGGATAGTTCATTACCCTCCGAATAATATTAAGGGCAGATTTTATGCTAAAACCTCCCTTAACATCCCCATTCCAATACAATTTATCAGCTGCTTGCTCATCTGCAATTAATTCAAGTGATTCAATTTTTTTCAAAATTGGTTCGGGAAGCAAGTCCCCAAGGAGTTTCCATCTCCATCCAGTATTAATATCCCAAAAATCCTCAACTTTTGCATCAATAAGGTCTAGTGGAATTTCTGCAGTAGCATCCAATAGGAGGGGATGATCAATGGCCCAGTTGTGATGCCAAAATAAGGTGGAGCGGCCATTTCCAACAGCAGTACACACACCTCGTTTGATCACTTCCCAATTCTCCAAGATACCCTTCCACGAATTAGAGGCATCCCTCTTTGATTCAAACATGTCTATCTCACATCTATTGTTGCAATATTTACTTCGAAGCACGCGTGACCATAGAGTATTTGGTTCCGCAAGCACTCGCCATCCCAGCTTGGTCATGAATGCAGCGTTTGATTGACGCATGGATCGAAGTCCCAATGCCCCTGAATCCTTGGGTTGAGTCACAGAATCCCAAGAAGTCAGGTGAATTTTCCTGTGGTCATTGGTTCCACCCCAAAGGAATCGACGAGTCTTACGATCAATTTCATCACATATTGCTCGAGGAACACGAGCTGTTTGCATTGTATAAAAAGGGATGGAGCTCAAAGATCATTGCACCAAAGTAGATCTACCATCCAAAGAGAGGCAGTGGGTTTTCCAACCTGCAAGTTTGTTATTCATACGCTCAAGCACGTAGTGATAGGTGTCCTTCGTAATTCTGCCATTAATGATAGGCACCCCTAAATAACGCCCCAAATCATCTGTTTCTTCCATACCCAATTCAATACAAATAGCTTCCCGTAAATCAATATGGGTATTATTAGAGAAAAAGACTCTTGATTTTGGCAAACTTACTTTCTCGCCAGAGGCACGGCAAAACTTATCCAAACAAGCTTTAATTGTTCTTGCTTGCTCAATTGATGCCTCAGCTAGCAAAATTATGTCATCTGCGAAGGCCAACGAAGAAAACGCTGGACCATTACGACTTGCCCGCACCGGATGCCATACTCCATGTTCCACAAGCATGTCAACCAACTGGGTTAGACGATCCATACACATCACAAAAAGATAAGGCGACAAGGGATCTCCTTGCCTTACACCTCTAGATGCTTCAAACTTCTCTGTTGGTTCACCATGCCAGAGAATTTGCAAACCCATGGACGAGACACAAAGCATAATGATGTCCACGAGAGTCTGAGGTAGTCCCATGTCCATGAGTGTTTCACGAATGAAGGACCACTTCAAGCGATCATAAGCTTTCTCTAAGTCTAGCTTTATAATCATGCACCCTTTAGCTCCCTGCTTGCGCCTCAAAGTATGAAGAACTTCTTGGAAAATGACAATAATATCTGTGATTTGTCTCCCCGGGACAAAACTACATTGAGTTGGCTGAGATCAATTTAGGTAGTATCTCCTTAAGGCGATTCACAATAGCTTTTGTGACCATTTTGGATGTGACATTGCATAAACTAATTGGTCGTAACTGTGTCACCTTCTCTGGATTGTCCACTTTTTGTTGCAAAAACAAAAAAGTTTCATTTAAGCCATCAGGATAGCCTTGTCCAGCCAACACATCAAGAACCAAATTAATTACCTTTGGGCCAACGAGCTCCCAATTCCGTTGATAAAAGACTGCTTGAAAACCATCTGGGCCAGGGGCTTTATATGGGCTCATGGACATGACTGAGGCTGACACTTCCGCAGGCGTGAATGGACGAGCAAGGGCATTCCATTTATCGGTAGACAGGGTTGGGAAGTGATTTCTTGGCATGTCATTATGATCAATCCCAGGATGGGTTTCAGAAAAAAGATCAAGGAAATAATTCCTGACCATTTTCTTTAATTCTAAGGGCTCTGTTATCCACTCTCCATCAATATTCTGAAGCGAAACAATTTTATTAAAACTCCTCCTTAAAACTGTGCTCAGATGAAAATAGCGAGTGTTGCGATCCCCATCCTTAATAGCTTCCATCCTTGATTTTTGAAACCACAGAATTTGTTCTTGCTCAAGTACTTTATCAAGCTCTTTTCGAAGTTCTGCTTCACGTCTAAGCAAGTTATTTGAACAGTGGGAGTCTAGAGCTTTTTGTGTACCTGCTAAACGCGCCATGAGCAATCTTTTACGCTTAAAAATAATACCAAACACCTCTTTGTTCCATGATTTTAAGGTGTCAGCAACATTTTTCAAGCAAGGGATTAGATGAGTTGTAGTGTCCCAGGCTTGACGAAGAACATCACCAAAGGAATCATGTGTGAGCCAAGTAGCTTGAAAGCGAAAGGGTTTCACACTCATAGGGAGAGGAGCGAAGCCCGTTGTGCTAATAATGATAGGACAGTGATCCGATTGAAGAGCAGGAAGATGTTTCACAGCAGCTTCTTCAAATCGAGCAACCTAAGCAGAGTTAGCAAGACCACGATCAAGTCGAGCACAATTACGTGTCTCAGGGGAATTACCCCTAGCCCAAGTATATTTTGGCCCTGAGAAACCCAAGTCAATAAGGTGATTATTCTCAATCCAGTTGTTGAAACGCAGACTTCTACGCATCACCTCATTGCAGCCACCATTACGCTCCTCTAAAGAGCGTGTTTCATTAAAGTCTCCTGCAAGGAGCCTTGGCCTAGATGTGCTATTAGCCATGATTTCCAAACGTTCCCATAATTCTTGTCTCTTTATGGTGTCGGGACTGCCATAGATCGCTGTGAAATACCAAGGCTCCTCACCAACCTTAGTAATCTCAACATGAATATATTGACCATGAAGAGTTGAAGGTATGACAGTAACAGTAACAAGATCCGATCGCCAAAACAACCAAATACCACCACTAAAACCTTCAGCTTCAACCCTCACTCGGCCAGAAAAGCCAATTTTTTGGCAAACACGCTCAGCATTCTCCCCACTAATATGCGTTTCCACGAGTGCAATGACAGAAGGATTATTAATCCGAATGTTTTCCTTAATAGTTGTTAAGAAGGCTTGACTACCCGCTCCTTGGACGTTCCAAACTAATATTTTGATCGACATATTATCACTTGAGATATTTGGATAAAAATCTTGATCCTCCAAAGGAACAAAAGGCAGAAACGACATGAAAACGTCCCTAATTTCCCTCATTGCTTGCCCCACTTGGTTGGGCAGCTCCAGGGTGAGTACCAGCTCCTTTGGGTTGTGAGTTGGAGGCATATAGGTTTGAAAGCGGATTTCCAATTTGTGGCTCACTGGGTGAACTACTCCTATCCGGGGGTCGTCCATCATGTTCCCTACAAACCAAATCGTCTCCGGAGGGATGTTGGAGGACCTGATCATGGGAATAGGGTGATGATGGGAAGATGACATTATTACTTCTAAGGAAGAGACCAGGTGGAGTAGGCTCAAGACTGGGACCAAGAGACGTGATACCTTCCAAAGTAGAGATTTGGTTAGTCCCTTGATTTTCTCCTTGATTAGCTACTGCAGAGTCCTTGTGCGTACCACTTTCAGTATGTGAAGTTGTTTAGTCAACTGGAGATTCCTCTATTCCAAGGGCTGCATACCTTGATCCCTGATTATTAGCTAAGGATCCCTGATTTTGCGTGCTTCCTCTGTTACTAGTTAGCCTAGTTTGAATTTGATTTGCTTGCTGAATTCCCGCTCCCGTCCTTTTCGCAGGATTTTTCTTCCTTGGTGGTTTTTTAACTGTCATCCAATCACCATACAGCACCGTCGACGATGATCGTGTCACCATTGCCTGTGGTGGTTGCGGTGGTGGTGGTGGCCGTGGAATCTCGTTGGCTGGACAAGCAAGAACCTGTTGAATCTCAGATGAAGGAAATTTGCTGCAATTTTCCTTCTTATGGCCATACTTTCCACAGTTGAAACAAATCATTTTGAGTCCTTCGTATTGAATGATCCAAGTTTTCCCGTGTATCGTGAATTGAGTTAACAATGGTTTATGTAGATCAATTTTCACACATAGACGAGTGAATTTTCCTCTCTCTGCTGCAGCTGTGGTACGATCAATACGAATGATTTTGCCAACTTTAGAACCAATCTTCTTTAAAAATCCTTCTTCAAAGTATTCCACTGAGATTTTGGGAATTCTAATCCACGCTGTTAAAAAACGTATAGGCTTAGCGTCCGCGACGAAATTATAAACCCATTTACGAATGGTGAGATAGTGATCACCAAACATCCATGGCCTTTGGGTTAGAACATAGTTGAGATCATCTGGATTTGTGAATTTCACTATGTAGTATCCACAATCAATGTCTACTAAACTTATGTCTCCCTTTAAAGTCCATTTGCTTTTGAGACTTTTCATCAATTGCCAATATCCCAAGTTCTTATCAAACATCTTAATGATAAGTGTATTGCGCCGTGGGAGACGAATTCTTCGCTTTTCTTCCTTCGTGAGAAGAATAGTGGGACACCGAGGATCATCAAATTCTGGGGCCTCATCATCATCAGAGACGTCATCTTCATCATTCAACGTTTGGAAGGCACCACCATTGCCATCGTTGCGGCCTTGAGAACTGCCCAAGATTCTGTCCCTATAGGTTGCTATAGGGTTTCCAGTTGAATTGTTGGAGGAACTTGGTTGTCCACAAGGAGTAGCGTCAGCCATAATCACTTCTAATGTAGGTGGATCATTGTTGCGTCTGTTTGAGCGATCAAGTTGATCGAGTTCTTCATTGGACATGGCTAGGGAGAGAGTTTCTCTCTCTAGTATTGATTTATGATTGTGAGTACGCATCTTATTTACTGAATTTATGGAATCTGATTTTTTTTTTTTAACCTTGGTGAATGTGGTATGAATTTCTTTTCTTTTTTTTTTTTTTGAGGGAAAAATAGAAATGTTTTATATTCGTTTATTGTTGAGTTTGATATCATTTGTAGATGTCGTATGACATATTATTTATGAATTTCTTTTCTTATTTATTCAATTACTTGAGTAAAATTTATGCATTCATTATTGCTTATTACAGAGTATTGATTAGTTGTTTTTCTTTGCAATGATGTACAAATGACGTTGCTTGAAAAAATGTTATACTACTAACTCCAGTGATTAAATCCGTTGATGCATAATATACAAGTGAGTGCTTCAATATATCAAGATAAGGTGTGTTAAATATATACATATCTTGTGCTTGGGTGGAACGGTACAGCATATTGAGTTGAATCTACTTGGGGAAAGAAGCTAATTTACTTTTTGCTAGTATGTTTTAGGAGTAGCCCATGGTGCATGTTTTTCATGAGTAGCCAATGGTCGTCTAGCATGTTTGGTTTGTTTTCTGTTTTGGGTGGCGGTTTCTGTGAAAATTTAAATTTATCTATAATTGATTAGATATACTCTTTTTTTCCTTTGACAAGAAAGTTTGTGCTACTTTTGCTACACTGCTTTGGATGCTTAGGTTTAATAGGAACCAAATTTTACAAGAAATAAAATATGAGATTTAAGTGTCGTTGTTTGATGAGCATAATTTTCGGGGATTGCCTGCATTGAAGAGCTTAAATAGGAGAATTTCCAAACAAGAAGCCAAGGCATGTTGGAAAGAGATATAGTGGAAGCCTATCCTATGGAGAGTTTGGAGATGAGTATTCTTTGAAACTAATATAACAAGTTGGCTCATTCTTTGGAGGTCTGATCAAAGAAGTTGCTCTCTTACTGAAAGATTGCCAGCATAGTTCGTACTGTTTGAAGGAGTGAATGTTCCGTATGTTACTCCCTCCGTTTCCGAAAAATGAAAATAATTACTTTTTGATGGTCAAACTTTACCATTGATTTCGGAAAAAAATATAAACATTTACAATGTAAAAAATACTTTCGTTAGATTTGTTTTTATTAGTACTTTTGGAAAATCTATTTTTTATAGTTTATGTATTCTTATAAACACAAATATTTATGGTCAAAGTAGTGCATTGGAGACCGTGTAAAAGTAAGTGTTACCATTTTTCAGAAACAGAGGGAGTAGAAGATAATTCATATTTCAATGATGTTGCTACTGTTGCACATAGAGCTAGAATTTCAATTTCTGTTAACCATTATTGTGAGTGAGAAGATACCCCACCATCTTTTATTTATTGTTGACTTATATCGGATTCTGTCCCTATTATTTCTTTATTCAAGAATATTTATTTCTCCAACACGGCATAAAGTTGGAGAAAAAAGAAAAACGAATTCTAATCCTGAGCAACATACCTCCCACCACCCCCAATTTTCTCTGCCACTAATTTGATGTGACTTTATACCACTAATTACTGTTATGAGAAAACTAAAAAAACTAAAAATATCAAGTTTCCTTATTCTCCAAGCCACAAAACAAAGTGCTAGAAAATGGAGGTTAATAAGAAGCGAGTGGAATTTGCGAGCAAAAATTCTTTTCTTTTTTTTTTGTGGGAAAAATAGAAATGTTTTATTTCATTTATTGTTGAGTTTGATATCATTTGTAGATGTCGTATGGCCTATTATTTATGAATTTCTTTTCTTATTTATTCAATTACTTGAGTAAAATTTATGCATTGATCATTGCTTATTACAGAGTATTGATTAGTTGTTTTTCTTTGCAATGATGTACAAATGGCGTTGCTTGAAAAAATGTTTAGTTGTTTTTCTTTGCAATGATGTACAAATGGCGTTGCTTGAAAAAATGTTATACTACTAACTCCAGTGATTAAATCCATTGATGCATAGTCATACAAGTGAGTGCTTCAATATATCAAGATAAGGTGTGTTGAATATATACAAGTCTTGTGCTCAATGGCGGAGCCAGAAACTTTTTATTGGGGGGACCAGATTTTAAATGAAGATTTGGTCATAGAATTAATCATTTATTATGCACACAAACTCGTATGAGGCAGCCTCAAGGTGAGGCGCCTTAAACAAGCTTGATGTCATGCTTGGTTATAAAGGGGGTCTCACCTTGAGGCAGCCTCATAAAAGACTTTTTCGTTTATTATATATAATGCAAACATAACTATAGCTTAAAATGATATTTTGGGTCAAGATCCATTGCTCAAATTGAATCATGCCAAATTGTCAACCTTATGAAATTTCACTAGTTATAATATAAGATAGATGAACTTATAAGATGTTTGTGAATACAAGAATCAATGTAAATCCAACAGAAAATTTAGAATTTAGAAAAGAAAGTAAGATTTAAAAGAAGTACAGTAAACACAAAGCTACATCCTAAGCCAAAGAAAACCAATATAATAGACAAGTGTCATGAAGAAAAAGGAGAACATAATACTCCTATCGTTATGAACGTGGACATAAAGAAGTGAAAAAGCTGAGGTAGTGAAACTTTATGAATTAACAAGGGGGAAAAATTATAGAGCAAAACCCAGAAAAAGAAAACATGGGCAATAGGGGTGATTGTCGGGATTTGATCCCGTGTCCTCGCAAGCAATACTAGCGGTACCAAAAATATTACAGCCAACTGAGCCAAGTTTGTAATATGTTAATAAAGTACAATACATTTTTTTATTGCTTTTCTGTGTCATGGGGGGGACCACAGCCTCCACTGGTCCTCCCTTGGCTCCGCCCCTGCTTGTGCTTGGGTGGAACGGTACGACATATTGAGTTGAATCTACTTGGGGAAAGAAGCTAATTTACTTTTTGCTAGCATGTGTTAGGAGTAGCCCATGGTGCATGTTTTTACCTTGGTGCATGTTTTTCACGAGTAGCCCATGGTCGTCTAGCATGATTGGTTTGTTTTCTGTTTTGGGTGGCGGTTTCTGTGAAAATTTAAATTTATCTACAATTGATTAGATATACTCTTTTTTCCCCTTTGACAAGAAAGTTTGTGCTACTTTTGCTACGCTGCTTTGGATGCTTAGGTTTAATAGGAACCAAATTTTACAAGAAATAAAATATGAGATTTAAGTGTCGTTGTTCGATGAGCATAATTTTCAGGAATTGCCTGCATTGAAGAGCTTAAATAGGAGAATTTCCAAACAAGAAGCCGAGGCATGTTGGAAAGAGATATACTGGAAGCCTATCCTATGGAGAGTTTGGAGATGAGTATTCTTTGAAACTAATATAACGAGTTGGTTCATTCTTTGGAGATCTGATCAAAAGAAGTTGCTCTCTTATTGAAAGATTGCCAGCATAGTTCGTACTGTTTGAAGGAGTGAATGTTCCGTATGTTACTCCCTCTGTTTTCGAAAAATGATAACATTTACTTTTTGAAGGTCAAACATTACAAACTTTGACCATTGATTTCGGAAAAAAATATGAAGATTTACAATGTAAAAAATACTTTCGTTAGATTCGTTTTTATTAGTACTTTTGCAAAATCTATTTTTTTATAGTTTATGTATTCATATAAACACAAATATTTATGGTCAAAGTAGTGCATTGGAGACCGTGTAAAAGTAAGTGTTACCATTTTTCAGAAACAGAGGGAGTAGAAGATAATTCATATTTCAATGGTGTTGCTACTGTTTCACATAGAGCTAGAATTTCAATTTCTGTTAACAATTATTGTGAGTGAGAAGATACCCCACCATCTTTTTATTTATTGTTGACTTATATAGGATTCTGTTCCTTTTATTTCTTAATCCAAGAATATCTATTTCTCCAACACGGCATAAAGTTGGAGAAGTTAAATTTCGGGGTTTTACATAAATTTAATTTCAAAAAACTCCAATATTCAAGGTTTAAGACTTAAGTCGTTGATATATCCTTAAAGGTGTTATAGGTAAAGTTTATTTTTTATTAATATTTTTTTATTTAATATATTATTTTTAATTAAAAATTCGAAACCAATCGTGCACCGCACAGGTTAAAACACTAGTATGAATGATAACACAAAAAAGTGAATTGTTTCTTTGAGTCTGCAAAGCATTAATGAGCGGAGTACAAAAAAATCACTCAATCAGCCTAACGATACCCAAAGTCTATCCTAACCTATTATATCATAATATAACATAACACAACACAAGCCCAATAGAAGTCCTCGCAACCTCCATCTTTTCTGTTATGAACCAAAATACCCGATTAAGCCCACAGGACCGAACGGATTTGATTAATCTCCTCAGATCTTACAAAGATGTCTTCGCTTATTCAGCCAAGGACATGTCGTCATCATGCACAGTCTAAATATCCTACCATCAGCAGTGCCGGTTAAACAGAAAAAGCGCCACCTGGGCGACGACAGGAACAATGCAGTGAAAGAAGAGGTGACAAAGCTGTTAGAAGTCGAGTTCATCCGAGAATGTCAGTACCCTGGGTGGATCAGTAATGTGGTCCTGGTGAAAAAACCCAATGGGTCATGGCGAATGTGCATAGATTTTACCGATCTAAACAAAGTCTGCTCAAAAGACAGCTTCCCATTACCCCGCATCGATCATATGGTTGACTCCACTGTCGGACATCAAACACTGAGTCTAATGGATGCCTACTCCAGGTATCACCAGGTCCAGTTGGACGAGGCCGATCAGGAAAATACGACCTTTATCACAGAACATGGGCTCTATTGTTATAAAGTCATGTCGTTTGGGCTCAAGAACGCCGGGGCAACATATCAGAGACTGGTCAACAAGCTCTTTGAGTATCAACTAGGGGACAATATGGAAGTCTATGTTGATGACATGATTGTAAAGACGAGAAAAGGTGGAAGCCACATCAGAGACCTACGACAAACCTTTGAAAATCTCCGACTTTATGATATGAAGCTGAACCCGAATAAGTGCACGTTCGGGGTCCACGTCGGGAAACTCTTGGGGTATATGATAAGCAAGATGGGCATTGACGCCAACCCGGATAAAGTTGCCGCTATTCTCGATATGACACCACTAATGACGGTTAAGGAGGTTCAAAAATTGGTAGGATGCATCGCAGCCTTGGGACAGTTCATTGCCCAAGGTGTCGATAAAAGCGCTCATTCCTTCAATACTATCAAGAAGAACACCAAGTTCTGTTGGACAGAGGAGGCAGTAAAGGCATACAAGGATTTAAAACAGTACCTCACCAGAGACTCCCTACAATGGTAGCCCCCGACCAAGGCGAAGAATTACTCAGTTACTTGGCCACTTCAGATACAGCTGTTAGAGTTGTTCTCTTCGTCGAGAGAGATAAGATTCAAAAGCCCGTTTACTACACTAGCCTTGCCTACAACGACGCCGAGTCAAGCTACCAGATGACTAAGAAAGTGGTGCTCGCCCTCTTCACGGCCAACAAGAGGTTAAAATCATACTTCGAGTCTCACAAAGTGGTCGTCCTCTCAGACCACCAACTCAAAAACATCCTCAGCAAATACGAAAACTCCGGCCGAATGTTGAAATGGGCAGTACATCTTTAGGGATTTGGTATCGAATACGAGCCCCGCAAAACTATAAAGGGGCAGGCCCTTGCTAATTTTCTCGCTGAAAGTACGAGGCAGCTAGCACCCTCCCAAGACCCTGATGTACCCTGGACAATATGCGTTGACGGATCGTCAACGGCACAAGGATCGGGAGTTGGGCTCATATGCACCTCACCAGAAGGAGAAGATTATGAATACCCCCTCAGGTTCAAATTCAATGCAACCAACAATAAAGCAGAATATGAGGCCCTCATTTCCAGGATAGAGTATTGACTTGCCGTCGGCGCAAGCAAGATACTAGCCTACTCCGACTCCCAGTTGGTCGTCAGTCAAATGTTCGGGACTTACGAAGCGAGGGATAAGAATATGGATGCTTACCTTGTCAAGACCAAAGAGCTGGTCTCGCGACTGGTTACCTTCGAGATTATTCAGGTTCCCCGATCAGAAAACAACCAAGCAGACGCCCTGTCAAAACTCGCAAGCTCGCCAAAGAGTGACCACCCCAGGACAGTTTTTTGGGATATCAAAGCCGAGCGCAGCATTAAGAAGATGGAAAACATGATTATCGACAGAAGTCCAACCTGGATGGACCCCATAGTTCATTTTCTGACTGACCACACTTTACCGAAAGATAAGAAGGAAGCAGAAGGTCGAGTGACGGGCAAAATGGTTTACCTTGTTTGACGGTCAGTTGTACAAACAGTCATATACTCAACCGCTGCTGAAATGCATTACCCCGACATCTGGTCAGAAGGTACTAGTTGAGCTTCACGACGGTGTCTGCGTCTCGCATATTGGCGGATGATCAATGGTGGAAAACCTAAGGATGGTCTACTTCTGGCCTACTCTAAGGTAAGACGCCATCTCGTACACCAAAACGTGCGTCAAATGCCAAAGGTAGCCAATACTCCTCAAAAGCCAGCTACCGAGCTGCGGCCCATATCCACCACATTGCCATTCGCCCGTTGGGGCATGGACATCCTGGGTCCTTTCACAATGGCTAAGTACTAGAGAAAAATTGTCATAGTAGCTGTTGACTACTTTACCAAATGGATTGAGGCCGAAGCCGTGTCCACCATCTCAGAAGCGAATGTAAAAAAGTTCGTTTGGCGTAACATTATCACTCGTTTTTGGTGCCCCAGGAACATCACATTTGGTAAGACGGAACAGTTCGAGACACCAAAACTTCAAGATTGGCTTAAAAAGTATGGAGTAACAGGTAGCTTAACCGCAATAGCCAATCCTCAGGCTAATGGACAGGCAGAATCCTCTAACAAGCAGATCCTCCTAGGCTTGAAGCGAAGGTTAAACAAGGCGAAAGGGTTGTGGGCCGATGAACTACTCAATGTCTTATGGTCTCTTTGAACCACTAAAAAGAATGTCACCAGTAAAACGCGTTTTATGCTCGTTTATGGTGCCGAAGTAGTGTTGCTGATTAAAGTGAAGGAACCTAGATGAGGCAGTCAACAACGCTCATCATCGCGAAGACTAAAATCTCATTCCGGAAAAGCGGGGTGATGCATTGCTGCTTGCCAAAATTTACCGCCAAAGGATGGCAAGGCAGTACAACAAAACTGTGTGACCACGCCCTTTATATGTCGGCGATCTGGTCCTCAGAAAGATAGAATCAATTGGCAAATCAGCTGAGTTCGGCAAGTTGACTCCAATATGGGAAGGTCCATATCTGATCACCAATGAACTTCTCCAAGGAACATACCGCATGTCCACCCTTGATTGAGAAATGCTCCCAAGACCTTGGAACATTGTTAACCTGAAGAAATACTATGTTTGATCAGTGTCGACCACACTTGGCGATGGCAAAAGCAAGATCAGTTATCTAGGCAGAATACTTAGCTATATAATCTTAATATTCACTTGTAATCACCTTCACGGGTGCAAAACTTTACATGAATGGGAACACGGACCTTAGTCTATATTGATTCTTGCCTCCCCCACCCATGTCTTTTTCCCTCGGAAAATAAAACATTGGCTTTGACGAAGAGTCAGCTAAAGGCGGCTAATATTGCGAATCGCAAAACATAAAACGAACTCTAACAAACGTTAGCAAAAATCAATCCAATCCGCGAACAAAAACGAGCTCTGACAAACTACAGCTAAAATCAACTCAAACACTCTACTATCAAAACGGATTCTGACTAAATAAGTCAGCTAAAATATCAGTCCAGATAGTTAACATCAAAAAATAATTGAGGGTTAACACGCCCCTTCGGAACAATTACTTTAATTTATTATGTTTTAAGGCAAAAGAGGTGTTACATGTAATGTACATAAAAACATAAAAAATGTGCCTAACATCCCAAGTCATCACCATCTTCATCAGGAGGATCGTCACCCCCGACATGAAGGGCATCATCACTGAGCAAGTCATCGTTATCTACCGACTTAGAGTCATCATAGGTCGCGTCTCCCAAACCCCCGGCCCTAAAATCGTCGGGGGCGTCCTTCTCAGAACGACCCTCGAGAGAGTTCAGTTCGAGCTCGTCAGACTCAAAGTTCAGAAGATCATCATCATCCATGGGATCGCCAAAGTCAAAGACATCATCAAAATCCCTTTGATCCTCCCCCACAACCATGTCCTCACCACGATCGGGATCGACAGAAGGAACTAGTTCCTCGCCCTGCAGTTGATCTATCCCAGAAATATCACCCCCTGAAGGACGGGAGGGTCAATGGGTTCCGCGACTAAAGGAGTCATCGCCTCACTGACAAGATTCCAATCGCCCGAAGGATAAAGACGAGAGAAGGCCGAGGCAATCCCTCTTCCTCTAGTCGGCAGACCCCGCCCTGTAACCGTCATCGCGATACTGCCGACAATGGGCGTCCGAACTTCCAGGGTCAGAACCCTTCAAACGTGCCAATTCCTCGCGCAGGGCTAAGTTCTCCTTATACAACTTATCCGCCCTGGTCTTTTCCTAAAGGAATTCTTGTTCCATGGTAGCCATCTTCAGCATATGACTCTCCCGCTCGTTGACAATTTGAACCCCTTGCATCTCAGCGACCTTAGAAGAATCGAGCAGCACCTTGTTGTCTTCTTGAAGTTCCTGGTTCTCTCTGATACATCGCTTCGCTCGCCGCATCATGGGGTAAATATAGTGTTGCAACCTTCCCACACGGACCATCAGCTCAACCAGAAGATGATGAATCTCGTCCATTTACTTCATACGTAAGCTACAGAGAAAATCAAGGTCGACATCAGGGATCATTCCCAACATCTGCACAAGGAAGTCGTTCAGTTTCTCCGTCCCGCCTTTGACGATAGCCGCCATATAAGAAAAGCCTTCCGGATGGGAAGGATGATTGCTGGAACTAGAACCTTGACCGGCGGCCACTTTTCTGCTTGCCTCCCAAGCCTCGCAGGCCTCTAACTTGTTATTAAAAGCTTGACTGGACAGATCTTCGGTAAACTCAGGGTCGCGAGCAATCACATCCCCCCCTTCTTCGACTTCAAAATGGCGGTTGGGATCTCCACTTTTAATCGGAGCACGGGATGGAAGTTTCCGCGGTCGGCCAGTAAAGAATCGCGGCTCCTCGCCAGGATCAATCCCTTTGTGAAGACGGGCCCATTTGCAAGGCGCAACCTTCTTCTTGGGATCCTGTATCGACCGCTGGATGGCGTTAAGAACATCATCCGAACAAAAATTGTCATCATCTGTCTTCGGCACCAAAAGAGGGAGATCCTCGCCTAATGTCAGCGCTCCGGAAGATTCATTCTGCTGAGTGCTACAATTAAGCCAAGCCGACTGATCTCCGCGCTGAAAAGGTTCCATAGCCAAAAACAGAAATCAAAATATCAGAGCGAATTTGAATGGTGAAAACAAGAATGAATGGTGACATGAAAACACAAAGAATTTATAGACAAGGGATGAGACAAAGAGTCCTATTTTCATTAAAGATGCCAAGTGGCACAGTTTACAGAGCCCATTGAAGTACATCATTGGACGAGCCCACAAAAACAGAAATACAATTAAGAACAACAGAAAACAAAAAACCCACTCAAAAATAGTAGACCCTATTAGTCTTCAGCAGAGGCCGTGTCTTCGTCCCCGACATCATGAACCGTCGTGGCCCTCTCCGCCATGACCGTCCTGATCAGAACAGACAGCTCAACGCCCCCTCCAAAGCAAGAACACTATAAACCTCTGACAGAGCTTCCTCGCGAGCAATACGCTTCTCATGATCAAGAGAAGCACTCAGGAGCGAAGCAAAGTCGTTAGAAAGTTTATACTCGGCGATAATCTGTTCGCGAGACGAAGAGGCGTCATATCCAGAAATCTTCTAAGAAACATCATGTACCTCCTGGCGAGACTTAGCAATTATCAGCTGAGCCTCCTTCATCTCCAACTGTATCTTTTGTACAACCTTGTCCTTGCTTTCAATAAGTTCAGATTTGTTCTTTAGCTCGGCTTTCAGAGCCTATTGAGAGCCTCCTCCTTTAAGCTCGCCTCAGAAGTGACCACCTTGTCCAGCCGGGCCTGCAAACGCTTGGCCTCTGCGCTCCACTTTAACGCACCCTTCCTGTGCTCTTTAGAGTTTTGGACCAAGGAGGCATTCTTCTGGACCTCTTCCGTCAGCCCCTTGATCCTTTGGTCAACTCCGTCATGCTAACGGCGAAATGAATACAGCTCCGACAACATTGGGCGTAGCTTCTCAATAACGCTACAAGTGCTCAGAAATTGATGCACAAGATATATGGAACAATCGTCAGTAATAAGTAAAAAAGCACGACGACTCGGCATCATGTGCCATACAAATATAACGAATACTTACGACGCCGGCAACGGAATGCCAAATAAGACATCATCGCCTCCACAGGATGCTCCCCCGCCATTGCCTCGGCATCTGCCAAACCTTGCAGCAGGTCGGCAACAGAACCTAACACTCTGCTCTAAGGCTCATTCCAGGCCTTGTCGGTCGAAACCAACTCCCTAGCAAGAATAATCTCATCCCCCCTCTGATCCATTATCGGTATACCATTCGGAACCAAGTTCAGCCGAGGCTCTGCCCTCCCAACATTCCCCTGAGTATCAAAAACATAAGTAGGAGTGCCACGACGAGGGATCTCAGATGATTTAACAATCCTCGGCCTTTTCAGGAAAGGCTCGGCTTGTCCATGAGCCCCGGAAGATAGCTCGTAGAGCATCGCTTCGGCCGGTTCAACCTCAAGAGCTCCAGAAACAAGTGGGGCAACAACTGGCTAAGTAGCCTGCGCCTGGGCCTTGGCCAAGCGAGACCGGTGTTTAGCAGCTTTCAAAGTCTCAGAACGAGAGCATGACTACTCCATCGTTAGCGGCAACTCGCCACGAGAAGAAGAAGAAGGCATAGCCAACTCCTCAATGCCGAGAGGAATATGGTCAATCCCAAAGGCGGACCAAAAACCCTTCACTTTCTCGATGACCGTAGAACTGATGTCCAACTCCTCGCCCCGCTGAGCCTTGGTGAGAAAGTTTACCGATTTTCATGAAACAAATAAAAAGGGTTCAAAGAAGATAATGGTCGCCTCGGCAATAGTTAAGCGGCAAGAAGAAATCATACCTTTTTTCCCCTAGGGAACTTTGAGAAGGCCCACCAAAGTTAGAAACCCAGCATCCTTCAACCACTCGAGCCGCGGACAATACCGAACATGATGACGCACCTTTTTATTGTTCCCATCGTGAAGGGCAAGGCACCTGAAGCTGTTCATCGGGAAGTCAGAGACACCAAATCAGACCCTTCCGGCACCTTGGGAAAGGTGACATTAAAGTCCGGGATGTCCTCCCAACCATTCGGTCGGCTGATGAAGACCCATCGATCCTTCCAGTTGTGATACTTATCACATGGAAAACGGAAAGGCAAGAAGCCTTCCTTAAAATCGGCAGTATAACAATATGGCCGCGACCGAGAACCGGCAGACTTTAGGCTCACGATGTGCTTAAACACATTCAACGATGGATCGAAACTCATGACCTGACACATTGCCAAGTAACCATTCATCGCTGCCCAGATGTTCAGCAGTATTTGAGTCAGGGCAACTTGATAATCAGCCAAGAGATCCACAACGAAAGGCTGCATAGGAAGACAGAACCCCGTCTCAATCATACCATTATGAACGGCAATGCAAGTATCACCAGGTGGGTAAAATACAATGCTATCCTTCTCTGGGAAAACAAGAGAACAGTTCTTAGGGAGGCCTAGTTGGCCCTGGAGAGCGAGAGATCAATTGATCCTCGTTCGTGGCCGTACGGTGAACCCAAGACAAGTCAGGAGCCCAACATCTCCACGGCCTTCTGGCGAAGAACACCTCAGTATGTCTTGCCGGAAACCTGAGACGACAAAGAAGCACCTCCTTTTGTCATAATGGAAAAACCAAGAGAATTCTAGAGAGAATTTGGATGAAAAATAGTACGCACAGAACCAGAGAGAGAAGCAAATGAAGAACAAATAATTGCAAAATGCAAAGCTCATATATTTATAAAAGGGGCATAACTCGACCCTTAAGATACACGTGGCCTAGCAGAAACGCAAGAGACAAATACCAAGAGTCATAAAATTACACAGGCACAGGGCCCCCATCTTAGACAGATCGGCTTGAAGACGCCGACACACTACTTCTAACTCCTTTTGACGAGAGATAAGCCCCTCATACAAGGTGCTAGCCGACCGCAACTCGCCCTCGAAACCGGCTATCTTCAAAGAGGTCTCTTGAAGACGGGAATGAATGCGGGCAAGCTCCGCCTTGATTTTCTCGACCTCAGCAACCTTTTTTCTCGCGAGCAGTAAACGAAGAAAAAACTGTTTCAGCCTTTCCCGACGACACTTCCTCGGCACGCCTTGTCCCCCCCCCCCTCGGATCAGACCTCGCCTGAGACCAACCTTCTGAAGAGGGCGAGCCTCGGCAACAACTGAGGAGTTGCCGACGAAAAGGGAATCCTCTCGAAAACTATGTCCTTCTCCAATAAACTCGTCAAGGCCAACTTCACTTGCTTGCCAAACCATGGATCCGCCAGATGACGAGCATACCATCGAGCTAAGCTCTCACCACAATGATCGTTGCCGTAGCGAATACCAACCCCTCTCACAACGCACAAAGGTGTTCATGATGAAGAGGCGAGGCTTTCTCGGCACAATCTCTTCGGCGTCTTTCTTAGCCTGTAGTGACTAACAACCACAAGTTCACCTTCAGAATCAATGGATCCAGAGAAAATCTCAATAGTTAAGACCATGATGAGAGAAGCTCAAAGGGCACCCCAGAGCTAAATCTCACATTTATACAAAGACAACAAGAGTACAAGACAAAAGATTACGTCATCTTAGCCAACAACAAGATGCCACCTGTTCCTCCGACAGATATGGGTCAAATAGTCATAAAAGCAAAATCCACAAGGAAGCCACCTGGTCCACCACGAATTTCTTGGGACAAAAACATGAAGAAATACCTGGGGGACACGTAAGCTCAAAAGACAAAAAGAAACTTAAACACAAGTAGTCAAAGATCGTTTCTGGGGCAAAAGAGAGGTTCATTTCATGAAAAATTCGGGTGGTAACCGACATTACAAATTCGCCGAGCAAGTCCCGGCATTGCCCAAAAAAAAAAAAAAAAAAAAAAAAAAAAAAAAAAAAAAAAGCCTGACGACCCAAGCGAGCATTGTCAGCGTCTCTCTTAAGCTCATCTCTAAAAAATCCACAGAACTTAGAGAGACATTCCTGCCGACCCTTGAGCTCCACAATACGAGCCCTCACGTCATCTAGGTCAGCTTGGGCAGCAGCAGCCTGCCGTTCACCCTCATGAAGATCCAAAGCGAGGGACCCCAAGCTCCATAGGCTGGCCTTGAGTCCTTCCTCATACTCAGCACAGTTTATCGCCCCGCCAGCCTCTCGGCCATAGTGAGTATGACCCTCAAAACCAGGAGGGGGTGAGACACTCCTCTCACGCTTCACCCCCTTATCCTTGGATAAAGAGGAAGTAGGCCGCTCGACAGATGGCCCCGGGACAGCCACACCGGCAGCAGTGGAGGCCGATCCCAGAACAATCTGCCGACTAGAGGTCGACCTCTCTTCAAAAGCCCTCAGAACAGCAGCAGCAGGAGGAGCAGGACACCAACTCCCTGGCATGACCCGTCGGCGAGATGGGGAAGCGGGCCGAGAGAGCTTGTGAGAACCCGCCTGCCGAGCCTAATCAGAAAAGCCTGACATGTCTAAAAAACGGGAAAAGTTACTAATACACGTACAAGATGAGAGAGTAGACTGAGGGAGGCAAGCGGTGAATAAAGATATACGGCCAAATAATAGAAGGGTTTATAATTTATATGGAGAAACGTCCATGGCCCCAGGAAGACGAAATGCCTCCTCAAAAGATCATTAATTGTCAGAAATGTCTTGTCTCCTACCAACTCCACCAAACCATTCCTGAGGGGTAAATGTTATGACACAAAAACCCGATTAAGCCCACAAGACCACTCCCCTTTTAGGGCCCGTTCGAGAAGGCCTCCTGGGAACCTTAATAAAGGAAAAGGCCCAGTAAATACACGTGTCAAGCAAATACTCCCCGAAGACACTCTCCTATCTGCACATGCCACGTGTCACCTTGGGATTGCCCCAGTGCCCGTGAAATCCGCGCCTATAAATACTCTCATTTCAGATATGAACAGGACAACAACTTTCAATCAATCAAATCACTTATTACCTAATAGAGGGAATACTGACTAAAGCATCGGAGCGGTGATCCCGAAAAACCCCTCCGAACTAGTAACGTACTCTGATCTTGCAGGTACCAACGCCAGTAATAGTACTCCGAGAGGACGAGGAATTCACCCCCACAACATTTTCAAAGAGGTGCAAGGAGCATTGAAAGGATACTTCTAACATCGATATTAATCGTGTATCTCAGGGAGATTCTTCAATCATAGATATACCATATCTAACGCTTTGCATTGGACTCGAGATGTTATCACCATTTGAGTTGCCTGCTCAACTTGTAGCCTCCAACTCTTTGGAATATCTTAATATTGATAGTTAATTTTCCATTTTTTCTGTATTGTCCGAATTAATTGTTTTTCAAAGTTACGAGTCTTTCAAGTTCATTTCGGACATCATTCTGAAAGTTTATGTGAAACAATATTTTGCGTAGCTCCTGGAAAAGTTATACATTGTTGCAATACCACGTCCTCTTGCATGTGCCGACTATTGGACATTTCAAAGTTCCTGGAATTGTGCTGAAGAAACTTTCAGTGATTGTTGATGTGGGCTATCATTATAGATGCTCATTGACCTTTGAGTTGCGTGTCCCTAAGCTAGATCATTTGGTTTTGGTGGGTGTGACCTTTCGCGTGAGATTTCCCATTTTGAGATGGTCGGATCTGGTATTTAGTAAAGAGTCTTATGGATACAAGTTTTTCCCACCAACTACCGAGTGTGCATATCAGCTCCTTGTAAGTGTAGCCGGTGTTAGTCAACTGCAACTATCACTCGAGACAACATGTTATGGCATCTGATTCCACTATTTGAACAAATCTTATGTTCTTTTGTAACTTGCATATCTGAGAAATGACGATTATCGATTTCGTGCTTGAACTATTGTCTATCATGTTTATCTAGCTACTTCGACAATGTCAAAAGTGTATAGGGTAACTTGGCTCCTTCATAGGTGGAAACTTTTGCTTGGCTAGCATGCTTACGAAGGCTTAAAATTAACAAAAGATAGGTTAGACAAGATAGGTATTTCAATTGATGATTCATCATGCGTTTGTTTGTAATGAAGAGGTTGAAACTGCAAATCATTTGTTTCTCCACTGTAGAAGGGTATGGCAGATTTGGGGTAAGTGGCTGCATATCTGGGGTATGGCTTGGTGTACTCCTAATTCTCTGTTAGATTTCTTTTTGCAATGGAGAAGCCCTGCTTGTGGTGATCACTTTTTGAAGGTTTGGACCATAGTATGTTTTGCTGTGATATGGACCTTGTGGTTGGAACGCAATAATTGTATCTTTAGAGGGAAAGCATGTACAGAGTTGGAAATATTTGAGCTAATAATGCTTCAACTAGGATGGTGGATCAAAGCCTGGGATTCGAAGTTCCCGTACTCACCTCAAGAAGTGATGCTTAATCCAGTTTGTGTCAAAATTGGTCGCTCATGCGGTAAAGTGCAGAAGGCTCTATCTTGGGATCCCCCTCTCATCGGTTCTGTTAAGTGGAACGTAGATGCATCTGTTAAAAATAATATTGCTGCTATTGGGGGAGTGTTGCGTGACTGGAAGGAAAACTTCAGGTGCCTTTTTTTCTAAACGTGTGCACTATAATGAGATAAATAAGGCGAATGTGTTAGCAATCTTGTTTGCTCTTGAGACGTCTATTCAGAAATAATGGTTATCTTATGTAGCAATAACAGTGGAGTCTAATTCTCTAAATGCATTTTCCTGGTGTAATGTCAAGGAACGCGGTCCAATGGGAGTTGAGGTTCGACCTTAACAGGATTCGTATGTTTCTATCTTTTTGGCCCAGTCTTTGTATTGTTCATAAGGTAGGAGTGCAAACAACATAGCAGACGGTTTGGCAAAGCAGGGTATTTACCGATCGGAGGAGTTTTGTGCATGGTTGTAAAGGCTTGTAGTTACTGATGCTATTATAAGTTAGCTCCCCTCCCTTGTAATTCACTTTTTTACAAGGTTGAATAAAATGAATTGAAATTTAATAATAAAAAAAAGGGCTACCCTCGGCTTTAAAGTTTGATATTACTATTCGATAAAGGAGAAGGCTTTTGTGGAGCCTACGGGAGATAACAATGCCAAGGCGAGAAGTCCATGGACAGGATTGAGATCAATAGGACTCGTATGTATCTATCTGTGTGGCCAAGCCTTTCCATCGTACATAAAGGTAGGAGTGTGAATTCAATAGCTGACGGGCTAGCAAAGTAGGGAATTGGTAGATTAAAGAAGTTGTGTGCGTGGCTATGAGTTCTTGCATCAATATTGGAGTCTGTACGTGGTGCTTGTGAGTTAGTAGTGTTTATATGGTGTATGTCTCGTCTGAAACTAACTTGAGCAAATGATCTTGTGGATTCACCTTCACTCTTCCCAGAAGGTGGGAGTTGGATTACTAGCTAGTTTCCAGCCCTAGTAAGTGTTTGTTACAAGGTTGAATAAAATGGATCTTAATGATCACACACACAAATAAATAAATAAATAAACTAGAAAGGCTTTCTGCTACCACAAGGAATGATTCTGTTTTCTTTGCCACCATTGAAACATTTGTGCTCCTACCTCCTCTTGTAATTCTTGGGATTGCTATTGTTGTAACTGGTCATATACAACTCTTTCCGTGATAATGTTGGAATACAGATACTACTAGTTATTTCTCTTTGCGCTCCTAACATTGCCAATTGCCATCCTGGTTTGCATTAGACATCTCACTTCTATATGACTATATTATGGTTAGCTTTGCGTATGTAGTATTACTCGCTGAATCAAGCAAAGCTCTTTCGGCAACCCACAATATGTATGTAAAAGGAAAGTAAACGGAGAAACTGTGAACATTAATACATATCTTAGTTCATCAAGTCATTCCATTTAAAGATACCTTCATTAATCCGCCAAATACTTGATCAAAGCATTTTGTCATTAAAAACTACTGACAGGGTTACTATATGATGACACAAGTACGAGCCTGCGAGGATAACTAAATATGGAATATTTTGTGGCTGCTGATGCGAGCACAATCCATGACATGAAGCACAAGGAAACATCAAGAAGATATGTTACTTGGTTTCTTCCATCACTTTGACGTTGCATAAGCTGAATTTTCATACTTTCCATCCCACCTGTAGGGAAATTTCGGCGAAACATAGTGTTCATCAAAACTGGTTGCAAATCTATTTGCAAAGGCATATTCATGGTAGAAAACATAAAAAGAATGCCGAAACAGGGAACGAAGAACAAAAGTAGCTGATAATAACCTGCATTCTTCCTTCTCTGGAATCTGAAGTTCGAGATGAGCATCGAATGGCTGAAACACCAAGTCCAAGTCCTCATCTTTTACTTTGTCAAGGCTTGGTGGGTTCCACTACAAATTGAAACATATCGACCAGGTAAATCCACTAGAAAAACATATGCCACACAAGACTGATTACAGATTTCGGAGGAACTTCAGCTGAGGTTGACAATTCAAAGAACTGAAGAATCCAGTATCTTTATTTCAACAACTAATTCAAAATGCAACACAGGATACGGAAAAGAAACACCAGAATTTAATCCTTAATCAATTCATGTTTACGAATCGCAATTGTCTTTCTACACACTCTTCATCTTTATGTTTATGCAGCACAAAATCATACAATGGTTCTGATCAAACACCCAAGTAGAGAGAAGTGCGATGTACAGGAAACTATACCTTTGGAGTGTTATCCTTGTCAATGGTGAGAGCCCTGATGCCCTGTCAGACAGAGAATATAAAACATAAATAACTTCCATGGATAAACATTTGGCTAACAGTACTTGTTACTACTATTTGATAATTACCTCGTAAACATCACCCGATATAGTGCTCCGTAAAATGTTAATTGTCAGTCTAAACTCTTTTTTGAGGCACTCAGCAAGTGTTTGATTCCTTCCTTCACGTATCTGAAGATATCCATGGAAGTGAAAGGTAAGTGACATAGGGGAATGGAGACAACTAATACAGGAATTATCTGAAACAAAAATATTCTTGGAAATCTAACTGCCTCATTGGGTTCGATGGCCAGACTACGTCCAACTGCATTTTCACTGGATGACTATGAGACCCTACCCTAACCCCCTTCGTGCCTATTTCTTTTTACCTTAATTCTGAAGATGACTCTGTCTCTTGCACATTTCTGAATTCAGAGGCATCCATGTTTTAACTCAGAAGAAAAACAAAAAGAAAAAGAAGCAACCAGCAATCATCGTGCTACATGTTACCATAGCTTGATTGGAAAATTAAGAAAAGACAGATGCTAAGGTGGTGAGCTAGAGAGACTAAAGGAGGAAATAAAAGCAGAGAGCAAGAGAAAACGGGACTAGATTTCCACCGAACTTCCATAACATGACACTGAAACTCAACTCAGAGAGATTAGTACCGATCGCAGTGTGATCTTTAATCCTGTAGGAGATGATCTTTTTAAGCCCTTAAGTACTGGGCCAATCCATCCGTTTCCTTCTTTATATGTCTCAGCTTCCTGAATATGATACTTTACCAGTTAGGAAATGTTTAAGTATAGAAAATGAACCGAACAAAAGCAAGAAGTGGATAAACTTAAATTGGGTCATCAGATAGAAACTCACAAATGCTTGGATGATCTCTTCCACTGAACCCTTAGAAAAGCACTCATCAATTATGGACTGCCTGCAAGGTTATAAGAGTTTTAGTATTTGATTGAATAGTTTCAGGAGAGTCCATTAGTTAGATGTGTTACTTGTTCAAAATACTATCTGCGTCAATCTGAACTTCAGAAGAGAACTCTTCAATCAATGACTTGACTGCATCTCTATCGCCCTTGTTTAAGCTCACCAAGCTTTTCTCCAGCTCGGCCAGTTTCTGTGTTATAAGATATCTTCTTAATCAATTTGAAAATCCACTTACCAAAGCACTCTTAGATGACAGAATACGCAAATCTTGCTTTTTCACTTTTGTTTCAAGGAAATTGAACAGAAAAAACAAGAGGCAGAAATTTGATACTAATTTTCTCCCATGAAGCAGTAAAACTCATATAGTCACCAGATTTATGGAATATATGATTTTGCCATTTGCCATAAGGTATGGAAGTGTTGTATGCCACTAGCCTAGGTACAGCAGAGGACTGTACATGCACATTTTTACATGGATTCTCTTTCATTTGGGGTAAGGGCTGCTGAAATTAGCTAGCAAATCTCTTGCAAGAACTAGGCAGTATCTTTGAAACATTATAATATACATTTAGTCACCTATGGTCCCCTCAGATCTCAAAGGGGGCATACAGAATATGCAATGCACCAAACCAATGATCAAATCTTAAGGCATATGCTGAAAGTGCGGATCCTAAGGCATATGCTGAAAGTGCGGCATAAATTTACCTCTGAAGGCACAAAATGGGTAGCCAGTCCAGCTGCAACCAATTCCTTGCCATTTAATCTTGATCCAGTTAAAGCCAAAAATTCACCTGGGAAGATGCAACTAAAACATCAAGCACAAGCCCAGGAAAGATTCTCTCCTGGGATATGGTTTTCCTTTCCTTCTAATGTGAAAATAACATAAAGCTACTTGATACCATGAATTCTTTTCCCCCGGACTAGGCTAAGGAAACAGCTCTTTTTAGAAAAGAAAAAAAGAAGTTTTACATCAGCTTGCTTACCTAAATGACCAGGCAATCGTGAGTGTATGTACGAGAAACCTACGTCGGTATGAAATCCAATAGCAGCTTCAGGTGTGGCAAAAACCTATGGAAAACAAAATAAAAACTCAAGGATGTGGAAACACAAACCTAGGACACAACTAACTTGAAATTTAAGATACCTACAGTTTTTTCCGTCACCACAGAGAATTTCATTGGAACCATCAATGATGCTCCTCCACCCATGGATATCCCGTTAACAAGAGCAACCTGCATAGACATTCCCTGTTGGATTAGCATATTTGCATAAAGCAAGTACAGAGGCATTGCCATTGTTCAACCTAGAAGTAACTAAGTCAGTCTCTCGACCATAACGTGCTGTATAATAATACCTCAGTTTTCTTGTAGCTGTGTATGTGATGGCAAAGCCAATACATTCTATAAACCACTTCAAGGCAGGAGTCCTCTGTGAATAGTAAATCATGGCAACAGAAACATTAGGAAAAGCTACATCAAGGATGGAAAGCACATTCAAGATAAGGACATTGTAATTACTTGTTTTCCTGCCATCATAGAACACTCGTAAATCCCCTCCGGCTGAAAATGCACGACCTGCTCCCTAATAACAATACCAGCAGAGACTTAAGGATTGGAAAGAAATAGTGCTCATAATAATGTAACTGAAGATGGATACAATAAAATCCATATATCAAGATTGCCATATAATTGCCTTAACAAATTTCAAATAGGTAAAGGATTGTGTAACCATCAAGACACCAGCAAAGGCAGCAATGGACCAATGGCTAGATGGCAATGACTGGGAACCACATCACTTTAAGCTGTCAACAGTTTTTTGTGTTGATGGCAACACTTTACAAACTACAAAAGCGTAACTCACAGACTAGAAAAAAGGCCAAATTTAAACCTTGATAAGTATAAGTTCAACATTCTCATCCTTTTCCCAGTTCTCCAAATATCCTGCCAACACTGACACCTAAATAAAATCATAAAGAACCAATCTCAGCTCCAATTAAAAATCCAAATCATGCACCAAAGTTTATAAAATCCAGGGTTAGCACTGAGGATGAAAATGATAAGCACCGTTTCTGGCGAAATCACATTGAGATGACGAGGTCGGTTTAGCGTAACCAATCTCACATGATCTACTTCCTCTCCAAGAACGACCTGCACAATCAATGACAATAACACACAGAGGATATATTCATCAGGTACTGAAGAGTCCTACCTCAACAACAATACATGGTGAACATATGTTCTGCTTACCCCCTATAATGCTCTTTTTTTGCTCCTAACCCCATTCCCAATAGGAAAAACAAAGGCACCACTATAATCCCAAATGCATATTGCTTTAATATCTTTGAAACCCCATGTAACTTACCTTTAATTAATTCTATTTTCTACAGGGGTGTAATGTAACTGTTCGACCATTTGTAACTCAATGTATCTAATCTCAGCCATTCCCAATTTCTGGCATCAAATCAAATTGCCAAAAATACCAAGATGATCAAGTGAACCTAACTAATATACAGCTGCTAGTCAAGAAATATGCACATAATACCTCATACACTATGACAAATAGAGAACTTACTGGTTCATTTGAGTTTGCCACTTGTGCCATCTTCAATTATTTCCCAAATGTAAGCCAATAGTTTGCACAAGTTTATCTGAGCAACAAAGAAACAAAATTTGGATTCAATCAAAAAGATGGCTCAAATTGCAAAATTTCGAATGACCCATTAACAATGTTGAAGCTCAACGTAAGTGCACCACAAAAATTAGTAACTTTCTACACATAAATTAACGGTAGATCAATTGCCCACATGAATATGCAATCAGTTACTGAGATAAAACAGGAATACCCAGTTGCCCAACAGTTACAATGATCACAATTAAAAGAGATAAATAGGCTAAACTTAAAGATCAATGAGAGCAAAGAAGAATTACCAGTTAAAAGGAATGAATCAGAGAAAAGTGGAAGATGTTACAAATGAATTGTGATTGATCAGTGATGGTAGTTGTAGTTTGAGCAATTGTTTAAGAAGAAGAAAAGAAATTGGTCTTTATATATTATGGAGTATAAATGGTGTGATTGATAAATTAGGTGGGTGGAGCTACCTTGTTTTATAGTAGTATTCATTCACAAGAGAGGAGAGAGAACGGACGTGTGAGTTGTGTCTCTGTGAGTGTGAAAGCAAGAGAGAGAGAGAGTGAGACTGGTAGTGGTAGACTAGGTAGAGGGACGATGTGGCTCGTGGGTCTCCACACTACCTACCTAACAAAATGATCTCGTGCCAAGTTGCCAACAAACTTAAACCCTCTCCCTTCCCTGCCATGTTTATTTATTTTTTATTTTTTATTTTTTATTTTTTTTTCTCGTCGAAAAGAGGATGCAAGTGAATGACGACCGAGTTACCCCTGCTACATCATGTTCGGACTCTCGTGTTCAATAGCGAGCATATCAGACTAGCTGAACAATCAGCGCAAGCACTGACCGTCAACTAGAGCTGGGCAAATGTGCGGGTCGGCCCATTTAATAAATGGGTCGGGTCGGGTCAGGCATGGTTGTAAAGTGGGGCGGGTCAAGCCGGCCCATTTTAACCCGTTTAAAATTTAAAAAATATTTTTTTCATAAAAAAATATTAAATGTAACGGCCCATTTACGACCCGCTATGACCCGCTTAACTTTTAAATGGGCCGGTACATTTAGACCCGCCCATTTATGATGATAAGCGGGTTGGGGCGGGTCGGCTAGAGGTGTCCCGCCCACTTGCCCAGGTCTACCGTCAACGTAGCATCAACAAGGGACTAGTATAGTTCCTAGAAGTCCGCATACACAAGGCATGGGGAGAATGGTGATTCGAACCCTGCCATGTTTATTTACTTGTTATTTGACATTTCCAAATCAGACATATTTTTTGATTCATTCTTCCCATCTTGGGTTTTATTTTTGGAGTTTGGAGTTTACTTTCCCCATCTTAAGATTCTTTTTCTAGATTTTCTACGATGAAGCCGGCGGATTTAATAGTGTTAGTAGTCGGAAATAATAATTGATGAAATCTCAGTTAAATAAATATAATAAAGAGGAGAAAGTGTGAGTTAATTTTAAAACTCATAATTTTTTAGTAATTTTTATGTATATCAACTTGTGATTGTGAGACTGCAATTTAGAGCTAGGCTACAGGCAGTCCTGCAGCTAGCGGCCCTCAATACATAAAGAGTTTCGTTTTCCCTTTTGTTCATATTTGGATATATTCTGATTTGGACACATCACACACAGCATCTAGAAGATGTTTATTTTTGCTGATTCGACTGCCTGTAAATGGATATGCCAAATGCCAGTACAGCTTCTAGAAAGCGTTTACAAGTCTTGTTCCCATAAGCTTTGACGTTCGGGACTTTGGGAGTTTAGACCATGGTCACTACTCAATAGACATGTGTAAAGTGTTTAGACATGGTCAATTGGTCTCTTAGATGGGTCAAATCTATTAGGAGTCTGGCACTCTTGTGTAAATGGCTGGCAGATCTTGCTATGCCATTATAAAATGTTTGGGATTGAAATTTCTAGTCATGGGAATAATCGGGCAAAATTCGGATAAAAAGAAGTAAGGTTGAATGACTCAATCTCAGTCATATAAATTCGGATTCTTTATAGTAATCGTATATTGCATAAAGTAATTTGTTCTGTTTAATTTTCCAAACACTCCACGTTTAAATTAAACGGTGGTATAATTATCTGCGATAATTATAAATGATCCTATACTAATACTAATAGGCAAAGTATATACATATTCACAATTGTATCTCTACTATACATTATTAGTTTGAGTTTTAATATTGTACTCTATCCGTCCCAAATTATATGACAACTTTTGAATTTGTGACTCACATTGATGTTAGTCACAACTCACAAGTTTCAAAGTTGTTATATAATTTGGAACAGAGGGAGTATTTTTTATTTTATGATTAAGACGATGTTTGAGAGTGAAATGCCTTGAGTTGTCGAACGAGAGTGGAGACGAAGTGGTGGTGCCTCAGTGGAGTTGAAGTGGTGGTGATCGTCATGCACTTGCCCCATAATAAAGCATGTGTATTGATGAGTGAGAGTAAGTTGGTTTTTACTTTCAGTTAGGTCTTATAATATTGGATGATAACAGTAGAGCTGGCAAAATTCGATCTAATTTGAGATATCGACCTGATCTGCTCGATATCAGACTCGTCTGACACCTAAAAATGTACTGTATAAATAATCATTATTTTGAGCCGAAACGACCAACCCGATCCAACTGGACACTCTACAACTATCGTTCTCTGAATTGACCCGAACCCGAAATGAACCGGAATCAGTAACTCTACTCGAAATCCGAATACATATATCCAACTTATAATAACATAATATTCAAAATGACTGGAAATACACTAACTAAACATACATGTAGTCCTTGTTATTGAAAATTTTCACATAATATCGATTTTTTCATATTATTTTCAACTCTATATGCTTTGAAATATGAATTAAACTTGTCCTGATATGACCCAAAAATAAATTTAACCCGAATCTGAATTAACTGAAATCCGAACTAACTCGACCCAAGTTGACCTATAACTTGACATTAGCATAAACCTGACCCAACCTGGACCCAAACACTCTTTAAACTCGAAATAACCGAACCTATAATAATCCGATCTGATCAGGTCGATTGCCACCTCTAGGCAGTAGAACTGTGTCAATATATGGGCTTAGCTTAAAGGGCTTTTATTGAGTATTGGGAAGCCAGGAGAGACAATGAAGGGGCTGGGCTTTAGCCCAGGTCCTCCTACCCATTCAAAGACCTTACAATTTCTATTTTTTTGCTCGAAGAAGACCGTTTGCACTTTGCAGCATGTTTTGTGTGGACTTAGTCCACTCTGGATTAAGTAATTTTGAGGGGTGACTTCAGGTAAAGTAGGGGGTGACTCCAGGTAAAGTAGGGGGTGACTCCGAATAAAGTAGGGGAGTGGCTCCAGGTGAAATAATTTTGAAGGGTGTCTCCAAGTGAAATAGGAGGTGGCTCCAAGTGAAGTAAGGGGTGACTCTAGGTAAAGTAGGGGTGGCTCCAGGTGAAGTATGGGATGATGCCAAGTATAAATTTGAGGGGTGGCTCTAGGTGAAGTAGGGGTAGCTCCACTATTAAAAGAGTGACTTCAGGTAAAATAGGGGGTGACTCCAAGTATTGGTCCAACATGAACTAAGTCCACACAAATTTTGTATATAATTTCAATTGATAACCCTCTTTGTTGCTATGTTTATGAGGAAAGTCTCTTGTAAAAGTAGCCAATTTACCGCCAAGGAAAGTATCTTGCTAAAAGCATAAGAAAAGTTGTCCACTAATTTTGAGCAATCACAAGTTTTCAAGTGCTTCTTTATGAAGCAATTTTGCTGGCCCAGCAGAAGAATGTAAAAGGCTGCATTAATCGACTTTCTCATATGTGAATACATCATCCAACATATGAAAGTTAATAATTCAGAAGATAGGATGTGCACAAAAATTTTTATAAAACGGTCTTTTTGTAATTTTTAATAAGATGGGAGTCACTTTTCAATGAAATAGAACCAACTACTTGCGCTTAACCAAGTATCAAAGTAAGATCCTTCCAATTGGAACAAAAAAAAAAGTAATCCCTCCAAAAGAGAAAAGTATTGAATAATTGTTCGAGTTTGTGATTGTAGAGTAATATTTGTAAGCACTATTTTAGTTTGTACCTTTTTGACATTTTGTGGCTCATTTATGAGAATTTATTTTTTATATTTTTTGGGGTGCAATTGAGAAGCAACTTATTTCTGTGACTTGATTGAAATGATTCAATAATTGTTTGGAAAGCTTGTCAAAAAAAAAAAAAAAAAAAAAAAAAAAAGAAGAATTTTGCTAAGTCCCTCTTGGGGTTCTCTTCTACTTATGGTTAGTATTTATCTATGCTCAGAAAAACAGAAATGGGGAAAGGGAAACAGATGCTGTACATGAATTTAACTGAACAAATAAATGGATGTGTACATTTCATGGAACAGGTTGTATGTTCCTGTTTTCCAGTATAACAACCTCAAGCTAAGGTTGCAAGGAACCTATTTTCTTGTATCTACCTAAAAAAAAAGACCAAAATCTACAAAACCAGAAGGGGTTAAAATGGGGAAAAGGAAAAAAGGAATGAAGACATTGTGCCTCTTCCTAGCTAATCCAATGTTTGTGAAAAATTCCTCCTCCAACTGACAAAACCTGAAACCTGTATGTTCTTGCACTTGTCAGACGTCAGCGCACCTTGTAGGTGCAAATCCTAGCCTGGACTTCTTTGTATCATACAAGATGTGGAAATTTTGCTGCTGATAGTTCCCAATGATGGAGAAAGCCGATTTTCTTGTGCCCAACATAGCCAAACACACCACCTCTTGATCAACCCATATGAAGTAGTTCTGAATGGGGAAGTTCCATTCAGCTCCATCACTGAACTGAAGCTTAAAACTAGGCATGTCCAACTTCTGTACCCCAGAAACATTGTAACAAGGGTTCAGAATAGGAAAGTCTGACACCAATGGGTACTTGTTAATTCTCTTTAGGAACGCCTCCTTAATGACCTCATAAGCCGGTTCAGCAAAGTAGCTGAGAGTCGTTCCTGAGTCGATGATGGTACCACCTCCACCATCCTCGGTCAAACCCCATGTTTCTTCTGGTATGCGTAGAGTTTCCCCGCCAACAATGATCGATTTTATCTCCACATAGTAGAATGTATCGACAGGATTATCTTTTCCATTGACTAGCCTAGTGAAATTCAATTCTGGGTGAGCCAGGAGATCCTTATCCTCCCCGAAAATCAACTTGCTACTAACACTAGGATCACTATTTCTATCCACCAGACAATATGAAAATGAATGCCCATACAAGGACTGCAGCTGAGAGGAAAATGACAGCGGTCCTCTTCCAAGTCCTAGCAATCCAGCCGCCCCATGGAATAGGCCACGGTTCCAATGACCACTACCAAACATCACATTTTCCACCTTCTTAAACTCAGACTTCCCATCAGGAGCTGTCAGATTGACTGTGAAGGTCTCCAAGGCGAAATCTCCAGTCGTGTTAGAACTATCCCCGTACCAATAGAAGTAGGGGCAACTCTGATTCCGACCCTTGCAAGGCTGAGGAGGATCAGGTGAGCTCACAAGGTTACACCGAGGATCATGGCAGCTAATGTTCTTGAAAGAACTCGAGCCCTGCGGATCATAGTGGGGGCCATTTTGCTCGAAACAATCGTGACATGGTGCAGATTGTATCCAGTTGAGATCGCTCCCAGTATCTAAAATAAGCAAAAAATGCTTAGGAGGAGTGCCAACATACACATCCATAAAGTACTCCCCTGAGCCAAGACTCACCCCAGATTTCAAACTCCCTACAAGATGACCAGGCAACACACTCAAATCAGATTCTACTGTGTGTTCCTCAAGTAAATGTCTATGATTTTGGAGCCTGGAAACCGCGTTGAGATTCTTATTCTCAGAAATCCTTCGTCGAAAAGTATGGATTCGATTCAAGTCCCTCAATGTGTACTCAATCACTGATTGTTTCCCCTCCTTTTGCACACTTGTTCTGCGCCTCAGAGGGAGCTTCACCAGATGTGATTCTGGCAATTTGTCGGCATTTTGCCCGTTTTCGATGTAATTGAGAGATGCCCTTTGGTCTGATTCTTCATTGGAGAAGGTACAGCCAGTAGATGAAGAAGTAATGGTATTGACATTGAAGCTCTGATCAGGGAGTTCAATCCCAGCAAGATGTGACCCATTGAACTTTAAATTCACAGGGTTGTGATTGTGATTGTGATTGTGATTCTGAACATTACTACCAGATGCTATTATCAATAATGAAATGAGCACCAAGGCTGCAATTATCAAAGCCTTGAACACCATAAGGATGTTCTCTTCTTGCTGTTTGATGAGAGGAAAAAAACCCCTGCAGAAACAAAGTATACAGCTTTTTCAGAAGGAGAAATCCCCAAAAAGAAAGTGAAAATAAACACTTTACAAAAATCCCAAAAGAAAATCAGAACAGAAAAAAAAAGTTTTTTTAATCTATTATGATGTTAACCAGATAAAGAAGGCATCTTTAATCATCTCCTCAGAAATCATCACTTAAAGAGGCTAAAACAAGGCTAATTATAAGAAGCAAAGCTTTGCTTCAAACACAGGACATGAAACTCAAATCATTGCTAAAAAAAAAACTTTAAACCAAAACACAAACATTTCCAGCTGAAAAATGAACAAGAAATCAAACCTGGGGAAAAATTGATTGGTCTTGAGAAAAACCAAGAAACAAAAAAAAAAGGAGCTTGAACTTCAAATTGAAACCTGAGAAGAAACAAAGATTGCTGCTAACAAAAACCCTCCTAAAAAGGACAAAGCTGTCAATCAAAATAATGGTGACAGAAATGGGTTCTGTTTTATGGGGTTTCAGGCTTTCAGCTCTGAAGTGTAAAGCTGAAATAGAGGAGAGAGAAAATGGGAAAGGAAAGATCACTGCACTGCACCACCATAAGAAGTAGTAGGAAAATAAAGAAGAAAATGACAGTCAAAACATATGTTCTTTTTTTCCCCATGTTGAATTGAGAAAATTCAAACCCTTGAAACTTCTTCACACCATTCAAAAAGATGGTCAAAATGACACCAAAAAAAAAAGGTCTAAAAACTCTAAACGCGTTTTCCATTTTTTCTTTTCTATAACACTTTAAAGGCAGACAATTTGTTGTCATATTGTTCCTGTCATTCAACATTAGATGGCTTTGAATGTTACATAAATATAATACTAATCACAAATCAACAACAATAATGGGCAGTTGAACTGTATTTTGAAAAAACAAACAAAAAAAGTTGAAGTATTTACATTTACATACCATTTGTGATGTTTCATAATAGTTGAGTGTTGTTCTTCCATTGGTGAAAGTGTAGCTAAATTCAGCTTCTCATAAAATGACTAATAGTGTAAAAACTAACCAAAATTTTCTCACTCTTTCCTGTCTGTTAGTGTGAGGGTTGGCAGTGTGGGGGGATTGTAATGTTTGTTTGTTGGTTGAATGCTAGAAATTTGTTGGGTGTTAGTTTTGTGTGTTTTTACTTGGTAAAAGCTTTGACTTGTAAGAACAATAAAATAAACAAAAAGAAGAGCAATTAATGTGAAGTGTTGTTGGTGTTTTTTTCTTCTTCTTTTAATTAATTATATTTAATTCCTCGTTGTCTTCCCCCGCCAAACACGCAAGGGTATGAGGACCAAAGCAAGGGAAGAATATTTATTAGCCGTCACCTGGACCCAACACCTTCGTTTGTGCCCATTGCAAAATTTTATCTCTATTTTCTTTGGTGCATTATAATTTTGGGAATGGGTGTGTTCTTTTCCACTTGTCCGGTAATTAGTTCGAGTCAATTTCATTTAGTTTACTTTTTTAGAATTCAATTTAATTTCGATATGTGATCTATTTTTTCTTTCACGTGTTGCTATTTACTTATTTAGGCCCTGTTTTATTCAACGGAATGGTGCGGGACGGTGACGAACGGAACGACGCAGCGCGAATAATTTTAAAAAATGTGAGACAAAATGAAGTACAGAATGCGGAACGAAACAACAGCGCAGAACGGAACGGAATACAGCATGAAAACGAGGAAAAGAACAGGGTCTTAGTTTTGTTTAGTGAAAAAGAACACACTCGATTATTGGATTTTCCCCTCGAAAACAACTGTCAGTTCCAACTTTCAATTATTTGATGTAACTTTCATGGAGATTAAGGTCACTTTTTAGTGAAACAAAACTTACGTTTCACAATAAGTAATCCTTATATTTTTAAATAGTATCCCTATTTTACTATAAGTTGGTTTGAGGACAAAACTTGTTACTTTAATATCTTTTATTTATTAGACTCACCCAAAGAAATTTTCAAGACAGACTTGACTGCGCTTACTTACTTTATGACAAATTGACAACTACACAATCGCTTATCTCCTAACTTGAGTAAGTGTAAGTTCTTAATTTGATTAAGAAATTCATCTCGATCGTGAAAGTTGAATAGAACCATTATAATACAGTTGCAAACAACATAAGAGATCATATTTTTGGTTCAAAAAACAGCAAAAGAGAGAAGAATTAACTTTTAAGATTTAAAAAAAAAAAGAAGAAGAACAAAAACAGGAAAATAGTCGAAATGGGACAGGTTTGTTAGGTAAGAGAAGTTAGGTACTTTCACTATGATATGATGATGTGTGAGATGGTATTTTTTTATTTTTTTTATCTTTTAACTGGATATTATGTATTATAATTAATTTTAAAATGTAAGGTTATTTTGGTAGTCTATATCACATGGGTAGATTACGGGTTAGATTATGGTCCATCTAATTATAATTATCAAAAAAAATGGTCCATCTAATTATACTCATATGTTGTTGTTTGATTGATAATGAGTGGAAGTAGAAAAGTGTAAAGTGGACAAAATTATGGAAAGTGACACTTCTAAGTAAGTTTTATTTCCTTTAAAATGGGGGAAGTCACTTGCCTTGTCTCCTAAGTAAGTGAGATTTCCTGCAGAAAGTTCTACTTTCCATTACCAACTAAATAACGAATTTTACCTACTTCTCAAAAAGTTCTATTTTATGAAAAATACCAATTCACAAAAAGTTGCACTCCTCACATTCAACCAAATGACCACATAATATTGGTAGTAAACATAACATAGTGCTTGGAATGTGGAAAATAAAAGGCAAGAGACATCTCAAAACAAGTGAAAGCATTTGGTAATTTCCCATTCCAATGCAGGCCATGAACGTCTAAGTGGTGGGATGCCATTCCCGATACGCAACCCATGTTAGGCTGAGTTTACCCTTGGCTTATCATTTCAAACACTACCAACAAACAATTTCCTTATCAAAACTCCAAATGCACAGAGTACGAGTACTTGTTTCTGGAGGAAGCAAGAGACTTGGGAAAAAGGACCGCAAAATCAATTACTTGATTGTACGGTAACTACCAACACCTAATTGTCCTTTACACATGACAAACTCCATGCCCATCTTTTTCATCAACACTTTACAATACTTAACTATGAGCCCTTGGCTTTTGGTCATCCTTATTTAACCAGTCCATTACCAATTTTTTGATAAAAAATGCTTTAGGTTAACATAAGGTTTATCTGGTTGTATTGCCTTTTCAAAAAAAAAAAAAAAAAATGAGCCCTTGGCTTTTAAACCTTCACAAATCATTACAACAAAATGATACGAGTAATAAATTGCATGAGTTGCTAATCCATGAGAGCATGGCTAACCATGAACTCAATTTTGTTTGTTCACCACTCTCTCTCCTTCTTTCTCACTCCTCCACCTCACCATGAACTCAAACTATGAACTTCACCAAAATGCAACTTTATCCATGAACTCAATTTTGTTTGTTCACCACTCTCCCTCCTACTTTTAACTATACCCCACAACATTTTCTCTCTCCTTCCAACTTATGTAAATGTTTTCTTTTTTATTTATATTAGTGAATTAAATTTATTAAAAAATTGAATTATCATTTAATATACATTTTAATAAAAATTGCCATTAATTAAATTAAAATTCATTAATTTTTTTGTAAATTTTAGAGCAAATATGAATTTTTAGATAAATAAAAGCAATTTAGGAGAGAAATTGGATGGTTTTCAAATTTGTGCCAAAAAATGTCAAGATTGGTCTCACTTTATAGATCACAAAAAAATATAGCCATTGGTATTTTTTTTTATAATTTTTATATATTTTTTTATTATTATTTAGAGCCGTTTTAAAAAATAACAAGTTCATTTTGCGCAGGCCAATCAGGAAAAGACAGGCGTCCTTACGCGCGTGTCAAGCCTTACACGCGTTTCTTTTTTTTTTTTTTTGGTTCAAACGCTGCAAAACGCAGCGTTTAGGTTAAACGCTGCGTTTTGCAGCGTTTGAACAAAAAAAAAAAAATTAATTCGCAGTCCCCCCGGGACACGCGTTAGCTGCCGCGCGGTCCCCACCCCACGAACGCCCCTTCCCCCGTTCGTCCCAAGCCATTTTGGTGAACAAAATTACCCAAGTTCATCACTCTCTCTCCTCTCTCTCTCCTCATGAACATGCTATGAACATGGATAAGAGCCCATTTGTTTGTTCACCACTCTCTCTCTTCCTCGTGAACTTGCTCTATGAACATGGATAGCCATGCTCTGAGTCAACCAAATTTTTACCTAATAAAAGCTTTCACAAAGCATCAAGCACAAAGTACAATGATTGAAAATAGAAAGCGGAAAGTGATGAGTGACCATCTTATTTGGTTGGGAAGAAAGAGTTTTTTCAAAAACAAACTCTCTTATAAGGCGGCTTTTTTGGCTGGATATATCACTTTTCATGCACGATGGTATCGCTTTTTTGCTCATAAGTATCACACCTCATGCATAAGGTAGCCTGTCTTTGTGATTCAAAAATAATAAATATAATTTTCAAAACAGATTTTTTCTTTCCAAAAATAATTTGTGTGCAAGCAACCAGACACAACTCGTGGGTTAATGGTATTTTCCTCGATGAATTACAGGGAGTTGCTCTCACATCTCTAAGCAGTTTCACCTCAAGTGCCTTTCTTACAATTACAACAAAAATGCCACAAAAATAACACCTTTTGGAGCCTAACACTAATAAATTAGTAGCATATGTACATCTACAAATTCAATTGATGTTTTGAATTTTCCTCTTAATACTCCATTCCACCTCATAATTCAGTGTTTTTGCAAACTTACACCAATGATATAAAATCAATGACAAAACAATCTTCAAAATTGGCATCAACCCCACCAAAATAGAGATCCCAGTCCCAGCATATAGTCAAACGTCATCTGTGTTATGCAGTCATCTTCAATCAGCGCAGCGGAGTTCTGCTCTGCTAGCACTCTAGCAGAATAGTTTGAACAAGACTTTAAGAATAAGGATGCATTTGTGGTTCACCTGCTTCTATATGCTCTAGTGAAGCGTTGCATGGGCGCCGTCATCCCTGAAGGTCCTTCATTATGGTAAAACATAGTGATGAGTGAGGCCGCGATGTTAGAAACCTGACTGCAGCTAAAATAATAAGGAACTCCTCCACCACCCCCTTTCTTTTCTTTTTTTCTGTTAGTCCCAGAAATAATTCTGATTTCCCTACTAATCATCATCGCCACCCATATCAATGTCACCATCTTCAGAATCATCTGGTTCAGCTTGGTTAGCATCACCATACATGGGTCCATCTTCCAGTTCTTCAGGCTCAACCTCCTTCGGCACTTCCTGGGATTTCAAGTTTGCATCACCAAAGAATGATGCATAAGGCTTGGTTACCTGGATGACGGCAATAATGACGACAATTAGTACGAGATCAATTTACACATCAGAAGAATTTGTCATCTAGTTGCCACAGAATAGCAATAATTTTAGTTTAGAAACAGGACATAAATGTCGAGAAATCTACCTAGCTTTCTATGTAGAACAAACTCCCTCTAGTCGTTTATTCATGCAACTGCAATTTTAACCCTCCCCCTTCCATTTTCTATTTTGGAACTCTGCTCATTTACTATTAAATATATAAGAGTAGCCTGTCCAATGTTATAGAGTAATAATGTCATCCAACTAGCTTGATTTTGTATGTTTCCATTACTTACCATCTTACTTCTGTGTGTATATGTTAATCCTCATTCGAAACATCCAAGTTGTTATATATACATATATTAACTTTAAACTTTCTATCCACTCCAAGTCCTTCATGTCACACCCAACAGAACTCCTCTGGAGTGATACAATAGCATTCTTTCTTTCATTCTTTTTTTTTATAAGGAAGAAGTATATACTCCCTCTGTCCCAGAGAGAACTGTACATAAGACTTTTCACGGTTTTAAAAACACTAATTTGACTACAAATAACTCTTATAACATGAATATAAAAATCATAAAAAGATGGAGTTTTTGAAATGAATCTAACTAAAGTAGTTTAACATCATAAATCTTTATAGTTTTTCAAAATTAATGATCAAATTATCTGAACTTTGACCCTAAAAAGACAAATGTAAAGATTTTTCTAGGATGGATGTAGGAAGTATAATAAAATTCAACGTACAACACAAGAGATGATAAGGTATCCTTTACAATAAAAACAATTAAAAATTGGTCCAAGTCCATTGAACCTCAAATAATAGTACAACCCTGAAAAGCTCCCACAGCTCTAGCCCATAAAAGTAGGTGACATCCAAAAGCATCAGAGAATTCATGGAATACCCAAGAACTTCTCCCCAACCAAGTGCGCCATAAAATCGCAACCATTCTTTTGCAACCAAACTTGCTCTGAATAACCCGATGCCAGACTAGCCAGCTCCTGTGGAAGACGCCAAAGCAACTTACTTGCCCACAACAGCAATATTCAGCATGCCTATATCCAAAACTCCTTCCTTGGATGACCCACTATATCCCAACTCACCAGATGATCCCTCCTATCCTCATCTGCACCAGACCACAAGAATTCCCTCATAAGCTTCTTAATTCTATGTGCCACATGGCCCACATCTACTGGGCTTCGTAACAAAGAGAGGTAATACAAGTATTGGAGAGACAATACTGAATGAGTAACCTTTGCCCCCAAAGAGAAATAGACCCATTTCCAACCATCCATACACTTGGAAACACGTTCCACAACTCGTTCCCAAAAAGCCTCCAATCAAGGGTTACCTCCCAAAGGCACTCCCAAATAAAGTAAGCAACTGATTTTGACAACCTACCAAAATCTGCTGCTAATACCAAAAATTGTCACCCACATTTATCCCAGCCTACATTTGGCAGGATTGATCCTCATGTCGTCGGATATCAACTCAAAATTCTGCAATATTGCCAAAACATTCTTAAATTTGGAATATAGGCCGCCGAAGAGAGCATAGTGGCATCCGCAGACTGAAGATGAGAAACACCTACCCCCTCTCGACCCACAAACCCTCAACCACCCCGCCTTCACGCCACTCTCCAACATCCTACGGAGTACATTCACCATCACAGTAGAAAAGACTCCTAATCTAAAGACCCTCCCTCCAGCCCCATATCTAGGCTTTGCCAACTCACTTTGTCACAAGCCCTCTCAAGTCTCAAACCCATTTGAAGACAACACCCACTACACTCTCCACCTAGCATCATCTACCACCTCTGGACACCAAAGATAACAAAACATTCCTTTCAACGAGTTTTTAAATCGAGCAAACATGGCAATATATGACAGATTAGTTGAACTTCCACAGGCTGATTAATCGAATTCTACTATCCGTCGACTCTTCACTTGGTAAGCTACCTCCTTGTTAAATATGAATTCAGTAAATACAAAGCAAATCAGATCAGTCCAACACTGTGTAATGGGATAAAACTGTCTACTCTTTGGAGACACTCTCATAGACTTGAGGTTGAGGTGAGTAGTTTTCTTTTTCCTTCTTTTTTTTTTCGGGTGCATCAGAGGGGGGGGGGGTTATGATATTGATTGTTGAACGTATCGATTCGTGAAACCTCAGCACATAATGGAGTGTCAAAAATTCATGGGCATATCATCTATAATGGAGAAGGGCCAATATGACTGACAAACAGCCAAAATAAATTATAGAATGACCAATATAGTCGATAAACAACTGATCCAACCATAAAAAAGGGCTTGTTTAGTCACTGGACGACTTAGGTAAGATACTTTTTTTGCCTCTAGGTGAGGCAATTTCAATGGTCACACATCAACATCAACATTACCTCAATGCCTTATACAAGGCTCCCGCCCAGGCGAGTGGGATCCAGGTTTATGAAACCATACCCCTGTAACAGATATTCCTTGAAGCGCAACTACCAACAAAAAAATACACAGTTTCATAAGCAATTTTGATTTTGTATGTTACATTTTAAAGCCAATGAGTATTGAATCTTTTTAGTCCAATATGGAGCTTCAATTCTTCACTGAAGATTTGGTGTTTTTGGGACTGTACTAACGGAGTATATTTCATATATTTTGGCAAATAGAAAATGAGACGCTTTGAGTTTGAAATTAGTGATATCTTCACTACCAAAAGAAACATGGGTTTGAAATTACATGGGTACAAGTAAAAAGTAAACTTCAGGATTTTAGAGGCCCATGAGAAGGTAGAACTTGTTGTTCATCTGAGTACTAGATTTTCCTCGAGTTCCTTTTTTTGCTCTTCTTTAGATAAGAGAGTACTAGATTTTCCTCGTGACATGGAAACATGACATGCTTTACACCGCTTCTTCCAGGTTTCAATAGCCATCCTTGAACTGAATTCATTTCTTGCCCTGAAATGTTTGTTGCTCCTTGAAATGTTGCATAAACAATTTTGTAAACATTAAAAACAGCACAGTAAAATGCCAATTTCTAGCCGTGTCCATGATTTAGAAGCCTCAAGCACTGTGCCATACTTAAAATTTCTTTGTAGTTTAGATAAAGAATTTTTTTTATTAAAACTGAATTGTGAAACAATTACAAGTTAAGAGGACAAGGATTCCTCAAACAAAGGAACTAAGTTACAAATCGCCTAATGACATTGCACGTCAATGAGAGGCACCCTCCAAAAGTTCCTGAGGCCATCCTTAAAATTTCTAATCAAAATTTAGAAATTAAGTAAACATTTTTCAAAGGTTTTACGGTAAAGAGACCTAGATCCAAATGCATACTCAACAGTTGTACTCTGTCTGCACCAAAAAGATGGGGGAGAAAACAGAAGTGGGAATAAGAGACCATTGTTAAGAAAAATGGGGCTGAACCATATGCAGCACAAGTTTAGCTGCCAAAAGGCCCAAAACTATGACAATGAACAGTATATTACCTCCTTACTTATAAGTATGTCCCTTTTGAGGTTGGCACGTTACTAAGAAAATGGTTAGAAAATAAAAACAAACTAATGTGCCCTAATTGCTGTCTCCTCTTTAAGTGTGACAATTTTTTGTTTTGGAAATCATTAAACGGAATTATTAGGGAATTTCGACATAGTGCTACCAGAACATTTAAAAATGATCTATATAAGCGCAAATAGATAAAACTTTCAGCCTGTTCACTCAATGTTGACAACCTCTTTATAAAAAAAATGAAAAAAAGAAAACAGTGTAGATGCTACAATGACTTATTAAGAGCCATTAGAAAACATCTCCAACAGAAGTGAAAGTAGCACCCGCATGATCACTGACGCATAATGGATTGAACAACAAAGTTTAACAATAATCAAACAACAAACATGTAGAATTCCATGTAAATCGTTAAATGTCATAATTTAGACATATTAGATACGATCTTAAGCATTATAAGGTATGCCAACACAGTTACCTCAAACAGACTGTTAATCGTCTCAGCACTTTCAACAAGGTTGCTCCAGTGCTTGTCCCTCTTCAGTGTTGATGCAGAGCCCACAACCTAAAAGTTCTGTAAAATTTAGAAGGAAAAACCAGGATGAAAAATTCATCAGGAAAGCAGAGATTGACATGCCATACCAGGACAGATGACCGAGCTCTGGTGATACCAACATTCATACGCCAGAAATCACCAACATGTCCAATACCCCTATCTTTGCTTGCCCTGACACATGAGAATATTGCAATATCCTTTTCCCGTCCCTGTAATGAATGACAGAAAGCTATGAGGACCGCTACTACCAGAGAAGAGAAGAAGAAAACACCACAATAGAGGAAATCAATTGAGCTCCAAGAAACAATAGAAACCTCTATTCCAACCTGACAAACTAATACACAACAAGATGACACAAAAGTGCACATACCCACTCATACAACTGGAAAAGGTTTGACATAACCAAAGAAGACATCTGATTTTTGCTTAATAGAGGTTTTGTATGTAGTTATGTAGAGCATGGGGTGTGCCCTCCACATCTGGAGTCTATGCATGTTTTGCCTGTGACTCCTCAATACATACTATTCAGAAAAACTATCATGACTTGGGGAAACTGGAGAGAGTGGAAAAACATGAAGCTATTATGGAGTTTCTGCATGTTTTGCCTGTGACTCCTGATAGTCCTTGATAGAAAATATGGAGAGATAGTGTTTAACAAATATTCTTATTGAAATATTGCTGCTTCTGCAGTCTTATTCTATTACAATCTTTTCTCTATCTCAATTTCACAATCCAAAGTTACCTCTATATATAAAAGGCATTATTAAGTAAGCTCTAAATTTATCAAAGGCTTATAACCATTAAACCACAAAATCTATATACTATTTTAATCTTAAGTTTTCCAACCTCTAATTATATGATAATTTTAAGCATGTTTATTTTTAACACACTCCCTTAAACCTAACCTTCAAAATTACATAACCCTAGACAATCTCTAAACTCTAAGAAGAGTTCTTTCTTCAACGGTTTAGTGAATATGTCGGCAACTTGCTTTGTTGTCTCGCAATAACCAATATCTATTATTTTCTCCTTTACCAGATCTCGAAGAAAATGATATTTAACATCGATGTGTTTGCTGCGTCCATGATATACTGGATTCTTTGACAGTGCAATCGCCGACTTATTGTCACAATAGATTTTAGTTGGGACGAGCTCCAAGGAGGGAGGCAAGAACCATGCTTTCAGAAAAGTGGCGATTCTTATCTGAATTGCGAGAATAACTGACTAAGCCGTGCGTTCCATAAGAGGTCATTCTCCAAACGGAGAGGGTTGAATTGCTTTGTGGGAAATCCAAATCTTCGAGTAGATTCCGAAGCCAAATAGCTTGAGATGCACAAGCTGTTGCTGCCACATATTCTGCTTCTGTTGATGATAGAGTTACAATTGGTTGTTTCTTAGATGACCAAGATATTACTCCGCTACCCAAGAAAAAAACATATCATGATGTGTTTTTTCGATCATCTATATCGCCAGCATAATCACTATCGGTGAATCCAACAAGATACGATTTTCGTCTTCCATAGAAGATTCCTAACTCCAAAGTTCCATTCAAGTAGCGCAATATTCTCTTCGCTACTTGCAAATGTGTCATTGTTGGATTGTCCATATATCAGCTTATCATACTTAGTGCATATATAATATCAGGTCTTGTTGTAGTCAAATACATTAGACTTCCCACTATCTGCTTGTAATAAGTGCTATTTATCTTCTCATCATTTCTGGTCAACTTCACCCCAACTTCAACTGGTGAGTTTATCGGCTTGCTTTTATCCATCTTGAATCTTTTTAACACTTCCTTGACATATTTCTTTTGCGATATAAAAATTCCATCATCAGCCTGTTGAACTTCAATATCGAGATAATAATTCATCATTCCAATGTCAGTCATGTCAAATTCTTTCTTCATTTTTTGCTTAAACTCGTCAAGCATCTGTTCCAGTATAGATCACATCATCTACATAAAGACACACTATCATGATTCCTCCATCCTCTCTCTTCTTTATGTAAAGAGTATGCTCGTATGGACATTTGTTGAACCCAAGCTTTGTAAAGTAAGAGTCTATGCAACCATACCAGGTTCTAGGAGCTTGCTTTAACCCGTATAGGGCTTTCTGAAGCTTGTAAACTTTATCTTCATCTCCTTTTCTAATAAACCCAGGGGGTTGATCAATGTACACTTCTTCTAATTCTCCATAAAGAAATGCTGACTTCACATCTAACTGAAAAATTGTCCATGCATTCTGAGATGCTAATGATAACACTAACCTTATTGTTTCCTGCCTTGCAACTGGTGCAAATATTTCATTATAATCGATTGTCGCCTTCTGCTTGTAACTTTTTGCGACGAGCCTTGCTTTGTATTTCTCTACATTACCTTCTGCATTCAACTTTGTTTTGTAAACCCATTTAACTCCAACGGGATTGTGTGCTTCTGGAAGATCAACAAGCTTCCATCTGTCATTCTTCTCAATGGAACTGATTTCTTCTTCCATTGCCTTTTTCCACTTTTCATCTTTAGCCGCATCCTCAAAGTATACGGGATCACCTTGAGAAAAAAAGGCAAATTGAAACATTGACTCGTCATCATCATTGTCTGTTCCAATGACATAATCTTTCATCCAAGCTGGTTGTCTTGTGACTCTTCTTGGCCTTTGATTTCATTCATTCTCACTTACACCATCTATGGTACGACGATCTTCTCTAGGCATTGTCTGTGATGATGATTCAGCTTCAACGGGCAGTGTTGTTTCTGCTGAAGTTGAGAGATCTAGCGGAATAATGTTTTCTTCATCATTTGTCCAACTAAATGTTTTATCTTCAGCGAAAACAACATCTCTGCTAATAACAATTTTCTTTGTCTTCGGGTCGTATAACTTGTAGGCTTTCGATACATCACTTCGACCAATAAAAATGCAAACTTCGGCTTTATCATCTAGCTTCTTACATTTTTGATTTGGAACATGTGCATATGCAACACACCCGAAAACCTTTATATGACGAACAACTGGCTTCTGCCTGCTCCATGCTTCTTCAGGAGTCATATATTGAATGGTTTTAGTAGGACAGATATTCAAAATATAAACACTCCAATTAATTGCTTCTGCCCATAATTCTTTGGGCAAAGATTTTGTTTTCAACATGCTCCGAACCATATTCATGATAGTTCGATTCTTCCTTTCAGCTACTCCATTCTGCTGAGGTGAGTAAGCTGCTGTCAATTGATGTTGTATTCCATGCTTCTTTATGAAATGGTTGAAATAATTTGATGTATATTCACCGCCTCTATCGGTTCTCAAAATCTTGATATAGTACCCACTTTGCTTTTCAACAAAAGCTTTAAAACTTTGAAAAATTTCCAACGCCTCTGACTTCTCTAAAAGAAAGTACACCCAAGTTTTACGGCTATAATCATCAATGAAAGTAATAAAGTACCTTTTTATTCCAAATGATCGAGGAGTGATTGGCCCACAAATATCTGAATGGATAATCTCTAATGGGAATCTTGCTCTTCTCGATATACCTGCGGGAAATGAATCTCTTTGTTGTTTTCCCAGGATGCACTCTTCACATACTTCTTTAGGTGGCTCTATTAATGGTAAACCTGTCACCATATTCTTTTGGGATAATAGCTTCAGCCCATCAAAACTCAAATGACCAAGCCTTAAATGCCAAAGCCACGTATCATCCTTTGCAATAGTACTGAAACATGGCATGGTTACATTCTGGATATGCAGAGGAAACATTCTATTCTTGGTCATCGGAACTTTTGCTATCAAACATCTTTACCATCTTCAATGCTGCAATACCCATCTTTCATCTTAATTTCATAGCCTTTCTCCAATAGTTGACCCAAACTCAAAAGATTATTTTTCAACCTTGGAGCGTAAAAGACATTGGTAATGTATTCAACACCACCATTTCTATTTTGTATTGGGATTTTCCCCTTTCCCAATATCTCAATTTTTGAGTTATCCCCAAATCGCGCTGATGAGCTAAAAGAATTATCAATCGCAGAAAATAACTTTTTATTTCCGCACATGTGGTTACTCGATCCAGTATCCAAGTACCATATATTATCTTTGCTTTCTTCCACATTACAGGATAGATTCTGCAGATCCCTCTTCTATCTTCTCAATATGATTAATATTTTCTCCTCTTGGACATCTTGCATAACATTCATAACTATAATGGCCATATTTACTGCAATTATAGCATTGTACGTGTGACTTATCTGAGTGACCAACATCTCTCCGTCCTTGTTCTCGTCCGGGAGAACGACCACGGCCACGACCACTACCTCCATCTTGTCGTTGGTTGAAATTGACAATATGGTGGTATCGATCACCATCATTGTTGTTGTGTAAATGGCTTCCACGACCTCTTTGTCCTCTTCCTCGACCAAAACTTCTGCCTCTACCAAAAAATGGTCTATATGGGGTTGTTCTTGTTTGCAATACTTGCTCTTCAGGCTCATCATAAGAATTTAATCTTTTCTCAAGAACCAGTAACGTCCCAAGTAACTCAATCTTTTCTCATGAACCAATAACGTCCCAAGTAACTCATCTAATGAAATCTCCTCTTGATTGACTCGTTCCTCTAGCACACAAACTATTGTCTTGTACTTTGGGGTCATGGAACGAAGAATTTTCTGCACTGTCGCTGATTTTTTTATATCTTCGTCCAACGCCTTCATGTTGTTCCTTATAGAAACAACTCGTTCCAAAAAGTCAGACATGGTTTCAGACTTTTGCATTTTCAGATTCTCATAATCTGATCGCAAATATTGTAATCTGACATTTTTTATCCGTGTCCCACCAAGATAAATTTTCTCTAGGATACTCCAAGCTTCATGAGAAGTTTCTGCTACTGCAATCTTCTCAAACATATTTTGACCCTCCATCGCTGAGTGGATGAAGCTAAGGGCCTTCAAATCCTTTTTCCTTGTGTCGTTCAACTCCTTCTTTACCTCTTGGCTCATCTTTTCTTCTTCTTCATGTGTTGGCTCATCGTACCCAGCATGTACAATGTTCCAAATATCATGATATTTAAATATAACTGTCCACCTTCCAGTGCTCGTAATTTTTACCTGAGAATTTAGGTAAAATTGGTTGCGTGGAACCACTTGATGACGCCATCCCTAAGAATGAATGAACTGTATTTTTTTTTTTTTTTGGTTTTGTTTTGTTTTTTTGGTTTTCCTTTTTTTTTTTTTTTGTTACTATCTCCCCTCTTCTTTCTCCCTTTCTCTTTCTGGAGAAAAATAAATGCTAATAACCTCGCTCTGATACCACTGATAGAAAATATGGAGAGATACATCATCAACATCAACATTACCCCAGTGCCTCCAAAGAGGCTCCCGCCTAGGCAGGGTAAGGGGGAGTCGGTTTTACGCAGCCTTACCCTTGTGAGAGTCTCACAGAAAGGCTGTTTCCGTTTGACCCGAGATCCGAAGTGCGACGACCATCGGCAACTTCACAATGAATAAGAAGTGCCGATAGTTTTATGAGCCATTTTGCTTTAGTCCATTGCATTCCGAAGCCAGAAAGTAAAGAAGCTTTGGGCTTCAATGGAAACAGTGGACATAAAATATGGAGAGATAGTGTTTAACAAATATTCTTATTGAAATATTGCTGCTGCTGCAGTCTTATTCTATTACAATCTTTTCTCTATCTCAATTTCACAATCCAAAGTTACCTCTATATATAAAAGGCACTATTAAGTAAGCTCTAAATTTATCAATGGCTTATAATCATTAAACCACAAAATCTATATACTATTTTAATCTTAAGTTTTCCAACCTCTAATTATATGATAATTTTAAGCATGTTTATTTTTAACAGTCCTAACAACATACTGATCAAAAAACTTATCATGAATGGAAAACACCAGAGAGAGCCGGGATAAACATGAAGCTGGCACTGCTACGCAAGTAACTCTTTAAGTTTGGTAGCTTGTACAACAAAGCCCAATATTTTCATGTTTAACTTTTTGATAACAAATTAATTCTATCAACAAAAATCAAGCAATTACAAGAACGAGGGCAATACCCCCCCCCCCCCGGTCAAAAGCCATAACAGTACATCTCCCCAAACTCTCTTAACATCTGGCAAAAGCAACTCCTGTGGTCAAAAGTCCCAGTCACAAGTCCACAACCCACTTCTAAAGAACATTCCCCAGAGGCCCCAACAAGACACCCTAAATCCTTGCCCTACCTAGCCTCAGCACCTTGCCCCTTCATGCCCTCATAATTGAGTGGAGAAGCCAATTGCTGAAGTACCCGCTACACCCTCTTTTTCTTCCTCTCATAAACCAAATGATGAGACTTTTACACCCAAACACCTCCATGGGGCTGAGAAACTGCAACCCTGGGATGGCTCTCAGTCATCCTTCCCACCCCTATAGGCTCAAGAAGAAATGCATCCTCCTTGACACCAGTCTCATTTGGAACAAGCTTAAATCAGCGGCAGTGCCACTCGCGCCAAACACCTTATCACACATGCTGACATGCATGTTGTGACCCTTGTCAACCTTGACAGGCCCTGCAACCATCTTTAAGGGGATGACAAGAGCATCCCTTGAAGAGGAATAAGCAATAGAAACCCTAGGTTCTACAGCAAGGGTAGTAGGAGAAAGCTTTGATGCCAAAGCAGAGCCCAGAGAAGTATCATCCTGTTCTGGGACAACCTTGCTGTAGAACCTTCTCCAGCCACAAAACGTCCATGGAGGATATACCCATGTCTGCTGCCTTCTCCAGCCTCAAAACATCCATGGAGGCGCTCAAAGGCTTCTGACAACGGTATTAACAAACTGGAGTTGCGTACACTCAACTCCACATTGATATTGCCGTCAACACTGCTGTCTTGACCACCTTGCGCTCGCCATACACACCAACATTTGTGCGAGCAGAAAATGACTGAACATTGCACACAAGTGTTTCAAGATTGTACACTGATAAATAAGAGAATTTAATTAGAGCATATACCTGGAATCCATCAACAGTGTTAATGTCCACTACTTTTTCTGACTCAATCCCAAACATTTCTTTAAAGCGCTGACGGAAGAGTTTAACTTGAAGTCTGTAAGGGGAGATAATAGCAAATCTGGAGCTCGACTTAAGCTCTGGATATTTTTACACCAATTTCTGATACATGAGAAGCGCAAACTCAACCTCATCCACGTTTTGCCAAGATCCACTCCCCACAGGCTGAGACTCTGCCCCATCCTGTATGTCAAAGAAGCAAAAAGGTCCAAAACAGCGGTAATCATGCCATTTGCGCTTGGTTTGTTCTTCAATATCAGACCCATCTTCCAATGCATTATCATAAAATTCTTGCGAAGGAAAGCTTCGTATCTATTCAAGGAAAAGAATTGTGTTATTGATGATAACAATGACAATGATCAAATGAAATGATGAAAATATAGGAAATAGTTTTCATAAATCTAAATCCTGAACCTTCATATCCAAACTGTAACAGGCATCTGATTCACATTTTGGAATCCGGAATAGAAAGACTGATACACATCTCATCAAAGTTTGACCCAACATCAACTTCAAACTCACAATATAAATTATTAAACTAAATACATCAAATAACAGATAAACATAATACAAATGGAGGGAAATTAGTTTTCCAATTTGTCAATCCTATACTTGGAAGTAGAAAAGGTGAAACATTACTGGGCAAGCAGAAAAAATATGGATGAGATATTGACAAATTAATAAGAGAAACCATGACAACTGGGATGGAATCTAGAGTCTTTCTTGAAGTGAGCTGAATAAAAAGCAATCCCCTCCAATTCAAGTAAACAAAGTGATGAAAGATTCTGCTCAATTAAGAAAAATAGAGATGCAAATTAAACATCAAACTCGGAAACGAAATGGATCATCAATTCCAGAAAAAGATGTTCATTTATATCGATTTTACCTCAAGGGGATACCTAGCAAGTGCCTTAGCATGGACAATTGACAAGACTGGACAAAATCTAGATGCGTTGAACAACATCATGAAGTTCTATGCTCAAGAAGATGAAGTCACATGGCTGGGCTTCGCTATATATAAGAACCACTCCGTCCTTGAAGTTTAGTTAACACCAACACTTCAGCCTTTAGTTGCAGGTCATGGTAGTTTGCGTAAAAGTTGGTTGTGACACCAAAGCCTACCTTGAAGCGTAGAACTTTGACAGAAACATTTCCTAAGGCATTGCACTAAATTTGTCTAGGGTACACGCCACTAGAAAGAGCAAATATACATTGATCTAGCCTAATGATGGAAATAGAAATCGACTGCATTAAATACTACAGAAATATATGTAAAGACAGGAGGTTGACTGGTGCCTATTGTTTTCAATGATTTTGGGGATAAATTGTATGCAAATATCTTTCTATATGAGTTTGAACAAATCATGTAAGTTAACTCTTGAACGCCCATCTAAAGTATAATTATTTTGTCTTTAAAAAAAATGCATGTATTCCCATTTCACCAGAAAAAAAAAAAACAAAAAAAAACAAATGAATTACAGCACTACACTGATACAGCCATAACTAACCCAAACAGATATGGCTAGTGGCTACAGGTCAGTCTTAACCAGGTAGTTTTGCCATTTTCGTCCTCAATTGAAGTGTCTAGCATCAAGAGCCATGTCAAGTATCCTCATCGAATACACATCCCTTAACTTCAAACACAGAGCGCGGTAGTGTAGCATGATTACAAGATGGCCTATATAGCTAAAGTTTCATGAGTTTTTATGTTATTGTTTTTTTGATAACATGGGTATCCGGGCTTTGCCCGACTAATCCCATGGACCCTCAGTCAACAATCAGGAAAACCTCCAGTGGCCGAGGAGGCTCGAACCGAGGAGGCCTATGGAGCAAATCTCAGAGGTCCATGAGGTCATGTTGTCTATGCATAAGATGCACTTTACAAAGCAAAAACTGAACAAAAAATGTTCCATGTACTATTTCAGAATTCTTTTACATTTCAACGCCCTTTATAAAATTTATGATTACACCTATATGGCTCAACAGTAGAGAAATAGGTAGGCTTTATCTACCTCTTATTAGTTTTTTTTTTTTTTTTTTTAATAATGATTACTGTGACATGGCAAGGAGTGCTTGTGAGGCAAAAACAACAGTGAAGTGTCAAGTTAAATGCTATTGCCAGAGTCAAAAGTATTTTCTAACATACATTAGTTCAAGAGTAGTACAAGACTAATTGTTTCTTCAAATACATCACTATAAATTAACAATATTGGTCTGAATCTACCTAAATTACTCTTATTCTGTTTATTGGACCTCTGAAAGTCATCACACCACGGAATAAGTTGCATCAGTGCTATAACACTATGTACAGCATGACAATAATTGCCGGCAGTGGAAGGGCAGTGTTTTTTGATACACGTTTTATGAACTGCCATGGATGAAAAGTCATGGGCACAAGAGATGACTTCCCAAATCATACTATTACTGGGGTATCCTGTGCTAACTAAAAAAGAATGTAAGCAAAAATGATTCACGTTGCATCAAAAAAAATTCGATGAGCAGTATTAAACATAATCACATCTAAATAGAGCTCCAACAAACTACATGGTAACTAAATAATACACTGACTTAATAACAATACCAGTAAAAAGAGCGCCATCAACCAAAAGCGAGAATTAAAACTCTTTCTAAGCAGAAAGCAATATCTACGAAAATCTCAACCTAATTATTTCACACAGCCAGACAGCTGTGGATTATTTGGGTAATGAGGATTGGTTGCAGTAATGTCTCCAATATCAGCACGGAATAGAAAATTGGTTTATAGAACAAAACTGCAGACTTTCTAACCTTAGGGTGCATACGGTACTGTGTCTTGAGCATCAACACTGGATAGCCAGCCCTTTGGAATCTTGTGAACAAGCTCATATCATATCTACAGCAAAAAAATGAGATAAGAAGAACATTCAATATGAAATGCGTATAGTAACAACATTTTTTAAATAAAAAAAAGGCAACAATGTTACGGTTCGAGATTTGTACCCCAGTTTTTTAGCCACATCAGAAATCACCGTAGCTGGCAATTGAACAGGATCACCAACCTAATAGGGAGTGGCAATGCAACTTGTCAATTTACAGACCCAAAAGCTCAACAAGTCTGTTCAACAATCATATATGCGATGCTATCACCCACAATGAAGACAAGAACCGCAAGAAGTTTTAAATAAACGGTCCTGGTGGCAGTTATAAAATCTATGCAGGAGGCAAGTCTTACATAGTATCAGTCATATTTCCTTTCAGGCGTTGCAGATAAAATCTTTATAAGATTCTCATGTCAGAGGCTTCTGAATTTTTTGGTTAGATGGTGTTCCTTTTGTGATGGGTATAAATTAAACCTCTTATCACTCATTAATTACTTCCCATGTGATCTTCAAGAAATGTTTATCACAACTATCTTCTTCATTCTTCCCCTTGATCAAATATGAAGTTGGGATATGGGGGTAATTTTGGGTTTGGGAGGAGTTTTGGCAGGGGGCATCCATTCTCAGTTATTTTGCCAAAAGTTACGTATTATCTAATATACATACCATAAAGCTGCTAGCTCTATCTTTGTGGTGAGGGAGGTAACTCTAGTTCTTGTTTCAAGACTGGGTACTCAACATGATCAGGGAAACTAAACTCTAGCACCTTCTTTAAAAGTCTGCTTAGTGGTCAATTCTGTGTCGACTGTGACCTTCGATACGATCAATACCAATGATAGTGTGCAAAAGCAAAATATGATTTAGAGTGTTCCTCCTGATGCTTGCATAATGTGTACGAAGAGTTCTGAGACAAGGATTCTGCAATGTAAGGTGGTCTCACAGTTGTGGTGTAAGCTATCCATGGTGTCTGGAGATAGCCACTATTTCGAGCAATTACAGGTCAAACTAATTGGTTTTGATTGGGGCAAGGAGCAAAAAAATCGGTGCCTTAATGGGCATTTCGTGGGGTTATATAGCTGGAGAGGAATAGCATATTCTGGAATCAAGTGACTGCTACTCTTAACTATTATAATGTCCCATAATAACTGTTAATCATATTTTGTGAGATCAAACTGTTCTTTTGGACTTGCCTTGGGCGCAAGCAGCTAGGGCTTGCAGGGACTCCTTTTTGGGTTCTGCAGGGTGATAGGAATGCTATTTATACACATTGTTTCCTTTTAAGGATCTCTGGTTCTCTTCTGCAATTTTTTCGATGTCATATATGAAAAACTTCATTTCTTATCAAAATAATTAAAAGCAAAAAAGCTGAGGCTGCATTTACTACCCCAAAAACGGATTTCCAGCTTCCATGTCAAATCTCCACTTCATGTCAAAAAGATTGTTGCCAACAGACAAGTAACGGCTTATGTTTATGTACCTCTCTGTTTTTTATTAAAGAAATGCTTACGCATTGTGGATTGTGAGAAGGAAAAAATTCGAGATCTTAGAAGCTTGTTTCCCAACACAAGCTAAAAAATTCATTTCTAAAAACAGGCAGACTTAAACAATGGTCCCTCCTCTAAATTTTTTATACTTGTTTCTGGAAAAAGAGGCCTAGGGCCAGTTGGCCCAGTTTGAAGAATTTTGAGTTTGTCCACCCACATCCTTCCTCCCCCTCTCGCCTCCTCCCTCAAGTGTTTCTAAGAAACCAAAATGGGGCCAGAAATAAAAGCTCCAATTTTCGAGTTCCTATTTCAAACCCATTTTGGTTTCTGAGAAACACTTGCAAGAGGAGGAAGTAAAGGAAGAGGGGGAGGAGGAGGAAGAATATGAGGCAGAAACTCAAATTCTTAGATATGTTTCAGAAAAAAGATCAGCTGCACTGGTGGTACTTAGGCAAAGTGCAACCTAGTTATTTTGTTTTCTTTCTTTGGTTTGCTGGAGAGGGAGAGGGAAAGGGGGAGGTGTAAGTTGCTTGTGGAGGGCCCCCTGTCAACGGTCTAATGGGAACCACCCCTTCAAATCCTCACAGCAATTATTAGGGACGGGGTAGGACTATGTACATATTTTCTCCCGCACAAAACCCCTGAGTAGGTGAAGTCCTTGTGAGAGGCACAAAAGTAATGATATGTTAGGACTCTACTCTAGTGGTAAAACTTGTAAAAATCTTATTTTCCTTGCCATATAGAAAAGAGTACTAATTACATGTTGTCGCTCATGAAGAAATAAGGATATTTTTCTCATATAAACCAAGCATGGCTTTTTTTGATAAGTAAGAACATCAATTAAAACCAAGCATGACCAGAGGGCTTCATAATTTACTCCATTTCAGTCATATTCACGATTCTTTTCCTTTTCCTCTTGAGTACTGAATCTTATATCTATGAATCTTAGGATTTTTCAAAGAGTTTCCCATCTAATCTTCTTTTTTTTCGGTTTGTGTGGCTAGAAAACACCTAAAATTTAGCTATGGTACTACAGAAACCACCTACTCTTCTTATATTTCAATGTCACGCCTAACTTATCAAAACTCTCAAAAGTCAAAACATTACTTAATTACACTATTGAAACAAAGTGACAAATTTTTCGGTGCGGATTTCAGATTATCTTTAAATAAAACTTATGTGAAACTGAAAACGATGTGAAAGGATATTTCAATCCGACCATTATGCAGGAACCCTTAGTGACAAAAGTTATTCAAAGCTTTAGCTATAATCAAATAAAAAAGCACAGAATTACATACAGATAAGGATGTGAAAATGTACCAAAAACACTTGTTTGCATCCAGTGGCCAGCGGAACAAGAGTTGCAGGTTCAACCTGATGGCAGCGAGGGGAAATGTAAGGCTGACAGATGAAATACAGCAAAATAGAGAGCATGGCTGCATCGAAAACACTTCACAACCACACAACCCCCCTCTTTCCAGCTACACCACCACCATCACCATCACCCCCTAAATAAAATTAATAAAAGAGAAAAACCAAACTCCAGCTCCAGTTGCCCCTTAAAAATTCCATCATAATGATATCATTTCCATTTATAAAAATAAATATTGAAAAATTCTGTGCAATAATTATGCTTCACTAAATTAAACTACTGAAAAATACAACTAATGTGCATTGCCAGTTCAGCTATATTATATTGAATTGAAGGTAATACTCAACTTATTCATATGTGATTTTTACGCAGATTCATTATAATGGTTAGCTGAGAAAACTCAGGATGATCTAATCCAATGAAACTTCAACCCTAATCTACTGACTACTGATACACAACAGGATTCATGTCGATCAAGTAAAGAGAATGAAAGTGTCATGTAGACCAAAATCTTGGATGCCAAGATAGATACTTAGAGGTGGTCTAAGCAGGACTATTTAGTACTGAAATAAATAATTGCACTACCTGATCCCTTATCCCACACCTCCAATTACAGGATATCAATTTAGATTCTTTTCACAAAAACATAAGGTCTAAAGACAGACAAGAAAATGAACATTTCTTGCCATACCAGAATGGGAAAATATTAATGGTTGAAGCTGACAAATTTTCTTAGACAAAGATATAGAGAGGAATATCAGGTAATCAGGGTAAGAACCCAGTCTATACGCGTTTCAAAAGGGTATAAAAGCATTGAGAACCTGGAAATATCTATGCATAATTTTATCATTTCCATTAACATAAACCTTGTATTTTACTTCCAATTACTCGTTCCTTTCTTCTTCTTTTTTATTCATTATTCCTGATCTTTTAGATGGGGGTCATCAATGAAACCCGTAAAAATTTCTTTTTGAAGAAACAGAAATGCGACATCTAACACTGGTTGATTAATTACTCGATAAGTCATAAAAGAAATGCAGTTCATTAACAATAGGTGAAGTATCTAACTACTTACCGCTTGAGCGGCTTCATCTATAATAACAATATCAAAAGTACGGTTCAGCTTAGAGAAGATAGTTGAACCACTGAAGCTGAGAGTAGAGAAAACCTTGCATCCATAAAAGAATTAGCAAAGAAATATATGCAACCACCAGTGAAGCTTTCCAGATGAGGAAAAAGTTGCATACAATCACGGCTTCATCCAAAATTGCAGAATGGATGCTGTCCCTATCACTTCCTCCAGCTCCATGCTTCTGCCTATCTGTGGAGAGGAGGCCCTCCAGACCAGCTAGTTTTTGTTCAACCTGAAAACAGAAATCAGTTGAATTAGTCAGACTTAAAAAGTGTGAGGCGCAATGAGACATTAGGCTCTCGGAGCATGAAGGGAAGCGAAGGCGCATACTTAGACTAAGTGAAAAGACATAATTATAATTGTCATGTATATCAGCTCTTTTGGTAGTTAAGACTCAAATTGTATATATAGGCTTCAGATTCAAAAAAATGTAGGAAATTTTGAGAATTTATCAGCCACTAATAACAGACTAAGCTCTTATCAAATGAAAATAATAAATAAAAAAATCAAATAAATACATAAAAAGGAATATATAAATAAATATAAATTTTGGCAAAACTTTCTTTTTTAAGTTCTATTGAACAGTGAGCCACAAAGAAGAAAGAGAAAAAGGCATGTAAATATTTTTTTTGATACGAGAAAATTTTTATTAATCAAATAGTGAAAGAATACAAAAATGGAGGATAAGGTATCCTCAAAGCACAAAATAAAGTGTCTACAAATCAAGCCAATGGCGTTGAATGAAAGTCAATGGCACCCCCTTGAAAGCACCAGCCGCCTTCGCCCAAAGGGATGCCAAATAGACTATATGTTCCCAAACTAAATCGATGCTCTTCCCTGCGTCAGAGAAAATCCTCGAGTTCCTCTCTAACCAAGTGCACCAAAGAATAGCTACACAGGCACATCGCCACAACATCCTACCCTCCTTCCCCCTCCGCATAGCAGCGAATCGCATCTGTAGGAATTGCCCCACCGTAGCAGGGCACACAAAAGGCTCCCCCCACAACAACCTATCCCACAAGGCCCCTGCAAAATTACACATTACAAACAAGTGCAAACAACTCTCTCCGTCTTGTCGACACATCACACACATACTGGGAAGAAGACACATATGTGGCCTCCGCCGTTGCACCATATCACTAGTGTTCACTTTACCAAGCACCAAAGTCCACACAAAAGCACGAACCTTCAGAGGAACCTTGGATTTCCAAATGTAAGAGGAAAGGGGAAGATGTGGAAACTGTGACGGAAGGCTAAGGTGATGGAGGAAGGACTTGGAAGAGAAAACCCCAGAGGAGTCCCCAATCCAAGCCCGAGAATCGTCCCTAGGGACGAGAAGCCTAGTGTGGAGGACACCCAGGAGGGAAACGAGTTCATTTCTATATCACGTGGTGGTCGTCGAAGGTGTAAGTCCCAGGAACCACCAACCGCCGAGTAAAAATCAGCCACAGGCGCCCCGTGAAGAGTGGACAAACGAAAAACCCGCGGATATGTAGAAGAGAAAGGAGTTTCACCATCCCACACATCCTCCGAGAACCGGACCCGTTGCCCATTACCCACATTATACCTGACCAGAGGAAAGAATAAAGACGATACCTGGGAAACGAACTTCCAAGGGCAAGCATGGGAGACAGTGGAGCTGGCTTGTGCGTCCCACCCATTATGCTGAAGGCCGTACTTGCTTCTGATAACTCGGTGCCATAGGGAGTCAGATTCTAGGGGAAAACGCCATAACCACTTACCCACTAGCGAAATGTTTTTGGACACCAACCTACCAAAACCCAAGCCCCCCTCAGTTTTCGGCCGGCACACATGGTCCCAACTGACCAAATGGTCTCTCTTACCCTCACCAGCCCCCGACCAAAGAAAGTCCCTCATCATCCTCTCAATCCTGTTAGCTACACTAACAGGAATTTTAAAAAGGGAAAGGTAGTAAAGAGGGATGCTAGCTAGGCAGGACTGTAAAATAGTGATCCTCCCCCCAAAAGAGAAATACACCCCTTTCCAACCATCTAGACGCTTAGCCACTCTAGACACCACCGGTTCCCAAAAGGAAACCGATCTGGGATTACCCCCCAGGGGCACCCCCAAATAGGTAAGCGGCCACTGCTGAACCTGACAACCCACTAAACCAGCCAGGGAGTTCAGAACATCCTCCCCCACGTTGACCCCCGCCAAACTACACTTAGACAGATTAATCCTCATCCCGGACACAACCTCAAAGACTTGTAAGAGCGTAAGTACCCTCTTAAAGCCTTCGGTTTCCGCCGACAGGAAAAGGATCATATCATCGGCAAACTGCAAGTGGGAAACACAAACCCTTTCCCGGCCCACCCGAAATCCCTCCACAAGCCCCCGCTCCACTCCCCTATCCAACATTCGGCCAAGAACATCAACAACAAGGGTGAATAGAAAAGGGGAAAGGGGATCCCCCTGGCGCAAACCACGTGACGAAGTAAACCAGTCACGCGCCGCACCATTAACAAGGACAGAGAAACTGACGTTGGACAAGCAACCCCTTATCCAGTTCCGCCAACGCCCCCCGAAGCCCTTCCTATCTAGGACGCGATCCAAAAAACCCCAACTAACTCGATCATAAGCTTTCTCAAAGTCCAGCTTAAACACAATCCCAGAATGGTTATTCCGACGAGCATCATCAACCACCTCATTAGCTACTAATGTTGCGTCAATGATCTGGCGCCCCCCACAAAAGCGCTCTGAGCAGCCGAGATAGTCCCAGTCAAAACCGCCCCAAGTCTAATAGACAGCACCTTAGTTAAAATCTTATAGACGCTGGTGACTAAACTAATAGGCCTAAAATCCCTCACCTTAATCGAGCGATCCTTCTTAGGGACGAGGGTGATAAAGTTAGAGTTCATACTCTTCCCAATCACCCCTGTGGCATGAAACTCAGTAAAAACCCCAAGCAGATCCTCCTTGATGACCTCCCAGCAATCCTGGTAAAAGGCCATAGTGAATCCATCCGGCCCCGGGGCTTTCTCGCGATCCATCCTAAACACCGCTGCTCGTATCTCCTCTAACTCAAAAGGGCGCTCAAGCCATTCCCGAAGCAATGGCGTAATAGGGGACCACTCAACTCCCTCCAACATCGGTGTATCAAGCACTTCCTCATCAAAAAGACCCTTGTAGAAAGCTGTAATCTCGTCACTAATCCTTCCCACATCAGTCACACGCTCACCATCATCAGTCTCCAATGCCCGAACAAAACTCCTCCTCCACCTCCCATTAACCACTTTAAAGAATAACCTAGAACTCACATCCCCCTCCTTCGCCCATCTCCCCTTCATCTTCTGACGCTGACTCTGCCTTTCCCTTAGTAAAACCTCCTCTAGACTATTTTTCAAATCCACACTCTTCCTCAGCAACCCCTCATCATGGCCCTCCTCGCTCAAAGTCCGATCTATCTGCAAAATCTCCCTAAGGATCTCCCCCTTTCGCACCCGCACATCTCCAAAAGTCTCCTTATTCCAGCCTTTCAAACGTTCCTTAACAAACCTCAACCTCCTCATGAAACAGTGCCCCCTCCAACCCTCCACCTCACACTCCGCCCACCAATCCCGGATCTTAACCCCAAACTCCGCGTGGGAGCACCACATATTCTCAAAGTGGAAAGGGGTCGGGCCCCATTGAATGGGAGCAGAATGTAAAACAAGAGGAAAATGATCAGAACACGAACGGGGTAGGATCTCCTGTACCAAAGATGGAAACTCATCCTCAAAATCATTCGTAACAAGGAACCTATCAATCCGAGAGGCTACATCCCGCCTCCCGCTCACACCCCAAGCATTATCTAGGGGCAAATCGCGGAGGGCGGACTCCCTGATAAAGGAATCAAACTCAATCATACCCCCAGTCAACCCCCTACCACGCCCTACCACGCCGTTCCCCCGCATGACGGATCACATTAAAATCACCCCCAATAACCCATCTAGGAGAACAGAGACCAGCAAGCGCCGCCAACTCCTCCCAAAACGACTCACGGTCAGCACCCCCACACGGGCCATACACTGAAGACACCCACCAATCACCCCTCCCACGAACACTCAACCAAACCGACACAGTAAAATACCCAAAATGAGACTCAACTCGAGTCGCAAAACGGGTATCCCAAGCAATAAGAATACCCCCTGACGCTCCTACCGAAGGCAGACACACCCAATCCTTAGACCCTGCCTCCCAAAGACTACGCACAAAAAAAGAATCCATTCCCTCAACCTTCGTCTCCTGAAACATCACCACGTCCGGAGACGCCCGGTTGACAACTTCCTGCACTAGACTACGCTTCCCTACCATCCCCAGACCATTAACATTCCAACTCAAAACCTTCATTTAAAACCACCGATACCCCTAGACATACGACTCCCCCCTTCCCCATAGTTAAGGGTCGTCGCAAGACCCCGAAGCTCCCTAATGCCAACCCTGTTTCTCCGAAATGGAGGTCCCCCCGAAGACACCTGAACATTAGCTACCTGACCTGTTGTACCGACTACCCGAAAATCCAGGTCACGAAGAAGAAGAGACTGAGGGTCTCGGTCGTCCCTCTCACCCGCCAATGGTGGAATGGTCACAACCGTCCCCCCGGCCTCTGACTCCCCATGGCACACCGGAGCAACAGAAACTTCCGGCGCTGTCGACAGAACCGGCGTTACGCCCTGCCCAACAACCCCATCTCCACCGCTTGCACCTGAAAAAACATTAGCAGATAACATCTGGTCAGTAATAGAACAAGCAGGTGCTTTTTGGGGGGTAGCAACAAAAAGAGAATAAAAGGGTAAAGGGGAAAAGGAAGTAGAAAGGTCCTCTTGGGCACGCGCCCTGGTATCCTCAGCACAAGGAAAAGGAACACTGTGAATGGACCCCGGGAACCCTCTCAGCATTAAACAGGTTCACCTCCTCTATCTCCTCCACCTCCTTGTCATCAAACTCCCTAAGACTCTCCAAAAGCAAATCCTCATCGCCATCAAGGGAACTAAGGAAATCATCCTCATCAACATCACAACCCGACCCCCACAAAAAAGAGCCCTGAGTAGCATGATCAACACAAAGATCTCTCCTCAAACGCGCCTCCGCCTCTAAAACAGGAACATCCCGCTAAGGTGCCCGTTGAGCTCGTGCCCCTACCGTTGCCAGCCAAGACCCAACTAGACACAACTCCTTCAAAAAACCCCCCGGTGAGGCCGTTGAAGGCACATCAGGAAGTAGCACCTCCTGCCCACCACCTCCCGACAAAGTTTCAGCCACCCTTGTCACAACCAAGTCCTCCCCCACACCGCCCCCCACGTCACCAGTCATCACAGACTCCAAAATTGGAGACCCAGTCAAAACCCGACTACTTTGTGCATAAACAGGGCCTTCCGTCGCCGATCGACCCTCACACTCACCCCCTGCCCTCCCACTCACTACACCCACTCCAGGTTCACCAGGGGTACCACCACCACCCCCAGCTAGGGGACCATTCGGCGGGACCTGCGGGCCCAGATCGGAGCTCCCCGGAGCAGCCGTCGCACCCGTCGCATCCCCAGTTCGAACCGCCGGCGGGCCCTGATACCGTCGCCGCCTAGCCCAGGCAAATCGACCCCCCGAGCCGCCTTTTAATCCCGTTGCCAGCGAAGAATCTCGCCGGTCAATCGGCCCAAAGAGAACTTCACCGGCCTTCTCTCGACCTCGAACTGGGACACCAGAAGAAACAAACTCCGGCGAACCTTTTTCGGCCTCCGGTGGCTTCGCCAGCTGACCCACGGCGCCAGAACTGGGAGGCTCCTGACCCACCTTTTTGTTGTCGCCGGACCCATTCGAACCCTCCACGTGGGTCGCCTGAAAAATCCGCCACCTGCGAACTCCTTCGCCGCCCTGAGTACACCGGCGGTGGTGGCCCCCGACCCCCGTGTAGCACCGTGGCAGAAGCAACTGCCCTGTCGCGACCTTCGAGCACCCCAGAATTGTTGACTGGGCCTCGATCTGACCTGGGCCCACCTGAGGTTCTCGGCCCTGAAGTCGGCCCAATACCCCGTGCTCGGTAACCCATATGCTCAACATAAGTGGGCTGCTCTTTATTTGACAAACTAAACCTTGTGGGCCTAAAATTCGACTGAGAGGTAGGCCTATTATTACCATTAAAAGACCCCTGGGCCCGTTGTCTCACAAAAGGCCCTAGCCTGGAAAACACTGACTTTCTTCCCCTATCACGTGCCTGAGTTCCATTATTTAAAAAATCACGTGCGTCCATTCCATCCCTTGATACTGAGTCAACCCCAGTAAATTCCACGCGAGAATCTCGCCTTCCATTATTCGCTGGAATTGCTCGCCTTCCATAACGGTCACGACCGTTTCCATTAAAGGTCCCAAAAACCAGTGGTATCTCCCTCCGATCCGCATGACTCACTGAGTCTCCGGCAACGTCAACACGCCCCGCCCTGCTTTGATCCGGGATTACAGCCCCCTCCCAAGATATTTCTGTCGACCCGCACCGCCTACAACATGGAGAACTCCGCACAGGCCGAGGAGCCTCGTGGGCCCTCTGAACTGCATCCATCAACGCCACCCAACCATTCTCTCTCCTACCTTCTGGAATACGAATCGCCACCGCCCTTCGATCAAACGGAATCTTCTCAAACAGGAAAAAACGACCCCAAGCGTTCTCTGCAATTCGAAGGGCCAATATGTAACCATCACCCAATCGTTTAAGTAACCCCTGCTCACGGCCCTTACCTTTCCACAAAGTATGAGAAGATTGCACCCACCATTGGAACTCCTCCCTCTTCATGCAGATTTCAAATTTCTTGCTGCGGACCTCCTCAACAAAATGATACAGAAAACCATCAAAACATAACGTGAAGCTCTTCCAATCTGACCTAAAAGAGACCACCATGATAAAAGAAAATAATCAAAGTAACAGAATTGAGAGAAAAATGATGTTCAAAAACTAATGAAACCACACAGAATCATGCGCGCAGGCACCCAGAGCCCCCCCACCACCGGTGGAGAGGTGGTTCTCCGGTGACCCAGCACTCACAACCCAAGAGCTCTCTTTCTCTCTCTCTCTCTCTCTCTAGAACATACTAGAGGTTTGAGAGAAGATAAGGGGGTGGATATATAACATAGAGATATTTCATTGAGGTTTGAGGAATGGGGACGGGAGGAATAAGTGGAAGTAAACAAGATAGAAGATCCGATACGGATACTTCTGTCAAAATGAAGAGTCCGAGTGTCATAAGTCCAAGATGGGGATACTTCTGTCAAAATGAAGAGTCCGAGTGTCATAAGTCCAAGATGGGGAAATCATCACCATTTCTCAAGTATCATAAGTACAGCAAAGGAGGACAAGTGGTCCTCCAAAGAGACTCTAGTTAGAAATTAGTCCAGTAGAATAACTCTTAAATGCCCCTTCAGCTCTACCCATAACGGCGCTTGGTAAGTGAAGTGACTCTATCCCAAACCAAATCAACCGACATGGTCACGCTGTTAAAGACCCGGGCATTCCTCTCTAACCGAAGGCACCAAAGAATAGCAAAGACCACATTACGCCAAAGTAATCTCCTCTTCTTTCCCCTTCCAAACTCGCACTTGGAAAACCTTCACCACACTAGAAGGACAAACCAACGTCTCTCCCAAAGAACCAAACAGCCGCCCCAGATGCACCGAGCAAAATCACATGTAAAGAACAAATGTAAAGCCATCTCGGTGCTTGCCCGACAAAGAGCAAAAGGCGTCCCGAGCTGCTGGAGGAAGGACTGCCACGAGAAATCTCCCGAAGAATTATCAACCCGTCTTCAGCGTGAGATAGATGTATAGTCGCCAAAAGACCAAGAACGCTGTGTGTCTGTGACCTCATCCAACTCCCAATCCTGAAGGGCCCACCACAGATGAAGGTTCCAAGAAGCTGTCTGTGCGCAACAAAACTCAGCCATAGCAGCACCATGTAAAGTAGAGAGCTGAAAGACTAGACGAAATCTCACACACAAGGACTGCCCTCCAATCCAAACGTCCTCCCAAAATCTAATCATCTGACCGTTTCCCAATTTTAAGTCGACTAGAGGCAAAAAGAGTCAAGTAAATTTGAGACACGAACTTCCATGGGCTTGCATGTGTAACCCCTGCTGCCAACTGTGCATCCCAACCATTCTGATGCAAACCATTCGGATGCAACCCGTACATACTATCTCCGTCCACCCCTGACCACAAGAAATCCCTCATGAGCCTCTATCCAGCGTGCCACTGCAACCAGTAATTGAAACAGAGAAAGGTAGTAAAAAGGAGTACTAGAAAGGCAAGACTGAATGAGGGTAATCCTACCTCCCAAAGAAAAATAAACCCGCTTTCACCCATCCAGACGCAATCCCCTGCACCACCTGCTCCCAAAAAGCCCTGGAACATGGATTGCAACCCCAGCGGCACTCCCAAATAACTCATCGGCCCCGCTGAATCTGACACCATGCCAACCCAGCTGCCATTGCCAGGAAATCATCACCCACATTTATGCCAGCTAAACTGCATTTGGCGAGATTAACCGAAATAACCGCATCCCTGAAATCAGCACAAAAATCATAGTGTTATCCGCAAACTGTAGATCAGAAACAATTACCCCTTCATGCCCCACCTTTAACCCTCCTATTACCCCCAATTCAACACCCCTTTCCAACAACCTAGTAAGAACATCCACCACAAGACTAAAAAGGAAAGGCGACAGAGGATCCCCTTGCCTCAAACCTCTAGAAGAATAAAAGCACTCTCTAGGTACCCCATTAAACCATTCGAAAAACAACCTCTGATCCACCACCTCCAAAGCTCCTCAAAACCCTTCCCCTCCAACACCATATCCAGAAACCGCTGTCATAAGCCTTCTCGAAGTCTAACTTAAAGATGAGGCGCTGCCCACCTCTCCGTCAAATGTCATCCGCCATCTCATTAGCCACCAGCGATGCATCCAAAATCTGTCTCCCCTCCACAAATGCACTCGATAAGTCAGAAATAATTGAAGAGAGAATTTCACCAATCTGAATGGACAAAACCTTTGTAATGATTTTGTAAACACAAGTAACCAGGTTAATAGGGAGAAAATCTTTGACCTTGATTGAACATCCTTCTTGCTACTTAACTGTGGATGCCCAAGGTTCCCTCAACGGTGAAAGATTTTGTGTGGACACATGTTGGGGAGTTACTTAATGATATGAAGCAAATGGGATGCCAGGTTAGCTATTTTTCTTAATGTATGCATGCTTTGTTGTGCTAGTAGTAAGTCATGCTCGCACATTTCCCTGTAATGTGACTTCGAGCAATTTCTCTGGTGCGTCCAAGCTCTTATGTATTTGGAAGAACATTCAGTACATCCTGCTACTGTCATGGAGCTCATGATGATTAGATTGATGGGCTTTGGGAGAGACAAGGAGAACAGGTTACTATGGTGCAATGCTTTCATTGCGATTCTATGGTGCATTTGGTTAGAACAGAACACAAGGATATTTTCTAGGAGGAACTTTGTCACCTGAGTTTGTATGGGATAGGTGACTTACTTAGCATCTTTGTAAGCTAAGGTGGGAGGAGCTTTCAGGAGTAACCTGAGAAGCCAGGCAAATTTGTAAAAGTAATTCTATGTGAGGACAGCTTGTCCTCTCTTGCTGCTTTCCAGCTATTTTAATGTAACTTTTTTCTTATCGAAAAACAAAGAGTAGCATTTTCGCCTCATGTAGAAGCTGAATAAGATAGAAAGAAAAAAAGTAAATAATTAAATGAAAGGAGACGACTAGAATACTTTACAGATGCATACCAAGTAATCCATAGAGACTGCTTGTACAGAATGATGAGCTTTAAGGCCAATGCGTACTTGTATGCACGGTCATTTTCATCACGGACCCCTGCAGAATAAATAGTGCCATATGAGTTTCTCCACTACAAGAAACATGCTGACATTGACAAGCAGAAAGCAAAAGGCATGGTCTCTCAATTATCAAAACACGTGAACCAATACCAAGGATATGAAATATCTCAGACAAGTGTCTTACACAACGGAGATGAAATATCATTTTGACAATAACTAACCAACACAAACAAGGCAAGAATAAAACCTGGAACACACAAAAAAACTCAAAGAGCTGAAACCAGGTTATATCAGCAAAAGCATGTCCAAACAGCCACGCACACACGGAGAAATACACACAAAGATAATTTCAGACAGTTAATAAAAGGTTCCCAAAACCCCATCTCAAGTCTGTTACCCAGGAATAGACACCGTGAACATTTGGTGAGTTGGGATAGGGTGTCCAGGCCTAAGTCGGAAGGGGGATTGGGTATTGGTAGGTTGGTGAGTAAGAATGTTTCCCTTGTGGGTAAGTGGTTGTGGCGGTTCCCACTTGAGCTGGAGAGTCTTTGGCACAGGGTAATTAGAAGTAGGTATGGGTTACAACCAAATGGGTGGGACGTACAGCTGACAGGGACTTATCATGCTAGTCCATGGAAGTTTATTTCACAGGTTTCCTTGAGATTTTTGCCTCTTGTTGAGTTGAAATTGGGGAATGGGCAGAAGATCAGATTTTGGGAGGATTCTTGGAAAGGGGGGCAGCCCCTGTGTGTGATGTTTCCTCGCGTGTTCCAGCTCTCTGATTTGCATGGCGCTACTGTGACAGAGTTCTATTCTGAGCAGTCGGGTTCATGGAACCTGCATTTACGGAGGGCTCCCCATGACTGGGAAATGGATGAATTTATGGCCTTACTTGCCTTGTTAGAGACAGTTCAGTTTTCCGAGTGTGATGATTCAAGGAGATGGATTGGTGATGCTTCGGGGGAGTTTTCTTGCAAGTCCTTCATTCAACATTTGGGTGTGCCACTTCCTCTGTTTCCTATAGCTGACCTCATTTGGAAGACTAAGGTGCCCCTCAAGGTGCGGGCGTTTGTGTGGACTCTAGCTCTAGATAGGGTGAATACTAATGATCTACGACAGAGGAGAAGACCCGGAGTGGCTCTTATGCCGGATGTGTGTGTCCTTTGTCGGGTGCGTAGTGAGACAGCTTTACATCTGTTTCTTACTTGTGACTTTGCCCGGTGCATTTGGGACAGATTGTTTGATATTTTTGAGGAGGAATGGGTATCCCCTTCTAGTGTGGCGGAGTTCTTACAGCATAGAGTTTTGGAGTCTTACAGCATAGAGGTTACTGTGGTGCAATGCTGTGTTTGCAATTTTTTGGTGTCTGTGGCTGGAAAGAAATGCTCGGCTCTTCGATGGGGTGACCAACTCGGCTGATTTGCTTTGGGATAGAGTCACTTATCTAGCATCTTTATGGGCTAGGGCCTCAGGGGCATTTAAAGGGGTCATTCTATTACTACAATCCAACGTAATTGGGCTAATTTGTAATTAGTTTCTCTTGGGAGGACATCTTGTCCTCATCTACTGTATTCTTTGATACTACTTTAATAAAAGCTTTCTCTTTATCTAAAAAAAAAAGGAATAGACTCCGTGAAATAGCGTCTTTTGACATCCTTCTGTCGAATTTTTTAATGCAAAAAGGGATCAAATTCCACTGAAAATGGGAAAATGGATACCTGTATTTAGAACCCGCAGCACGATCTCATCAAGAGCAGAGTTTGAAGGTGCACAAACCAGCACACGAACACGATATTTCCGACTAGAATTTACCACTTCTGGTTTCTGCATCACAGTAATTGTTTAGAAGGCACAAACCTCAGTATAATCATTATAGCAATCGGAATATAAATAATTACCAGTTCATTTCCAGTAGTCGGGAAAAAACCATCATCACCATCAACAGGCATGATTGCATCTCTTGGATTTGTGTTGGACAGCCATGGAGAAGCTAATCTCCAGTGACGATACCTGAATAACACAAAAATATAAAGGATTCAGCGACCGATCACTGTAAAATTCCACAACAATCTATCAGAGTACCGAACTAACATACGAGTCCAGATACTCCCCCCCCCCCCCACGACAAGCTATGTCACATGGGCTCTTCATTTTAACAAAAGCATACGTGTCCGATCAGCTGACACTAGAATACGATGTGACACTTGGAAACTTCAAATTAATACAAAAACAAGAATAAATATCGTTAGAATAGATTTGCTCGAATGTCGATCCTCGGATCCACACCCAAACACGTGCCTCAGATCCCCGAGTCTTAGAAATATAGACGACAAATACATCGTTCATCGTTGAAATGGACATTAAGTATGCCAACAATCTTTTGGTTGAACAAAGAATTCTACAAATATATAATGAGACCAAAAACTCATCAGTAAACAATAATATTACCCAAAAATATATAGTAAACGACAAGAAGTCCCCAAAGAAAAGCTACACTAAACAGAAGATGAAGGAGAGACACAAGTACCAGAATTCTATCACAAACAAGCCAAGTGAGAATTCCTTGTAGGAAACCACCTTATACTCCCTCCGTCCCAAATTTAAGTATCCATTTCCTTATGAACTTTTTGTGTGTAAATTTTCTTACCTACCCTCACATATGTTGTTAGTCTACCCATCCCAACACCCCCAACCACTTCTGATACTCCCTCACTCCACCACGCTCTCTCTCTCTCTCTCTCCTCCACCACATCCAGTCCACCACCACGTTTTCTCTCACCACCGACACCACTCTCTCTCCCCCACTCACTCACCACCACCATCCAACCACCACTCTCTCCTCCTCATCAGCACCAGCGGACATCAACCAATGCTAAATTCGCCAGATTCATTACACCCCTACCCTTTTTTTTTTGACCACTCAACAAATGCCCACCTCTAATTCTCTCCTCTCAAACCAAACATCGCTCGAATCAGCCTCTCCAACCCTTTCTTCTCTCCCACATTCAATCACCCTTCAACCCCCTCCCCTCTCTATCTTTATCTACTCAATATGATATGGAACCCAATTTTGCATTCTCTTCCTCCGCCCTTCTTATTTCTCATCTGACAGAAAACTAACGATTTTGTTTCTGTAAAGAGTACATCACTAAAGAGATAACAAGCATATAAAGCCAAAGCAGATAAATGACATGAGACTGCCAGAATTGGCACAATATCAATCATGTAAATTAAGAAACCAAAAATGTAAAGCAGATTTTAATTGGTGGTAGTTGGTGGGAGGTAGAGACAGGCTGATGGGAAATTTCGGGGGGAGGAGACAGAGTGCATTGGGAAGGGGGAAGGAGAGAGAGGGGGACAGAGTAGGGTTAAACATGGCAACTCAAACTGAATTTCACTAAGCCTTAATGCCCGTGCCCAAAAGAAGTCGGACAGAGGGAGTAGCAAACAACCACTAGCCAACAGGGCAAGGGAAGAGCAGACTACCATTCGAAATATAATGCATCATATTGACATAGGCTTATAGTTATAAATCAGAGTTTATATCCTTAAAACCAAGGACCTAGGCAGCATTTGGCAGCCTCAACCCTCAATCCAATATCCTTCTCAGTGTAAATATTGTGCCAGCAGTACCCAGGTATCATCATGCGATAAAAGGATTGGCACAAAGTCAAAAGTCAAAACCCAGCCAACAAAAAAATTAATCAAGATATTTAGAAGCCACCAGAATTTCTAAATTAACACGACATAAATAACAAAATAGAAGCTCTTAGCAGCAGTCTCTGGCTCAAATACATAACATATTTGTTTTCAGTTAGAATCTAAGGGGTCGTCTAAATGTGGCAATGGCATAGTTTTATTCCTCTTTCTTTTTTCTTTTTTTCTTACAGCATGGCACGTGGGTGTCTAGATTCCCCGAACTAATCCCACAGCCTTGAAGTAAACGACAAGGATAACTCCCAGTGACCCTAAAGGGGCTCAAACTAGTAACCTCTAGAATAGATCCCAGAATTCTAGCCACCCACTCAAGGAACGGCGTAGTAAGAAACAAAAGATGCAAAGGCAAAACAAGGATCAAAAACGTGAACAAACAAATAAATAAAAGATGATAAAGGATTAAGCAGACTCTAGGAAACTGATGCCCAACAAACTGCCGCCAAGGACGGGGTCTAGGGAGGTCCAAATGTATGCAGTCTTACCCCTAATTAGTCACCTAGCAAAGAGACTGTTTACGATAGACCCACATAAATGCAGTGTTGCGGTTATTAATTTGGACCAGGCTAATCTGGATAGTTTTGCTAATCCGGTGGGTTGTCTAACTCAAGGTTGGCCGCTTACTTACTTGGGTATGCCACTTGGTGGTAATCCTTGATCTAAAGCCCTTTTGGAACCAGTGTTGAAACATGTGTCGAATAGATTAGATGGAAGAAAGAGGGTAAAGTTTTCTTTTGGGGGCTGGATCGTTTTGCTGTAGTCCTGGCAGTCCAGAATACCAAAATAATAACTCTCTTTGTTTAAGGTGCTGATGGCTATCGCTAAGAAGCTTGAGAATATGACGAGAGATTTTTTGTGCTCCGGTAGTGATGGAGGTACAACAGATCACTTGGTTAGCTAGGATTTAGTGTGTTGTCCTAACTCCTAAGAAGAGCGGGGCCTGGGCATCGGCCGTTGGTGTCCAAAACTGAGGCTCCTGCTGATAAGTGGCTTTGGTGATTTCCTTTGGAGCACAATGCACTCTAACATCGAGTTATTAGGACTAAATATGGAGTGTGTCAAAATGGGTGGGATATTGGGGTGGTCACATGAGCTATACACGCCTACCCATGGAAGTTCATTTGCCAATTGTATCCTGTTTACCTTACTTTTGTTTGGTTTAGTCTTGTGAAGGGTCGAAGATCCGCTTTTGGGAGGATGGTTGGTAAGATGGTCATCCTTTGTGTTTGCGTTTTCCTAGACTATACCAGCTTTCAACGCTTCATGAAAGTTCTATTTGTCGGTGACAGTTCATAGAATCTGTATTTAGGGAGATCCCCTCAGGAATCTGCAGCGTAGGAGACCTAGTTGGTCCCTTTTACCGGGGTTTTGTGTGATGTGTCGGCATAGTGGGAAGGATTGTCTGCATTTGTTTGTGCTCTGTGACTTTGCGCGGAGTTTATGGGCTAGATTGCTGTGTGGAGAGAGCTTTGTGTGTCCAGCCACGGTGGGTGAATTCTTACAGTTACGATTTGTGGCGATGAGGAGTAAGGAGGGGAGGTTGTTGTGGCGTTGTGCTTGTATGGCTTTAGTTTGGTGTATTTGGTTGGAGAGAAATTCTAGGAACTTTTCCGGGACTGAGAAAACTATTGATTATGTTTGAGATCACATAGTTTACTTGGCTTCTCTTTGGGCTAAGGCGGCGGGGGCCTTTAAGGGTGTTCCGTTGACTTTAGTTCAACGCCATTGGCCTGATGAGTAGATAGTTTCCTTTTTATACTGAGGATACCTTATCCTCCACATTTTTGTATTCTTTACCATTTGATTAATAAAATTTTCTCTTATCTAAAAATAAAAGGAATGAGAGATGGAAGAGGTTACCTTTTTGATTAAATTTCTGGAGTCAGTGCATCTTCAGGATATGGATCATTCTAGGAACTGGATTGTTGATTCTTCTGTAGGCAGCGGGGGCATTCAAGGGTGTCCCCCTCACATTTGTCCAGCTTTATTGGCATGAGTTGTAGTTACTTTTTTGCTTTCATTTGAGGACTCCTTATCCTCTTTTTGTATTCTTTCAAATTTTGATCAATAAAATTTTTTCTTATCTAAAAAAAAAAGATTCTTCTGTAGTATTTACAAGCAGATCTTTTCTCCAGAAGTTGTGTATGCCAGCACAACAGACTAAATTCCCTATTGCGATGTGGTTGTGGAAGGCGAAAGATCCTGCTAAGAGGTAAGATTTTGTGTGGATGTTGGTGTTGGACAGGATTATTACCAATTACCTGCTTCAGCGGCAGAAGACAAAATCAGCCGCATTACCTGATATTTCCTCGCACTGTCGGGCTCGGAGTGAGTCCTCCTCACATGTCTTTCTGAGTGCGAAGTGGCACATACTCTTTAGAATAGGTAATCTGGTTTCATAGATGAGATTTGCGAGTACCCGGACACTATTATAGAATTCTTGCAAGCGAGACGTGTGGAAATTGGGTGGAGAAAGGAGAAGATGTTGCTCTGGAAGGGTGCTATTTTTGCAGTAATTTTGGTGCATCTGGCTAGAGAGGAATGCTAGGGTCGTTTCTGGTATATCTATGCCAGTTGATGTGTGTAGGAGAGGGTAGCCTATTTAGCCTCCTTGTTTTCGTAGCTATCTAATTACACAAGTTAGGGTTCATTGGGCTGATTTGTAAATAGATTCCTTTAGAGGACCTCCTTGCCTTCTTCGGATGTAATCTAGTCTCTTTTACTACTAATAACTTTCTCTTTATCTAAAAATAATGAAGCATCCAGAGAGATAAAAGAGCATTTCTTTTTCTTCTATTGGGGAAAAAGGTGAAAAGAACTATATCACTCCAGGAAAAACAATTACAAGAATAAGAGTAGACCCCTCTAGCTACAAAATTCAGCCACAATATTCAGTCTCTGCATCAGCATTCTATATCCAAAATCATATATTAACTCATAGCACTCCACCTGATTCCGGAACCATTCATAAATTTCCAGCCACATACCTCATTATTAACATTTTCTCCTCTAACTTTAAAGCACATTCCAGCTACTTCAACATCAACTTTAACATATCAATATTAACATTACCCTGGTGGTTCCAAAGAGGCTCCCACCCAAGCAGGATATGGGAGGTAAAGTGCACGCAGGTGTACCCCTATGAAAACTGAGAGGCTCTTTGCTTTTGACTTAATCCGAAGTGGGACAACCATTAACAACTTCACAATAAATAAGACATGCAAACCATTTTATGAGCCATTTTAATAGCCCATTGTATTCCAAAGCCAAAAAGTAGTGAATCATTTTACTCCATTAGAAATGGACATGCATTAGCATTCCGGCTACTTCTTATTTAATAAATGCATGTGCAAAATGCAGAAACTCAACTCTTGTAGATCTCTCTTTATTTCTTCAGGGCATTTGATGAGACCCTTGACCAGCTATCAATTATATGTACGCAACTTGGAATCCACCAGATCAATATGTTTCTGTATCTCAAGTTCTGATAAGAACACTCGAACAATAATATATACTTTCCCTCGTGTTGTACTTGTGAATTTCTCTTTCTCTATAAGAAATACCCACCAATAAATGATCCCTAGTTTTTTCTTTATCCTAATGAAATCCTGCGTCGAACTCATTTACTTCGATCTTTATTTTGTTGCCAATGTGACATGAACTGTCATCCAACCGATAGGAACCTAATACTTGTTCCAGATTAGCCAGAGTTCTGAACCGTTCTTGGCCTAAACACCGCATTGAGATAATTCTCATCTATTGATTATCTGCAAGACTGCAATCATGCACATTTGTATGGACTATGTACGCAATGAATCCTGAAACAGCTCATCTCTGACAGTCTGACTTCAAGCTTCTTATGTCACCACTAGGAGTCAGTTTTTCTACAACCTGCTGTACTTCATCTCCTTTCAACAAGTACTATCAAACAAATCTCACCCATTCATCAGGAGTACGCTCTGAGGAATCAAGATCAAGACAAACTAGAGAAACCATCCTTACTCCATGCTATCAACTTTTTGAACCCAATACCACCCCTCCCGTTTTCTCCACTTCGTGAAGACAAACAGCTTTTCCAGCAATTGGAGCCTTCCTATTGTTCACATATTGGACAGATTTTAGACGATTGGCTATCCAGTTGAGGCCCTTCACCATACAATATAGGGACCACAACAAGCATCACCCAGAAACTGAGAAAAGCCCGAATGGGATATAATAATTCCAAAACCTGTTCAATATGATACAGCTCTATTCTTGACTTATTGTGATTAGATAAGGTCATATTTTCACAACCATGCAAAACAACCCTATATTGCATTTATTTAAACGAAAAAGAAAACAATAACATCTCTCTCCCTCCCTCCCTCTGTGTGTGCGTGTGTGAACGGGGAATTATCCAAACACATCAAAAAAACAAGAGAAGGAAAAGGGAGGGAGCTGCAAGCAGCTGAAACGTACTTCTCTTCCATGGGTAACTCAGGCCCTCGCTTCATGTCGCGCAGATGATCCCTACATGTATGAGAAATTTGATTAGAAAATGTAAAAAAAATTTTTTTTTAGATAAGAAAAATTTTTATTAATCAAATAGTGAAAGAATACAAAAAGGAGGATTAGGTATCCTCAAAGACCAAAGGTAAGCACAAAATATCTACAAATCACGCCAATGGCGTTGAATGACCGTCAGTGGCACCCCCTTGAAGGCACCAGCCGCCTTCGCCCAAAGGGATGCCAAATAAACTATATGTTCCCAAACTAAATCGATACTCTTTCCCGCATCCGAGAAAATCCTCGAATTCCTCTCTAACCAAGTGCACCAAAGAATAGCTAAACAGGCACACCGCCACAACATCCTACCCTCCTTCCCCCTCCGCATAGCAGAAAAATGCATCTGTAGGAATTGCCCCACAGTAGCAGGGCACACAAAAGGCTCCCCACACAACAGCCGATCCCACAAGGCCCTCGCAAAGTTACACAACAAGGCCCTCGCAAAGTTACACATCACAAACAAATGCAAACAACTCTCTCCGTCTTGCCGACACATCACACACATGCTGGAAAGAAGACACATATGTGGCCTCCGCCGTTGCACCATATCACTAGTGTTCACCTTACCAAGCACCAAAGTCCACACAAAAGCACGAACCTTCAGAGGAACCTTGGACTTCCAAATATAAGAGGAAAGGGGAAAATGTGGAAACTGTGACAGAAGGCTAAGATGATGGAGGAAGGACTTGGAAGAAAAAACCCCAGAGGAGTCCCCAATCCAAGTCCGAGAATCGTCCCTAGGGACGAGAAGCCTAGTGTGGAGGACACCCAGGAGGGAAACGAGCTCCTCCATTTCCATATCCCAAGGATGAAAATGTAAATAAGGCCTCCAAAGTCCCAAGGATGAAGCCAAACACTTCACAATATGACCATGAAACAGCAACTCATGCACAAGATAGGGGAAATTTTTTTTACTTACTTAGCATGCATCCTTGCTGGAACAGAATGCAGAACAGCATTAAGGAGGCCAAGGATAGTTTGTGTCTTTCCAGTTCCTGGAGGGCCCTACAACGAACATACAATCAGCACTCAGGAACAAAAATTCAAAGCATCATTTGATACAAAAGAAGAACACTTACTACTGATGCTTCTCAGCACCCACCTCGCAAGTCGCAACCCCCTCTACTCCCCCCACCCCCAAAAAAAGCCCCAAAAATGACAAAGAAAATGAGAGAGAAAGATATAACTGATACCAAAAGGATAACTGATAACAAATCGAAAGAGGCATTACCAAATATAGCAGCTGAAGTAATATCCACGTTTTAAAATAAGATAATGTCCTACAAAATGTGCCAAAATAAGGGACCTACTACTCGTTTTTTAATTTTCAAAGATTATCAGATACACAGGTTCGAAAGAACCAAGAAAATGAGGAACCACGAGCTTCTCTTTGCTCATAAGTGAGAAGATGGCCATTCCACAATCCATCTTGGAAGTTCTATAAAATTTTCCGTTTCAAGTACAGGGTACCTACTCTTAAAACTTGAGTAGCAAGTGGTTTTCTAGTTAGGGTCTGTTCTCCCCAACTTATTTCTGTTTGTTTGTTTATTTCAGCAAACTTCAACAAACTTCAGCAAACTTAAACAAACTTCAGCAAACTTCAACAAAGTTAAATAAAGTTAAACAAAGTTCAACAAAGTTAAACAAACCAATATACAAACTAGTTATAAAAAACACTTGAATCAACAAGTTTCAACAAAAATAAACAAAGTTCAACGAAGTTCAACAAAATTAAATAAAGTTCAACGAAGTTCAACGAAGTTCAACAAAGTTCAACAAAAATAAATTTTTAGTAATAAATATAAACGTTTTTCAGTTGGGGAGAACAGACCCTTATTTGGCACTTCGTCAAGGTACCTTACGTTACAAAGTTAAACCTAAGATGGACAGCAAAATTATCATAAATATCACGATACATAACCTCAGTGAAAAGTTTCCTATCCCTTTCTTTTTTTATTTTATAATTAGATTCCTTTTCTTAATCACATAACTACTCTAAAGTGAAACAAGGGCAGATATTAATCCAGGAAAACATATCTTGAAGGTGAACATGCACAAAAATGTCCACAGACCAAGTTCCTGATTAAATGTGGAAGATAAAACAATATGTAGATCACATGTGATGCAAAATAGTACAAATGAATGACTTGTAGCAGTTACAAAATGGTTTCAGAGCAGAACCTATTTTAGCAAAAATAAACTTTCTCAACATCGCATTCATACTTGACAGCATGAAGGCATCCTAGATTCCTAGAGAATAACTTTTATTTATTTTTTTTTGATAAAAAGATTCCTAGAGAATAATAAATCATTCAAACATCAAAGGATAAAGTCCCTAGAAAATGATAAGCATAAAAGGAATGGTGCAGATGCACACTACTATGGGGAAAATTCTTGGCTACACCTAGTTGTAGCCAATTTGGCTACACCCACAATGAAGTACTAGGTTTATTGTAATGAAGCCATACGAATTTGGCTACAATGGGGGACATGTTCTTGTTTAACTTTATTAGATGATTAGACATAAGATAACTTTTATCAAGGAATTCTGTTGTACAAAAAGATGAAATGGCAAGATATCTTCCTCATTACAAACAAAACTAAACAGCAGAACACGCCAATGCCAATACAGTTTCACTGAGGCTAACATTTCGAAGAAACCAGCACACTTTAACCACAAGCATGCAGAGAAAACTCCCCTATCCCAAATGTAATGCTTCTCCATGCATCCCCCTTGTGCACATCTCAAACCACACCAACTAATTGCAAGAAAGCATCCTTCCAAAGCATCCTTGATACTCCAAAAGCAACATCTTTTACCACTTATTCTTCCCATCATTTATTGAAGCGAAACAGACTTCCTAGTCAAATCGGCAACCCATATTAAATCAATCCTACTAGGCTATTCCGAAATAAATTTCATGCTTGGCGGTTCTTGAATTTCTTTTATCTTTACTTCTTTGGGGGAGGGTGGGGGTGCTTTTTCTTGATTTCAAGTGGCAGTTCAAATATCATCACTTACGTCCTACTTTTAAAGGCCAAAGAGCTTCTTCAAAAATCTTGAGTATGCACCACCTTAAACCTTGCTCCCTCCACCCCCCCCCCCCTCCCAAAACACACAAATACAGATGGATTTTATGTGAGTTCACTACAGTCAGCTTGGCAATCAATTAAGCAAATTACGCAGAGCTCATAAAAACATGTTGAAAGCAGTGACAATATAGTAACAATTCAAGAGGCGAAATATAACCTGTATCAGGACGAAAGCTTTCCGTGATAATCCTTCCTGAAAATGAGGTAAAAAGTATTAATTCTCCATTATTTGTGATTGCGACAATTAAACTTGGATACTTTTGGCGGGAAATTACAAATAAAAAAAGTTGGTACACATAAGTCCAAGAGAGAAATGAGATCAGAATACTAAGGGTCTGTTTACTTGCAGAAAACAATTTCTGTTTTCATTTCCTAATTTATTCAAAGAAATTGGATTCTAAGAAAACATTTTCTAAAGGATGGAAAAGGTAGTGAAAACGTGTTCAAGTCTCCCTCACCACTTTTCTCTCTCCTGCCACCCCACTGCAAAATGCATCACCCAGTCATCACCACTCACTAGCTAAAATTAGTATTTATCCATCACACAAGTAGTAGTCCCTCAAGCAGAACACCTTCTCACCAGGTCATAAGGGTGGTCGGCAACTGTGGCTCTCGCCGCCATCGATGAGAAATACCTATTGGACCCAAGCTGTCGGTGTTAATTAAAACCACCGTCACGATTACCAAAAAAATTAAGACCACCGTCACTGATATACTAGTTGTGGCCGATCACCACTGAAATTGCCGGCCAATTTTGTCTATTGTGGTGCCATTGTCGGTCCCCCAACCATCATCATAGTCATCGTTGTTTGACCCCCAATAGAAGCTCCGACCAGTTTCATGGTTGTTTCCGGTGCCATTGACCAACTTCTGTATGTGGTGGTTGTCCGACAGCATGCAGCCACAAAGATACGAAGAGAGATGAAGTAAATTGGGTTGGGGTGGTAGGAAACAGTTTGGAAAACATCAAAATGTTGTTTTCTGATTTTTCCAAAACCCTTCGTAAATTTGGAAAATGAGAAAACACGGGATTCTAAGAAAAGAGTTGAACAATTGTGACATTTGAACACGTTTTCTTTTCCACCTTGTTTTCTTTGGAAACTTTTCTAGAAAACAAGCTAAGTAAACACACCCTAAATGCTTACATGAATAGCCTTCAGCTGAGATTCGTTATGATTACTCTCAATGGATTCCATCAATTTTCGAGGGATCCTCCAGGCAAGGCCAGTTGAATCAAAACTGCTTTCTGCAGCCCTCAAAATCACATCCCGGAACGGAAGGGAGACAATTGACCGCAAAGCAACAAACTCGCGAATAATAGTAGATAAACTGCAAACCTGTAGTAATGATTAATTACACTAAATATATACTTAAAAAATAATAACAAAAAAAGGGCTTCTGCACAAGGCTAAAACAATAAATTAAAAAATAATAATATAAAAATAAAATTAAAACAAAACTCGGTTATTCATATATCCATATGCCCTGCAGTATGGGCTTTAAAATATTGACTTAATTCATTGATGAGCCACAAAAGAATTATAAATAAAACAAAACAAAGACTAACAAAAGGCATGTATAGGATGTAAGTATCAAACCTAAGGAGGTAGCTAAGCTGGTAAGACCTCTGAGGTCCCAAGTTCGAGCCCCCTTACGGCCACGGGAGGTTTTCCTCATCGTTAACTTCAGGGCCCACGTGATAAGTCAAGCAAAGCTTGGATACCCACGTTTTCTAAAAATGAAAATCAAAAAAAAAAGATGTAAGTATCAACATCTCTTTCCTCTTTTAGATGTAGGGGCTTATCAAGATCATGGTGGGTTATGTAACTTTTTCAAGATAAGTTGCGGGAAATGGTTGAGGTGAGTGAAAGGAGTTGATGGGTGGGGAAAGGAGTTGGGGCGGGGGGTTCGTGGAATAAGTGTTTTTATATGTAGGGGTATTATGGAAGATTCAGTACTACACCTTGTATTTGGTAAAAAGACACAAAATACCTGGAAAGATCTTAAGGACAAGAACCCAAAGCAAAGCAAAGGCTGTGTCTGGCACTCGGCTTTTTGAAGCATTTTTGGGAGCTTTAATTTCCTTTTACCAAAAAATAAGCTAAACAATGTTTGGATTTTGGAATCCCACACGTTTGAGAAGTTTTAGCTTTTCTGGGGAGAAAAGCTCTTGGAGTAGAAAGCTACCCGCCCAAGCTTCCAAAGAACACGTTTTCCACACCAAATCTTCCAGATGGTACTGGTTCCAAAAGATTTGGTTGTTCCTCTCCGTCCAAACTCCAAACACAGTGTACCTCAGCAAACATTGCATCCATAAAATCTTCCTCTCTGCCTTAATACCAACACCTCGAAATCGAATTTGAAAAAGTTACCAGCAAACTTGGAGGACAGACCTACCGTTACTCAAAAATGCCAAACAACAGTATCCACAGTCTCCATGCAATAGAAAACTCAAAATAATTGATCATTCGTCAGCCCACTCTTAAAGCACATCACAAAAACATCAAAGCGACCCAGCAAGATCATCATATATGACCTGCGTTTATGCCATAGTTGTTAATGATAACTCTATTAGGAACCGCGTCCAACAGACAGCAAGAACCTTCAAGGCACTCCAAATAAAAGATTAAAGAGGATAACAAAGTATTATGTGGATGATAAGTCAGGTGCCAAAGAAAGATTCACAAGAAATCTCTCTACACAAGACCTAAACCCTTTTGTCAGATTCAACTGTGTGTAAAGAGTCGAGCAGAAGTCGCACCCAAAAAAAAAAAGAGTCGAGCAGAATTCGCACCAGAAAAAAAGTGTTAGCGGAAGTAGCAAATCAAATAATTCATCAAGCTCCCTTCAATCAAAATTCAAACAAGCCTCATAAAATGAGTCTCCAACGAAATCAGCACACCATCAAAAGCATAACCATAAAAATAGGCATGTTATGGAGCGAAGTCTATAGAAGGAAAGGCCACCAAAAAAGGGAGGTCACTTCTCCACTCATCCTCCTAAAAATGAACCTTATTCCCTTATACAAGTGAGGAAGGAAAGTAAAATAGACTTCAAACATCATTTTCCATGAGCTATCAAAGGTGAAGCCACCACCAACAAAAGCGTCCAAACTACTCTTCTAATTGCTCCAAATAACTTTGTACCAAAGTAAAACTGTTAATTGCTCCAAATAACTTTGTGCCTGTTCTTGGGAAACCGCCTCAACCACTTACCAAACAAGGCAATGTTTTTGGATAGCAACTGAGATGTACCCTACGTCCCTACCCCAGTGTCCATCCGTTTGCAAAAAGCCAAAAACTATCCCAAGCAAATAGATGATTTTTGGACTTTCCACTGATTCCATACCAGAGAAGATCGTGTTTTTATTTTTTACATACAGCAATGTATACTATAAAGAATTCAAAATTACAGAATGAGAGGACGATGGTTCCTCGACCAAAGCTAAAATCAGCTCAATGTCTTTGAATCTCTCAAATACGATGGCTCCTAAAGTTCTTGGCAAAGGAAGTTACCTTTGAAATATATAAAAAAGCCTTCTCTTCACTGAGACGCGAACGCATATTGACAAGTCTCACACTAGACTGTGTATGATGAGTATTAATTCCTTTAACCTCTCCCTGTAAGAACATTCTGAGCCTAAGAGAATCTGGCTGACGATGCTCCACCAGTGCAAATGCATACGTATTGGGGAGCTGATCCACTCCAATCTGCCAGGTAAAATCATTCCTCATATTTAATAAGGAGGTTATACCAAATACATATTACTTTACTAATAGGAAGACAATTACTTCAATTACAAGAACAAGACAAGTGACCAATGTCTGTATCTCAGTTTAATTACAAATCTTAAAAGGCAAGACCGAGATACTACTTGCTAACTCTAAAAGTAGTCAATAGTTGACGAGGAGAATAGTCAAGCACCTTCTCTTTGGAAAGTAGCAAAAGATCGTTCGGAGATATGGATACCCCCTCCTCTGCCTTATACACTACCGGGAAATAAAACCCGTCTGAATCACTGCATTCTTTTATCACGCAGATCTTCTGCTCCAGCACCGATGTCCCTGTTTATTCAAAGGTTTTGTTAAAAACATCTCAAAATCGAGAGTAGTAGGAAGAAATAGAAAGAGAAATAAAAAGTACCCTCTTCTTCATCCTTGACTTGGACGATTTGTGCTTTAACTTCTTCAAAAAGGAGCTCAAATGTTGAAAGGTAGTCATCAACATCTGTAAATGTATTCTTCACCTCATTAAGACCAGAAGTCCTTCCCTTACGTAGCTCATTATTAGATTTCTGCTTGTCAAAAATCAAAACAGATCACTAATAACAGTAATGATGTACGTTTTCGATATAGTAGTTTTGCACTGTAGTTGAAAACTTTATTCATTGTTCATGAGATTCTTGGAAAATACTCAAAGTTGTTCAATTGACCACAAAGGAAGTGAATCCTTCTAGAAAGTTAACCTAGCCCCCCCAGGGGAGGATGGAGGGGGTAGGTAAGCAACTTGCACCATTGTACCAACTCTTTTCGTCAGGTAAAGTACAATTATCGGAAGTAATTTTTTATCTCAACCAAAACACCTCTTAGATGCAAAAAATAATTTAGTCAACCTTTGTCAGACTATGTTTCTTATGCAACATCAAAAAACTTTCCACATGGCATTCGAAGATTTTTTTTATTTTTTAGATAACATGGGTGTCCAAGCTTTGCTTGCCTAATCCCATGGGCCCTAAGTTGACGACCTGGAAAACCTCCAGTGGCATTCGAAGATTTTGCAACTATACAATCAAGTCAGCCATTTTGATTGGCTTCACCAGAGAGGGAATAGATACTCGTGAAGTCTTAAAACTTATATTGTAGCATTGTGCATATGAAATGTAGAGGATTTGCTAACAGCAATACCAATTTCACAAAACCGGAAAAGTCAATTTAGTAGCATAAAGAACTACGAGCTATGTCCACGTGAACACTGAAAACCGTAAACAAGCAGGCAATGATTTGTGAACTACAGAAAGCAATTTCTATAATTCAACTACTCAACCCACAAGCTTATGCTTCAATTGGCAGTGGAGTGGTAAAAAGTAGGAATGAAAATAAAATGATATGCCAAAACTCTTACATGTGGGCAAGTGGATGCACACATAGCCCATAGTAGGCTCCCAATCCCACAAATGTCACATGAGATATCAGTGATCACAAAAATAAGATGTCAGGATCAATGAAATGCCAACCAGAACATTTGTTATATTAAGAAAACAACCATCAAGTGAGCATACGGATATCGCCTACAAAAGACTCTGGAAGAGTTTGAGATGTATGGAGCCTTTTCCCTCACAAGCATTTGGTTCAGATAATGAACTTCACTACTGGAAACAACCGGCCTTCAAATTCCTTAACATAACTAAAACACATAATTACCTTTGGCTACTAGCCCCAAAAGCATGTAATCTATGTGAATGGAAAACCCACTCAAAAAACAAATTCATTTCCACAAGAAGCTCAAAACTTCAAACCTGAGGCCCGAAATCCAAGTGATGATGTTCAAAAATTAATCAAAAATTTTTTTTAGATAAGATAAATGTTGAAAGAATACAAAAATGGAGGACAAGTTATCTTTGGGCTAAGGAAGCGGGCGCCTTTAAAAGTGTTCCGCTTACGAAATACATAGAGATATTCTAAAATGTGGCATTATCCAAGCCTTCAAACCAATCCAATGAGTCTCCATCACCATTACTATGACCATTATCATCATATGAACACTAATATCTCTATCCTGCATAATCCACCAGTGACTACCCACAAAAAGAAATCAAATTTGAACTCAGTTACTAACATGACTTTCAGTAATACTCAACTACTACTGTAATTCTAACCAGTACATGATATTGTTTGTTGTTTTATGATTAATAATGAATTGAATTAGAAGTTAAACAAAGAAAAAAAAATATATACATATACATACATAAATAAGCAGAAATTGAAGGTGATAAAAAATAAACTAAGGGTGGGTAGTTGTAGAAATTACCTTAGCGTCTTTGACAAGGCGGAAATAATCCCAAGTGAGAACAATCTTGTAGAACCGAACCATACTTGTTGTTTGTTCCTCCATCTTGTTCTTGTCTACAGCCATTGCAACCAGTGTGATGTTCTCGCTCTCTTCCCTGCAACAGGCGCGGCAGGACAGAGAGAGATAATGGAGGTTGAGACTTGAGCGCGTGTGTTGATGAGCGCGGTGAATAGACCTGGGCAAGGAAGGGGCTGCGGTCGGCCCGTTTAATTAATGGACCGTCGGGCCAGGAATCACTATCGGGTCATGGGTCATGGGGGGTCACTTGTACACCCAGCTCTGATCCAGCCTGAGATGGGTTGGGTTTCTAGGCCCAAGATGGGCTGGACTGGGTGGAGGCCCGTTCTTACCATATTAAAAATAAAAAATAAAAAACACTCTCTCTCTCCTCCCTCATCCAATGAAGTTTCAAAAAGCCTTAAACAAACCAAAAATCAAACTATAATAGCAAATTGTGATTGTGATGCAAATCAGGATTACGACAAATGAAGGAGGAAAAACGAAAATGAGAAAGCAGCAAGCCACCAACGAGTATGAGACGATTGTCAGATTTGCAAGAGCACTTCAAAGCTCGGACAACAAATCAATGGAGGGCACTCCAAGTTCAGTTTTGGGTGAAGGGGTGGAGGAGAGAGAGAGTCAGAATAATGGAGGAGGAGAGAGGAAATTGAGTGACCGCATGCTTAAAAGGGACCCGGTGTGCGACCCGCCTAACCCGTTTACGAAACTATAAATGGTGTGACCCTTTTAAGGCCCGACCCGATAATGGCTTGAGCCAGTTGTGGCCCGATTTATACCGGTGGGACCCGCCTGTTTGCTCAGTCTAGTGGTGAATGGTGATGAATATAAACCAAATTAAGGAGGTTGCGGGTTCTAATTTTACCCATCTCATTTCATTTCATTTCTACTTTGCACGGGTTAGGTATTTATATTTAAAAATAGATACACTCATCTGATATTAGTAAATGATATCGATGATCGAAGTGCATTGGCAATTTCACTTCAATATGTAATTTAAATTCGTGTTGGATATGAAGGTAATCTTGTGCATTGTAAGGTTTAGTGAAAAACTTACATTCAATATTTTCAGTCATATGCACAATCTCTCTGTTTTTCTTATATATTTGTCATTATTTGTTTAGAACCTGTTAAGTAATATTTTTTCTCTTATATGATGTTCTATGGACTATTAAATTTAGTTAAAACTCTAAAACTTCTAAGTTAAGCTTTACTATTATCCTAAACTTTATTATTGTGAACTTTACATCATTAAATGATCAGTTATGTGGCGATATGCTTCTGGTGGAAGCTAAGCAGTTCTTCATATTTTTGAAATAATTTGTCAAAATGAGATAATTATTTTTTATTTGTATATAAGTTTTTTTTTTTTTTTTTGAGGTGATATTAGTTTTATACTTGTAAATACTATTTCGTGGAATTAGTGTTGTATACAAAGTTAATCTGAATCGTTCCTTTTCAATCTGAACCGCATCTCATTTTGAATTTTATTTTTCTCTCACATTCTGTGTCCATTATGCGATTTTGTTTCGTTATCTTTCGTGTCATTTTATTTTGTTTTGTTCTGTTCTGTTTACACCATTTCGTTAAGAAAAAATAGTACCTTAGGGTTTGTTTTTTTCACCTGAAAAACTACAAAATACCTGATACTACAACTTAATTACACCAGATGCCTCCTTAATTTTATAATTCATAATTATAATTTATTCTTTACACCTGATATATCTTAATTATATTTTTGTTATTTATTAAGTTTAGTATCTCGCATAGGTGAAACTTTTAATTCTAATCTTAGATGATTCGATAAGGTGGACGCGTCTAATGCAGTCAAAAAAATACTTCATTTATATATATAGTAGGTGTATGTTCGTGTGTTACACGATTCATGGTCAATTTAGCGTGTTAATCAATCATATCGATCAAAAACCATAAGTATAACTATCACTTATGAAAATTATTTAGTAATGTATCAATAACCATTGATATAATCATTCTAATATCATTAATGTCATAAAATAGTATTATTATGCATTATGTGGGGCACATTGAACATTCTAACTCTTACCACCAGTTTTAATTAATTTTATTATTTTATTTTTACCCACTCAAAATACCTTTTAAACATACATAACATTTCTTTTTTACCCTCTCAGAAAAAAAATTCTTTTTTAGTATCCATTCGTTGATTGTCTAATTGCCCATTGTTGATTGTCTAAATTATAAAATTTATAAGCCAAAACTTGAAATCAAATAAATAACATCTCAAACTTTTTGTTTACTACGTTTTTTTTATCTTCTTTTTTTTATTATATTTTTTTGGGGTTGGGGGGGGGGGGCTGGGTTGTGTTGGTGGTGGTGTAGTGTGATTCTACGAATTCAAAAGAAGATTTTAATTCCTACTCTTTTAGGAGTAGGTGTTGTTTCATCTATCGTTAAAAATTGAAGGTATTTTATTAGTAAAATTGACAATTCCCTATTAAAATGATTAAAGCTGAACATATACCTAGCTTATTTTTCTTGTTATTTTCACTTAATATTAGGATGTTAGTTTACAATGGGAGAGAGTAGCATAATGCTGTCGTGAAAGTTTTTTTTCTCTCTTATTTTTGAATGTGTTTTTCCTCGCATAAATGTGTTAGGTTAATTATTATAAATAATATGACCGTGGGAATATAATTTGCTATTTAGTATTTAGAGACAAAAAATATTGTGACTGTATTTTTGTCTTATGTTCTCTAATTGATAAAAAATTATTTTATTTTAGGATTTATATGCTTGTTTAGGTGGTGAGTCTCTAATGCTCTGTTTGACTCAACTTAAATTTGGTCCAGTTCAATTCAGTTTAGTTTAGTTCAATTTATGTGTAACTTTGTTGCTCAGAGAACTTTTTATTCTGATAAAAAAAATCATGATGAAAACTATGTCATCGGAAATTTTTTTAAAGCATACTTTCAAATGAGTCCAGTTTTGAATATGTTTGGACGAATTTTAAGTGGTTAACGATCAAGTTAAAAATTCTTTTTTTTTTTTGGTAGGAATCAGAGCAATATACAGATAATGAGTTAATGCGTAGCCAAGTTATTTAGAGCTAGATTAGTCTCTGAGTTAGTACAATACATAGCCTCCTCCTCAATTCAGTCCACTTAAAAATAGATTCGGTTTAGTTTAGTGTTTTCCAAGTGAAACAAACAGAGCCTAAGTGACTCCATTAGGTGACATAACCCAATGTTGTCATTGAAATTTTTTTTTTTTTTTTTTTTACATTAGTGTAAGTTATTTGAATTTTTGAAGCATAACATAAAAATTATACGCCTCTTAATATCTCATATAATTTACTGGTATAACTCTAATATTCTCTCTTTCATAACTTCTATTATTATTGACCTCCATTATATTGGGCTTATAAATTATCTCAAAAGTTAACTTAAAAAGAAAAAAAAAAACTCATTTGCATAAGTAAACGAAAAAAAGTGGCAAGTAAAGGAATCCTTATAGTTATTCACAGATGCAAATGGTCATAAGTCATTGATTGAAATATGAATGCATATTTTATATCACTTGCTTAAAAATCTACAAGCATATGTCGTATGACGCATGATCGATAAGTGGGAGTACTGTAAAATTGTGAAGTTTTCAATTTAGTCATTACTAAAAGATCTCCATCTTTTTACTTGGTATTAGTTGTCGTTTTTCAAACAATTAAAAAGTATCTCTCAGGTGACATAGCTCCAAAAAACTCGTTTAAGTGTACGCATTCTATACTGCCAGAAAAACCCTCCGGATATTATGATTAAGGCTCCGTTTGATTCACATGGATAAAACTGATCTGAACTAAACTGAACTGAACTGATTTTCTAAACTTGACCGTTAACCATTTAAAATTCGTCCAAACATAGGTTGTGTTTGATTCACCTTAATTCTACTTAAATTCAAGTCAGCTCAGTTCAGTTCAGTTCATGTGCAACTTTATCACATATTTAACTTTTTATTTCGAAATAATTTCATGATGATAACTAGGTCATCGTAAAGATCTCAAAACATACTTTCAAATGGCTCCAATATTGACTATGGCTCCGTTTGATTCACATGGATAAAACTGAATCAAACAGAGCCTAATATTATGATTATGATTGATTGACGCACCATATGCTCCTGTAAAATGCCAATGCATAACACATATGACAAAATGGGTCTTGTTTTAAAGTGTGTTTCACGCTCTTTTCATTGGTATAAGATATTTGATTTTTTGAAACATGAAACAAAAGTTATATTGCTCTTAGTGTTTTATTATTTTCAATAATTCACTGCCATAACTTTAAATATTCTATCTTTCCTAAATTCTTTATGATTTATTATTTTATTTATTTTTAAAAAGGTTCGCTTAAGTGGATGCGTCCAATACTGTCAGAAAATGCCTCTAATATATAGATATTATGATTTGAAAATTTGGGCATTTCAAGCTCATATGATATAATATGATAATTGATAACTCATCAAAAGTGCCTTTTCTTGCCTCAAGTTTAGCCAAATTAATATTGTGAATTACTGTGTATTTTCTTATTTTACGTAAAGATGGTTTAAAAAAAATTCTGAACTAAGTAAATCGGTTAATTCCGTTTAAAAAATAAAAAATACTTGTAGTAGATAGGAGATGGAGCATGCTTTGTCCATTCAGAACTCCAAATTTTGAGATCTTCTCAAGTAAAAGAAAGAAAGAAAGAAGAAGAAGAAGAAGAAGAAGAAGAAGGGTACACATATTTAGGTGGAGAATGTTGAGTATAAACTAGATGAACATTGTATATTAGCCTTTCAATCTCAATTACAATTGCTTAATACATATTTGTAAAATTGTCGAAAGAGAGAAAAACACGTGAGATTATTGGGACCTTGGTGGGTGAATGAAACAAACGGACAATATCTCAATTTAGTAACTTTTTTTTTAGGTTGAAAGAAAATATAAAATTAAGAACCCTAAAACAAACTAATGCTCAAGCTCCCTTGACAAAACAAAACAAACAAATAGAAATTATCGGGCTTATTAATTGTCCAAAAAAAAAAACTAATGCTCAAGTTCATATGGTATATCATCATAAAAATAATGCTTGAAATCATTTAAATGGGCTTCTTGCAAGCACAAAGCAATCTTCACTGATCCATCATTCATTGGTCCAGGAAGCATAAGGCAATCACCATCTAAGTCATGAGTACCTGGTCCCATATAGATCTCATTTCCCCATCCAAAATCCAACCCATATATTGGAAGTGTCAACCAACTTATGACCCCGATATTTGGGTTACCATAAAAATGGACCATCGTTACTCTTTATAGCATGGATATCTTGAAAATGAGAAAAATCAGGCAAACTCTTTAAGAACTTAATGTTAGACCACACATACTCATTGTTTACTTTTCTCATTACCTCTCTGATCTTACTACAAGTGTAGCATAAGGGGTTTGTCATAATTTCTCCTGCCGTAGTGGATGCTACAACATCTATAATAGCATTGCCAAAATACTTTGGTGGGAGTGGTGGTTGTAAGCGACATCGTACGTCTACTGAGAACCCTAGCCACATCAGTTTCTCGTTTTGATGCCCACGGGCCTTACAAGCACTTCTCCACACATGAGCCGCGACTACTTCATAACTACTATAAGGTTGTCTATTAAACTGGTCTGAACCCTTGTTAGCAGTCTTCTTAAGACTCTCAACATGCTCTTTTCGTAGTAGTAGTATCTTCGTAATAGTAACTTTCTTCCGTTCCTCCAAATTGTTTTCTTGGCCTATTAATAATGGTGGAGCGCCACACGGAATAAACTTATCACATGGTAAACATTTACGAGCATTTGGAGGTTGGAGAACCATATTATCAATGTAAGGGGGCTCCTCAAGTGGCTCACCACGAGCGAGTCTAGCCCACTCCGTCATGAAATGGAGCGCGCTTTGCCCATCAGCTACTACATGTGATATAGTAACCCCAAGCGAAACACCTCCACAACGAAATAATGTAAGTTGTGCTAGCATCAAAGGCAACTCATCGATTGGCTTATCATAATCCACCCAAAGAATGAGGTTTTTGAATTGATGAGTGTGGGAAGCAAAATCCCCAAAGTGACTCAATTGGCTACTAGACTCAGCCTCATTGAGTTCGACCCCCTGAGAATTGCACAAAAGCTCGAGCCTCCCTCGTTCTATCCACCGAAGACGACCAGCCAAGGGATAAAAGTGGACCAAAACTCGACTTAATGAACGAGACGGAGCAAGCCACTCTTGGGAGGGCTTGTAAAAATAGATTGTTGAGACATGGGTGATCACCCCCGTTTGATTCCACTCGGATAAAGGGAAAATACCCTCCCAAATTGGCTTAGATGATTTTACCATGTAGGAACCTTTTAGGTTTATTGCTGTCATTGCCTCTAATATGATAGAACATATAGATTGCTAAAAACACATAGAAGAAGATAAGTGAGGAAAGACTGCGATAAACCTTGTAGTATGACATGGAGAGAATGCAACAGTGATCTCATATTCTAGCTTTAATACTGGTTGGTTGATTTTTTAGAAAATGAAGTTGTTCATGCATCTCTTAAATTGTAAAATGTTAAGAATTTAGTTTGACATTAAAGGCTCGAAAACTGACTTAGTTAGAACGCATTTGATATCATTTACTGTTCACCATAACCTATATGTGGTTAATAAATAGTGCGTTTATTAGAGTATGTCATACAATTCGGCTACAAACTTGACATGACATTAATTCAACATATATAAGAAATTAATTATTGTATGGAGTTACATATCTCAAGCATATGAAGCATTGACTTAAACATTGAATTTGTAATAATGCTCATTTTCAAAGGGCCAAGAATAATTTTCTTTGAAGTTAAGATTAGTATTGTTGTATACAACATCGATCTTGACATTTTATAGGCCCCGAGAAGAAATATAAATGAGACCTCTGTAATATTAATATTAAAAAAAATAAAAATCACCAGAGTGGGCATTGCCTGTTTTTTTTTTAATCAATTTAAATCAAACAAATTTCAAAGGTCACTAGTATAAGATTAAGTGATCACATCAACGATAGTACCTTTAAAGAAAGAAATTGGGAGTTTAACTCATTATCTTCAAATATGAAAATTCAGATCCTCTACCTTAAAAAAAAAAAATCAAAAATCAGTATTTAAGAGAGATTCAATATGTAGTACAATTTGGCAAGTACTAGTTGATCTACATGAATGGGATACGCGATTAAGCCACTAACTAAACTAACATGAGAAACCAAATTAATATGATCAAACCAGAAATTAATTGAACTAATCTCAAAGCTAGTTAAGAAGCGGCTATTGACCAAATAATACATACTAACAACAAATTCCAAATACAAAAATAAAATAAAATATTAATCATGTAATTAAAGAAAACTACTACTCAGATAGTTGGAGAAGTAAAAATTGTCTATAGATTTCCCCTAATTGCCCAAATTGGTATTCTTAATGACGCCATTTGGACAATTAGGTATACTAAAATACAATGCGTCACTAAGATATATTAAAACCACTTAAATGCATATTCACCTACTAAACCGGAATCTAAGATAATCTTAATATAAACCCGTTCTTTTTTTGCTTTTTAAAATCATTTTCGCCCTTTTATATGTTTTTGGGCTATTTTTTTTTAACATTTTTCCTCCTAATTTTAGCACAAAAAAAAACTGCTAATTTTTCTATCTTTCTCCCTCGATGGCCATTTCCATGGAGAAGGACATAGAGAAAATACTATGAACAGTAGACCAAATATCAAACCTAGTTATCGAACTCGACTCATCCTCAATTTCACCACCTCTCCACCCCCATTTTCTTAGGTGTCACTACAAATGTTTTTATCTTCATGGCCGACCTTATCATCCCCTTTTGTTTCCTCTTCCGTCGATTTGATTCGCGTTGGCTCTTACGGTTTCACCACTCACGCTCTAATGGGTCTCCCACTCTCTCTACTAACTTGAAGCTTGATGTCTCCAATGAACACATAGTTATGGTATTATTTGATTGTCAGTATGTATTGATGGTAAGTAATAATAGGAACATGTCCGCATAAAAAAACTGAAGCCATTCATACCATTGAGTGATTTCTTCTTTTTTTAATGTATGTTTTGGTTGTTGGTGCCCAGAATTGTAGAAATTTTTGATAGTTTTGGGGGTTTTGAAAATACTCATTTGAACAGAGTTTTGTGAATTGTGATATTAGTTGAAAACTTGTGAACTATATATAATCGAATAAGCAGAAGCTATTAAACTGGTTCAAGTTCTGTGCCCATTTTTTGTGGTTCATCGTTTTATTCTGATTGTGAATTTGTGATGTTTTCATCTATGGTTTTGGGTGATTGGTGCCTGGCCAGGATTGTAGATTTTTGATAACTATTAGAATTTCAGAACACCATCTTGATTTTGTTCAATACGTACTACATTGATGCTTTCCCATTTCACACGCAAAACGGAAGAAAAGATAAAAGGAGGTTAAAGTTTCAAAACAACGAACGACTACAATAGAATAAGAGTAGGTGTATGCACTAATAAAGTCGAATAGGAATGACTAGCTTCTTCATCCTTTTTTTCTCATGGAGATTTTAATGTTAATAATGTTCATCATTATTTCAATTAATTGTTCGTTCTCTAGCCTTCAATTTTCAACAAACAGTTCAAATTTTTTTCTATTTCTTCAAATTTTTTTCTATTTCTTGTGTTTCTGGGTCTTTCATTTTATGAGTTGATTCAATTTTTGTTGGGTTACTTCTCCAAATTACAACTTTTTGTACGTCTGTGCTTACATAACAAAATAGTATAAACGACTCGAGCAACAATTATGTGTTGTATTTTTTTAATCTTTTGCTTTTCGTTCTAAAACAAATGTTTTCGCTAGCTAGTTTGTGGGTACTTGCACTTCATTCGTTTACAATAAAACAAGCTGAGTTAATTTAGAAATTAATAATAATTTTTGCACTTCAATTTGTTTTTTTCGTTAAAGGTAAATACAATGAACCAGACTTCACTTTTCCTCTTTTTTTTTTGGGTGCGATTTTCACTTTTCCTCCTTGAAAATCTATCCCGAATTGACCAAATTAGTATATTTAATAATACCTATTGGACAATTAGATATATTAAAAATACAATGCATCACTAAGGTATATTAAAAACCACTTAAGTGCAGATTCACCTACTAAACCGGAATCTAAGAGACTCTTAATTATAAATCTGGGTTTTTTTGCCTTTTTAATATTTTGTAATTTTATTTCTTTTTGGGCTATTTTCTTTTTCCCCTTGTTGACTTCAATTCCCCCAACACTCTCATATTAGGCTTCTTCTCCAATCTCACCTCCACCCACCCCCAAAAATTAAAAATAAATCAAAATGACATTAAGTTCTCATTTGATCATACGTACACTCAATTTGGTGACACGTGTACACACACTTTGAATGGAATTAGAGGCTCTATGTTTTGAGTGCTTGTAAAAAAATTTCACATGTTCTCTTTCTAATGTGTTGGCCAACTGATATAGTGTCCAATAATGTGGTAGGTTATAAATGTAATAGTTGGAAATTTGACCAATTTGCCAAACTTTTTGATCATTTATTTGTGTTCCATGACCTTTCATTATGGATTGATTGTGACTCACCGCTCACAATAGTTTAAGAAGGATTTTTGTTGCAACATTATCAAGGCCAGTGTCAACTAATTAAACCTTATATAGATTTTCACATACAGTATATGCATGCTTCAATTGCATTATGATTTAGTCGGAGTAACCACAGCAACACTGATGCATATGCGCATCAATTACTTATTTATTTAGTTTATTTTATTAGGATTCTTATTTTTGTTTTTAGAAATATTTAATTTTCAGAATTAGATAATTAGGAGTTATAAGTAGATTTTAATTCAGTTTCCTAATTCTAGTTAGGTTAGGACTTTGGAAAGTTTCCTAGTTCTAGTTAGTTTCTTTTTATGCAAGTTAGGTTTCGTTTTCCCTATAAATAGGGCTTGTAGTCTTTTATTTTTCAAAAATTATGTTGATGAGTGATTGAGTTATTCAATTAAAATTTCAGAAGTGAGCTTCTTTGAAGGGACTTGCGAGTTTTCTTTGTTTCTTTAATCTTGCGAGGTTGGAGGGACGCCCAAGACTAATTTCTCTTGGTGTTGCGACTTTAGAGAGGAGTTGTCTTCTTTGTCTTTATTGCTTTATTTCATAAAATTGAAAATCCAAAAAAAATACGCATTAGAGGCTCTATGTTTTGAGTGCTAGTAAAAAAAATTCACATGTTCTCTTTCTAATGTGTTGGCCAACTGATATAGTGTCCAATAATGTGCTAGGTTATAAATGCAATAGTTGGAAATTTGACCAATTTGCCAAACTTTTTGATCATTTATTTGTGTTCTATGACCTTTCATTATGGATTGATTGTGGCTCACCGCTCACAATAGTTTAAGAAGGATTTTTGTTGCAACATTATCAAGGCCAGTGTCAACTAATTAAACCTTGTATAGATTTTCACATACAGTATATGCATGCTTCAATTGCATTATGATTTAGTCGGAGTAACCATAGCAACACGAGGGCCCCATCGATCAGGAAACTTGATTTTGGTATCTACCTAACATAAAGCATGTATGCGCAGTAGATGAGTTCTAGTGTGTCGCTGTGATAATGTAGAGAAACAAACTGAATAGCTATTCTATTTACAAAAACAAGTTCATCGTGACGTATCATTCATTGCTTTGTTATAACACTGGGAAATGAAGCCACCAATCAATGAATATAGAACTCCTAATATCAAGAGACTCCTATTACCTACCCGCACTTACCCTATTAGCCAATAGGGCAAGTAATATTAAAAAATTTACAACACTATGAAAAAGTAAAACAATCGCTACATATTTTAGGGTTAAAAACCAAAAGAAAACATAATTATCAATCCATATATTGCACGCTTACATATTAGTATTTTAAAAAATGAATCTAGGAATAGTAGTTTTACTTTATTAAGTTTTATACAAAAACTTGTATAAGATGGTTTTTTCATAAACTTTGGTAAGACACGGGTCACTTTTTAGTTAAATTAGGGTCACGATGCATATTAAGTGACCATTATAATTCTAAATAGTGACCCCATTTAACCAAGGAGGTGTGGATGAGTGGTAGAGACTCATCCATCATTAACCAATGTCGAGGGTTCAAATCTCGCCTTGGGCATGGTGTAGTTTTAAATTCTTTGGTCAGTTGTCCCCCATTTGAGGTACATACAAGCCAGCACGGGGAAATAGTCACTGTGGTCGACGATGGATACCCTTGATTGTGAACCAAAAAAAATAAAAATTAGTGACTCCATTTTCTAGTGAATTGGTCACATACTAGACTTGGTCCGAGCTTTATAATTGTTTATAAACTAATATTTTTTGAACTCAAAAAGTCAATTGGAATGAAGAATTAGGAGTCAGGAAGTATGAGGTATTACTTTTTTTCTATAAGTATTTTTTTTGTCGGTATATGTATTTTGGTTGTCTCACACGTACACAAAAACATTTATAAGCCAGTTTGTCCGTAATTATGGTGAAACGAAGATCATGTTTAAGTGAATCAAGGATCACATTTTATAATAAATGATACCTATATATTTTTTTGAGTAGAGTGATAGCTATATTTTTAAATAAATAGTGACTTCTTCTTAAAAATAAAATTATTATATATATAAAGGAGGTATTTTCTGGGAGCAATGAGGCGTGCCACGTAGGCGAAATTTTTTTAATAGCGCGCCAGGTAAGCGAGAATGAAGACAAAAAATAACGAGTCTAAAGTGTTTAGGAGTCTTAGCATCCATTAGAGTTTTATGAGGGTTAAAACTGATCGTCGTCATATATTCAAAATCATATATAACATTTTTTATACTTCTAAAAAAATAACAAAAATTGCACCATCAGATTCAGATCGAAAAATACTTCAAAACGAGATGCGTTTACAATATGTTTAGAACATATATAGAGACATTTTTTGGGTAGCGAGAATAAAGACAAACAATAACGAATCTAAAGTGTTTAGGAGTCTTAGCATCCATTAGAGTTTTATGAGGGTTAAAACCGATCGTCGTCATATATTCAAAATCATATATAACGTTTTCTATACTTCTAAAAAAATAACAAAAATTGCACCATCAGATTCAGATTGAAAAATACTTCAAAACGAGATGCGTTTACAATATGTTTAGAACATATAGAAAGACATTTTTTATGTAACAGAGGCATGCCACATCATCAAAGAGCATATTACTATATAAACAAATAAATTAAAGACTTCTATATGAACTAAAAGACTTTAAATCAATAAGAAATTGAAATTAACAATATTATCATAAAAAGAAATAAGAATTAAAACTAACAATATTATTATCATAAAAAGAAAAAAGAAATAAAAAAGCCAAAAAAAGTACACGGATTCTCAATCAGCAAACAATTCTCAATTGTGATATTATCATAATAAAAAGAATTTGAAATGCTTAAATATCTTAATAAACGGCTTAAAAACTAGCATTAAAAAATTAAGCAAAAAGCAACATATAAAACTATATGGTAGTTTTTGAGTAGAATTAAAATACTTGCAATTGTAACTAATGAAATGAAAGGGCTGGCAAATAAGTGGTAGAATATGAGTGGGATACTACTAACAACATTTTCATTGTGTGTTATATATACCGGTTGAATCATAATTAAAAACAAAGGTGGAGTCAATTAATAGTAACATAGTTCATGTAGAACTGTATAAGTAAAAAATAAAAATTTTGAAATTTTACTAACACTATAAGTGATTGATATCCTTCATTCAAAGCATGGAGTATGACATACTTCAAAATTGGTCTAAAGGCATTATAGCCATACATAAGTATACTTCTTAAGATAGCCATCTATTAAACTATGACATAAATCACGGAATTCAATTAGGCTAAAAGCATTATAGCTTATACTATATAAAATTTGAGTTAGGAATTACTTATTAGTTGATAGTGATCGGATGTCATCTATTTCAAAATTTTCGTAGACTTTACATGATTACATCATTGGACATTGAAAAAGTTGACACCTCAAATTAAATATGTTATCAAATCATATTTATTAATTTTACCATACTTAAATAAAAATGTAACTACTAATCATGCACAAGTGAGTGATGATTATGTTAATAGGTAAAGAATATTAGAGAGTAAAACGTATGGAGTTATAATTAAATAAAAAAATCTAACTTTTTTCTTAAACGGTAAAAAGATCTAACTTAAAAATCTTAGTCATCATAATATAAGAGAATTGACCATTAATTAAATAAAAAAAATACCTAAATTAATTTTAAAATAATTATGGTATACACGGGCTTTATAAATAATTATGATATGCACGGAATTTATAAATAATTATGGTATGCACGGGCTTTATTACTCCTTTATATATATGAAGGATATTTTTTTGGGAGTATAGAGGGCGCCACATAGGAATACGGTCGAAGGTAGTATTATATACGAATGTATTAACATGAACCCGTGCATCGCACGGGCTTCAAACTAGTACTAATAATTTCACATCAAATATTTTAAGCATTATATTATTAAATATATTCATAAAATTATTTTACGAGCCAGTGCGAAGCACGGGAAGATGACATGTAGACGCCACATAGTTTTAGTTGTGCGGTATAAAACGAGAATGAGGTATCAATTTTTAGTGTACATATATACCGTTAATGCATAATAAGTTTATTCATTTTTTTTTCTTTAATTAGTGTACATAATTTTATTCTCTATTTAAATTTAGTCCAATCTTATTACAAAATTTCAAGAATTAGCATGCATTCTATGGATAGAAATCTTTCCAAAAATAAATTAAAATGTATTTTATCAATAATATTAATAATTTCACTTAAAATATTTAAGTATTTTATTATTAATAACATTCATAATTATTTTACGAGCCTTCGCACGGGGATAAAACTTTTTTTTTTTTTTTTCTGGAGTTAAGAAATAGAGGTGACGCTAGGATCCCCTCCTCTCGAGGGTGACACCTAGCCTATCTTCCAAAAGGATGTTATGCAGTTCCGCAGACATTGATTCATTCCAAATAATATCACCTTGTATGGCATGCCCAATATTAGTGCACCAATCTGCTGCTCTATTACCTTCTCGAAAAATGTGGTTGACTATAAAAGGCGGACAACCAGCAAGGAATCGACGAGCATCAATTACGATATTGAAAATGGTCCAAGGAATAGTAATCTCTCCTTTCTTTGCTTGAACGACAATGAGATTGTCTCCTTCCACCTGAATATACTTATAGCCAGCTTCAACCGCTGCGCGGATTCCATTACGCATGGCAGTAGCTTCAGCTACTAAGATTGAGGTGGTTCCAAGATTCGTCATACCTGCTTGCAAGAGTTTCCCATACGCATCCCTAATAATGTATCCTGCCGCAGCACCATATCGCTTGAGCTATCCATCAAAATTAACTTTGACGTAGTTAAGTGGCGGCGTTTTCCATCTGACTAATTCTTTAACCCGTAAGCGTGGATTCTTTATCTTATTTTTATCTATATCGTCAATCAAAACCATTTCTTGTCTGGAAGACCATTCTTTGAAGCAACTGAGTGCACGGAAGAAGCACTTGGTTGGATTCGGTTCAACCATGTTAAAGATTTTCTCATTTCTATCTTTCCAAAGGCTCCACAAAATGTAAGCGCACTTGATAATATCATCAGAGTTTAGATAGAGGTTGTTCTTCGAGGACTGCAACCATTGAATAATGCTCAAGTTGGGTCCGTCAAAATTAATCCATCCCTTATCCTGTGCCTTCTGCCATGTACGCGATGCTATTGGGCAGTAGGCAAAAAGATGGTCTTGTGTTTCCTCTCCATTACCACAAAGAGGACATTCTGTTGAAATTTGTATACCTCTTCTAATAAGAGCAGTACGAGTAGGGAAAGCATGAGGAAAAAGTTGCCACAGGAAAATTATAACTTTTGGGTTAATGTCGAGCTTCCATATCCATTTAAAGGCTCATCCATTCTTGGTGTCTAGATCTAAGTCATGTGCCAACCAAGTTGCTGTTTTAGTGGAGAAAATACCATTTCCTGTAAGCCCCCAACAAAGTTCGTCCTCAATTTCATGAACAGGAATAGTGATCCCCATTATTAGCCTAATGATCCGATTAGGGAGGAATCGAGAAAGTTCTAAGGAGTCCCAGTTTCTTGTAGTAGTTATAAAGCCGCTAACTTTACATTGAGGATTTACAATTCGATCCTCTGATAGTTTTAGTAGTTCAGCAATAGATTTTTGATGGCACCATTGGTCGAACCAGAAGCTAATTTTCTTACCGTCGCCAAGTTTCCATCTCAAACCTTTGCGTAATATGGTCCGACTCTTGAGAATGTTCTTCCATGCCCATGAATGAGAACTTTCAGGCTTGCAGTCTAGGAGACCACAATGTTTCATATATTTAACTTTGACTATCTTAACCCAAATGTTGTCTGGTTCTGAAAGAACTTTCCATACTAATTTGCAAATAAAAGCCTTATTAGTAGCCCCTATTTTGCGAAGGCCAAGTCCTCCTGCTGATTTGGGCTTGCATATTGTATCCCATGCTATCATAGGTACCCTTTACCATTGTTGCCTTTCTTCCAAAAGAAATTTCTGTTAATTTTGTCGAGCTCGTCTGTGACCTTAGAGGGTAATTGAAAACATTGCATCGTATGTGACGGTATGGATTCTAGATTGATTGGATGAGAACTGTTCTTCCAGCTCTGGAGAGGGAGTTAGCTGCCCAAGCACTCATTCTGTTACCCGCTTTCGCAATAATTTCCTGAAACATGGAGGGATCGAGTTTTTCCTGGAAGATTGGACAACCCAGGTATTTGCCAAGGCTATTTTGTTGTGGTATGTTAAAGAAGGATGCTACCATTTGCTTAGTATTATCCGTAACTGCTTTTGAGAAAACGATGGCTGATTTGTGATAGTTGACGAGTTATCCCGATTGCATGCAAAATTGGTCTAATAAATTCTTAACAATAGTGCATGAATCCATACTTGCTTTTCATAAGAGAAGACTATCATCTGCAAACATAAGGCAAGGGAGAAAGGGAGCCCGACTATCAATTTTAATACCTAATCCCGACTTCCTATCACTAGATTTAGCAATTATTCTGTTAATTAAGACGTCCATGCAAAGGATGAAAAGGTAAGGGGATAAAGGGTCCCCTTGTCTTAAACCTCTTGAGGGTAAGAAAGGAGGTTGGGCTTCATCATTGATAAGAATAGAATATGAGACAGTGGTAACACATTGTCGTACCCAGTTGATCCATTTTTCGTGGAAACCCAATTTTCGGAGGCACTGGAATAAAAAATCTCACTCTAATCTATCATAGGCTTTTTCCATGTCAAGTTTGAGGGCCATCCACCCTTTTTTCGTTTTTGAGTTCTTGAACGTGTTCATAACTTCTTGTGCGAGAAGGATATTGTCATGGATTGACCTTCCTGGGATGAAGGCACCCTGGAATGGACTTACTATGGAGTCTAGTAAAGGCCTAAGTCGATTGACTAGGATCTTAGAAATAATTTTAACTAGAGAGTTGCAGAGACTAATTGGTCGGAAGTGATTAGTCGAAACTGGGTCGGAAATCTTAGGAATAAGGCCAATGAATGTATGATTTATTTCTTTTAACAATTTTCCATGATGGAAAAAAACTTTGACCGCATTACATAAATCTAGCCCAATGATATCCCAATAATGTTGAAAGAATCCAGCACCAAAGCCATCCCGCCCAGGAGACTTATGGGGATTCATTTGAAAGATAGCTTATTTGATTTCTTCATTGGAGACGGGGCCAATGAGAGCACTATTGTCAGCATCCGAAATTCGTTTTTGAACGTCATCTAGAGGAGGTGGACTTCTATTACCGACTTCTGATGTTAGTCTTTTCTTAAAGTTCTTGTTGAAGTGGTCTTTTACAAGTTTAGAATCTTCTAGCCAAGCTCCCGTCTCATCTCTTATGTGGAATATATTTCTTTTTTTCCTTGCTCTGTGGAATTTCTGAAAGTATGAAGAGTTTCTATCTCCATCAACTAACCATTTTTTCTTGGCTAATTGATTCCAATACTTCTGATTGAAAAGCAAAAGTTTTTCTCGTTGGACGATAAGTCGATCATACATCTGTCGATGATTATTGTTAAGGGGGTTCGTAAGAATAGCATGTTCTGCCGCCTTGAGTTTTTCATAATTAGATAGAAGTTTTGCATGATTGTTTCCAAAGTACTTGGTGCTCCATTTTTTAAATTCGCTCTTAGCTAACTTTAACTTTTTGACTATATTGTACGTTCTACAACCGGAAATATTCTGTTTCCATACATCTGCTACTATTCTAGATGAATCCTTATTCGTTGTCTAAAATGACTGAAAGCGAAACGGTCTCCCTTTAAGTCTTTCCAATGGATGAGTATCCATGCACATGGGGGCATGGTCTGAGCAAGTGAACTGTCCATGGAACACCATACTATTGGGGTAGGTATAAAGGAAATCATTACGACCAAGAGATCTATCTAGACGTTCAAGAACAGTTTGTCCGTTAATCATTCTCTTCCAAGTGAAAGGATAACCCGAGTAAGGAATAGTTTCAAAATTAAGTTGGCTGCATAACAAGTTGATTCTTTCGAATCTAGAGGGGTGGGGTTGAGACCCACCACATTTGTCATCTTGAGAGTTGAGTTCATTAAAGTCACCTATCATACACCAAGGAAGTGAGGTGAGGCTATTGAGCATGTGAAGTTCATCCCAAAATTGGTCCTTTTCACTCTCCCTTGCTGGAGCATAAACCCCTGTAATGACTGATTTTTTGTTAGTTTTATGATCGTGAACCTCAAGCGAGATAAATCTGTTATGTTTAAGAACCACATTAGCATTAATGGACGAGTTGTTCCATAAAACCCATATTCCACCTGAATGATTAACAGGATCAACATAATCGAAATAGTCAAACCCCAATCTTCTAATTAGACGATCATAATTAGAGGAGTTGGCCATAGTTTCGAGAACAAAAAGAATGTCTGGATTAAATGTTTTCCTAAGAAAAAGTAATTTGCCACTAGCTTGAGGTTTTTTGGCCCCTTGAATATTCCAACAGAGGATTTTCATTTAAAACACGTAAATGTGGAGATGGCATTCGTCATTTGTTCATCAAAGATATATCGAAAAGTAACAATCCTTCTCAGCCAAATGCATGGCCTGGAGGAGCACAAAAAAAGAAGAGGGAAACTGACAAGAACCCAGACGTGATTAATGTCAGGGAGTAGTGTTCGTTTAACTCTGTATGCTAAAAGAATGTGAGCATGAGACATGTCAGAGTACAAAATCAAGGAAATACAAGGATAATTACTCACAACATAAAATGCAGAAAGATGCTCAAAACACGAGGATCGTGAAGGATATGGAAAAAGGGAATTTTTTGGCGAGCAAGTTTCAGTTATCGTGCGTAAAAAGAGTAAGCAATGGTGGTTTACAATTAGCAGTATGAGCATGTTCCCCTCTAAAACGTAATAATATTGAGTCAATAACCACCATTGCTGAAAAGAAGATAACCTACAACATAGTAGTATAACTATGCAGCATCTTGTCAAAGATAATGTAGAAATAATAATTGATTTTAGCCAAACAGCTAGCGAGAAGATTAATAGCAGATCAACATTATGGCAACAAAAGGAAATGCTTACAAAGTCAGCCATCTTTGAAAAATCTAAAACAACTAGTCTATGATACCAAGTACAATCAAGTGAAGAGCTTGGTAGAGTAAAATTCAGGACCCATTTTTGCTGGTCACCATTTCTGTACGATCTCCACTTAAGGAGAATCATTGGCTCAGGACCATTAGAAATGCGACAGCAAAGTATGAGTGACAATACAAAAGGGTACGCAGTAGAGAAGAATGCAGGGATAAGAGTTAATTCAACCGACAATTTCAGAAGTAAATCTCGTGAGGCAGTAGCTAACAGATTACATAACTCATGATAGTTCCAGCAAGTATAAGGCACCCATGGGAGGGAACACTCACTCCACCAAAGGTAATCTCTCAAAAGCTTTAAAACCCTTACAAAAATAAACCTGTGGTGACGGGCAACCAAAAGGAAGGCAGGGAAACCTGCAACAAAAAAACAAGCTTTTGGACAACTTAGACACTTATGGGGCAGTTCATATCTCAACAACATCCAAGTAGTACAAACACAAATAAAAAGCCTTAATATTGTGTCGTAAGGTAATATGTTCGCTTGCCAGATAGACCAATTAATGGGGAACGACATGGACCAAACAATCCAAACCCAGGGAAGAGATGCAATATAGTCATAGAAAATAGATAGCCACTGGGAACAAACAGTGGTTGGGAAACATGGTGAGCTGAGCATGAAACCAAAGGTGGTATCCATAGTAGGAAATATCAAGAAGATCCTGATCTCAGTACAATAGTTAAATGGTGGAACAAATTGAGCATGATAAATATCCTGTAAATAAGGACATGTAGACCAATTGTCCCAAAGAGAGAGACATTCCAAGATCAGATTGCTATTATGGTTCAAAGGATACACATGGCACACCACCAAGTGATCCACAAAGGATATAGTTTGCATAATTAATAATCTAATGCAAAGAAATCTTGCTGTCATATAAGAGTAACTAGCTCCATTAGAGCGACCATGACTATTATGATGTGTTTGACGCTTAAAAGGATTGGAGGGTAAGACACCATAGAGAAGAGTGATTGAAGTGGGAACTAAGCATGAAACAAAGGGGTATGGATAAACAATAAGAACAACCCAAAGGTAACCCACAAACCAACCAAGAGCCAACTTTCTCGCAAGAGATGTAAACGAGAGAGAGGGGCTTAATTGGCACAAAGAGGAGCCAAACCGCCAGATAAACCCAAAGAACAAAGCTAGATTCCACTTAAGTTTTAAAAGGCAATTGAGAGAAGCATAACTACTAAGAGCAAGGCCCAGCCAATTAACTACCATATAGAAAAAGACAGGGGAATTAACGATACCGGCAAATCGGCTCAGCCTAGGAGTCTCAACAAACTTCTCCAAAACTTCAGTTCTGAGCTCCGTATAAGTGTGGCTATGGCTGAATTCAATTGTTTTAATTGCAATCAAATCAGGCCATAATTCCTGCTTGCAAAATTTCGAACCAAGAACTGAATACTCATAAAGGCTCACAGAGAGTCGAAACTTCAGAGGATCAAAGGGGCTTTGAAAAACTCCTATCAACAAATGGTTTAAGCAATAACTTCCGGCAATTGTTGTGAGAGCAACAATAAGTTGTAAATCATGGACCCGAGACTTTCTTCTTGAAAAACCCAGGATCACAAGCAAAGATTTCGAACCCAAGTCGGCTATACGCAGAGAAGAATGGTCACGCTCTTTGAGCTTGATTTCTTTATCTTTGGTATTTAGTGAGAGATCGAATGGTCGATGGCTTCTAGGCCTTTGGATTGATCGGGAAAGATGGCTACAACATGCAAAATGGTGAGTTAGCGGCGGTGAGGGGCTAAGGTTAGGGCTGGGGTCGGGGGGCTTCTTTTTCTTTTGGTGCTTCATTTTTCTGTGCAAAAATTCACCCCTAAGTGGCCCTCTTGCTACCGGGGACACATACTTGTGGGGACTCTCTTTCTCTCTCCTCTTTTTTTAGGTAGAGAGTAGAGTGCACGGGGATAAAACCTAGTAAAATAAATAGTGACTCCATTTAGATGTGATTTGGTATGAGTTTTTGTGAAAATTGTGAAAATAAAATTGGGATGAGACGCTGCGTATTGAGACATCCGTGACCTCGGATTAAATCATCAATCAGTAGAAAGACGGTTTTCATCACTAAGTAAAAACTAAAAACCCTAACATAACTCCTCTCTCGGATTCATTTTCCTCAATCTCTCTCTCTCTCTCTCCTCAGTTCACTCAATCTCCTCAGCCCTGTTCTCCGCCACAACCTCGCCGTAAAAGCGACGCGATTTCGGAGGAGAGAGAAAAACAGAGAAAGAGAAAAAAAAAACCAATCGCCAAGATGAACGGTGAAGTTTCGCTTCTCTTCCTTTTTGTATAATTCTTTAATCCAATTTAATATATTTTCATTGCCTTTACCTTTTTCTCTTCAATCAATCAATCAATTTCCAAGGGAAACAATCAGATTTGTCTTTGATTTGATGATTAGGGTTTTACTAATTAGGGGTTTGTATTGGTTTGCAGACATTGAGGCAGAGATTCGTGCTTTGCAGCTCGACATATCTGGTAATTCACCAATAGTTATAGTCATACTCAATGTTTTTCTTTGTTGGGTTTTGATTTAGGTTTTATGGGTATTTGAATTTTACTAATTTTTATACGTTTGTGGTGGAGCAGAAGATAAGGAGATGGCTGCTGGTGAGGACTTGAACATGCAGGAAGTTGATAATGGGGAAAAAATGGTGGAAGGTATGTTCAGATGATACTAAAATATAGTTATTTTTGTATTTTCTAATTGCTAGAATGCTAATATGCAAAAAGGAGATCATGAATCTTTTAATATTTATAAATTAATAATCAACAGGGTTTATGATCTAAGCAACATCATTTGTCTATTCTATTTATCACAGTATATGCAATTGAGTTGTTACTATTAAATGGATCATTACCAAAATCTTAGTTGTCAATTATATGTACCAGAAAAAATTGCTATTATATGGATTTTTTTCTTCTTTTTTGACTTAACATCCAGGAAACCAACTGTTGTAGGAAAATTTAGAATTATCAACCTTGGTGATACTTGCAGCAGTGTACATTTGACTTGCTTCTGTTTCGTTTATATATGATTTGGGTGTGAAGTCTTAGTTTTGAGCATTTGGCATTTTTGTTATCTTCAGATACAAAAGAGCCCGGTACAGATGCTCATTCAGAACACGCAGAGCCAGAACCAAGAGGTTTGGATTGTTAATTTATTGATGAAAATGTTGCTGATGATATGATATCATCTCTTTAGGATCAGTATTTTTTTGGGTGTGTGTGTTTTGTCAGATGTATGCAGCGGGTTAACTATAGAGGCGTTGAATGGCCTTCTACGTGTATAATTTTTTCAATTAATTTTAGACAGCTGATTAATCTATTAGGCTGACTAGTGAATACTTTTCAGAAGATGAGATGGAAGAGCCAGTCCATGAAGAGAAAAAAGCGGTGGATTCTACAGAAGAAGATAAGAAGAGGAAACGTCACTTGAATGCTGTATTTATTGGACATGTCGGTGAGTTGACCTGTTTTTGGTTACCATATCTCTGGTTGTGGAGGTTGCCTATTTCAATCATCGGTGAAACTTATTCTTTCACTGCCTGGAAATTTTCAACTTTGTGGTTGGCATTTTGCATTATTATGTGCGTGTATATATGTGACTGCCATGGTTCTCTTGCTTTTTACTGCCTCTTTGCCGTTGTTCTGCTTGTCTTCTTTCCCTGTGAGGCGGTGTGAGATGTAGAGAAAACACACTATTGCACATATCTTCTGTTTCCTTTATGCAGTAAAGCCAGTAATGCACCTGTTTGTTTTGAATGATGAACCATGTGAAAAACGTTCTCTATTTTACAAGAAAGTGACCTTTGCACTGAGGTGGTGTTTACTTGGGTGCAATGGTGATTACAAGGTAATGCACCATTTTATGGAGTAGAGTGGGGTGAAAAAGGAAGGATGGGGAAGAGAGAGATTGGAAATGTTGTATTGATTACATCATACAATGTAATCATCTTTACATGGGTTAAAGTTGTGATTACTTAAGATGGTGTAATAATTCCCACTCTTACCATCTCTCTCCTCTCCCTCTTCCGTTTTCCACCCCACCTTTACTCTATGAAATGGTGCATTACCTTGTAATCACCATTGCATCCAAGTAAACGAGCCCATAGTGTAATAATTTGCTTTTTTGTTCTATTTTAAGGAGAACATAATGACTAATAGAAAGGTGAAAACCAGAAGGAGATTGAACTGCCTTGCAGGAGTGAGAATCTCAACTCTTCTGGCAAGTTGAGTGCTTATCCTGCAGGATATTTCTTACCTGCAGGTGAGTAATGTGTACTGCATATAGATCCCTTGCGTACTGAGATTATATGACCCAGCCTTGCTCATGCATTGTGCTTTAGTTTCCAACTCATTAATATTTTACTTGCACCATTTTGAACACCGTTGCTGATCTCAATCACGCCTTTTTGTCATAGAGTTACGCCTTTTATAATAGAGTAACTCGCTTTGTTAAGATCTGTCTAGATTAAATGACTATGCCAGTAGTATATAGTAGAAGGTCATCTCAGTGCTCCTTGAGCTGCTTTTTTGGTTTTAGAGGTGGCACAAAACTGATAGGAATTAAACCTTCATATTCACCTTTGGTGGACAGGACGATACTCTTAACCACCTGCAAAGGAAACAAAGGTACTGAACCACTTGGGACATATTCAGTGCCTTGCAAGCTCCAGCATCTTGACATGTTTCTTGATATGTCCCAAAATCAATGTCTACCGTGATTTTAGATGTATTGTCCCCTTTATTTCTGCGTATTCACAGAAATGTAATACATTTTGGCTATCTGCCGCTGTTTGATGGTGGTGTGATTGGTGATTTTGCACATGTTAGTACCATTTTCTTTGTTAAGTGCATGGTGCGTTTGCTGTTTTATTGCACATGTTAGTACCGTTTTCTTTGTTAAGTGCATGTTGTGTTTGCTGTTTTATTAGTCTACCTTGGCACCCGTCACCTGTGTATCAACTAGCAGTGTAATGCACAGCTATGTAATGTGTATGTGGATCAATTTTGAGAAGGATCATGCTCTTTTCAAGTGCGCTTGATACAATCTGCTCTGCTTAGTGGTGCAATTTAACATCCCCCCACCCCCTAAAAAAATGTTATGTACAACACAAGGAACAAAGGAAGCACGTACATGGCGCTCAGCCTGGGTTTTCCGTGTCCGTGTTTCCCGTCTCTAAGTTCCCGTTTTCGTGCTTCTTGCATATTATAATTTTTGAGAAATTGCGTTCCCTGTGTTCGCGTTTCCCTTGTCCGCTTTTGCCGTGTCCGCATTCCCGTTCCGTGCAACCTTGGTGCAACGTATTCCGCTACCCAGTGGTAAATATAAGAGGTTGGTAAGGGATTGATATTCTGTGTCGTTGGATTGGGTTTAGGAATGTTATCACTTATTACTAGGCTTGGTAAAATCTTGTGGATGTGAACTTCATCATATAGTGGGTTGGTCTGTCATTGTTTTTGAGTTTCTTGTTAGATAATTTTTTGCATGATAAGCTGTTGTTGTTTGCAGATGCTGGTAAGTCAACAACAGGTGGCCAAATACTTGTGCTCAGTGGACAGGTAGATGAACGTACTATCCAAAAGTATGAGAAAGAAGCCAAGGATAAAAGTAGAGAGAGCTGGTAAGTCACCAACAGTTGGCCGTATACTTTCCCTTATGCTATCTATGTGTATAAAGCAACAAGCAACTTGCAAGAAACCAAGCTTATACCTGTTAAACAATATGAGCTGCATGTGTTGTTGTTTGGATGATCCGATGAGCCATGAAGGAAATCGCTCAGTTTGAGAAAAATGTTATTAATTTGCATTTGCCTAAACTGTTTATGTTTTTTTACATGTAAAATCTTCTCATTCAAGATGTTTACAGTTTTGATATTCTGACAACGTGGTTGTTGATAAATGTGTTTGTATTTTCAATTTTGGAACTGCGCACCACACTGTATTTTTGGTGCATCCGTAGTGATTTCATGTTCATTTGTTATTTGCTCCTCAAATCCAGTGGATGTATATTGTTAAAAGCATACAACGTTTAAATAGATAATGACCGACATTGTGATTGTGTGGTAGGTACATGGCATATATTATGGATACTAATGAAGAAGAGCGTGTTAAGGTACGCGTCTTGAATTATAGATTGTGAACTTGTATAAGTTGCAGTAATAACCGTCCCTGAACAGTCTTTATCATTTTAAAGCATTGGCCATAGTTTGCACTGACACATTCACAATTTTATGACTGATGGCAGGGTAAAACTGTTGAAGTTGGTAGAGCTCGTTTTGAAACAGAATCAACCAGATTTACCATTTTGGACGCACCGGTAACTTAACCTGCTCTTTATGTGTTTGAATTTGTCCTTCAAACCCGTGGTTTTCTGTCTTGATAGTATCTTAGAGAACTAATTTTTGTTCTGATGTTTATTTTCTGGTTTCCTAAAACGAATAATATGTTGTCATTGTGGTGTTTCCTTGGTACAAGATGAGTTATTATTATACTTAGCTGGATTGTCAAATCAGATGGCTCGTTTTGTTCGCTAGCAAATTTTGAAGAAATATGCTGTATTCTGAGTATGATTTCTCTTTACTGATGGCTGAAGTTGATGAACAACTAAAGTAGCATAAGTGTTACGTGTTAGCTGAGATGCTGTCATCTCTGCTAATTTCATCCAGAAATAATTACTAGAAACGTGATGTAGTTGAAGGTTTTATGTGCTCTTTGAGAAATATATTTACCATTTATCTTGTTTGTGCATGTCCTGTGCTATGAGCAATTGTTTTTGCACGTTGGTTATCATAGTATCCATTCATTCTTCTTTCTCAATTGAACAGGGTCATAAAAGCTATGTACCCAATATGATCAGTGGAGCATCACAAGCTGACATAGGTGTTCTGGTAAACAATGGACTCTTTTCTGTTTCTCTATTTCGCTGCAGGACCTATGAGGTCTGATCTCTCATTCTCTCCCTTTCCTTTGTTTTCCTTCCACATGCAATTGTAGGTCATTTCTGCTCGGAAGGGGGAGTTTGAAACTGGATATGAAAAAGGTGGACAGACTCGTGAACATGTCATGCTTGCAAAGACCCTGGGTGTTTCCAAGCTCTTAGTGGTGGTTAACAAAATGGATGAGCCTACCGTCAACTGGTCAAAAGAAAGGTTTTGAATCTTTATTTGATTCTTTAAAGCCTTGTCTCATATCATGCTTGCATGTGAGGTTCGTGTTGCACGAGCAGAGACGTGTTTGTCTGTTTGTTCTTAGAGATGTGTTTTCCTTTCCAGGTATGATGAAATTGAGTCAAAGATGATCCCATTTCTGAAGGCCTCAGGCTACAATGTTAAAAAAGGTAATGAACCCTAGTGTTTTTTTTGCTGTTGAATGCCTTAAGTGATATTTGGTCTGTTTATTTGAATTGATGTTATCTGCATTAATGTTTGACTTCTTGGTGTTCTGCTCGACCATTTGCAGACGTCCAGTTTCTTCCAATATCAGGTCTGTTTGGCTCAAACATCAAAACAAGAATGGAAAAAAGTGTGTGCCCATGGTGGAATGGTCCATGCCTTTTCGAGACATTGGATTCTGTTGAGGTCCCTGAACGAGACCCTAAAGGCGCTTTCAGGTTTGTGATGATGTTATCTTATTATTCCCTCCCTTCCTTCCCAGTTTCTTGAACTTCAACGTTCCCAACAGGGATTTGCAATTCATGTTTTTTTTTTCTGCTGTGAAAAGAGTTATGTTCTGATTTCTACATCTTCTTTTGAGCTTGCATCCTTTATTTAGCTGAGGTTAATTTGAAATGCCTATTGGGATAACAATTGCCTTTCTTTTTCCTGCACATTGGTGCATCTGTGAGGCTTGGCCTGCACATTGGTGCATCTGTGAGGCTTGGCTGAGATGCATGCTTGTGCATTGCTACAAGAGTCCGTCTAAAGTTGGCTATGTGATGCCTGTACAATGTTACATGAGACTGAATAACATCGGTTATATGGCCGCTTCTTTAAATGGTTCCCATCTGGTTTTGTTTGAGGAGCGGGAGTTGATAGTTCAAATATCAAATCTTTATTGAATGAATCTTGCTTATTTGGAAGTTGGTAAAGGCTGCTTGTTTTGCATCACGTGTTTAAATATATTGTGGTTGTGGGAGGATGAGATGCTCTTCTGTTGAAGATTTATTTTCCACATTGCCAGATTGCTTATTGGAAATGAAAATTGATCTTTCAAACCATATAGGTATCAGAAAACATTGCGGCAAGCGACAATGTACTAAAAGTTGTTTCACATACCCCAAACGTCCTTGTTGTTAGGTCTTTGGTGAAAATCTATTCTTATTTTTGAACATTTATTACCCATTTTTCTGTTTATAATTTTAATTCTCATGTATAGATGTTCGTAGAAAGAGAAATATAGCAATTAAATAAAGTGTTATAGAAAGAGTCATGGTAATATGGAGAAATAAGGATGACATATCAGAGTCAAAAAAATGAATTGACAATTGAGAATCCGAAAGCCTGAGAAGGAGAAGTAGAAACAAAATCATTGACCTTCTCAAAAAAAGGGGCAAAAGAATTAGTAAAAAGCATTTTGGAATGATTAAAATTGGTAGGAAAGTGTTTTGAGTTTGAATTTTCCCGGACAGGGAATTATGGGTGTATACCGTATATATGTGAGTGTGAAAAACCTAGGTGTCTCTGGATCGTTTTACTTTTATTTGGATATTGTTGTAGATTTCTATCTGACAATTCCGCCAAAGTTTATCGTTCTATATATTTGTAAATGACTTGGGATTCGTGTGCATCCTTGGCTTCTAATTTGTGAGATTTAATTTGTAGAATGCCCATTATTGACAAATTCAAGGACATGGGGACAACTGTTATGGGCAAAATTGAGTCTGGTACTGTACGCGAGGGTGATTCATTATGTGTCATGCCAAACAAGGTTGCTTCTTGAATCTCTTTGCAATACAAAGCATCCCTGGACTTGATATTACTCTATGTGGGATAACTAAGGGTCTAACAAAATCTGCAGGTTCAGGTGAAGGTTCTTGCCATATTCATAGATGAAGATAAAGTTAAATATGCGGAGCCTGGTGAAAATTTACGAGTTAGATTGTCTGGGATTGAAGAAGAAGATATATTGTCTGGTTTTGTCTTGTCAAGCATTTGTAAGTATATCATGATAGTTTGATGACCGAGCTGTTAATTTGTTAGAATTTGGTCCAGTAGTCTATAGTTGCTGCATATTCTTATGATCAAAGATGAAAGGGCTTGACGGTAAAGACGTCCAGGCTGAAATGAGAGGGGCTGGTTTCAATTGTCTGTCTTGTCAAGTTTAATGAAGAAGACTTGGACTTTTCATCAAAAAAGTTGTGTGAAATGGACTGCAACACAGTGTTTGTATAGAGTTGACCTGTAAGAATTACTAGAAAATTTATGGGGTGAAAAAACCTGCAAATGAAGGTAGTGAGTTAAGTTTTGAATCTATCAACTTTGAGTTAATGGGTAATAATTTTCAATCTTATGTCGACTTTGAGGAGTGTATTATCAAAACGTGGTTCCTAGTCGATCCCTTCTGTGTCTTGTGCGTTGCTGGCCTAGTCTAATTTTATCCTTCTTGGTTTTGTTCTCTTGTTTTACTGGGAGAGGGGGATGGGTGGGTGGTGCAGGCATTACTTGAGGTTAGGGTTGAGTATTTTGTGTCAATGTCAACAATGCAAATGTCGTGTAGCATTACAGAGGAAATGGAGATTTAAGTTTTTTGGTGTCTTCTTATTCTTGATGATGTGCATGATACATGATTGTGTTTGCTTTTTAGATCTGATATAAATTTTTGTTTTTCCCTTCTAATAATAAATTGATCTTCTATTCACCCCTAATCTTCCAATTTATTTAAGCCTTTGGCATCTGATTATTTTTTAACTTGTGTAGCCAAGCCGATTGCAGCTGGTTTTGAGTTCATTGCACAGTTGCAGATCCTTGAATTGCTGGAAAACGTATGTCTGAATTTTTCTGTGAGAAGTTTTCTCTTCAAGTTCTATGGCTAGTAATTGGTGTGGGTGCTTGCACTTGTTGTAACTTGCAAGTGATCTCTTAATGTGATTTTTTACAATATTTGCTGCTGTGTAGGCTATTTTTACTGCTGGTTATAAAGCAGTGTTGCATATACATGCTGTTGTTGAGGAATGCGAGATTGTGGAGCTGATACATCAGATTGATCCAAAGACAAAGAAGCCAATGAAAAAGAAAGTTCTATTTGTCAAGAATAATGCTGTTGTGAAGTGCCGTATCCAGGTTTTCTTTTCCTATTCAATTATTATTTTTACGTAATTGCCACTTTAAAAAGCCCCCCCCCCCCCCAATTTTTGTGTTCTTCATTCATCCGTCTAGCTGCTGAATAATATGCTTTGTCGCGTTTGAAGGGTGGTTGTTTCTGTTATACCCAACTTTGGTTAGACATCCGGGGAAGGTGGTTCCAGCACATTTTGATGGGTGAACGGAATCACCTGCTTTGCACAATCGAATCCACTCATCAACAAAAATATTGACCAGCCTTCATTAAATAGATGTTAGCGACACTATGTTGCTAGTAAAGGTGATAGGACCCTGAGTCCTTACTGTGTAATGCCTCCTATCTGCTCCATCTTGGCCAGATTTCCACCTAAATAGTGGATGAAGAATGTTCCTTAAACGACTTGAATGATGTGATATAATGCCGCTGTTGACTTGGCCGTTTAAAAGTTTCTAGCTGTCTTGGTGGGTGGCTGAGAAGGTTTCAGGGGTAGGAGGAAGAAAATGATGGCAGAGGACTTTTTGTCCTCTCAATGTATTTGCTCTCTATCTTCATTATCAGTAAAACTTTTCTTTGTCAAAAAAAAAAAGAAAGGAAGAAAATGATGGCAAAACAGGAGACGGAATGCGCCACAGATAGTAAGTAGGGTTTAGGGAATTTGCGAAGGCTAAAATGCCATATTGGTTGGGGTTGGAGGGATGAACAGGTGTTGGTGATTCAAGGGTAAAGGGACCCCTAGTAGCATTGTCTTGTAGTATTATTGGGGGGATAAATGGGAAGGTTGCTGTCTCCTGAGGGCATGATGTCGTGTGTGATGGAGCTTGAGTGAAAAACAGAATTGTATGTCCTTGCTCTGACATACATTCTCCTTTCTTCACTTCAATTTAGGGAAGTCGACAATGTATTGGCGTCCACGTTAAACTTGTGACAGATAGGCTCTTTATGTCTTGCTATTCCACTCATCCTTCGTTCCAAAGGAGATTGAATCTTCATATAATGGGGGATCTCCAATTTTAAAATTTCAAGGCACATTCTATCTGTTTGCAATGTAGCTAAATTAATTTCAAATGTCTTTGTAGGTGAACAACCTAATATGTGTCGAGCAGTTTTCGGCGTTTCCCCAGCTTGGAAGGTTTACTCTTCGAACTGAAGGTGATGACACTGTGGCCTCACCCAGTGCCAAACTTGCTACATTTCTCTATGCTTTTGTGTCTTAATATTTTCAATTATGGATTTCAGGGAAAACTGTTGCAGTGGGTAAAGTTATTGAGCTTTGCTCTGGCAGTGCTAGTGCTTGAAGCAATATTTGTATGCTAGGTAAGCTGAATCTTTAAAAATTGAGTTTGACTCAGAAGTTGGAGACTCATTGTTCATAATATGAATATTCTGTTCTTTGAGAGTTATAATGAGCCTTCTATCAGGCTCTTAAGATTTGTCATGGCAGTGAACGCAAACATGCTATCTAATAAGGCTGCTGAGTTTCATGAAACACACTTGAATCGAATAAGGCTACACTGATTGGGTTAAGGGCATCATCCCAGCCTTGAACTTGGCTGTTTTATTGAATTGAACTTGATTATAGCTTAGATAACTCTATTAAATAAATAGGTTGTTGTTTTCCCTGTGGTGCTTAGTAGGAGTTCATTGGCGATTGGTATTTGATTTCTCATAATGTCAAAGCCCTTTTAAGGTGGTGTGTAGGTTTGGAAGATGCCAAGATGGACATCATGAAAGGCCTAACAAACATGAACCACGAGTTTGGTTTTTTTTCCTTCTGATGGGAATCTCTTGATTATCTTGTATGTTTTTCTCTAAAGAACATCTTACATTGGCATGCTTTGTGTGTAGGTGCTTGTAGGGTGCAATAAAGATGATCATGATGTTACCATGCATAATGACATGGCTCTTACCCATTCTGTCGAGTGATACCTAATGTTCACTAAAGTTGTTTTCTAAGATAGGATCTTAATCTTTTTCTTAGAGGTACTTGATAATTTGTCGAATGCCCGGAATTTTTTTTGAAAATTGCTTAAAAATTTGTAGAACACGTCAACTCTCCAAATCTAAAAATCAACGAAGTCCGATTGAAGAAAATAAAATATGAAGTGATTATCTTTGAAATTTCCAGTAACTGCACCTAGTGTACTGTTATCAATGATGTAACATTATGTAATGGTGGACAGAAAAACTTGTCTTCAAACCCTCCCCCCCTCCCCCCTCTTTAGCAACAGGGATGAACATATCCCTCTGTTTTAGAAAGGGGAGCGGAGTAATCTATAATAGAGTAACAGACGTAGGATATAAATATAATGTTGGGTATCTTTATTTGACAGGTACAGGCAGTTTGGACAAGGTTGGACCACTTCGCTAAGGAGCAAGTCGACGTAAAATTTGGATGTTTGTTGCTGCAAATACCTTGTCCTCAATCTCCCCTCCCCCTTCTTTTTGGCAACATGGAATCATCATTCCCCTCTACTGCAGGGACAGCAGCTTATTTGACCTAGTAGGCTGTGAGATCTGATGCTGTTGACAGGCACAGGCATGACAGGTCATTTTAGTACTCTGACTGATTCGTTTCCAAAGTACTACATGCAACTCATCAACATGAAGTGCTCCATGTGGTGTTTGATACTAAAGGCGGATCTTTCGTTGTCTAGATGTGGTGTTACAGTATTTTGATGTCTACACACCGAGATCTTTTGTTGTCTAGATGTACACTTCTTAGAAGTTGGATAATGGACATATAAGAGGGTTGCTGTTCAACCTGCCTCTTGGAAATATTGGTGTAAGGTTGCCGGTATGTGTATTTGTTTGAGTCCGCAATGAGTGTCTTTCAGCTAGCCGGGGTGCATAATCCCCCTTAATACATGAACGAACAGTTTTTGATCCACATAGAATTATTCGATTTTGATAATTTGATCACTAAATTGGAGGCGAAGTTCTATTAGTGATGTATTGGTAATTCAACAATATAAGACGCAAAAGAGAAAAAGTCTCAAGTAGACTTGTAATGCTTGACAAAGCAGGCCGCTCTATGAGACTGACAGCCGGTTGTCCGTTGGAAAGTGTCACAAGTACAATTCCGAAATAGCAGGTGCTGTATAGTCGCCACGAAACAGTAATAGAAGCTGCTGTGTAGTCACCACGAAACAGTATCAGTCTTCAAAGACAGAGACTGCATAAATACGTTGTTGCATACAAGATGGTATTGTAAATTGTAAAAAACGAAAAGATGAAAGGGAAAGGGGCTGCAGGGCCGCACCACGGTGCGTTCTGGAATATAAGAGGTCGAAACTTCTGTTTGTAAAACTTGTGTTTGTGAAACTTCTGGGTGTGTTGGGTCAGTCGCTCACTATCTCAAGTAGAGCTGGCAATTGGGTGGATCAGGTTGTTCTTGGTCGGGTCATTATAATTTACAAGTTTGGTTACAAAAGTATTCGGATTTAATGGAGCGTAAAATATACTAACATGCTAACCTAAAAAGTTGCTCCCTCCCAAGTCCCAACTTGTTTTGGCTCGAGTAGACCAAAAAGAATTTGCTAACGAACACCAAATTAATCTTTGGTTAGTGGATCATCATTTAGTCAAATAATCTATATTGTCCAATACTTGCTAAAAAACCACCAAATAAGAATATTATGGAACTTTTGTACAACCGCGTGATTAGTTTTGGGCCCGATATTACTTTTTTTTTTTTTTTTTGTGTATTGGGCCCGATACCTAAGAGGCCAAACATTAGAAGGGTCAGAGAGATTCATTTTCCGAATGCTCTAGTAGAAATTAAACTTGGATGTGATTGAAAACACACCCAAGTCAATACCAATTAAACTAACTTCTGTTAATTTGCATAAATGCAAAATGAAATAGGGTGAGTAAGACTATTCTTACCCATTGAAAATAGAAGAAGAAATAATTATAATATCGTAAAGTTCATTTTGTCTATAATAAAGTAAATCCTCTCCATTTCTTTTGCTTCCATTCCCCAATACATGTTTAGATGTCCTTCTTGTATTTTGCTTCTTTGTATTTAATACTCCCTCCGTTCCAAATTGAGATTCTTGTTTTTTTTTACGCGGTTTACGAGACAACACTTTGACCATCAATAACTATAATTATATTAATATTAAAATTATAAAAAGTTGATAATGTGAAAGTACAATTAAAAATAAATCTAAGAATATTATTTTGATATTGTATTTCTTGTATTTTTTTTCCAAATCAAAAGTCAAATTTTGTAAAGTTTGACTCAAAAAGTCCAACAGAACTCCTAATACGGTTTGAGAAACCAATCTACTTGTCTAATTTTTGGAGCATTTCAATCCACATCCACTCCGTGTGATGTTAACAATTATTTATTTATTTATTTTTATTACGAGCAACACGCAACCACTACTCTTTGAGTGTAGTGGATAAACTCCGAGCGTATACAATAGCTTGCAAAGTGTGCAAACCATGTACACCAGGCAAGCCAACAAGGTAAAACTTATAGACAAACTCAGCAAAAAAGGCTTTGGTGGAAAAATTGAATCGACCAAAATCTTCGCCATGAAATCTAACGCCGCAACCAACTATGCCAGTCCTTTTAGGGCGGTAACTGGAGTTGTAAACGAGCCAGAGCATTCGTGAGCTGTCCGCGAACGTACTCAGCCAAAGCTCGCTCGATAATAAAAGAGCCGAGTACGAGCACTTATTTGGTACTCGTTTGTTAAACGAGTCGAGCACGTGCACCTCAATACTCGACTCGTTAGTATTATTATAGGTTATAATACCTAACAAAATAGAATACTCGCGAGCTGCTCGTAAACATACTCGGTCAAAACTCGCTTGATAATATACAAGCCAAACACAAGTACACATTTAATACTTGTTTAATAAACAAGACAAACACGAGCACAAAAGTCCTCCAATCAGCTCAGCTCAGCTCGTTTACACCTAGCGCTAGCGGTAACATTTCGAGGACCCGGTCAAAGTAAGATTGACCAGTGCCCATGATAATCACTCACCCTCCAACCAGAAAAGAAAAAAAAAATTTGGTATAACAACAGGAGAGAGAAGAGAAAAAAGAAAAAAGGAAAGTGTAAACCTAACAGCTCAATAGCTTCATAACGATCAGTCTTTTGTCGAAAATTCCGAAATTCACACAAAATCACCAATTCTCCTTCAATCGAAGCATTTTTCTCTAGCAAAACTCAAATTCTTGATCGAAAATGGCGTCTAATGGAGCTTCTACTGTTAGTTTCTCTCTCCTCTCTCTTTGCCATTTCTCTGTTGATTTCTATGTTTAGCACTCTAGTCACTTGAAGAGCTATTTCCAATTGATTTGAAGCTTGCAAAATGTGATTGAAAAAAAGGAACAAATTATGGCTGAAAATATTGAGTTGATTTTTGGTAATTATTGCAGAGAGTTGAGGATACTGAAACTAGCCTTCAGAAGATCAAAAGACAGTTAGCTTCTGGTTCTGGTCGATGTCTATTGCAAGGCCCTCTTCTCAAACGATCTGAAACAGTAATATTCTGTGCCTCTTTTTATTACGATCATAATCATATATTATATCTGTGAAGTTTGCATTTCAGTATTTTAGCTGATCAGTGTACTAGGAATTAAGTTTTTTTTAATTTATTGTTGACCATGTGTGAACCATGATTTATGATCCTGAAGAAAATGTGAACCCTAAGTGTGAAACTAGCAAGAAATACATGAGATTGTAGAGATGTTGATTTCAATTTTGTTGATATCATGTGACGAATGTTGAAGCTTGATGTAGGAATCATAAAGGGAATAGGTTCAGTCCTTGCTTCTTGTGTATAGTATGTTGTTAGATTGGTATTTTGGAAAATGGGGAACATTATAAAGATCACTAAGGGAGGGGGGGGGGGGAAGCTGCTAGGCTAATGCTCCAAAATCTTCTCGCAATTGCTTGATTCTCTGTAAGTATGGTTGTTTTGACAATCCTTTGCTTGTGATGATGCTAGGGGTCTCCTACCGTTATCGTGCTGCTAATTGTATTCCTCTTGTCAAAGTTGGGGATGAAGGTTTGGTAGGGAGAATACATGCTTGATTAATAGAACAAAATTACGTTGATGTTTGACCTCATCTTCTTGTCCGTGTTTATGATGTTATTTTTCTATTAGGTGTTCACAAGTGATACATATTTGGGTTTATTTGAGATATCAATACATGCACCGAGTGTTAGCACGGAGACGTTGACGACCCTTATTCAATGATTTACACGTTACCGGTTAGTTTTGGAGTCCATAAAAGGACGTGCAGGTGTTGATGCTTTAGGAATTCGTTAGAGGTAGGGTCTGATGAGCATAACAAACTGAAAAAAGCTATGAGTTTTGCATATATAGCATAAAACATTCTGTTGAAGGGGTTAGTCGAGAAGACATTGAGGAGGGACATGTTCATTTTAGAGAAAGTGAGTTGTCAAAATTTGGTCCCACCCGAAACCCTGAAGAAAATCCAACAAAAAATCAACTTCACACAGAAATGCATTACAACAGGGGCAAATGAGATTAACCGACCGAACCCGCTAAAATAGACATAAAAAGGAGCCAAACCCAAAACCCCGACCGGAGAAAACGATAAAAACTAGTTTCATATCTTGAAAGTCCATTAAGCGTTTGTATACAAACTTACTTCAACATAGAAAATGAGATTGTCCGACCTGAACCTGACCGGTTTGACAACTCTAAGAGAAACCCATTTTTTTCCCCTTTTGGTCAAGTAGATAAACAATGAAATCTATCCAATTTATCATGAAAGGTCTGCAGAGAGATAGAAAGATCACAATTTGCTGCAATTGATATGAAAGAGGCTTAATAAGGGTATATACGGAGGTTCTGTGGTGGTTGTTGGAGATCGAGGGGGGGGGGGTTGCTTATATCGACTTATTTTTTTTAGATAACATGGGTATCCAAGCTTTGCTTGAGTAATCCCATAGGCCCTTAAGTTAAAGAACAGGAAAACCTCCTGCTGGCCCTGAGGGGACTCGAACTTTGGAACTCTGGAATAAATCTTAGATGTCTTACCAGCTGAGCTAACCCCTCAGGGTTCTTATATCGACTTATTAAAACATTTATGACAGGGCAAACACGTGGCAAGATGAGTACGATACTTCTTATCTAAGAAAAAGGGATGACTTAAGGTTCATAACATTTCTGTGGGTCACTTTTTTTTTGGAGCGATTATGGATGAATGTACCTTAACTATTCAAGACAATGTATTGGACAGTGATGTCAGCTTCGTCCGATTGAGCAAGGATATTAAGAGTTTAGAGGGATGTACTTATGTAGATTTCAAACTGAGTAGAACGATAACATAGTACCTGGGATGTTAGTTTAGTGATCATTTGAGTGGCCCAGAGCCCCAGACAATAAGAATTAGCATAAGCATTTAATGTCCTAAGTTTATCAGTCAAGGCAAAAGTTAAATATTACATACCCTATTAAGGCAGGGTGGCATTATTGGTGAATCATATTACAAACTTGTGCTTTATGCAACAAGAAGATCTGTATAGCTCTAAAGTAAACATCACCTTTGTGTGACTAGGTCTATTTAACTCAAAGGAACACATTACTATTTAGCAATCAGACAAAGTGTAAAGTGTGTGAAATTTTATAAGCTGTTGATGGGTGAGATGAGGACGTTCCATTAAATGTGCTGTCTGATCGAGAATGATAAACTTAAGAATGAACTTTTAGGGACAAGGTTGAACAAACCTCCATTACATGTATGATTCAAGGTGAGACATAGATGGATTGAATATGTTAAAACGTAAGAATGGACTATTAGGGATAAGGCCGAACCAAAAGGCCTTATGAGGAGATCTGAGAAGACCTTATTACAGATTCCTAAAGAAGGCAAATAAGGCTTGTGAAAGTCGGGAGTTATGATAATCACAAGTTGGCTTATCTTATTGTGAATATTGGTCTTAGATAGCAGTTTTGGTTGTTGTAATAATTTTTTTGGCGAACGCCGATATTGGGTTCCCTTCTCTAGCTTTTAGGTTTGATCAGTAGTTTTAGAACCTGTACACTCTTTTCAACCATGCTATGATATTCATTGGAAGGGCAAACGTAATTCTGAATGTAGCAGACTCATTGTGTGGCTTGTCGATTATGAGTGGTCGATGTGGTAACAAGTTTTCTCGAAATCGGTTGAACTGGTAGTGTTATTTTTTAATAAAAGAACACATCGTGTTCCTTACTTCCCCAACTTTAAACAACTCTATTCTTCTTTCTTTCACATTTTTCTCTTTCTATAGTAGATTTCCCTTTTCTAGTATCTCCTCTTTGTCACTGGTAATTCAATCCTTTAATGTCCAATGGTGCAACTTGCAATTTGAATTGTGTGCAAATGCGCTCAGAAATGACAGAATATTGGGTGCAGCATAGGAAAAGTTTGGACTTGCTGTCATGCATTCCACCAAATCACAAGGAACCTGCTATATTTCTTTGTACACTAGCCATGAGTCCTTGACTCTCGAATTCTTTGTTCTTTGACATGCGAATTTCACTTTTTCTACATTGTTATGTGGATACAACTCAATTCGGTTCTTCGTGGTTTGATGGAACTTATATCGTCCATGTCTCCAGGAGGAACTCTCGATGGTTGGTGGCTTTTCTTAGGTTGGGCCATGGTGCTGCAAGTTATCCGCTAGCTGCTAGTGAGTCTTCCATAGTTAGCTAGTCATGTACACATCCTTAGGTTGGTTGAATTCGATAATTACATTTGACTCTGGAGCTTTTCGTGATTACGAGTCCCATCTCTAGCTGCTATAGTTTTACTAGCAGTACTTCTGAGACTTGCACGCGTCTTCGGCCATTCAGTGAGGTTGACGATGTGGTTGACTGGGTTGTTATCAATTGTTATTGTAGAAGGCTCACTGCACTGCTGGTTGGTAACATGTCAACAATTTTTCTTGAAGTGGTTAAGTTAGTAGTTTGCTCTACGAACAAGCACACGGATGGTGCTATCACACGTCTGAATTAGTACTTTTTCTTGTAAGTTGTTGAACTAGTAGTTTATGGATGATAGGTGTGTGACTGCATGTGAGCTTCCACGGTGAGACTTGAGTTTAAACACGGATGGTGCAATCACACATCTGAATTAGTACTTTTTCTTGAAAGTGGTTGAACTAGTAGTTTATGGGTGATAGGTGTGTAAGTGTAACTACATGTGAGCTTCCACAGTGAGACTTGAGTTTAAACACCATTGAAATTTTAAAAGAAACGAAAGTAGAGAGGTTAGTCTGAGCTCCAGGCTTTATAAGAGCTTACTTTTCTTGCTTGGATTTTGGATGCAATTTTTCTTCCCGGTGACGAGGATGCTAGGGTGTGGAAAGGTGATGTGTCAGTGGGTTTTCACTTCAAATTTTTTTCTTCCTCCTCTGCAGTCACTTGCACTGTAAATCTTTTTCCTCTCGCTACTTCTCGGAAGGCCAATGTTCCCTTGAAAGTGTGAGCTTTTGTTTGGACATTGACTTTGGGGCGAATATATTCTAATGATGTACTACAGAGGAGATCAGGGAAAGCTACTTCTCCTGATATGCATACGCTTTTCTGTGCTAGTAGGAATTCCTGCTCGCATGTTTTCCTTCACTGGGATGTGGGTTCTGTGGTGCAAGCTTTTTGGTGCTTTGGGAGAGCACTGGGTATGCCTGGTCACTGTCTTGGAGCTACTGCATATGTGCTTTGTAAGCTTCTGGAGAGATAAGGAGAATAAGTTACTTTGGCATAATGCTTTTTTTGTGATCTTGGGATGTATCTGGTCGGAGAGGAGGAACACAAGTTTTTCTAGGACTATTATGTCACCTGAGCTTGTATGGGACGGGTCACTTGTCTAGCTTCTTTATAGGCTTGTGCGGGACCCAGGAGGACCTTTAGGAGCTATCTGATTTCTGTTGTCCACAGAAACTGGGCGTGTATGTGGTTTGTATTTCTGTGTGAGCATAAGATGTCTTTCGCTGTTTTGACAGCTTTGTTAATACAACTTTTCTTTTATCTTTGAGTACAAGGTCATCTAACTAACTGCATAACAATCTATTGAATTTCTTCCAGTTCATCTAGCTAACTCTGTTACAGCTTCCTCCAACAGCTTCCTCCAACAGCTTATTTTTAATTTCCTTAACAGTTAGAAGTGTTGTGTTGAAACTTGAAAGTAGCCGTTTGTTCCTGTATAAATCTGTAGGTTATATTTGAATTTGATATGCCTTTTAACACCTGAGCTGCATAGAATTAGTTTGCTAAACCATTGTGTTTTTGCTAACATACTATTCTTTTATATCTTCTTTGTAGTTAAGGAAATGGAATGAGCGATGGGTAATTTTAGATCCTAGTACAGGCAAAATGGAATACAAGTAAGTTTTATCTTTAAACTGCATTCTTTGCTTCTATGGCTACCAACACATATCCTCCATTGTCTATTCAACTGACTCAGAATAAGGAGAAACGAGCCAAATGTCAAGGGGAGCATTGTGTTTGATGCGGCTAGCGCGATTGCCTTGTCTCCTGTGAATTTCAAGTAAGATATGTTTACGTAATGGGGTAAAAGATTTTATTGCCTTTGTTCTCTGTGGAGAGTGAGATATTGATTCATGCTTTCTTTTTGGTGTCACCTGCTTCAGTGGATCACCAAAGTATGATGGGTGCTGCATCTGTATCCAAGATGATTTACTTGAAGTTAAATTCTTATGGAAATGTACTTCATACTTCTTAACTTCAACATTCAGATATAGGAACCCCACAGAAGAAGGATTATTTTCTCTGTGCAGAAACTCCCGGAGCTGCAAGAGCCTGGGTATCAACTTTACAGTAAGTCCCTGTTGCTTTATTTTTCCTTTTGTTATTTCTCTCTCTCTCTCTCTCTCTCTCTCTCTCTCTCTCTGTTGTGGTGGTCAAGGGGGTTCAGTGAAGAGTCTGAAGACTTATCATCTTCTCCCTCTCTCTCTACCTCTTGTTTTCTCTTGCTTTTTTCTCTATCACTAATTCCCCTCTCTTGTGGTGGTCAAGGAACTTATGTTATATATCCTTGAGTGTTTGGATTTACAACAAGAATAATGTAGGAAGGATCTGTGGTCAGGTTGTAAAGAAGAAGAGAAAACATGCAAAACATTGGTAGCATAGCTGTTTGTAGTGTTGCAAAAGTAAATATATCCATATCCCATTTCTGTGTAGAAGAATGAAAATCTTTTCATCTGTGGCGGCAAGAGAACAAAATGTCATGCATAGTAACTATAGAAGATTGTGATGACTTGACAGAAGCATTATACTAGCTTGCTCGGCATTGCTGTGTAATTCGGTCAGCTTAGAAATGTTAGAATGGTCATGTCACTCATTTGCTTCATTTTTCTATGAGTAGAATGAAGCAACTCGCCCTTTTGGTGATTCTTGTGTAATCTGTCTGTTTCACTATCAGTGACTGGAAGGTTTGTTAATTGGAGCATGTTGATTTATTTTGCTGAGGTGTATATGGGATTGAGATCCTCTCCATTTCCTAAATGGAGGGTTGGATCTCCTTCTCTTATTTTGCCTCTTTGAAATTATTTAATTCAAAATTTGGTTAGATGGAGATTTTACCCTCCACTTAGTAAATGGAGGCCTCCATTTCTTCTAGCAAATGGAGAGGATCCCAACTCGTGTATATGTGGTTGATCATTGCCCGTATATTAGCAATGTGAATAACTGAACAGTGATCAAACTTTTGATCATGCATCAATTTCTGTTTTGCTGTTGTTTTACCTTCATTTCTTACTCTGACTTTCTGTATTTTCATGGAAAAAGTGCTACGCAGCTGGTTTTGAAAGCTCATAAAGAGGCTGTTAATTCACTAAGTGGAAGTGGTTCTGCTCAGCTAGGCACAGTCGCTACCGTAGTTGCTGCTGCCAACTCAACTGCATTGGAAGCTTCGAAAGAAATTGAGGCAGCAATGAAGATTTCCTTGAGAAATGCTTTAGGGCCAGTGTTGAATAAGTCCCCTGATGGCCAAATGGATGATATAACAGTGATGAAGGTATAATCAATTGCACTCTATAAGCGAACACCTTTTCTTGCATTGTCCCTTGGTATATGTTGTCTGGGGCTCTGGCATGTTTGAACCACATATGGGAAAATGGACTATAATCTGTTCTTGATCTTCTAGGCTATTTAGCGGTTATTGTTGGATGGAAATGCAATTGTAGGAGTAAGGCCGCACACTTCTCCATCCCACTTTAGGCAATGAGGGCAATCTTGGTGCAATGGCTTGGATTTTTACTTTTTATTTAAGGTAAGGAGGGCCATCGTGGGCTATCCTATCTTAGGGCCCAACCGAAGATCACATGGCCAAGCACTTTGGAGGGGAAGGGGTAAAGGGATAAGGCATAAGACAACCCCCAAGTGCTTCCATTTAGGAATAGAACTTGGGTGGTGTGAGAAACACACTCACGCTCCAATCACTATGATAGCTGGGCAAGGGCAATGGCTTGATATGGAATGCTATGATTGGAGGGGAATCTAGAAGAATGATTGGAGAGCTGTCTTTTTGGCCATTCCTGGTGTATTTGGATGGAATGAAAGGTAAAGACTTTTAGAATCAAGCCTTGCTATAAGCCGTGGTTTGGAACATAAATGCCCGTGTAGTTTTCCTTGGTTTGTCGTGTAAGAAGTCTTTCAAGGGGTGCCATTATTAGCAAAAGGATTGGAGGCTTTATACTATTAATAGGTTCTTTTTCTGTATGGATTGCTTGTCCTCATTTTTCTTCTGTATTAAACCAGGGTAAAAGTTTGTTTTTCCTTTTCAAATTTTCATGCACTTGCATAATTTAAAATTCGTTAATTATAATAAATATGTCAAAATACAGGTAATGGGTCCTTGGTGACTTCTCTACAACTTATCTGGGGAGGGCTACCAAAAAGTCCCTTTCTGTAGTCGCACTTTTGAGCATGCTAGGAAGTTAAGTGCAACACCTCCCCTAGGTGAGTCTCACAGTTGGCATAGTCTTGGAGGTCAGGGTACGCAACCTGAACCTCGACAGCGCTGTTAGAAAGGGTGTTTCTGATAGACAAAGGAATCTGATACAAAAGTAGTAAAAGTGGAGGAGGTAGTAGTTGTGGATGTTAGGATACTTTTGCTGCGAAACCCTGAGGGGATAGCTCAGTTGGTAAGACCTCTGAGATATATTCCAGAGGTCCCAAGTTCAAGTCCCCTCAGGGCCACTGGAGGTTTTCCTGGTTGTTAACTTCAGGGCCCATGGGATTAGTCAAGCTCAAACAAGCAAAGCTTGGATACCTATGTTATCTAAAAAAAAAAGGATACTTTTTTGCTGCCAATTATCAGTCATGAAAAACACTTAAAATAGATACATTATATATATAATTCTGATTTTCTTATATTGTATGTCATGGTGAACCCCAAATAGCTTCTGGCAAGAATTTTGGGAAGTAGCTTTTTGGGGTTGTCCTATTCTTCATCTGGTTGTAGACGCTAATGCTCCAGACTTGTTTGAAATATCTGCAAATCGAACGTTTTACTTCTGAAGAACCTGCATTGCTAAATGATGGCTTGATATATTGATTAAATTTAACTGTCGTCCTGCGGGATTTCACTCGAGAGTCCTCAAAGTGCGAAAGGCTGAGACTCTCACTCTCTGTCCTTACTGTTCATAGCATAGAAAAAGGAAATAGATTGATGTCCTGATTGCTATTCTGTTTTCCAACTTCCTTGCAGGAGACTTTGCGGGTGAAGGACGAAGAATTGCAGAATTTGGCACGTGAACTCCGTGCACGGGATTCTACAATAAAGGAATTAGCGGAAAAGCTATCTGAAACTGCAGAAGCTGCAGGGGCTGCAGCCGCTGCAGCTCATACAATGGATGAGCAGAGGAGAGTTGTTCATGCTGGAATGCAGCAGCTGAAAGAGAGTTCTCAGAAACAATTAGATGCAATTATGCTGAAGGTACTTGATTTTAATGTTCTCGAGGGTCGTGTGTATTATGCTGGGCGAGATGCAGGTACATGGACATCGAGTGAAATACACATGTACCTTCCTGCATTCCTTTTTGCTGAAAGCATTTTGCAGCCTCCACGTGATAGGACCTGATCAGAATGCCTTCTTGTTTACCGTTTTGCCAATTTATACATCTATTTCAAGTATGTTTTGATCTGGAATGCTTATGTAGCTGAGAGAGTCTGAGGAGAAGGCTGTGGCATTAAGTAAAGAAAGAGATCTAGCAATTGAACAGAGGGACTCCGCTGTCAAGGAGACACAGTTATGGAGAACTGAGCTCGCCAAGGCTAGAGAACATGCAGTAATATTGGAAGGAGCTGTTGTGAGAGCCGAGGAGAAGGTCAGGATTGCTGAGACAGATGCTGAAGCCAGAATAAAGGAAGCTTCTCAGAGAGAGTCTGTAGCTTTGCAAGAGAAGCAAGAACTTCTCAGATTCGTCAATGCATTACAATCACAGCTTCAGAGGTCAATAGTCTAAGCCATCCTCAATAATTTTGCAAACCCAGTAGAAAATTTGGAGAGTCCACCTCTTTTTTCAGCCCACTTTGCTCTGTTTATTTGCTTGAGCAAAATATAACTGTTTGGCTTTCATTTGGGACTGGTTGTCAACAAAACAAGTCAGGAGAGATGAGCTTCATGTTTTTATTGATTTATTTTGTTTTAATCATCACTGTATAAGAGCTATGTGTGCTTCAGAATGTGGTTCAGAATGATTTCCATTGTATTATTGTATGCAGTGCCTGACAGATTTGAGTTTCCGACTGGCAGGCAGCAGATGGACACGAGACAAGTTTTTGAGAAGACGGAGTCTTGTTCAGACATCAATGACACCCGTTCTCTAACTAAGCATGTTGACTCATCAGACGAGAATGTAGACAAAGCATGTCTTAGTGTCTCGAAAACAGTTCCTGCGACTGAGGATGGTGCTGTCTCCTTATCAGAAGTAGGTGAAGATAATGTCCATCCGGTTGGTGATGGTCAGTGGAATGATATTCTACCGACCGAGTCGAGGATAGCCGATGTAAGAGAAGTTGTTCCTCAGGGAGAAGCCAGCAGCCTGGACATTCCTGTAGTCACCTCACCAGTGAATAATCAGCACGAGCAAGGAGGCTCTTTCCATTAACAGTGAGTGTAACAACTTCTTTATTTATTGGAGCAAGTGAGTGTAGCTTTTAGTTAGTGGACACTAGCAAAAAATTACATTGGACTAACTTTATACTGGTTTGATGTACATGAAAGGGATGAGAGTCACTTCGATTCAAGGAAAATTTGCACTTCAAGTTGTTGTAATCTTTATGCCAAATAACACAGGGTTTGTGTAGTTTTCCTTAATAAATTAGTTTGATAATGTTTTCTTGGTTGATATTTATGAAATTGATACATTGTTGTTGCAACTCATCAATCACACTTCCCTTACTGTAACTATGGGAAAGGTATACATAGCATGTAAGGAGTTCCCATTTGAATTTTGTTGTTTCTTCGCATCATTTCTTTGTTACTTTCTCCATCCTGGTGAGTCATGTAATATCTGAAACTGACTAAACTATAAAATACTCCTTCGTTTTGAAAAAAACTTTAACATTAATTTTTTTTTTTCACGGTCTTCGATGCATCACTTTGACCTTAAATAATTGTATGTATATGAATATATAAATTATAAAAAATATGATTTTCTGAAAGTACTATTTAAAATGAATCTAGCCATAGAATTTTTTTTTATTTTGTAAATTATTATATTTTTTCATAAATCAATTCAAAACAAATATTAAGGTTTCTCCGAAACGGAGGGAATAGTTGGTAATTATAAATTTTTGGATTTTCTTAATAAAAATATTTATTGATAAGATGTGAGAAATAGTTGCAACTTGGCACAATTGACGGATACATAACGGATGTTGCAAAACTGTATACGATGTGCATTAACATATAATTACACGAGTACGATCTATACAAAATTTAAAATGCGGATGCAACGGGCAATTCGCCAAACCACAAGGATACACCGTGTAATATCCCTAAAAATAGAATTATTGTATGTTAATTGCTAATGTTTGGAGTTTCTTGTCTTCTCGATATTTAAAAGTCCATTTATAAATTGAAAATGAGTCCTAGGAGTAATCAACAGTTACATGATAAAATCTCACTCATAGCTAGAAGAGATACATAGAAGACATACATCTTCTTTTGTTTTGAGAGATCTCCAGTTTAACAAAATAAATCTTAATTAGAAAAGAAAAGGTCTAAACTTTAGTACAAAGGGGCCTTGTTTCGTGAGATCTCCAGTTTTGAACCCAATTTTGTCTACCAAGACTACAAGTCTACAACCATTAAAAACTCTTTGACAAACAAGTGTTTGTTTGTTCATGGCTCCACTGATATTCTACTCCTATATGTCCCAAGTCCAGAAGTAGACCGTAAACGACTTTGACTGGGTAGTGAGAAGTCAGTTAGTCAACTTTTTTTTTTATTTTTATTTTGCCCATTCAATTCAGAAATAATGGCAGGGATTAGACTTGTGTAAGACCTACAGCTTTATTCATGGGTTCCTTTTTTCCTTTTTTTTAAAAAAAATTCTTTTTAATATGAAAATATGTTTGTCTTGTTGGCTGAATATTTTTGCTCCAGATATTGTTTTAATAAAGTAACTTTCACCAACATTGATATTTGATGCTACAATCATAGCATGTTCTAATATTTTTGCTTTGTATATGTATAACAAAAATTCTAGAGTGATGGTGGCAATTACTATAAGTAATGAATATGGACCGTACGTTTTAAGTGAATAAATCTAAGCCATTCAATATATTAACAATAAATTAATTATGTAAATTATTTTGTAAAGGGACAAAATAATATTAAAAATAATAAAATAATAAAAAAACTTATGATGTGTTTGATTTGCTTTTTTTTGCTATTCAGTAGTGATTTATGGGATTTTGAGTTGGCGACCAACCAACTCAGTCAACATCGATCTTCGGCGACCCACTCCGGCCATATTTCCAGTCACCCATATCGTCACCGTCTCCAATTACCTACTCCGTCCACGTCTCCAACTACCTACTCTGTCACCGTCTTCATCTTCAGCGGTCATCATCTTCGTCCTACACTCACGACACTGACTTCGGCATCGGCACCGGTAGAAGCAATATCTATGTATTACACCCTTGTCAAGTTTGATGAATCAATGCTTAATTTAATAAAATTATATAGCCTGGATTTAATTTTTTTTTAATGAAAATCAGCAAAAAAAAAGAAAGTGTTGGGCTCGTATCAAAAAAAAAAAAAAAAAAAACCGTGAGAGATTCATTAGGATAGAACAAAGCTGTCAGTTTAGAACAAAAAAAAAAAATCGTTTTGGAAATTTTCCAAAAAACAAAAAAGAAAAAAAAAAGAAGAAGCAAAAAGCGGAAAAGATTTGCTTGAGTTAATTGGGGATGGGAACAAAGCTGCCTGTTTAGTATTACACAAAAGAGAAACAAAATCTAAAAAGAAACTCCAACTATAAAAAAATCTCTAAAAGAAATTTGGAAGCAAATATCAGTGAATGAAAGAAGGGAAACAAAATAAAAGAAGAATACAAACGAAAGTAAAGAAAGAAGAAGCAAGAAAGGAGGAGATAATTGATTGATACATTGGCATCACAAAGAAATACGGCATACATAACCTACCGAATGTATAGACAAAAAAATTTAAAAATAAAAAGAAAAATATAAAAAATCATCTTCATGAGCATAGGAGACACTGTTAACAATGGCTTTCATAGCCATGGATACTTAGTTTTCATTAACATACCATAGTGAATTGATCAAAGACTTAGAGCAAATAAATGTTGACGGAGTTGGTTGGTCGCCAACTCAAACATCCCACATAGATCACTACTGAACAGCAAAACAAAAAAAAAAAAAAAAAAAACCAAACACATCATAACTTTTTTATTATTTTATAATTTTTAATATTATTTGTCCCTTTACAAAATAATTTACATAATTAATTTATTGTTAATATATTAAATGGCTTAGATCTATTCACTTAAAATCTACGGTCCAGATTCATTTCTTTTAGTAATTGCTACCAAATGGGTCTCTATATATGTCCAACAATTCATCTTTCTCTAAATTTTTCTACACATTAATTAATTTCTTTCTCACTAACTTCCAAAAGAGAAAAAAAAAAACTTCATAAAAAGCTCTAAAGCTAATGTCTAGATTTTTTTCCCCCTTCAATTTCTAGATTAAGCTCCAACAATCACCCTAGAATTTTTGATAAATAAAAGTAATATTAGCCAATCCATTTGAGAGTGTGGAGAGCTAAGTGGAGAAAACGGTTCCCACCGAAATATGAGAGGGTGAAGATAATAAAGTGGAACTAAATGCTTAGTTGCTCACACTAAGGGTGCATTTGATAGTGCTGAACTTATCAGAACTGAACTGAATTCAACATCACTGAACTGGACACAACTGAACCGAACTGGACACAATTGAACTGAATTGAACACAACTTGATATGTGAGATAAAAAGTATGCTTTTGAACTCAGCACCACTGAACTGAACTAAACATCATTTAACTGAATTTGAAATCACTGAATTAAAGCCTGAACTGAACTGAACTGACCGTATAAGCTCTATCAAACGCACTGCTTATAAACGCACCCTAAGAGAGATTATGAGAAAAAAGTTACGTATGATGTCTTAGCACACTAGTGAAAAGGGATATTTCGAGAAGGGTTACAAGAGTATAAGAGAATGTTCTTCTCAACTTTTCCATGGAGTATTCAGTAAAATTCAGTTCAGTTCAGTTCAGTAAACTTCAGTTCTGTTAAGTTCAGTTCAGTAAACTTCAGTTCTGTTCAGTAAAAAAAAGTTAAAAAGTTCAATTCAGAAAAATTCAGTACAACTCGGTAAATCAAAGCTCAAATCTACTCTTTGTAATTGTAAATTCAGTAAAAATAAGTTCAATTCAGAAAAATTCAGTTTAGTTTCGTAAAATTCGTTTCCGTTTAGAATTGTGCAAATAAGTTCAGTTTGATACTCATATCACTTTGCATTTTACTCCAATATAGTAGTACTTAGGCCCTGTTTGGTTCAATAGTGTGAAATGGAATCAGTATAGAACTTGATACCCCTAGATATGGAATGAGAACTCCATTCTTGATTTCACTTGTTTTTTATATCTATTCCATGAATTGTTTTTCTTTTTTCTATTTTATATTATTCAATCATCAATTTCACCCTCCCACCTTCATCTCTTACCACCACTTTCCACCACCCACAATAACGTTTCTACTGTTACCACCCACCAGACCACCACCAACCATCCGTAGATCCTGCTAAAGTCGGCGCCGAGATGGAAATTAGCCAAAATATATCTACTTGGCTTTAGCACGAACAAATAAAGAAGAAAAAGGGAGATTTCTTGAGGAGAGAGAGAACGAAATTTTGTAGATCTACACAATATACATGAGATTTTGGGATGCCACCATCGTCATTCATCATATCAGAGGATTTCGATTCTCGTAGTGTCACGGCATTCCATTTCAAGTACTTCGGTGTCGTCGGCCATTATTTCCGGCGGCCATACGAGGTGCTGGAGAAGAATTAAGGTGGTCATGGCTGCTTTGTGGGGTATGTGTGGTGGTTTGGTGGGAGTATAAGGTTAAGTTGACTTAAAAAAGAAAATAAAATTTGATACCAAAAGGAATGGGATGAGAAACCTAAGGGGGGGGGGGGGGAATGAGGTGGTGTAGTTATTGGAGTAACTTGATACCTAGAGTAATGAAGTTCCAAGCTCTAAAAGTGCCAAACAAATATGGGATTCAAGTTCTCTGATATCACCTCATTCCATTCCATTTCAAATACCCAAAACAAACAGGCCCTTAGAATCGAAGTTGCTAGGAACAAGAACATGTACTAGTAGTAAGTTTATAACTAACCAAATTGGTTCTTTCCTTAAGGACCTATCCTTTCAAATTTAATGCAAATAGGCCCTATTTTGAAACTAAACTGGCTAGACACGCTCAAGTCGATGTTGAAAGCAACATTGGTCCACTAATAATAGTACGAGCCACAATATGTCAATGTCCATAATTTTGTTTTTGGAGGGAAACTTATACTCCGTATATCCACACTACTTATTAATTGAGGATTGTCGAGATCGTTGTGTACCATATTAAGGGTCAAAAACTGAAACAGTTGCTCTATTTTCATAGGAGTAATGCTACTTACTCATGAATCCCCGATATTTCATAAAGGTGGGATCTTCCTAAGAGGCACGAACGAAGAAAGTGTTCATAATGATATTGTTTATACAAATAGGGTCTAAATATGTCAATTCGCCTCATAGATCTCTTATGAGGTTACTTTTATAACCAAGAATGACATCAACATGACACCAAATATGACATCATACTTGTTTATTTTAGGCGCCTCACGTTGAGGCCGTCTCATACGAATTTTTGTGCTCAAATTAAGCTTCTTTTCATTCATGTGTTTGTTCGTTTTATCGTTAATAATTGAACGTGGTGTAACAACTAAAGGATTTCATGCTTAATGAAAATTTAATTGGGTAGAGGATACTAGGGCTGCACACCGGTCCAAATCCGAACTGGACCGACTCAGACCGGACTAGGGACCGGAAAATTAGAAGATAAGGATCGGTGACTGGATCGATCAGCCCCGGTCATTGGACTACTTTATACTCCCTTTGTCTCACGTTTATCTTTACATTGGACTTTTTAAGTTTAAAGTTTGTGAAATTTGACCAATTATTTGTGGAAAGTTACAAAGTTTTACAATGTGAAAAATAAAATTGTTGGATTCGTTTTAAATAGTATTTTCTAAATATCATCTTATTATAAGTTCTATAATTATGAAATCATAAATATTCATGGTCTAAGTAGTGTCCTGGAGACCGTGAAAAGTCAAATGTAAATATTAACTTGGGACGGAGGGAGTACATTATCAAGGTGCATCACATTTTCAAGTGCTAATAACAAAGAATGTTGAAAGAACTGTGTGAGACTGACTGTTATTCGAGGTGTATTTGTATGGTGCTTACCACTAAATTGTCGTCACCATAACTATGCACTACAACCGTCGATCCCAATCTCAACCGTTAATTGGTTTGACTAAATTGGGTAAGACTAATTTTGATTTGATACTACCCAATTCCGATTAATTTTTTTGATGCTAGTTTGGTCATAAAGTTTTTTTTTTAAGCTCACTTTTAAAATATGGCTGAATATTCTATATCACTCGTTCAAGGATCTACAAAGCACATACAGTATAATGCATGAATAATAAGTGGGAGTACTGTTAATTATTAAGTTTTCTCCATTTAGTGGTCATCAAAAGATCTCCATCTTTTATTTCGTATTAGTTGCCATTTTTTGGACAATTAAAAAGTATCTCTAAGGTGACATAGTTCCAAATAACTCTTTTAGGTGTACACATTCTATGTTGTCATAAAATGCCTCCAAATATTATGATTATGATTATGATTGATTGACGCTCTATATGCTCATGTAAGATGTCAATGCATAAGATATATGACAAAATGGGTCTTATTTTAAAGTGTGTTTCACGCTTTTTTCATTGGTGTAAGATATTTGAATTTCCGAAACATGAAACAAAAGTTATACCGCTCTCAATGTTTCATTATCTTCAATGATTTATTGCCATAACTCTAATATTCTCTCTTTCCTTAACTTTTATTTATGATTTATTATTATTATTTTTTTTAAAAGAGGTTTGCTTAAGTGGACGCGTTCAATGCTATCAGAAAATGCCTCCATTATATAGATATTATGATTGATTAAAAATTGGTGGTAAGAAACTTCCCAGAATTGAGGTTAATGTCATTTCATTCTCAATCCAACGAGGTTTGATTCTGTATTACTCGTACGTAAGGACAATTGACAATGAATACTCCTCTACAAGAATATTGTGATTTCATTAAGTTAGTCTAATAAGTGCAGCTGTATTATGTCATTTTGCTTAATTTCAGTTTTAAATCTTCAAAAAAATACTAAATTTTACCAAATAGCATCCTTATGTCTATTTCTATTACAATCTGTGTTGGAGTCACCTCAACTAAAAGTCTAAATTGATGGTGGGAGGCTCAAATACATGACCTCTTGATTATTTATAGCTTTGATATATACCATGTGTTGGAGTCAACTCAACCGACAGTTTAAACGGATAGTTATAGGCCCAATTAAAATGATATTATTCCTTAATACATCTCAACCCTGAATGCGCCCTTATTAACAAAAATTGTTGTCTTGTAATCAATGTAATTAGAGTATAATGTAGTAAATGGCAAATGGCAGTACGTGGTGGTACTGTGAAGTATGACGATTAAGTAACACATGCATATGTGTTAGGCCGTTGTGCTTTAGAGCATTGTCATGTCATGTCGTACTCGTACCTATGATCGGCGGGTTTTTGTACCATGTTGTATAGTGGCACCGCAAAAGCCAGCCCAAGATCGCCTTATAAATGCTGGTACATGTGTCGTGTTCGTTTCCAAACTGTTTTTCAAATTTTATTTAAAATTTTGTCAAATCATGTCATATCTTTTGATCTTTTTTTTTTTCTTTTTTTTTTTTTTTTTTTTTTTTTTTTTTTTTTGGGTTGTTCTCAAATTTAGGTGTTTAACACTTTTAAATCTTTTGATCAATTTGCAAAGCTTAAGCCAGGCCACGAGTGTACATGTGCATTCTGCCCCCGCTAGGATAGCTTTTCTCAATGATCATTTTAGGTAAAGCAAGAAATGATGTAGCTTGCATTTGTCTAATTGTCTATGACTATGATTACACATTTAGTGGATAAGTAAATTTCAGATTCTTCCCCCTAAAGCCTATACCTATGACTTTTTTTTGTAATTTATTTCATTACTTTGCAAAAGAAAAAGATGTCCTTTAAATTTCATCCTAGAAGCAATGTATTTTACCATTTTAGAAGCAATACCTATTAATTGATTTATAGGTGAGCTACTAGTTTACCATTTTATTCATTTTTTGATAGAATTACCATTTTTCTTTTGAGTGAACTAACTCACTAAGGTTAATAAAGTGGAAGTAATGTAGGGGTTCACATATGCTTATCTCTCAATCAGCCTTGTACACCATTGCAACTCTCAAACATCAACGTCAAGATGACTTATTTCGAGTCTGCATCAGGATGACTCATTCACAGTCTGTTCATCAAGGCACATATCTGGATCAGAGTTTCAATTTCCCTTACCACCACCTTTTTCTACTCGGCATATTTCTTCAGCCTCATACTATTTGTCTCTATGTTTGCGTACTCATTTGGGTCAAATAAATAGCCAAATGTACCTCCTTTTTGTCGATGACTTTATTCAAACGGGTAATTCTCGCGCGCTACATAACTCATTCGGTTTTATTATTTTCTTCACGATTTACGAGAAAGGACTTAAGGAATTTATTTGACTTTATTGGGGTACAAAAAATATTTGCAGGACCGTATTCGCAAATTTGATTTGCATACAACTAAACCGATTATGTCATATCCAGTTTGCTTCTAAGACCTCATTGACTTTATAGATGGAGAACAACCGACTCATCCTACACAGTACATGAGTATGGTGTGCATGCTTTATATCCCACAATTACTTGTCCTGACATTGTCTATGCAATTTATATATGGTTTATCAGTTTATGCATGCTTCCCGTACTACTCATTGTAAGTTGTGAAGCACATTTTGAAGGTATAACATGCAGGGTGACCTTGATTTTGACATCCATCTTCATCCAACTGAGGCACCTTCTCTGATGTCACCTAATGAAACATTATTAATTCTCCCTCAAGAAAACCTTACAACTGTGATAAATTTTCTTTCTAAATGAGAACCAATTCCGCCAATATGATTAGGAGGAGTGAACAGGGCATAGGTAAAACATATACATATACCCCAAGCTATAAACTGAGACAAACAAATTAAAAACTCCCATCAGCTTTCTTCTCACTACTTTATATCAGCAATATAACTCCACAAAAACTTTTATACAATGATTTTGTCGTAACTTTTAATGAAACGGGGGTCACTGCTTACCATAAGTGATGGCCCCCTACATTTCTAAATAATGACCCCATTTTTCTGTGAGTTAGTCTCACACCGGGATTTAGATCAAAGTTAACCAAACAACGACTATGATCATGTTCTCTTCAACGAAATGGTAAGGATAGTGCAGAACGGAATGACGCAGATAATTGAACAAAATTAACTTTGATATGGCACTACTTTTCAAAGTTGAGGGATATACATTATAAAGGGAAGCAACAGAAAACTGTAGTGAATTTAGCTAATGTGCCAGATACTTTTCCATTGTTTAAGCCCATTCATTAATTTTATTGTTCCATAAACCCATCCCCCCACTAAACAGACCAAACACTATACACAATGAATATAAAATAATTTTTCCAACATAATATAATTAGAATGCACGAAAAGACATGGGCATGTCAACAAATGGTACCATGCCGAATCTTTTGTTTCCTTTTCAAATACTGACAGTAATCTAATGTAATTAACACCACTAATTAATTTAATCAAAGAGAGATGGATTTCCATAATGTGAAAAGCCTTCCATTTATAGAGAGATGAATGATGAATGAGGCGCCGGGTTTCGAATGTTCGGCTGAATTTAGAAGGTCAATGACTCAACTCAATACGAGTATGTCCTACTAGTACTTTCGGCGCAACATTTGCAGTCTCTAATAAATTCTCCCCTTTGATGGCCGGGTGTACAAGTCCCTAAAACATTATACATCAACGTAGTCGGTTAAAGTAAGTGAGGATCAGAGTTACACATCGGAACATTTGAAAAAGAAATACCAATATATAAATCAAATTAGCTACTCTTCTTATTATCAATTACTTTTAAAAAGGTCCCTCACTTAATTTGGGTGTATTTTGCTCATCTTCTTTATGGACCTTATCAATACCCATGGGAAGTTTAATATAGTCCATGCTCCCGAATAACTTAGCATTCGTTTGATACTCCTCTCTATGACTATCCCTATTAAGTGTTGTTAAATTACTTTCAAATAAGCCTAATTTCCAAGGGGTTTAGATGAGCCAGAAAGACCCAAAATGTCAAGATAAAAATATAAAAAATCGATTCAATTCAGGTCAATCCAAATGAGATAGGTTTATTTCAGTTCATTTCAATTCAGTTTAATTCAAAATTTTAAGGTCTAATAAGTTTAGTTTCTTTAGGTGAAAAGGAATGACTAGAAGGTTGAAATGTAGGATTTAGTAATGTAGACTCAAACATAACACATTGAGGGTGCATTATTTAGAGCAGAACTTATCAGAATTGAATTGGACACAACTGAGTTGAATTTAACACAACTTAATATTTGAGACAAAAACTATGTTTCTAAATTCAACACTGCTGAACTGAACTGAAAATCACTAATTTGACACTTAAACTAAACTGACCGTGTAAGCTCTAAGGCTCCGTTTGATTCAACTGAATTTCACGTAACCGAACTTAACTTAACTGAACTGAACTGAACTGAACTGAACTGAACTAAACTTATTGGCCCTGAACTGAATTGAACTGAACTTATTGCTCCTGAACTGAACTGAACTGAACTATTTGATTTTTATTATTATATTTTTATAATTATAATTTTTTATTATTTAATTCACTATTTTCAAAGCTAATGTCACATATCTACAAGATAAATGCTACTTTTCAATAATTTTTTGTGGTAATTTTATTTTATCATCGTTGTTATCTCTCAAAAATGGTAGGAAAAAAATTTGGATCGAGTATCTCTATCAACGAACCAAAGAATAGCAAAGTGAATTGAAAGTAATTCTACTAGTTTACTAGAGTGAACCAATCAAAAAGGGTAACTAGGTTCATTTCTTTCATTTTTTATTTTCTAATATTAATTATTTATTGATCATTTCCCTTATCAAGTAACAAATCAATTGCCCCTTAATTTTGTTTCTTACTATTTTATTGTTGTGTTTAATTTAAAACAAAATATCTAATTTTAAGGGTATTACCACGCATTATTAAATAATAATAATAATAATAATAATAATAATAATAATAATAATAATAATCAATATATATATATATATAAAGGAGGCATATTCCAGGCGCAATGAGGCACGCCACGTAGGCAAGAATTTTAATAACCCGTCTCCTAAGCGAGAATAAAGACAAAAAGAAAAAACGGGTGTAAACGTTTAGGAGTCTTAGTTCCTTACCACCATATAGTTTTATAAGGGTTAAAATAGATCTTTGTCATATATTCACACAATCATATATAATCTTTTCTATACTTCTAGAAAAATAACAAAAGTTACACCATCAGATTCGGATCGAAAAATACTTCAAAACGAGATGCATTTACAATATATTTACAACATATAAGGAGATATTTTTTTAGAGCATTGAGATACACCACATCATCAAAGAGCATAGGACGTGTCACCTAAGTAAACAAAAAATTAAAGACTTCTATATGAACTAAAACACTTTAAATCAATAAGAAATTGAATTAAAACTAACACTATTATCATAAATAGGGAAAAAGAATTAAAACTAACACTATTATCATAAAAAGTTTTTAAAAAAAGAAAAATAAAAAGAAAAGGCAATAACGTTGCAATCTGAGTTACAACTCATTGTTTGATATGATTTTAGCATGCAAATTGAGTTTTATTAGAACTTAAACTATGCAACTAAAGCTAAGAAACTTACCTCTACTTCGTCTATATAATCACGTTCAGCTCCCTACCCTCAATATACTTTTTTTTTTTGGGTTTACTTTGTCCTTTTTCAAGTTATATTCTTAGTTTTCGTTATTAGTTAGTTTAGTGTACACTAAGTTTGATTAAGAAAATTATTGACTTGAAATTCATTTTTTGCAGGTCTTGGAGATTATTGAATTGTTTAACAATGTCCAAGTTGGCATGTAAAATTAAGTTTCATTAGTTCCCGCGCCAACTAATTCATAGTCACATTTGTTTCACTGTTTTCTAGACATTTATCATATACTATACATTGTTGGATCAAAAGACTTTTACATTGCAGTATGTTTTTATTGGATTGAAGCCTAGCAATTTAGGATTTTAATTTAAAGCATGTGCTATTTTGTTTTTTGTTAAACCAATTCATAGTTAAAATTTATAGTTTATTTTTTCAAAGAATTTGTTTTAGATAATTTGAATCCACGGGAGATTTATGGAATCATGGTTATGGTTTTGTTTTGTTTTATTTTCTAGACTTTTGTAGTTTGAAAAATAAATAAAGAAATAAATGATTGTAGATTGTAGTTTGATAATTAATAAGTAGCAATCAAAGTTGTTGATAATAAAAAGTAATAGAAAAATAGAAGTTGGTTGACGCCACTAGAAATAAGAGTTTGACGGTAGAAAAAATCATCCATCAATCTTTTTGTGTTGGGTGATAACAGAGTTTAGTGTTGATTTAAATTCTACTACTCTAAATTATGTAAATTTATTTTACTGACTTCGGTGCCTCCCTTGAACCAATAAATAAATAAATAAAATACATAAAACACTTATAAATTTTATATTGATCTTAAAAGTCGTGTTTTTAACTTTGATATTATACTCACCCAAATAACATTGATTGTGATGGAAATTGGAGTAGATTAATTTGGTCACTTGCAAATGACCATAGTGGATCGAAATGAAGAGATCGACCATGTGCGAGGAAGATAACAAAATGAGGGGATAAAATTTGGAAGTGTGTTACTATACAGAAAAAAAATCTCATACTCTAAAAGTGTTGTTTATAACATGACTTTATATATTGATTACATTATAAGATATGCCAAATTATTATTGTATTAAGTTCGCATGCAAAAATAATTTTTTAAAGTGAATTAGATTCATCATGTTACTAACACACAACCCGAGCATCGCAATCGTATAATCACAATGATAATCGATATATGTTTTATGCAAGAACGTAACCTACATGAAGCTATTAATAAATAAAAAAGAGCATCATTGGTGTCCTACATGAAGCTATTAATATTAAAAAAGAGCATTACTGGTGTCCAGTGCTCGACTTTTTGTGGCACTAACATCTTTAAGATCACGGAGAAAAACAATGAAACCTCTTTGGGCTCTGTATAGGCACTAGGCAGAGAACAATTTGGGAGCTTATTATTAGGAAAAATATATATAAAAAAATAAAATAAACAAATATGAAAAGATAAAGTTATAGGAAAAAGAATACTATAGAAGAGTAATTGACGTGATAAATTTACAACTCAAAGAGTCATTGGCGTGATAAATTCAGATTAGATAACTAAAGCAAGGTAGTGTTTCATGTAGAGTAGATTTTATTGAAGATAATATTTAGTAACTTAAAGTCATAATTTTAATTTTTAAGTGATAATATATCCATTTTCACATGCCTATTTATAAATAAGAACATTCACGTTCCCCACTAGACCACCAAACCTAATTTTGAAATTTGTGGCGTATTTTTTATGGTGTATTTATGATATAAAGTTGTTTTAAAATATTTAGTTCAAATAAACGAAACAAAACACTTTGAGCGTGAACGAAAGGAAGTGATGTCGGTAAAATATCAATTTAGATATCCACAAATCCTATTGAACTTTTAATTTAGTAATTAATAAATATGAATATGTATATCATATAAAGCATAAAAGATTATCACTAACTCGTGTATCGCACGGGCTTTAAAACTAGTAATAATAATAACTGAACTGAACTGAACTTATTGGCCCTGAACTAAACTTATTAACCCTGAACTGAACTGAACTTAATTTAAGTGAAATTAAGTTGAATCAAACAGAGCCTAAAAAATACACCCTGAATATTTTTTTTTTTTGAGAGATAAGATGGGAGGATAAATTTCTAAAATTGATGGTAAATAACAATTATAACGGATAACCAATTGTCGTGATTCAAACTCTGGTCCGTAGGATTACAAATTAAGAGGTCTCCACAATGATACGATAAGCCCGGATACTAAATTTCGTTAATGCATTTAATTTGCCTCGAAAGTTATAAGAATAAAAAAACTTACTAGGGGTATGTTTGACTTCAGTTAGTTTTTCATTTTCAGCTACTTTTTATCTAAATTTTCTTCTTTCAACTACGAAATAGCTATCAAGGATTATTTTTTAACATTCATTCAAAAAAAATAAATAAAAGGATTATTTTTTAACTTTCGACTCCAAATGTACTAAACTTTCATAAATTAACCGTACAAAGTTAGTAACGAACAACAACGATTGCTACTGAGAGGGTGTTTTTTTAGGACTGAACTTAATTGGATTAAACAAAATTGAACTAAACTAAATTCAATACCACTTAATTGAGATGAACACTATTAAATTGAACTGAACACCACTTGATATATGAGACAAAAAAATGTATTCCTAAACTGAACACCACTGAATTAATTAAACTGAAAATCAGTGAACTAACACGAGATCACCTCTGAACTAAACGAAACTAAACTGGAAAGGTAAGTTCTAAAGAACACATCCAAAGATTCAAACTCGATCATGTGGAGCGTATATTTATATGTATTACACTGCGCTTATTTTTGGTTTAGGTGATGCACAAACGCCAGTTCAGTATACATATACATAGGGATGAGGGTTTCGAACATAAGATCTAACCATCATCTTAGTTTTAATCATTAGGCTAAGATATCCTTAGTATTATAGTACACCGCGCTATGATATAATTGGGTATTGAACTAGTTGGTGCAACTAATTTTTGCCTTTGTGCCAAGCCGCTCAATTCACGATAATATTCTTATCACCCACGAAATCATGAATTATTTCCGCACCACTAAGAGTAAAGTGGGGTGGCTAACTATTAAATTAGACATGGAAAAATCCTATGATAGGATCGAGTGGGATTTTTTGTTCTCTTGTCTGAAAGCATTAGGATTCTGTAATGAATGGATTGAATGGGTCAAACAATGTGTCACAACTGTTTCCTACTCGGTAGTGATCAATGATGAGCCAACCGCACCTTTTGGGCCCTCTCGTGGACTAAGGCAAGGCGATCCACTATCCCCGTACTTGTTTATTCTATGTATGGATGTACTTCTTCGGAGGATTCAGGTAGCAAGTACGAACAGAAAATCAGGCCTCGTAATTAAAATTGCGCCGCATGCTCCTGTCATCCCATGACTGTGCTTTGCGGATGACAGTATCCTTTTTTGTAAAGCTCAAAAAGACACATGCAAAACAGTTATGGCTATTCTTAATGACTTCTGCAAACAATCGGGACAACTGGTTAATTTCCACAAGTCTAGTATAGTCTGCTCTAAAAATGTTGCAAACTCTACTAAACAAATGATTAATGCCATTGTACAAATACCAATCAAACCTAACCTAGGAAAATATCTTGGATGCCCAGTACTGGATAAACGAGCTTCTAAAGCCCAGTTTCAGGGCATTGTCGATAAATCACGTAATCATATGAATGCATGGGTCGCCAGCTCCCTTTCTAAAGCAGGGCGACTGACTTTGATTCAAGTTAATCTTGAGTCTATTCCTTCACATACTATGCAATGTTTTCAGCTTTCTAAGACAACGTGTAAGGAACTAAATAATATTAATCGCGACTTCTTTTGGAAAAAGGACGGGGACAACCGTGGCCTCCCCCTTATTAGTTGGGGCAAGATATGTAAACCCAAGGTAGTTGGGGGACTCGGCCTTAGAAAGCTCAAAGCTGTCAATAGTGTCTTTCTTTGTAAACTTGCATGAAAAATACTAACGGAACCCAACAACATTTGGGTTCGAACTGTCACAGCAAAATATCTTCAACAATGCGGCCTTATGGATTGCAAAGTCAAAAACACACAATCGTGGGCATGGAAAAAAATCCTACATAGCAGAAACCTTTTTGGTAAGGGAATACGGTGAAAAGTAGGCAACGGACAACATATACAGTTCTGGACGGATAACTGGTGTTCTAATAGACCCCTGATTGAGTTAGTTGACATCAACGCTATCCCAGAAACTGTGTTAGAATGGAGGGTCTGTGATGTTATCACCCCCTCAAAAGCATGGGACCGTTCCAAACTTGTCCCACTGGTTCCACAGGATGTTCAAGAACTAATTTTGTGCACCCCACTACTTGTGCATGATTTGGAGGATGAATTCTGTTGGGGACTCACGGGTAATGGACTATTCTCCACCAAAACCGCCACATGGCTGGCGCATGGGATTGATACGGCCACTACCAATAAATGGAGTTTTCATTGGATTTGGAATCTTGATATACCGTCAAAGGTTAAAATATTCATCTGGCAGGTCTGTCACCGGTCTACTGCAATTCGTACAACCCTAGCCAGTCGAGGGATTCCATTGGAACCAATATGCCCTCTATGTCAGACCTCTCTTGAATGCATCGACCACCTTTTTGTCCAAAGTTCGGCAAGTATGGGATTTGATTTATGAGAACGGTTGGCTTGAAATTGTCCCTCCCTCCGCGAATCTCCTCAACTGGCTCACTTCTATTAAGCCGGGTAGCGGGATCACTTCTGCAGAAGTGGCTAAAGCTACTCTTGTCCTTTGGAGCATATGGAGGGAACGAAATAATGTAGTCTTCCGAAATGATAACTTTAATCCTACAGCTTGCTGGCTCCAAGCTAAGCGATGCTTTTCTGAATGGGCACACCGGTCTATGCCGTCCGTTTTTTGCCCAGACTATAAGAAGAATACTAACGAGGATCGACGAGTTGTAGAGCTTAAGTTAGTCAAATGGAAACATCCTCTCGCTGGTCATACCAAGATTAACTTTGATGGTTCCAAAAAAGGCGATATGGCAGCTGTTGGGTTTATTATTAGAGATTGTCATGGTCAATTTGTAGGGGCAGGTGCACGGAATGTTGGACATGCATCTATTTTAATTGCGGAGGCAACCGGACTTAGAGATGGGGTTAAAAAAGCGATTGACCTAGGATGCGAGCGACTTGAAGTAGAAGGGGACAACTTGACGGTCATACAAGCATTGCGGGGGGAAATAGAAATACCTTGGTCAATATATGCACTTATTATTTATACACATAGATTCCTTGCACTCAAAAATCCGGTGGCAGTCCAACATGCTTATAGGGAGGGGAACAGAGCAGCGGACTGGATGGCGAATCATGGGCACTCTTGTCCAACTGAATGTTTCTATGACACACCTCCGTCAAGGGAGTTTAGACAAATTATCTATGAGGATACACTAGGAGTAACTCTCGAGAGGAGAGTCTCCTAGTTACTTTTCCTATATCACTTTAAAAAAAAAAAAAAAAAAAAAAACAAAAAAAAAAAAAAACAAATTTTTGCCTTTGATTTACAAGAATCAAAAACGGAAAAAGAGGTTTTGGAGAGATTAAAATGTGGGTCAAAGGATGACTTATAATATCTTTTATTGTTTTTGTTTTTAGGGGATGAGCAGCCCCTCCATTGGAATGAATCCAAGATCTGTAGAATCACTAGGCACTAGGCAGCTTCCTCCAAATGACAATTGTGAAAATAATAAAACCAAAGTCCAACCATAAGAATCAGACATCATATGCTTTGGAAGGTTGGCATCCACAAATACAATTCCACACTTGGTCAAGCATAAGGACCAATTCTTTAGCCACCAGGCCTACCATAGTATGTCCCATTAGCTCAAATCCGATTATTTTTATTTTTTAATTATTTTGCTAGAATGACGCATGAAATAGTCCATAAATCATGTGTGTCGGACAAAATAGTCTATTTTTGATAAGCTGACGGATTCAAAGAGAAGAGGAGACTCACCCTACAAATAAAAGTAAAAGAGGTTCTAATCTCTCTACATAAATAAAGATTACCATAACTAATAAATTGCGAAAATGAGAAACTTATTACTCGTACTCCCACCTCATCTCTCTGCTCAAACGAATTAGAGAGACGGTTTGAACAAGGAACCATGTGGTAGGCCCCAAACATTGTTGCCCTTTGGGTCCTACACTACACTCCCCCCTTATGGTCTTGTCCTACTTCAAAAGATGTCTCTTTTCATTTCTTTAATTACTTCTCTAAATCCCACACGTATACAACCATTAAATTAACCTTAATTCCATAATCCCTTAATCCCTTTTAATTTTATGTGTTTATTACTTTATTTGTTTTTGCCTTTCCAATCCACTCACTTTCTATCTTCTATAAATAGCACAATCTAAGGCTCATTTTGTCACAGCACAAGTAGCAAGAACAAACACCAAGCAATACAAGAAAAAGAGAGATAGTAACAAAAGAGTGAGTAATCAAAGAAAATGGAAAACTTTCCAGTCATCAATTTGGCAAAGCTCAATGGAGAGGAGAGGGAAGCTACCATGGGGCTCATCCATGATGCTTGTGAGAACTGGGGTTTCTTTGAGGTAAATGAAACTCGACTTCCATATTTTTTTAATTTTTTATTTAAATGATTTAATTCGCGCATATTAGTTAGTTTAACTAGTAGGTTGTCAGAAGTAGCATAAATTTGAAACTCGTATATATGAACCTCTATATATACATTCTCATCAACTAACCTTATGAATAAACATTCATTTACTAGAGTAACAAATTTGAGTATGTTTTGAGAACATATTTTGAAGTTGTTATTTATTATTGGCTAAACAAATTTTCTTTTTGGGTTATTATAGCTGGTGGATCATGGAATCCCACATGATGTGTTGGACACAGTAGAAAGGCTCACAAAGGAGCACTACAGGAAGTGCATGGAGCAGAGGTTCAGAGAGTTGGTTGCAAGCAAAGGCTTAGAGAATGTGTCTTCTGAGATTACTGACATGGATTGGGAGAGCACTTTCTATTTGCGCCATCTCCCTGAATCTAACATTGCTCAAGTTCCTGATCTTGATGATGAATACAGGTAAAATTAGAGAACAAAAAAACGGAAAAAATATCATGTTCAAAAATAGTCCTAGTATATATCTGATCTATGATGATGTTTTCTATTTCCCACGGGATATGCCATTCTGCACTAATAGCTTTGAAAAGTAAAATTTTCTGACAGAAATGTAACTAGAATTTGTTAATTTTTATATAGGAAAGTGATGAAGGACTTTGCTGTGAGATTGGAAAAGTTAGCAGAGGAGATATTGGACTTGTTTTGTGAGAATCTAGGACTAGAGAAAGGCTACCTTAAGAAGGTGTTTTATGGGGACAAAAAGCCAAACTTTGGCACTAAGGTGAGCAACTACCCTCCATGCCCCAAACCTGACCTCATCAAGGGACTCCGTGCCCACACCGATGCTGGTGGTGTCATCCTCCTCTTCCAGGATGACCGTGTTAGCGGCCTCCAGCTCCTTAAAGACGACCAATGGATCGATGTTCCACCCATGCGCCACTCCATTGTTGTCAATCTTGGTGACCAACTTGAGGTAAGAATAAAATACCAACCTTTTTCTACTCCTTCCATGATATTGTACTATACCATTACCCCCCGTAGACTCTTATTAGTCTTTCCCGTGTAGGGTGGGGGGTAAAGTCGTAAAGAGGCTGTTTCTGTTAAACCCTCGGCTACAAGTATATTTGTTTAATTAAGTATTGTATATGCTTTATGGTTCAATATAATGAGCCATTTCCATTTAGTTCATATATACTCCTATATGTCATGCTCAATGTGTCCAATCCTTTAATGTTGTAGGTAATCACAAATGGACAATACAAGAGTGTGATGCACAGGGTGATTGCTCAGACAGACGGAACCAGGATGTCGATTGCTTCGTTCTACAACCCGGGTAATGATGCAGTGATCTTCCCTGCCCCGGCATTGGTGGAGAAGCTTGAAGTAGATGAGCAGAAGCAAATTTACCCAAAGTTTGTGTTTGATGACTATATGAAGCTGTATGCTGGGCTTAAGTTCCAGGCTAAAGAACCAAGATTTGAAGCCATGAAGAGTGTGGGTGCTATAGCAACTGCTTAGAATCCCTTACTAATAAGATATACATATGGTGGAAAAAAAAAAGAAGTAATAATAGGTAAAAAAAAAGGGCAAATTTTTTATTTAATTTGAAGATAAAGTTGTTTAGCAGTGGGTTTTCCTGTGTATCAGATCAGGAGTCTTAGAAATTCTAATTTTTACTCAGTATATTATGGCCTGTTAACATGAATCTGTCAAACTTTCATTTAGAAAAGTCTGAAAATATATGGACAATAACTTATTAATTATGTAAGTATATTTGCAACAAGTTGTCTCCTTAAACAACTTCATGTGATATCTAACACATCTAACTCAACTAGATTTGTTATCTGAATCAACTAACGACAGTATTATGAGTTAATAAAAGACCAAAGTAGTGTCCCTAATACAGTTTTGACAGATTTTTAAAAAGGGAGCATCTTATCTCTTTCTTCTCTGCAAAAACTGTGTCAAGGTGTTTTTTTAGTCTGATATCTGATCCAAATCTAAACTTCCAGTATTTCAAGTAATAGAGATCTGCTCAGAATGTGGGTTGGTATTTTGACACCGTCCAATGTATCTTTGCAACAGTAATACTAACTTAATTAAGAATCCTGGCACTGGCCTCTCAGTAAATGAAGCTCATCAGAAATGCACATTTCTGATTACTCAACCTGAATCGTTATATTCGTTAGAGGCACTGAGGTACTGATAATGATATTGAGTGCGTGACACAAACTTCATCGCCGTAAATGTCATCAAAAATTAATATTCCAATTGTGGCGGATTCAGAAATGTAGAACAAGAGTATAGAAAATGGGAACTTGGGATACAATATACTTACCAAAGTCGCGCAAAAACAAAAGATTTTATATTTTCCCATAATAAAATATGTTTTATGGTGGGGGTGCGGGACCAATGGTACCCAGAGGCGTATATAGCCTGGGGCACCGGTGTCCCGGACATCCTGTGTTTTTGAAAATTTTTGCTAAAATACCTTACTTTTTGGAATTTTTTTGAAAATTATTACTAAAATACCCTAACAATTTAGTTTTGGCATCCCTATTATATAATAAATTAATTTTGGCACCCATATAATTAGTTTCCTATATCCGCTACAGATGGTACCCATGTATCCTCCTTACATCTGCCTCTAATTCCAAATACGTGTATGAGTATATAATCAAGCAAGGAATCAACATTGAACCCAACCAAACTTCAAAAAGAAATGAAAAGAAATTGAAGTAAACCAATTAACCTATACCACTTATAATTTCAATTTGCAAGATTACTCATCGTATTATGTCGTACTTTGTACAAGGACAGACAGGGGGGAGGGGGCAACCACTTAAAACTTCAAATTTAGAAGCTAAAGACATGTCCACTTACGTGTCCCATCATTTTCATATCTTGAATGTGAGATCCCTCTTCATGGTTTAGATTCAACAACAACTTCTACACGTTATTATGGGATCATAAAAGGTGTCCATAGTGATCAAAAAAAAAAGTTGTCCATAGAAATCATAGTTATATTTTCATGTACCCCTAATCCCTATGTATAATTATGGACACGCATTATCTCTTAAATCAGCCGTGCCAATGTCTAATATGTACAGTATTAAATATAGTAAGGATGCATGACTAAATTCTACAATACTACGATAGTAATCTATTGTACTTAGTCAATATATCGATCCAAGTGTCAATAAGCCTAATACCGTTGGAGAATGATACATTCACTCACCGAGTTGGCAACCTACATACTCTTTGTATCTATCTCTCTCCTCTTTTTTCAGATTTTCTCTTCTTTATTTCCAAAAAATAGCATTTAAGGTAGGAGAGAGATAGATACATAGTAAAGGTGGGTTGTCCACCTACTAGGTCAACCAAACATTTTTCATTACTTAAAGTCGACGTCTAAACTGTGTCTTGGGACTTGGGTACGTAGCCATTACCATATTTATGTGCAGGTTTGTTCTGTTAGTATAATATTGTAAGATATGAACAAATTAGAGCAATTTGGATATGGCTTCTACGCATGTACAAGTACACTTTTCTGAAATTTTAATTTCGACCCTTTGGAAAACGATTGGGTTACACGAAATAATTTCTAAGGTACAAGGAAATCACACAGTATGTTGTTCGTCCCACAATCATATTCCACTAATGTGTTTGTAGTATTGCTATTTGTCATAAACAAGATGATAAATTATCATCAAAGGATGGGACCATGGTACATTACCTATGAAAAGATATCTTTAATTTCATATCATATAACATGGTTTAACTATTGAAGAAGATAATTTCATCTTCTAATGAAACCAATAACCTTGTACCATCCAAGGAGATCATTTTCTCCTTCATTTTATCTCTCACACGGTCACACCATATGCACTACAAATAATACAATAATGCTAAGGGTAGTTATTGGTGGTTATTTTAGACAAGTGTCTCTCGCATAAACATATCGTCATAATAACTAACGTTAAATGGCAAGTCATAAGAGATGTAACCCTCTTACTTTAAAAATGTTCCAACAATCCTCCCCTAATTCAAACATGAAGACAGAATGTAAATCGTCAATTTTCATCACTTTAAGAGTCTAACATCAGGTTCTATTGAGTGCCTTTTAAATTCTAGTTGTCTGGCTCTATTTACTTGTCACATTAGCTCATTTAGACCTTAAGGACATGCTTAAAACGTTGGATAACCAGCAGCTAATAATCGGACTATAATAATCCAAAAACAGTACCAAAATCACCAAATCGAAGCAGAATCCATTAAAACACATGTGGTAGATGAGAGTTAATTGGTTATGCGCACCCAATGCCATTTTATTTCACACAGCATCAAAGCACTGGACCACTCTAGTGGGCAACTTTGTTTATATATATGGTATAAAGGTATGCTACTCGCAGCACAGGTTTGAGTGTGTACATCTTGTATTTCAAAACAATAACAAAGCAATAAAATCATTGTATGACAGTAGACACTCTAAGGACCCACGCAATGGAGAAAAGACTTAAATTTATAATCTGTAATCCAAATTGATACATAAATTTATAATCTATAAATCCATATTGATACATAAAGTTCTAGCCAATACGAGTCTCACTCGAAGGTAAACACAAGTTGACTTTCCAAGCAGCAAAATTTGATTATTAGACCAAAAAAATCCAAAATAGAGCAATCCAAAAAAATATCTATGGCAGCAAATCAAAGCACTCTATAATCAAAATAATAGAAGCAATGACAAAAATGATCTACGGTGGCAACGAGTATGCATCTTGAGCATAAAGCCCTTAATGCATAAGACCACCTAACCAAAAGTATAAAGAAAATTGAGAACGCACTATGCAGCAATGAATAGTTCATATTTCATTGAGAAAAGCCCGAACAATGAGGTAAATTGTACAAAGAATCCAGTGGATAGTTTGCGTTCATTTTATAGGTAAATTTAGTAATACTGAGCTTGATAGTATTTTACAGTAGAGTAGTAATTTTAATATAGCGGGAATCCCTGTTTCACATGATTTTGGTACAATCTTTTAGTCCGAAGGCATCACATTGATATCCCTTTAGAGGATGGAATATAAGCTCTAACCTTTTTTCCAAGAAATCTTTCACTGAGAAGATCCCACTTTGACATAGACAAAAATGATATAGTTATAAATAGGGTGAGTCTACTAATAATCAACTAATATTTTGAAGCCAATTTTCAATTTTGCTCAAAATCAACTACTAAATCCTAAATATCAACCACATCTCTATTCTCAAGCCAAAATTCAAATTTCCCGGAAAAATTTAGCATTATGATGATAAAAGGCAAGCATAGCCTAACATAAGATAACATAACATAACCCATCAACAATTGAGTGAAGTTAGTTGACCATCCTTACATATCATAGCACAACCTCATCTATTTGTTTCCAATTACATGAAAATAGGCATGAGAATTTTGATGATAATGCATTTGAGTTCCAGAAGATGTTGGTGGAAGCCTTGTATGGTGGCATTGTTAGATGTGATAAAGGTTATCACAAAACAGAAAACTACACGTCTGACACCGGAGATAGAAACCGGTAATCCTTTTTGTTACCTATGAAACTTGAAAATTTATAAGTGCTAATTTGACAGTATGTAGTTAAACGGTGCGTTTGATAGAGCTGAACTTATCAGAACTGAATTGAATTCAACATTACTAAACTGAACACTATTGAACTGAACTGGACATAACTGAACTGAATTGAACACAACTTGATATGTGAGAGTGAGACAAAAAGTATGATTCTGAACTTAGCACTAGTGAACTGAACTGAACATCGTTTAACTAAATTTCAAATCACTGAATTAAAAAGTTATAATATAAAATGTTAGGCCCTGTTCTCGTCAACGGAATGATGCGGGACGGTGAGGAACGGAACGGAACTTACAGCGCGATGCGGAACGGAACGGAAATTGCGGTGCGGTGCAGAACGGAACAGAATGCAACATAGAAATGACGAAAGGAACAAGCAGCCCTGTTCTTTTCGTCGTTTCTATGCTGCATTCCGTTCTGTTCCACACCGCACCGCAATTTCCGTTCCGCACCGCACCGTAATCTCCATTCCGTTCCACACCACACTAGTTATATTTATTATTTCATTCCGTCCCGCACTGCAATTTCCGTTCCGTGCCGCACCGCGCTGCAATTTCCGTTCCGTTCCACACCGCACTGCAATTTTCGTTCCGATCCTTACCGTCCTACATCATTCCGTTAACGAGAACAGGGCCTTAGTTGGCAATTTAGTTTTGACGTTTGGATTTACAAGATTGTTTTCATTAAGCAATATCACACACAAATATTGAGTGTATTGAGTTCTTAATGAAGAATTAAAAAGTTGTACATACTTTTTGATTGTAGTATATATAAAATATAGCAGCTCCATATAATAATCTAGCAACCTCTAGAAACGCTAAATGGCTTAAGACAAAAAGACGATTTGAAGTGAGATAAAATGAATGCTTAATTAACAAAACATGATAATGTCAATGAAGATATATGACTGGCATTTAAAATTCTAAATGATGACGGCAGGTACTTACAGTTCATATTTAGGAATAGGGCATATTCATGCTGGGTAAATGGAACAATATAATCATTATTGACATGAAACATTTAGACAAATTGGAAGACATCTAGGACATTGTTGTACATTCTTGTGTCCAATAATCGTGAAACCGTGTGATAGATGTTCCAGAATTCCAAGAGTACGGAAAGCAATAGTAAGCCTAAAATAACTTTTTGGTTCAAGTGGTAAGCAGCTGGTCCCGGGTTCAAATAGCTAGTTGTGCAAGTAGAGAAACAAGAATTCGAGAGCTTTCTCTCCATGAAGATTCCGACCTTAATTAGCTTGCATTGCTTGCTCGAATAAATGAAATATATAGTTTGAGCAAAATACGCTCCGATCGAATCTTACTTCTTACATTTGTTGGCTGTAATATAACCTTGCATCCTATAGCCGACAACCCCGCAAAACTACTCCTAAGGCCTAGTGTATAGACTATAGTTGCGACTATCATTGTTTTTGGTTTGGATCACACATTGTAGGTTAGGACTAATTTTGTTCGCATCCGGTTGGCTCTTAAAAGGGTAGAATGCTCTCAGCAAAACTTGTGTTTATTCTCATCAAGATTTGAACCGTCGACTTTGGTTAAAGAATAAAAGTGCCGAACCAATGTATTACCAGACTATTATTTGGACATAGAACGGATCGCAGACGACAGAAAGAACAAGAGTTTAATGAGACAAAAAGATAATGGCAGGCACAACAACCGAAAGGACATCAAACTTATAACAATGACTCCAAGAAATGACCCCATGAACATATTGAAGTAAATGCTTTAACAAAACATGTAGATGACAGCATGATGATAAGCCAGTAAAACAGTAACCCACAACCAAATTAACGAAGGAATATTAAGATAGATGTCGGGCAATTATGTTGGATATGTAGATAAGGGAACAACCAATGATTATATTCAAGAAAAAGAGATAGAGAATGAAAGATGTATATAGAGCCAAGCACCTGCTTTTTAACCTTGAAAAAAGAGAGAAATTCACACTCGGCAATGCGCATTTAGTGGACATGAAATTTCCACATCAAAATGCTCCATTTTTGTAAATTTTGGTTTTTTTTTTTTTGATAAGGAGTAAAATTTTGGTTAGATTGCGTTTAGTTCGATTTCTCAGTATACCTGGTTGAAAGTTGAATGTCTAAGGAACACATATTATGAGAATCTTGATGAATAAATTCAATGTTTAGCTTACAATTTACATACTCTAGGAAACATGGTAAGAGCTGAGTTTTTAGTAAAGTCCTTGGAATGTAGTGACCACATAGCCGAGTTAGGCCCTATTCTTTTCGTCGATTCCATGCTGCATTCCGTTCCATTCCATTTCGTTTCGTTCCGCGCCGCATTCTGTACTTCATTTTGTCTCATATAATTTTGAATTATCCGTGCCGCACCATTCCGTTCGGTTCTTCACCGTCCCGCACCATTCCGTTGAAGAGAACATGGCCTTCACTTGTGATTTTAATGTAATCAAGTTGGATTTTCATTAGTTTCTCTTCATTTCGTAGCATCAAATTGAGATGACATAGAATTATTCAACTACAACCCCGTTCTTTTCGTCATTTTCTATGCTACATTCCGTTTCGTTCCAATCTGTTCCACTTTATTCAACCAACTGTAAGTTCCATTCCGTTTTGTTTCATGCTGCATTTTTTCGTTCTATTCTGCGCTGCACCCATTATGCCTATCAATTTGTCTCATATGCTGTATCATTCTGCAATTGTTTCATTCCGAGCTGCAATTTCCGTTACGTGCTGCAAGCTCTATTCCGTTTTATTCTATTCTATATATTCCTCACTATCCTGCACCATTTTGTTGAAAAGAAAATACTATACTTACCAAGTCTAACAAACAACTTCCCTCTATGGATTTGACAAGTTAGCTTGAACAATTGAAGGTTGTATGAGGATGTAATTAAAAAACCAACAACTATCTTCCATGGGTTGTGCTTTTTGGTGGAATTTGGGTGGAATAGTTTGTGAGAAACTCATTCCCGTAACTTCTGATTATAGGAAACGATTGGCTTGAAAACTAGAAATTGTGTGCATGCATCAACCCAATACTTTAATGCTAATACAACTCATCAAACTTGGCAGCAGGTTTTGTGTGGACTTAGTCCACCGTGGACCAAGTAGTTTTGAAAGATGGCTCTAAGTGAAGTATGGGGTGGCTCTAGGTAAAGTAGGGGGGTGGTTCCAAGTAAAGTATATTTGAGGGATGACTCCAGGGGAAGTAAGGGGTGGCTCCAGGTAAAGTAGAGGGTGGCTACAGGTGAAGTATAGGTGGTGCCAAGTATAAATTTGAGGGATGGCTCTAGGTGAAGTAGGAGATGACTCCAAAGTATTGGTCCACCTTGAACTAAGTCCACACAAATTTTTGTACAAACTCGGTTATTACCTTAGTCGGACTAGCCCAACCCAATTCAAGTCAATACTCAATAACCATCCGAACTTCCAGTCCAACCTAACAGCCCAAAATCTGGGTCCAATAGTCTCAGTCTGATTCTGGACCAATGTGCAGTGTAACGGCCCAATATTTGTACATAGAAATGCACAGATGGGTTTGCAATGTTGCATTAGGCAAGCTTGGTGACGCTGGCTGCTAGTATGGGGGAATCTTTAGCGGATCAGATTTTTGCCGATCCGAAAACGTGGATATTCACTTTGCTTTTTAAAAGAGGAGTGGATATCTGATTTTGCTCACTCCTAAAGGTACTCCATCCATTTTGAAAAAAATTTAACATTTGTTTTTTGAAAGTCAAAATTTCTGTTGATTTATAAAAACAGCTAAGGATTTACAATATAGAAATAGTATGGTTAGATTCATTTTAAATAGTATTTCAGAAAATCATATTTTTTTTATAATTTAAATAATCATATAAATACAATTATTTAAGATCAGAGTGGTACATTGGAGACCGTGCAAAGTAAATGTGAAGGCTTTTCTAAAATGGATGGAGTATATCACAGATGACCTGTAGACCAAGTCTAGCAATGCAAAACTATTAGTCTGTTACATTTACAATTCTACCTTGTCTTATGAGACTATTACGCTACGAATAGTATATAAGCTTCGGATGTGGTTTATTATCAGAGTATATATATTTTTTTTTGTAAGGTAAAAACTAGAAAAAGAGAACTAGGAAGTCCTAATATATTAATTTTGACACCTATATTATTAGTTTTTTAGACCGCCACTGCTGCTTTAAACCACGAGGAACTTTGCTTATCAATCCATGGAAAACAAAGAACTCATAATTAAATTTGTTTTTGCACTGAGTTATCACTTAACTTGTTTTAAATCCAAGGTTCCAAAAATCCTTATAAATTTATTTGGCTTCATAACCCAGCAGGTCCACCTCACAGCTAAGACGTGAGGGCGCTTTTGTCAATAACGATTAGTACTCCATAATCAACCATTGTATTTGTACCCCCGCTACTTCACACCCACTATGGCACTATCTGTCACATGCAAGTGGAAGTGCATGCATTGCTCTAAAATAATAGCCCTTCGCACCAAAAATAAACAAATTAACTTGTTTGGAAATGTAAAACTAGAAAATCTAAAGTCATAAAATGTCAAATGTATGTGTGTACCATTGAAATGAGTAATTTTTTGTACTATTACTCCTCAAGTCCTCAATCAAGAAAATATAAAATTTTAAAAAGAATTCCAAACAAATTATAAAAAAACAGAAATCCGTAAGCTAATCTCTAAATTTTGAAAGTAGTAGCAGAATAGAATGCTAAAATGAAATGTTCAAGGGGTGTATATGAAGATATAGATAAAGACAGGGGGCAAGTGTAGGCCATAGTCTCCTCATCATTTCCGCTCACTAAGAATCGAGTCGAGTACAAGCACCAATATGATACTTGTTTAATAAAAGAGTCGACCATGAATACCAATAAGATGCTTGTTTAATAAAACGATTCGAGCACAAGTACCAATATGATACTTGTTTAATAAAAGAGTCGAGCATGAACACCAATAAAACGCTCATTTAATAAACGAGCCGAGCACGAGCACTACAATAGACGGCTCGCCTCGGTCACGCCACAACTTGTGTTTCAACAATTTGGTCAAATCAATAAACTTTCGAAACGGCATGGCGTTAGCATCAAATATAAGGATGAAGAATGCCATGTAAATTACTTAAATTAGAAAGGTACTACATATATACAAAATCCCAACAAATTCCCTCCACAAAAGAAGAGCACTGCAATGCAACAGTAACCACTTCTCTGAATATCACCCTTTAATCCGTGGAAAGACAATATCAAGGAAGAATATATTCCAAGTCTCATAACAAGACAGTCCTCCCTTCCCCACCAACAAAAAGCAAGGAATTAACTCAATAACTAGTGGCTCTGAGGTTGCACCAAAGCCTCGCATAAACGCCATTTTTAACATTTTCCGTGCTTGTGATGCCTACCCTACAGAAACTGCAAGCATTTTGGGAACAGCCACTTTCTCCTAGTAGCATAGAGACCACCACAAACACGTCGACACAATCAAATTATCCAATTGGAGAATCCGACAATCATGTCCAATCAACATCCATAAAGAAAAATGAGAATCAAGAAGAATAAATGCTTCCTATGAGCGAAAACTCATCTGGATAACACAATCTTAAGGCTCAAGATCAAATATCAATCGCTGTAATATATTCATGTGGGTATGTCATAGATCAATAGTACACAATTGGATGAGCTCATTGTAAGAAATCATCGTAATAACCAATAACTACAAATGGAAAGGGATGGTTTTGCAACCCTTACAAGGCTAATGACCCATCAATGATTAATGAGAACTTCCATGTACATAATATATCCTACAGCCAACTGGTCTAACAAGCAGTTAGAACAAACACTATTATTGGCTACCTTACTCATCGTTAAACTACTAGGCAGAAAACTGAACTAATATGAGCTGCCTTCCTAAATGATCTCACTATCTTCCAGCACTAGCACTAAGGAACTTTTTAGAACATTGGCACATTCCTAAGGCAGTTTGAGAAATATATGTGATTGTTACAGGCTGATGGAGAAATACAAAAGTAGAACCAAATGACATGTGCCTTTTATTTAAGTATAGCAACCCCCCGAGAGGGTGGGGTTGGGTACTTTTACTATTAGGGTGGGGTAGGGTAATGGAGGCAGGAGGGGCAAGGGAGCGGGGTTGAATATTCAAGTTAGGGTGCGGTGGGGGTAATGGAGTCAAGAGGACGCAAGGGCATTGAAAATTACTTATGTAGCTGACATGCACTCGAGGAACTCGTTTTTACTCAAATTATTCAGAGGCAGAGATCTCAAATCTTCCCAGCACAAATGAGGAGTCGGTATGACAAGCCCCTTAAGTCATTTAGTTACCTCTTCGAACAAGAGAAGGACAAGGGAAGATGTTTGAAGTTAGCTACGTCAAACAACTCAATGAACCTTTGATCTGAAACTCTAGCTTTGGCAGCTGCAAACCGCTGATATTCATCAAAGATGGATGATAGACACCACTTCTGAATTTTTCTCAAACATCCCACCAAGCATCCAGTTCGGTGCTGCAAAAGAGAAAGGGAAAATGCCACCATTAACTTTCAAAATGGAAATTGCATCCAAACTCGAAATCACGAAAGAAAACAGTTGCATACAACAACAACAACAACAACAACAACAACAACCCAGTAAATATCCCGCCGAGGGCGGGGTCTGGGGAGGTCCAGATGTACGCAGCCTTACCCCTAACTAGTCGCCTAGCAGGGAGGCTGCTTCCGGAAGACCCACGAAAACAATTTGATTTTTGAAATCAGTAGGAAACAGACAAAAAGGTAGATGTTAAACAGACAAAAAGTTGCATACCTTTCCCCTATTGCAGTGTATCAAAAGTGGATGATTCCTTACATCTGTAGTTTAAAAAGAAACAAGTCAGATAAGATTGGAACTACTGGAAGTTAAGTAAATATTCATGCATGATACAAATAAGAAGTTATACCAAGAAGAACTTTCAGTGCTTCACGTATCCTTTCATCCGGAATGTTTACGAATGGCTCCTACAGAAAGGAAAGACAGGGAACTTTCACATTAGTATGAAGAACTTCATTTACAGCTATGAATTTCAAGGAATGCATTCAGATAAAGAGCTAATTGTCACTCCAACACTACAAGTTCCGAAATCATACTCGACAAAGTACTATGAATGGCTTGGCTTTGGGGGGGGGGGGGGATGCAACTGTGCATACAAACATTCTTGTAACTGAAGACAAAGCCAGCCCTTTGATAAGATGTCAGCTAAGATGGCAGTAACATGAATCTGGAGCTACTCAGTCTTCAGCTGGTAAAGGGACAAACTAATAAAGGGAGAACGCATTTCAAAAAGAAACATATCTTAGCCATTCACTTGAAAGGCGTTCAAAGACAATAGTTGCTTGGTCAGTCCAGCACTTACTTGAATCAACATCATCATAGTAAAAAAAATATATATATATATTCAAACAGTACACATCAAGATAGAGTGCCATGAGATGAATTAGGTCATCACATGTTCTCTTGTCATGGATGAGGTAATCGAGGACTACTTTAGATAATTTGACATAATCAAACATCCATTAGTTATGAAGGGCATGAGGGGACCATCTTTGTTTAGGGAAACAAACTTCCCAAACCATCATTATCTCACTGGGCACAATTAACGGCTTACACAAGCAACCTCACACACACGCACTCTTTTCAGGCGTGATCTGAAGTAAAAACTTATATATCCTTTGTGCCAATGGATAATTATTGAACAGATATATCTCCTTATGGTGGTATTTTCAAGAAAGAAAATACAAGCGAGATAAGATTAAGGACTTAATATTTGTGCATGAATTCATCATAAAGTTGGAGAAAACAACTCCACATGATTTCAGCTCATCCTTCAGATTTGTATGAAGACCCTGGTTTTCTGTCTTCATGAGGGATCAATTATACTTCTTTTCTCTTTTTCTTTTTTTTTTATGAGTGAAGGGATCAATTATACTTAAACACGATAGTTCTTAAAGGATTGATATCTAAAACATTCTATGCCAGGAAAGCTTCCCTAAACATACATAAAGATATAGTTCATATGTGGAAACTAGTGATGAAGCTTTTGTGAGGGCTAACCATTAGAAGAGGTGGATTGACCATTGTTCCTGAGGTTGCATTACACTCAATTGCTAAACTCAAAACTACCAATTGAATCAGCATATTCTTTGTGTCGTTGGATTCGGTAAAGCATTCAACATCACACTGCTTAGACTTAGTTGACATCTGCACATAGAAATGAATACACACCGCAAACTAGAATGAGATCTTAATTAATCAAGTACCTAGCAGATACACACCCGCACATAGATATGGTGTAACTAACTTGACAAGGGCGGTGGATTTAACATTAAGTGCATGAGAAGATATGCACATAAAGTAAAACTAATTACTATAACTTGACCATCACTAACAATGCACTTAAAAAATTGTTACTTCTCATTCGATGAGGTCTTCAGAACTAATCAACCTAATACAACAAGAAGCACTTTTTCTTCCAGAATGGAACCCTTTTAACAACGTGATCAGTACGAGATCTAAGTTGCCAACATTATTTTTCTTACACTTAAGAAAATGCATCGTACCACAATACCTTGCAATTTTGTACTTAGAAGGTATAGATGATCATAATAATACACATGATGCAATGAAGAGGGGGACGGATCAACATAATTATCTTTTTGGGAAAAGGGCAATGAACCAATCATATAGTAGATAATAGTACTATGAAAGCATGTGACAGAACAATATACTACTGTGAGACAATAAATTTATAGTTCACTAGACAAACACCTCCAAAGCATATTCCCTGTTCTATTGCATAGATTCTCACTTTTCAACTAGTTCAACTCCCTTTCTCTCTCTCTTTCTCTCGTTCGTGTCTCGGCATCCAATGACTGAGATGTGTACCCTTTTACATATATTAATCAAGAACCATTACATCAAAAAACCATAACAATCTAATTTCAATAAAGTTAAGAGACATAAACTCAACAAAAGCAACATACTGTGATTTGATTAAGACAAACAATTGAAAGACAAAAAGACTAATAATGACTGCACTAAATATACCTGCCCAGTAGTTTAAAGTATGGGCTCAACAAAAAAGCGAGATCATACCATATCATGCTACTACAGTACTACTACTATAAGTATATAACTTAAACCAACCCCAAAATCCACTCTTTTCAGCAAGCTTGTATCAATTTCCATTCCCAAACGTCTAATCTCGACAAAGAAGCGAACTTACGACTCTAACGGAAGATTAAAGGCCATAGATGATCCAGCCAGAATCGAAATTATCCCTCCCTTACTTATCCAACACAATCACGAAAAACAAAATAAAAAAATACAATGAACACACCAAATTGAGCTTAACAAACTGTCTATACTACTAATTAAACCGGATAATTAATCACAATAACCGAGAAATCAGTGACTGATTAATTAATTAATCACGAAAAACAAAAACAAAATGAACAATAAAAAAAAGGAGCTGAAATCACCATATTGAGCTTAATAAACTGCCAATACTCCTAAAGTCCTAATTAAACAGGATAATTAATCACAAAAATCGAGAAATTAGTGAGTGGATGATGAATAAATTAAATAATTGATTGATGAAAATATATACCTTGTTGCTTTCGATTCCGAACTGGTAGAGCTTAATCCCGTTGGTCTTACAAAACTCCATATTCGCTTCCGGATACGGCTCCGGACACAGATATCTACAAAATTGATTTACCAGAGATTAAATATTTTAATTACAAAACCCTAACTCAAAAGAAAATTGATCAAAATGAACCGCCAAAAATGCACAAAAATCGAAAGTAAACTCACATGATGGAGCGAAGGCCCAGGGATTGAAGATAAGAGAAATTATCAACATCAGGGAAACCAGAGCGAAAGACGCCATTATCAACCATGGAGAAATTCAATGGCGGAACAAAGAGATGCTCATCAATATCAAAGTCGCCATTTTCTCTCTCTGGTCCTACTTGCTGTGGAACCTTCGTTTGAAGAAGAAGCGAAGATATTTTGTTGCTGTTATTGTTATTGTCGATTGTGGTGGTGGTGGTGGTTTGAAGGTGGTGGCTATGGCGGCGATTGTGGTGGTGGTGGAAATTGTCGATAACGGAAACTTCGATGGTTTTGCAATTATCTCCAGTGGAATTGGAATTGTCAAGTAGCTTCATGTTTGACGGTTACGGAGGAGAGAGAAAGAGGAGAGAGAAAGAAGAGAGAGAAAGAGTTTGGTTATTTGATTATGTTGACAGTTGAAAAGCGCGGTGAGTTTGTTGTTGTTGTGTGTGTGTGAAATGAAAATGGGGGGTTTGAGTTGGGTTTATATAGAGGGAGGGAGGAGAGAGAAAATGGGGGAATTGGGGAGAAAGGAGAGACGGGGACGCTAAAAGGAAAGAAAAAGAGAGGACCAAGACTAAAAGTTTTCTCTTTTTCCCTTTTTCTTCTTTTTTTTTTTTTTGGATTTTTAAAAGGTTGTTAAGAAGGATATAGTGCAAAATCTGAAAGAAGCCAGAGAAGGAGAGAAAGTGAAGTGTAGACTGTAGAATGTAGATTTGCTTGTGTGTTTTCCGTGGGCTGGTAAAACTGTCTAAAACCCCGTACGTGCGGTGTGGATTTGGTTCCCCTTCATTTTCTACCCCCATTTGCCTCGTACTAGTACCTGACTACCTGTATTATTAGCCCTCACTACATTACTTAGGGCATGTTCTTTTCAACTGATTTTCAGTTTTACCCAGTATTGACCAGTTCTCCCCAGTTTTGCCCACTTATCAGTTACAAAATACAGTTTTTTCCAATTTCGCCAAGTTTGATCCAGTTTTGTCCAATTTCTTCCAATTTTGCCCAATTTTAATATTTATACATATTAAACATAATAGTTAAATATACAATATGTTATATCAAAATATAAAAAATAAATATAAGTATTGACTAATATTCAAATATGACTAAAAAGTCCTTATAATAATAATAATAATAATAATAATAATAATAATAATAATAATAACAACAACAACAACAACAACAATAATAATAATAATAATAATAATATTATTATTATTATTATTATTATTATTATTATTATTATTATTATTATTATTATTATTATTATTATTATTATTATTATTATTATTATTATTATTATTATTATTATTATTATTATTATTAGTGGCATGACCCACATTCCTACTTAGAGAATCAGTGGCCTTACTCACTCAGTGGAAAACCTTACTGAATCAGTGGAAATCAGTAGCAAAACCTTACCCAATCAGTGAGAAATTAGTGGAAAGACCTTAGTCAATCAGTGAGAATCAGTGAAAATAAATGGAAAAAAACGCACTTTTATTGATTCAATTCCTCTAGCTTACGGTCTTGTAGGCTCATTTAACATTAAATACAGGCTGGAGCAGAGCATTATAGATGGGAAAAAATAAAGGATGAACAAACAATATTAGTATCCAAACTAACTAAGATTACCAAATTGAGCAAAGAAACAATATTGACAATTCAATTGTCAAAATCGTCAGCTTAACCATGGAGGTATGGTTGAGTGGTAGTGACTCATCCATCATCAACCAAGATTGAGTGTTCGAAACTCGCATTGTGCTACAATACAAAAATTATAAGTTCACGTATACTAAAACATGTGGAGTTGGATTGGATAGGATTATAAAAATTATGTTTATAATCCGATATTTTCAGACTAGATTTTTAATCGTTTCAAATTTTGATAGCTCTAGTTATTGAAGTGACAACTCTTTTCTTATATTTGAATACTGTGAAGGGATATTTGACAGCTAATAAATGGAAGCGAGAAGCTCTATACTTGATACTGATCGAGATGCAAATCTTGACTGCCCAGAAAGAGAAGTATATATTGTACAAAAGTAGAAACTGTAAATGGAATTTGTCTATTGATTCTCAAAAGAGCCAATCTCTCGTTCGCTTGCCACATTGCCTCTTCAAGAAAGTAAATGTTGACATTATTCTCAAAATTGGACCGTTGATGGATTCTTTGGTCAAGATATTGGATTAATGGTTAAATTAGAGAGCTATAGTAAGTAATTTTCCATATGAAATACTGTAGCCTATTTAAACAGAATTGAACTTGTTAGTTTGCTATAAAAAAAAAAAAACATTGTTAGGCCTTGTTCTCTTTAACTTATTTATGAGACTAGTTTTAAAGTCCGTGCGATGCATGGGTTGAGTGAAATGTCTGTAGTTTAATATTCATTTGGTTAAATACCCATACTAACATGCCTATATTTAAAAAAAGAAATCATAAATAACTTCTAATGGATGATAATTATGCATGCTATATAGTGATGCTAGTTTCATGTTATCATTAGTGATATAGGTCGATCACTCTTTTATTTTTCACGTCCCTCGGAGCATTAAGATTTGCTAGAATAAATAAAAAAACTTGAAAGTAAAGAGATGTAGGGAGAATAAAGGGTGAGAAAATGTTCAAAAAAAATAAAATGGAGAAGTGATTATGTGAGGCGTTTAATAAAAAAAAGATACATAATCCTCCTAAAATACAATTAGGATTCTAACTAAATTGCACCTTCGAAACTGGTTACTTTAAAATTGTTGTTAGATCGATGTTCGAACACTATATATCATATCGCAGGAGCCTTGAATCAATAAAAGGTGAAATCTAAACATGAGGAGAGGTATATATATCACATTCTCCACTTTTTTTTCTCTCTCTTTCAATATTCTAAAATATATTTCTGGCTTATGTGGTTTACTTTTAATATTTTTTTTTTTTTTTTTGTTGAGACTAATTGCTTAGGTAGTGATGCAACTTAGTAATCAAACTTTTGCTATGCACGGACTTAAAATATATTCGCTCAAATTTATTTTCAAGCCAATCTTACATGTTTCTTATACATATTGTGAGTGAATGTTTTAAGGTACTTTTCGATGCAAATCTGGTGATTTAAAAGATTATTTTTTTAGACTTGTAAAAAAAGTTATATTTGATTTTATAAATATTTGACAGAGATCTAATATACCTTCTATAAAATTCTATAGGTGTATCACAACTCAGGCTCTATATTTCATTTCCTAACCTTTATTTATTTATTGTTAAATTGCTAGCTTAGATGACATTCCTATGTGACGCGATGCTTGTGCGATGCATGCGTTCAAATTTAAATGTTTTGTTGTTTTCATTTTTCTTTTATTAGTAAATATCATATTAATTTATTTTTTTTTCTGAAATTAATATTGTAAGATAATCTTACAAGTTTATTGTAAACATATTATAAATGCATCTCATTTCGAAGTACTTTTCGATACGAATATGATGGTGTAAATATTATTATTTTTAAAGATTTGTAGGATAGTTATATTCGAGTTTGAATAATAGACAAAGATAAAGTAGTTATGATGCCAATAAAACTCTAACTATTTAGCACAATTCAATCTCTCTTTTTCATTATCCGAAACCTTATTACTACGAAACTACTTAATATTATATATTGATTGATATGTTAAAAATAGTTTTATTTGTCAATTGATTTGAGTATACTAATTACTAAGTTAATAAAGTGTGAAAATCTTAATTTTCCTTTCTTATTTATATTTCTATTTATTTATATTTTTTTGTTCAAAGAATGTGTTATGAGTATGTGTTAATTTAATTTTATTGTTTAATATTCTCTCTTATGTGGCATGCTCTTAAAAATATCGCATAGGTGGCTAAAGATATTTGCTCCTTCTTTATATTTTCAGCCTTAATTTTATTGTTAATATTATTATTTTTTTTACTTATTTACGGGAACCAACATATACCTGCGATCTTACCTGTTTCTTATACATAGTGTATATGCATCTCGTTCTAAAGTATTTTCGATGCGAATTTGATGGTATAAAATTTATTATTTTTGAGATGTGTAGAAAAAGATATTTGATTTCAAATATTTGACATAGTTCTTTTATAACTCTTATAAAACTCTAAAGGTCTATCATAACTCAAGAATCCTAAACAGTAGGGTATCTAAGAGTCCTAAACGTTTTACACCAGTTAATTTTTGTCTTTATCTTCGCTTAGGTGGCGCGCTCTTAAAATTCTCGCTTACGTGGTATGTCTCATTGCTCCCGGAAAATGCCTCCTTTATATATGTATAATAATTGGGGAAGGGTACGACTTTGTTTAGGATTTTATTTGATAAAAGGATTGAACTACTATTATTTAATAGAAATAAGATTCTAATTGGACGTTAGGCTTCAATAGACTTCACCTTGATTAGGATGCTAGTATTATTGGACGTTCTCTTTCTAATATCAAATAAAATAATGAATAAATACTCATTGATCATAGGAATCTTTATTGGATGTTCTCTTTCTAGGAATCTTTCAATACTGCACGGCTTTGCTCATTGGTTTTATATATTGATTAGTAGTCTTTGGATGCAAGCTTATTGCTCATTGGTTTTATATATTGATTAGTAGTCTTTGGATGCAAGCTTATTGCTCATTGGTTTTATATATTGACTAGTAGTCTTTGGATGCAAGCTTACATAAAATAATTTTTTATTGGAATAAATACTCATTGATTAGGATTTTTGAATTGGAACAAATACTCATTGATCAAGATTTCCGAATTTGAGCAAATACTCATTGATGAAAATTTTGGAATTGAAACAAATACTTCATTGGAGGAACTCATAAATTTTTTTTGTCATTATTTTCGCTTAGGTGGCGCGCTATTAAAATTCTCGCCTACGTGGCGTGTCTTATTGCGCCCGGAATATGCCTCCTTTATATATATATATATTCAGTAAATATCAGTTCAGTATACTAAAGGGTTGTTCTCCTCAACTTCTCCCTAAAGTATTCAGTAAACTTTAGTTTAGTTCAGTAAAATTCAGTTCAGTTCACTAAAAAGAAGTTCAGTTCAGAAAAACTCAGGGTTCAATATAAAGAAGTGCAGTTTTACTTCTTTTTGTTGCAGATTACAGTTTAATAGATCTCAATTCAGACTAGTAACAAGCCATCCAATTCGATAAATGTAATTAAATTCAATTCAACTTTATGCCAATAAGTTCAATATAAACAAGTTGGAGAGAACAAGTCCTTAGTTATTTACGAATATCAATAACAAAGTTTAAATAAAAGGAGTAATTGAATGAATTTACCAAAACAGAGTACAATTGATCCACGTCCACTTCTATCTTTCCTTTTCACTTTTCTCATGGGCTTATTAAGGATCTGTTTGATTCACTTGGATAAAACTGATCTGAACTGAATTGATTTTTTAAACTCGACCGTTAACCATTTAAAATTTGTCCAAACATAATCAATATTGGACTCATTTGAAAGTATGCTTTGAGATCATAATAATCATCAGGAAATTATTTCGAAATAAAAAGTTATATGAGTGCTAAAGTTACGCTGAACTGAACTGAACTGAATTTAAGTAAAATTAAGGTGAATCAAACAGAGCCTAAAACTGATTGATTCCTAAAAGGAATCGACATTACCACATCTTGAATAGATGTTTTGGTCGTTGATTCCCAATGGTTTCTTAACCTACACTGTTTTGAAAATAGAATAAAATCTTTACCATTTTGCTGAATAAAGAAAGAACAGATCAGATATCTTGCATAATACAAATGTGGCCTTGTTTAAGAGCATACGTACATCAGATGTCCATGTCCCACATCATTAAGTGATGAACTGATTGAATTACTTTTAACTATGTTTGATTGAGGCTCCGTTTGATATACCTGGATAAAACTAATCTAAACTGAATTGATCTGAATTGAATTGAACTGAACTTAATTGATTTTCGAACTTGACTGTTAACCATTTAAAATTCGTTCAAACATAGTCAATATTGGACTCATTTGAAAGTATGCTTTGAGATCTTTCCAATGGCATAAATTTCATCATGAAATTATTTCGGACTAAAAAGTTATATAAGTAATAAAGTTACACATAAATTGAACTGAACTGAACTTAATTGAATTTAAGTAAAATTAAGGTGAATCAAACAGAGCCTGAGCATCAAATCTGAAAAGGGCAAATGTATGTACTGGTCAAAAAATGCTCACATTTCCAAAACCAAACTCAATCCTCTGTTTTTTAGGATTGAACTAAACTAAACTGAATCAATATCAATGAGCTAAAATGAACATTATTGAATTGCACTGAACACCACCACTTAAGTAAACTAAACAACACTTTATATATGATACAAAATGTATGTTTTTGAACTAAATATCACTGAGTTAAACTAAAAATCACTGAAATTACTGAATTAACACAAAACTACCCTTAATTTGACGTAAATAAACTCAACTCAACTGACGAGGTAAGCACCAACAAGGGTGGTGGTCTAGTGGTTCCAAGCTTACTCCTAAGTGGTTTGGTAAGACAAGGTCATGGGTACGAATCCCCATTCCCCCCATGCCTTGTGTCTGCTGGCTTCTAGGAACTATACTAGCCCCTTGTTGGTGCTACGTTGACGGGGCCAGTGCTTGCGCTGGTTGTTCAGCTAGTCTGATATGTTCGCTGTTGAACACGAGAGTCCGAACATGATGTAGCAGGGGGTGCCTCAATCGCCATTCACTTGCACCCTCTTTTTGACGAGAAAAAAAAAAAAACTAACGAGGTAAGCATATGATATATCTCGAATTTCCTATAATTCACTCATCTGTAATTTGATGACCTCACAAATGACGTACTACACACATTTTCTTCTCAATCTCTCCACTATCCTTCCCCTACAACTTGTATGAGGCATGCTCGAGTGACCGGCACACACAAACCAATCTCATTATAATGATCAATAATAATCCCTCTATTTAACTAAGAAGGTGTGGTTGAGTGGTAGGGACTCACTCATCCTTAACCAAGATTGATGGTTCGAATTTCGTATTGGGCATGAAGCAGCTTTAAATTCATTGGCCAGTTGTCCCACCTTTTGAGGTGCGTACAAGCCAGCGCAGGAATAGTTACTGTGATCGACGGTGAATAACCTTGATTGTGAAACAAAAAAAAAATTAATTAATCCCTCTATTTTTAGATGATAAAAATTTCCTAATCCAATTAGATATATAGAAAGATCTCAACTACTTGCATTGACACAAAAAGAAACATATACCAAAATATGTACGTACATATTGACGTAGATGACATTCATAAACAATCAGATAGCAGTAATAGTGGAGCTCATTGACATGCATCCTAACAACAGAATCCAAATTAAAGCTAAGAAACTGAAGTGTCCAACTATTATAACGGATGTGTGGTGCCTCATGCATGCTGCACAAACCAATGCAACTTCATATGCAAGTTGATTTTGGTTTAAAATAAGATGATGTGGGATTTCCTTCTCATGTTGATCACAATTCACAACAATCTAAGAAACTATAAATAACTGGGATTATCAAATTTCCAAGTAATAGACCCTCGGAAATTAAAGGATCAGACTATCCTTTTATCAATATATTTTTAATATGTTTAGCTATTTTTATTTTATTTTCTTAAAGATACAAAAATATTTTTAAATAAAAATGATGATGGATCAAAATATTATAAATATTTTAAGTTATTGGCTTACTCCGAAAATATTTATCGCTAACTTGTTGAAATAATTAAATATTAATATCTATTACTCTAAATGTGACCATGGTTGTCACTTTATTTGATTGGTCATATTTTTGAAAATTTTAGTCACATGTCAAACAGGTGATTAAACCCTCAACCGGTTTGATCCGATCTGTTTGTCCCTTAATGAGGTTTATCTGGTGCACAGTCAAATAGTAGTAAATGCGGGATCCTTGAATCCAAAAGAAAAAAAGAAAATTTTGAAAGTCTAACCTTCTTTCGAATCAAAATAAAGAAATAAAATAATAAAAAATGTGAGGACTCGCCATCTCAAAAATAAAAAATTTAAATTAAAAAATTTAAAAAAAATTAAAAATAACTTATGAAGATGTGACACTTGTAGTTACGTGCACTTATACTCACAACTACGCATGATCTATCTATTTATCACTATATTTTAATATATTTAAATATTTTTTTATTAAGTAATACAAATGTATATTAGAAGTATTTATCAAAAAAAAATGTATATTAGAAGTAGCTTCCAACACAAAAAATATACGACTTACTAAACTATCACTCTAAATGTGATCATCGTCATTTTATTTGCTTATATCTTACAAATTTTAGTCACTTATCAAACCGGTGTTTATGGCCTCAAATATAAAAATTAATTAAACATGTATCCCTTATCATAATAGCGACTTTTATCCCTACAAAAGACTATTACCTTTTCATACGTAACTGACGCTTATACCAACTGATATAATTTTTTTTATTACTCAATAACTGGTATGATCCCATTATCCCTTAATGTGTGTTTTGCTAATAGGAAGTTGAAAGAATAACCTTCTTTCGAATGGGAAAAATTTTTGTGACAACTCAGGACTCGTCATCTATAGAAAAGAAGAAATTATAATTTTATAAAAATGTGACACTTGTAGTTACCTGTGCTTATAACCCCAACTACATAACAAAAAAAATTATATAACACTTTTTAAATATTTATAATTGATCCAGTTTCTTTTTTTTTTTTTTTTTTTTTTTTGTCTTGAATGAAAATAGAAATTAACTCATTTAATTAAAGCATTACATTTATGTCATTTTAGATTTTATTAATCTTATTCAATTTTGTAAGAAAAATAAGAAATATGAACAGTTTCTAGCAATTATTAAAGGATCTTATTTATGACAACTCATTGGTGACCATAGTTAAACAAAAAAAAAAAAAAAAAAACAAATTAAATTGTGACACTTGGCACATTACCGGCGCTCTTACCCAAAAATATATATATAGGGAAAATCCTATTGGTACCCCTGTACTTTTAACATATCCAAGTGGTGCCCAATGCTTTTTAGAAATCCAGTTGGTACCCTTATAGTATTTGTCAATGTATCTCTGTGACCAAATAGTTAACTTTCCGTTAGAACATGCACCCGAAGATTTTTAATAAACTTTCCGTTAGAACAAAGATCCAATAAACCATCTTTTGTTTCTGGAAAAAAAGAAGGAAGAATATAAGTCTCTTCAAATCCATTAGTTCCAGTTTCACCGAATGATTGCCAAATTAGAGTAGATGGGAAGCTCTCTTCATTGGCTGAGCAAGTGGGCATCATCAAAGAGAGGAACAAAGAAATTCACTGGGCATTAACAGGGGAAAAGAAAGAAATAAAAAAAGTTATTACTGGAAATAGATTTAAAGGATGTGCCAACAATTAATGGTGATGGAAAGTGACAATAGGAAAGTAGGATAGCGGTGATGGCGCTCAACGTTTTCCCAATTTGCGAAACGGTTATGAGAGAGAAAAAGGCATGGGGGGAGGGGGTAGTGGTGAGGGAGGGAGAGGCCAGAAGGTAGGACTGGGTGGTGAAAGAGTGGTACTGGTTCTGGTGGTTGTTTGGGTGTTTGGTGGAGGTGGAGAGAGGGCTTCTGAATTTGATGCAACTAGCAAGTTTAACAACCACATCATGCCTGCGATTGTCAAACCCACGAACAAATATGGTATTGAAATTTTTTACAATTTTTGCTCTGTCTCTTTATTGATTTGAGACGTTTGAATTTGGTTTCAGTTGAATTTACAAACAGGAGAAATGTGAAATGGGTGTGAGCTTTGAGTGTGTTTTTTTTTTAATTTTAAATAAACCAAATTAATTTATTTTGCCAGCTTCAGCCTTCAATGACTACTTGACAGCCACATCACAACAATCTAACCAGCAACTTAACGACTCTACAAAAAAATAGGCACGGAGCAAACATGATATATATATATATATATATATATATATATATATATATATATATATATATATAGACCCTGGGAAATTAAAGGATCGGAGCTAATGGGCCCTGGTCATCAAAATAGACTAATCACAGACTGGAAATTTTATTTAACTATAACTAATTTATTAACAACTACTGGGTGTACGTAATGATGGATCCCTATTGTTTAATTTTTTCGGTTCACGACCAAGGTATATACCATTGACCACAGTGATTAGCCTCCGCGCTGGTTTGTAGGCACCTCAAAGGGTGGAACAACTAGTCAATGAATTTTTAAAGCTGCTGCATGCCCAAGGCAAAATTCGAATCCTCAATCTTGATTACCCTATTATTTAATTTTAAGTAATACTACTAGACAATATGTCAAAGATGTGCGAATCTGAAGATTTTGTTGGCAACCCTCAACATTACCTTTTTGATTCGCTATTTGCCAGTGCGGGTCTGCGCCATATGTCTAGGATGGTATATGTGTATTAGACTAGTATCAATGATGGATACCTAGAGGCCTAGACCCTAGCTAAAGTTTAATTAGTAGCACCAGACAACATGTATGTTCAGTATGATGAATTTGATAAATAATAAGGGTCCGTTTTTATTTATTTATTTTCACTGATTCTCAATAATTGAGTAAAGTCCTCATATTGATTGACATCGATTGGGTAAGATTCTTTTACTGATTACCACTGATTTAATAAGGTCCCACCACTAATTCTTTGAAGAGAAACTGATTTTCACTGATTGAGTAAGGTCTTGTTACGGATTCTCATTGATTCGGTTAGGTGTTGCCACTGATTCCCACTGATTAAGTAAGGTACTGCCACTGATTTTCACTGATTGAGTAAGGTCTAATAAAATGGAAAAGAATACACCCTAAGCTTATTATTTTATTATACCTTTGGAAATATTCTGCCCAATAATTGTTTATAGAATTATGATTAAGGGGTGAGAAAAAAGAATAGGAGAAATGATGAGGGAATATCCGATTAGGAAACGACGGCGTTTCGCAGAATACAAATGAGTAAGAGACGAAGTGAGTGAGCCGAGAGAAATGCGGTACCACTGCGCCACGTACTTGTGCTTGTCGTCTTGTTCCACACAGCATGAGCTTGAACCTCCCCACCCTCAAGGCCACGAGGGATTCATTAATTAAAAATTAGAGTGGACAATTAGGTGGGTCTGGGTTAATTTTAAATTTAGTGATTTAAGTTATGTTTGTTACACAATTAGTTGTTTACTTTGTTAGCTCAAAAATTAGAAGATGGTAGTTACCAAAAAATTAGAAGATGGTAATAAAAAAAAATACTGTAGTAGAAAAATACTTCCATAGATGTATGTTATTGTTGTATGTGAAATGGTAACAATTTAGCTTGTTTTATTAATTACTCGAGGTTGAAATATTATGTAGATAGTGATTCAAAGTCAAAATCATTTGTAATTGGAGTTTGGAGATGAGAATGAAATTGAAATCTTACGTATTGTTAGCTTAGGGGGTGTTTGGCCAAGATTCTTCAAATTTCTGCTTCTCTCCTTTATTTTCCTTACATTCTCCTTTCTCCACCAACAAATTCAGCTTCTTATTAGAAGCAGAAAATAGCTCCCAAAAAGCTTAGAAGTAGAAGCTTTTATTTGGTCTATTTTTGGTCATCTTTTGGAGTAATATCAGCTTCTTTTGTTGATGGAGGGGGAAGAAAGTGAGGAAAATAAGAAAAAGAAGCTGAAATTTGAAAAAGTTGCCAAACACTCCTTAGATTAGAAAATTATAATAATTAGATTTAGCTGAAATTCACCAAATAAACATACCCATAAGATTATATGTTTATAAATTATACTTCTATTATTGATTTGCGTAGGTCTTAAAGAAAAAAAGATTTTAATAATTCTATTTTTTTCGTCATAAAAATATAAACGAGACGGTCTTACTGCTTAGCTTGCGTGATAGCTATTACATTTTGAATACGAAAACTCAAATGAGCAGGCGCATACTTATCTTTCATTACCTTAACAAAAAAAAAAATATCAAAACATGAATTGGAATCCCATGATTAGACCAGTGCAAATTAAGGTGACATCTGCGATGCAGTTAGATTTGTCCGACGTTGAAGCACCTAATGTATGGCGCCGATGTTTCCATTTCCTTTTTGATTTTGGATGTTTCCATTTCTAGTGCAGGCTCCCGAAACAACACCTCTGCACCTGGATTGTTTTGGTTCCAACTAATTCCAAGGTCACGAACAAATTAGACGCAACCGGAAATCGGATATCTAAATTTTCGGATACCAACTTTGAAATTTTGGATATCGACTTTTGATATTCGAACTCGTATCCGAAATTTTGGATTTCAGCTTTTTTGGATGATTCATATCAGATATTCGGATTTTCAGATCGGATAGGATGCTCGGATTCGGATATTATTTACTACTGTCCAAAATTAAGGTGGACTATTGGAGCAAATTTGAGCTCAGCTAATAAGGAGTATCAATTATTGAGCAATGACAATAATTATTGATCCCGGCTGCTGCCTTCAATCTTACCTCAGGTCTGAGAAAGAAAATAAAACACCATTTCCAAGAGGATAAGAAGCAATTAGTACGTACACTTCATTGAGTAATTGATGAGTTGAGTTCACGATTTGTAACTCCTAGTCACAATAATAATAGTCCTCCTAATAAAATGTCTAAATTAGAGTACTAAACTACTAATAATACCGTTGTGTTTTACATCATCCATGTGCATGTGGCCGTAATTTACTACTGGAAAACAGTAAATAATGTTTTGGTTAATTTCTTAATCAAGTACGTTACCTAAGTAACTGTTACTGTAGGTTATATAGCTTATGCACTTGCACAAGCGATCTTACCTTAACTTTTAGGGTTCCTAACGTTGTTGTTTTCTATTGTCATGCATATTACTTCCTCCGTCTCAAAAAAAACATAAACCTTTACTTTTTCACTGTTTTCAAGACGCTACTTTGACTGTAAATAACTACAATTAAATGAATACAAAATTATAACAATACGATTTTTTGAAAGTACTTTTATAAATGAATCTAATAAACATATTTTAATAATGTAAATATTTATATATTTTCATAAATTAATGGTCAAAGTTTGTTAAGTTTGACCTTCAAAAAGCAAAGTTTTAAGTTTATTTGAGACGGGACGGAGGGAGTATTACACATACTACAAGGCATAGATAATTTAGAGTGCACTTAGGCTAAGGCGGCTTTTTGATTTTTTGCGTTGTAAGTTAAAATCAAAAGTGGTAAACTCGCAATTAATTGAGTCCCTTAGTTTGAGACCTGCACAACTAATCAAAAGACGGGCTAGAGTGTTTATAACATCAATAAGCGAAGTTTCAACCCAAAACTAATTTGCAGTGGGTAGAGTAACTTCTCTAATTATGTAGAACGTCCCACTTAATATGTCGGTGATATTAATGTCATATAACGTGTTTAGCAAAATGTCCGGGTCCAATTTCATTTAATTTGGTGACATTACTCAAGCAGCTAGTACACTTGTGACCTCCTTGATCTTCATACACCATGCTGGGACATAGTCACTCGACTTTAATTAACGAACTAATACTCCTACCAGTACCCCTTTGAGGATGACATTTCATCAATCGATCTAGTGGTTGCATCCTCAAAGGGGTACTAGTAAGTAGCAGTAACTTCTCCAATCTATTTTGGCTTGGAATATTACCAGTAAAAATAGTAGTTTAGTAAAATTTCCCGAAAAATTGGGTGTTTCGGACCCAAACGCCGCGCACTAGATCTGTATCTAACAATATTAGTATTTGTAACAACTAAGCGCGATGTGGATCAGTGGTAAGGACTCTTAACCATTAATCAAGGTTGAGGATTTGAATCTCATCTTGGTCACGAAGCAACCCTAAACCCCTTGTCCAACCGTCTCACACTTTAAGGTGTCTACTACAACTCAACGTGGAGAAATAGTACTACTAGCATTTGTTTTTACATCAAATCAATCAATAATACTACGTACAATGCAATAAGAGTTACGTAGTAGTTTAGATATAGTAGAAACATGTCAATTTCAAAGGTTGAAACTTGAGAGTGCGTATGTGCGTTTTATGAAAACGAACATTTTGGTCCATCATTGAATTGCAAATTTAAAACACATGATTCATGACTCACGCTGGAACACCTATTGAAAATTTCTTGGTTACTGATCTTGCTGATGCAAAATTGCATCGGTATTGTTAGTTTGTTGTATTGATCCTGCTTGTTACCTTACCCAATCATGCAAGTAAAGTTCAAAAATTCATAAAACTAAATAAATCATGTGCTCCTCAATTACTCCATTATAAGATGGAGTAACCTACTTGAACAAACAACAAAGTGGTCCTTTCCAATATAATATATTATTAAATAATCAATGAGTCTATCGCCTATAGGCCCACACGTGGAGAAGAGTAGATTGCACATAAGTTCAGTGAGATTCCATCCTAAAATTAATTGGTGTTAGGTGGAGTAACCTATTAGCTTATGTACAATCCAACTTTCTCCAATTCTTTTAACGTGAGACACTCACATGTAGGGGTGAAAGTTTGGACTTTGGATTGGATTATGGCCTAGTCTAAATCCAATCCAAAAAAAATTGGACTCGAAATTTTGAGTCCAAATCCAATCCAAACTAATTTTAGACTTCGATTTTTGAGTCCGAATTCAATCCGAATTATTTTCCGTAATCCAATCCGATCCGAATAATCCAATTTTTTCCCGACTCTTTACCTTTTCTACAATAATGTCCATTACTTAAAAAAAGTTCATCGATAAGATAATAATACAAATGTCGGAGTCAACTATAAGTCTACAACATTCATTAAAAAATTGCAAATTATGTAGTTTCAAAGGTGTTCGGTAATCTCCGCTCAGTGTACATGGAGAAGACATATATGTAAAGAGATAATAGCAAGCAGATGAGTGGCTGCTAAGGCGTGACTTGAGTGAGTTGTCTGAAATGATCTTTCTCTCTTAATTTATGTATGCATTTTATTGTTGCCTTCAATCCCTTAGATTTTAATTTGTAGTTTATACTATTTATATTGGGCTAGTATCATTTTTGGATTATATGTCTTTTTATTTATTAATATATATCTAATTTGGATTGGATTGGATTGGATTATTGGACTCCGAAAATGTGAGTCCGAATCCAATCCGAAAATCTAAAAAATATTTTTTTTGAGTCCGAATCCAATCCGAAATCCAAAAAGTCCAATCCGAATTGCCTAATTTGGATTGGATTGGATTGGATTGGATTTTGGATTTAGTCCGAATAAGTTTCACCCCTACTCACATGTGGGTAATACTCTTAACCGAGTATACTATAGAAAATAGAAATATAGGTTAATTAGTTTAAATATTTGTTCATCAAGTAGCTAGGATGTCTCTATCTTTAACCGAAAAAATTATTCAATTTTCATGGAGTAGGAAAATTAAGGAGTCAAAATCACCAAAAAGGAAAGAAATGTAGTAAATCTCAGTTGGGTTTTATCATGCTTCCCTCATCATTGCCAGTAAATGTTCTTAATTAAGTAATAAACAATTAAAGCCTAATTAATTAATAAAATATAACTATATTATATTCAAAATAATTAACCACCAAAGGTTATTGTCAAACACCAATATAATCTTTGATTGGTTTCCTTAGGCTTCATAGCTATAGGCTCATCATGTGTATTATGATACTATACTAAATAATGTAGGATATGCCGACTTCATGCACCAGCAATAATCATGCTTAATTGAAATGCAAGCTAGCTAATAATACCTAGTTAACGATCTCTTTGGTAGCTTTTTTTTCACACCAACGGATATACGTTGGTATATATATAGTTAGGATTGAGGTGGGAGGCAAGATGGCAACTACTCATCTCACTTGAATCCCGGGAAGACCCGGGTTCAAATCTTATCACCCATCTAATGAGGGATTTATCCCCTTACCTCCCTTCTAGGTGGGGCCTCCTTATCATTTTTAAAAAAAAAATAAGGGGCGGATATAAACTGATACACCAATGTCCTTTGCCACGAGAAAATTAAAAGTTTAGAATATAGTAGCAGGAAAGAAAAATAACAGATTTTTCTCATAATACTATTTGTGTCACCACGATATTACTTTTTTTACACTCCGTCATTATTGATCGTTACCATGTTATTTTGTGTAGATTGGAACAACATGAGGGTATTATCTAGTGAGTTCTAATTCCCTCCTAGAGTGTTTCTTCCACCCTCAAACAAGTGGAATTAGAGTCATTGATACTGATTGCGCTTTCACGCGCACGCACGGCTTAAGACACTAATAATATAGGTTTTATGTAATTCGATCAACATGCATGTTAAATGATGAAGAATAATTACCATGTTAGAGATATTGAGTTTGGGGTGAGTAGCGTAATGAAGGATTCTTTATTTATCTCTGATAACAATGACCTGGGATGGATCAAATTACATCTCCAACGAAGTTGGAGGCAAAAAAGCGTTAGATAATATTCTCTAACAAATAGAAGAAGGAAATGTTAGCGATATTTCTGACTGGATATTATAGTACAAACCAATTATATGATACTTTGGTGATCAAAAAATTATATGATACTTTAACATCACTTCCCATGTGATGATGTGAACAAGAATTTAGTCACTGAACTTTCTTCATTAGTCCATTTAATCTCTCAGTTGCCAGCATCTTGCTCCATCTTCCCCTACCTAAGGGGCATCTATTGAGAATTAAATCTGAAATCCCTAGAAACTTTTGGTGTAATGGTAATGCCACTAAGATATGGAGTATTTTGTATGTTACTTTCACATTCCCTTAAAAATAGGAGACCGTTTATAAGGAGAAATAACACTCTCACGAAAATATATATAAAGCTGCCTCATGTATGAGGGCTCTCTCCCTCCTAATAATATTACCATAATAATATCAATATTACCCCGATGTCTCCAAAAAAGCTCCCGCACATGTGAAAATGTTCGCCAAATTCCAACCTCTTTCTTTTGCTAATAAATGGAATGGCTACACATATTGATATTGTGATATTTCTTTATCTATACCTTAATCATGATAATTATTAGGCTAAATTGCTAAGATATCATTATGAAATGTGTAAGTCTTGTGTGAGACCAACGTATAAATAAATAGCATGTCTTGTGTGGACTTAGTCCACCGTGGACCAAGTAATTTCTAGGGGTGCGTGGCTCCAGGTAAAGTAGGGAGTAGCTCCAGGTAAAGTAGAGGGGTGGCTTCAGGTGAAATAATTTTGAGTAATTTAGAGTGGTGGCTCCAGGTGAAGTAAGGGGTGACTCCAGGTAAAGTAGGGGGTGACTCTAGGTGAACTAGGGGTGGTGCCAACTGCCAAGTATAGATTGAGGGGTGACTCTAGGTGAAGTAGGGGGTGACTCCAAGTATTGGTCCACCTTGGACTAAGTCCACACAAGTTTTTGTATAAATAAAATGGGGTTAATATTTAGAATTGCAGGGGTTACTTTTTATGAGTCTTGTTTCACTTAAATGTGACTTTCATCTTACCTAAAGTTATGAAAAAACCGTCTAATAGAAGTTTTTGTGTTATAGAAAGTAAGTCTCGTGTATAAGATAGGTAATAAAGCTCTTTGTGGGGATTACCTAGGTGATGGTCCCGTACAATTGGTTGGACCAAAAACAAAGGACGGCAACATAACATTGACATTGAAAGTCTAATTGCAAGCCCAAAGTGGAAATCCAATGCAATTTAAATGGTTTAAAGTTTTGACCATAAGTGCCAATACTTTCTTCATATGTGGAGAATCGTTTGCCTCCTCTTGATCTCAAGCTTAGTGCCCCATTTGATCCCTTTAGGGTAATTCTTTTGATTATAATAGAACCCTTTTCAAGATTATGAATCACCCCCCTAATTGTTTACTAAACCGCATTAACTAGTTAATTATAGTGGGTGCACTTAGATTGTATGTCCATCGCAAAAATTCTAACCTTTTTTTTTTTTTTTTGTCACATCAATCAATAAGTACTTTGTCATGCCAACAAAAGCTACGAATATTGCTACAACTTGTGAAAAAACAGTGTTCGATCTTGTCATGACAAGGTGTAAGACCACCGTTCTTTCATAGTTTAATATTGCTACTTATGTAATGTTATAATTAACCCATTTAAAAACTAATATAATATGGTATTTTTATAACTTTTGATGAGACGATAATCACTTGTTAGCGAAATAAGTGTCATTTGTTAGTGAAACAAGGGTTATAACTCATTACAAGTGACACCTACATTTCTATATATTAGTTTTATATATAGAAATGTAGGTATCACTTGTAATACCTCTTGAGATATTTGACTAGGAACCTTTGTTGTCATAATTATGATCGTGTCTATAAAGACTATGTTTGGCACAAACAACTAGCTTTTTAACAAAATTTACAGCTTGAAACTTGTAGCTAGTGTTTTTTACTCTCTGCTGGCAAACATATTGCCAGCTTATTTTCACTTGTAGCTTGTAGCTTGTAGCTTGCAGCTACAACTAGTTTTGTAAAAGCTATCCTTACAGGCTTTCACCTACAGCTAGTTTATCTGCATTTCGTAGCAGTTTTCTACCAAATTCTTTCGTTTATCATGATTTTACGGCTACAATTAGCTAGTTATACCAAATATAGTCAAAGACTTTTCTTTATCGTTCTAGGTTTTTTTTTAGAAAATGTGGAGTAACTTCTAACTTTGTTGTAAATGAGACTTAAACTCGGATATTATACTGTGCACTATAGTGACTTGGGCTCTCTCCTTGGTGTTGTCCCCTAACACCATGAAGTCATTTTGACATGTATTAGTTTGAAAAATACTCTACATAAAGTGAAGTTTCAGATCCGTCCCACATACTCATAATTTATAGGTCAAAGGGAACAAGGTATAGGATGGTCCCTCGGTTGTTCCATTGCAACCCGAATGTTTACAACGTGAAATTTTGTTCTCAGCTAAAATTGTTTGAAGTACGATTACGAGTCTTTGACACATACATGAGGACTAAAGAGTAAAAATTGATCTTTACTTGATAAATTTTATGGCTCCTTTATTTGTCATTATCAAGTCATCCCTTCAATGATGTTCACCATTATTATTGATACATGAGCTATGTACACACATCAAACTCCGTAAGACATTTTAGCATCAATGCGCATAAGCTCATTTCATTTTTCAATCATAAAGAAGATATACTTCAAGTACCCATCATAATAAAAAAAAAAAAAAAAAAAAAACCGGGAAAAAAACAAAAAAAAAAAAACCACTTAAAATGTATCTGTATTATTGCCACGTGGCTATTATAACATCAATGGTTCTTCATTACACCCAAATATAGCTAATTTGACCACACCCTCTCACAATATTTCTATTATTTAATATCTGAGTTTTAGTATATAGTTATAAAAGAAGATTGATAACATAAAGTTAAATGATTTGATATTAGACATGTTGTGATAAACAAGTCAGAGCAAGCCGACTTTATGTCCAAAATTTCAACTTTAACCAAACCCATCTTATCAAACGGCTTGGTCGTATCGGCCCATTTAATTAAACAGATTGAAAATTCTCAACACTAGCTGCTAATAATATGTCCAATACATGTCATGTCGTGTCAACTTTTTCCGTCCCTTAACCAAACAAAGGCTCAAAAGCAAATGATGCCAACACATTTAGAGAGAATGGGGTAAGATGGAAGGCCCAAAGGCTATTCGAAAACATTTCTCACAAGGCTGATACCGTGTAACGCGGTCCATTAGACTCAACACGGGCTTCTCACAGAAAGTTCATTACTCCATTTATGATCATTTTAGGCCTGCCATTGCAATTTGCAACTACTGTACTTCGTACTCGAGTAGTGTTCACGATTGAGCCCTTCTAAGAAGCCCAGCACCTTAGATGTGGATTTTAATTTTAGCATTTGAGAACTAATTTAATGTGGTGAATCTTTGCAAATCCTCATTTGTGTTTCCTTTTCTAAATAGATAGGCTATGATCACAAAATCAAAAAATTAAATACATTATATGATCAATTGTTACTTCATTATTTGATTACATCACATTTTATGTATCATCGAAATTACTTTACACTCAATATGAAAAATCAAATATAGGACTGCTCTTTTCCAATGACTCGAGCTAATCTGATCTAGGTGGGTAAGTAACCCCCTACTAATTTGATTTAACCGTATCAATAACATCTATGATATGATCTAACCAGGTAAGTGATTTGTGATAATGATTTTGCTTGTGTGTGTTTTACACGGATTTATGTGATTGATTTGAACGGAAAAGTGTTACCTTCACTAATCTGATCTAATCCACTAATATAATCTGACTGAATACAATTGAAACAAGTGGCTAGGTTTGAGTTACAATTGAGACCTCATACTACTAATTGATTTTTTTACACTTAAGATTATTAAAATCTCATGATACCTTACTGAAATCTTTTCATCAAAATGGAGGTAAGATTACCTGAATAAGGAGTCATGCTACAAGAAGCCCTAGATCCAAGTATCAATCACCATGAGAACGGTACAAAACACTCATGGAATCGAAAGAGTTAACTGATAATCACGAAATCTTGTATGAGCTGGCCTTAAAGTGAGACCGATTAATAACTTAGTGAATATGGGTAGACCATTTTTAATTGGTTGGTTTGCAACCTATTAGACCCACTAATGGTATAATTAGCTACATTACCGGGTTTCCACATTTCCTTCTCACATCATCTTTTCCCTCTAGCCAAACACACCTTAAATCTACTGGGAGCCTATTGCTGTATTGCATGGACATTGTGATTATTGGTTTCGTAAGTCATGTCCCATAGGCCATAGCCATAGATGGATATTGGCTGACCTAGAAAAACAATAATAACAATGTGAATCAAAATTATAAAATAAACCTTAGGGTATATTAATTTTCAATCCCTTTTTGCCTTGCCCTAACAGCAACAACAACAGTTGATAAATATATATCGGTGCAACTTAATTAATTACCTCAGTACCCCATAAATTTGCCCCTGCTGATAAACTATGCAACAATAATAAGCATTTTCAATAACCCGATCTAAGTGAGACCTAATTAGGTTGGAGATTGGAGCAAAGCCACGCACACCCATAATTAAGTTAAATAGGCAAGGCACTGGACCATGCATGGTTTTTTTTGGGTTCACGATCAAGGATATCCACAGTCGATCACAGTGACTATTTTTCCGCGCTGGCTAGCTGGCCAAGGAATTTAAAGCTGCTCCATACCCAAGGCGAGATTCGAACCCTCGACCTTGGTTAAGGATGGGTGAGTCCCTACCACTCAACCACACCTCCTTAGTTTAGTTATAAATAGTTATTGTGGTGCTTACAAGCCAATGTGGGGAAATAATCACTGTGGTTGACGGTACGGTGAATACCTTTAGTTGTAAACCGAAACGGTGGATACCCTTAGTTGTAAACCGAAACAAAATTATTTCTATTAACAAAGAGAACATAGAATACAATACTGTAATGTTCATTCAGACTCAATTCTGAGTTGAGTTCAAATCTTAAACTGTTCAATTGAAGTATATACTGTATATGTATTTATTCACTCACAGGCTCAACAGCCTTACACAAACTGTTATTGAGTTGAATCACAGAGCAGTAGCACAACTGTGAATTGGCACAAATCAAATTTCAATTTTCAAGTTGGGCAAAACAAGATTTTTCCACAAGCATATACCTTACTAGGAAAGTCATAAGAGAACATTTACTGACCTACACAAACCCAAGATTGACCACACAATGGGGCAAAATGCAAACTTTACTTAGCAGACTCACTGCAATCACATTAATTGCATGCATTTTTTCACAAATACAAAAGAAAAATGGTAAAGAATTAAGGTTCTGAACTTTTGTCCTTTGCATGAATTTGTGGTTAAAAAAAGTATGTCAGTGTGACAAAACAAAAGGCACAAGTCAATAATAAGTGGACATTTATAAAGAAAACCCATTTCTAGCTTATTGCCTTGGGCTTTGTTTATGTTCCTTCTCTTTCCTACTGCCCTACTACTCAGAGAGAGAGAGAGAGAGATTGAGTGCTATGGATTGGTGAGCAAATGAAAATTCTCAGTTGGTCAAAATTGCCAAAATTAAAGCCCTCTGAAATTTACTACAACAATAATAAATGTTTTTCATTACTGTATGCTAAAATTTTCTACTGTATTGTTTTGGATACAGAAGACTGTGAGCTGAGCACTGAGCAGTGAGTTGTTAAAACTATGACAATTTTATCAGCCCTACAAAAACAATCTCTTGTGCTGTGTGTTGCAAGTGGGCTAATGTCACATAAATATTCTCAAGGACCACAAATATCAGATATTGGTTAAAACCAATTTAGTATGGGGCCACAATTTTTCTCCAAGTAGTGACAGCTGATTATTAGGTTCATGTTCAATCACTAGACATATATTAGTTATTAGTCCAAACTATCAAATTATTATAGTACTTACAATTTGATGTGTTCTATTGACAAGTCATTAACCAAACAATAACAAGGACTTATTGTCGTGGTTTGTCACGAATTTTCATTCTTATTGAACTCAATTGAACAAAACATCCTTAAATTAAATCGAATTAAACTTAATCAATTACTAAGAAAGTGAAAAAAAACACACTCGAGTATGAGATTTACATATAAATACATAAGTATATAATCAATTTAGATATGCAAGTGTGTATGCTTGCATATATATATACATGTTTATGCGTACATCAACTGCATGTATGCATCAAATAATCATTTTTCTTTTATCTTTTCTTCATGCATGTGAGGAATAACTCACACAACCTCTCGAATTCAATTGTAAACAATTTTTTTCCCAATATAATTTAGGGATACCTTTCAATGCACAACTTGTAAATACATATTAGTTATTAGTCCAAACTATCAAATTATTAGAGTACTTATAATTTGATGTGTTCCATTGACAAGTCATTAACCAAACAATAACAAGGACTCATTGTCGTGAATTGTCTCGAGTTTTCTTTTCTACTGAACTCAAGTGAGCTGAACACCTTTGAATTGAACCGAATTACACTTAACCAATTGCTGAGAACGTGGAAAAAAAAACACATCCGAATATATAATTTGCGCATAATTACATAAATATATTATCAATTTAGGCGTGCAAGTGTGTATGTGTGCAATTATATACTCCTTACATATTTATGTGTGCATCAACTCCATGTATGCATCAAATAACCATTTTTCTTTTATCATTTTTTCTTCATGTGTGTGAGGAGTGTCTCAGACAATCTCTCAAAATAAATTGTAACAACTTTTTCCCACCATAATTAAAAATACTTTCAATGCACAACTTGTAAATATACATATTTATGTGTGCATTAGCTGCATGTATGCATCAAATAATCATTTTTTTTTATCTTTTCTTCATGTGTGTGAGGAATATCTCACACAACCTCTTGAATTAAATTCTAACAAAAAAAAAAATTCCAAAATAATTAAGGGATACCTTTTGACAGTGTCAAATCCAGTCCTTCAAAGTTGGGGGCGGACGCCCCTAATCAAGTTTCCGAAATTTAAAAATAATTATAAACTACATCTGTTCTTCAATTATTACCCCTCATTCCCAACAAAAATTATTTCTACATTCGACGAAGCCTTTCAATGCACAACTACTTGTATATACTTTCCCATAAGAATATCAAACCTTGAATATGTCCATAGGTCAACACTTGAATAACAGTGGGCCAAACACTCAAACACATCTTAGATCTACTTATTTCAGAAATTGGAGAAATGAATTATCATCTGAATAGTATGTAAAAAGAGATAACTACAGTAGAGTATTTAATAACTTCATTTTGTTCCTGGGCAGTAAATAAATTAAATGCTAGGACATGGGCATCCTTTTCTAATGATGATACCCAGCTTGGTACGTAGTGGGGTTTGGACCACCAACACCTTTTTGTGTGGACATCTATTTGACTCGCTACAAAATGCACTACTGCCATATTTTCTGAATTGCATGCAATTTTGTTTCTGTAATCTCAAGGCTTTAAGTCTAGTGTCTTTTTTCATTTCCAATCTCCAGTTCCACATGTTCAAGTCAATCAGATGGTTAGTTTAATCTTCAACTTTCAGAAGGAAAAGCACCCCAAAAAAAAAACTACCAACAATTGCCTTGTAGATCTAGCGGGTTTCGGATATCGTTTACGGATTGATTTTTGTTTTAACTCCACTTTTAAGTTTATTTTCTCGAATTGTAAACAGAGTTGAATTGAGAAAATTGGGTCAAAACCCTGAAAAATTTGGTCGGATCAAATTTTAACATCACTACCTACTTATATGTCTCTACTTACTAAGAGTCTGTTTGGGAGTTTTGGGTGGGAAGGGAAGGGAAGGGAAGGGAATGAGTGGGAGGGGAAGGGAAGCAAAGGGAGGAGAATGAAGGTGAATAATTCACCTTGTTTGGGAGTTTAAGTAAGGAGAAGGGAGGGGAACCGACTACTGTCACTTAAAAATTCCCCTTCCCCTCCATTCCTCCCCAAATTGGGGGGAACAAAAATTGAGTTAATGGAGGGGAATGGAGGGGAACTGTTCCCCTTCACTCCCCTCCCTTCCCCTCTTTTAAAAAACTTACAAATAAGGAGAATATTTTATTTTCCCCTCATTCCCCTCCCTTCCCCTCCATTCTCCAACTCCCAAATAGGCTCTAAGTAATGCGTATACTTCTTAAGTTATTACAGTAGTTCTTACCATATTTAATTTTGTAATACTCCAGATAAATAATTTTTAAGAATATATTTGAATACATAGGTCGAGTTTCAGTGACACTAAAAGTGCGTTCTTTTCCACTTATTTCCACTGATTCTCATTGATTGGGTAAGGTCATGCTACTGATTCCCACTGATTGAGTAAGGTCATGTCACTGATTTTCACTGATTCAGTAAAGTCCTTCCACTGATTCTCACTGATTCAATAAGGTCCTGCCACTAATTCTGTGAATAGGAATGTGGGTTCTGCCACTAATTTTCACTGATTGAGTAATGTCCTGCCACTGATTCTCACTGATTCAATAAGGTCTAACCACTGATTCTCACTGATCGGGTAAGGTATTGCCACTTATTTCACAGATTGAGTAAGGTCCAATAAGTAGAAAAGAACACACCCTAAGCTTTAAGTTGAGAGTATAGAAGCACATCTTTGTCATCCATTTACACACCCAACAGGTTTGATTGGACCAAAAATTGAGAAAAGAAATATACCGATTCAGACCTTATTTGGTGTTTTTTTTTCTTTGTGCTACTTTGTCCATTTTAAACCATTGAGTTTGAGATTCAACTGTGCAGAAGTTTGAATTATTTTAGCCAATTTCCCCAGATTTACATGAAAAAAATAAATTGAAATCTAGCTAGGGCATGCAGAGTGGCTATCTATGTGTTATTTGGGAGTAGACTAGATAAAATTGGCTGGCGGGTCGAATTCGAGTCGTTTAATATCATTTTTCAAATTTGAAGTGTAAATCTACAATCACTTATCATAGACTTTTAATATATCGAATCAGTTTCTGTCCGGCTTTTTCGATCGATTGGGTTTGGCTAATCGGGTTTCGCAATTCCTGTGACTCCATAATTGGGTCGGGTTACGAGCGATTTTTATGTGGTAAAGCATATCATGGTCGGGTTAGCTTTTACCAACTCCACTTGGGAGCATAAGATGGAGTCGTAGAGCTGTCATAATCTAACCCGACCTGATTTGACCCATTTTTTCAGGATCCTGACACAATTTTGTTGATTCAAACTCGTTTAAAACTCGGAAAAACGTATTAAAGTGAACTTCACCCAAAAATCAATATGTAATCTATTCGACCCGAACCCAAATGATCAAACCCATAATTTATTGGGTCAACCCGTTGTACAGTTCTAGATGGAGAGAATAGGAAGGTTTAGCGAAGAAGAGGAGTAAAGTTTCACAATGATGAAGGGAAGAGTTTAATAGTAGTGTAGGGTCTGTTTGTGAAAACTGAAATGTGAAAATGTGATTGCTCTCATCGCAAAGTCCAAGAAAACAAACTCTCATCATCCTCTCTGTCCCCTGCCTTAGAATATGACATATCACCGTCTCTCTTCCTAATTATACTCTCAGCCTTTATTTCTCACTGTACTGCTGTTTGTTTGCAAACCCCACTCTCCCTGCATAAATACACCCTCTCAACCCTCTAACTTCATTTGTCTCACCTCATATCCATATCCTCTCATGTTTCTCTTACCTCCAGGCTCCTCCCCAGGAGCCAAACCTCTCTTCAAATACTCTAATTATAAGTTTCTTTCACCTCTCATCTTCATCCATCAAGTGCTTCCTCTAATGCCAAACAATAACACCATGCCATGAAAATGGTCCCGGCGATATCTCTCCTGAGCTTATTCTTCTTATCTCGTATTTTTTCCATTTCTTACTCCACGAACGTCACTTGATTTTTCTTGACCTTGCAAGTCCGAGGACGTAGCATCCGTGCTACATGTGTTCTCTATGCTCTTCCAATGTCTGAAAGTCAAAGGCTTTTACTCTCCTTTCGTGGATGTGTTTCTACCTTATCTATCCCTCTCGAGCTAAATCAAATGTTTGAATATATACCCACATTATGTACTACCTCTCGCTAGAATAAAACTTTGTTATATGTCTTTTTTTATTTTGAAAGTTTGATGTAAAGGAAATAAAAATGCACGTTTCCCATTTTTATGTAGCATGAGTTCAAATTTAATTATATAGACTACTGTTGAGACTCGAGTACTTTAAATATATCTTTCCCTTTTATCTCCTTTTTTTGATACACGAGAGGGTAATCCGGTAATGTAAATATTCTTCAAGTTGAGGTGATCAGTTGTTTTTTTGGTGCGAGAGGTGATCAGTTGTTGACTTCTGGTGAATGGTGATCACATGTTGTATTGATTATTAATACTGTACTACTGTGCTGGTGCTGCCATGGTCTTACCATGTGATAATAAGGTGCAACCAACATGTTTCTTCTTTCTTACCATGGTCTACTTGTTATCGGTTCATCTGGACTAAAAGAAACAAAGAACTCTTATTTCCCAAATTTTCAAGTAGAGATTTTTTCTTTTTTTGGGGGGTTGTGGTATTTTTTTTGCTACAAGAACGCATGCAATAGCCCGCAAATCACACACGTCGGGCAAGTCAACCCATCTTTGATGGACGACGGGCTCAAGTAGAGGAGGAGACCCTCCCTACAAAGAAAGGTCGAGGAGATTTTTGTTATTTTCCCTACATGAGGATTCGAACCCTTGACCGGTTGTGAGGGGGGAGCACTTACCACTTGAGCTCCCACCTCATCCTCGGAGGGTTGTGGTATTGAGTGAATAAATTTGTAAGCAAAGCAGCCTTATGTATGTTGTATCACTTTTTTAATCGGTGGTATCACTTTTTATGTACGGTGATATCACTTTTTACGTACGGGAAATATCACTTTCTTACTCACATGTATCACCATGAAGTCGCATCATATGAGTTTTTGTGTTTTCCGAGACTTAAATCTTAGTCCCTTCATTTAACAATAAGTGTCCTAATAATGTCAGTGACAAGAATTCCGGTGATCAATTTTTCAACAATAATTTATCCTATGCCCTATTTAGCCATAGTTAATTAGTTATATGTGGTAATATTAGTACCTCTTTCCTTAATTTATGTGACAGGTTCAAATGAAAATATCCATGCTAACTTACCTGACTATGGCTTGGCTCAATTACACATACTTTTGCCACATTTACAGTTTGCCTCTCCATGACTATGCTTTGCATTTACATTACTATGGTCTATACGCCCTATGTAATCTATCTATAGATTAGAGTTGCTCTCAAGAAACCTTCCAAAAACAAAAATTGTTTCTAGGAGCAATATACACATTTTAAATTGTGTTCACATCACACTAGTTAGTAGTTACAAGTTCTGTTGCTCAAACGACACAAAACATCTCTATTTTGTTTGTATAGTCTACAAGAATAGAACAAAATGTCCCAAACAAGATATACACTTGCTCACAATATGGAGTAATTAACAAGACAAGCCCATCAAAAATCCTTTGTGCTCTATGCCACTACATATCTTCAACAGCCCACATCGGATCGTAAGTTATCTCCACTACTCACATTAAGCAAACTAAAACTCCGCTTTGGAAGTGCTTTTACAATTGGAAGTAACCCATAAACCTATCCCGCAAAGGGCCAGAACACCCAGCCACAATGTTTGTATTACCCTGATAAGAAGCATTAGATGTACAGAACACAGCAAATATAGATCTCTAATTACTCATTGTCTTCCGCATCAATGATATGATATATACAAGTAAATGATTGGAAGAGCAAACAATGAAGCGAAAGAAAGCAGAAATCCTAACAGTCGTGCATTGATATTTTGTGGTTTGTGTTAAAACCAACCGAAGCACAATTTAAGCAGCAAGCACCAGCACCTTAATTGTTCCTTGGCTGTTGGCAGTCAACAATGTAGGGCTATCACTCTTCCAGCATACGGCACTGATGAAGTAGGATCCTGCGTCCTCATCGGCATCCTCAACATCAGGGGAGCCGAATTTATGCCATGTCACAGGTTTAGAGATTTCCTACAAGATAATCCCGCCACCTCAATTAGCTAAATGGTCAATGTACAGGGGTTGAACTAAAAGTGGCACATATCTATCTGACACTGACCTTGTGATAGACAAATAGTTCGTTTGTTTCACTACCACAGGCGATGTATTCACTGTTTACTGAAAGTCCTACAAAGTTCTTCTCATTGGTATGGCCCCTGAAAGTACGAACCTGCATAAGCCATCAACACAAGATTTAGAATGAAGTTCATTTGTTACAACAAACTATCGAGTAAGTAACACAGGAAATATCCATAAAGCAGAATGAACACCAGATGCATACAGCAGTTTAATAAAAAAGTAGAGACAGTTCAATGAAAGCCTACAACCTGAAGAACAACCATATCATTTGACACCAAAATCAATCCTACAACACGAGCTCCCCCAATCACCTTGGTGTGTCCCGCAAGGGTGAAGTATGAGGAGGTCAAGATGCACATAACCTCAACCCTCACAAGTCACAAGAGAGGCAGTGCACACGAACAATCAAACCTAATGAGCATAAATGACGCACTACACAGATGATGTAACTCTGCTTTGGGGGGGCAATTCTTTTCTCTTCCTCTATTAATTTGGTCACAGTGGTGAGGCTCCAGACATAAAGTTTGTGACGCTGGTATAAAGCATTCAGGACAGAACTAATGAGTAATTGACTATCTACATCTCTGAGTAATTGATTGAACTTTGTCCTATTTCTCATCCTGAAAGAATAGTCCTAAACTAAGGAAGCTTTATCAGGTTAGTCCTCAACATCACCAAGTTATTTGACATTTCCATGCTTCATCGGGTCTTTAATGTAATAAATTCCAAGCTTCATTATGCAAAGAAAGACCAAAACAGTTCCGATTAAGTATCTCCGAAAATATCAGCAATTAGCAAGTGTGGCGTCAACAGACTTATTTCCTTTTTCTCTCCTCCTTTTTTTTTTGGGGGGGGGGGTCTTTAGGCTAGTTGAGTCAGTGCCAAACTTGAAAACTGCAAATTACTTACAGGTACACTGTCCTTCACATCCCACAACCTCAGTGTGCTGTCTGTTGATGCTGAAGCAAGCTCATTATTTGACAAAAATTTCACATAAGAAACAGCTTTTTTGTGTCCACCAAAGACATGAAGTGGCTGGCTAACATTCCTCAAATCGTAGTAATGAATATGATGATCAGCCGAACCAACCTGCACAACAAAATAAGATTAAAATAAGGTCTCCGGAACCAGGTTGCTACAGAATTCTGAGTACACAACAATGTCCCACACGAAGGGCATGTCATAGCATCTGATGACCCATCCTTATATTACAGCTGTAAGAGCTGCAAAGATAACTTCAGGCAGTTTCATGTGCCATCAAGCAATAATAGAGTACACAAGAAATAATAGAATGCTATTGATCTATATCTAGGAAGAGAGTATTTTCAAAAGAATTTTGAAGATCCTGCTGGGCCCGCATTCACGCTATTGAGCAACATCAGATTACAGCTTGTGCTCAAGCCTCTAAATCAAAATACCGAACTCATCCCACTAAGAACAGTAAGGCATTTCAATAACGATTAACGAGGGAAGGTAAAAAAGTGAATCAGATCAGCAGAGTACATACCGCTACATAATAGCTAGATCCGGGATTGTACTTAACGCAACATATATTTGCCTTCATGTCAATGTTAAGCACACTAGCTTCCTGCCTTGTGCACCAAACTTTCACCTGTCAAACAGAGTACTGCAAACTGAGAGGCATACGTGTATGAAAGATTCTTATTGTCATGACATTATATTATGAGATGATATGGTCTGTCGTCGCTTGCCAAGTAAGAAAATGGTTTCGAGACAAGTAACGAGAACTAAACATAAAGTCAAAGGCCCAGATATCCATCTTCATATATGAGATCACAGTCCACATAATGACTTTGAATTCTGCTACTTTCTTCATGATTTACCAGCTTAAAGAAGGACTCACATAAGCAGAAGAGGCAGTTAAAGTAGTTATATTTAGGTGGAGATAATTGCCAATTGTTTTGAAGACTCAGAGAGGATAAGTTAGTCATGCATAAGGAATGAATTGAAGATATACATAAATATAAAAAAAATAAAAAAAAAGGGACGACAGAAGATAGTGTGACAAGGGTATTTGGAATGAAGACTCAATGGTAATAAGTTTCTCACAACATGAAAAAACTTGCAGTGGGTATCGAAAAGGTCAGTTGAAATAATCATATTGCCACCATATCACTTTTCGACATTAGCTCACTAAAAATCATGTATTTCCAAGTCATATCATTAGAGGCATTGAAAACACTAGAAAAAGAGGGTGGAACAGGGAGGAGGAGGATGTGGAGAAGAAAAGAAACATCTCTTTGTTGCACATTTCTAATAATAGCTCTTGAAATCCTTAACTACAACCTTAAAATTAATTCTTCTAAGAAACTGGCTCATTGTTTCTCGACTTAACTATGTGTCATTCAATTATAAGCCAAAATCGATCAACCTTAAGGCAATGGTATCAACTTCATTCCGCGTTTTTCCCAACACTACCAATATATATCAGTAACAACTAACATCAACTGTAACAAATAGGAGAAAGAACCAACCAGTCCTGAGAAAAGTCACATGATTTGAGATGCAAAGTCTTAGTAAGCATGAAAAAGGTGTGGAGAACATCAAGATACCTTGCAATCGTCACTGCCAGATACAAGCATAGAAGGTTCTGTGCGTGAAAAATCAACACTCCATGCGCGCTTCTCATGCTCCTCATACTCCATCACACTCTAAAAAGGACATTTGTATAAAATGGTGACACAGGGATATTGTATAAGAATAATAGGATATCGCATGTACATTAAGAGACTTGAGAGCTGACTAATGTCAATTACTAATCTCCTACCTGGCGTGTTGTCACGTCCCATACAGTAACTATTCCTTCATAATCACTACTAGCTATCTGTTTTTTGGTAAACTTGTTCCAGCTCAAGCAACTGAGCTTAGATAAGGTAGACATCTCAACAACAGGGCAGTGGGAATCTGCAGGCTCATTTACAACCTGAAAGGTAAAGTGGTATAGACACCATTTAATTATAAGAGAATTAATAACATTCTTTAACATATGTCTCTATTTACAAAACCAAGATGAGCCAACTAGTGGATAAACTAGCAGAGTAGTCAAAAGAAGAACAAAGTTCCAACATAGATGCACTAATGGTATTCTAGATAACACAACGGAAGATAGCTATTGGAAGGACAAAATCTATTCTTCACCCAACTAGAGGAGTAGTCAAAAGAAGCACATAAGTTCCTACCTATTCATCACGGTACCGCCCACAGAAAAAGTGAGAAACTTGTACATAACGTGCTCAAATTAAACACTGTATGTACAATTTGCAGAAGTTGTAATGAATAAACTCAACTTTGTTATGATCCAATTACAAGGTATGGGACTTGAGTCCCACATCGATTTTATGGGGGGTACATGTGGGGTTTATATATACCCCTGAGGCCCAACCCTGAGGCCCACATCGATCTTATGGGGGGTTGATGTGAGGTTTATATAGACTTATGGGCTCTCTATCCTTTGAGGTAACTTTCGGGGTTGGGCTCCCCAATACTTTTGTATCCATTGTTCACAGGCTTAGGAGTCCAATAATGCCCAACAGTGGATAGTATGACAAAGAAATAAGACATCTATATTTCTACTCAAAAAAAGAAAGGAAACAGGACATTTATATCTATGAACTAGTTGTATGACTTGTATCAATGCACATCTCCTTGATTAATTTTTTGAAAGGCCAAAACGAAAACAAAAAATCTTGATGTCAGCTTACCGAGGAGAAGTCAAAGACTTTAATTCTCCGGGAAACTCCAGCAGTAGCAAATAACTCATCATCACGGTCAAATTCTATGCTGCAATGAGACAAAAGCATTTTGTGAAAAGATAAAAGAAAAAGAAATTGTCTAACTATGCCACAGCTGTGAAAGTTAACACTTATGGTCTAAAGATGTTATTTGGCTCCTTCTATTGTTTGGAGGGTGGAAATTGTAAACAGACACCAAGCCCACCCCAAATGGGCTTCGAATAGGGGTTAGTACATATGGAAAAAGAGTAGCCAAGCCAACCAAGGCCAAAAGGCATTGATACACCACCCTGTTCACCCCCCTTAAACTAAAGCCTAAAGGTAGTCACCAAAAGGAGTTGAACCTTAGTTATACACTTTCCACCTAACTAAGTTGGCTCGTAGTGTTATAAAATTGGCTCACTGCATAACCAAGATAAGTGCTTCTTAGATTAAGCAACTTTGTAGTGATTTCCCCCAACTGCAACTAAAGGAAGGACGGAACACTTTTTATTGCCTTACACTTAAACTCATTCTGGAACAAAAATGTTGTTTAAGCATGCAAAATCAAACAGTTGACCTATGGAAATACCCTAAATTATTAAAGACTCTAAATACTCTCTTGTTGGAACTCAGATGTCCTTTCATTTCAAGGAACAAATACCAAATGAGAAACTGAATTGAAAGAAGAAACCAAATGTCAGGAATTCACCTTGATACAATATTTGTAGAATGAAATGGGTCACCATGTCTAAGTTCGGCTATGACTCTTAATCGACTGTTTTCAAACAAACATCGGAACATGAGTCAGGTTCAATGTCAAAAGCATAAGATGGCAACAGATTCAGGCGAAGTTTCCCCATAAAGGAAGAAAGAGAAAAACTGAAAACGGCACCTGTAACGAGTGAAGGTAGACAATACAGATTGAAACTCCTCAAGACCTGCACTATAGCCGTCTCTCTGCATAAAATTTGCATCCCTCTCATCCTGTCTGGCATGCTGGCTAGTCAATTGACGACGCTTTTGCAGGTAACATTCTTGCAGGTCATTGAACTGTAACGACAAAAATGAGGATTTATGAATGGTACTCAACTAAGTCCGCAATGTGTGTAAGCCAAAGACTTGAACAGCCATTCATTAAGCAGAAATACAAGTATACGACTCTACCAAGCAAAAGGAAACTAAAGAATTCACCAATTTCCTCCCCACTGAGGTGCAAGGAAAAAAAAAATTGGCATCAGCAACAACAAAATACTACTTCATATCCACACATCTTATAGTGCCGGATAAAGACCAACCTGTGCATGGATCCTTTTTTTCCTCATCACAGCCAAACCGGACTGACTAATGAATTGTGAGTCTGACCCAGAGAAAGCATCTTTTCTTGGAGGCCCGTGAGAGCTTACTTGAGCCTTTCCATCCATTTTCTTGTTCTGAAAACTTCCTGCAGCCAACCCTCCTAGTGAGCTACAAGAACCAGAGGAAAAGCCCCCACTACTCTTATCAACTGTTGAAGGCCATGATATCGGCGTAGGATCATCATCAAGCATTCGAAGTTTCACTGAATACCTATCTCTAGCTCGATATAGCTCCATTCTGTGTCTCTCCACTGCACTAATGTCGTCTTTAATGTACTGGAGGTCTGTTTGAATCTGAAAGTAAATGAGAGCTATAAATTGGCATCCCACAAGCTGAATATACATATCAACCATGTACGGTGATAGCTTAAGTGTTCAGAAGCATATTATCAGAAATACTTTTATGCCACTAACATGGTTAGAAGGATAAGCAAGCCACAAACCTCACTGAGCTCATCAACTTTCTGCTTCCTCAAACAATGCAGGAAATCTAATAAAATCTGCATATTTCTCTCAGCTTCCTCTTGTTCCATCTTTCTCTTCTTCTCCGAAAGAAGTGACATAATGGTGTCTACCTCCTTGACTGATACTTCACAACCCTGACTACGAAACGAATCATAAGGACATGTAAGACTCATACGGAAACATAACTTTAAACAAAACAGTGTTCAAAGTGTCAATTGTTAACTGGGCAGTATCAGACTCAGAACATAAGACATTAAGCCCAACCTGTAATATGAAATTAGACAGCAATAGACAAGAAAGACTGAAATTGATTTCAATTAGCATAATCCTCCTCTACTATTGATGCACATGCACAATAAAAATAGTAATATGGCTTGATTTTGAATCTGGACTTGAGTAGAGTTCACAGTTTTGCTAAAATATCAAGCAATATGAAGTTTGAGAAGCAGGGGTGACAATTCAAGTGCTTCCATAAATTAAACTAAAAACTCATACCTCACAACCATTACAGCCTACAGGCAATCTAAATGTGAAAAAAGCTATGCCAGCCCTTAACAATTTTCATCAAATTTTCTACCTATCTCTTTACATATTTTCTTCTTAACTCTCAGTTCTCACTTCCTACATCCATTGATTGTAACTTCATTTTAACCTTCTTCCAACCTTTTGCCAGTTCTTCTTATACTACCTCTATTTATTTATTTATTTATCTTTTTGTTTTCTTAATTAATACGCGGACTTCAGTTTGTGGATGTCTATCCAGAACTACCTCTCTGCATTATAGATGTAAAGCTACTTTAACATCTGCCACCCCCCCCCCAAAAAAAAAAAATCCCATCCCCAACCACCGTGACCACAACTTAGACAGCCACTTTGAGGACTACGTGTTTGTTATTGATATTAATTGATGTGAGCACTACAAACAAAAGTTCAAATGGATATACTACCACCAAAATTCAGACAGTATACCCTAACACGATCAATGCAGAACTTGCAATTTTACCACATCAAACTTAATTAGCTAAGAAGCTGAAACATCAATAGCCAAAAAAATCCAATATGCACAAACTGACCTGCTGCAGGGCACAGCGAAACTGCTCAACCGGAGATGCAGATTTGCAGACTTGACGAGCTGAAGCTTCCTTCAATAGCTACAAATGCGGCAACAAACCGTTTAACAATAAGCTGCAATATCCCAAGTAGAAACCTCTCAAACAACAACTCATGTTGGAAGATACACAGTTTTCTCCTTCACACACCAACACTATGACTATAACAACTACGATCTTCCAGGAATCACTACTAAGCTTGTTTCCACTTCATTAAAACTTAGAAAGGTCCCAAAATCTTTAATGCCACCTGTACTTTACATATCTTGTAACTACCTAATTCATTCATGCAAGTTCTTCTTTTTTCCCTTTTAATAGTACAATACAGTACACGGATCAGATAAATAAACTCTTGAGCTCTCAATCTCCTCTACTTCTAGCAAGAACTGTGAAATGCAACAAATCAAGCTCACTATTCTTGTCTTTACACTTGTATACCCCTAAAATTCACATAAAAAATGACAACAACCAAAACAGAAGAAAAAAAACACCAAAAAATAGTTATGCCAGCTGTTCATAAATTCTAACTAACTTATCCATTCATGTATGTCCTTCCTTTTCTACATATTAATAGTACTACAATACAGTACACACATCAACTAAAATCAGCTCTTGAGCTCTCAATTATGAAAATGCAACAAATCACACACATTCTACATCTCATTACACTTGTACACCCCCCAAAAATCACATTAAAAAACATCAACAACCAACAAAAACATCAAATTGAAGCAAAATTGAAGTTGAATTTGAGTAAATTACCTTATCAAGTAGGAAATTAGGGAAGAGCTGATTGTTAGTGAGATGACGAGCACAGCAAGGACAATCACTCTTATTACGAAGATGAGTAATAATACACATATAACAAAAACTATGACCACAAGCAGTCAAAAAAGCATCCTTAATCATCTGCATACAAATCGGACACATCAAATCCTCATTTTCTCTCTCCTCACCACCACCACCAACACCACCGGCAGTCGATTCTTCTTGTGGTTGTTGTTGTTGCGTCATCATCATAGCTGATAATGACCTAGGTTCTGATTTCACTGCCGGTACTAATGCTCCACCAGTTGAACCTTCCTCCATTGTTATAGCTTCCTCTCTCTCTTTCTCTCTCCTAAATAAGTAAATATCTGAGTTTTTTTTTCTCTCTAGTGTGTCGCGTGGTGGAATGAAGAGATATGTGGTTAGTTATTAGCGGTGGAATGAACGGAGGTGAAGTGTAGAGAGGGTGGCTCCTTTTTATGTTTTATGTTTTGGTCAGGAGGAGTTGAAGAGAAGGGGAGAAGAGAGAGAGAGAAGTGAAAGGGTGGCATGCTTAGCTTATGAGTTTTGTGAGAACTAAAATGGCCCACGTTCACTGCTTCACTAATTGGGTATTATGGCACTTCCTCCCCTCCACGAAAATCTTTACACTTTTCACTTATATTTGAATCATGAAAATTTTTACGTTTTCTTATATAGTAATGTATTTGAGCACCCTTTACTATTTTACCCCTCCCATCTTCTCACCCCCATATGCAAGGAAATAAATAAAAAAAGATTTCTCATGCCATTAGCTACAAAAGTAAGAAAAGTAATACAAAAGTAAGAAAAGAAATAAATACCCACTAAAATATTATTTTCTCTCTCTTAATATCTTATACGCTCTTTTAAGGGTAAATTTGGAATTTTTGTGCTAAATGTGTTTTCCTTAATATTAGTCCTATTCTCCAAACGTCAAGATTTCCGTGGACCGGAGGGAGTATATATCAACTACTCCCTCCGTTTCTGAAAAATATTAACATTTACTTTTGTACGGTCTCTAATACACTACTTTAATCATAAATATTCGTGTTTACATAAATACATAAACTATAAAAATAGATTTTTGGAAAGTAGTAATTAAAACGAATCCAACGATAGAATTTTTACATTATAAATTTTATATTTTTTATGAAATTAATGATCAAAATTTATAAAGTTTGACCTTCAAAAAATAAATATTAATATTTTTCAGAAACGTAGGGAATATCTATTAAAAATAAACAACGGGTCTCTAAGAGCAGCTACAATAGTAATATCTTAATAAGTCAAGTAAGAGAGAATATAACGTAGGTCCAATGAGAGTTACTATTGTGAGTAATGGGTCAATGATGATTTTTCTCTCTCTTGAAGCTGCATAAAGACTTTGACACAAGTTAAGAGTCAATTGATCCAACAAATAAAAATGTGTCACATGGCGCTACATTTTAACCAAAAATTTTTAGGGTGAAGAAAATGTAGGAGAGATCCTGTCCTGTGTAATGACTTGGGTCATGAAAAATAAGAAGTCAAATATTGAGTGAAAAATTGAGGTGGATGAGAGAGAAGTCTTGACCCTCTATTACTACTATGTTGATATCTTAATGGGTAAAGTAGGAGAGAGAGTGTAGGTCAAGTGAGAGTCATCATTGAGAGGAAGGGGTAAATGATGATTTTTCTTTCTCCTGAGATTGCATAGAGACTCTGACACAAGTTAAGACTCACTTGGTCCAACAAATCAGCATGTGTCACGTGACACTCCCTTTTTAACCCAAAATTTGGTGGGGTGGAGAAAATGTAGGGGAGAGATTGTGAAGTGACTTTGATCATGAATAGGGAATAAAGAGTCATGAAAAATAAGAAGTCAAGTTCTAAGTAGAAAACTAAGATGGAGGATAGAGAGAAGTCTTGACCCCTTCTATTAGGGGTCATGGTTCTAGAAGCTCTAAAGAGCAACTACAATGGTGTTATCTTAATGGGTCAAGTAGGAGAGAACGTGTGTAGATCAAGTGAAAGTCACCATTATGAGGAAGAGGTCAATGATGATTTTTCTCTCTCTTGGGAGACTACATAGAGACTCTGACACAGGTTAAGAGTCACCTGGTCCAACGAATTAGAATGTGCCACGTGGCGCTCCCTTTTAACCCAAAATTTGGTGGGTTGGAGAAAATGTAGGAGAGAGTGTGTGTAGTGACTTGGGTCATGAATAGAGAATAAAGAGTCACGAAAAATAAGAAGTTTTGAATGGAAAAGTGAGGTGGATGAGAGAGAGAAGTTTTGACCTCTTTTATAAGAGGTCATGGTTGTAAATGATCTTATGACACCACATCAACATGAGGTCACCTCTATAAACAAGCATGACGCCATGCTTGTTTGAAATGTCTCACGTTGAGGCCGTCTTCTATGAGTTTTAGTGAAAACAAAACTATCAAGTGGTTGAGGCTTTATGCGGCCACTTTTTGTTGTTTTTCTTTCTTTCTTTGCATTTTTGGTTTTAGAAGGTGTTGTACTAGACCGTTTTATATATTTTAAGGCTTTTTATTCAAAATGTGACAACTTTTGCACTTGTTAATCTAAAAGTAATACTTCTCGTTCATAGTATCACACACATCCAATGACAAGTTTGTAATATATCATTTTTTGTGTCTTTATTTTAGAAGGCACAAACTCACTATTAGAAATTTACAAGAATGAGTCTAATTCAAATGTAAGTAATGTTATTTTCAACCAAATTGTCAGTTATGAATCCGGACCAAACAAGCACGAAATGATATGCATGTGTCAACCCAACATGAAATGAATGTGATTCGATACGAGTTCGAAGCCCAAACCTAGCATGAGAATGGATGAGCAGGCCTTCGGTCGTGCTTGCGACTGGATATTGGACAAATCGTTAACCAAGTAACATCGGGTATGGCACAACACGATATGGTCTGAGATAAGTTTGGGCACTACCGCATGGCACGAGCCTTAGGTCGTGCTTAGATTGGACATTGGATAATGTGGCATGGCACAAAGATCAATGATCATAAGTAGGTCATGACACCACGATGTCTCAAAGCGAGCACGGCATTTTCATATATTACTGAGGTATAAACTTGTTTTAAACGAGTTCATAATTGAACTATTCGCCGAACATAAACGAATAGAGCACACATCAGGTCCTTTAATAAACGAGTTTCAAAGTCTTTCTCGTGCTCGAATCGTTTATTAACGATCCAGGTTTGATCGACCTTGTTCAAGTGTGTATCGACTCGTCCGCAACCCTAACCGCACATGACCACACAAATAAAATTGTTATTTGAGATTACTCATCATGCATGTAGGGATAACTTTGGAAACATCCTTCCCCATAAACTCCTTACTCGCTTTTGATAACAACTTTCTTTTATCATACAGTTGCTCCGGTAGTTTCTCATACAAAATAATAAAAATTACCTTTTTGGACAACCTTATTATTGTAGGTAATTCGATCATTTACTCTTTTTTTTTTGTATGTGTCTACCTCATGATTGTTCAGATATAGAACTAGATTGACCGACAAATTTACGATTTGAAGATGCAACAGTGGTTAAACGTATCGTTTCTTGAGCATTGGACTTCTATTAAGTTTTATGCATCATCTAAACTAAAGGGTTAACTAAAAATCATCTAGGGATAATGTCTTAATATTCAATATCATTTGTGACAACGAATAAAAGAAACCAATTTTAATAGAAGTCATAACACTTAATGTGAATCAGACTAAAACAAGCTAATACCTATCATTATACGTAAATCCTAAATACTTCAACATTTGGTGCATTGTACGATCTATAACTTAAACTAATATTAAATACAAAAAATTACATCTTTAATACCAGCTTTCACATCGCAACTTTTTATTTCATTTTCAAATAAAAAGACACAACATCTTGCCTATATTAATATATGGGTAAATTTCACCAAGGTATACTAACGTATGGCGATATTACACTTAGGTATACTGGTGTTTCAAAAATTACACGGAGGTATACTCCGGCGTCAAACTAGTAGTTTTCCGAGTACTTTTCCGGTCAATTTGAATTTTGAACTAGTTAACTTTATTTTAAGTCCATATTACCCTCAATATACCTTAAAGAAAGTTTTGTGGGAACTTTAAACCCCTCAATATACCCTCATTATTTATTATTGAGATCCAGTTCTTGAAATTATAAACTGGAGAGTTAAGCCCCATTATTGAACGTTTGATGTACTTTTTGCCCAGAAAAAATGACGAATATATCCCCATTAAAAGCATGCCTCTGTTAACGTTACAAACCCCCCCTGCCCCCTGCCTACTCAGGGCCTCCTGCCAAAAATAACGGCTAGTTGATGACTGCCTTCTCCTATATAAAAGGCCATGTTTACTCCACACCTGCAAATCACCAAACAAACTGAGTGAAGGAACAAAACAGCAAGGCACCCCATGGCATCCTCAGGCACATATTCCGGATCACACCCTCCACCCATTTTCAGGCATTTGAAATTCAAGAACATCCCATGTCCCACATGTCGTTTGAGGGCCGTTTTAAAAATATCGGAGTCAAACTCAAATCCCGGCAACTTATTCTATCGTTGCGATGAGTGTGATAAGTTCCTCAAGTGGGCAATTCCAATTGAGCATGAAGTAGTTGAGATGAATTCAAGATCAAGGCATGAAAAGAACTCAAGAGAAGAAGAAGATGATGATGTTCACTTCAAAATCAAACACCTTGAAATCCAAATGGAGATGAAGAAAGCTGAATTCAGTGGTTTGAAGAGTAGGGTGAACCTGTTAGAACACATGTTCCCCACATTCATGAAATTCTTCATGTGGGGCAATGTATTCTTTTTCATTGTAAATGTTGTGTACTTTCTTAAGCATGCATAAGATGTAAGCATGAAATTGGCAATGAAATGTAATCAAAATGTAAGCTTACGTATTATAATATGAAATCAGAATGATGTAAGAAATTCGAAATCCAAATGCTTGAACATCCAAACTGATTTCAATTAGTACTTCCAAACTTAAATCTAATTCATCTAAAGAAGAAAAGTTCAATGTGAAATTGAGTTAAGCATCTAAAACATCTGACCAAGTACCTACTGGTAGAGGTAGCCAAAAATTACCCATCATAGTGGTTTCACATACCCAAAAACACCCTATGGTACCCAAAAAATACCCCATGGTATTCATAAACCCAAAAAAATACCCCTACGGTATTCACAAACCCAAAAAAATACTCATGGTATTCAATATGGTATTCACAAATCCTAAAGATAACCAACAGTATTCACATATTTAGCTAACTTGATTTCATGCTTGAGTAGCTCCCTTGCCTTTGCTAGGCCCTTTGCCTCTACCCTTAGTAGCTCTTTTACCTTGGCCTCTGTCATCTCCCCTGCTAGGTCGTTTCCCAGCTCGTTTCCCAACTTCAACATCTTGTACACCTCTGCCAGCATCATCAACAGCAGCTGATTGAACAACAACAGGTTCAACAGCAACATCTTCCTGCCTAGCTTCAATAGCAACATCTTTCTGCCCACCTTCAACAGAAGCCACAATTTTCTTCTTCTTCTTCTTATTGCAAGACCTTTGATTATGTCCTTCTTTGCCACATTTGCTGCAGTGGACAACACTAGACCTTTTCATTGGTCTAGCTTCATGTGCCTCTCTTCTTCTATTCTTTTTTGGCCTGCCTGGGAGCCTTTCAACTGGAGGGGGGCTGAGTATGGTCTCATTCATTTCAGGCCACAAGTCATGGTGGGGAATGGGATGTATTGATGCAGCATAGACATTCAAATAGGTTTCTTTTCTGAAAAAATTATCCACATAGTCAACCAAATTCCCTCTCAAACTCTTCACACATGCAGCCACATGCTTGCATGGTAACCCAGATATAACCCACCTGTGACAATCACAAGTTTTCAGCCCCAAGTTCACTGTGAAAGTGTGCTGACCCTCACTCACCTCATAGACCCCCTCATCTGCCATTATTATTGTGCAATTTCTGGCTTCTGAATTCATAAATGCACAATGGTCAACAACCATTGGTGTTATTGTGGATTCCCATTGAGCTGCAGCCTTACGCTTCTTTATTATTTTTATCATACACCTCCTCCTTATGCCCTCTAGCAATGTCAATATAGGTTTCTCTCTCAGTATCCCTAACTTAGAGTTGAAGGATTCAACAAAATTACTAGTGCACTCATCACTCTTCACTTTTGGGTCAAATTTATGTCTACTCCAAGTGTGTTGAGGAACCTCCATCATTTCATGATAACATGCAGGCTTAATCTTACTAAAATGAGAGCAAACAAAAACATGACAGTCTGTTTTAAAGACAAATAATGGACCATTAACCAATATAAAATATCTTACTTCATTTTCTCCATTGCTTTTCTGAATTGGTATGCATTGTATGCATGGGCAGCTGCCCAAAAGGTCTCCTTTATTACATTCTGTCCAAATCTGCTCACCAGATTTTGGAAAAAATGTCTTGCACAAATTCTCCTTTCAGCATCAGCTAACCTTTCTTCTAAGGCAGCTTCAACACCCTGCAAAAATTGAATAAAGTCAGTGAAGGTTTTCTATGTTTTATCTCTCCCTAATATTTTTGTTAAAAAAAAAAGGGGAAAGAAGTACCTTTTGTCTGTCACTTATAATGGTTGCTTTTCTTATCACCTCATCACCTAGAGCCTGCCTTAGGAAAACAAAGAAGTAACACCAACTTTCTTTGTTTTCACACTCCACAACAGCAACTGCAATGGGGAAGAATCCATTGTTGCCATCAAGTGCTATGGCACTTAGCACAACACAACCAAATGGACCTTTCAAGTGTGCACCATCAACTCCTATTAGGGGCCTGCAGCCTGCTAAATACCCCTGGAACATGGCAGTGAAGCTAAAAAAGCATCTCTTGAACCCTAAAGGCTTTGCAGGTCCATTGTTCCTACCAAGCCAGTGTGCAACAGAGTTAGGGTTCTTGTCAAGTACCATCCTCACATACTTTGGGATGTAACCAAAGCTCTCATCATGCTTCCCATCAATTATGTCTTTTATAGCTCTCCTGACCCTAAACATTTGCATTTTTGATGTTATTACATTGAATCTCCTTTTCACCAGGTTCAACATACTCTGTATAGGCATATCCAAACAATCCCTTAGGTCATCAATCAGCTTCTTTACAAGCCAAGGCACTTCAGCATTAGGGTTTCTTGTTATCTTCTCACAGTTGTGCTCTATGTTGATGGTCTTGATCTGAAATGTGCAGCCATCTAGTAACATGCTTGCATAAATCCTAAAAGGGCAGACCTTTGGGGGTTCTATTTTGGTTTACCCCTATATATCTTTTGTCCCTGAAGAGCTTCAGCCTCCATATCCTCAAGTGATCCACTAGCATTTGTGCAGTATGCATAATATCTCCATGATGCATTACACTCTCTATACACATCAAACCCCTCCTGAATCATATAATCCTTCATGGCAGACAAGAAATGCTCTTTGGTTAAGAACATTAAACCCTTCTCTAGATGAACCTTCCCATCATCAGCATATTCAAAATACCTCCCCTTCAAGTAATCTGGCTCCACATATTCTTCATCAGTTACATAACCACTATCATACATATTTTGGTTATAACCATCATCAACACCATCACTCCTGTCACTCTCATCAGCCACAAATCTATCATCACCCTCCTATTCATCCTCTGTTGAAATACCCTCATCTGGAGGTATGTACTCAGCATCCTCAGTATCATCACTTTCATTATCTACATTAGTCTCCCACTCATGAAGCACCATGTGCCTAGGTACCATGTCCCTCAGCCTAGCTGCAACAGCCCTTTGCCTAGGATGTTCAACCCTTTGATCACCATGTATCTCAGCATCATTATTTCCAGCACCATCAACATCATCTTGTGTAACCACTCCTATATTTGGTATCTCAACATCATTATTTCCAGCACCATCAACATCATCATTCCCCATATCATCATCCCCATCATAATCTCTATACTCACAAAATCCATTCATAAGAGCTTCCTCTTGTGTGATTACAGCCCTAAGCACATTAGGACAAACCTCCCTCACATCATCATTCACTTGTGATTGAAGTATGACCTGAGATTCAAGTTCCTGAGTAATATTCAGTAGCTCAACCTGTGGGTTAGGGGGGGCTTTTTGGTATTTGCTAAAATCAGGTAGCTCAACATCAGGGTTCCAATGCAAGCTTAGGTTATAGGCAGGGTCAAGAGTGTGTGGATGAGGCAAATAGTTAACCAATTTGTGCAATTCACTTTCAACATCACTATCTTCAACCCAAACATTTATATCTGTACAGTTCTCATAATTATCAAACATTTGAAGGATCTTCTCATCATCATCAATCTCACTCAATCTACTGTCACCAGGAACCTTGTAGAATACCCTAGGATTTACTGGTACTGGGACTAGCCATGTATCTGCTTCAAACCTTAAATCCCTCAAAAAGTCTAACATCTCATATTTATCTCTTTTGACATCACAAATGTAGTACTCATACCCTTTGTATGACACAGTAATATCACACACAATCACACATGGCTGTCTATGACCCCTATCTATACACATGAAAACCAAACCAATAAACAAATGTAATTAACACATATTTATATACATCAAAATCACAAAAATAAGACAAAACAGAGAGGCACAATAATAAACGATTTTGCAAATAAACATGGTCTGAAATTATGATATAACCCCTAATATAGATGTTTTGTTGTCAAAAATTAGGACAAACATGGACCACACACAAACAGAGCAACTGATAAACATGCAATCACCCTAATTTTTAAGCAATTTCATCAATTTCAATGAAACCCTAATTTCAAACAGACGAAACCCTAATTTCCAAAAGACTTCGATTTAACCGAAATCTTAATACAATTCGTACAACATGCACCCAACCCCAAAAAAAGCCAAACTTTTAAAGACAAATAATGGGAAAAGGGATTTACCTGTTTCGTCAATGGTGGGCTTCTTTCCTAACATGTGCGCACCATTTTCGGTCCACAACAGCAACTGAGACAGAAATATAGAATTTTCGTTTATGGGGAATCGTTTGCTCCTTTGTTAATTGCGTGGGTGGAATTACAGAGAATACAATAATGGAGGTTTAGGGTTCCTAAATTTTGGAGGGAATGATATGTCGATTAAGAAAGGAAATGAGGAGAGAGAGAAAGAGACAGGGTGGTCTGGTAGGTCTTGGTATTTATATTTTCTTTAATCTTTTTTTTTGGCCCAAATCGTGCAAAAATAAGAGGGGAATAATCCCGCTTAAATGAGGGGTTTATTGGTCTTTTACCAAGCTTCGGTGATCAGAAAAACAATTTTCAGCGAAAATTTTAACACAGTGTACCTCCGTGTAATTTTTTAAACCCCAGTATACCTAAGTGTAGTATCGCCTTACCTCAGTATACCTTGGTGAAATTTACCCTTAATATAATAATAATTCAATCAAAGGCAAGTAGCTCTGCCTTTTAACACTATTGAAATTAGGGATGACAATGGGTTGGGTAAAGGTGGATACCGCCCCACACCCGTCCAAAGTGGTGAGGGTTAAGTGGGTGGTGTGAGGGCATAGATTTTAAAAGTGTTATCCGCCATGGATGGTAGGGTGGATATGGATTGAGTTTATACTAACCCATACTCGCACCACTACTTCATGTCTAGAAAATATGTTAAATTACCAAAATTTTAGTTTGGGATTTCCCCCTATTTGAACCTTTATCCCGAATAACTAATTTATGATGACCTTCCTCAAATAGTACTTAGTAGCACGCCTTTAAATATCGTTGTTTTATTGGGGAATGAGGGTTTGTGCCTAATAATTAGATTTTAGGTAGGTTGGTGGATATTCACCTGGACAGAAGTGGATTTAGATATGTCTCCCTCATGATGGGGGTGGGTGGGGATAAGTGAAGCATATCCAAGGTCGATTCGGGGGTAGATAAGATATCTCCTAACCCAACCAGCCCCCCGGTCCCATTGCCATGCTTACTTGACATGTTTTGGACGAGGGATGACTAAATGAAAATGCCCTCACATGTCGAGCCACATAAAGTAGAACATGTATTTGTAGGGAAATTGTCTTGTGTTTTCTCATTGTTTTTGAGTTTGTTATTGGATGTATGTTAGGAGAGAAAGTAATCAATCTAACCCGTATTATCAGTCACTCAACCTTCACATTTATCTGCTTCGGTAGAGGATGACCGAAATTGAGTTAATGGATTATAATCACTATGGATCCTCTGCTGTTATTTTCTATGTTGTCCCTCTTTTTCTCTCCTCTAAGTTTTTTAATTTGAAAAACTCACCCCCTCTATTCAAGGATCAACCCTTCTTCCTCTATTCAAGGATCAAAAACCCACCCCTTCTAATCTAAAGGTGTAAGTTTGAAGAATATCATTATGCTGTTAACTTTACAACAGCAGAGGATCTACTCTGGATTATAATGGTGTGGATTACTGGAAAAAAATACAAAATATAAAAATACAATTACTAAATACAATTACCGAAACTTTTGTGCTAAAATAGTCTAAAAATTTTATTCAATTGGGTAAAATTGCCATTGGTGAGTCCAGTACAAGGCTACTGAGTAGCGAGTACAAGAGGGCGAACAGACCCTTCCCTCCACTATCACACACTCTCAAACTCTCTCTCTACAATTTTGAACTTCCCCCAATAAGGCCACACAACTCAAGTGAGGGGCACCTCGTTTTCTTCATTTCATTTTCATCGTCTCAAATTTTCCTCTCCAAAAACCCTAGAAAAACCCTTAACCCTCGGCAAAATCATTTCAAGGTAAGATCTTTCTGAAATCTGCATTTTCCGTTACTCGAATAGTCGATCATTGATCATAGATCATCTTGCATGTGCCATTTTCGATTGAAAATTTGTTGCTTTTCTTTTGATACTTTAGTCTTTAATGGATTTCAGTCTCTAAAGTTACTACATTGTGTTTATTTCGATGTTATACAATGGAGATGTAATGCAATTGAACTATGTTTACTTGTTACATTTTCACAAATTGTAATTTCATGATTTGGGTTACAATAGGGGGAGGTAAGAGAGGAAAGAGGAGAGCGAAATGGGTTGGGAGAGATTTTGAGGTTACAGGGTGTGATTTAATAGTTGCATGCAGGACTTTGGGGGAGGGTTTTGGAGGAGAGAGAGAAAATGTTGGGAGAAAGGGAGGAATATCTGGGCTGTTAATTCAATTTTGAAATTTATTTCGTTTTTATCCTAGTGTTAATAAATTGCAATGATAATGTTTGGCGTTTAGTTGTGGTAGTAAACATGATAAATGATGACTTTTGCAATTCTAGCTACATTGCAAGGGTGATTTCAAGCAATTAAACAAGCCCTATTGCCAATTTTCTTTGTATGAGATGTCAAGATGGGTGCCCTTGTTTCTGTTGGTCTAGTTTTCGCTAACATTGTCGCTCCAACGGTGATTGGTTTTTAGCATGACGGAAGGAGGAATTTTGGAGCCAGATGAATCGCAGCCCTCACCGCCTTCAGCTATTCCGCCCCTTGTGAACTCTGACGGGATGGACTCTCCGAAGTACCACATCATGCGAAGACCAGGGGTTGGGAGCGGTGGCTGTAGCATATCTTTGCTCGTGAACCATTTGAAGGCCTCCATTGGGTCTTTAGATGTGGCATTTTTCCAATATAGTGTAAGATTCTGATTGTATGTATTGTGCCATCTTGAAAAGGAAATGATTGTCCAGTGGAAATTTGTCATTTTTGTTATATTGGCAGGTTAAGATAACCCCTGGAGATGGCAAAGTTATTGAAAGCAATTCGCTTCGAGTAAAAATTATTGATAAGCTTTATCAAACATACTCATATGAAAATGTGGGCAAAAGGTTTGTGTTTGATGGCAAGGAAAGTTTGTACACTATTGGTCCTCTGCCACAGGAGACCTCTGAGTTTACTGTAATGCTCGAGGAGTCATTTGGATTGAGGTAACTTCTTTTTTGTTACCCCCTTTAAAAATCACAGTTTCTGGAAGTGAAGTCCCTAATTTTAGGCTAATTTTGTAGTAATGGGAACCTTGGTGACTCAATCAAAAAGTCCAGACATTCTCTGAACCCAAGGCTTTTCAAAGTGGAGATCAACCAGTCTGGAAAAATTTCTATGCAATCAGTTACTCAGACTTCTGAAGGACATAAATCATGTGCAATTCAGGAGACATTGAGGGTACTCAATACTGTACTGAGGCAGCAAGCTATCAATAAGTACTCTTTCTCTTATCACTTACCCTGTCTTTGTCTTTTTTTTTTTAGATAAGAACTTACCCTGTCTCTGTCTTCCGGTTCCTCTTCTTGATTGTGTTTCTTGTATTGTGCTGTTGGCTTCTAATCTTGTACGTCTTATGCTTTGACAATTAAATGCAGGGGATGCCTTCTTGTTAGGCAGTCATTCTTCAAGGATGATTCTAGGAATTCGTTTGAGGTTGGTGGGGGTGTTACTGGCTATCATGGATTCCATTCCAGTTTTCACATGACTAAGGCAGGATTGTCTCTAAATTTGGGTACTGAAAACATGTCTATTGTTCTGTAATTTTTTGTAGTAGCTATTATGCTTCTGCCTTTTATAACAATCATTAAAATGACATTATGGTAAATGATTTTGCAGATGTTGCTATTACTTTAACACACACACCTGGACCTGTTCTTGATTTTTTGCTGGCTAGTCAAAATGTCAAGGAACCTCGCCATATTGACTGGGTGAAGGTAACAGAGAATGGAAGTCTCGGATCAGAAGTCTCTTTGTACCTTTGATTCTTGTGTCTTAATTATAGAATTTTCAGGCCAAAAGAATGTTAAAGAAATTGAGAATCAAGACAACACACACTAACAGGGAATTTAGAATATTAGGCTTGAGTGACAGGCCCTGCTACCAACAAAGGTACATGCTTATTTCATGGTGTGTGTTTTCTCTTGCTTTCGTCCTGTGTTGACTTCTAATATGTGGTTTACCTTTCTGCTAGTTTCCCTCTGAGAATAAATGATGATAAAGGTTCCAAGGAGGAACAGTTTGTGGAGACTACTGTTTCGGAGTACTTTCAGAAACACCATGGCGTGGAGCTACCTTATTCCAAATACATGCCTTGCTTTGATGTTGGCAAGTCAAATCGACCAGTGTATTTACCCATTGAGGTGTTCAAAAGCTCTTACTCTTCAAATATTTGTGTAATCTCTTCCCTTCTCCATGTATATGAGAATGAAAATTAAATGATTAGTATTGTTTTTCAGTTGTGTTCACTGGTCTCACTCCAACGCTATACAAAGATGTTGTCACCAATTCAACGTGCGACTTTAATTGATATAACCAAGCAAAAGCCTCATGATCGAATGAAAGCTCTGACTGATGTGAGTTTCTTTTTGCGTGAACGAAGTATAATCCATCTTTTCCTCCTTGTAATTGGTTTCCACTTAGATTGGCAGGCTGATAAGAACAACCAGTATGAAAATGAGCAGTTGCTGGCTACTTGTGGCATTTCTATTGAAAAGCAGTTCATGCAGATTGCTGGTCGTGTCCTTGAAGCGCCAAAGGTACTTAGGACAGCTTCAAATCAAGATCTTTTTAGAATTTTTTGGACATATTCCTCTATATTCAAACATCATTAAATGCTAATTTGTTTCTGCTTATTCTGTTTCACTGTGCAGCTTAAGGTTGGCAAAGGTGAACATTGCACTCCTGCCAATGGCCGATGGAACTTTAAGAATAAAGTAGAGCCTCAATATCTTTGATGACATGTTTGATTATAATTCATAACTATGTAGGAGAGATGAGGAAAAGAGATGTTTGTCCTTGATAACCTCGTTTCTGCATTGAAGTTAGATGTCTAATATGGCATGTTGCTGATTCTGCAGCAATTTCTGCAGCCTGTGAATATTGGATGCTGGGCTATTGTAAACTTTTCTTCTGGTTGTGATACAAGTTATCTTTCTCGAGAACTCATTAGTTGTGGAATGAAGAAGGGCATGGTAGGTCATATGTACTTGTTGATATCTTAATCTTGTTGAGCTGTTTGTTTTCTTAAGGTTTCTTAGCTTTTTCTTCCTTGATTCTGCGAATGATCCAGAATATCGAACGGCCATATGCATTAGTTGAGGAGAATCAACATATGAGGAAAGGTGGTCCGTTGGCAAGGGTTGATGGAATGTTTGAAAAGTTACAGGACAAGCTCCCAGGTGAACCAGAATTCATTTTATGTGTCTTGCCAGAACGTAAAACTTGCGATCTATATGGTATGGCCTCTGGTTAGCCTTTTATCTTCTTTTTCCTTTCTTTTGATTCTCTTCATGCTAAACCTTTACTCTTTTGCTTTTGTGTCAGGACCTTGGAAAATGAGGAGTTTGAGTAACTATGGGATTGTAACACAATGTGTATGTCCTATTAAAATAACTGAACTGTATCTCACTAATGTACTTCTCAAGATTAATTCTAAGGTGAGTTCTGGCATCAAATTGTGGGCAAATATCTTTAGGTTTGTAAATCTCATTTTCTTCGAATGTTATTTCCAGCTTGGAGGCATAAATTCTTTGTTGGCAATAGAAAAGCCTTCCTGTATTCCCCGTGTAAAGGATATTCCAACCATGATAGTGGGAATGGATGTCTCCCATGGTTCACCTGGTCGAGCCAATCTTCCATCTATTGCTGCGGTATGTAGTTACAGGTTTCTCCTTAAAAAAAAATTCGACTCTAATCTACTGTTTTGCTGCTTCAGTGTTTGTTCCTGTGTATGCTACTATGCTGTCAAAATTGGCTGTCATACTAAGAACTTGAAACTTTATGAGGGATTGCACCAACTTGTCATGTCATTTATTTATCATTCTCTTTTGATGCCTATGGGGTAATAACAGGTCGTAGGCTCTATATCTTGGCCACTTATATCAAGATATAAAGCAGTTGTAAGGACTCAATCTCCAAGATCTGAGATTATAGATTCATTGTACAAACCATTAGAAAATGGGGATGATGATGGCATGATGAGGTAATTCTCACTTTTATTTCATTGTGTACTGGGTAGGTTTCCTCTAGAATTTCGAGTTTCACTGTTCTGAGCGTATCTGGTTGAGAACATCCAACTTCTGATGATTATTATGTTGATGCATTGCACTCATAATGGTTCAGGGAGTTGCTTAAGGAATTTTACGCTACCAGTAATGGCCAAAAACCCAAGCACATCATTATTTTCAGGTAAAACTAATTGATGATCTTATGTTCCTTTGATTCTCTTGGATGTTTGAGAACCAACTCGCTAATTTTACTGATAGGGTGAGCATACATATTAGCCAAATAATATTTCTGTGGCTTCCTCTGTTACATTTCAAATGCTTCCGCTCTTGATAACTATGGATTTGACCTGTGTGTAATGCTCATGCTCTACGTTAGGTTATTTTTGTCAAATACAACATGGAATCCTTCTCTTGTTTCCGTTTTTTAGATAAAGATAATGTATATGTTAATGAAGTTTCAAAAGTACAAGGAGGACAAGATGTCCATCTCTTATTTTCTTCTCCCAAAACATATAAATTTTGGGGAAAATTGCATAGCATGCATGACTGACGATTCTATTATGGTAGCTGATGCTTGTTTAGCTCCTTATATTGTAGAAAGGTGTGCAGAGTGTGGTTTATCTCTGTGTTTGAGTAAATATTCATTCAATCAGAAGTATTTCTAATTCTGTTAAAGACCGTCAAGATATGGCTTGAATGATATTTTTTTGGTCATTCCATTTACTTGCATTCTTTTCACAGGGATGGAGTTAGTGATTCGCAATTCAGTCAGGTCCTTAATATTGAGCTGGAGCAGATAAAACAGGTTCTTTGGTTATAATTATGCATGTGTGTTAGTTTGTATGTTGTAGAGGTTCCTCGTATGTGTTGATAAAAGGTTTACAAGTTCATCGACAACTACTAGACTCATAACCATGTTACTATGCTGTCTGAGAAATAATGCTGCTGAACATATATCAAGTGTCTTGTTGAAACACACAGTTCCATGAACATGGAATTTGGTGTGGAAAGGGATTCGCAAGATCACCTTCTGCACGCATTGAAAACAAGGTACAAAGCTAGGTGCAAAATGGGGGGGCTCTTAGACATAATATGACCTGAACAAATGTGAGGATTGTAGATTTTTCTCACAAGATGATGCTATCTTGACAACAATAATGACTTTCCAATAGGTTCCTTGTAGAGATTAGCTGCGGCAGCAAGTTACAAAACAGAATGCATTTGATGATGAAGAGGGGGATAATTCATTGCAGATTCTATGGTATTTAGTAAGGACTAATCGGCATTCAACTAGTATCTACTCATTATGGAGAGTTAGAGACTAATGAATTTTCAAGGATGACCTTTATTAGAGTAGATAGATTAGCAAAACGCCAGCTAGAGTGAAATTAAACAATGTCAGAGACTAATTAGTTGTTTACCTGTTGTCCTAGTTTCTTTTTCCAATTTGTTTTAAAGATGTTGGGAAAAAGACCCAACCCCTGCTAGTGTATAAGATGGCAGCAACATCAAGTCCAAACTTTGTGCTGATTGGTTAGTTTATTGTCTCTGGTGTGCCTTTGCCTGGTTAGGCAGGGTAATTGTTTCGCTCTAGTTTTAGCTTGGACCCTGGTTAACCCAGGCCAGTATGATTTGATTTCGATTTGAGGTTTGTTGTCTCGTTGAAAATCAATTTTTTCTGATATATCCAGACTCCTAGACTTGCATACCATGTTGAAGTTATAATCTAGAATTAGTGTGACTCAGCAAAACTATGCTGCAAGTTGGGTTTTGGGAGGTAAGATGTAGACAGCCTTGTCCTTAAGCAACCAAGGTTGGCAGAGTCAAAGTGGTTGTTTCTTAAATATTCAGAACCAAATATTTTTTTGGCAGAAAAAAGGAAAGTAATAGGTGTAGAGGTTTTAGAAGCCTCAATCTCTTTCAAGGTTTCTCCAAAATACTTGCATACTAACATTGAACAGAATTTCACTACCCATCTTCTTTGTTTACGACCCAGTTAACATTCTCAATAACATGGTATCACCTGAGTCACCTGATTTACTTCACACCTTTGGATAGGCTAGGATGAGGTTAGAAAGTACCAAATTACTTAAATTAGAGTCTGCCTCGGTGAGTCTTGCTGGCTGCTTCCCCAGAGTGCAGACCTGCTTTCTTCTTACCCTGGCAACAAACCAACCAGAACTAGAGATGATATGTCAGTATATAGTACATTCAGCCTTAGTTATCGCTACACCCTCTCTAGACAAACGATTTGATTCAAGTCACTCTCCTACTTGTACGTACAGTAGCTCCCTGAGCTGGCACATTTAGTGCATTATTTTTTTTTACAAATAGAAAATTTGTGCATTATTTAGGGAAACAAAAAAAGAATATATATTTAGAAATTAGGGACTCATCTATGAGATTGATTTAACCCGAAGAACCTATTCTAAGAAGACGACAGAAGTTCCGGTGGGATTTTGGTACTTCAATTTTTTTCCTGGGAAGGGACAGGAATTAATGCTCTTATGAAATGTTTGTGAACTTGGATATGAAATGACTATACTAGTTGTGGACATGTAATTCATCCAAATCCATGGCATTTTGTAAAGGCCCAACATTGGAGAATCTGTAGTGATTAGAAAGATCGTCCTCCAAGGCCCCAACTGACCACCTGTGAGGTTGAGGGTTCAATTCGTATCCAACTTTTAAACACTTCTAAGTTAATTTTTTGTTATTATTTCTGATGAGACAACAATTGTATTAATCAACAATCAATCGATTACAAGTGCGAGGACAAGAAATCATCCTGGTAAAGAGCCATGACAGTAACACTTTCAAAACTCCCTAAACATCTGGCAAAGAATATCATTTGGAATTTCTCTCTTCTTCCCTTTCCCTATGAGAATTCAAAACAATACACCACCAGCTAGGTGTGGAGGCCTTTTTCTTTGTTGAAAATTGAAATTTCAAGTCTGATTCCCAAACCCGACATTAGTTTCTTCTCTCAAAAATGATAGTGAAAACATGAGTACAATGCAATAGAATATCTATGCATGATCTTAAAAAAGAATTAATATTTTAGCTTTGGTATGGATCTGTTATAACTCATAAGGGCACAAGATGTCATAGGAGTGCCTTGGTAATGTGGTGGTTTTATCCTTACAGGCTTACCTGGGTCTTGGTGAGACAGAAGTTCCCAAGTTCACAGTGATTGTTGCTCAAAAGAAGCACCATACAAGACTATTTCAAGTGGGCTCCACTAGCAATGTTCCAGCAGGTTTGCTGCTTTACCTATTTCTCAATCGTGTCTTGTGCAATATGTAGTAATTAATTTGTTGATGTGCTACTGTCATCTCTCTCTATCCCCTTTCCTCCTCAGGTACAATTGTGGACACTGAAGTTGTGCATCCTAGAAACTTTGATTTCTACATGTGTGCTCATACGGGGATGATTGTAAGTTATTTATTTTATTATTCCTTGTTACTTAATTGGGACTTCCTTCCTCTTAATATGTTCCCCTCGTTGTGCTTTCTGAATGTATTTTGCGGGAAGACAGATTTAGGAGAGGTTTAGCTGGATCTTGTTCCAGACCTCTCATTGTTGTGTCTTAATTTGGTAAACCAGAAATGGGAGTTCTGGAATAAGATCTAGAGGAAGTAATTATGTGCACCTGATGCTAGTTAATACTTTTCATGTCCAAGTGCCACCAATTTGAATAAAGAATTCCATGAGAAAGTAAGTTATGATATGAACATGATAATTAAGTCAGATTATGTCCAAGTGGGGTAAGTTATTTTTAATTATTTTACATCTTGGAGAGTGGAGAGAATGTTTTCTAGCAAGACGATCGGGCTATTGCTTGGGTTTCGATGTTGATTGGTTGCACATTCGCAAATGATGCAATTGTGTTATGCTGTACACTTGTGGGGACACACAGATGCCTTCTCATTCTTGTAAAAACTATTGTTTTTTTTGCACTGAAAAATAAGAATATTATTAGGCAATTTGGTCTCTCTCATGAATGTTGCTTCTTCTCTTTTTTACATGAAGGGAACATTGAGGCCTGTTCACTACCATGTCTTGCTTGATGAGATTGGCTTCTCGCCAGATGAGCTTCAGAATTTTGTTCACTCTTTATCCTATACGTAAGTTACTAAGCTCTCATCTCAAGAAAAGAAATAAAAATAAAATAATCAACTATGCTCACATAAGTTGTCTAACAAAATTTCCACCTCAATAAGCTTATTCTAAAGGGAAATTTTTGCCTTGTTCAGGTACCAAAGGAGCAATCATGCTACCTCAGTTGGTGAGTACGATGTTTTTTTTTTTCCTCATGTAGATTAATTTTCTGCATAATTGAAAGCATGGGCTGTTCCCTTATGTTGCTAAGGATTTTTGTTCATTTCTGTAGTGGCACCCATCTCTTATGCCCATCATGCTGCCCTACAAGTGGGGCAATTTGTGAAACTTGAGGAGCTTGCTGACACCTCTTCCGAGCTCAGCGACATCACATCCATGGGAAGCATCCCTGTCCCTGAGTTGCCCAGGTTGCATGACAATGTCAAAGATTCTATGTTTTTCTGCTAAAGCTGGTAATTAGCTGTTTTTTCTGCACTGTGTATATACTCCAATATGTATATACTATGCACATACATATAGGTGCCCTGAGGCCTAAGCGAGGTGGGGTTAGGTAAATTTTGGTGGGGTCGGGAAGATTTGCAGGTGAACAAGCAGTTTCAGGTCAATTTTGTACAAATGAATTAGGGTGGGTAGCTTTATGTTTCTGCTGAGCTATTTGGGAGCTTTCAGATAGACTTCTATCTGCTGTAGTTGCAAAATTTTGTCTTTTTAGCTTTGATCAGCAATTCATTATGCCCTCCAGTGGAGATTTAGGCATGTTCCATTCGCCGTTTGTGTAGATCTTGATAGGTTTTGCATGAAGCACCCCATCTTCAGTGCTTGGTTAGTTAGAAAGTTTCTAATATTCTTTTGATCACAATGTTTGGAATCAATTTCTGAGGGGATACTTTTACGTTCTATGTAAACATAATGATAAGCTGAGCCGACTCATGAGTCATGTACTCACTCATGTCCTACTCGAGCTCCAGCATGTTAAGTAGTTTATCAAGAGGAGCTCGAGCTCGAGTACATGTATGCTCCGTTCAGCAGTTTGATGAGCTACTGTTTTGTGTTTCAAAGAAGAGTATTATTGTGTAGAATTGTAATAATTCTTTACAATGTAAAAAGTTGCCTTTTCGAACTCTTTATGGATTAGGTTTAGATGCTGTAGATTACCCGGTGGGTCATCAAAAGGGGGTTTTGCTTAAAATTGAACAAGTTCTTAGTTTTTTTAGGTTGGTTATCGTGTGAAATAAATTTGTAGATGAATTTATGTTTTTTTGGTGGTAATATATTGATGGAGCAATATTCACTAATTCGAGTTTGACCCAAATGTATGAGTCATGAATGAGGAATCGAATTGGGATTATGGTGTCCCTCGGTGTTATCCTTATAGATTCAGCTTTTGCCGCTGCGCCATATACTTTAGGGGACGTTGACCCAAATGTAAGAAGCAATCCGAATAAACCATTGGTCACCCTTACAAAGAAGGTAGTTACTACTTCTGTAAGTTGGGTGAATTGGCGTGGGATCTCCTAATATTGGTGGTTTGAACTCATGGTCATGGGTAACTTTACTTAAGCACTTTAAATCTTTGGATGGCAAATCTCAAGCTTGTAGGGTTTGCTTTGTTAGAAAGCCTTTGCACACAACACACGGTGACACGGGTATTTGTCGGGTCTAAATGATACGGACAATGATTTTGATTTTTGTGGTCCGAGGAAAAAAGCTTATGACCCCCCACATTGACTTGCAGTTGCTTCGACTAATTTTTTCATATTGCTTTAATTTGCTTAGCCCATCTCTCATTTGACTGCTACATGAGGAAGACTATTACATGTTTTCGTCAACTCCTATTACAAAGTACTCCCTCCGTTTCTGAAAAATGGTAACATTTATTTTTTGAAGGTTAAACTTTACAAACTTTGACCATTAATTTCAGAAAAAATATAAGGATTTACAATGTAAAACTACTGTCATTGGATACGTTTTAACTAATACTTTCGGAAAATCTTTTTTTTTTTTTTATAGTTTTATGTATTCATATAAACACAAATATTTATGGTCAAAGTAGTGCATTGGAAACCGTACAAAAGTAAATGTTACCATTTTTTAGAAATGGGGGGAGTAGAGTAGGGCAAAAGACTCCTATTCCCAGGAACATTTTATGACAATTTTCTTACCGCCACGGGAGGTTATCCTGATCGTTAACTTCCAGGCGCATGGGATTAGTCAAGCAAATTTTTGGCACCAATGTTATCCAAAAAAACGAAAGAGGTAAAGTAGGGCAAAGTAGTCCTTTTTGCCAAAATTAACACTCCTGTAGACTATAGTCCTATAGAAAATGTGGCTTTATTCATTTTCATGGTGAAAAAAAAGGTGTCCCAAATGACTTTTGGGTTTTGGCTCAATTTCCCATCAGTAGATGTGGCCTAAACAATTAAAGGACTTAATAGTTGATATCCAAATACTTTCCATATTCAGATATTCTAGCTCAAAAGAGATGCAATTGGTGTAGTGGTAGAGATGGCACTGGGCACGATTAGCACGAGGCATTGTACGATCGAGCACGCTTTTAGCACGGCACGGGCACGGAGAAAGCACGGGTACGAATGACTGGGTCTGGGATGGACCCGGGCCTGGATTTTGAAAATAAAGCACGGTGGGGCATGGTCAGGCACGGCACGACATGGCACAGCGAAAATTTTAATATGATTTGGAAAAAGCATGGGCACAGCATGCACGGCACAAGCACGGCACGACAAAAGCACGAGCACGGACACGACCTGGGCCTACCTTTCGAAAGAGCAGGCACGGCACGACACGACACGAAGCACGACAATTATAAGCACAGCATGAAAGGATATTGTTTTAAAGCACGAAGGTACAGCACGAGCACGGCACGAATGGTCTCTTGAGTCCATCAATCTTAGTCATTTTTATAAAGGTTGTACATACTAGATAATTGCTTCCCCATATGGAAAATGAAAATAGCTAGCAAATGAATACTTGCTAGTATCACTGCATTGAGTTCGGATCTTCTAGAGTTCTTTTTTCTAGAGTTTTTGTGAAGTTCTTTTTTATTCTCTATATCTCTCCTCTAACTATTTATTAGAGATATTTTATTTGAAAAATAAAATAATTAGAGGAGAGAGGTAGAGAGTAAAAAAGAACTCCACAAGAACTCTAGAGAAAAGAACTCTAGAGGATCCAAACACCACTGCATCTACGATTATTTACACATTTAATGATCGTTTTGTGTAGGACATGTTAAGAGAGATGAGACCCCCTTTAATTAAAATGGTGGGACATGTTAAGAGAGATGAGACCCCTTTTAATTAAAATGGTATAGTATTTGTTATAGTAACTCATAAAATATATACAAAACTTTCTTTTGTTGGGTGTCTCTTTCTATTTTGATAATCCGTATGTTTTACTTCTCTTTCCTTTTGGTTGAATAACTTTTTTTTTTTGTTTGTTTTGAGGTACGCATTTGCAGCATAAACTCACATAAAAATGGAGTTACTATTTAGATATGTAGGGGTTATTTACGGTGAGAAGTGATTCTTGCTTCACGAAAAAGCAATCCCGTCTCACTAAAAATTACGGAATTTTGTGGTTTGCACTTCTTTTTCTTTCAGGGGGAGGACGGGGCATAGATTATTAATTAAATAATTAATTATATTAAAAGGAGACAGATAGGTAGGTGTGGTTTCTTGTAGCCAAATTTTTTTTGCCTTTCCAAAAAAAAAGAAAAAGAAAAAGAAAAAGAAGCCACAAAGGTTTTAATTTTGATTTGTCTGGTGCGACATGGCTGTTTATGGCCTTAGTGTAGCTGGTGGTGCTGTTTTTCCCCACTGACTAGAAAAAAGATTGCAAATTTGTAACTATATTGAAAACTGCTCTCTGGATGTGATATTTTTGGTGCCCAGAGCACAGAATGTCTGAATTGTGTTCTTCACAATCTTCATTTCCTTTCAATATTTTTGAAATGGAAAACGTCGGTTCATTGGTTGTTAACTTGTTAGGGAGTTTCAAAGAATATTATATATAGTCATTTAAGTTTGAAAAATACAACAAGTTTTCTTGAACTATTTTGCTTATAAGTGTACTTTAGATCCGAGAAGGTCTTATGAGAACTTTTTTCATTTAAATTGTTTTATGTCAAATTTTCTAGCGATAATGAAAACAATGTGTAGTAAATAATACTTTTCTTTGCCTACAAAAACTTACATAGGGAATAAGAAGATCATATTCATATATAGTTATATAGTTATAAACCGCTTTTTATGTGGACAATGATATGTTTCGGGCAAAATTGATATAATGAGAAGGCGAAAGTGAGGTAAAGCCGTATAGGAGGACCGATGAATGAATTAAGAGTGTGTTCTATGTAATTACTCACTACTGAGTGAGTCTAGTTCAGCAGTGATGTGATGTGATCTATTTTTTTCTCTAGTATTCAGTTTAATTCTGTTCAACACTTCGAAACTGTTTAGTGAAAAAGACTATACAGTGACCTTTAAATTGTGAAATACGTTTACCATTCTAATTTCTACCCAAAAAAATAAGAACGTGTACTACAAATCTACAATGAACTTTGGTGGGAAACAGGTTGAGTACTTTCAGATCTCTTTCTTCCTGAATTCTCATACTTGTCATTTTTTTTCCTTTTCCCTTCCCAATTCCCATTTACAATGAAGCGTCACTCAGGTAAGTCAGGCCCCTTAAGTTGGGCCCCACTTCTCTCTTTTGCTCGCTTGGTTGTTTCTCATTGGCTGCCACTTTGACCAAAATTCTTGTGTGGGACCCTCCGTTTTTCAGGGAAATAGAACTCAGCAGAGTTGTTTACTTGGTACGCAAGCACAATCCAACCCCAAGTTTTACTGCATTTTTGTCTGAGGTTGTGTTGTTTCCATTTTCCAACCGTAGAACAAACATGAAAAATATATCGTAAATTAAGGGTGCGCTTTATACTACTTATTTTCACCGATTTTATTTAAATGTGTAAGGTTCTGTCACTAATTCTCACTAATTGGGCAATGTTTTATTACTGATTTTCACTGATTCGGTATGGTCCTTCCACTGATTTTCACTGATTTAATAAGGTTCTGCCACTGATTTCTACTGATTGAGTAAGGTCCTACCGCTAATTCTCACTAATTCAATAAGGTGTTGTCACTAATATCCACTGATTGGATAAGGTCCAATAAGTGGAAAAGAACACACTTTAATGGTGTATTCTTTTCCACTTATTTCCACTGATTCTTTCTAATTGGGTAAGATCCTGCCACTGATTCTCACTGATTAGGTAAGGTTCTGTCACTGATTTCCATTAATTTAGTAAGGTCCTTACACTGATTTTCACCAATTCAGTAAGATCCTACCATTGATTCTGTGAGTAGAAATGTGGGTCATATCACTAATTTCCACTGATTGATAAGGTCTTGCCACTTACTCTCACTGATTCAGTAAGGTTTAGCGACTGATTCCCACTCATTAGATAAGGTCTTGACACTGATTTCCACTGAAGGTCCAATAAGTAGAAAAAGAACATGTTCTTTTTCGTTGATCTGATAATTGAAGTGAATTTATCCGAGAAAAACATTAGATCACTAAACTAAATTTCGCTAGCTTAAATTAAATAAAATATTCATTAAGTAAAAAAGAAAACACTCTTAAATCTTAAAGACAAGTAAAAGTTGATGGGTGAATGTCAAATCAGAGGAACATACCCATCGTACTTGAGAGTGAGACTGAGATTCAATGAAAGAAGAAAGATTGTATCGTAAATCTTAACATTTATGTAAAATTCATATTTTTCTTCCTTCAAAATTTAAAATAAATATATCTTAATTACTCATACTAAAACAAGTAATAAATTTAATAATTTCTATTGATTGAAAGTTTTAGTTATATAAAAATGAAATAAAAAAATAATCGATATACAGTAGTTGTACCGTACAATTTGTTCCCAAAATAGAATTTTGAATGTAACATTAGCATTTTATCAATCTAACTCAACATCTCAAAACTTTAATGATTTGTTTTTTGTGCTACACAAACATAGTGATCACTATACAAAACCCCGTGTATTATTATTTTCAGGGATATAATTGTTAACTATTTTTAATGTCACTTATAGAAATTTTTGTAAAAGCTACTACATATGGACGAGATTTTGGATATCAGTTAGGTGTTGCATGGTAATTGACATGAATATATGGTCCCCTAAAAGTAAAAAGTAAATCATAGGTGTAATTTAGCAATAAAAGTTTTGAGCAATAAAATAATATAAAAAAAAGTTGAAATCATAGACTCAAAAATTATCTAGGCACTTAGAGAAGAAACTAACATTCTATGAAGATATACAAACATTGCAGTTAAAGCGAGATGTTATAGTAGTCATATCTTTAAAGAAAAAGATTGAGTTATAAATGAATTGTTAACCGGGACATGTAATTCAAAGATTATAAAGTTGGAATTCATCTATGTCTCTTAAAGGTTTGAAGTACGTAAAATTTTTTAAAAAAAATGCCTTAAAAGTACAATTGAGAGAAGGAGCTCAAAGGTTTTTCCTTTTCATATAAAAAAATTCAAGTGCTCTCATTATACATTATATTATCACAAATGTAAATTTAGCCACACGAAAAAAAAAAAAAAAATACAAAACCAAGAAGGTAACCCTTAAACCCATCTTGAATCAAGGCTAGGAGAAAGCTGCCTAATACCCAGATGCCCACCTCGACTATACATCCAAAAAAAAGCCCAATATTTTTACATAGGATGGGAAATTTTAAGGGTGTATTGATCATTTTCATTGGACTGAACTGAACTCCATTGGTAAACTAAATTGAATAGTAATATATGAGACAAAAAACAGATAATTGAACTGAACTAAACACAAACAATCCTCACTATTGGAACCTCTATTTAAAATCCAATAGAAAATATAAAAATAATTGCTCGAGCTAAAGCTCATTGGTAAAATCTAGAGTTCGTTCTTCTAAGATGTATAAACTAAGCTGAACTAAACTAATTTGTCTGTTAGACCTTTAGTGTTTCAAAATTCGTTAAAACTTAAAACCACTTCAATATTGAGTTCAAATCTGTGTTATTATTTTTTGGTATTCAAAACCTAACTTAGAAGAATTTGATTTTAGAGAACATTCAACACACTCCAAATGCATTGCTTTTTGAAAAAAAAGAAAAAGAAAATAAAATAAAAGTATGACTACCCAAGATCTAGTATAATTTGACTAAATTGAAGAAAGGTTATAAAAATTGGGAAACTTACATACCCCTAAAATGTTTTGTCAACTAACGTGCTCAAAGGTTAATTTTTACCAAACCCTTTTAAGGAACTTCAATTATTTAGGAATTCTTTTGCTCTTTCACTTTCTCCCCTTAAGAGACTGAGTCAAACTCAAGTTTCCTCTATTATTTATGCTTATAATATTATATTATTGGAGAATTCAAACTTCTTTCACAAGGAATACATGAGTGAGAACCCACCCAAAAAAATAAAAAATAAATAAAAAGACCAAAATACCTATGATCCAAATTCCAATGTCCAATGACCCCTCTTTGACCCCTAGAGGGTATTTTTGTCTTCCTTTGTCAAAAAGTGAATATTAAATTAATCGTACACACGAGTGACTGAAAAAAAAACTATTTATTATATTTATTTATTTAATTATAACAATAATAAATAAATAAAGAAAATATCAGAGATCCCCTTCTGAACTCCAAATCTAGAACATGATCACGTTTTAAGAATAATAGATGATAGATGATGTGCATTCCCTTTTCTCTCTCTTCTTCTCTGTTCTGTTCTCACTAGTCTTGTGAAAAAAAAGGGTACAAATTTGATTTTAGTGACACATAATTTTATGGAAATATTTCAGTTTCATAATTTAGGAAATTATAATTATTATTAGTAAATATTAGTAGTTCTTCAATTTTTACTACAATGGTCTTTAAAGTCTAAACTATTAAATTTCCAAAGATCTTCTCTTGTTCTCAAGCGTGATCGGTCCATAAATTCTCTCTCTTTTTTTTCTTTCTCTCTCCTCTTTCCCCTTTTTCTCTCGGTCTCTCACACTTATTTTTTTTTTATATTCTCTCTCTCTCTCTCTCTCTCTCTCTTTCCTCTTTGTTTTTTATGCTTACATTGCATTAAACATTACATATACATATTGATCGGAAACTTGTCCACTTCTTTGATTTTTTTTCCCTTACACTGAGTGGTTAGTTGTTGTTGGTCTGATTTTCCCTTTTTTTGTATCTTTAACAATATTTTGTTTCTGGGTTTTTTTGGGTAACGTTTGATCATCATCAACGATCATCCATGCCTGATAATCGGCAAAATCAAAGCAATGCTGCTTTGATTTCAACCGATAATGGACCTGTTGATACCATTGAAGGTTTGTTCTTTTGATCTTCTTATGTGTTATTTATGAATTATGTCTTTTTTTAAGCTTTTTGTGGAATATGATGAAAATTTGTTGATGATCCTTAAATGGGGTTGTGTTGATTTTGATTAACTGGGGTTTTAATCTAGTTTTCTGGGTTGTTTTCAAAAAACTTTATTTTTTCCTGGCAATGTGTTGAAAAATAAATTAAAATAAAGCAGATGGTATGATGAAGATGAACATTGAGAGCAAAGAAGATGAGGAGAGAGAAACAAAGGAATACCCAGATCGTCCAGGAGAACCAGATTGCTTGTATTATTTAAGGACTGGTCAGTGTGGTTATGGCACTAATTGTCGCTTTAATCACCCTCCTCATGTCGCTAATAAGGTAATTTAATTAATTTAACTGCATCTTATTGTTTGTTCCCTTATTTATTTTTTCATTTTGTTGTTATTATGATCACCTTCTTATTTTTTGCTTCTTAATTTGCTCGTGACCCACTGAATAATTTAAATAAATGAATAATACCAAAGGGGAAACCATTCTGAATGTACTTCAATTCAGTATTTTTTAATTGTTAGTATTGGTTTTTAGCTTGGTTTGTCAAAATTAACAATTTTTTCTGACAGTAATATGATTGAAAATATTGGTATTTAATTTTAGTTTTTAATAATTGTTTGTGTTTCTTTTGGAATTTTTGCAGACTGCTCACAGTGCTCAGCATAGAAGTGAGCTCCCTCAAAGAGAAGGACAGCCTGATTGTGGGGTATGGAGATTTGTTTTGTTTATTCATTTCTTTTTTAGTTTTTATTCTGTTGTTGGATTTGCTCTCTTCTTCTGAGTGTGGCAGAACCTTTTTTCTTTGCCTGTTACACTAAAATACTATTGGGTGGAGGGCAACTTTTTTTATATTAAGAAGGTTAGATGAGATCATTCAGTTACTTGAGCTGTTGTGACAAAGAGTACCATTTTTATTTGTTAGTACAGTATTTCTTTATGAACTTCATAATGTTTTTGAGCTTCTTTGAAGTTTGCAGGTCTATAATTTATTCCTTTAATCATCAACATTACCCCAGTGCCTCCAAAGAGGCTCCCGCCTAGGCAGGGTAAGGGGGGGCGGTTGTACGCAGCCTTACCCCTGTGAGAGTCTCACAGAGAGGCTGTTTCCGTTATTTATTCCTTTAATGAATCACATATATACTGTTAAGAGCTGACCTACATTCAAACTTATATTTGGTAAATTGGAGTTGATTCTTTATAGAGTGAAGTGACTTTCAAATTAGGCAGTGTGGTTTTATCATGTGCTATTTCAAATTCAAACTAATGCTTGCACATGTCTTAAACTCGTATCTAGTGGAAACTAGTACATCTTTCTAGGACATAATCTATTTCTGGCTGAAATTTGTGTTGTGAATCTTAGACGTCCCTGGCTTTGTGTATAGTATGCATCTTAGTATCTTACTGTGTGAATTTGAGTTTCAATACTAAGTTAGCCATTGTTCTATGGAGGAAATGTCCTCGTCATTCTTGGATATTAGTGGTGTAGGGTGTGAAGTGCACAATATGTCCATGAGAGCCTGCTGTTGGAGTGTTGTTGGCATAACTATTTGCTAACCTGATTAAGGATTAACTAATTGGTGAAACATTGCAGTACTATTTGAAGACAGGGACCTGCAAATATGGCTCAACATGTAAATATCATCACCCTCTGGATAGGCGTGGTGAAGGACAGATTATGTTGAACACCTTGGGTCTACCTGTGCGCCAGGTGTGATCCTCTAGGAACGTCATAGAACTTTCATATGTTGATATATTTGTGCTTCACCTGTGTACTAATGACATGGCTTTCCAGGACGAGAAACATTGCCCATATTACCTACGTAATTATACTTGCAAATTTGGACCAGCATGCAAGTTTAACCATCCTGAATTCCCATCAGCTGTATCTGTATCTGGCCCTGTTGCAGTTGGGAATGTGGGAGCCTCTTTGGCCACAAATGGCATTTCTTATGTTGGTGCACTTCCAGCATGGTCAGCTAGCAGGTCGTCCTTTATGGCATCTTCACGAGTTCCTGGTCCATCAACATATATGCCTTTTGTTTTTCCTCCTTTGCAAGGTCCTGTTACCACTCAAAGCTGGAATGGTTACATGGTGAGTGAACTTTTCTTTCATACGATTTTCGATAATTTTTGTGGATTTTCTTATGGCTCAGTTGATTAACATATTGTAGGCTTTACTTTGCTTGAACTTAAGGTGCTTCATCAAGTTATCAATTTTATTTCTTGAGTTTCATTTCATTAACTAGCTTCCTCTTATACTTACCTTCTCTAGTATTATATTCCCGTCTTTACTGTGCTGACTCTTGTCTCATAGAATGTAGCACTTAAATTTGAACTGGAGTTTGTTGTCTGCTAAAGATTTGGTTTTCTCTCCGTATCTTATGAGCTGCATCACACTGAATTTATCCCAGTAGTGACTGCTGATTTGTTTAACAGTTTGTTTAGATAACTTTTCTTGAATCAAAATTAGCTTAATTGAGATTTGAGATGCTATGTGTGCTGACAATATACGGATCACCACCTTCTAGGCAGGGTAACTCTGTTTGGTTTATTTTAAAATTCCCAAATATTCATTAATCCAAACACAATGATGTAGTTAGGATGTGAGGTTCTTGGCATGTCTTCTAGACACTTTGACATATCTGTATGTTTTATGTTATGAATCTATTGTTATGTATGACACTGAGCAATTTTCTATAGATATTGGGTTACATCAAGGGTCAGCGTTGAGTTCCTTTTTATTCGCAACCATTATGGATGAGCTCACTAAGACTATTCAGGGGGATGTGCCTTGGTGTATGTTGTTTGCCGACGACATTGTTTTGATAGACGAGACTAGAGAAGGTGTTAATGCCAAACTAGAACTTTGGCGGGATACACTAGAGTCAAAGGGATTTAAGTTAAGTCGGACCAAGACCGAATACTTGGATTGCAAATTTACAAGAGATGGGGTTACCTCGGATATGGAGATTAAGATCGGTACTGAAGTGGTACCGAAGAGGGATTTCTTTAAATATCTCGGTTCAATCATACAGGAAAACGGCGAGATTGATGATGACGTGACTCATCGTATCAAAACAGGGTGGCTAAAGTGGAGGAGTGCAACGGGTGTCCTATGTGACAGAAAAATTCCACTAAAACTTAAAGGCAAATTTTACTGTACAGCCATCAGGCCACCTATGCTATATGGGGTGGAGTGTTGGCCGGTGAGGCAGGTGCATGTGCAAAAGATGCGGGTGACCGAAATGAGGATGCTTCGCTGGATGTGCAACTCCACAAGAAGAGATAGAATTAGGAACGAAGTGTTAAGAGGCAAGGTGGGAGTGACCGATATTGACAACAAGATGCGAGAAACGAGGCTTAGGTGGCTTGGGCATGTGAGGAGGAGGCATCGAGATGCACCGGTGAGAAGGTATGAGAGAATTATACTTAGAGACTGTAAACGAAGAAGAGGACGCCCGAAGAAGACTTGGGGAGAGGTAATCAGACAGGATTTGACCCTTCTAGAACTTACCGAGGACTTGGTCCTAGATAGGAAATTATGGCGTAGCAGGATTCGTGTAGAGGACCCTCGTTAGAGTATGGGTTTTGCATTGGCTAGTAATAGAGGTTGATTCATTTTGTTCATAGCCTGTAGTGCCTTCTTCACTGTATGTTGTTCATCTAGTAATATCCTGTGTTAGTATGTTTACAGCTTTACTTTTCTTGCCCTTTTGATCATCCCTTATTGCTTTATTACCCGGAAAAACCGTTTTGAAAATGAAAAAAAAAAAGTTTCCGTGGGTCTTTCAGAAACAGTCTCTCTTCTAGGCGACTAGTTAGGGGTAAGACTGCGTACATCTGGACCTCCCCAGACCCCGCCCTAGGCGGGATACTTACTGGGTTGTTGTTGTTGTTGTTGTTGTTGTTGTTGTTGTTGTTGTTGTTGTTGTTGTTATGTATGACGAAGAGAGTTTGTTTTCTCATTCCATGCTGTTCTGTAGGAATAATGATAACAACTACCAAACTTTGGCCTCATTCTGTCAAGACGATTGCTTGGATTCCCCTATTCCTTTTTGTGTCAAGACAACAAATGTCTTGTTTGTCTATTGGTACATCATCTTAGGAGGTGAATTGCTTGTTTGTGATATCTCAGCTTTCATTTGTTTTGTATTAAGTACTAACAATCAAAGTCAATAGTGGATTCTAAGCGAGTGTATCAGGCTTAATTTCCTAAGAAAAAGTGCTTTTGAATGATCACAGAAAAAAATATTTCTATATCTGCACTTCTCAGTATGCTGGCGGCTGGAGCTGTTAGTATGAGTTATACTCTTTTTTTATTATTATTTTTTATTTTGGCTCCTTTTCCTATCCCTGCCCTAAGAAATAAAAAGTTAATTTGTAGAAGGTGATGAGGTCATAAAGATGTTTTGCTCTGTAACATCACTGGATAGTGGATAGTGGATAGTGGTGAGTGAACATGCTCAGCTACTCTTATTCAAGTTCAACCCAACAATGTCTAAGATGTGCTGTGCAGTAGGATACAACTAATCTGACCAAAGCAATTTCAAGGACTTCTATTTTTTTCCTTGTTTGTTGGGAGAAGCACTATGGTCGCATCCTTTCCTGTGCTACTTGTATTTCAAACCATTTGATGCCTTTCGCGAGATGAATTTGCTTTTTCAGAAGCTCTTGGAAATGGTTGAGAAAACTGTTGGAGACTCATGTAATCTGGAAGAGTACAACTCAATGCAGGCTTTACGCACAACACTTCATCTCATGTGATAAACTTTTTAATGTGATTGTAACATTCTCATGACTTGGAGCAACAAGAGTTCCCCTCCCCCCTCTTCACTTTTTGATATTTTGGTGTGTTTTCCAACACTTGTTCATTTGCAAATCTTTGCTTCCCTCCCCTCTTCTTTCTTTTCCATTTGTTTTCGCTTCTTTTGACCTGTAATAGTTGAAGAAGGGCTTTTCTTGAAGTGTTAAAGAGTCTATATTGATTGCACTTGCCTGTCTTATACTAATCAGAGTAATCACGCTTCCATCCCCTCAGCAGGGAAACTTGCATGCTCTACCTGCTTCTAATTTGATGGGCACCAATCTGGCTTACCCTTCTAAGAATCAAGGTGAACTTGTAACTGGTGGGCAAGCTGATCTGTTGACCATGACCATTCCTAATCTGCCTGAGAGACCTGATCAGCCTGAATGCCGTTATTTCATGAGCACTGGGAGCTGTAAATATGGTTTAAATTGCAAGTTCCACCATCCAAAAGAAAAGATTGCCCAATCAGCAATGACTAGTTTAGGCCCACATGGGCTCCCATTGAGACCGGTATGTTTTCTTTCTCATCTATTTTGAAGCTTGGGATGATTGGATGATATATGAGTTCTTGACATGATGAAGCAACTTTTGACTATTGTGAAATTGTTTTGATAGACGCAATGTTTTGCACAAAAAAAGCTGCACTGATACCTGGGTAATCTAGAAAATCAAAGTTAAGCCTTGTAGTATAAAACATGCGCGGCTACAAATCCTCTGACATGTCATATAAATAGAAATGTATTTTAAGTCACTCAGTGCAGTCAGTGGACTCTGCTGCTTGTAATCACTTTTGGTTTACGGGAAACGATCATCTGTCTTACAAGCTCTTGCATGGTTGATTTTGTGATTGGCTCTACATTGCAACTCCTGTAATAGGAAGAATTTGTTGCATCTACAGTGGATTATCATTATAAAACCTGGATACTCAGCAAATATTGTCTAACCCCTCTTGCCATGTTATTAGGGACAACAAAACATAATTGTGGATATTTGCCTTGCAAATTCTTAACACTGTATATAGTTGTTGCATGGTGGTTTCACAAATTCGCCATTGTGTGTTTTACCAGAGTAGAGCAATGACATGACCTTGCTTGAATGCTTGGGAACTGCAATTAGCGGTTTGTAATTCTGAGAATGCATTCTTGGACTTCTGGTGCATTAGCCATTTTTGTTAAAGGTGTTCGGTAAATTAGTATGACTTGACTATCTTTTCTTTTCTATTGGGCGAGTTTGTGCTCTCTTTTCTTATTATAAAAAATATAGTACTTTTTTTTCTGACAGGATAGAGTATTGATTCTTATTTTGTTTTTGTAGGGGGAAGAAATATGTGCTTACTTTAGCTCGAATGGTATCTGCAAATTCGGTCCTGCCTGCAAATACAACCATCCGTTTGGGTGTTATATTCCTAGCTATTATTTTGGCGTTCCATCTATGCCCATGGACCACCCTTTGTTTGCTAATCACAGGAATTTGGTCATTTCCAGCTCATCTGAGACTTCTCACGCTAAATCATCAAAGATCACAGACTGGATTCAGAAACCTGAGACTGTAGAAGAGAAGAAGCATAAAATCTCCGCGCCCAAAGTTGTAGAAGATTCGCACGAACCAGTTAATCATCAGCCAAATGCAGTTGCAACAACTTCTGAACTTTCTCTGGACAAAGCCGATTGAATCATGTCTTTATTCCACGCCCTTTCTGATCTGAATCCCCATACAAGGATACCCCTTTTTTTTTTTTTTTTTTTTTTTGTGCATGCCTTTCTATGATCCCCATTTTTTCCCCTGCAATCCTGTGGAGTGATATATAGGTTGTTGAGAGATGTTTCTGAAAATCAGGGGATGAGAAAGGAATTTTTGGAGTGAATAAACTGCAGGTGAAAGAAATGTAAGAACTGAATCATACAGTTATTTTCCAAGTAAAACACAAACTTGTCGGAAATTTTTGCCTTATAATATATTTTGGCCTAAAAGGATGCAAAGATTTGGTTGTAATATGCATGATCATGATTGTTGATAGGATCTTGAATGCCCTGTGGCTGTGGTGGTATGAAATAATTGTAGCCTGGAAGCACAAAAAGGATGTATGCACCCCACACTTGAATGTTGGTGGGTTGGCTCTTCAGGTAAGGCACAAAAGCCAACTCATATGATATGGCAAAGGGATGACAGTGGGGCGAGATATTTTTTATCACTAGCATCTTTTTTAAATGGTATATATATATATATATATATATATATATATATATATATATATATATATATATATATATATATATATATATATATATATATATATATATATACTGTTACATTAGGATCTCTATTGTAAACATTTATTTAGGAAATGAAAGTTTTCACTTTTGACGTAGTAAATAGAGAGAATATGTGCATAAAATGAGACAGGTGAAATTTACTGCAGTTTGGGTAATCTCACAAGCAACACTAAAAATTAACTACATTTTTGTGCTTGGCAAAATAAAGATGATGCCTTAAAAAATGGACAAATTTTGTCCAAAATAATTAATATAAAAAATCTTACAAGTCTTAGAAGAGTTCTCAAAAATTTACCAAATACTATGAATAAAGTAGCATATTTAACACCACTCTAAATAGCATGCGAGAAAAATGATCCCAACTCATTTTGAATTCTTCTTTTCAAAAATTACCTTTAAAATTGCAAAAGTTCCTACAAAAAGCTTAGAGAATTTCTGAAGTGGTATGATATTTGTTTTTATTTGTTTTTTTTCATGAAATTTTTTCTTCTTGATTTTCATGCTCAATTTATCAAGTAACAAAAATATTCCTTATTGATACGTCATTAGTTGGATAGAATTTTTAACATGGTGTGTCAAATAAAAAGTAGCTAAAGTTTAATATTATCTCCAAAAGATTATGCCTAACCTCATGCAATCATTTTTATTATGTTAAGGATAATTTGAATTAACATCATACAACTCAAATTTGGCTCTTTTAAATTTTACTCAATGTTAATGCTATTTTAAATTGAGGGTAATGTAATCTATGGAACTATCTCATTCTCACCAAAAATATATATTTACCCAATGAATTAAGTTGAGTGGGCTTTTTAATCAAAGTATTTCATGAACATTTTGGCTCATGAGTCATGACTAGTCCTATTTAGGAGCGTAATCGAAGCATGATTTTATATGGCTCGATCGTATTAAAGCTTGTCCAGCTTAAAATTATGTGATTACTCAGTTCAGTTTAGATTTGTAACTCGATCTGATTTAAACTCAAGCTAAGCGAAAAATCAAACCGAACCATAATAAGCTCGAGTTTGGCTCAAAGACTAGCTCGGGCTCGGATTGACCCCAGTCAAACCGAGATCGAGCCAGCTCGATTCATGCACCCCTACCTAGCCCGGCCTTTTTTTTTTTTTGGCAACGAGTCAAGGACCATTCTCAAAAAAAGTTCTTAAATATATTAACTATTGAAACAATAAAATAGAGAACATACCGAGAACAATGCTCAAATAAGCGAGTATTGGGGGAGAAGAAATCGAAAGAATTGGAAAGAGGGGGCTCAAAGAAATTCCCCTCGTCTATGTTGATCTTGTCCCATCTCATCATTTCATTCATTTTGTGAATTGTAGTTAGTGGTGATCTATATCAAGCTGAAAATGCAAAGAATACAGCGGCTTAGAGCATTAAAAACCTCATTTTTGAGGTCTGCTGGCATGCCTGAGATGAAGAAACGAGCATCCAATTCTTGGTCTGCTGTCCAGGACACCTTTTTTCCACCAAGGTCATATTTCCCTTTCATTAATTTTGACCCCAAATTTATTTGCTTTAATATGGTTAATATTCTGCAAAGTAATGGGCAATTGGGTTTCAATTATTGTCTGATGGGTTCTTCTCAATTTTTTTTATTGGATGCATAAATTTCAGATTTTTGATGGGTTTTTGATCTTCTGTTGTGCTGTTATTTGGGATTTCTATTTTTTTTTTTTTTTTTTTGTTTTCTTTTGGGTGTAGGATACTTTTGAGAGGCACAGAGTGGTCTTTACGGTTGGTACTTCAATTGCATCAGTTGCTACTGCCTGCATTGGTGAGTGAACTGCTTTTTTCTGTTTCAAATTCTGCTAAAGTTCCAAATTATTGATTTTTATGATGATTGTTTTGTAGCTAAGTTGGAATACTTTAGTCTTTCATGAAGTTTATGCTGAGTGTTTTCTGGCTAAGCAAACCTGTTCCTGATAAACTCTTCCAATCCAATTTACTGTCTTGTGAGAACCTTTCAGAATTCATGTTGACCAGTTGGGCACCTTTACCATCTGTCAGAAAACTCTGTTATTTAGAGACTCTTCATACTTAAGTTTTTGTGTTGTTACACTTCATTTTAAGTTCAAGGTTTATCCTGCTCTTTTGGCAGCCTTTGCTCTTCAACATGAATTGTACTTTTTTGGTGGCTGAATACATAGATAATCTTGTGGTGGTTGTAAGCTATATTAGAAATAGATTGCTTAGAAAGACTAAGATGAGAACCTGCAATCCTGAGCCAATAGCATTGGCTAATGTATTGTGGATATCACAGGCATTGAATTGATGGTACAGTGAGCTAAGTATTGGTACATCGTATATTATTTATTAAGGTTTTGGAATGTCAAGGATGACGGATGAAGGAGAGGTGGTTTAAGCCGCTTGCTGCTGTAGGAATATTGGCTGAAATAATTCAACAGGTTACTGTAGTTCAAGCGAGGTTTATAAAACTTCACTGTTCCATCTGAAATTCTTCAATCGATGTAACCTTGCAAAGATTTATAATAATACTTGTTGAACCATATTGGCATTCTTACCCTACGCCAAATACTTAATTTACAGAGGAAATGTTGACGCATAATGGTTAGTTCTTTGAGTTGGGGGAAAACAGTAAGCTTAGCAACTGGAGAGGCGGAGATCCATTGTTAAAATTTTGTCACCAGATCCCCTCGATGTTTAGAATGCTGTTGGCTATGCATTGCTTAGGAGCGGGTCTTAGAGTGTCTCTCTAAGCGGCTTGATTGAGTGTGGTGCTAGGCTAGTTAAGTTCAACTTCTTTTACTGAAGCTGCATGTTTTTATTTGGGTAAGTAGCTTAATTGAGAACCTGTTGTTGAAAGCAAATGAAAGTCTATTTCCATCGCACTTTCAAAGGTTTTTCTTTGGGGAGGGAGGGGAGTAAGGATCCTATTCCTGTATCAAGTTACCATTTAGTTTGGGACAAGGAAAGGGTTTAGGGGGAGTCGAACCCCCTCTTATATAACGAAGTTCCTCGAGGCTCCAACTTGGAGAGATTTGGGAGGAAAACATATACTCATTATTATACTTCATGAGAACGACTTTGTCTTGATTTCTTTCGAATGTGAATCTGATATCTCTTTCTATTTTGCTCTCCCTTTTCTTCCTCCATCTTATTCGTTTTGTCGTTATCTATATAGGGGAAGGATCCTCTTTCCGTCCTCCTTCCCATCTCTCCCTTTTAATCATTTCCTTGTTAACGTAGAACTTAAGATGGAGAAAAAGACATTTTTAGGGTGGCTAGAGCTAGGGAGAGGAAAATAAAAGATTTGGATCAAGTGCGTTGTATAAAGGATGAAGCAGGGCGAGTTCTAGTGGATGAAGTCGACATCAAGAGGAGGTGGCAGAGATACTTTCACGAGTTGTTTAATGTAGACGCAAGCAACAACATCTCCCTAGGGGATCTTAGCACTTCGGAACAATATCGTAACTTCACCTTTTGTCGTCGTATCACAAAGGAAGAAATTCAAGGTGCTTTGAAGAAGATGAAGAGTGGTAGGGAAGTGGGCCCAGATGAGATACCCGTAGAGGTGTGGAAGAGTTTAGGAGAAGGGGGCCTTAATTGGTTAGTTAAGCTTTTCAACGTGATCCTCAAGTCGGCTAAGATGCCAGATGAGTGGAGACTTAGCACAGTGATTCCATTATATAAGAATAAAGGTGACATACAAAGTTGCAATAACTATAGAGGCATTAAACTACTCAGCCACACGATGAAGTTATTAGAGGGGGTGATTGAGAAGAGGATGAGGAAGACAACATCTATTTTAGAGAATCAGTTCGGATTCATGCCTGGGAGATCCACAACTGAAGCAATACATTTGCTTAGACGCTCAATGGAGTACTACAGGGAGCGCCAGAGGGATTTGCACATGGTATTCATTGATTTGGAAAAGGCCTATGATCGGTTCCCAGGGAGGTTTTGTGGAGGTGTTTAGAAGCAAAGGGAGCCCATGTCGCCTATATACGAGTTATTAAGGACATGTATGAAGGTGTGAGGACTAGAGTGAGGACGACAGGAGGGGACTCAGACCACTTTGCGATTGATATAGGACTGCATCAGGGTTTGTCATTGAGTCCTTTCTTATTTGCAATTGTTATGGATGAGCTCACTAGGAGTATCCAAGGTGGTGTGCCATGGTGTATGATGTTTGCTGACGACATCGTTTTATTGGACGAAACAAAAGAAGGTGTTAACAACAAGTTAGAGCTCTGGAGGGATACGCTGGAAGTAAAGAGATTTAAACTGAGGAGGACAAAGACAGAGTACTTAGAATGTAGCTTCTCAGGGGGTGAGATTGTGTCTGACCTAGAGATTAGGATTGACACCGCAATGGTACCGAGGAAAGAGAGTTTCAAATATTTAGGGTCGATCATCCAAGGTAACGGAGAAATTGACGATGACGTAGCTCACCGCATCAGGGCGGGGTGGCAAAAATGGAGAAGTGCATCAGGTGTTCTTGCGACAACAAGATACCACTCAAATTAAAAGGAAAATTTTATCGCATGGCTATTAGGCCTGCTTTGCTATGCTATATGGTGCTGAGTGTTGGCAGATTAGACAGGCTCATGTTCATAAAATGAGGGTGGCTGAGATGAGGATGCTTCGTTGGATGTGCAACCTTACTAGGCTAGATAAGGTCAAAAATGAGGGGGTTCGTGTCAAGGTTGGGGTGGCAGATATTGAGAGTAAGATGCGGGAAACGAGACTCAGGTGGTTTGGACATGTCGTGAGGAGACATCCAGACGCTCTGGTGAGGAGGTGCGAGAAGATTATACTTAGGGATTGCAAGAGAAGAAGAGGGAGGCCTAAAAAGAATTGGGGATAGGTGATTAAGAAGGATTTGGCCCTCATGGAGCTTACCGAGGATCTGGCCCTCATGGAGCTTACCGAGGATCTGGCCCTTAATAGGAAACTTTGGCGTAGTAGGATTCACATAGATCATACTACATAGAGGGTTTAGGCATGTGGAGCTTTTCCGAGGTTTATATTTATTTATTTATTTATTTTTGTTTTATTATTATTATTATTATTTTATTATTTTTTTTATCGACACTCCTTATTGCATGCATTTGTTTTAACATCTACCCTTTTCGACTGTTTTCTACTGATTTTAAAAATCAAATCGTTTTCGTGGATCTTTCGGAAACAGTCTCCCTACCAGGCGACTAGTTAGGGGTAAGACTGCGTACATCTGTACCTCCCCAGACCCCGCCCTCGGCGGGACATCTACTGGGTTGTTGTTGTTGTTGTTGTTGTTGTTGTTGTTGTTGTTGTTGTTGTTGTTGTTGTTGTTGTTGTGTTAACGTAGAACTTAAGCTATTACAAGACTCATTTTAGATACGTAGCTCAATATTATTTTCTAAAACCTCACCCCTTACGTCTCTCACTCAACTTTATTGCTTTGAAAAAGAGTCCTCTCGTGGTAGCCTCAAGTTTACTGTGGTCATCTTCTGCTTTCTACAGGTACATGCCATATAATTAAACTTCCTTAGTATTACCAAAGTTCTCATAACCTTTCAAACTTAGAAAGGAAAAAAAGTTATATAGTTGTCATATCCACCGTTTTATTCCTTGCAACGGTATGATGCTGCTATCACTGCTGTCAGAAGTGTCTCCTGATTATCCGTTAAGATCTCCAAGTTAACATGTAAGTGGCTTGCCCAGGCTACACCTTTTCCTTTCAATCTTCTGGTGTGATGGGGAGCAGTACATGACCTCTCATATGTCTCATCTGATGTGTGAGTGCCACAGAGCTGGAGCCTGGAGTAGCAGAGTTTGATGATAATTTAATATGATAAGATGTGTTTTCTCATAGGATCACAAAATGTCATTACAAAATTGAACAACATGAGAAAATAAGTTAGAATTTTGTTGACGTGTATTTCATTTCAGCATAATCTCTGATGTGTAATAATATTCCTCGCATTTGCGGGTTGGAAAACTTCTGAAGCTCTGTGACTTTTCCCTTCAAGAAAGTTATCTTGGCCTTTTTCTGTCGGAAATTGTTATTCCTTTTGATTCTTGGAGTACAATGTGAGTTTACCCTAGCTCTTGGAATTATCATGCAGGTTATTCTCTACGTCATCTCCATGATACCAGAGTTGGTGCAAGACTTGATTCAATTGAACAAGCTGTATGTTATTCTATCTTATCTAAAATAAATTTTGGCTAACTGTTGCCTGTCATGTTCTGCTTATCTGTTGATTTGTTTAGTATCTAAATTTTAGAACTTTAAGTTAGTGCATCTAGAATACGGCATGTCAAATATGTGCCTTCCAAATCATCAAGAACTCCATATTTTGAACTTTGAAGGGGCAAAACTGCATCAGTTGGAAAATAAAAGGTAACCCAAAGGCTCTAGGAAACATCACTTCCCACCTTTGAAAAAATGGTCACCAAGAATCTCTGTCCATGAATCAGAGGTTATTCTTTTAGTTTATAGCTTCTCTCACATTTTGGATTGTTCGAGGGAAAGATAACATTTTCTTCATTCTTCCTATTGGAGGCTTCACTAGCTCATTCTTAGGGATGTGAGATTCTTAGGAAATCATTTTTGGAGTATCTTGTATCAATGTGGCTGCTTTTGCTTTCTGATGTCCTTCAGTTATAACTTGTCTTTTATGCTTCCTTTTTTACTTTTTAATCTCACTTGACGGATCTACGATATATTTATGCTATTTGAGATTTCATATTTCACTAATTTTGGTGTCATTTTGGCAGATGAAAAGCAATTACCAAATTGAACGGGAGGAAATTAAGAAGATTGTAAACGCAGGAAGTTTCAGTACTGCAACTTGTGCTGCGACTGCTGGGACAACTTTAGTTATTGGGTTTGTTTTCTTACTTGTATTTGCCAGTGGTCATTACTCCTTAATTCATGGTTGTGGAGGAAAGTTGACTAATTACTCTATCACGTCGGCTGTTGTCACCCATGTTCTCCCCTTTCTTTTTGTCTGTCACTCACATTGACATGCATATGCACACAGGCTATATGCTCCCATTTACTGATACACAACCTTAGGATGAGAAAGGAACTTGGTGGTGTGAGGGTTGCAGGTTTGTTAGGCTGGATGAAAGGTCGAAGGTTTGTTAGGTTTGGATGAAGGGTCGGAGCTGGATCAGATTACACACCGAAGCAACTAGTGTCAAATTTCACCCCTAGCATACTAGTTTGTTGGGCGTGCGTGTATCAGTTCATGAAACTTGACACATGGGTGACATTTTTAAACACTTAAGAATGGAAAATTCTCATTTCTCCCCTTCAACAAGAAAATTTGTTGCTGTCTGAGCAATTGATTTTTTAGAACTCTGTGCTAGCTCAGGAATGATACCTGGGCTTGAAAATGCTTAGGCTTGAAGGAGTATTGATGGTGTGAGAAAACATGATCCTGTGTACCTATCTGCTAGACAAGAGTAATTGGAAACCCCCATGTATCACGTGTAAATCCTTTTATTACACATTTTAATCTGTTATACCCCCCCCCCAATAATATTAGAAGGGGGGGGGGGGGGTTACGCCGAGTTTGTGTTACAGCACCGGTTATTCTTGAGTCCGAACTCCGAAGTCAATTTTATCTCTTACCAGTGCTTTTGCTGATGCAGGTATGTCATGGGATGGCGAGGTGGGAAATGGTATGCAAATAGGAAGTTCAGGAGGGATCAGATGAAATTTCTAGGACAGATCACACCCAGGAGATGGAGACCACAATTCATTAAAAAGCCAAATCTCCAGTTCATCAGATTACCATCAATGAGAGGCAAATCATCAAAAAATGCAGTTAAAAGTTCCGAAGCATTACCTAAAGATACATCAATCCCTACTCCCTAGCAAAGAAATACAAAACCCATGCTACATATTGTACAATCGTGTAGATGCCTTGATATTGGCCCAAATTACATGGAGGTTTATGCTGCTCCATACCCAATTTTGTAATCTCTTTAAAGAATTAATGTTAGTGTTTCTATACCCCTACTGTTCATATGTTTTCCCCTTCATGTCGTCATCTTCTATCCCTTTCTTCTGAACACCTTTTTTTTTGGGTACCGTGGTAGGCTTCATTGAACAGGTTTAAGTAATTAAAATGGTGGTGTCCCCCAGTCATGAAATTAATGGTAACTACTGAGCATTGGTGTGGGAACATACATAGCATTTGTTTCTGTTGAAGTTATAGTTTTCGCATGTTTAAACACTCAGATCAGAGACACTAACGAGCTAGGCTTTTTGTGTCGTAAACATTTGTTCTCGGAAAATTTTCCGATCATTAGCTTATTATGATTGTTAGGAATATAAGGTTGCGTATATCTTAACCTGTACAAACCTTGTGGCGGCGTATTCATTTTGTGTATTCTTGGTTCTTTACATAATGCTCTATGCCTCTATCTGATTATATATTTGGCTTGTCTCAAGAGAGTTGGTGAGCCCTGGTGGCATTACTCATGCAATATATCAAGCATGTTGGTCGCTTCACATGATTCAATGAACTATAAAATTAACGCTTACATTGTACTAAGAAGGAAAAAAAATGTGTGGCAGGGCGGAAATCCAAAGTTACCCATAATTTGTTGTTTATTTTGGTCCCACTGTTCCGCTGATTGACAAAAATGTCCTATGGTTTTATGTATCACATGCAGGATTCTGTTCATGCAACAATAGGTTTATATATACCTTTCTTACTAGCAGGAATTCAAGTGTATTATTTGATGGCTGTCTCAGACTCAATAGTGAACAAAACTGGTAATACTGCTTGTCATTTATCAATATGGCCATCACCCTGAGTTTGGTACTCCTATTATTCTTCTTCTGTGACCAAGCAGTCGGAACAAGAACGAGGTTGATTTCCAGTGGGAGTCGTAGTGAATTATTCGCGGTAGCTCCAGATTCTGATAGCGGGATCTGCACATTAGTAGCGGAATCACAGGGCTATGTTTGTGAAGAACATACAGTAATATCTTTTTTGTCTTTCTTTGTTTGTGAATTTGTCTTTCTGTTTCCTATGTTTTGAACTTTCAAGGGGTAAATTGGTGTTTTGGGGAGAGTTTCAGGTGACAACAGAAGATGGTTACATTCTCAGCCTGCAAAGAATTCCAGTAGGATTATCAGATGATGAAACTGACAATAGACCACCAGTTCTTTTACAGCATGGGGTTCTAATGGTTAGTTGTTTTTTTGGCTTTTCCCTTTTTCTAGACCCTTATCGGTTAATTTTTGATTCGATAAAACTTTGTCTTCGGATGTAGGATGGAATTACATGGATGCTTAACCCACCAGACCAATCATTGGCATTCGTTTTGGCAGACAGTGGTTATGATGTTTGGATTGCCAACTCTCGTGGCACCCAATATAGCCTTGGCCACACTACACTAAGCTCTGATAACCCAGTTACCCATCTCCTGTTTCCTTGCATAATCTAAACATGTCTTCTTTTCCTTCATTACATTTCTGTAAGCAATTAGCCAATGGTGATTTAACAATGCTTTCACTGTGTAGGCATATTGGGACTGGTCATGGGACGAACTGGTGGCATATGATTTCCCGGCAATGGTTCAATATGTGTATGATCAATCTGGACAGAAGCTGCATTTTGTTGGGCATTCGCAGGTGAACACTTTTTCTGTTTGCTACTAATTTCAATTTTTGTGTTTGTTTCTAGGCTAAGATCACTTTGTTGGCAGGGAACCTTAATAGCCCTGGCTGCCTTCTCCCAGCAACAGTTGTTGGACATGGTGCAATCTGCTGCCTTGCTCAGTCCAATCGCCTACCTGAGTCGAATGACATCGCCACTTGCAAGAGATGCTGTCGAGAACTTCATCAGCGAAGTAGAACCATTATGCTCTTCATTTCTCTAATAAAGCCATTATTAACTTCACTTGTCATCCAACCTTCTTTTTTTCATTTTATTTGTGTCGTGGATGCTGTTGGTTTCTTACATATCCGCTCCATTCCTGAATTCTTTTGACACCCTATCATTCTTCTGCTCTGCACAGTTTCTATACTGGTCGGGACTTCATCAATTCGTGCCTCGTGGGTGAGAAACTGCTCATCTCTCCATTTTGAAATAATTTTCATATGCGTTGTATTTCTGAGAACTCGAGAAAGATACCAGAGTTTATTTTAGAATTGCTGATTAGCTGCCTTAAAATTTAGAGACCTCTCAACCCAAAAGCTCACTGACTAGATATAATGACTTCTTACTAATGCGATCTTTGTCAAGCAATTAAACGAAACATTGATCCATCACAATGACTTGGACAAGTTTCGCCTTTATCCATTCAATCTCCTATGTCTGAGTAATTTGCACTTGTCACTTGCGTGATTCTACATTTCAAGACTGATAAACTTACATCCATTTGCCAATTACTTCTGTGTTCTTTTTCAATTGAACAGAGAGGCTGTAATGAAGCTTCTTAAGGATATATGCAAGAAGCCAGGCATTGATTGCACTGATTTGTTGACATCGTTTACAGGTATTATATCCACATCAGCCAATTGGTCCAGAGTTTGTATTTTTCTGCCTTGAATTATTGTTGGATGCAAATAGTTTAGTCTGGACTTGATGTAACCTGCCCCTACTGGCCGATTATGCCCTTTTTGGCTTGACAGAATGTTATGATGTTTATGTATAGATAGTTAGATACCTATTATGTTTAGTTGGTTGAATGTCAAGTTCTTAGCCCTGAGTTAGAGAGAAAACAGACTTTAGAGTTCAAACAGAAGTTGTAGGGTTCTGAATCGGCTGTATTTGTCCACATCATACTGTCATAGTGAGTTTCCTTCTTCCATCACCCGTGGACATAGGTCAATTTGGCTATTCGCGTGTAGCGTTTCTGTTTTCATTTGTATCTCATTACTTTTTGTTTCTTGTATGTTTATCATGACAAAATTGAATCCAATTCAACTTCTTGATACAATTCACACAGGAGAAAACTGCTGCCTGAGCAAGTCAACAGTACCTGCCTTCTTGGAGCATGAACCCCAGTCAACAGCTACCAAAAACATGATCCATTTGGCTCAAAGTATGTAGCTCTTTGCTACCACGTTATGTTCTTGTGGTGACATATGCATTATATGATTGGTAATTTCGTTTATCACCTTATAACGTAATGAATCCTTACAGTTAATCCTGAATGTCTTTAACAGTGGCAAGGGATGGGACAATAGCGATGTATGACTATATAGACAAGGATAAGAACATAAAACATTATGGGCAGCCTTTTCCTCCAGTATATAACCTGACAAACGTTCCAAATGATCTCCCTCTCTTCTTTGCTCATGGAGGTAGGGACGCACTTTCTGATGTCGACGATGTCAAGTTCCTGCTCGACAGCCTCCAAGATCATGACAGTGACAAGCTTTTCCTTCAGTTTATATAAGACTATGCCCATGCAGATTGTCTTGGCAATAAATGCTAAGGAAGTCGTCTATGATCCTCTCATTTCTTTCTTCAGGCTACAAGATGACTCGTGATTATGGAAGTGGTTATACTGCAGTTATACAATTTTTCTCTGATCACTCCATTAACCCTGTCGTCTGGCATGGTTGTGCAAGAGTCATGAGACAGAAGAGGACTTCTCTCACAAAACATGTGCGATTTAGCTTCAACTTTGTGAAATTTTACGAGTAGGCTTAAGCTTCCTTTTCCTACGAAAAAGGGGAAATATTAACATCAATATTAGTTGTATGGCTTATTTTAGCAATCATTTCATACTAAATTAGTGATGTTATGTTGGAAGTTGAAGATCAGTTACATCAGTCTTTTTCGTCGAAAAGAGGGGAAGAAACAAGAACGAAGGAGTTTGTCATGAACCAATCGCAGCGTCACAATTGTTGTTTGTATCAAAACCTAATTGATATGCAGAGAAAGGACATAAGCTGAATAGTTAATGAAGTTGGCCACTCTCATGGTATTGTTAGCAGTGCAAATTGCAAGTAATTGTCCTCTTCAATATGTTTTGCATGCTTAGGTTCAGGATCTTCACTGGCATAAGCAACAGAGAAGTTAAAATTAAACTATTCATGGAGGAACTAATTACACTTTTCATTGGAGCATGAATGAGAATTACATAGAAAATAACTGAAGATAATTTACATCACTGTACAGAATATGTATATGATACAGGTTGCATACATGTTTTACAAAGTATGTCCTCTACTCAGGCAGAAGGGGCAACCGAGAAACTGTGGTGCCTTCTTTGCCACTGATGGGTGATTCAGAGCTTGTTACATCATGAGAAGAAGCATGTTTGGAGCTCTTTGATGACAACTTCTTCCTGCTAGATGGAAGAATTTGCAACCTGGGGTTCAGCTCTGTACCCGAATACTCTGCTGCCAACTGATAACTCTCGACAAGTTCAAGCTGTCGTGCAATTATATCTGAGCGTCGAGGAAGAAGTTCTACTGCCTCCCCACCCGGAATCACGATATACTCAATTGCAAGTCGAACTTCCTATTGGATGATACAATCGAAATGTAAAGATGGTCATGCAAGTGCTACAGGGGAAACTAATCACGAAAAAGAAGCCATCCAAATTGCTCCGTTATGGCTCAATGGTCAGATATGCTACATTGAGAGCATATGGAATTATAAACAACCCCCCCAGTAAGGAGCCTGAAGGCAGGGGATTGGTGACTGGGAAGGTCTAGAGGTACGCACCCTTTCTATATTTAGAACCGAGGGCGGTTCCGCTACACCCACAAAAGAACTTTTGAACTTCGAAGCTATCAGAGGCAAAATGAATCTGTAAATAAATACATAAACAACCACCCAGATTGGACCCTCCAGAGGGCAGGATCTTAGGAGGTCTAAATGAAAGAAGCAGTAGCATCGCCCCAAAGTAGCAGATGAATTATGTGAAATTGAAATTTATGGTTTCCAAGCTTCTTAGGAATACATCACTGACATTACCCCAGTCCCTCCAAAGAGGATCCCACCTAGGACTGGTAAGGGGGGGTCGGTTGTATACAAAGGTCAAATTAAACTATCTAGTTCTAGGCCACTAGAGCAGGTTTTTTGAAATTAAATCAAGGAGGTGGTCGCCCAAGCAATTTATATGTAGCATAGGGGTGTAACGCCAACCAGGAAAAACTTTTGCCCAGAATTATAATTGAACATGAAGCCAGATCCTCCTCTAGGGTCCAACCCTTAGTCATTAACAAACAAACTAAGTTCCACATTCATTACCAACTCAAAAATCAAATAAATGACTTTGATAGATAAGTTAGTACCTCCAAAGCATCAAGCTCCTCCAATGAGGGTTTCCTTTGAGGTGCATCATCTTCAATCTCAATGTCAAGCACATCTTTTGATGGAAGCTTCGCTATTGTAAAGGTTTCTATCCCGAGAATCATACGGATCGCCTTAACCATTTGTGCCATGGTAGTTGACTGCAATATCGCATGATAAAGTGGTTCAGAGAAATTAGTTTCCATCTCTAATTATTTCAGTAGTGAAATCCGGAAGTTACCTTGATAACAAAGATAGGAACTTGGTGAAATTTAGCCACCCCACGGATCCAAGGGTTCTTCTTCATCTCCGTACTGGATGCTAGGATTGCATCTGCTGTTCCAATGTCATCTGTAACATCTATTCTATTCTCATGCCCCATTAGCTCTGCTACTTGCAATAAATCAGCTTCCAATATCTGAAAGACAGAGTTGGTTGATGTAAGTAGGGTAGATTACATATCTTTCTTATGTTTCAAAAGCTATGTTGCCTTTATGCTCCAACAACCATCATGAACATAGTAAGCGTACTCTCAGGTAACTCAAAGCTTTTATGATTATCTTACTTCACGAATGACATGACATCAAGACATTTGTCTATCTAGCATGATCCAGTGACCAATATGTTAGCCAGATGAATAACACTAAGTAATGTGGCTCTATTAGTACTGAATAGCTGTAGAATAAGCTTAAGTGATTATCTTACTTCACAAATGACATGACATCAAGAACATTTGTCTATCTAGTATAATCCAGTTACCAATATATTAGACTGATGAACAACACTAAGTAATGTGGCTCCATTAGTACTGATAGCTATAGAATAAAAGGCCTGTAAGCGTGAAAGGCATTTGAAATTGAGTGGATGAGGCAAACACCTTTCTACAACACCCATGCCAAAAAAATCTGTTACTTTTTGAAGTAGAATAAGAATAAAATTCATAATTTTAATCAGCTCACCTTGTAAGTGTAAACAAAAACTGGTGAGCTGCTCTTTCTTTGAGCTCTCATGCTCCTCCTTTTGGCACGATGAAGAATATCCAGTTCTTCATCCTCAGACACTATTTCTGCACTTTTTCTGTCTTGCTTAATAAACTCAGACACTTGTTGTTGTGGCTGAATTTCAGGAATCTCACTGGATTTCTCAGAGCTACTGGCTTCAGGATCCATGTGACGGAGCTCAAAGAGAGGAGGTTTTCCTGTTATGCAGATCACATTTATGTTAACAGTGTTGAGCTTGCACATCCTTATTTATAACGCAGTTTCAAAGAAATTCGGTAACACCTGCAAGTATAGCATCAACTGTTGCATCTAATCTGTGGTGGACACGGCATTCAGTTCTAGATATCATTTCAACAGCACATGTGAATGTTGGAGGACCTTTCCTCTCAAGAACTGTCTTTTGGACTTTTCTTCGTCTTGCTTCCTCATCACCCAGGGTAACGCTCTTCAGGTAAATTAGAGAAGTAAATACAACTAGAATCTCAGTTTTAGCTCATAATAATGTTTGACGACAAAGTAGGCAGAAGTAATAATTGGGGCCTCACCTCTATGCCACCAACAAGCAGCTGCAGAGAGGGATTCTTTATTATGTTTTCAATTGTCATGCCATGTGCAGTTCCGACAAGTTGTACTCCCCTTTGAGCAATGGTACTGGCAGCCAAAGCTTCAAGTTCTGTTCCAATTTCATCAATGATAATCGTCTCAGGCATGTGATTTTCAACAGCTTCAATCATCACCTGTTCAAGTTGAAAAACAAAACCAAAAAGATTCAGAGACAACTTACGCACATAACAAAAAAATTAGCGGTATAGTGTGATGTAACACTCACATTATGCTGCATGTTGACATTTGGAACCTGCATCCTTCTTGCACGGCCTATACCTGAATGTGGTACATCTCCATCACCTCCAATCTCATTTGAGGTGTCCACAATGACCACACGTTTTTTGTGCTCATCTGCCAGCATTCTGGCAATCTCTCTGAAAATAAAACATTTACAATTAAAATATCTAAGTTTGTGGGAAGAACGACATATACATCAGGTTTATACCAAGATTCACACATTTATGCATACACCAGGGATAATATGGACTTCAAATGTCAATCAATGGAAAAGGAAGGACTATAGTTCTAGAGCACAGTACAGAAAGCCCAGGTTCCAGGTCCCTAAAGTATACTGAACAATTGCTAAAACAGAAAAGAGTCACAGGGTATAGGGAGCATTCAGAAAGAAGTACCTGATCAAGGTTGTTTTGCCAACTCCAGGGGGTCCTATAACCAAAATAGATCCTGCCCCCTCAATCAAGTCACGTATGATTACTGCACTCCCAGACACAGCTCTACCCACCCGACAAGTAAGCCCAATAATTTGCATTTTACGATTCCGAATGGCACTTATACGATGCAGCGAACGATCAATACCCGATCGGTTGTCATCCGAAAAATCACCCACCTGAACAATGCAGCTAAATCCATTTAAAATTCAATGCAATTGTCCATGAGTTTCAACCTCACTAAACAGCAGAACATTTATTATGAAAGCTCTCAAGTCAACCTACTATATCAAGATCTCATAACAGAGTACAAAGACAAAAACAAAAGTCTAATCACATTAAGATAAAGCATCATTGTACATATAATGTACAAGTAAATCACAACACCAAGTGGCACTCAATTTGTGATCCATATTTGATGATTTTGTCCCAGTTGAACTGTAACTCATCAAATTCTGCATAACAATCATTTAGGAGTGCAATATAATTGACACTCAACTTCTGATCAATCTTCCAAGAGACTAGATGCATCCCATTTACTACTCATATGATCTGCTAAAAAATAACAATATAGAGCTAATGAGCAATATAATTTATGATCACAATTGAATAAGACTACCTTAGCAATGGCATGCTCCAAGTCTTCCCACTGAACAGGCTCCTGAGAAATGACCCAATCACCGGAAGGAAACCGCGCAAGGGGTTTCCTTCCAATATCCAAAACAACTTCAATCAAATCTTCAATTCCCTCATGATGGGCCAATGCATTTCTCATCCTAATAGGCACCAACTCAAGAAACAACGCCAACTCTGAAGCTATTTCTTCCATTTTCGAGGTCAAAATCGAAGTTGTCGAAATTGAAAGGAATGAACTTGATGATGACCCATTACCATGAAAGAACCGATCAGCCGGCCTACGAATCTCCGGTGATCGGATGGGTTGAATGGAGGATCTAGAAGGTGAAATCCCTTTACGCCCACCAGGTGTTCGATGAAATGCCGCTGAGACAGGGGAAATAAAGTAAGCATTTTTAAGACAAGCAAATGTTGAGATTTGGGTTTGGTATATTGAGTTCCATGAGCTTTGAAGATCAACTAACTCAAACCCACCACTCAAAGCTCTCATTCTCTCTGATTTTCACCCTTTTTTTTTTGGGTTGCTAATTGTTTATTCAACCTTTTTGCTTTGATGGGCAATCACTATTTTTTTTTTTTCTTGATTTTTGTAAAAATGTTTGATTTGTTGTTGAGTTTTTCTGAGCTATGTATAATAACTGAAAAATGAAGGATTGTAGTGAACAAGAGGTAAATGATGATTGGGAGAGATGGAAAAGAAAAGAAGATTCGGACGAATCTCCTATGGAGTTAGAGGGTTTGGCGGGTCCACCATGGGAGAAAAGAACAAGTAGTTATCAACCGTTGTTGTTGAGTGTTTGAAGATTTCAAGACCATTGGACGACACGTGGTACATTGGATGAGGATCCACACGTTTTCAAAGCAGGGGAGGTTGGGTGGGAAAATTTTCATCTATGAAGAAAAAATGAAAAAGAAATTGGCTTATGTGGAAAATTCCATGGTTTAAGGTGTACATCATTCGTGGTTCCTAATTATTTGGGTCTTATCAATAAATAATCATAGTAAACATGCAATGTGCTGTGATAAAAATAAATAATGCATTAATACATAAGATACGAGTCTTTTATACCGCTTTTATTTTTAACTTTTTGTACATTTTAGTTCAGCAAAATTATCGGTCGGACGACAAAGTAATATGGTATGTCGTCATACAATTGCATAAACTATTCATAGAGACAGAATAGGTATGAAATGCTAAGAAATAAAGAAATAAACATCTTCCATTTTGAAATTTCTGATAGGTATCTCCTTAAAGGGTTGTATAACCTAATCTCTAGAACTTCGAGTCAATTCCACTTATATCTCTCATCCCTTTTGTCCTCCTCCTTCACTTTCCCATCCTCATTTTCTGAAAACCAATACGAGAAGTTTCAATTTGTAGCTACAGGAGTTTCGATTTCTAATCTCATTTTGATTTCTTAAAAAATCATGTAAAAGAAGTATCTAAAAGGTAAAACGCCCAATTTTTGAAAAGTAGGTCAAACAAGCTCTAAGATCTTACGCCAAACTCAAACATGTATATTCGGTCTGAGAACGAAGTGATTCTTGGCTGCAATATGAGCAACTAGAAAGAAATCAGCATATCTTTCTACACGACAATCATTTATATTATGATGCATTTCCATTCTCATGAAGAGTTCATCACACCGAACCACATCTCCACCAGCTGAGGCACCTTGGTATGTTGCTGGAGCTACTTGATCATCTCTACACCTGGTTGTAGGGAAGCAGGTTGCCATCTTCAATTTCTTCTTCATGTGGTTGATCAGCTTCACAGCCATTTCCACAGGTTTTACCCCATTGGGTTTCTTCTGGAACTTTATATATAAGAGCACTCAACTGAAAGAAGTTGTATAACTGAATTAGGTAACACGCCCTTTTTGAGCCAGGCTTTTGCTTAACTCATGAAAATTGGCTGTTTATCACACTTTCCGTTAGGAGGGCAGAAGGAGAGATCAGGGCTTTACTTTCTGTTAAGAGTGAGGTAATGTGGCAATCTTGCTCTTCATATGGTTACCCAAGTGAACAGCAGCTCAATCTTTAAGTTGAGTTCATTCCATGACAGGGTAACTTAATACAACCGCCAAACGCAAGCGATCATGCCATTTTCGTACCGGAAAGCAGGTGCAATTATTCAGGTCTCTCAACTCATGAGCATAATTGTAAGATCAGTTCTCATCAATAGCGCAACAATGGCTAATCAATAAACAGCTTCCAGAACAAATAACACTTTTAACTCATTTTTCAAGATCCATGATATAAAACCATTTGGTACACTAGATTGGCATATCTGTTATCAAACTTCTAAAGCTACTTCAACATGCTTCCGAATTCTCATACAAGGGGGTGATACGAAGAGATATCCATCACTGTGTGTGCAAAATTGTCTTGTGTATCTAACAGCTTGGCGAAAAACTTCCCTCAGCAGATATTCATTCTCTCCACATATCTGCAAACTCATCACGCTCCATTGGGTTCGACAACTCATGCATTTTCCTTCTAGTCTTGGCTTTGACTTTCTTGGCATATTTGCCAGCCTGCTTCTTCTTCTCCAAAGCTCGTATCTACAAGCATAGACGCAGCAATACAAGGTCTCAGGAAAATGAAATATCTCCCAAAAGTAAGTAAACAGGGATATAATTGGAAACATCTTCAAAGGATTAGAAACGATCACAGGCCAAAATAAACTAAATGATACTCCCTCCGTCTCATAAAAATCCGAACATTTGATTTTTGAAGGTCAAACTTAACAAATTTTGACCATTAATTTATGAAAATATATAAAGATTCATATTATGCAAATACTTTTGTTAGATTCATTTTTAAAAGTACTTTCGAAAAATTGTATTGTTATAATTTTTATATTCATATAATTGTAGTTATTTACGGTCAAAGTGGTGTCTTGGAGACCGTAAAAAAACAAAAGTTCAGGTTTTTTTGAGACGGAGGGAGTACATATTTATCATAGTTTGTTCATTTGCTTGCTATATTCCCTATATGTCCAACAAACAGAACAATACAACTCAAATATCCCTTCTTGCCCACCCCCAAAAGAAGGCATCCTTGAGAATAGAGATGTATTTAAAAGAAGTCATAAACAATTACCAAAAAAACAAAAACAAATGCAGAATAACCAGACCTGATTTGGTGAGATGTAATATGGGTTCTCGTACAAAGTTGGGCCACCGAAGCTGCCACCAAATATCTTGATAGGATTTAAACAGAACCTTGGACCAACCTATATTTTGAAAGAACCAATTAATCACAATAGCACGAGTCGATTACACCACATAAGAGAAAGCACAACAAAAAGTCAAACCTCAGTAAGGGTCATTTTGTCCAAGCCACCTCGGTCTACTTTGGTTGATTCATTATGTGGAACAGTTATCTGTTTTGAGAAGTGAAGTGAAAACAGAGTCAAGATAATCTCCAAAGTTCCCACAATAATAATTCTGTAGTATTGTTGGAATAGACATTCCAAGTAACTATAAGAAGACAAGTCAAAAAACATTCTAGTGGATAATATTGACAAAGGAACAATTACCAATTTGCCATCCAGCAAACAAGACTCATCATCAAATTTTCTCAGACAACCACAGTCATCATTTAAGACATTGTTACAGAGCACATTATGTCTATAGCAAGTCGAATACCATATCATTACTAAGCTCCCTACAGAAAAGAACGTGACACTAGTTGTGGCGGTCCTATGTATTTGAATATATGGCAAAGTAGACTTGCTGTAGTTAGCAATCACTTTGAAAAGCACAATAAAATATACAAAATTCCTGAGAGATCATGATGCTGAGAGGCCACCAAAGCTAAAACGAGGGTCAATACATGGTTTTTAGTGCATATATGAAGTCCTTGCTAAAGACTTGAGGATAACAAAATCATACATGTCTTACATCATGTACAGGGGTAACAATAACAGGAAATAAAAAAGCCGTTTCAAGGCTCTCTAAGAGCCAAATACTGACCACTGAGGGAAAATAAACAATAGCAATGACATTGATCAATCACACAATGCTCAGCTATAGAACAGGAAAGGTATGCCATTTGGCTAAGCAACACAGATGCAATTATGTTTGCAGCAGCTGGATGAATTGAAAGAGTGAAGTGAACGGACAGACCAATTCTCAATCATTTCTGTCTCCATGCAAATCTTGGGAATTGATCGTAATTGAACATTCACCTGAGTAATCACAGTACACAGAGTACTTTGCAACACTAACCTGGAAGTTACGGAACCAAATGTGGGCATCAAGGATAGAGAAAGCAAATACATGATCATGAAAAGGCTTTGATTTCCTGTGATCCTTGGGAATCTGGAATATCTAGAGAAAAGAAAGAAAACAAAATCATGATTGTGGAACAATAACCCAGAGGGCCAAATGAATGTATTTGCAAGCACAAACATCCAGCAACCCCCAATATACCTGAATGATCATCTCTTTTAAAAGCTTCCAGTGAGGTTCCTTGTCAAAATTGTCTGTGAATGTCAAAAGTGGACGTGCACCTTTTAGGTGATTTCCAGTGAGCTTTAACTCCTCCATTGTATGCACTGACGATATGAAAATATATATAATTAGGACATTCCAACTCTAAGCAAATATGTTATCATTAAACACGACAAAGTTCATGTCTGCATCAAACAACGCTACATCACATACAAGCATGCCATCAAATCCAAAGACAATAATTACCTGCATTAACCAAAAATTTGACAGATGGACCATTTGGGCACTTGGCCATCCATAAATAAAGATCTTTATGTTTCCTGCACTGTCAGAGCAAAGACTAGCTTCAGATGGGCATAAATTCAATTAGGCTTTCTCTAGGATGTTCATACAAAGATATGGGTTACATAGTCTTTAATCAGAAAATGTATGTCACTACCATATATATTGTATCTTCTACAGGTTAATAAAAGAATGCCAAGAAACAGAAGAATCAATAAACTTTTGAATTTCATTAATGCTGAAGAGACCATGGAGAAAGAATTAACTGGAAAATAGATCTAGACTATTGCACATATGAACAGTACAATTTTGTCCTCCCCATCAGAATTTCCCAATTTGCTTAGAAGCAATTGACTGATGGAGCACTAAAAGAATCCCAGCTACAGTTTTTAGCATGTTACGAGTGTGTGATGGTATATGAATTCTGCAGTTTGAAAACAAGTGGCACGATAGACAATAAGCATGGTTTTTCACACTTTAGTTATTGTTTTCATTGGGCTCCCCAGGGGGAAGGGGGGACGAACTGAGCTTTTAAGCAGGATGATTTGAGATTGTCTATCCAAAAAAAATATGTCTGGAAAGAGAAAAGAAATTTGAGAAAGGTAAGAGAGTAAAAGGCTGTGACAGATTCTTCAACATCATGAGTGACTGGTGAGAATGTTTTCAATGGTGCACGGCCAAATCAAGCATCAGAATATGGGACTGAAAATGAGTTGGGCTTTGGTAAGAGGAACTCGCATGGAACAGTCAAAAGAGATAAATTACAAAACAAAGGGAGAAGAGAGGTCGAGTAGCTGCAAAAGGACAGAATTTGGCACCGGATTGTGCATAGTTGTTGGTCATATGAAAGGGGTGACATTAAAGTCACTGGCTTCGGCAGATGCAAGAGAAGAAACATGAAACAGCCAAAAGAAACACATACATATATGATTTACCATAAGACAATTAATAATTCTATGATTTGCAAATATCATCATTATCTGAGTACTTATCACAAATTTTATTGGTTTATCATGAATTAGAATCACATCACTGTTTTATTATCAAAGTTAACAATAATCAAGCAATATGACATCAATATTGGTCTAAAATAAATCAATTCCATTGGCCAAAGTAATGCAACTGCCAAAATGTTTGTAAATTGTAAAACTTCAAATTACACACAAAATGACATAATCATTGCCCATTTAATTATTATCATCTATCTAATGATATGATACCTCCAAAGAGAGGCCAGAAGAGCAATTCCTATCTTAATATTTTTTTTGAGAGGAACTTCCTATATTAATACTGGTCTAAAATACACCAATTCCACTTACCAAAGTGATGCAACTGCCAAAATATTAGTACTACAAAAATAATTACATAAGCATTGGCCATATAATTATCATTATCTATCAAATTCCATTTTCCAAACTGATGAAGCTGCCAAAATATTATTTCAAAAATTTAAAAACAAACATATTTGTATCTATTTAATGGGTATGATACCTCAAAAAACAGGCAAGAAGAGCAATTCCTAAGCTCAACAAGCTCATTCAAAGTAGCCCCTTTACTCTCCTTCGATTCAACCTTGTTATCCTTCTTCGCATGGGGCAAAAGTGACGCCACATTCAACATCAAATGTCGATACCTAAAACAACAATCAATAAATCAATCAATCAAAAAATTAATTAATCAAAAACTATTAAAATCGAAAAACCAAAAAAGGGGGGAACTTTTTAGGGTTTATCATCACCTGTAGTTAATTCGACGAGAACAAGTAACGAGAACTTTCTCTTTGTTACGAAAAAAACCAACACGAGGGTTTTCGTCACCATTTTGTTCTTCTTCTTGGGGTTTGTTTTTCTTCCATCCAAACAAGGTCCTCTTTGGTCTATCTGGTGCTACAAGCTCTTCCTTTTTTGTGACTGCCATTGTTTTGGTTTCAACATGCTTTCGCTTCTTTCCCATGGCGACTATGGTGGTGGCTCTCTCTCTCTCTTTCTCTCTCCTCCCCTGTTTCGTCTAAAACCCTAAACCTGGAGTACTACTGTAACAATGAACTGAGCTCAACTAGGTTATCACTGGCGTAGGTTACTCTTTTTTCCTTTTTATTTTTTTTTTTCTTTTTATTTAAATTTTTTTTTTTTCTTTCAACAAGTCTTGTGTGAGCACCACTCACATGAAAATAGGGTTACGATTAAGAAATATAGGGTCAGTTAGTGACTATTATTTCATTGAAAAGCGACCCCATCTCACCAAAAGTTATGAAAATACCGTTTTATAGAAGTGTTTGTGTTTTTCATTTTTCGACGATAGTTTTTTGCTCGTTAGGTTATTACTATATATATTTATAAAAGTGAGTTCATTTCGTGTGGGATACCACACAAGCGCCTATATTCATATGAGGACGACACGTGGGATGCCACGCAGCGCCCAAATTCGTATGGTGGTGACACATATGATGTTCTTTCGCATTAACATATAGGGGCAAAATAGTCATTTCACTATTCATAATTAGTCAACTTGACGGCGTTAAGATGTCATTCCAGATTTTGTATACGGGGCGCAGAAATTTTAAAATTTGAAGTTATTTCGTGCAAAGTTTAAAAAAAGTGGGTATCATATTCAAAAGTGCAAACTTTGAGGGTACCACATGAAATTTCCGAAAAATAAAATAATATCTATCACTTGTTAGTTAACTTGCAATTCTACATCATATGGTATAACTTAATAAATTGTCACTCCAAATGTGACCCATGTAACTATACTTTACGAATATTCTTACAAAATTTATGTCTAACATGTGTTTATACCTTCATTTAAAAGGTAATTAGATATTCAATACTTGTCATATTAACAACGATTATCCCACAAATAATAGTCAATTTTCACATAGTCTACGCTTATAGAAACTAATATAATTCTTCTTATTAAACAACCATCAGTGTGATTAGACTGTCCCTTAATGTGTATTTTAGTATTTGGAATCTAAAAGTCAAAAGACTTACCTTCTTTCAATTTGAAAAAAATATCGACAACTCACTATCTAAAAAAAGGGAATAAAATATATATATCATCAAAATGTGACACTTATATGTTACCTGCACTTATACCACAACTATATAACCCTTATTATATTATGCGGATCTATTCCCTCAAATATTCATCATCTGATCTACACCCAATAAAAGTTTTTATTGTTATTAAAACTGGACATTAAAGTCATTTTAGATTGTATTAACGTCATTCTATCTAAAGAAAAAAATAAAGAATATGAATAGGCTATAGCAGTTACTGTAGGATGTTGACAACTAATTACTGACCAAAATAAAAACAAAAAGAGAAAAATAATTAATGTCCAATCAAATTGTGACACTGCGTTACTTGCGATCTTACCCAAAACTATATACCTACTTACACTTATTCCACAAATATCAATCACATGTTAATTATTACGTAATCTACGGTTATCCCCGCAAATATTAGTCATATATCACCTATCATGTAATACCTTCAATTATATTACAAATTGAAAATGATGACTATATATGTAACCATGGTCACACATGTATTTATCCCGGTAAAATTAGGCAAATGAATATTAATGACATGTTTGTTTTCACATGACCTACGCTTATCGCCGCAAAAATTAGTCAATACCTACCATGTAATACTCACAATATATAACATATTAAAAGTAATGACTATATACGTAACCCTTATCATATTACACGGATTTATCCCCTAAAATATATTGGCACGTCAATATACTTTTTTCTCCCTCAATTATAAAACTCAATAAAAGTGGTAACATTAAGTGCTCTTATGTTCATAAATATAAAAATTAATAAAAGTGATGACCCAAAATAATATTTAAATTTAAAAATAGTCGAATATTAAATATAAACTTTAATTATTACATTTATTACATAAACTTAATGATCACCATAAAAAGTATAATGACAAAAAAAAAAAAAAAAAAAAATCCAATAGCCATTAAGAATGTGACACGTGTCACATAACCGGCGCTTTTACCCAAATATATATATATATATATACTAGTTTTATCTCCGTGTATATATATATATATATATATATATATATATATACTAGTTTTATCTCCGTGCTCCGCACGGACTCGTGATTATCTCTCGAAAATGAAAATAAGTTTTTAAGTGATACCTCATGCATGTTTTATACTGCACAACTAATTCTATATTTGATTATTTTAATATTTTTGGTATGAAATGTCCCTTCAAATCGATCTAAATCAAAATTAGAATGAATGTAAAAAAGATTGATTTATAAACATAATTTTAGCCTACATCAAAATTCTAAAAAGAAAAAAAAAAGATAAAGACTAATAAACCTTTCTTCGAGTATACTAAGACATTATTTTCTCAATTTATAATTAGTCCAATTTAGTTTTATCCAATTCAGATTAGTTAAATAGATCATGTAGGAACTTACCATTTAAATAAATTTCATTTATGCTATAAAATATTAAAGGTCAAGTTAAATACATATGTCGTCAAATAGTTAAGGCCGGTATTGTTAGAAGTGTCATTTATTGTTATTTAACCAGGTTGTACACATATGGCATCTACATGTATTCTTCACATGAACATTCCCTATTAAGTGTCATACTACATGTTATCACCGCCAGGAAATGACCCAACTTTCATAAGACATATATCTCATTTTGAAGATTTTTTCAAATCCAATCCATTGAATAAAGATTTATAATTTTTTGACTTTCATAACTAAAGTTTATTATTTATTTTTTATTTTGTAATATAAAAAAAAAAGGTAATAAATATGTAATAAAGCCAACTAATGATAATGCATTAATGAGTGACACTTTGATGGTGAGTTGTTAGGCTATGTGAAGCTTTGCTTACGTGACGCTTAGGGTCATCATCACACGAATTTACACCCCATACGCGGCGTCCTACGTGGCGTGCCCACACGAATTGGACTCACTTTATACGTATACCGATGTGGCACCTATGTGTCATCTTCACACGAATATATCCCTCCCATGTGGCGTCTCACATGTCATCGTCCCACGAAAAGAACTCAACTTTATAAGACATAGTAGATATGCATCTCATTTTGAAGTATTTTCCGAACCTGATCCAACGGAAGAAGAATTATAATGGTTAAAGTTGCGTAACAAAAGTTATTTTATTTTATAATCTTAACAAAATGATAATATATATAATAGGTTGTATTTATGAAGTCAAAATAATGATTATTAATTAATGCTTGATACACTTGGATGGAGGCTTAGGTGGCAACATACGTGTCATCACCACATGAACTTGGCGCTTACGTGGCATCTTAGGTGTCATGCCCACACGATTTTAGGCGCTTGCGTGACATCCTACGTGTCGTGGCCACACGAAATGAACTCACTTTTATATATATACTAGTTAAAGCACGGACTCGTTAATATCTCTCGAAAATAAAGATAACTTTTTAGGTGATATCTCATGCCTCTTTTGTACTGCACAACTAATTTTACATTTGACTATTTTAATTTTTTTGGTATGAAATGTCCTTTTAAATTGATGTATATCTAAAATAGAACGAATGTAAAAAATATTAATTTATGAAATGATTTTTGAGTTACTTCAAAATTCCATAACGAAAAAGAAAAATCAATTTAATGAAGTAAGATTTATAATTTTTAGAATTACAAAACTGAAAATATGTTTTTTTAGTTTGAAATACTATAGAAATAAATCATATAATAAAGTCGAGTGATGATAATCATGTGGCATTTGAAGACGATATTTGTTAAGCTATATGTGGCAAAGTTGTGCACATGTAGCGTCTAATATGTCATTTTCACACGAACATTATTCTCTCTAATAATATAGCGTCTACATGTTATCACCGCACGGAAAGAACCCAACTTATATAGGACATATATCTCATTTTGAAACTTCTTTACAAATTCAATCCATTGAACTAAGATTTATAAATTTGACTTACCTAACTAAATTATTTTATTTTGTAATATAAAAATATGCTAATATATAAATATTTTAAAATATCCAACTAATATGCTAATATGTGCATATGTAATAAATCCAACTGATGATAACACATTAATGGGTGACACTTGGATAATGAGTTGTTAGGTTATGTCACAACCTTTGCTTATGTGGCGGCTTAGCTGTCATCGTCACACAAATTTGGGCCTCTACGTGGTGTCCTACGCGTGTCGTGACCACATGAATTGAACTTGGAAGATATTTGTTAAGTTATGTGGCTAAGTTGTGCACATGTAGCGTCTACGTGTCATTTTTACACAATTTATGTGGCGTTTACATGTTATCACCGCACGGAAAGGACCCAACTTGTATTGGTATGTGTGTGTGTGTGTGTGTGTATATATATATATATATATATATATCTCATTTTAAAAAAAAATTCCAAATCCAATCCATTGAAGTAGGATTTATAATTCTTTAACTTACGTAACTAAATTTTTTTTTGTAATATAAAAATATGCTAATAATTATGTAATAAAGCCAATTAATAGTGACACTTGGATGATGATGAGTTATTATTAGGTTAATTATGTGGCAAGTTTTGCTTCATGGAGATATGCTTTGCTTATGTGGCAGCTTAGGCGTCATCGTCACACGAATTTGGGCCTTTACGTGGCATTCCATATGTCATGCCCACAAAAAGTTGAGCGCTTATGTGGCATCTCACGTGGCGTGCCCACATGAAATTGACTCACTATTATATCACCACTCGAATTAGGACCCAATTTTAGTGTGATATACTCAATTATTGTATTACCAATATGATTATTCTACGTATTTTATCCGTAACCTATATAAAACTTTCCCTAGAAAAGGTCAAACTTTATAAGCTTAAATATAGGACACATACATCTTATTTTGAAGTATTTTTCATTTTCGATGCAATGATGTAAAACTTAGATTTTTTATTATTGCATAGCCAAAGTTATTTTATTTTCTAATTTGAAGGCTAATAATTATGAATATTATATTTAATTACTATATTAATGTCAATAATGAAGATGCATTTATTAATGTCACTTGTATGACTTGCTTATGTGTCCGCTTAGGTGTTATCACCACACGAAATCGGGTCTCCAAGGTGGCGTCCTACATGACGTGGCCACACGAAATTGACTCAACTTTATATGGTTATCCTACATGTCTTATCCACTTAACTTCTACAAAAACTTATAGAACATATATATCTCATTTTGAAGTATGTTTTAAATCCAATTCATTGAAGTAAGATTATAATTTTTTGAGTTAAGTAACTTAAATTATTTATTTTCTATTTTGAAACAATAGACTAATTTATATTATTGATGATGTATTAAACGCGTGACACTTGGATAATTTATTAGGCTATGTGGCAAGCTTATACGTATACCGATGTGACGCATATGTGTAATCTTCCAAACATATCCCTCCCACGTGGCGTCCTCACACAAAAAAGAACCCCAATTTTATAGGACATAGTACATATGTATCTCATTTTAAAGTATCTTTCGAACCTGATTCAACGGAGTAAGAATTATAATTTTTAAAGTTGCGTAACCAAAATTTTTTTATTTTTTAGTTTGAATAATATTATAATTATTATATAATTTATTGTATTTATGAAGTCAAATAATGATCATTAATGATCGACCCACTTGGATGGGTGGCTTAGGTGGCAGCATATGTGTCATCACCACACGAATTTGGGCGCTGATGTGTGGCATCCTACATGTCGTCCTCACATGAATATAGGCGCTTGCGTGGCATTCCACATGGCGTACCCACACGAAATGAACTCACTTTATATATACTCACTTTATAAATATATTAGATTTTTCACAAAAAGTCAACGGTTTTTCAGTAAATTTTTGTGTAAACAAGAGTTATTTTTTAATAAAAAGTAAGGGTCACGACTCATAAATCATAATAAGTAATCTCTACATATCTAACTAGTGAACGTGTGAATTGATCTCACACGAGACTTGCTTTTTTTTTTGTGTTATTAGTTGTTGTACAAATAAAATGTCAAGTTGGATCAATTTATGTATTTATATTATTTTTTTTTAACTTCTTTTACAAAACGTACATAAACTGATAATAAAATGTAAATAATTAAAAAAATTAATGATTAATAAGAGAACTTTCTTGTTCGTAGAGGTAGCAATTGCACCATATTCGTACAAAGAGTGCATTTATCAATTTGTTTTAACCATTAAGGTGATACTATATAGTACATACTCCATTTTTACTTAGGGTTTGTTGCTTACAACTAAATAAAGTTTAACTTAATGAAATGAATTCAGATTTGCAAAATTTTAACTGAATATGAATAGCATTATGTGAGATAAAAAGTACTAATTATAATATTCTTAACTCAATCGAAAAAATGATATATAATGATAACCGTGATTAAAAAGAGTTAATAGCTAAAACTATTGTACATAAAATATTGGAAAAAATTCAATATAATTAATTATTTTATTATTCTCTTTACTTGACATTGTATTTGATATCTCATATCAATTTGAAATGTTCATGACCCTAAATATATCTAGTAGTGTTAAAAATAAATGTACTGTCAAGAAAATAACAGAGTACCTTATTTGTAAAGTTAATCTATCTTTACTAGTTTACATTATTCACTCAATAGGAATCTATATACCAATCCCAAATACGATATTTCATGATATGAAATCTTAAAAATACCTTTTTCAATACAATGTTCCTTCCTAAATTAAGTCATTTTGAATAACTAGGTCATTTTGATATATTTGTAACTCTTCTCCATTTATTTGAAGAAGACGAACATCTATTTCTAATATTGGGTTAGAGTTCTTAAAATTTAGTTTAAAACTTAAATTTCTCAGTTTTACAATGTCATATTGAATTGCAAATTCTAATAAATTCAATTTTTTTTATAATTTTTGAGACACCGCTATTTAACGTATTGCGACATGGTAACATGTATGTATATTAGAGCTGGCAAATAGGTCGTGTCGTGTTAGGTTCGTGTTCGAGTAAAAGATAATCGTGTTAGAAAACTCCCGACACTAATCTGACCCATTTATTAATCGTGTCGGAAACCTTAACACTAACCCAACCCGCTTAATAATCGTGTTATTCGTGTTGACCCGCTTAAATTTTTTGATCTAATTTCTTTTCAGAAAATAAAAAATATAACATAAAAAAACTAGCAAAAAATGATAAAGAAATTTTAAAACAATATTGTTAAGCTTCCGTTGGTGTATTAGTCGGTAAAAATAATAAATATCATTGATTTAAACTTTGTTTTTTGATATTATCATTAGTTAAGTGGCTTGTTTTTTGACATGTTTGAATAATCGTGTCAATTTCGTGTTGAAAATCTCAACACTAATCCAACCCGTTTAACTAAACAGGTTACTCGTGTCGACCCGCTTAAGTTACTCGTGTCGAAAATCTAAATACTAACCCGTTTATTTCGTGTCCGGTTCATGTCGTGTTATCGTGTCGTGTCATCTTTTGCCGGCTCTAATGTATATACCCCTTTAAGAGTCATTTTGTAGGACTTTTAACTATAATTTGACGAGATAGACAAGATTGCCCTCACATATTCAACACATGAGCCATTATTCCCCCATTAGTGTAATTGCTCATAAAGTTACAAATTCATTGCCATTATTATTGACTATTTTTCCACATTAAAAAATACGAGTATATTTTATGGAGTACAATTTTGTTCATCTATTTTGAAAATTTATTGAAAGATATTTTAAAAGGGCACTTAGGGGAACGAGTGAGTAGAATGACCACGACCTCCTCATGTAATTCTATTTCGATCTGTCTTTTTAATTCAGAGATGAAGATGTTTTTTTTTTTTTTTTTTTGAGAGGGGAATAGGAAAATTTTCATTAATAGAAAAGCCATATGGCATCTACAATTAAAATAACCCTAAAATATACTAAATCAACAATAATAACACAAGTTTTGCTAACAAGACAATTGACAAGGACACCTCGGTGCGATTTCCAACATGCATAGTAACCATGTGCTTCCTTTGATGTATCTGAGATGAAGATGTTTGGTTCGAATAAACCTGTTTGATATCCAAGTTTAATTATTTTTAAAATTAATAGTATGTGATGCAATTTCTATAATCAAAGTTATTGATAATCACGATTACTACTTTTAGTTGGTGTTGTACATATTTTGGTAGGGCTTTAAAAGGACTAGTTTTTCAAAGAAAATAATTCAAGTTTTTTTTAAATGAATTTAATGGGGGAATTTTACAAATTATTCATAATTTTTTTTGGTGAGAAAATTAATTATAAAATTAACAAACCAACTTTACCAAGTAAAATGTGGTAGGAGGGTAATTCATTGGAGGGCACGCGATATTATCAGATTTTATTTTTTTTGAAATAGAGATTTATTTCGAATATGTTTTTGTTTGATTTTGATATATTTGTTTTTTGTAAATAACGTATTACTTTTAATCAAAGAATTGAACTCTTTCTTTTTTAAGAAAAGTAAAATGTGGTAGGAAAGTTCCACAAAAGTGACAAGCTTTCGTGGGCAACAAATTTGACCGAAATACCAATAAGGGTTGTGGTTTGGTGGTGGTCTAGTAGTTTCAAATTTACTCTCAAGTGATTGTTTGGTAAGGTAAGGTTATGGATTCGAATCTCTATTTTCTCCCATGCCTTGTGTCTGTTGGCTTTTAGGAATTGTACTTGCCTCTTGTTGCAGCTATATTAACAGGACCCGTGCTTACGCTAGTTGTCCAGTTAATTTAATACGTTTATGGTTGAACAAAAAAATCTAAACATAATGTAGCGGGACCGAAAGTGCCTCCGTAGCCCTTCGCTTACACCGTCTTTTTGTTTTGTTTAGCAAAAAAAATAAAAATTGACAGAAATAGTATAAGCAATTTCACCAATGAAGTTGCGGTTTTGCAAAGAGACCATGTCAGCAATCCAACGTGTAAATCGCTAATTGGATATCACACGTAGCTTGACCTTCCAGTCTTCTACGAAGGGTTTAATTTTTGTTTTTTTTTTTCTTCCTGTTCTGCTCCGATCTTTCCTTCAAAGATCACCATTCCCACACTCACTCATCCTCATTCCTCAGTGTTAGAGAGAGAAAATAGAGAGAGAGATGCAGAGATCAATAGGCACGAATATGATCATCACCTTATTAGCAATATGCTCATTGTGGGTACACGCTGATGCATTGTATAGTTCCTCTTCACCTGTTCTTCAGCTCACTCCCAACAATTTCAAGTCCAAGGTTTGTAAATTTCACCACTTTTCTTGTTTTTTTTCTCTTAACCCATGTTTTATATTTCGTCAATGATCTAATTTTTATTGTGAAGAATGAATCAAATGTTATGATTTTAGCGCTGTTTAGTGATAATGATTTTGTGGGTGTACCGAAAAATGGGAGTGGAAGAGATTTGAAGTGATGGGTATTTGTTCAATTTTTGTGTAGTGTTTGCTAGCTCAATTCAATTTCCAGGTTAGAGAAGAATTGGGTGTGATGTGCTAATGATGTGTTTGAGAATTTACAGTGCAGATTGTGTGTTTAGTTTCATTTCTGGGCTCTAATTGGTAATTTTTGATATTGAAATTTGCAAGGTAGAGAATTCTGATGTGATGGGTTTTCACGGCAGGTTTTGAATTCAAATGGGGTTGTTCTAGTGGAGTTTTATGCACCTTGGTGTGGTCACTGCAAAGCTCTTACACCCATATGGGAGAAGGCAGCCACTGTCTTGAAAGGCGTCGCCACAGTCGCTGCACTTGATGCTGATGCTCATCAGTCTCTTGCTCAGGTTTGCCTAGGCTAATTGCAGATTATTTGATGTTCTTTGTTTTATCAGATCATCATTTGTTATTTATGCAGTTAGCTTGTCGAAACAGCAATGGACCTTGTCTGTTCTTGCTATTCTAAGATTTGTATGGGACAAGATCGAACGAGTTTGGTGCATATAATAGAGAGCCCAAGTGTAGGGTTTTAAGATTGTGTGCTAGGTTTGATACAAGAAATTGAAAAACTGAAAATAAAAGAAGGGTGATTGATTGTTGTCTAGTATCTAGAAGCAAACCTGGGTGATTGCTAAATGCATAATTGCATACTGATAATTTGCATTGTCGAAATCCAGATAGTTTAGCAGTAATATATGTTTTAATTTTGCTAAAAGACCATTGTATATGTATGTATTATAAAATTGCATTGTCAATCTTATACTATGGTGCTTGTACATGTGAAGGAATATGGAATCAAAGGATTCCCGACGATAAAGTTGTTCGTACCTGGAAAGGGTCCAGTGGATTACATGGGAGCAAGGGATGTCAAGCCGATTGCTGAATTTGCCCTCCAGCAGGTTTGTTGCTATCTTCTCTCATACTTGCTGTATTATCAGTTATGTACAACTTGTGCCATGATTACTGTATGATGTACTGATGGAACACTGAGAAGCACTTGAACCCAAAACAGATATTGTTTCAAACTTTGAATCCCTTATGGGTGTGATTCTACTTGTCCACAGCCTTCTGTCATCTGTGATGTTCTTCACCAGATCACGTCCTTGATTGCTCACCTTTCACATATTAGGACTTGGCATAATGTCCTGTGATTATTTGAAGACTAAAAAGCACTAAAAAAATTTTTAGATAAGAGAAAATTTTATTAATCAATGGTAAAGAATACAAAAAGGTGGAGGATAAGGTATCCTCAGTGTAAAAGGAAAGCTATCTACACATCACGCCAATGGCGTTGAAGTAAGGTCAACGGAACACCCTTAAAGGCCCCCGCTGCGTTAGCCCAAAGAGAAGCCAAATAAACTATGTGGTCCCAAACAAAATCAATAGTCTTCTCAGTCTCGGAAAAGATTCTGGAATTTCTCTCCGACCAAATGCACCAAAGTAATGCCATACAAGCACATCGCCACAACACTCTCCCCTCCTTACTCCTCCTCATCAAGCAAACTGAATCTGTAAAAATTCGCCCACCGTAGCTGGACACACAAAATTCTCCCCGCACGGCAATCTAGCCCATAAACTTCGCGCAAAATCACATTGTACAAACAAATGCAGACAATCCTCCCCACTATGCCGATACATCACACAAAATCCCGGTAAAAGGGACCAACTAGGTCTCCTGTCTCCTACGCTGCAACATGTCATAAGTATTCACCCTACCAAGCACCAAAGTCCACACAAAAGCGCGCACCTTCAATGGAACCTTAGACTTCCAGATATAAGTAGATAGGGAAAAGTTGGGAAACTAAAAGGGAAGACTAATATGGTAGAGGAAGGACTTGGAAGAAAAGACCCCAGAAGGATCTCCCGTCCAAGTCCTAGAATCATCCCTAGGGACGAGGAGAGTAGAATTAAGAACACTCAGGAGGGAAACAAGCTCCTCCATCTCTCTATCATGTGGTGCCCGGCGTAAATGTAAGTCCCAAGAGCCACCCGTGACCGAAAAGAACGCAGCCACGGGGGCCTCGTGTAGTGTGGACAGCCGAAAAACCGGGGATATGTGGAAGAGAAAGGGAGGTCACCCTTCCACACATCCTCCCAGAACCTAACCTGTAGTCCATTACCCACATTGTACCTGACTAGTGGAAAGAAAAGAGACGATACCTGGGAAATGAACTTCCAAGGGCAAGCATGAGTTACGTTGGAGCCAGCACCCGTTGCACATAAGACCGTACTTGCTCTTGATTACTCGGAAACTAGGAGAAGAAATTTGCTGCTGCGAAGAATTGAACTCTTGATCGCCTTTATCTTCACACACCTTAGACCAGCTGAGCTAAGCCCATCATGTGTTCATATCCCCGCTGACTAAAAAGCACTAAATTTCACAACAGACCATGTCATAACAAATGATATTTCAAACTTTGAAACCTTATTGCTTTAAATTTTATATGCCATATCATTCTGCGATATTTTTCACTGGTTCGTGTCCTTCAGGGTTCAGCTTTCACATACCAAGACTTGATATAAATGTCATGTTTTCTGATACCCCAAGAATCTGAAAGACAATGTTATTATTTAGTACGACAGGAATATAATTTATACAATGGCCAGAAGTTAGGCCTTAGTTGCATCACTGTATCCTGCAATATGGATGCAATCTGCTATTCTGCTTCCATAAATGCAATTTTGCATTCTGTTTCTTTCTCTGACGGTGTTATCTGTTTTGTGTCTCTAGATTGAATATCATTCTCATAAGCGCCATGTGTCGTCTGGTTTTTAGGCTTGGTGTCTTGGTTGGCCCATTATTCTCTTAGGCTTCAGTCAGTTGGAAAATGGCAGCACAGTGTGCTTGACACCCACACTTGTGTTTCTCACTTCATTTGTCTGTTGCACCTTTGTTTTTTTTTTCTTCTTCAATGCAAATATGACATCTTTGAGTTGCCGCAGGTAAAGGCACTTTTGAAGGATCGGTTAAATGGGAAGACAAGTGGAGGATCAAGTGAGAAATCTGAGCCTGATGCATCAGTAGAGCTGAACTCACGTAATTTTGATGAGTTGGTGATTAAAAGCATAGAACTTTGGGTTGTGGAGTTCTTCGCACCTTGGTATGTGTCAACTATTAATAAATAATATTAGTTTGTGCCCTATTTACACTCCCTTGCATGAATTGTTACAGGGAAATAGCATGGTAACACACTTCATAATGTTTCATATTCAATAAACGCGCGAAGTGAACTGCCTTATTGTATATTGATATTTTGTCCTTCAACATACCTAAAAATTCATGATGGTTGTCGATCTTTTAATATACTGATCAAACAAGTGTGGAATGTCGCTAGCCGTGTAATTAGTACTATGATAGATTGGTTGAGGAAGAAAAGTCATGAAATGTTATACTATTCTGTGTGATTGAGACATTGGAAGTGTCTATTGATAATTATAAACTTCATATCACCTTGTGGAACAAACTGCCTGCATTTTCTGTTATTGAAAGGCCTTAAATATGACTATTGGACTACTTCATTTTAGGTGTGGTCACTGTAAAAAACTGGCCCCAGAGTGGAAGAAGGCTGCAAGGAACTTAAAGGGTAAAGTTAAGCTGGGTCATGTCAACTGTGATGAAGATAAGGTAACATCTAAAAGCCAATACTAGAATTATTGGTATTTGCTAATTGTAATGTACTGTTCAACATTTCTGCCTTTTCATAGTGAACATATATTATCATGTGCTATAAAGGCTGATTTACATAATGAGCAAGTCGAGCAAATTGGCAAAAGTGGCCTCGAACGACTCCGAAACTTTTGCTTCCGTTTCATCCTCCCTCTACCTCCCCTTTTCTCTCTTTTCTCGTACATCTCTCTGTCTGTACTTATTTATCCGTGCATGAATTTGTCTCAGTACAATTAACTTGACAACAGCTATCCAGTAGGTCTAGGAAGGTCGAGTTGCATGTAGGCTTATGCTAGCATACAAGCCCATGAAGCAGTTTTGTTTTTTAATTAGTAATTGGTAACATTGTTTGGTGAAAAAGTGAAGCACAACACGCATTAGTACTATAAGTAACAAAATGGCACCCTTGACCCATTGGGTTTGAGCGTGAAACCTCATATGTTCTGAGTCATGAAGTTATCTGAGCTAATTACCGGAATTTGAATGTAGTGGACCTAAATCCAACCTGTTTGCACCTCTGAATTAACAACCTGTTATTTGGAGAAGAATACTGTTCTTAATTTTCTTCTTTCTTCCTTTTGACTGTTCCTTACTCCCTATCAGCTTTTGTATAGGAAATGTTTTCCTTATCTCATGAAAGATGGATTAACCTTTTTACTGGGCCCTTCAACATGGGTGAGTTTCTTAGAGAAGCTTTCCCATGGAGGGGTGGTAAACCCCACCCTCTGCACCCCACATTTTTTATGTCCTAAGATTTTAGGATAACAATTGTTGTCATATAGAAATTTTTTGATTTATGATGCTTATAGCTCTAGGTACCATGTTTGACTATACTGGCTCCTTGGATAGTGATGTTAGCTGTTTCGGCGCTCAGATGTTAATGTGAAGGACATTCGACAGTAAAATTATACCTTCTAAGTTGACAGTATGAGAGAAGTACATTTTAGTCTCTAATTTCACATCATATGCCTGGCATGATTCTCATGGTGTTGTTGAACTTTTAATTGCTTAGTTTGCGTTTGGTTTGCACGTTATTAAATGGCCGAATGCTCACATTGTTTGTTTTGCAGTCATTGATGAGCAGATTCAATGTGCAAGGATTCCCGACCATTATGGTCTTTGGAGCTGACAAAGACAGCCCAGTTCCATACCAAGGTGCAAGAACTGCTGCTGCAATTGAGACTTTTGCTCTAGAACAATTGGAAACAAATGCTTCCCCCCCTGAAGTTACTGAGCTGACCAGCCCGGTAATATTACTTTAGATAGTATTTAAACTCTATTGATACTTTCACTTTCAATTTCGTATTGGTGGCTTGGTGATAAATTTCCATGTATTTAAACAATATGATTGACCCCTTTTGATAGGATGTCATGGAAGAAAAGTGTGGTTCTGCAGCCATCTGCTTTGTTTCATTCCTGCCAGACATCTTGGACAGCAAGGCCGAGGGAAGGAACAAATACTTGGAAATGTTGTTGTCAGTAGCAGAGAAGTTCAAAAGAAGCCCGTACAGGTGACTGTGTTTTAATTGCATTTGAGAATTAGGATGTGGTAAAATTTAAAAATGTATCTAAAGCAAATTGCTTTAGTTGTTGAAGACATTATTCCTAGACATCCACTGGAATCTGAAATCGACTAGATTAGCTGTTCTGAAACTCTAGAGTCTAGTCACTCTACTAATATATGTTAGGGACATGGAGTGAACTTGAGCTTTTTCTTGCAGCTTTGTCTGGGCAGCTTCAGGTAAGCAGCCAGATCTCGAGAAGCATGTAGGCGTCGGTGGGTATGGTTATCCCGCTATGGTGGCCCTCAACAGCAAGAAGGGTGCATATGCTCCACTTAAGAGCGCATTCGAGCTTGACCATTTAGTGTAAGCCTTTGTCTATCCTGTGCTTGTGTGACGGTTGTGTCCATTGTTCTCTTTAATCCCTCTCTCAGTTGGCAGAAGAGATGCTGATGTGCAAATCATGAATTTGATTTTGCAGGGAGTTTGTCAAGGAAGCAGGGCGTGGTGGCAAGGGTAATCTGCCAATGGATGGTACCCCTAACGTTCTGACGACTGAGCCTTGGGATGGAAAAGACGGGGAAGTTATCGAGGAGGATGAATTCTCCCTTGAAGATCTGATGAACGATGACACTGACAGCAGTAAGGACGAATTATAACCATTTGAAGTTTTAGCGGATAGCGCACTCACCCAAGCTTTGAGAGAATCAATTTTCACATTAGCATTTGGGCCAACGTAACTAATATAGTGCTGCATTTTGTATGGAACATTATCGAAGTGATTTGCGGAATGATTCCTTGAGTTTTGCTTGTTCTTCAGTGAACATTGTCGAGTTATGTCAGTCCAAGTTTGTTAAGGTTTCTGACATTCTACTTGGCCAAGGTGCTTACAAACTAAAGAAAATAACTAATGCTGCAGCCTAAGAGGGCATATTTTGATGTCTTTCTGGCGGCAACACTTGCCCCTTTTTCTTGTTGGGGCAAGTATAGAAGAAAGCTACCCTCAAGGATATTCCTCAGTTAAATGGTTGACCAAGACTATTATCGACTAGGCCTAGCAATGGGGTCGGATTTGGGGCGAGCGGAGTATCATCCACCTATTAAATTTTCACCTTCACTCGTCCATCTATCACCTGTGTAACACTCTACCTGCATCCAGTTCACTCATCATCCACTAATGAATGGGTGGAGAGGGTGATTAATGTGTGAAATTAGAAGCAAGTTTATAATGAAGTCACCTCAATATAAAATGAAGTTTGCTGCAACACATATATTTTTAATTTTTCAACAACTACCATAATCTACCAGAATATAAACAGTTTATACACCAACTGCAAGGGGGAAGGAAAATACAAGTACAATAATACTCTTCTCAATATAAAAGAAAAAATAAACAAAAGTTTGCAAGGAACGAGGATCCTCCCTCTATCTAAAGTTTTAAAACTCACCATTTTCAATTCAAAGGTAGAGTTTGGAGGATAATTACTCTGTTGTTCTTTTTGGAACATTATAGGATCCTTTCCTTGTACGTATCATTATAATAATTTTACACTAGAATCTTGAGACTTTTGACAGTATAACAGAGAAATTAACTAAGAGCAACAACTCAACATCAGATATACGCTCTAGACTCGGGGACATCAAAAAAGGATACAAGCTAGAAGGGAGGGCAAGGATGGGGAGGTGGCGAAAAATATGAAGATTTAATTTCTATGGAGTAATTTTTATTTTTTTATAATATTAAAAATTAAATATAGGAAATGGGTAAAAGGGTGGGTTACTGGGTTTACGGGTAATAAATCACCACTCGAATCCTAGCTCAATCCACCTGCACCAGTCACACCCATTTAATCGGGTTTTCACCTATTTATTTGGGTCTGATGAAATGGGTTTTTATGGATACAAGTGAGATTGTCAAGCCTATTACCAATACGAGAGGGCTGGAGTCGGTAGAAATCAATTTGAGACTTGTTCAAGTAAGAGAATGTTGTTTAAGATGCTCTTTCCCTATCTTCCATTCTTTAAATTAAAACAGAGATAATCCTACTAAATTTGTCTTTTCATATAGAACATATGAGTTCTACGGCGTTCGAGGTTATTTTTTGAACCTAAAACAATAATAATTATCTTCATCAACCCCAAGGTGCTAATCGTAGTTTATCCATAATCATTAAATATTCAGCATTTTATAGGGAGCTAAGAGAGGAGAGGAAAAGAATGGGTGAGGCAGAAGAGTAGGAGAAGTGGTAGTACGCCTGAAAACTTTAAGTAGTATTGTAACACGGCTAACGTGGTGTTACTAGATACGAAGTAGATTACAAAGTTTTTCTTTCCCTTATTTCAATCTATTTATTCATTTTCAAATTTTCAAAAACCACCCCATATCTTTAGGATATGAGAGTGTAAGAGGATCACAACTAAGAAGCATGTTCTTTTTAACTAGTTTCCAGTTGTCCCCAACTGCCCAAGTTATCTCATTTTCAATTACAAAATACATTACTCTCGCTTGTCCCCACTTTCTCCCAACTTGACCTAAATTTGGCAGCTAATATTACAGGAACTAATGAAAATTGATCAACGAAAATAATGAAAATTGATCAACGAAATTAATGAAAATTTAAGTATCAAAACGTGGATCATTGAACAAAAACCAGCAGAAGTCAATACATGCCATGGCAAAAGCCTCCTTGACTCAAATTAAAAGATTACATACGAAAATAAAGGAAAGCTGGTGTGTCATCTCAATTTAATGGCATATCTTCATTCAAGCCCAACCTGAATGTGGTACATCAGTTGGACCTTGTCCTCACCTCCTATAGAACACACACTCAAAGGCTTCAATACAAAGATACAAACAAGGAAAAAAAATATTAAAAAAAAAGCAAAAAACTCAAAGCTGAAACTTATTACACCTGCTTTAAACCACATGCAGCGCACAGTTTACACCTTAGCTCACCAAGTAGAGGATAAGTGATAGAAAAACTTAGTATGCTTCAGACACAATAATGAGCTCTCAAACACTTAAAGTAAGCTATCTTCCATTCAAGTTTGTTATTTTTTATGCCGAAATATTTTAATGATCGATATACAAAGAGCATAAACAGTCTCCAACGTTACATGTTTCAGAGCACTAGCCTGCTTGCATTAAGTGGCATTAAAGACAAAGAGGGAGTACCTCTGTTTCTAACTATCAACTACTCTCCACAAGTGTCTACATATGAGTTTATAGTAATAAAAGAAAACACCATACTTAAAATAACAGGAAGTACATATGAAAAAGCTACGTAATTGACAATGAGATTTGGGAATCACCGGATCAATATTCGCATAACCTTAATCAACCCAACAACATTTCACATAGAATCTACCTAAATGTGAAAGAACTACTTATTGGACTTCAAATAATTCTTAAATGCCAAAACAAATGTTTCGGTTTCTTGACATCTAAACAAACTCTTGTCCAGTACTAGTTGAAGATTGGACATATTGGCAAGGACACCTTCCTTGACACTTTCATATTTTTCATTGAATTTCTTCATGGCTAGACAATGATATTTAGTGTTCGATACAAGTTGATTAATTTCAGCTTCACCAACATCTTCACCGAGCTTCTGAACAATCTTCGATTCAACCCATTCACTACAAATAGCCAAATATTTCTTCATTGCCTAAGTAGCCTTGTTTATTTCATGTTTTATGCTGGTCAGGTGACGAGTTGATTGCAAACAAGCGGCGGATGAACCCGGGGCAATGAGCCACCCCAATGGAATTCTACCAATGTCTCGAACTTGCACCAAGTAAGTAATCCCATTCCCTAGCAGACATTTGAAACCATCTCCACGCGAATCTTGATAGCATACGTAGGTCTTATGATTAATTTCACACGTATCCAAAATCATAATAGCATGCGTGATTTGAACTCTTTTTCTTTTTCCCCCTGCGTCATCTACATATTCCATTTTTTCTTCCTGTCATCCAAAATAAACAGATTCTCCTAGTCGTCAGATCTTCATGACACCAATCGTAGGAGAAAATCCAAGAAAGTGATTAAGTAATTTTGGAGTGATATCTTTTACACTATAAACGCTGTAGGAACTTTGAATTTGATGTTGTGTCTCACACCATTGTATTCTGCTTCATGTAGAACCTCTTCAGGCTTCCACCTCCGCCGCTCGAGCTTACGTTCCCAACTTCGATAGTCGGTCAAGCAACTGTCTTGTAGCAAAGAGGTTGGAGGGTTAGCATCTGCGTACGCATGCCACAATTGATATTCCAACTGCATTTAAACAAGATGGGAGGTAGCACGATTTTAATGGCCTCTTTCTCAACCCATTTGAATTTATGATTTAAGAGTTGTTGTTCAAGTTGAGCACGCATCGCCTGTAAAACCAAACCTAAAAATATCAATAAAAGACAAAAAGACTTGCTAATTGCAGAAATAATACCAGTGGTTTAAGCGCATGTTAATGTCATCATTTCGTTTATGGCATATAGAGTATAAACATACCCATAACTCAATATACCCTAACATAACCTAACGTACAGTAACGTAACCAACCATAACACAACATACGGTAACATAACCTAAAGTAAAAAAAAAAGAAATGGAAGCTTTTCAGAGAGATGGTAAATACCTCTATGTCGGTATTTGTGGGGTTGGGTAGAGACGATGAAGAAGAAGCTCTGCTTCTGTCCTCCATTTTTGTTTACTCTGATACCCTACTTTGAGAAAAAAAAAAAAGCTGAGAGAGATACAGTAAACAGTAGCTAATGAACAAGGGATTAGAGGACGATAGAATAGTCAATGAAAAGGACTATACCTGCAGGATATTGTAATTGCATGGGAGGTACGATTCCAACTTTGCCCCCTCGGCCTCCCCAAGGAGCTATTGATGTTTTTTTTTTATAGGAGATTTGATGTCTTTTTGTAAAAAAAAATTCATCTTTTTTTGAGTTGCAAAATTTACTTTTAAAGTCTTTTTTTTGTGCGAAGGAGGACGTAGCCCTAAACTTAATTAATCCTAAGGACATAGCGTGACCTAGCCGCGCCAACAACGTCACCAATTAAAATAGAATGCATACCCACAAGCGGGCAATTAAAGAGACTAAAAACCTCTATGCTATCAAAACTAAAATTAGCAAGCTAATCCGTTGTGAAGTTGCGAAGTTGGCTTCCCTATAGATATGACGGACACGAACCTCCCATGAATATCAACCAACAAAGCTCAGCACTATAGGAGAAGGAAGTAATGGGGATGCCATGGCTTGGGGTCTTCACGCAATGCAAGAAGAACTACCTCGGAGTCGACTTCAAGAACAAGGTTGTTGATGCCCAGGTCCTTTGCTATTACCAGACCCTTTAACGCAGCCAAAACTTCTGCTTTGACAGAAGAACATATTCCACATTTTAAAGAGAAATCCTGCACAAACGCTCCTGTAGAAGAGCGAATTATTCCACCTGCGCCAGCATTAACCAGGTTGCCTCGTGCTGCCCCGTCAGTGTTCAGTTTATACCATCCTTCAGGAGGGAAATCCCAGCTAATATGAGCATCTTCACGCTTACGTTTATTGCTTTGAGAGAATTAGATTTCACGTGCACAATGTTAACATATTCTTGCAGCTGGTCCATAATGAAGCTTCCCCCAACACACAGAACGTCATGAGCGTGCCCAAAAGGACGCGCATTTCTCCAACGCCAAACCCACCAACACGCTATAGCACAGGTGGACCTCCAAGCTATACAAGGCCCATCTAAACTCATATTAATCTAGGACTCATGATCTGAATTGAAGAACTCACCAAACTGGAAAGGCGGGTCAAGCATTGGACATACTTCCTTCGCCATTGGGCAATCACGAAGCACATAGAGGCACGTTTCCTGGGCTTCTCCATATTCAGTAAAGGCTGCAGAAGTAGCCAGGTTATGTTGGACTCGGTTTGTGTTACGAAGGAAACTATTATGCAGCGCAAGCCAAAGGAAATCTCTGCATTTTTGGGGAGCGCTAACTCGCCAAACGTTTTTCCATTTCTTATCAGCCCATTCGTTGCCATTCTCGCGAATGATGTCAAAAGCTGAGCTAACTGTGAGCCGCCTTGAACTAGAGCCCCTCCAATAGCATTGACCAAGACCAAGTGAGTGTGTAACTGAGTGGGAAGCAATTCGGCCAAGAGAGTCGGGTGGGAGGAGATGGGCAAAGCGACTCCAATCCCAGCCCTGTGGTCCCCAAAGCTCCGCAACAGTGCTGTCAAGCAAGCTTTCTTCAATCGGGCCAGTAGCCTTTTCAAGAAGCAAGCAGTCTTCAGCCAATTATGATGCCAAAAGAGAGTACGAGAGCCATCTCCAATCGAGAATTCGGTACCCTTGCTAAGCGCGGTAGCGCCATGTACAACACCTCGCCATGTGTGAGAGCTGTCTCTATAAGGTTGGAACATATCAAGATCAATACGACCCCCACAATACTTGTAGCTTAGCACACGTGACCAAAGGCTATTTGGTTCATTGATGACTTGCCATCCGAGCTTGCATAAGAACGCAGTATTGGCATCCCTCACAGGTCGTAACCCAAGGCCACATGCGATTTCGAACACGCCACCTTGTCCCAGCCGACAAGGTGGACACGTCTTGCTCATTAGAACTTCCCCACACAAATCTCCGATACTTCCTATCCACCTCGTCACAAATAGCCCGCGGAAGAAGTGATGTTTCATGGCATAATAAGGAAGACACGAGAGGACGGGATTGGGTCAAAGTGATACGCCTCGCTAGGGAGAGGTACTTGGCTTGCCAACCCGAAAGACGATTATTGACCTTGTCAATAATAAATTAGTTTCAAATCGCTCTCACTTCTCTTACTTCCTTTCTCTCTCTCCTCACCCTCTCTCTCTCTCTCTCCCCTTCTCGACTCACCTCTGTTCTTAACGACGATAACGAATAAATTAACCTAATTTTGAAGGATATTAGGGTTACGAATTTTGAATTGGAGGTGAAAGAACTCGGAGGCTGAAATTGTTAGTGTTATTGTCAAATTGAATGAAATTTGAGAGATTGACGAATGTTGGAACGCAATCCTTGGCCAAACTATCCGCCACCTTGTTGGAACCCTGTAGCTATGCTCATCATCATCATCATCATCATCCTTGGCCAAGCTATAGTTCCAATTTCCAATCAAGGTATGCATGCTACAGCCTAAATCTGCATTTGTTTCTTTGCTATTGGTTTGAAGATGTTATTGGTTGTTCTGTATTAAGCAATTGCCTAAAGATATGAATCAATCACACCTGGGATTAAGAAGGAGTCAGATCGATTCCGTTATAACAAATTGTTTCCCCAAAAAATTTGATGTCCATTCACCAAAAAATAAATTGAGCTCAGATATGATACGAAAGTGTCAAATAGAAGACCAAATAGAAAATTCCAGGTTCAATCATCTACAACCATGTCTAAGGAAAGAGATAGAGATAACCACAATGGTTCAATTATGATCTCAAGAGTTGGAACCTCCCTACTCCTTCTCTCCCTCCTCTTCCTTTCTCTCTCCTTCCTCACCACTCTCTCTCCTCCCACCTCCCCCACTTGCACACTTAATATCACTCCGTGATGAGATTAGGATCCTTCCTAATCATGAGATTAGATAAGAATTTGTGAGATAACCAGATAGAAGAGACAAAAGAAAAAAGAAAGTAGGAGAGAGAAAATGATTCAAAAAAGCAAAAAAACCGGTTTTATATTTAAGATTTTTGTAGATTCCGATTTTGTAGGTGAATCTGCACTTAAGTGGTTTTTAATATAACTTAGTGACGCATTGTATTTTTAGTATACCTGATTGTCCAAATGAGGTCATTTAATATACTAATTTGGTCAATTGGGGTGCAATCAAGTTTGAGATTTTTTTTTTGCTCGTCCAAAGGTTGTGCGGTTGTATTAAGATGCCCAAAAACAAACAAACAACCTAAAGCCCGCACTCGGGTCGGAACTCCTCGGGGCCAAGGATCCCCACAAAATCAGAGGAGGCCGCCCAAGCGGCAAAGGAATGTGCTAGCGAGTTAGAGTTTCTAGCTACAAATATTACAGATATGTTAGCTACTGTAATTAAATTGGTAATCTCTACAAAAATCCCACGAGTCTTCCATGGGAATGGGGCACCACGATTTAAATCATCCACTACCATCTTAGCATCGCTTAGGATGGTAGTGTGAGTGGATCCTAGTCTTGTGATCATCCGAGCAGCTTCAAGGATGGCTCTCGCCTTAGCTTCAAAAGGATCAATTGTGTTATTGCTGCTGCTCCAGCTTTGCTTGGTATTCCACCTTCATTTGTGTGCACTCAGGCTATATAGGATTTGTCACACCTTACTGATGCATCCACTCTCCATGCAATCATTAATTCCTTTTCCACAGGCCTTGTAGTAACCTCTGTGTACTCTTGCTTGTCCTTAGGGCTGTCATCAAAAGCTTTATTAATTTCCACCCATCTTTTATGGAACATATCAACAGTTGCCTGTGTATCAGGTTTTGCATCCTTGTGTATGACCTGATTTCGAATCCACCAGATCATATCAAGAACCACAGCTGCTTTCCTTGCAAAAAGGATACCCTCCTCTTTGCCCAACGAGGTTCTCATAACCGACGAGTGCATAAAAATGCTTTCAACCCATTGCTCAATATTCCAGTGGCTCAAACCTTCAGTTCGAAAGCCAAGAACCTGCATCCATATTGCCCTAGCAAAAGGGCAAAAAAAAAATACATGTTCCTCACTTTCAACACCAGTGTCACACAAAACACATTCATCCTCAAAAGTGGGTACTCTTGCTTTTAGTATTGTCTTGGCTGGGACTGGCTTCCACGCTATACGCTAGATAAAAATGCTTAATCTCTGAGGTAATGGGAGACTCCATATATCCTTCCACAACATGTCACTAAGTGAGTTATGCTGTTCAACTCTATGCTTAATCACTAGCTTATGAGCACTTTTAACTGTATAGTTTCCAAGCCTTTCAAATAACCACATAAAAGAGTCCTCCTCATTCAAAGATTCCAGTGGGATAGCCAGGATGGCATCCGCAGAAACAGAGTCAAACTGATGACAAATTAATTCCACATTCCAGGCACCATTCAAAATACAATCACATACCTTGAAAACTTCAATGTTTGCCCCTTCCCTTTCACGTGGCCGAAAGTTATCAAGTCCTGAACCCAGGGGTCACTCCACACATTAATGGTTGCACCTGACCCAACTAAGCAGCATCCCCCTTGCTCAATAATGTCTCAATCCCTCAAAATTTCATGCCATTGTTGTGAATCAGATGCGGATGGTTCAACATGAAGAAATCCATGTCGGTTGCAATACTTCTTGAGGAACTGTTGGACCCACAACCTCGGGTCATTTGAGAAGAGGAGCCAGACAAGTTTGGCATGTAAAGCCTTGTTTGTCTCTTGCATTCTTCGAATTCCCAGGCCACCCGTTGCTTTCGGTAGACAAATTGATTTCCAGGATTTCAAGTAGAAACCTTTACCTCTCTCCTCTTTGCCCACCAAAAATCTCGTATAACAACATCCATATCCTTGCACATCAGTGTACTAATGGAGTTGGTTGCCATTGCATAGCTTGGGAGGGCAGTGGCAACTGCTTGTATCATTGTGGTTTCGGCCTGCAAAAGATAAGGTTCTTGCTTTCCACATTTTCAGCTTGTCCTTGAGTCTCTCCATTATATACGCAGAGCGTAATCTTTTTCCATTATTGCGGGAAAAAGGAAGTCCTAGGTAAACTGCATCCTTGTCCATGGCACTGATATTCAGCCGGCCTTTCAGTCTCCCCTTCGTTGTTGCATTTGTGTTTGGGCTAAAAAACACTTTGGACTTCATTTTGTTGGCTGCCAGGCCACTCCAATCCTCCATTGTGTCCAAAATCCCCTTAACTGCATCAACATTCTTTTCATCTGCCCTTGCAAAGATAACTAAGTTATCCGCAAACAGCAAATGTGATATTGCATCACATCTCCTGTTAATTGCAATCCCATTCAATGTGCCAGTGGACTGAGCTTGGAGGAACAGACGTGACATTGTTTCCATACCAATAACAAATAAGAAGGGCGAGAGCGGGTCACCTTGTCGTATACCACGTTGAGGTTTGATGAAACCTTGTGGTGAGCCATTGATGATAACCGACATCATTAACGTACTAATACATTGGCTGATCATATGCACAAACCTGTCATTGAAGCCCAGATTTTTCATCACACAAAGAAGGTAGCCCCAATCCAATACCAATAACAAATAAGAAGGGCGAGAGCGGGTCACCTTGTCGTATACCACGTTGAGGTTTGATGAAACCTTGTGTGAGCCATTGATGATAACCGACATCATTGACGTACTAATACATTGGCTGATCATATGCACAAACCTGTCATTGAAGCCCAGATTTTTTATCACACAACGAAGATAGGCCCAATCCAATTTGTCATACGCTTTCGCCATGTCAACCTTGAGAGCCATTAGACCCACCTTGCTTTCGCCGGTAGCAATCAAGTTTTGAGATGGCCCAACGTTAAAACTTCGCTTTTGTTTGTGCAAGTAACCCTTCACAATTAAATTGCACCAATATAATTTGCAATTCAGAACAATGAACATAACTTATTCAATCAATTAAAACCATACTCCATCTCACCATGGAAGTCCGGTCACTTCTCTCACGACAACCATCCCTCTTTCTCTCTCCTCACCCTGATCTCCATCTCCTCATCGAACAAGTACGTTCCATCATTCTCTCTCCTCACCCTCTCTCTCTCTCGTTCTCGACTCACCTCTCTTTTCTCTCTCCTCGCAACTCACCTCTCTTCTTAACGACGATAACGAAGAAATTAACCTAATTTTGAAGGATATTAGGGTTACGATTTCTGAATTAGAGGTGAAAGAACTCGGAGGCTGAAATTGTTACCTTTGTTGGAACCCTGTAGCTATGCTCATCATCATGATCAATTGCTGAATTTTGATGCTGAATTTCTATCATGCTGCAAGGAAACCTCTATGAAGCTATAATTCCAATTTCCAATCAAGGTATGCATGCTACAGCCTGAAAACTGCATTTGCTTCTTTGCTATTGGTTTGAAGATGTTATGGCTTGTTCCGAATTTAGCAACTGCCTAAAGACATGTCGTTTAGTCGCATGATACAAGTTCTTTAAATTTAGTGACCAAAATGTTGACAGTTCATGAGTGAGAAGTTAAATTGCTGAATGCTTAGCTTGTTATCAGCTTCAAATTTAACTACATATAGTTTTTTGATGTGATGGCTGCGAATCATCACTATGTGAATGCCATATGCGGATTCATGCCTCTTTATTGTCATACCGCCTGTGTTTTCAGTAAAGGTGAGGGTAATGATTGTTTAGAGTTGCCTTCAAATCAGGATATTAATCATGGTGTTTCTAAGGAAGATAGTAGAGTTGAGGGGGTAAGCTCGGAAGGGGATGTTAGCTCGGAGGGGGATGACAGCCTTTATTATGTTGATGACCTTGGTATAGGAGGAGATGGTCTGTTGTTAGATAACGTTAGGCGGGCTAATTCGACGGAGGATTGGGCTTCACTTGTGTCCAATACTCCTACTATGGATTTACAGGACGCAATTCCTTTCAATGAGGCGGAGGCGGAGGCGGGTTGTCCTGTGAGCCAAGGGTTGGCCACGGTGGGAAGTTTGCACATTGGCGATATATCCGCAGCGCAGCCGATGGAGCAACCTGGGTCGTCTCAACTAGACGGAGACAGTGATTGTGGAGATGGTCTGCTTCCAACTCCGCCTTTATCCAGCTATACTCTTGGCGGTGAGGAGGCAGATGTGCGCAGAAATGCTCTTGTTGAGGCTTTGGGCTTAAAGCTGGTTGATACCGTGGGAAAGGAAGTCCCTCTTGGTGCTCAGATTATTTCAAGGAAAAAGAAGGGGTTTCGAGAACTTGAGCGTTTAAAGTCCAGCATAAATTATGATGGACGGGGGTTAAAGACAGGTTTTTTGAATAAGCATTGACATTGTTTAGGCTTATTCCTTTCGGTTTTGGAGTGGTTTGGTTAGGGTCTTTACAGGACTGCTTTATTCTTGTAAACTATATTCCTTAATAAAATTCTTTTCTTATATAAAAAAAGAGTTGCATACCAAACTATTGCAACTTAGGTAATTCAGCCACGCATACTCAATATGAGTACCTTATTACCGTGTGTGCCCGTGGGAAGGATTTGAGAAGAAAGTCCTTGTACGTGCTATCAGCAATCACAGCACTTCATAGGGCCTGCAACACAGCAACTACAATTTAAAGGTTTGCTTTTGTTCTAACCATAATCAAATTGAGTACCTTATGTGTTCATGGGAAGGATTTGAGGAGAAAGTCTTTTATGTACTATCACCAATCAGAGCAGCTGATCAACCTCCAAAAGTTCCACGTGACGACAATTTATTGAATATTTTCAGCATCTACTGATATCTCTAAAGAAGAAAATGGAAGAGAGAGCGAGAGGAGGGTTCTCAAATCGTACCTTTTTTGCTTCCCTCTCGAATTTAGTTTTGATCCTCACATCGACTCAGAGAGGGAGGGAGGGAGGGAGAGAGAGAGAGAAATGAAGAGAAAAACGAACATGAGGGTTTTGAAATTTCAATACCTTTTTCGCTTCCCTCTACAATTTAGTTTTTGATAATCACATCTCTAGTCTGCTCGTAAAAAGAATAATGATGAATATTGTATATCCTCATTTAGTTTTTAATATCTGATAAAATTAGACGATAAACTCTCGTCTGTTACTATCGTTGAATTTTACATCTCATTGTTATTATGTGGCCGTTAGAGACCCTTTTTCTAGTGTGTTGGCTGTCATTATTTTATTGCTTCAGGATGTTTTTGCTAATGATCGACAAATTATAGGCAACAGATGAGGTAAAAGAGATTACTTTTTGCCGGTTTTGATATATAGAAATGTAACTTTTCCAGGTGCTAGGAATTCTCAATATGGGCTTGCTAGAACTTTTGACTTGTTCATCAAGCATGTCATTGGTCCTGCTGTAAATTCAAGGTCCCCTGTTTCATTTGTTGAAGAATCTAGTGGGACTTCAGAACAGAGTGGCAAGGCGATCTTGAAGATTATCCACAGTTCAGATTGCAAGGTAAAGACCAAGAATGTAAACACTTATTTCGTTAGTTTGGTTCACCAAACATATAATAGATGGATGTGTAAAGTGTTAGATAACAAATTTAATCAACAACCTTTGAACTTCATAGTCACCGATACTCCATAACTGGTACTTCTTGCCAAGCTAAGAAAGCATATGAACATGCACAATGAGCATTGAAGATCTTTATGAAAGAAAGTATCAGTATATTGTATTGTAATTTTAGTAGAAGCAATGCCTCCTGTTATACCATGTTTGGTTGACAATTTTCACTATCTGGTTGTAGGCAGAAGACATGGATGGCAAGGCTCGGTTCTCAAGGATGACGCCGGTAGTTAGACTTATCTATCAGTGCATGTCTCCGAAATGGTCCTTGGATGCAGTGTTTTGGAAAAATGACGTGGCCAAGAATGCCTGAGCTAATGATTTCAAAATCCTCTCAAAGGTCTGCTTTTCAAACCTTTGTTTGGTGAAAGTTCTCTTATTTAGTTATTTATTTACTTATCAATGTGGGAGCAGACAAGGAAGCCTCTGTAAGGAAGAGGGTGGAGGAGTGAGGGATTACCCCTCCATAGAGGAAAATGGGACTTGGGCGTCACCGATAAAGAGTGGACTCACCGATAAAGAGTGGACTCAAAGGACTTCTAACGAAGAATTAGCATGATTGAATTTTCTGATTATGGTGCAATGTTATTCCTATGGCATAATCAGTTAAATGTGGGCTCGGGCGTGGGGTTTTTCCGGGCTTATACTATAACTGAATACTGATATGAGTGATATCCAAAGGACTTGGGGCAGTTTGTAACTGTTTTATGCAGAGGATACCGTATCCTCTCTTCTGTTGTACATTTGATATTATATTAATATACTTTCTCTTTGTTTGGAAAAAACATGACATATTCAGTTAAGTGCTTCTTATCTAAAAAAAAGGATTAGTTAAATGCTTGAAGCCTGAACTGGACGATGGCCACTTGGTTAAGAAAGATATTACCAATTGAGTGATAGTTGCTGCATGCTAGCTTCTTTGTGGGCTAAGGCTGCCGGTTGTTTTTGAAATTATCCTGTTATAGACTGAGCTGTAAATAGACTCTCTTTGAGGACTCCTTGTCCTCTTAGGTTGTACTTCTTTTATTGATATTAATAATTCATTTCTTTATTAAAAAATAGTGGTGAAAGAAAAGGTTGACTTATGTGAAAGGGGGATCTTGACCTGAAGATCTTTTGCTTCCTTCGATTTGCTTAAGATCGTTGAACTATTTCCCTTTCTTCAATTGGTCCCTTTGATGGTTCTGCCCTTCCGGAAATGTTTGGCCCAGGTTTTCCCCGATGATGCTTTCAATTTAGCTGATTTTCAAATAATCATGAACACGTCTTCTGAATTTGAGACAGTGCTCAAGGAGGTTATGTTCTTCGGATTCTAATAAGAATGATAAAAGACTAACTACCTTTGTCGATAATTTAGAGGTAGACTTTGCAGTGAGGAAGAGGACTAAAATTTTGGCAAATGCTAGGCAGTTAAATTTACAGTGTGACTTTAGCATTCCACAAGTAAGCTTCATCATATATGGATTTTAACTTTTTGCTCATTGGCATGGCCTATCTATTAAGAAATTGCTGTCAGGAGTTTGGCAGCAAAGCTCCTAATAACAGAAGAGATTGAAAAGAATGATCGTGTTGTTGATTTGCTTTTTTTCATCAGAGAGGTTTGTTCTAACGGAAACAGTCTCTCTGTGAGACTTTCACAGGGGTAAGGCTGCGTACAACCGATCCCCCCTCCTTACCCTGCCTAGGTGGGAGCCTCTTTGGAGGCACTGGGGTAATGTTAATGTTATCAGAGAGGTTTGCTCTGTCTGCAGCTGTTTCTCGATTAATAAAGCTGGTGCATCAAACACGGGTGAGTAATGACTCGTTAAGTTAGCATAACCCATGCGTTGTTAGTCATGTTCTTTTGACATGCAAAGGTTGTATATCTATGCTTACTGTTCTTCAGTTTTTTGAAGTAATATCAGGGATGAAGGTTAATCAGGGTAAGTGTAGTTTGGCGGGTGTGAATGTTGATCAGGCACTCTTGGAAGGGTTTGCTATGTTGGTTGGGTGTAAGATTCAGAATTGGCCACTTGGGGTAATCAGCAAAAACGGAAGATTTTTGGGAGCCAGTGGTTCAGCGGGTTCCGAAGAGGTTGGACGGGTGGAAGGTCTATTTTCCTTTGGGAGGTAGGATCACTATATTCAGTATTGCCTCTCTAGTATCCCTTTATATTTTCTTTCCTTTTTTAAGGTCCCGGTGGCTGTGGCTAGGCAGATTGAGAGGATGATGAGGGACTTTTTGTGGGATGGTGTGGAGGGAGAGAAGAAAATATTGCGCTCATTGGCGAGTGGCTGTGGCACTTTCCCTTGGAGACAGAGGCTTTGTGGCATAAGGAGATTCGAAGTAAGTGTGATATGCAGGCGGATGGATGAGATACTCATAACACATTTGGGGTAGCAGATGCGAGCCTTGGAATCTCATGTGTCCTCTCGTTTTCTTCCATTCATTCTGATGGAACTTGGGAATGGGCTATATATTCGGTTATGGGAGGATAGATGGGGAGATGACAACCTTTGTGTCTGCGTTTCTCTATAGTGTATCAGCTGCCAATGCTACATGAAGCTGTAGTTTCAGAGTTTTATCCGCCGGTGGCAGGCTCGTGGAACCTGCACCTGCTACGCCCCCCTCAGGAGTGGGAGTTGGGAGGAGGTTGCTCTTTTGCTTGAGTTTCTGGAGACTGTCAGCTTCATGAAAGGAATGACTCCAGGAGGTAGATTGGTGATTCCTCTGGTGTTTTCTCCTGTAGATCTTTTTTTCAGCGATTGTCTCTGTCTGCACAGCAATACAGCTTCCTTATTGCGAGGTTGTGGAAGGCGAAGGTATCCCCCAAGGTACGGGCATTTGTGTGGACGTTGGTGCTGGATAGGGTCAATACTAAGGACTTGCGTCAGCGACGGAGGCCAACTTCAGCCCTGTCTTCCTGCTTTGCCGGGTTAGCAGTGAGTCTTCGTCGCATGTCTTTTTGAGGTGTGATGTTGCGCAGGCATTTTGGAGCAGGTGATCTGGTATTGTAGGTGAGGTCGGGGAGTACCCGGATACTGTTATGGAGCACCTACAATGGAATTTGGAGGTGTGTGGGACTTAGAAGTTGTTGTGGAAGAGTGCTCTTTTCGCAGTACTTGGTGTATATGGCTAGATAGGAACGCTAGGGTCTTTTCTGGTGTTTCAATGTCGATTGATGTGTTGTGGGATAGAGTGGTCTGTTTAGCCTCTTTGTGGGCTAAGGCTGCTGGGTGTTTTCGTAGCTATCCTGTTACACAGGTTATGCTTCATTGGGGTGCCTTGTAAATAGACTCCTTATGAGGACTCCTTGTCCTCTTAGGATGTAATATTTGCTTTACTCTATTAATAATACTGTTTCTTTATCTCAAAAAAGAATTGCACATACTGTGCTGTGCCTTATATAATATACTAATAAGGAATAACAAGTTATTTCCATGGTGAGTTGCACAACTTGGATTATTCAGGTAAGCGTAAACCTAAAAAAGATGCCTCTTCTGGGTAATGCTGGGCTTGTTTCAGCATCAAATATAACTACATATAGTTTCAATGGCAGCTCAATTGGTATGTGTACCTTTATGGTAGTGCAATTACATCTATGCATCTATTGTAATGTGCTAATTTGTCTGTGCTTCTAAAATGGTTAGAGAAAATGTATTTATACACCGAAACATTAAAGGTCATTTGTAAGATCAACAAACTGTTTTTTCCCATCAAAAAAAAAAAAAAAACACATTTTATTTGTTTTTATTTTTGGTAGAAATAAGTACTGAACTTTATTATTGTAGCCTACAGATTCCGGGTTAAGAAATCCTTACAGTCATAGGGCGGTGGGGGAGGACAAAACTTTGTTCCATTTGTTAACATTACAAACTCAATCCTTGGCCAAACTATTCGCCACCTTGTTGGAACCTGTTATGTGCCTTAGCATAGGATCTAGTCACGGGTCTGGACAAGGAAGAATATTTCTGAGAACCTATAGTGAGGGCAGACTCGTCCTTGACAGAGCCCCCGCTCAAAGTCTAAGGCAGACTCGTCTTTGACAGAGCCCCCTTTCAAGACTGATTTTTTGAGAGATTAATTGCTTACCTTTTATTGATTACTATAGGCCCTTTATATAGGCTGTAATAACAAGAGAAAGAAACCCTAGAATATATCAGGATCTAACTAACAATGGAAAGAGATCCCAGTATCCTAAATATAAGATCTAGATTCTGCAGAATATAAAATCTAAGTATTTAGGGAAACAAAATAAACAATTAAAGGAAACTGAATAATGGTCTAATTGGGTGGATCTACTGCCATTGCCTTGCTGCCTTTCCTAATATTGTTTGCCACAAAAGCGTCCACATCATCACTTCCCTTCTCGGCCTTGAGCTTGTCCTCAAGCTCAAACTTTGAATATGGTTCCTGGATATGCTCAACTGGTTGTGCTCCTGGAGGTTGTCCTCGCCATAAAACCTCATTCTGATTTAGGACAAACTTCATAGTCAAAGAGCTGAAGTCCCACAAAATTAGGCCTAGAGTAGACAACCATTGTACCCCTAGAATCACGTCAAATCCCTCTAATGGCGTAACATATAAATCAGCCTGGAAGATGTCATTTGCAACCTGAATTGATACTGACTTACAGACGCCCATGCTAGGTGCACGCTCCCCATTTGCCAAAGTTACTTGCTGTCCTGGTCTTTTAAATACTTCTAATCCCAAACTTGGTAATAAACCTTCATGCAAGGCTATGCGTGCTTCCGGAATCTATTAGTATCGAAACAGTAACCCCAGACACCTCCTCTAACAACCGCATGGTAGAAGAATTGGAGATCCCACTGATGGCATGTAGACAAATCTTAGGATCGTCTTCCTCTGGCTCACTTTCTGCTTCTGGAACCTCAATGAGGAATAACCTTTTACATTTGTGTCCTACTGCATAAGATTCATCACAATTATAACACAATCCTTTGGCCCTCCTTTCCGCCATTTCTGCTCGTGTTAGCCTCTTGACAAATGGTGAGGAAGAGTTTACCCCGCTTCTGCTCCCGACTGGCTTTTCCGTACTTTGTCCCCCTCCCTTTGCATTGAAGCTTTTGCTGGAGGAGATAACAGACCCATTGCTGGTTGCATTGCTGGTTGATATGGGACCAGACCAGTTCATGCTGGTTCGCGAGGTTAGGGACCGCTCACAGACCCTTTGCTTACGCTCCAATGCTCGAGCCATATTCATGGCAACTCCAAGGTTTCCATGCATCTCAACATCAATCCTGAGATCATCTACCAGCCCAGCGGTGAAGAGGTCCACTTGTTGGCGAGGTTTAAGATCAGAAGTCCTGGCCAATAATGACTGGAACTGGCGTTGATATTCCTCACAGACCCGGTCAGTCGAAGGTTGGCGAGTTCTCCCAAGGGGTTATTACTCATAGGTGGGCCGAATCTCACGTGACAGCAGTCCTTAAAATGGCCCCAATCCAGTGGTGTCTCCCTCTCCTCCTGCTCCAGTTGATCAAACCATAGTTGTGCCTCACCCAACAAATGAAACGCAGCCAAGCCCACCTTGTCTCCTTCAGCCGTCTTTTGATTGCTGAAGAATTTCTCACATCGTTCAGCCATCCCAAAGGATCGTCAGTGCCATCATAAGTAGGAAACTCCATTTTGGAGTATCGTGGCACCATAGATCCCCCTGACTGCGATCCAGATTTGTCGGAACTGCTGCGGCCACTTCTGTTACTACTCTGTCCCCCTGTGCTTTCTCCAACAGACCCCTTCCGAAATGAAAGGGTCAGCCATTTGCTCTTCTAATGCACGTTGTCGTGTAGACATTTGATCCATAAAAGCTTCCAACTTGGCTGCCAAATCCCCGTCACCCATGACACCAGGCTCTGATACCAAGATGTTATGTGCCTTAGCGTAGGATCTAGTCACGGGTCTGGACAAGGAAGAATATTTCTGAGAACCTATAGTGAGGGCAGACTCGTCCTTGACAGAGCCCCCGCTCAAAGTCTAAGGTAGACTCGTCTTTGACAGAGCCCCCTTTCAAGACTGATTTTTTGAGAGATTAATTGCTTACCTTTTATTGATTACTATAGGCCCTTTATATAGGCTGTAATAACAAGAGAAAGAAACCCTAGAATATATCAGGATCTAACTAACAAAGGAAAGAGATCCCAGTATCCTAAATATAAGATCTAGATTCTGCGGAATATAAAATCTAAGTATTTAGGGAAACAAAATAAACAATTAAAGGAAACTGAATAATGGTCTAATTGGGTGGATCTACTGCTATTGCCTTGCTGCCTTTCCTAATATTGTTTGCCACAAAAGCGTCCACATCAGAACCCTGTAGCTATGCTCGTCATCAGTTGCTGAATTTTGATTCTTCCTGTAGGATGCTTGTTTGTCATCTCCACGAGTGGCCTTGGAATTCCATCATGCTGCAAGGTGTGCACTTCTTCTCTATGAAGCTATAATTCCAATCAAGGTATGCACGTTTACAGCCTGAATCTACTGTTACATTGGAGCTTTCGTTTGAGGTACATTGGTCCTATGTTGGTAAACTCAATCCCTTGTTCTTTTAAGTTAAGAACCAAGAACGTGAAAAGTGGACTGCCTCAATTAAAAAAATATCTACTTTCTCATTAAATGATGATCAATAACATCAAAGAGCCCTCCCTGCTGACCTGGCTCACTGAACACATCCATAAATGCACATTTGAGTGCTTGAGATAAATACCAAGATGCCTTTCTAGCTCTGCCCTTCATGGTAGCTGTCTCTGATCATAATGTTGACAGTTCATGAGTGAGAAGTTAAATTGCTGAATGCTGAGCTTGTTTCAGCATCAAATATAACTACATATAGTTTTTTGATGTGATGGCTGCGAATCATCACTATGTGAATGCCATGTGCGGTTCATGCCTCTTCATTGTCATGCTTTTCTGTAATCTCTCCTCCGATTTGTTAGCTTATGTATCTACACCCTGTGTAGTCAGTACCAGCCATACTTCCCCATTTTATGAAAGAGCATGCGATGTTTGTCGACTTGGCTCCTAGATTGCAAATGTTGGCTGAAGAGATACTGCAGAGACATGTTCGAGTGATCATTTTTAATTTAAAGGAGGCTGCTTTGCTTAAAGTTGGTACTGTTATTTTTGCAAGGAAAAAAAGAGTTTTTTTACTAATATTATTGTCTACTGGGCTTATTTATTGTTGCTATCTAAGTTCATGCTTCACTGTTTGTAATGCTGTGATCTTTTAGGTTGTAGATGGTGCTGATGGATTCCAAAATACTCATCAAATGCCAGAATATGAGTCTGCAAAATTCAGTATAGAGCAGGAGTACTTTACAAACTAACAAGCACTGTTTCCTTCTTTTATTAAAGGAATTATTTGTCTTAACCTTACTGAGGCATGAAACTAAACATTTTGGAGCAGATTGTTTTCATCCTTGAGAAAATCCGTCTTATATGGGAGCCTGTCTTGCTGCCTTCGACTGTACAAAAGGAGTATGTGCGTGGTTCTAGAATCAGTTTTTTCGCAAGACATACTCCTTCTAGATGATATAGCTGCTGGTGAAACACTGCTGCAACTGGGTAAACATATACGGAGTATTACATTTGTTTTGTTGCTCTCTTTTTCTACCTTTGAAGGCCACTGAAGCTCCAATCCTTTATTTTCAGCTTCAAAGACTTATTCGAAGGATGCTGGAAAGTCTGGCACCGTTGTTGGACTCTCTGAACACTATCATGGTGGACAAGAAATCTGATCAGTGCTTCTCTCGTCTTCTTGAAGCAGACATTTGATCCCTGGGAAAGATTCGGAGACTGGCTGGTATGCTAAAATGAACCCTCTGCCTTTTCTTCTTCTCCTACTGTCCAAAATTTGTCGCCTAATCTTCTTTTCTTGCAATGAGATTCACCAGATCTTCTGGATATGCCTTCGAAGTCCATCACAGAAGCTTTGGAACACGGAGACTTATGCTTTGGAATGTAAATTCTGCTTGTCCCAGATATTCTACTTTGATTTTGAAATGTATCTTCTTGTAACATCTTAACACATACATTTCCCTGTAAAATGTACTTTCGCTGAAATTTTTGACAGAATGAATTCCTAGCTTGATAATTCTAGAATGTTGGCGCTTGAGACGGTTTGGCTCTGTTGGGCGATGGACAATCCATGCTTTGCAACGCTTGAGCACCCGTGTTATCGACTGTAGATTTGTAGGTGCTTGTTTGGTAACTTCTATGAGATTAGTCAAGCAAAGCTTGGGCACCCGTGTTATCTAAAAAACTAATCACTCTTGTAATATGAAAACGCCTTACTTAAATAGAGGACGTGAATCTATCTTTTTTTTCCTCTTGTTGACTTTCATGTGAGAAAGTAATTGTGGGAAGAATCATAGCTAGCTAGCTAGCTACATCAATTATTGTAATGCAAGAATAAGGTAGCTTTTGCACGTAATCGTTATTTTAAGTGCAAAGGAACACCCATGTTATGTCGTTAGCAATTCATGGCTGAATTAATTAATGCAATTAACTACACAGAAGAAGAGAACAACTCCAGCTCAATGTATTCCCAAGCTGAACTGTTGTCACTTGAACTTCACTTTGCTCTTTGTTCTTATCTACTATATAGAATAAGGCACAATTTTAATCTGAAAGAAAGGACCTGACCTGAATTGTTAGGTATTAAAACCCATGATAATACTAACGAGCCGAGTATTGGCCTGGGGTACTCGTACACGGCCCGTTTAGTAAACGAGTATTAAATTAGTGTTTGTGCTCGACTTGTTTATTGTCGAGTGACCTTTAACCGAAATGTGACCGAGTACGTTCGCGAGATCACCTCAATAGTACTCTGGCTTCGTTTACAGTGCTTGTATTTATCTTTATACGTGTGTGTATATATTGCATTTGTGTCTTTCGTTAGAAAAATCATAATAGAAAAAGGATTTTATGTATATGAGCCATTTAATTTGATTATATAATTTCAAGTGATCCTAAAGCCCAAGGAAGAGAAGAATTCTTGAAATATGGTGTGCCCCTTTACCAAGCAGCTCTAGAAGGTGACTGGGAGACAGCTGAAGCTATATTCAGTGAGTCTTCATATTGGATTAATGCACCCATCACCAAAAGGAACGATAGGGCTCTTCATATTGCAGCTGCAGCAAAAAATGTCGATTTCGTGAGAAATCTAGTAGACAAGATGAGTGTTACAGATTTGGAAATACACAGCACTCTTGGAAACACTGCTTTCTGCTATGCTGCAACATCCGGAATCGTCGAAATTGCAAGAGTAATGGTGGAGAGAAATGCAAGGTTGCCAAATATTAGAGGCAGTTCTGGCATGACACCACTTCATATGGCTGTCTTGCTTGGCCAAAGAGATATGGTTTCTTACCTCCTCGATGTTACTGATCATAACAAGTTGTCAGATGTTGATCGTATCGAGCTGCTTATCAATTCCGTTGAAGCTGATATGTATGGTATGTTGGATTTGGGATATTTGGTTTAAGGAAAAAGTACTTCTCCAACTGTTTTATTGGTATATATGAAGCACATACACTGCACATAGTTTAATTTGATGATGGATTCATTTTAATTAGTATATTGCCTTGTTCATTTCGTATGTGTACCACGTCTCATGTGAGTTTTTGTGTTTCTTATGTAGATGTGGCGCTTCATTTCCTAGAGCAAGATAAAACATTAGCTCTTTGTAGAAATGCGAAACAGGAGACAGCATTACACGCTTTAGCGAGAAAGCGTTTAAGGCCTTTGGAGAACCAGAATAACATTTGGAAGAGATTCATCCAAAAATGTTGGTACATACGTATTATAGTTCTTATGATCTTTATCTACAGTATATGTTATAATGATCTGTAATGGTTTGCTATTGTATACGTCGAAATTCATTTTCAGGGAGCAACAAGAGTCAGCTACAAGTTGAAGAGAAATCAATGTTAGCAATCAAACTAGTGAAAGAGCTATGGGATGAAGTCATAAAACAGGATGAACAGAAGATCTCAAATCTTATTGGAGAGCCTTCGCGTCTATTGTTTGTTGCAGCAGAAATAGGCAATGTGGAGTTTTTAACCACTCTTATACTATCTTACCCTGATATAATATGGAAAGTTAATGAAAAGAATCACAGTATATTTCACATTGCTATTATGAATCGACATGAAGAAATCTTCAAATTAATCCATGAAGTAGGAGCCATTAAGGATTTAATTGCTGCTTACATGGAGCCAGACACCGAAAAAAACATGTTGCATCTAGCTGCACAACAAGCACCACAACATCGACTTAACTGTGTTTCGGGTGCAGCTTTACAAATGCAACGAGAGCTACTATGGTTTCAGGTAATCACATCACTCATAGACATACTAAGATTTACATTGTTTTTGTATCGGGTTCATTGTTTTGACTTTTCACGATCTTTAGGATGCAACTTTGAGTGATAGCAAAACAATTTCGACTAATGTGATGATTCTTTGGTATAACTAGAAATGTTGATGTGTTGTACCAGGCTGTGAAAAATGTTGTGCAACCTCAATATGTGGTAGCTAAAAACCAAAGTGCAGAAACTCCCCATGAATTATTTACTAAAGAGCATGAGGAACTAAGAACACAAGGGGAGGGATGGATGAAAACAACAGCAGAATCATGTACATTGGTTGCAGCTCTTATAACTACAGTGGCTTTCACCGCGGCTTTTACAGTACCTGGTGGTACAAACAACAACGGATCACCAGTCCTAGTAAAACAACCAGCCTTTATAGTTTTCTCTACAGCAAATGCAATCTCTTTGTTTACATCAACTGCATCAATACTAATGTTCTTGTCTATCTTAACTTCGCGGTACGCTCAACATGACTTCATGAGATCATTGCCTATGAAGTTGGTCGTAGGGCTAACGACGTTGTTCGTCTCCATGACAAGTATGATGATAGCTTTTATAGCTACATTTTCCATGACTTTTACAGAGGGAGTTAAAAGAGTTCCAATTCCAATTGCTATGTGTGCTTTTGTGCCGGTTGTTCTTTATGGTTGGGAAGAATACCCTTTACTAGTAGATATATTGCGCTCTACGTACAAATCTCGAGCTTTGTTTGAGTCCACTGGAAGGAGAAAGCTTTCTTGGAGAACCGTCAAGTCCAAGAAGCACCTTTAGCTTACTTCAAAATTGGCTAGGGACCTACAGTTATACATAATAAAAGGAATTACGTTTCCTCTAAGCGCTCTTACGAACCCTGTCTTAAGCCCTCAATGAGAGGGTTATCGCCATATGCCTGGGAGGCAGGGTTATACATACTTGTAGGTGTATGTAATTTATCCTTCTTTGTTGGAATTTACTCGCATAATATTCAAATATATGTAATATATCTTATTCTCCTAAAAAAAATGAAAATAAAATTGTAAAATATCTAGTTCACCCAAAATGAAATGTCAATGTGGCTTTGCCAAAATGCTCTAAATATGATGCTTATGATGATTCCTCAAGTTGGTTGCAATTAAACAACCCATTTCGATGACTCGGACCAATGACCAAACACACAACACTCATTCAAAAGTTAAAACTTATGGTTAGTTGAAGATCTATTGACAATGTTTATTTGTTTTTTCGTAATTTATGTAGTAGGTCATTACGCAAACCGTTTTGAGTTCAATATAACTTAAAGGATTGTCTTTCGTTTTAACAATGACTTGTTCTAGTTGATTTTCACAAACATTAATAAAAAAACAACTTTGTAATGTAGAATAATTTGGTAACAAAAAACTGTGATGAAAAAGCACCAAAAGAAATTAGGACTCATCATATTCAGAAAGAAATATATATATATATATATATATATATATATATATATATATATATATATATATATATATATATATATATATATACATTATTCCATGTTTACCGATGACGTATTTACTTTGTACACTACCAAATTACAATAGCAAAAAACTGAAAATCCTAACTAACTAGAATGATACTACTTAATTAACTAAGGAAAAGCAGAGTATATGAGTCCTTACTTTGAACCATCAATTCGTCTTGGCTAACAAATGTACCATGGACCCATAAGGAACCCTAGATGGCATGCACACACATGCAATTTGCTTCATATCCTTGGCTTTCAAAACAACCAATTCTGACTTCTCTGCCTTTTCATTCCTCACAAAACTCAATATCCACCCTTCATCTTCACAATCACCATCAAACTCAATTTCCATTGATTTCCTTGAAGGCGCAAAGAATGGTTCACCTCCATACCTCTCATTTCCATACATAAATTTCTCCACATTCCGGGTCTCTAAATCAACCTTTGCAATGCCACCACATTTAGGCCATGGCTCCGCTATAGCCATATACACATACTTGGTCTTTTTCCCTAACATATGCTTATTCACTTGCCCTACTTCTAGGTTTAAGTTTGGGACTATGACTTGACGGGTTGACTTACCAGTCTTTAGGTCCATCCTGATCTCACACAATTTTTATCGAGTCATCTTGCTCGTTAAATATAAAATCGGGTGGACTAATACACGATCCAATTACAACTATACTTTTATTTCCATTAACAGATTCATTCTCTTCCCATGCATTCATAAAATGAAAGCAAAAACTATCTGGCACCTCGAACCATTGAATCCTTGACCCCTCACTGTCCTCCTTAGGGAGGATTCCCAACCGAGCCACCTTATTTGGGTCGAACTTCAAAGGCGACCCGCCCGTAACCATCTCGGATAGTTTGAAAACCACTTGACTATCCGGGATGACAACAAAGTTTTGAGTCATAGCAAAGTCATGAATCATAGTAGGTTGAGGTAATGGCACGGGCACCTCACGTGACTTCCTACCCCACCGATCAAACCGGAAGTACTTCAAATATGGCTTACGTACAACATCATAGCTCAATGTATGAAGATCACCTGTGGTAGGGTCCACCTTAGGTAAGCAATCAACGGCCAGTTTACCTGCGCGTCAAAATCGAACCGTCCGATTGTCTCCAACTCCCCATCATCACCGTTGATCATGACATGATATGGCAAGTAATCTCCCATTAAAGTACACAAGACCCGCATTAGCCACACCAATGCCACGTGTCCGGTCAACCAAACCGAAAGCTGCCAGAGCAAACAATAAACCCAACCGAGCTAGACCGGTTTTCCCATGCAACTCACCGACCAGTTTAGGAAACAACGACTTCCCCACCTTTTCTTCTTGGACCAACCGGTTGGTTTTCGTGAACCGGCAACAATAGGTAGCTTTATTCCCCAGCCCAATTTTAACAGCGTGGATCATCCCATCACCGTCGAACAAATGGTGGGCCCCGGGTGGCGGGACCATCGGGTTGGCCCCATTTCTAACATAAACCCCATTTAAACCGGCTGGAATTTCTCCAATGACATATAAACCGGTCTGAACCGGATACTCATGAACCGGGGCATAATTTCCGGACAATTGAACCGTTGGGTCAATTGTTTTAGGGAGAGGGTATTTTTTTTCTTGGTCTAAGATAAGTGACTTTTCAATAATGTCCAAGGCAAATGATGCTAGTTTTTGAAGTGGGTTAAGAGTACTAGGGTGGTGACTCGGCGTCGCCATTGGCGGTGGCGGTGGCGGTGGCGGTGGCGGTGGTTTGATAAGAGGTTTGAGAGGTGGCAAAGAGGGTGAGATTATAGTTTTTGAAGGGTTGATGAGGATTTTGCAAGTAATTTGTGATAGTGATGAGTTTTGGCGGTGGTTATTAAATGGCATATTATTTGGAATAATGTGAATGTGATTATACCTAGTAGTGTGTATAAAATCTAACTTGTTAGATACATGCATGGCTAGCTATTTTGTGAGTAAAGGAGTGTAGAGAGTGAGATAGATGAGAGTAGAAGGAGCACGATGTAAATTGTAATACATACGTAGTTATGGCAAGGTTTAAATAGTAGTGGAAAATATGATGATGCATTTTGTTGTGTTGATCCGGTTTGTCCCTTAAGTTGTATACCACCTTAAAGTTGATACATAGGTGACATGTGTCGTTTGGAGAGAAGATAATGATAACTCTTAGATAAAGTATATATAGTGTCAAGCACCCAAATTGTAATTAATTAGAAATTGAAAAGAAAATGCTAGAATATCAGTGAGCCACTTTGATCATTTAATAGTATTTTCTGATTTCTGTCCTACAAAGTATGTAACTCTGTTAAATTAGCCATTTTCAAATTTAAATTTTTTTAATCAATTAGTCTTTTTACCTTGGTATTATAAAATTTCTTAAAAAGAAAATTGAGTAGAATAAATGTACTTTACTGTGAATCTATATGTTGTATTTAATGTATTTAAATTTATTATTTTGAAATAAATAAGAAACTCTCTCGTTGAAAGTACTTGAATGTACGTAATTTAGTTTATCTTTCCTCGAACAAGTAGAAGTTTAGAAGGTGTGACATTGTGTTGCTCATCCCAAACTCAATCCTGCATTTAGTTTATTCCGAGACCAAGTGAGAGGTAGTATATTTTCGAGCTATAAAAAAATACATACATTTATTAGTCACGGTTATAATTTCCAATGAAATGTCGTTAATGTAAGATACTCTTCTAGGATTCCTTTTCTCCCCCAGTGTTGCAAAATATTGGAGGGTATGTATGTATGTATGTATGTACAATTGTACACGTGGTTGGAAACTAGAAATCAATGGATGATGATCTACCTCACCGCATACATGGTGTTGAATAATACTTGAATGTATGTACATTGAATTGGAGTCTTGGAGAGTAAGTCGTGACCGATTATTCCATTTTAGTAAAACATGGATCATGACTCATAATAAGTAACTCCATTTATTTTTTCTGTAAGTTAATCTTACCCAAGATTTACTCAACATTTAATCAAATGTTTAGGTGGTACAACATGTAGAATAATAGAGCACCAAGTGAATACATATATACTCCATACCTAATTAACAACAGTTGGCATTCAATGATTGATGTTGTGTTGAATCGGTTAAAGCAGAGTGGTCTGAGCTCCAAGATAGATGGTTGGTATGAGGTTGTCCAAAGTCGTGAACTTAATCTGATATACAGATCACCAATTAGTCAAAGTTAATACGGAACTTAAATTATATGTAGAGTGTGCATTTTAGCAAACCTTAAAAGTATATCACCAAAACTCCTAATTATATGACGGTTTTTCCATAATTTTTGATGAGACGGGGTTATCTTTCGATGAATAAAGTTCACTGTTCATAATTAGTGATCCCTATATTTTAAAAAATACTGATCTTATTTTTCTGTAAATTGGTTTCACACAAGACTTAGGCCCTGTTCTTTTCGTCGATTCTATGCTGCATTCCGTTCCGTTCCGTTCCAATCCATTCCGTTCCGTTCTGCGCCGCATTCTATACTTTATTTTGTCTCACATATTTTTGAATTATTCGCACCGTGCCGTTCCATTCCGTTCCGTTCCAATCTATTCCGTTCCGTTCTTCACCGTCCCGCACCATTCCGTTGAAGAGAACAATGTCTTATTGATAGTAATTTGAATTGTTTTTAAATAAGACAAAATGGTGGAATAATAACTAGAAATCAAAAACTGATATTAAGAGAAGGCTAGGTGGAACAACGTAAACATAATTCCAAGACATAGTAAACACAGACAACAGAAAACGAGGAAGAGAAGGCACTTGCGTTGTTCAAATGGCACGTGGGGATAAAATCAAGTAAATTGACACCTCTTTGTTTCTTTCATCCCCCTCAACACCTGTGACATTTTATGTTTCACAAATATCCCAACCATATATATATATATATATTTTTAATTTCTTCTTTTTGGAGAATATCAAATCATACGTCGTCGTTACCTTTTCCTCATGGCAATGTCGCATAATAATGGTTAAGCAATACGAGTATTACATTATTATGATGTTTACTAGTAGTAGCTAGCAAATATTATTGTCATGAACTCATGATGAAGACGATTGATCCCCTCTAACACATAAAAAAAAATGAAAAAACGAAACAAGATGATTGTGACTCTACAATAATAAAGTAGGCTTTTAACTATTTAATTTTGGCCGATATCGTTCGATCACTTCTTCACTAACTATTGACGACATACCTCTTAAGATAATCGTCGTTTCTAAAGGTTATGATGTTTTTTTTGCCTTTTTAAAAAAATAAAAATAAAATAGACTTTTAATTATTATTAAAAATATAAAAACATGTTTAACAACGGTCTTTTTATAACTTTTGGTAAGACAATATTGATCACTTAGTGAAATAAGAGTTACGGCTCATAATAAGTAATCCTTATATTGTTAAATAGTGACCCTTATTTTTCTGTAGCTTGGTCTCATACAAAGCTTACTATATATATATATAATTAAAAATCTATTAAAATTATTTAATAGAAAAATGATTAAATAGAAGAATGGAGTCGAAGCTCATATAGTGAGCCGAAACACATAATTTGCTTGAAGTTGTCTAGGGGTTCACTTCATTCCTTCCTTTAATTTAAAAGACATCATTTTTATTTTGAGGTTTGAAGACAATTCTCCATGTAGGATTATTGTTTCCTCCATATTTTAGTTTGATTAACTAAGGATGTATATATACTGGCCTAATTAGCCATGTTGATCTTCTAACTATATATGGGCTTATATTTGCCTCTAATCACACTTTTCCTCATTATTATTCTCTTATCATTCTAATTATATTTCGAGCAATTTAGCACGTGATACAATAACTAATTAACTATGAGAGAAAATATCCCCTCATAAAATGGGAAAAAAAATAGAGGAAAAGAATTGCTTTGAAAATGAATGGCATGATGTGACTACGGAAGCACCTATGTCCAGGCCACACTAATAGGGACAAACATAGCAACATTTAATTTTTAGGTTCGGAATTCATGAAATTATGAGATGAAGACATTATTAGAGTTAAATTAGCATGTGTTCGGAGGTGGGTTTATGCTATGCTGGCTTTCTCCCACCCAATTGATTTGAATAGCTCGCAAACCTCCACCTCCCCAAGCCATGTGATCTTCCTATGGCCTAATATGCTATACACAATATCAAATAAAATAACAAAATGTTTATTATGTGAGCGCCTCATTTGTATGAGGTCACCTATATAGTCAATCGTAATGTAATGTTTGTTTGGGACGTCTCACGTTGAGACAACTTTATATAAAATTTTTGTGATAAACAATTCGATCGCATTCAAAAAGTTAACGGAAAATAAACATATTGATATAGTAGTATGTTTTAGTGAGGATTTGTTTTATTTATTTATATATTTATAATTGAAAAAAATTATTAAATTAATTAAACTTCAAATAGAAGAGGACACAAACAACACCAAGTGCACATGTCCTACTAAATATCATTCATCCTCAAGTCCCTATTTTTTTTTTTTTTTTTACGAAAAGAGAATTTATCCATTCATGAACAGTTATCCGGTATCTACAACGATACAAGAATATTTCTAAATAAAAATAGATCTAACATAATCAAGTATAAATCTAATATAAAAAGATGAATATGGCTCCCATCATCACTGCTTGAAATCGGGATCTTGATCAGCTCCGTCGATAAGTGACTACCATATTACCAATCTAAATTACTGTTAGGAATCGGCATCTTGATCAGCTTCGTCGATAATTGACAATGTCGTGATATAGCAAAAAATATGCTATACGGAATTCCGGAGGTCACTGCCTTTTCCCTATAATCGGAGGTAAGCACGAAACATGCTGCAGCTATTTGGAATAACAAATCCCCTTAGCATAATAGATTGAACTTGTCTTCTTGATTCATCAATCGAACCTAAAAACAGAAATTCGACGACCCTCCGAAGAACTAACGCAGAGAACTCCACAATCTCCCACCAAAGGAGAGTTCATTACTAACCATTAAAAAAAAAAAACAAACTAATAAACCAGATCGAAAGTAAAGAAACAACAACGGAGAGGCTAACCATCGGCAAAAATGTCGGTGATAGCCCCAACATGAGTCAAAGAGAAAAGGACTTCCGTTTCCGTGGCTTATTAGCGCCTTAGCCCCTCTCTAGCATCCAAAAAAAAGTGGGAACATGCTAACTATGGAGAAGTAGTGTACTTAGGAAATCAATCAGAGTGCACAAAAAAGGACTTAATTTTCTATCTCCCTGGTTCAATTTCATAAATAAAATTAATAGTAATTAGAAAATCTTATACATGGTGTTTAGATCGATCAATTCTATACATCCCTAAAGAAATTTACAAAGATCAGTCTTAAAAAGATGTTCAGCAAGAATGCGATTGGTCTTCTCAGTTGGGTGGAAAGAATCCCAGAAGACATATTTGTCGGCATCAGAGCAAGTCAAAGAGCTATCTAGCTTGCACAGAAAAGATAGCTCAAGTAACCCCGTACCACAACATGCCTTGTATGTCACTTCAAATCCTGTTTATTAAAATACACATCAAACTGTCAATTATATATCTTCTTTCTATCTAACCAACATTATTAGGACATTATGATATTAGACCTTAAGATCAACAATCAAAAAAAATATCAAGCGAGCGAGCAATGAGTGTGTCCCTTGTTGATGGGTCTCTAAGCCTCTAGGTTGGCTGGATAGGGACGTTATTACATGGTCTGCGACCAATACTCAAAAAGTGGTAATTATGAGAGCGAGGTGGGAAAATGGTCCGGTACCATCTAATATCTTCTCGGTAGGGAGGGCCAGTTCTAGCAATGAGTGTATCCTTTTTAAATTACTTAATAATTGGTCCAATTCATCTTTGGAGTTTAATTCAGTGAAGTTCAACTCGATTCAATTCAGTGAAAAAGAACACACTCATTTGTTTATATGACGAGCAAAAAAATCCTTAGACAATCTCTATGCATGAAAAAATACTTATGATAAGTAATATGCTAATTATACTCAACTAAGATGCCTTCATTTTACTTACATAGTGTTAACTTCAAGGACCTACAAAGAGGCCCTAGTTTGATCTACATAATAAGGACATGCAAGCTAAGGGAAGTGACAAGTTGATGTGTTAGTGTTTGATTAAGGCCAAGGGGATGTCTTATTCTTTGAAATTTAGCTTTTTAGAGAAATTTATTTCTTATGTAAATCAAATTACATATACAACTTTTTGGGTACTAATGGAAGCACATAGCACACAATGATAACAAGTTTCATCTCAATTACTCGTACAAGTTTTTGTGATCGATATGCTATTCATTTGGAATATCTTGTAATTTGTATAAACGAGTTTTGAGAGGGAGCGAGGGGCTTAATTAACTAACTTGTGCAGAAAATTATACTCCTACAATATTGATCAACTTCTAGCTACGTTATCAATTCTAGATCTAGATATAACGACTCATATATGCAATGCAATGTATCACATAATAATTTCATCACCTCCCAACTAACCCATTTGGAATTTATGTCAACACCTCCCTCACCCAACCACACCCACAAAACAAAAAAAACCGATAGTGGTTTAACATTAGTATTCCACCAAACACCACGCAAAAAATTCAATTAATTAAGTGTAACCACAAGCCTAACTAAAAGGACCATTTTACTTCAAATGAATGGCTTGAGGAAGGTATATATGATGCATTAGGAAGAGAATTGGGGTCACTCCCACCTTCCACCCTCGAGACGGGGTTCAATTCTCATTCCGGACAATTTGCGATTCTATTTACCCTCCGATCCCCAAGTTACTAGGACCATCTTACCTAAATAAAAAATGCATTAGGAATTTACTCCCTCCGTTCCGTTCAAACGCTCCCATTTGCTTTTGGCACAAAAAATAAGGAAAATTTATTTTGCCATCTACTTTTCCCATATACCCTCAACATTAACATGGGTGGAGAGAGACTTAAGGAGAGAGAAAGAAGAGGGTGGGGCTTGGGTTTTAATGGGGGTAATATTGTAAATGACTAGTAAATTCCTTACCAACTAAAGAAATGAGAGTGTTTGTATGAAACATCCATTTTAGGCAAATGGGAGCGTTTGAACGAAACGGAGGTAGTATGTAAAAACCGATAGTGGTTTAACATTAGTATTCCACCAAACCATACCTACTTGCAAAGGATTCAATTAAGTGTAACCACAAGCCTAACTAAAAGGACCATCTTACTTCAAATGAATGGCTTGAGGAAGGTGTAAATGCATTAGGAAGAGAATTGGAGTAATTCCCACCTTCCACCCCCGAGATAAGGGTTTAATTCTTATCCCGGACAGTTTGGAATCCCCTTTACCCTCCGAGTCCCCATGTAACCAGGGCCATCTTACCTAAATAATAATTGAAAAATGCATTAGGATGAATTGAAGAAACTTACCATATAACGAAGGGTTTGTTATAATTTGGTAGGTCATATCATAAATGTTAGAGTAAAGCAAATTGATGCCAAGCAACTCCTTATTGAGTTGATTCACCAACACCTTCATCTTCTCATTGTATTCAAGAGCTACATTGTTGTATTCTTCATTGCATTCATGGATGTTCAAGAGATTTATGGTCCTCTCCAATGGCACACAACCCATAGGAGGTAAACCCGCGATCGAGATCTTTCGAGCACCAAGGCTATAGATTTCCCTTACGAAGTTCCCTGCAATTTCTAGGAGATGATCCTGGAACTCTTGAACTGTGTACTGTTCCCTTGTCTTAGGCAAAATGTAGTAGTTCTCTAGGAAGTCATTAGTCCCTATGCTTACTATGTACACTGCTTCACTTATGATCTCATTTGCTTTTTCCTCTCCTACATAGTCTCTTAATCTCTTTTGGTAGTCTTTGTAAAGTACGACTTCCATCCCAAAGGGTAAAACATTCTGCAGAGCAATCATTCAATTCGATTATTAGTACTTGTGGAATAACCTGGCCACCATATATATGTAACGAAGTGGAAGGTACAAATAAAGTACTAATATAACATTGACTAGCTAGGTCAGTACAACATACATATATATACTTGCGGAAATAGGAATTCAAATCTGAAAATCTAATATTTCAACACCTCAAAATTAACCACTAGATTAAGGTATCATTTGTTATTAACTAGTCTATTTTGCTACAACATTAGATCACATGTAAACAAAAAGCAAATTTTTTAAATTAATTGTCTTCTTCATTTGTTTATACATCCCCCCTATAGTTATCATATTTTTTTTTCTCGTTAAAAAGAGGGTGCGAGTGAATGGCGATTGAGGAACTCCCTGCTACATCATGTTCGGACTCTCGTGTTCAATAGCGAACATATCAGACTAGCTGAACAACCAGCGCAAGCACTGGCCCCGTCAACGTAGTAGGGAGAGAAAGAGAGCTAATAATGAGCCATATGTAAATATTGTATAGCACTACTAGGAATCTATATCTAGGTAGCATTTATCATTGTTTAGTGGATTTAATGATGTGATCTAGTTTTTCTTTCATAAACTATTATTTATTTTAATTCAATTTGTTGGAGTTCAGTTTAGTTCAATGGAATTTAATTTAGTTTAGTTTAATTTAATGGATTTCAGTTCAGTTTATTCCAGTGCAATTTAGTGAAAAAAATACACTCGTATGGAATGTTGGTATCATTTTTATATGTATGTACTCTTAGACTGAAAGATATTATTTAACGTAACACAACTATTACATTTTAAACAAAAAGAATTACTCTTAGACCTGACAAGTGTTACGTTGATATTAAACACTACTTTTGGCAGATGAAGAAACATGTTACTTACAATTTCCAATAAATATGACTATATTTTGAATAAAAAGCGTTATTTTCGATTGTTTTACCGTGAAACGGCCTGACACGGTACAATACAAACTGTGTAGGTGAAGATTACCCGACTTAAAAATCCTATCTGACGATCCACCTAACTGTGAAGATCAACTACACGTCCATTACATTTCTCACAACAAACAGTAAGAGAAAAAACCAGGTAGTTGAAGGGAGCAGGTAGTGTTGCTATGATGAGGTATGTAATGAGTAACTGATGAGTATGACTATATAGGCCTAGATTAAGCATCTGTGACAGGTAAAATATTCTCAACTTTATTTAAGGGATTTCCAAAAATAATGCATGGCCATGGGTCTACTTCATTTACACCAACAGGTGATCAAAGGAAAAAACTTGTTGAATGCCAACTGGTAGAAATTAAAACAAAGACACACATAAGGCAATGGAAACAAATGGGTCCTATCATTCTTTGCTGGTTTTACATGATGCATATATTATTGGTCTCTTTCTACTTACTCCACATTTTGTTTTATTTTTAGGCTCAAGGACAAGTCTTCTCTTCTCTACCAATAAATTTGTTTTTGTATTTTTTATTTATTTATGTCAATTTCTTTTGTAGTTATTGGTATCTTCAAACCAAAATGATTGGACATTTGAACAACGTTCAATTATGTAGTAATTTTTCTTGAGGGATAATAATATACTTAAACATATTTAAATACGTAAATAGTCAGTAAACACTCAGTAATTGGTTCAGCTCTGTTTTGTGTAGTTCAGTTTAATGATTACTTTTTTTTTATCACATTTTACTCCATTCAATTTAGTGAAGTTTAGTTCATTTTTATTTAATTTAGTGAAAAATAAAGCACTATATCATGTAAATGCTAAAATTTAGATTTATGTCAATGCATGAATATATGCAAATGTAGTTGTTTAGCAATGGCCTAATTTCACCCTCTATTAATCACCAAATTAAAATTGAGGGTAATTAAAGTGGCCTGGCAGTACTAGTAGAAACCATGTCCATAGACAATTTCATAAGTCAAATGATGATCAATTGAGGGTTTAACAAAAATAAATCCAAATTTTGCTTTAAAGTGGCCTGGTTTAACCATAATGTCAAAAAAAGTTAGAAGAAAGGTAAAAAAAAATACAAGGAGAGTTTTGTAGTAATGTGTCTAAAAAGTTGATTTTTGATAAATAATTTTACTTTTTATACAACAATTCAAACTTACTCTCAGATTTATCTCACTATACTTAGATCATAAGTCATAATAAAAAGTGTCTGTATCATTTTTTAGCCAAGTATTAAAAAGTTGACGGCCGGGGTAAATGCTCCAAAACAGGTAAATATTTGAGGTTTTATATGAGAATAAAATAGGTTTTATACTTTTTTACTTCAATTCTTTTAGTAGGTACATTGATGAAGCACTGAAATTTTAATATTGAGTCAGACAAAAGTATGGTAACCGATGGAGGATTCCAATTAGTTGACGGGCAAGCTGCTATTGTCAATTTCATGCATTTATACCACGAGAACAATAACACATGGTAACCAACCTCATATTATATGCGGAGAAATATTTATTTACCCATTGGGTAATTTATTTAGGTGATGATGTATGTGTGAATTGGTCGATTTGGTTTTGATATTTTACTTTTCAAGTTAAAAATCCTCTTTTTTTCCACATCAGATGGATAAGCTATCGGGCGGATAAATAAAACATTCTCCTATCATATGTATATACAAAAGCACAAAAACTATATACTCTAATAAGTTAAACAGTAAAATAAAGAACTTTAATTAACTTACTAGCACAGAAGAAGTGGCATTGTCAAAACCAGTACCAGCAGAAGCAAAGACAACACCAGTAGCAAAATCCTCAATCTTATACATAGGATCCAAATAAGCCGGGACCAATTTCTTAAGCCCAAAGTACTCAGAGAAGAAATCAGGCGGGAGCCGTCCATTGCAGAACCGGCCCGTGGCCCGGCCCCCTTCGAAGTCCCGGCCATAAGGCTCAAAGTTGCTCTTAAGCAATGTCTTGATCTCATTGTTGTTCCCTGTGTCTACAGTTGAGTCTCCAAAAACTATGATTGCCGGAACCTTACCGGTGGCAGTAACCGGAGAAATAATCCCATTGTCATCCCTTAGGCTTAGTAGGAAGACACAAAAAATAATGGACAAGGGAATGTTACATGTTATAGTTTTGGCCATTTTTTTGACAATGGGGGATATATGGAAATGAAGGGAAATGGGAAGGGGGGGGGGGTGGGAGTTTTATATGTGCTTGTTATATAGTTGGGGGATATATTATGTCATTGTAAAAAAAAGGGATTGAAAAGAGATAGAAATTATGCAAAAGTGAGTGATTGAATAAGTTGATGAAAGTTTGTTGGGTGGTATTAATTGTGTTGCATTTAGGTTGTGGGGCAAAATGATCTTGGGATAGTGTGGGAGATTAAATGTAGTTCTCAGTAAATGTGCAATTGGCTAGCCTTGACACAAAGCAAGATCAGCAAAATTGGTATATATAGTTGTAGGTGCCTAAGTGGTCATCATCAAACGAGGATGAGGTGGGAGCAGCACAAATCGTAACTATCTCACTCTTATAATTTAGTGATTAGGATTCAAATCATTCTCATTTATATAGGGAAAATAAATTCTTCTCCACCTTTTTATTAGAATTTTGGCACAACGGATGTGTAGTGGACCTAATCTAAAATAACAATGATAACATTCACTAATTAAACATATGTACGGGAACAATAATATGAAGGGGGAACAATAATGGTGGTGAGCATTGTTATGCTCACCCAGAATAGCCTATGCATGCTATCTTCTCTTAACTTATTGTTTTCTCCATTACATAATCTTCTCGTTATATACAATTTCTAACTCATAAGAAATAGTGGTTCATATTAATCTTAAATTACAACCATTCAATATTCTAAGGCTCTAAATGATTTACTATTTAGAGTTTACTAATTATATCTTTGATAATTTAAGTTTGTGCTCTCCAACACTTTTATTGTAGTGGGAGAGTCTCCTCCTCTATTTGAACACGTCTGCCCAATTATCAAATAAGATGGGCTTGCTTTGGTAATGTGCTGGTTTTGCTACAATAGTTTTTTTTGGGGGGTTTGTGAGCTCTAAATTTGTAGAGATGTAGGAGTATTGTGCCCATTAGCTATTGTTTTCTTGTAATTTGGTCACGTCTAAGTACATGATTGTAATTTTCTACTCAACCCTTTCAGAAAGGTAAAGTGGATTGATTGAATAATGCTAGCTACTGTTTTAGTAGTCTATATAATTATTAATAAAGGACACACTAATTATAATTTAAAAAAAAAAAAGCAGAAAGATATAGAAAAAAAAAAGATAACTTGGTTACTTGATGTGATTTGCGGACTATTATATGCGTCATTGTAGAAGGAAAAAAAAATGTTGGTCATCAGACATTAGAGAATCCGATTATGTTGCTAAATGCTAAGTTGCTTGTGAGGCTGTGTTTGTTCCAAATGATAACAAGTTGTTCCTACTGCGCTGCTTTCCAACTCCCCATCATTTAATTTGATGTGTATGTCTTTTGATATTGGCTTACATGCCATCTATATCGACCAAATAAAAGTTACTTTTGTTTTCCTTCTCCTATTCTTTTCGTACGTTTGTTTGCGAGTGAACCATGAAGACTATAATGAATACCCACATTTGAACCTGAAATAACTAGCATGCTACAAACTTTACAAACTTTGAGGTGTTTACAAGCCAGCGCGGGGAAAAGTCATTATAGTCGATGGTAGATATCCTTGATTGTTAACCAAAAAAATAAAAACAAACTTTACGAGATAATAAATTAATAATTGCTGGTAGATTTTTTTTTTTTTGGAAAATTTCAAGTGGTAGCCTTGAATTATGACTTTTTCAGCTGGTGATCAGTGTTTTTTCGAAGTGCAATTGATACCTCTATGTTTGTCCTTAAAATTTTGGTTTCTAACCACTTTTGTAAACCACGGTTAACTTCGCCTTTAAAGTGGTATCACGGGATCGATTTTGCGTTCTATAATACTTCTTACAATGATTCCCCTCCATTTGACTTAATAATGCCCCTCATAAATAATGCTCAAATTTACCGCTTACGTTGTTTCTTTTTATAAATCTCAAACTACTCTTAATTAATGAAAATTACTAAAAATATTTCCATCTTGTCTTCCACTATTTGTCTACTAAATTAAGAAAAATTAAAATATCAATGTTACATTATCATTTTGGTAGGAAATTTAACAATTAATCACTCACAATGGTCATTGAGTAAATTTTTAGGATAAATAAAAGGGTACCAACTGGAATTTAGATAAACATTGGCCACCACTTAAAAAAGTTATAACTACAGGGACATCAACTGTAATTTATTTTCTCTTTTCCCCATAGTTACCGTGCGTGTTAAAATAGGCCGATGAGCACTAATAAAGTTTCAATATTAAAATAAAGAGAGATTGAAATAATACCAGCCAATAATATAAGTTAAGTAGAATACTCATCCTGTTGCTAATTGATCACGCGGTATTAGAATGAAACATCATATTAACTTGAATAAGATATTGCTTGCCTCCACCATTGCATGACCTTATTGAGGCCTAATGTCATGATATCAAAGCTCAGACAATCAATCCTGAGGCCCCTTGTTTAGTTCAGTTTTCCAAATGTTAGGGGATCAGCACAATAGATAAGACTAGTCATGTCAAAGTTCATGATCTAGTGACTCCATATTGTAGCAGCAACATATATACAGCTATATCTATTGGAAATTTACTGATAATAATGTTTGGAATATTCAACTTTATCATGCTGTTTTATATCTGCCGATCAATATGTACTTTTAAGAAAATGATCAAATATTGGGCGAGGACGGAGAAAAGTGCATTTGCAGGACAGTGATACGTATACCTGGGGGTTTATTACCCATCATTTTTTATGTGAGGGGACGATAAAAATGTCTCATGCTACTTGAGATTTAAGGAGGTGTTTTGTGTATCGGTGAAAAAGGGGAGATAAGAGAGATAGACACATAAAAAATGGTAATTATATCCAATTTTACTCGTCAAAAAGAGGGTGCAATGTGTAAGTAAATGGCGACCGAGACAACCCCGGCTACATCATGTTCGGACTCTCGTGTTCAATAGCGAATGAACATGTTAGACTAGCTGAACAACGAGACACAAAGTATGGAAGGAATGAGGATTCGAACCCATAATCTTGCTTGCCTTACCAAATCACTTGAGAGTAAGTTTGGAACCACTAGACCATCATCCTTGTTAGGATAATTATACCCAATTGGTATAAGTATCGTGTTTGGCGTTTGCATGCACAAATAACCAAAGGTTGTTGCGAGTTTAATTTTCCTTCTTTACCATGTTCTTCTCATTTCTTTGCACCCCCTCCTTTTGCCATTAAGTATTATGGTTTGTGTTGTTCTCTAGTTATTTGGTTAATGGTTTTGTTCATGATTATTATAAATAATTTGTTTCTCACATATTATGTTTAGTAACATATTATATTTTATCTCACATATCACGTATCTCACATATCACATTCAATTTCGTGGAAAGAACACACCCATATAGTTATGTAGGGCTTGAAATCATGAAAAACAATGACCGTTTATTAAAACTTTTAACCTGACTCCTAGGCATGTGTTATATTAATAGCAATTAGTTCGATCAATACCTAATGTACATAATTAACATTAATATTACTCCAATGCTTTTAAAGAGGCTCACTCCTAGATAGGGTAAGAGAGGATCGGTTGTACAACCTTACCCCTATGAAAATAGAGCCTCACAAAGAGGTTGTTTCCGTTTGACCCGAGATCAATACCTAATATCAAAGGGAATAATAATATGGAAAGCAATTGCTTTTGGGATCTGTGTGCCAACCATGTAACTTGGATCACATGCACGATCTTGCGGGCTCACACAGTCTATTAGCATCTATGAGATATCAAAGGAGAATGATATATTCACCCACTGGGTTGGCAACTCACCTACCCTTTGTATCTATCTCTCTCCTCTATCTTCAGATTCCCTCTCCTCTATTTCCAAAAAATGGCATTAAGGTAGGAGAAAGATAGATACAAAGTGATCTTGTTATAACTTCTTTAGCAATGATTGTAATGGGCTTCCATGCCTAAGACTTGTTATTCCGTAGTTAATTTAAATTGTTCATTTGCATAAAAAAGAAAAAAGAAAAAAGAGATAGATACAAAGTGAAGATGGGTTGCTCACTCACTGGATCAACCAAACATTTTCCAATACCAAATTCAATATCTCCTTATGAGCTTGAGGTGGGTACGTAGCACAGTGGTGCACAGTGCACCCCCACTTATTTCCAACAATGACTTTCAAGTCTCATTTCCAACAAAGTTGTGTTAGAAATATACTATTGTAAAGCAAATTAAACGAAGGAAAAACAAGAACGAATGTGGGCCGAATGATTTCCTGTGAAAATAAAAAATTGTTGTGTCGTGGTAAAAAGGTCATTGCCTTAGAAGCGATTTCGCCCGGACTAGTGCAGTCAGAACAAGGCGTCGCCCTCCAAGGTTAGCACAACGCTCCCCAATTCCGTCCACTCGGAATGGAGGAGATGGAACTCTAAAATAATACTGCTCAGAAGTTTAGAAGGAGAAAAAAATTCCGGATGCATAAACTGACGCAAAACCAATCAAATAAATGATGAAGGAGAAGATTTTGTAACTGCTCTAATCAAGCCAAAGCATTAAAAGAAAGGAGGAATTCAAGGGATTTGCATTAAAAGAAATCGTAACGTTTTGTTTGAACAACTGAAGAGTTGGATTCGTAACTGAAGAATCTCATATACAGTAACTGCATTCTCAGTTACGACACGACCCAAAAAGAATGCCCCAACACACCGCACATGTGTCACGAACCGACCGACCAAACGGACGGCGGCGCACGCGCGCGAGAGTCTCCTTTCCAACTCAACTAAACCATACTAAAACATTGAAGATATAAACCAATAAACTTTTTGTAAAACTACCAATGTGGGACAAAATACTTTACTCACAAAGAGGTGAAAGAGTTAAAAACCTACTTGTAAAACACCTTAAAGCTTGGTATTTCCAACAAGTTTGAGGTTACTTTATCGTTAAAATAATAATAATAAAAAAAAAACAAAAAAAAACCTATCTCCCAATAGTACGAGGTTTAGTGTCACATGCTTTTGAGTTTTGATGCTAATAATCTTAATTCACTACATATTTCTGGTGTAACTTTTGATGTTTGTAACGATCCACTGTTGAAGGATGCTGTAAGAACTTTTTTTTTTTGAAGAAAACATTAGGAATTTCATTCACTACCATGTACAACATCAGTCAGTAGAACATCACAATTTATTAGAGGGGGGTTATGGTCCCAAACCATCTCACCCTCCATTACAGTTGAGGCTCTAGCTAAACGATGGGCAGCCTCATTGCAAGATCTTTTAGCAAAAATAACATCAACAAAAATAAAGCCTTGCAGAATATGCCGGCAATCCTCGATAATGGCATTGAATTCATTTATACCATGAACATGAGCCTTCCAGCAAGTAGCAACCTTCAAACAGTATGTCTCAAACACAGCCCGCTTCCATCCGTTGTCCCGGGCCCACATCGCAGCTCTTCGTAAAGCACATGCTTCTGCAACAACGGGAGACAAGAGACCACGCCTTCTGCTTGCAAAGGCAGCAACAAACTCGGTGCTCGCAGATCTGGCCACGGCTGCAAATTCAACTGCTTTGCTTACCTCAAAAATAGCAGCATCCACATTAATTTTAAGAATTCCCTCCTCTGGAGCTTTCCAATTTAAAATTGTATTTGCTTGGTCAGACCATAAAGTACCATTGCTCGTACAATTACAAGTGTCACAAGCAGCTATATACTCATCCAGACTCTTTGCAGCAAACTCGGCAACTGAAATAGGTCCATTGATTGGATCGGGCGCCTTTCTTTTCCAAGTAAATTCATTCCTGAATACCATCTAGCCCAACATATCATAACAAAATTAGCACAAAATAAAGAGTCAAATTTGTAGAAACATGAATCAATCCACTCAAATAGCGGTTGAGACTCGTCCACATTTCTATACCCCAATCTGCTAACGAACCAGACTTTTCGTATCCAACCACAATCTCTAAAACAATGATCAACAGTTTCCTCCTTCTCCCCACAAAAAGGGCAAAGAACATCACCTACCCAACCCTTCTTAATGAGCTCCATTTTAACTGGAATGTAGTTTTTTCGAAGGCGCCAAAAAAACACTTTTGCTCTATGAGGTACATTCAACTTCCAAATTTTTCTCCACACAATACACCCACTAGAGGATGATGCAACACCTCTAGAAGCAATCTCCATAGCTACATGATAGCCGCTTCTAACAGTGTACTCCCCATCTCTCGTGTAGTGCCACATAATAGTATCTTCAGTCTCATACATAGGCAAAGGGATGGATAAAATGGCCTCTATATCATCCTCCAAAAACAGCAATGACAGCATCCCCATATCCCACCCATGAGTTTCATTATCAATGAGCTCATGAACATACATGTCATGCACATCCAGAAACTTTGGAGAAATCAATCGGAATGAAGATGGGCGAGGAACCCATCTGTCTTCCCAAACACGCAGGGATCGACCATTTCCCATCCGCCAACGAGAACCACCCTCAATTATGTATCTAGCATTGAAAATACTCCTCCAAGTAAAACTTGGCCTAGAGCCTAATTTAGCTTGTAAAAAATAATCGTGCAAAAAATATCTAGCCTTCAGCATACGAGCCACCAAACTTGAAGGATTTCTCAAAATTCTCCACCCTTGCTTAGCTAACAAAGCCATATTAAATTCCCGGAGACTTCTAAATCCCATGCCTCCCTCACCTTTAGCAATTGCTGTATTTTTCCAGCTTGTCCAATGAATACCCTTCTCTTCCCCTGTACCTCCACTCCACCAATATCTATTCATTAACATTTCCATCTCATTACAAAGATAATTAGGTAGTTGAAAAATACTCATTATATATGTAGGGATTGATTGAGCCACTGCTTTAAGTAATATCTCCTTTCCTCCCCTCGAAAGAAGGTAAGAACTATTTTTTTTTGAATAAGACCTTTTTGCTTCACTCAAAGTGTAATTCCCTAATTTATTGAATGAATGACTCTTTCTTACCAAAAAGAAAAAAAAATCAATATAAACACATGCATGTCGCATTGTCGCTATTGTACAACCGTCACACTTATAGTCTTATATAGAGTAGGCGAGATTGAAAATTTAAGTTGGCTTAGACGTGGATTGGGCCCTAATCCTGGTCCACTTAACATTAATCTATCTTAATAATTAATAATTGGCGGGGGCCTAGACACTCTTTTGGCCCACAAGTCAAAAAGAATAACAAGTAACAATACATCATGACGGATTCCAACTATTTAGGTTGCAGTTTTTTGTGCAGCAGGTCTTGTGTGGACTTAGATTCTGTTTGATTCACCTTAATTTTACTTAAATTCAGTTTAGTTTAGTCCAGTTCAGTTCAGTTTATATGTAACTTTATTACTTATATAACTTTTTAGTCCGAAATAATTTCATGAAATTTATGTCATCGGAAAGATTTCAAAGCATACTTTCAAATGAGTCCATTATTGACTATGTTTGGACGAATTTTAAATGGTTAACGATCAAGTTCAAAAAATACTTAAGTTCAGTTCAGTTCAGATCAGTTTTATCCAGACGAATCAAACGAAGCCTTAGTCCACCGTGGAGCAAGTAATTTTGAGGGGTGGCTCCATGAAGCAGGGGTGACTCCTGATAGAGTAAGGGGGTGGCTCCAAGTGAAGTAGGGGTGTTGCCAACTATAAATTTGAGAGGTGAGTCTAGGGGAAGTAGGGGTGGCTCCATGCGAAATAGAGGGGTGGCTCCAAGTATTAGTCCACCATGGACTAAGTCCACACAAGTTTTTGTATTTCTTGTGGGATTAAATTGCCCCTTTCTTTCCTCTGGCCTTAAGTAGGCAAGTCTATAGCCTATTAGTTACTTGTTTAAAAATAAAATAAAAAATTAGTATGTCTTGTGTGGATATAGTTTATCGTGGATTATGAACACTAGTACAAATATTTAAAGACATAGATAATATATTTAAATAGGTTTAGTTTATTAGTTCACCATGGACTAAATCCATACAAATTTTTGTAATAAAATATAAAACAAAATTGAAGTTTTTTTTTTTTTAAAGTATAAACTCATTGAGAACTTATTTCTCGTTCTAGACAACGAGTTAATTAACTTTCCACGCCATTTCCTTAAGATAAGCAAAGATATATCACCTAGGTCTTGAGTAGCGGATCCAAGAATAAATTCAAGTGAGTTTATTATTCTCTAATATATAGGATATTTTTTAAATATTATATAAAAATTGTTATTTTCTCAAGAAAAATGTAAAATAATTATCTCAAGTGGATTCTATGGATTCCACTTTACAATGCCTCCATCTGCCACCTCCATTGCCTCGATACTTCTCAAATGTGCAGTATCCCGTATCCGATATTTGTAGGATAGCGATACCCATAGGATACTTGTCCGATACTTGTGGATATTTGAGAGATAATTTTTAGATATGTTTACATTGCTTATTTATTTTTTATCTTAAGAATAGTAAAATACACCTATGAAATATATTTAAATTGTTCTTCATTCACATTTTATTAGTTATTTTATAATATTATGATTTAGAGCCTATGTTTATGAAAAAAAATCATTTTTACATTTTATATTCTTTAATCATTACACGTATCCGTATCCTATTTTTTTTCCTGAATTGCAGTATCTCATATCTGTATCTATATCTGTCTCCGCATATGTATTCGTATCTGTGCAACCTAGTCTGCCACTAATCGTGTCCACATAATGACCATTTTGGAGTTTCCGGCAAAATTTCTATTCGACTACATGACAGGGCATGTTATTGTTAATAAATTTGTAGAGCTTGTGTTATACTCCTTATAAGGGTTATTTTTATTTTGCCTCATTATTTTTTTGTTTAGCTTATAATTTTTTGTTAACTATAGATCGGCGTTTTTTTACTACAAAAATATCTATATTACACATTTTACTAAAAGTTTTTATTTTTTCTTACAACAAAAGAAATACTTATCCATCTTCTAAGAAAACATAAAGCACTAGGCATTGTCTTAATACTCCTCCAAAGTCCAAACTAGTTGCTACAAACCCAGCAGGCAACACCTATGGCCCAACTCAACCAATATTGTGAGCCCCATTCAAATTTTAGGGTATATGCACCTATCTTTATACACTCGAGAGTTCCTAAAAATTTGACTCAACTTAGTAAACCCTAATTTTGTGTAAGCGAAGGCCGCATTTTCAGATGCATTTTTTTAGTAAGGGGTCATTGCTACATTGGTTTTTTTAGTAGCGCAGACGAGAATTAGGTCTTAAAACTAGTTGACTCGTGTACTTAAGTCCAGAATTCAGTCCGCCGACCAAAATCACGGCCCACTTTGAATTTTACATTTATTGTATTTCTGTAAATGCACACAAAATGTCTAACCCCTATTTATTCACTATACCCATTTTGGCGGGTTTCAAGTCTTTGAACCATTGTGATAGAGAAAACGAAAGAGAGAGAAAACCCAAGAGAATCTGTGAGGTTGAGCGAGAGAAATTGTGACAGATAATCGAATTTCCAGAGCATGAAAAATCAAGCTCAGCAAAGAGAGAGGGAAAGTAGTATATCAAAATCAAATCTAGAGATATCATTAAGGAGACTAAAGCCACTCAACAACAAAAAGGAAACCACTCAACAACAACAGCAACAAAACACACAATAAATGTAAAAAAAAGTAGGTAAATACAATAAATAAATAAAATTCAAAGTGAGTCATCTTTTTGGTTGGCGGGCCATTTTTTGGACTCAAGTGCACGAGTCAAATAGTTTTACAATAGTTCTTACCTAATCTCAAGAGTTGGAAGTTTGGAAGCTCCCTACTCTTTCTCTCCTTCTTCTCCCTTTCTCTCTCCTTCTCACCACTATCTCTCATTCTCCCTCCCCCATGTAGCTTGCACACTTAATATCACCCCATGATGAGATTAGGATCCTTCCTAATCATGAGATTAGGTAAGAATTTGTGATAGTTTTAAGACTCACTTGTCGCCGGCGCTACTAAAAAGACCAATTTGGCAATGGCCCCTTACTAAAACGACTCATTTGGAAATGCGGCCTGTAAGGAAAAGCAAGGTAGTTAAAGGAGTTAGGGGTTAAATACAGAAAAAATGAAAAAGGATGAAAAATACGAAAATAGTTAAGAAAAAGGAGAAAAGAAAAAAAAATCACGAAAATTTCTATGAGACCGTCTTTTCGTATCTTTTGGTGAGACGTAGGTCATTTTTCAATAAAATAGGGGTTACGACTCACCATAAATGACCCCGTTTTTCAGTGAGTTGGTCTCATACATGACTTGTTGAAAGAAAAGGGCAATAATTAAAAAAAATATGAGATCTGATCGGAGATACCCACTTAAATTCAAATAATGGGTCCAACTGCCAAAATCAATCATTAAATATATTCTGATGTCACCGGAGTTAAAAAATATACTAACTTGTCGCGGGCGTATCACTAAATATACCAATTTGGTCAATCGAGACATTCTAAGCTAAAAAAAAAAAACTTTTTTTTTTTTTTGCCGTTGATGACTGCTCAATATTTTAGCTAATATCCTATTATACCCTTATAATTTCAAGGAAAGACACACAACTCCATATATAAAGAACCAGTTCCCACTTCCCAGCTTGTGCCTTTACTTTTATCTTGGATTTTTTGCCTAAAACTACCTTTGTTTAGAAAATTTTGAGAATAACTACCTTTGTTTCGCGAATTTGTCGAAAACTACCTTCTTTATTGTTTTTTTTGCGAAAGACTACCACTTGACGGAAAATGAAGTAACGGGGTTAAGTCTGAGTGTGAACAACTTGATTTGACAATTTTACCCCTCATTTATGAATGAAAACCCCGTGCCTCTCACGTGCCATTATTCTCTCTTTCCCCCTCCAGCTAACTCTCTCTCATTCTCAGTAATTAAAACTGAATCCATTTCCAAACTAACATCTCAGAATTACTACTCACAACCCAACAAATATTCAGAACAGCCATAAAAGATTTCTCAACAGAATTCATCAACATGGTTTCAACATATACAATTCAAAACAGAACCAACTCACAACTTACAACCCAATAAATCACGAATCAAGCAAGAACCCAAATAAATATCAACCTCACAATTTACAAAATACAGCTAAACAAGATTAACCATGCAATTAAATAATCTCACAATTTCGCACAACAATACCCAATTCACAATTTCTCAACAAATAACCAAATAATCACCATTCCTACAAGAATTAACCAAAGGAACCAGAAATTTACCTCAGATACACCAAACAGAAGCCCAAAAAATCGATACTAAGTTCACTCAGCTTGAATTGGGATGTTGTGAACCCAGAACTGAACACTATTCGCGTTTGGCTTAAATTCAAGAAATTTCCACGAGCAACCCAGAAAAGGCACCTTGGAGGTCGATTAAGTCTCACTACTAAGAAGCCAAGAATTTCAGCAAACAAACCCAGTAGATTTTTTGTTTTTGATCATTACAAACCCATTAGAATTTCCAAATGCAAAATCCAAAAATCCAACAAAATGAAAATAAATCAACAAGTAAGCCAAAAAACTTTACCGCAGAATTGTCGCCAATTCGAGCCCAGTAATTTCATGGTTTAAGGAGCAATTAAAAGAAAATTAAGGAGTAACTTCAACAAGCTTTTCCACATTTGTAGCTTTTTTTGCTTTGTTTCGAACAATTCTGCCAATAATGATTTGTTGAGGGGGATCTTTTGTTAATATCCATTTGAACACAGATTTTTGCAAATCTTGCTGAATTTCCATTTAACGTCTTCATGTCAATCTTGATTGAATACCATCACACATCATTACCACTTCGACGTTTACCGGAGACGGAGGAGAGAGAATGGGGAAATAATAGGGGAAAAAAGGAGGGGAAAATAAAAGGGGGTAAAGAGAGGGTGTTGACTCAGTCAACTAACTTAAGTGAGGAGTAATATGGTATTTTACACTCAGACTTAACCCCGTTACTCCATTTTCCGTCTTTCGCAAAAAAAAAAGAAAGAAGGTAGTTTTCGACAAATTCGCGAAACAAAGGTAGTTATTCTCAAAATTTTCTAAACAAAGGTAGTTTTAGGCAAAAAAATCCTTTTATCTTCCCAGAACCTCAGCGTAGGGTTTTTGCTTCTCCATTTGCTTTCACCATTTTTGACCTTCTCCAGTCAGCTTTGTCCATTGGTGCTTATAAGTTTTGTCATCCAGTGATACAGGTACTAATGGTCACTTGCTATATCTTTCATTTCTTTTGCACAAATTTTTTTTGGTAAATATTCAAATTGAAGTTATCTATCCCAATAATTTGTTGTTACTCAAGAAATTAGCTCAGATTAAGTTGGGTTATTATTGGTCGGTTACAGAAACCATTTCTCTTTCTGGGTGATATTTGGTTCCCAAAAATTGGAACTTTTGATTGGTGTCTGTCATCTCTTTTAGCTTCCCTAATGTAGTAAATGGGTTATAATTGATTGGTTACAGAAACCATTGATCATCTTTTTATGTGGTTTTTCTCAATGAAATGAGATAGTAGTTCACTCTTCAATTTTGGGTAATTGTTTGCTAAAAGATTACTCATTTGGGAACTAAATGTTGTTTAATATGAGTAATTGACTATTTGTAACTTCCAACTTTTAATTATTGTAATAATCTGACTCCCATTTATATATACTTTTTTTCCCTGATTTCTTTTCACTGCTTTTTCATTGGGGCATTTTACTGAGTGCTTTCGAGTGCGTCTGTTTATGACTAGATTTGTTTTTTAAAAGTGTTTTTCAAGCTTCTTATTTGTTAGTGGTTTATTGCTGCATTTCAGCTGAGGTGTTTTTGGGGTTTTATGTTTTGTGTTTGTTACTATTTGTTTTCTTATCCCAGGTATTTATAATTGCTTAATATTTGAGCTTTCCTAGTTCTTTTGTGGGATAATCAACTAAATCAAGTGTAATGTTACTCTAATCTGGTGCCTTAACCTCTATGTGAAGAGTAAAATGTGGATGTAGGATCATAATAACTTTAGTGGAGAAGAGTTCCTTGTTCACATCATATTTGCATGATAGGTGGTCTTGTCTCTTGTACTCCATTTTCCCCTTCAATTGTTCACAGAAAAAAAACATATATATGTGGCAATTTACTGAATCAGGTTTCAGATGTGTTGTTGCAACATGCTCTGATACATGTATGTGATAGCATTTATAGTAGGCTGCTTCATTATATACATGATGCACTCTCTATTACTCACCAGCTCCCGTCAAAGAGTTTGCAGCAGTTGTAGTTCAGAGTTCACAGCTCTTGTCCTTGACTGGCAAACCCATAGGGTCCCGGGGGAAAGTATATAATGAACTTTAATTCATACAGTTGTCCATTGGTCAGAGTTGGTGTCTTAGCATATCTTAGATGAAATGGCCATGATGCTTTGATGTCTATGCATCACTGTGGTCTGTTACTTCTTAAGCTCCAAACCTGTATCTCTTACTGCCGTTCCCTCATCCTACCCGTTTTAAGATTCTTCAGCATGAGGTACCATCTTGCTGACATTCGAGTACATTGTTCAAAGGGACAAGCTCATCTAGAAAGATGCATTATGAGGAATTTTGAGTTGATTTACATAACCTAGCATGAATTACCTTCATGTAGAAGCTCCTGCAATAACAAGCTTTTAAGAAAAAAGAAAAATAAGGGGAGATTGGTTGGCTACTTGGCTGCCATTTTATTTTATTTTTTATAGATTGATAAGGTGGTCCGAGGAGCTTGGAGGGATAAAGGGGATCCCAAGCTGCTGGGGGATGAGAATTGGACCCTCGGCCTCGGGGTGGAAGGTGGGAAGTGGGAAGGGAGCCACTGCTCCCGACCCCAATTCTCGGTTGGCTGCCAATTGTTTGAAAAATAGAACCTGTAATTTAAGGTATGAAAACTGATTTCCAGAGAACTAGGTCATGTGGGCTCTTAGTATTAATTGGACTAAGCCTTGGACTTCAAGTGAAATTCTCAATTGGTTCCCTTAGTGGCTAAATCTAGAACCCCATAAACTGGAACAGAATCTTTAACTCTGGATTCAGATGGTTTGTTTTCTTTTTTCCTTTGTGGCTTTCTGTAAATAGGATTCTTTTCTCTTCTTTGGGATGTTCGTTCGTTTGGTTTTATGTGGTAAGTGAACCTTCCTTTTCTACATTCTACCTCTGCAGGATATTTGGCAATGTTGGCGAAAGTAAACCGTATTTTGAGTGGACAAGTACTTTGGAATTCAGGGGTAGTGAGGAGATTTATGTCAGTTTCAAGCCAGGCTGTTATCGATGATGCTGCCAAAGATGGAGAACTCAGAGTGTTTCTAGTTTCTGGTGAGGTTTCTGGGGATGCCATTGGTGCACGTTTAATGGCTTCCTTAAAGAAGTTATCACCGTTTCCTGTCAAATTTTGTGGCATAGGTGGGTAAGTAATGTTATTTTGCATTCTCCGTTCTTTTAGTTACTGCTGTTTACTTCCCATGTTTTGATCCCTTGGCAGCTGATGAACTTGTTTAATCTTTGTTTCTTGCCATTTGGCTGAAATGGTGAATTACTATTCTCAATTTGATTTCTATATTCTACTTGCAATTCAGTTTAATGTGATGACTGTTGTGAACAAGTTATATTTATAAGCTATGACACTATCTATGTTTATGAATACTGAGGAGTATATATGTGAACTATGGTGTATTTTTCCCTCTCCAATAAAGATTTTTTGTGTCCTTTTCATCCAGTTCACTGATGTCCCAATATGGATTGCAATCTCTGTTCCCCATGGAAGATTTAGCTGTAATGGGAATTTTGGAGTTGTTGCCACATCTTAACAAGATCAGAGTATGTAAGATAATACCCAATTACAAATAAATACTATGAGTGTTCACACTTTGGTATGATCTCAAGATTGGGCTTTGAAATGGCAGGCGAGGTTGAAGGAAACAGTTGAAGCTGCTTTAGTGTTTAAACCACATGTTGTCGTCACGTGGACTCAAAAGGGTTCTCTTTCCGTTTTCTCAAGCAGTTACGGGGTATTTTTCAGTCACTTGGAGTTTGAGTTGTTTTAAGATTACTTCCAAATCAAATATGGTGTAGAAAATTGGAGAAATACCTTTTGCAGCTGCATATAGTTCCCAAGTTGTAGATTGTCCTATGCACTTCCATTACGTGGCACCATCATTCTGGGCGTGGAAAGGTGGTGAAGCTAGACTCAAGGCACTATCTCATTTTGTGGACCATATATTCTGTATTCTGCCATTTGAGGAAGAAGCTTGCAGATTAAATGGGCTTGCTGCGACTTTCGTGGGACACCCAGTGCTGGAAGATTGTTTGGAGCTGAAATTAGTATGTCTTTTGATTCCTCCTTAGTGAGAAATGCATGACATTGGTAAATCTTGCCGTGGGTCTTCTATTGTGCGTGATCTCTATGGAGTATTCATTAGAGCTGTTCCGTGTAGACCCATTGTGCAAAATCTTTGTGGTGTGTATTCATTAAAGCTGTTCCCAGTAGGCCTTGAAATTGGGACCTACATAAGTGGATTTTTTTGGAGATATATCTCATTAGTGGCATATATCAGATGTATGATCTGGTGCCTAAATCACTTTGCAAGCTTCCGTTGATAGTTGCCATTTACGCCATCATGAAGTTTTATCCTTGTTTTGCTAGAAAAATGGTCGAGCTCTATCAACGAGTAAATTGAATTCATAAAATCATGTCTTAGAGAATGGATCTATATTGGGCATACAGTACTTGATTCCTGTCTACTGTTGCTCTTTATTCACCTTCTGGTTTTTTCCCTATTTTCTCTGTAGATTTTTGAATCCTCATTCCTCACATTATCACGTCATGTTTTCGGACCAGAGACAATGGAATTGTCTTTTGGAAGATGCAGTAGACGTACAACACAGTGGAAATACTCCACATCAAGCTCTTTGCGCTTGAGTTTGTAGACATATGCTCATTTACTGTCTTAAGCTGTGTTTTAATAATTTCTTAGAGCTGCATGCCTTGTTCAAGTGCTAGTCATCCCGAAAGGCAAAGATGTTTATTGTAGGCCAATAGAGGCCATATAGTTCAATGGAAGCACGTGGCTGACGTTTTCCGCTTTTAAAATGCAGAGATTAACCCTTAGGGGGTACCTCAGCTGGTAAAACCTCTGAGAAGTATTCCAGAGGTCCCAGGTTTGAGTCCCCTCGGGGCCACTGAAAGTTTTCCTGGTCGTGGACTTCAGGGCCCATGGGATTAGTCAAGCAAAGCTTGGATACCCATGTTATCTAGAAGGAAAAAAAAATGCAAAGCTATTCCTTCACATATTCGTTCAGTAGTTCTACCTGTAATTTTTGCTTTTGTGTTCTTTTGTAAAGCAGCTTTGTTTTAGTATTTGATAACTTCTAATATGTTGGTGAAAATTTAGGGAAAGGATTCTGTTGACTGGAAGGTTCAAACAAATGGTCAAGATCTCAGAAATAAATTTCATATTCCTCCAGGTACTAGTCTGATGGAATGATGGTGATGGAGTTTCAGGAGTTTGATTGACTGTTATTTCTTGTCATCTGCATGTCTTTATGTCAATTTGATAAAAATTTGTCCCTTTTTAGAACCCTGCCCTTTTCCTCAATGGCTTTGATGAACGCATTGCTGCTCTGTTGGTTGCATTGCACAAGTACTTCATTCAAATCTGTATTTTCTATTTACAACTGCACGCAGTCTCGGCCTTGTCATTTCTAGAATGATGAATATCAAATTTATTTGAACTTCAGTTTGTTATATCATTTCTCAAATTCTCTGCGATATTTTATTGTGCCATTTTGCAAAATGTTTTTGCAATCAATGTTAGTGACTATTGGCAATATGTATTTGTTCCTTGAAGGAGCCAAAGTCATCAATCTGCTTCCTGGCAGCAGAATACAAGAGGTAACTCGCATGCTCCCCATCTTCTTGAAGACCATTGAGCTTTTAAAGGGATCATTTCCAGAGTTGAGGATAATCTTGCATGTGGCTTCTAATCAACATGTGGAGGACTATGTTAGTAGCATGGTTCATCACTTCCCAGCCCCTGTCACACTGATACCTGGGAATATGACATACTTAAAGTATGATGCATTCAGTGTAAGTGCATACGGCCTTTTCCTAATTTGTCAGGTTTAGCTCCTTTCATGACACCCCCACCCCCCACCAAAGCAGAAGTCCACACAAAAGACAAAATAGTTACAAGGTAAAAGGTTTGAAACCAAAAAGACCTGCAGCAAGCTAGCAAGCACAGGTCAGGACTACAGTAGAATTTTACCCTGTATGTGTATGAGATAACGAAATCAGCATTACAGATGAGAGATAGGAAAAAGAGCAAAAGGGAAAACCACTCTCTTTGGCCCTTTTGATTCAAGATACAAATTTTGTTATGAATATATAATGGAGGATCAGTATCAAGCTCTATATAGTACCTTCAGTTCTTTTTGAGGGCACCAATTATCTTATTGCCAACAGGGGTGTGTACTAGGAGTTTTGTGATCCTCAAGTTGGCTAAGATGCCAGATGAGTGGAGACTTAGCACAGTGATTCCATTATATAAGAATAAAGGGGACATACAAAGTTGCAATAACTATAGAGGCATTAAACTACTCAGCCACACGATGAAGTTATTAGAGAGGGTGATTGAGAAGAGGATGAGGAAGACAACATCTATTTCAGAGAATCAGTTCGGATTCATGCCTGGGAGATCCACAACTGAAGCAATACATTTGCTTAGACGCTCAATGGAGTTCTACAGGGAGCGCCGGAGGGATTTGCACATGGTATTCATTGATTTGGACAAGGCCTATGATCGGGTTCCCAGGGAGGTTTTGTGGAGGTGTTTAGAAGCAAAGGGAGTCCATGTCGCTTATATACGAGTTATTAAGGACATGTATGAAGGTGTGAGGACTAGAGTGAGGACGACAGGAGGGGACTCAGACCACTTTGCGATTGATATAGGACTGCATCAGGGTTCGTCATTGAGTCCTTTCTTATTTGCAATTGTTATGGATGAGCTCACTAGGAGTATCCAAGGTGATGTGCCATGGTGTATGATGTTTGCTGACGACATCGTTTTATTGGACAAAACAAAAGAAGGTGTTAACAACAAGTTAGAGCTCTGGAGGGATACGCTGGAAGTAAAGGGATTTAAACTGAGCAGGACAAAGACAAAGTACTTAGAATGTAGCTTCTCAGGGGTTGGGGGTGAGATTGTGTCTGACCTAGAGATTAGGATTGACACCGCAGTGGTACCGAGGAAAGAGAGTTTCAAATATTTAGGGTCGATCATCCAAGGTAACGGAGAAATTGACGATGATGTAGCTCACCGCATCAGGGCAGGGTGGCAAAAATGGAGAAGTGCATCAGGTGTTCTTTGCGACAACAAGATACCACTCAAAAGGAAAATTTTATCGCATGGCTATTAGGCCTGCTATGCTATATGGTGCTGAGTGTTGGAAGATTAGATAGACTCATGTTCATAAAATGAGAGTGGCTGAGATGAGGATGCTTCGTTGGATGTGCAACCTTACTAGGCTAGATAAGGTAAAAAACGAGGCGGTTCGTGTCAAGGTTGGGGTGGCAGATTTTGAGAGTAAGATGCGGGAAACGAGACTCAGGTGGTTTGGACATGTCGTGAGGAGACATTTAGACGCTCCGGTGAGGAGGTTTGAGAAGATTATACTTAGGGATTGCAAGAGAAGAAGAGGGAGACTATAAAGAATTGGGGAGAGGTGATTAAGAAGGATTTGGCCCTTATGGAGCTTACCGAGGATCTGGCCCTTAATAGGAAACTTTGGCGTAGTAGGATTCACATAGATGATACTACATAGAGGGTTTAGGCATGTGGAGTTTTTCCGAGATTTTTTTATTTTTATTTTTATTTTTTTTATCGACACTTCTTCTTGCATGCATTTGTTTTAATATCTACCCTTTTCGACTGTGTTCTACTGATTTTAAAAATCAAATCGTTTTCGTGGGTCTTTCGGAAACAGTCTCCCTACTAGGCGACTAGTTAGGGGTAAGACTGTGTACATCTGGACATCCCCAGACCCCGCCCTCGGCGGGACATCTACTGGGTCGTTGTTGTTGTTGTTGTTGGACAAAAAGATTTTACGGAGTTCTCAACTGAGTTGTGTTGGTGACTGGTGCTGGAAGGCTATTGTTATTTGTTTCGTTTTGGTTTATATATACCAGTCCTTCGTCTTGCTATGCTTTCATTACCTTTTTATTTGGATTAGTCAAAGAAGGCACTATTTAGTATTTGCAGGCATTTGGTCTGTCATATTTGGTTCATCTGCTCAATTGTGACTGTCCAAAACCTATGGTTATAGAAGTCAATATAAGATCTTTTTTTCTTTATGATTTGCAGTTTGCACTTCTACGTTGATTTCAAAATGTTGATTTGACCCTGCAGTGACGTCAATTTAGTAACATAGCCCAATGAATGACAACTTGCAGATGAGCACAGCAGCATTATGCACTTCTGGAACAGTTGCGGTGGAGTTACAACTTGCGAGATTGCCATGTATTGTTGCTTACAGAGCGCATATCTTAACTGAATGGTTCATTCGTTGTAGAGCCGAAGTGCCATATATATCCCTTCCCAATATCCTATTGGATTCACCAGTTATTCCGGAAGCGCTCTTTCAGACATGCAGACCCAGTATTTTGGCATCATCTCTCATGTAAGATTCTTTTAACAATGGACATGCAATGAACTTTTCAGTAGCTATTAAATTTTCAGCATTGGCCAATTAAAAACTTAAACCTGCTGGGTTTAATGATTTGTACAAATTAAGTACCAATTCATATCTGCATTAGTGGAAGATTTATGGAGTTCTAAATGTTTAGCAATAGTTAATACTAACATACAGTTCTAACTAGACTATCATTTCGATTTGCACTGTTATTTTTCAAGCTTTTGATCTATATGCATGTTTGACGTCCACATAAAGACTTGTGCTCCCCTTCTGAGTTCTGACGGAAAAATTGTTTTGTTGCTAATCTCCTTTTCAAAACCTGAAAGAATTTGTTGGAAGTGTAAATGCTTAACATGATTAGTCCCATGGCACAGATTCTCTTTGCTGAGATTTATTTGCCCATTTGGACTTGAATCAAGATTATCATATTGCCCATATGCATGCATATATATGATGGACCTTGATATTGAGGGCATGCAAATCTTGTACTGTATTATTAACCTGTGCAAAATTATGTTAATTGCAGGGAACTAATACAGGATGAAGGCATTCGACGAAGGCAAATCGATTCTGCTGAAAAGGTTATCAGGCTGTTGTGTCCTCCAGAGAACAGTAGGGTGCAGTGTGACTGGCGAGGGACTTCACCACCTAGCATGATTGCAGCTTGGAATTTACTGTATTACAGGAGGCAGCGATGACTACCGGTCTTAGTTGCTATTGAAGCATACAAAAATCGTCAGTTCCAAACTCGCCCTCTGTCTTTCCAATAGTAAAGTTTGTTATTCAGTACAGTACTTTCCAATGTTAGAAGAAGAGTATTTTCTTTTTTCTTTTTTTTTTTTTAATTAGTAAACGTGCTTAAGTAACTATTTGCGCCATAGCACCCTATTTGACATGTATATGTTATGTGAATATCACCTGAGTACCTGACTAATTGGTGATTCTTACAGATGAAAGAAGCTAAAGCCTTAACCATTAAAGGATAAGAATTGGGGAGCCTCCTACCGCTTAGTACGGTGATTGTTGGGGCGAGGGGATTAGTCACTGTGGTCGAAGGTGGGATACCCTTAACAAAGACCAAAAAGAGGATGAGAATATATTGATTTGTGAATTTACTTTTTATTTTTAGAATATTACTAAGTTTGAAAGAGGTGCATATGTCCTAAGCACAAATAGAGGGTAGTTTTATGTTTTAACCTTATTTTAGCAAACTCAAGAAGATTATTCTGCATAAGTTCCCTCCTAATAAAGCTGTTTGTCATCTGTATACACCACCTATTTTCCAAGCAGAATTTGCGCTACTCTTGAATGGTGTACATCAGTTTTGTCTATTTTCTAACTATCCATAACCATTTGTTTAGGCTATTCTTAGAAAATCTGCTCTGCCAAACTAGCTATAAATTTGCAATATCAACTAACCTATTCATTGAGTAACACTCTCAATCAAGCTTACATTCACAACACAAATAATTTCACAAACCCAAAACTTTCTACAACAATGGCTCTCCAGGGAAGATACATAGCAATGTGCTTGGCAATGGTGCTGGTTTGCTCTCTGTTGATGAGAGTGACAGAAGCGCAAGGCGAGGCCGAGACCAACAATCTCAGCGTCGCGATACCCAAAACTTCTCCACAAGTACCCTTAAACGAGGTCCTGGAAGAAGATAAAATGGAGGACAGATTTCCTCATGCTGACTTTCCTGTTGATGACCAGCAGCCTAAGTTGATTATCCTAGGACACTAATCAATGATCTTCATTAACTGTTGAATGTTTCTGGTTTATGTTTCTTTAAGTTTGTATGTCTTTCCTTTCTGTTAATCCATTTGCATTTCTTTGTAAGGATTGCTATTATTGCTACTTTTAATTACCATTGCAAAACAGAGAGGATATAATATGCCTTACCATCTCATTATGTGTGTAATTATGTTTCTTTTACATATACATGAGAAGAAATTTGAGCTTATTAATATTGTATTTTGATTGGTTTGTTATCACGTGCAAGTGCAACGCACAGTATTCATTTGTGTTCATTGTTAATGAAATTACTCTGTTTATGTATTTTAGAGTTCGTGACAAAATAAGTGTAAATATTAATACGGAACAGAGGGGTATGAAAAATAAACTTACTAGTATTCCTCACGTAATTAGCAATATTTTGTGGATATATGATGATTGATGAAGTTAGCTTTTCGTGATAGAATGCTCGATATCATCCATTTTAGGAATGACACCATAGAGATCCTTCAAAACATTAAAAAATTTAAAATAAAAAAACTCTTAAAATTCCTTTTTTCTAAAGTTGAATATCAAACTAGCTCATATAGTAACAAAATAAGCTTTGTGGATTATGGTTTTGGCACAGGTATATTTGTTGATCTGTATTTCTTGATCCGAGCCCATAACCTTTGAATTTTGTGTGACGATATCTATGCTTACCTATCGTGCACCTCATTCAACATTCATATTAGGTTCATTATTAATTTGCACAGTCATTTTACACATGGTGATTTTGTTGTCCATAATGTTACGACACTACTTTAACTTGCTAGTATTTATAGCTTGACCTTGTTTTCACAACGAAATTAACATTTTCCTTCGTGATTTCTCTCCATTTTATCCATTTTTTTAAAGGAGAAATAATTTTTTGCAGTACACATTGATAACGAAATAAATATGTAAAGAAAAAAGAAAAAAAACTTAACCGCATATGATTTCTATTTATTTCATAATTATTGAAAATTTTCTTCACTTTTCTCTTTCGAATCCATATGTATATCTGCATTATTTTTAAATATTAATGAATTTTCATAATTAATAACCATTAATAAAGTTAGGATCGCCTTCAGTCACAATCCTAACCATGAACAATCTCAAACTCCCTAACACCTTATTGTAAATCGTCAGCGAAATATATCGACGACGACATAAATTGACAATGTAGTAATAACTCAAAATGAAATAAGAGAAAAGAATTAATGAATAAAATTACAGCAAAATAATTACACAAAAAAAATATAAATAGTATTTGCCTCGAATGAAAAAAACGGCTCCACACAAAAAAATAATAAAAAAGATTAGGGAGTTGTTGCATTTTTCGATGGAGTATCGTAACGACTCAAAAGTATATGTTGTACTTGTTTGATAATCTGATCTTATCTCATCCATAAGATTTGTTTAAGACTATTTTATAGTAAAGCAATCAAAACTTATCTTTTTTTATTTAAAGTGTAATATTTTTTTGATGCTTTTTGATCAAAAAGTAATTTTTTTTTGGAGAATTTGATAAAAATAATCCGAAGTTTCACCAATCCGACAATAATAATCCGAAGATGGGAAATCTATGTCGTTAATCCGAAGTTGACACCCGTCCCACAATATTGGTTCTATGGTTAACACCGTTAACCTACCGTTAGTTTTTGTTGTTTAATGATGCAATTAGCATTAATAGTTATGATTAGTAATTTAATTACTCCCTCGGTCTCAAAAAATTCCGAACCTTTGTTTTTTCACGATCTCCAAGACACCACTTTGACCGTAAATAACTACAATTATATGAATATAAAAATTATAGCAATACAATTTTTTGAAAGTACTTTTGAAAATGAATCTAACAAAAGTGTTTTCATAATGTGAATCTTTATATATTTTCATAAATTAATGGTCAAAGTTTGTTAAGTTTGACCTTCAAAAAGCAAAGGTTCAGGATTTTTTTAGACGGAGGTAGTATAAATTATTTTAACATAAATTGGGTTTAAATCTAAGTTTCTTTGACATAATTAATGATTAATATGTAATAGTTTCACATACTCTTTCTCCCTTAACACACTAAACATGAGCACAATCGCCCACGTCGACCATCGCAAAACCACCTTAATCGCCGCCTTAACCATGGACTTTTCTTCCCTCAGTAGGTTTGCCTCTAAAAAAACGACAAAATTTTGGTGATGGTGGTGCCTCCGTGATTTCGTTCAAATTGCGAGTCATCATCGATCTGTAAAGCGTCAATTATATGAATTCAATTGAAGATTTAGGTTTATATCTGGGGAAAATTTGAAATTGGGGGAGGCTTTGGGATACAAGGATGTTTCAAATAAGGTACTTGACACATGATTAGCATAAATTCTTCTCTCTTGAAGTCAGAATGACTTAAACATTTGCCTTGTTCTTGACTTTATGATCTATTTTATTTGGAATTTGGCATATGGCGTTGCTCCATTCTTGACATCTTTGCTTTGTTTATGGAGGAATTGGTAGAGCAAAGCTGGAAGTTGTTTGTTCTCTTTAGTGGTTTTGTTGTTCTACTAATTGAATTATGAAATTTTCATTCAAAAAAAAAATTTGAATTGTGAAATTAATAGACAAGGTAAGGAAGTCACTATGTGAAAATGAAGATTATGGAGGGAAAATAGGATTTGGTAATGGAGTGAATACTGAATTGATTGAAGGGAGAGAAGAAAGAGATGGTGTTCAATATGATTGAGAACCTTACATTAAAGGAGAGAGAACGAATTTTTTATTATTTTATTTTTAAGTACTGCCACCTCATCAAATTGATGACGAAAGTTTAACACCGTTACTTGTGGACCAATATCGTGAGAAGGGTGTCAACTTCGAATTAATGATATAGATTTTTCATCTTAGGATTATTATTGTCGGATTGGTGAAAATTCGAATTATTTTTATCAAATTTTTTTTTAAATAATAACAAAAACAAATGTAACGGTGGTTTCACGATAACACTCGGTTATGTTTATTTTGTGCATCTCCTCGCCCCTAACCAAAGACACAGACGGCAGCACATGCGTCATTTGGCGGCTAAACCCAACCCAAACACTATATATATCATAATTCCCAACTTACCCCTTTCGACATTTTTTCTTGGGTTCTTTCACATTCAACCATTTCCAATCAAAAGGAAATTGAGTTACCAGTTTCAACCGACACATTTCAAACCCTAGAGGTAAACATTTCCGAACACTTTCTCAATCAATTTAGTTCCTTCAATTTCATTTCTACATGTGTCAATTTCTGCTCGTAATTGGTATTCTAATTTCGCTGATCACAATTTCTTGTTGCTCGTTTGGGTGTAATTTGTTATTCATTTTGATTATCCCAAATTGATAATAGATTCTGACTTTTATGAGTTGTATCAACTAAAATTTTCAACGTTTGATTGTTGTCTTTGACGTTATTGGAGTTGCTGCAATTGTTGATTTGGTATTCCATTTATAATCATTGTTTAAAAGTTTCTTCAACTGTTTCATTATTGGGATTTTTTTGTATACAAGTTGTATGTAGACATTTATTTTAGCATTTGAAGTTGTGTAATTGCTTTATGAGAATGCAGCTTGAAGTCGAAATTGAACTCTGCACATGCCACTAGAGCTATGTATCTTGCTCATGAGCTGACTCTGAATCCTGCTTTGCAATTAAATGACGCCATGGCATATAGTATAAACTGTCTTCTTTTTATTTAATTTTTGCCAATTTTCTGGGAATTTCGCAATGCTCATGAGCCTCGACCTATTTGTGTCATAGTTGTTTTTCCATAGCCTATCGAAAATCAATACTCACACTGGAAACCTGTGAATCATGTTTACCCCTGAAGAGATTAAGCAATAGGAGAAGGAGTAGGGTCTCTAGTTGTTACCATACCATGGTGAAAATCACATTCGTTGCATTATTGATGTGTAATCTTTTTCTGGTGATTAAAAACCTATTTAAAAGTGGAACCGGAAGCTACCTGGGGGTTACAAAACTATAATCCAATCACAATGGAAGCAAAAATATTTGATAAAAACAATTTTGAATAGATGATTTAGCTATCTTTTCTTTCTCAACTATCCATCAATCACAAGTCAGAACAAAAAGAACAAGAAGAAAGAAACCACTTGAAGTTAACATGTTATGTGGTAGAGAAATTGATTTTTTATTGGCAAAAATAAATTTGATGTTCTTGAATTAGTACTGGAAGCACTGAGAGAGGTAACTCGGCTAATTTCACTTCTGCATAGATGAAGAGGCAGGAAATATCGAACTGTCTCTGAATTAGCATGTTGCAGAAAACCAAGTATCTATCTAGCGAATATTATGGTGCCCTTGGAAAAGTAAGCATGATTTCTTAAGTGGCAAAGTTTGGCTCGATGCTTTCAACTAGTTATGAAGTTACATTCACTTTCAACACAAAGGCCATGGCTTGCTCTGTAGATGTTATTGAGTATTCCTCGCTTAATTGTCCGCCTCTTACTCTTTTATTGTTTATTTGTCGTTGACTTATTTTTTTATTTCTTTGCCTCCTGTTGCAGCAAAATATGATACCACATCAAAGCATTATTAATGTTTCTGTTTTATGGAGGAACAAGACATTATTGGTAAAATTCAACTCAGAGGCTTCTCTAAGGGAGTTGGGGGAGGAACTGCAGCATTTGACTGGTGTTAGAGCAGACACCATAAAATTGATCATTCCCCAGTCTTCCACTAAAAGCTCGAAACTCTTTGTGCCTTTCTCCGATGAACATTCCTCTCTTAAGCTCGAAAATGCTGGAATCATAGAGGTATATATTCATTCATAATCTCAAACTTGATATCATTAAAATTGTGAGTTATAGGCGCCTGTTCTAGTCTTAAACTCTGACGCTTTAATTCGTTTTCCTCCGACTTTCTATTTGCTTTTGAAATATCCTTCACCTTTGTTACGTATGGTTTGTGAAACTGGGAATTTTTGAACTTTTTGTCATATCCTTGTATAAAAATTTCATATGCTGAACATGTAGGGAATTTTGGTGCTGAAATTACAATATTTGACTTAAACGGTGCATATTTTATCAGGGGAAGCCTTTACGTATGTTGGGAACCTCTGGTAACGAGGTTGATCAACTTCTTAAAGATGAAAAGTCAAACTTGAGAATTGCTGGGTTTGAGGATGAGGAGAAAAGGATGAAGCAGCGCTTATCCAGCAGATCCCAACTGTCACTCAAGCTTCCAGAAGGGCCTTATACATTTTCTGATTTTCGCACTCTTGAACTTCCTGGGATAGAGGTATTGTTGGTGCTACTACATTAATTTCTCCTAAGGCGGTATGGGTATTTAGGAGCTATTTGATTACTGATGTCCAAGAACATTGGACATTGGACTAATTTACTGTAATTTCTTCACAGCTTGTCCTCTACTGTAGTTTTAGCAAATTCATTAAGAAAATTTTCTCTAATCTAAAGTGTCTTCTAATGCACATATAGTAGGGAAGGTGTACAAGTCGGGGGGTGGGGTGGGGACGGTACTGCAAATATTTAAGCATTCTTAAATTGTATACATAGAACCCCGTTAATGAATTTTCTTTTTTTTTTTCCTTCTCCTATTAATAGTTAACTCCTCCGCCTTCAGAGGCCTTGAAGAAAATGCACATGCTTGCCGCTGACCCAGGAATTATTGCCATCATGAGAAAGGTAGTGAACTAGTGATGCATGCTAGGGAAATTTTACTTACTGTTACTGCTGTCCTCTCCTTCTGTCTTTGTTCATTGGTTTTGACAAACTATGTTCTTTTGTGGTTCATTGAAGCATCGTTGGCGAGTCGGGATCATGACAGAGATGGCACCTGAGGGTTATGTTGGTGTTAGCCCCGTATGTCTTCTTGGTCTCAACAAGGTGCAAGAGCATATCCATTTGAGAAATTCATCTTTGCAATTTGCCATTTCTTTTGTATGTTCAATTTCCTCTTTTTTCTTTTTTCATGTGCTCTTGTTTGGCTTTGTAGAATCACGGAGAAGAAATTTCCCTTCGTCTTCGGACGGATGACCTCAAGGGTTTTCGGAAGTACGAAACAATCAAGAAAACTTTGCTGCATGAACTAGTAAGTGCACTGTTCTCATTATATATGAATTGTTTCATTTCACTTCCTTACCTTCCTCAATGCAGAAGCCTCGTGAAAAACACTGAGGTACTACTATGTGTAAGACTGTAGATAGGCATCATTGGTTAATGAATTTATCTTTTTTCCCTTCAGTTAAGCCCTTAAATTAATTTAGTGTATCCTGCTGTTTTCTCAAAATAGCTGTTAGGCACCCTACACACCAGAAGTAGAAGAAGTTGCTCTAGGATTTAGTCTCCCAAGTCCCAACAAATATATTACCATTAGATGCAGATTATAAAGGCTTGTTTAATTGGGAGGAATGGTGATAACAAAGTAAATTGCAAAGGTGTGGTGGAAAATGAATGACGGGGAGGAGAGATGGGAAGAGTAGGATTGATTACACCATCCAATATAATCACAGTTGTTCTAATTTAGCCATGTAAAGATGATTACCTTGAATAGTGTAATACATTACACTTTTCTCATCTCTCTCCTCTCCCTCCTCTCCTTCCCAGCTCTACCTCTACTCACTGAATCATTTCGTCCCATTACTACCAAATAAATGCAACCTAAGTGAAAACCATATACATATTCTGTGGTAGGTGGTTTGTATTTTGTAATCGGTTTTATCTAAGAGCATAGCTTGTTAGGTTAATGAACCATTTGAGAAATTTCAACTGCCATTTGAAAATGTGAGCATCATGCTAGGGAAATTCTCTAGTGCATCCCCTTATTCCGCGAAAAATCCTCTAATCACCTTATTATGCTAAATACTTGAATGTAATGGTGCTAGTCGGTTGATCTGAACATAACCCGTTTAATTAAATGTGTTGGAGAAAGAAAGTTAATTTTGCGCTAAAGATAATATCCGGCACCTAACTCATGTATCCCAAACCCGCCCGTTCCGCGTTCAGTTCTTGTCATGTTCTCCTGTTGTCTCAGATTTTGACAACCCTTGTGGGCGACAAAGTTGGGTTAGGGGAATGACGGAGAAGTGAATAGGGAGAATTGGTGATTTTTTTGGTTAAGTTATTTCTCTTATTGTATGATCTCATCTTATTTATTTCCTTCTTGTTTCTCTCATGTAATCATGTTTTCATTTTGTTTCTTTGAATGAAAATCTAGTTGTTCCATGAGGAAAAAATACCAAGAGATGTATCATGGATTCTTGTACACAATTGTTCGGGTGATTAGGTGATAGGGATTTGTCACTCATGCGCTTGTGATAAAGAGCGTGATGGCGCAGCAATTGATTATGGGATGGTTGAGGGAGGGGAGAGAAGAAAAAGGGAGGGGAGATAACTATTTTGGGAAGAGGGTATTGGTGGTATTGTGGTGGTGCAAGGAGACTTGGCTGGTGAAGGGAGATGAGAGAGAATGGGGAAGGGAGGAGGAAGGAAGGCCAGGGAAGGGATTTGTCAATTGATTTAAAATGTAGGAAAAAATCAATTTAAAACTCTGAAATTTAGTAAGGGTCTATTGGTCATTTTAGTGTGGAACTTCGAATTGGTGGTCATATGCGAAGAAGATGCGATATTAGGTAAATCAGTGCAAAAAGATTTAATAAGTGGTTTTGGCAAAAGAACACATATATTAGGTGGTTTTCAGAGCAAGGGCATGAGCACTTAAGACTTTTTGACCTGCAGGATCTAGCCATGCTGGCACACGACCTGGAACCCTTGGTCCCTGTTTCCCTTTTTCTATTTTCCTATCAAAATCTTTTTAAGTGAATGTGAACTTGCAGCAAAGCCAATAACTTAGAGATCACCCAAATAATCAGTAATCACCTTTATTGTTAGAGGTGGGAGTACAAAGGTCCGGGACCATGTAACACTTTAGTTTTTTTTTAGGTAACATGGCAATCCAAGCTTTGATTTACTAATCTCATGGGCCCGGAAGTTAACGACCAACAAAACCTTCAGAGGCTCTAGTGGCCCTGAGGGGACTCGAACTTGGGACCTCTGAAATAGATCTCTGAGGTCTTACCAACTGAGCTACCCCCTCAGGTTTTGTAATACTTCATTTGTAACGTTTTACATGTGTGCTGGTTTTCTTGAACTGCAAGCATTTGTATGTATCTATGTTTTGGCAAACCTATATTTTCAAGCAGCAAGCAGCAAAGACCTCGCTGCACTATGTCATGCTTCAATTCATTATCCTGAGATGATGTGTCCTTTGGAAGTGTCATTACAATATAGAGACATGTCCTCAGAAATGAAGTCTTTATAGCATATAATCTCAGGTCCCAGTTACCTGAAATCAGTAGTTTACTCTCCCTAATTTCTGATACCGGATAATAAAGTGCGTATTTTGGTTCACCTCCTTTTTCACTACAAAGCTAGAGCTTGCTTAAATTATACATATATGATCATATGAATAAATTGTGCCATGTTTTTCGTTTAAGGGAAAGTTTGGAAGATAAAAATTCTGGCACCAGAAATTGTGTTGAAGGAATGACTCATGAAGAAGAGATCATATTAGCATGAGCTAGTTAAAACAAAATCAGCATAAGTTGACGAGTGTGGTGAACAAAATTGGTTGGTCTGTTATGTACCTTGTGCATCTTTAAGAACTATTGTGTATGTTATATTGGATGCTAGCTCCATTCTTGCTTTATAGATGTTCCTGATAGTCTCGTGCATATTTCTGTTTCCTCTGTAGTGAGCTAAAAATGCTTGGGGAAGTGTATTCCAACTTCTAAGCATCTTGCTCCAATTTGGAGTAAATCAATCTGATTGGATTGGTAGCCTAAGTCTCGACTGTTGAATTACTCTCGTAACAGAAAATGGTAAAATTAAGATTTTAATCAAAATTGTCTTTTAACATTTTTCTCCCGGTTCTTCTTTTTTTGGGGGGTGGGGGATCTGGTAACAGTAGAGATTGAGCCTCTCAATCATATACCACTAGCCCATGCTTGTCTGCAGGAAGGCCTGCACGCTGTAGATAGTTGGGGGCGAGGCAACTTAGATAGATCTCAGGTGATGGTTGTGTCAAGCTAGCCATATTTAAATCAGATTGGTTGTTGATGTTCTGATATTATACCAAGTATCCAGAACTTTCTTGTCCACCTCCATCTTCAAAGCATATTGACTTTTGCATCACTCAGGAGCATGAAATTATAATTTCCTGCATTCACTGTGTAATTTTGGTACTAGCTTTTCTTTTTCTGTCTCAGAATCATATGTTCATCATTATTGCATGACCTGTTCTTAAAGATGTCAAACATAATTTGTGGTTCGTTCTGGTACATAAAAGGGGAGCAGGAAAGTAATTCTCTACCTAGGAAGTTTTTGGTACGCTAGGGTGAATATATTTTAGTATGATTTTCTGGAGTTTCTTCAATTTGATAGTGTTTCTGCAGAAATTTTGCAGACTTTTTAATCTTGTTCTTCAATTTAATTGTGTTACTCTCTCTTCAGTAGAAAATGAACAATTCCAGTCTTGCTCAAAAGCTTAGCTATAATTGGATCGCTAATTTCAGTGAAATGGATCGATAGTGAACTGCGTATTGAAACGTCTGAATCAATTTGCGATTCGAAGAGGGGGGAGGGGGGGCAGCAAATTATGTGACACTACTTTCCATCACTCGTTACAGGGTGTGGTCATGAAATGGTCAAGAAGACCTCTAGCCTTAGATAGGTACTTGTTTCTCATGGTGGAATAGCTTTGGTTAGTCTGTGTCTAGTTTAATTTTTTGGATGTGGCTATTTCCCTACTCAATATGAGTTCCACTACAGTAATAGATTGATAAGCATTTCAGGGCTGACCGGCTTAGTAATTTTACAGCTATTTTGCTCGAATCGGGTCATACTTAAATCGCAGAACTTAAAATGTTTTCTATGTTTGGTTTGTTTCAGGCTCACATGGTCTACTCAGAGCATGATTCAAATTTCTATGCCCTTGATAGACAGGTGAAGTATTTCTCCGTTGCTTCTTTATGTTTGCTTATGCTCTATGGCTTTTTGTAGTAGTTTTGTCGTCATGATATGTTTTTTTCTGGTCAGTCTTCATGATATGTTTTATTTGTGCAGCTTAACAAAGAAGCTTTTTCTTTAGATTGGACGAGATCAAGAAGTCATACATTGTCTGGTGCACGATTTCCAGAACTTGATGATATGGATGAAGACTTTGAATCACAAGGCAGTGTACCTCACAAGCTGGGAGGAAAAACTTCTCAAATTGCTACCCCTGCTCGTGTAGCTTCTGTAGCTGCTGCTTATGATCGTTGGGCTGATTCATCTACCATTTATCAAGTGTCTTTTGCATCTCAGGAGCAAGATTCTGATAATTATACAGCTGAAGTTTATGGGGACTCTAAACCACTAGGTTCCATGAAGAAGGAAGACCAAGTCATGGGAGACCAACAAGATAACCAAGACAAGCTAGAGCCTGATCCTGATGATTCTGAGGCCGGAGGAATTATGAACTTAGACCTCGACTCTGAAGTAACTGAAGACATAGCTCTAGCAGAGTCCATCTGTAATGACAGTGAGATGACCGAAGTTGTTGCAAATTTCACTGCTAGGGGAAGATTTGACGGTGAATATTTGCGGGAAGAGCCTGACCCTGATGATTTAGAAGCTTCTGAGAACAAACCTGGTCTTGTTGACTCTCAAACCGTGCAGATTAAGAGCAAAACCAAAACGATGAGGATCAGTGAAGAACCTGATCCAGATGATGTTGAAGCAAGAGATAATGCCTCGAAGTTCATAATATCTGATGCAATCAATGATAGCAGAGGGGATCAGTCACAACTGAGAAGGGTCAATCTGGAACCAGACCCAGATGGTCCCCAAGATAATAGACCTGGTTTAGCACAGTCTAATCCTAATGATAAATCTGAATATCCGCCACAAATTCTGGGAGACATTGCTGACGAGCAAGATCCAGATGATAATGAATTAAGGCGAATTCAAGACCCTGTATCCGCCTTCTGTGACCGACTCACCAAAGCCATCGAGAAGTTGCGGGATGACCTCAATCCTGAAGAGGCCAATGCAGTCCTACAAACTCTGTTTAGAATGATCAGGTGAGATCTTATTTAGCTGTGAGTGAGACCTTGTTTTTCTCTACATATACTACCCCACTTGTACAAAAATTAAAATGATTGCTTTCAAATTGGTGTCAGGTTATCATTTTCCTTTTTCCTGGTCGTTAATTTCAGGGTCCAAACGATTAGTATAGCAAAAAAGCTTGAATATCCATGTTAAATAAAATTCATTATTGCACTAAGGGCTCGTTTACTTGAATGTAATGGTGATTACAATGTAATGCACCATTCTATAGGGTAAATGTGGGTTGGAAAGGAAGGAGGGGGAGGAGAAACATGGAAATAGTGAATTTGATTACAACATCCATTGTAATCATAATTGTTCTACTTTAGAACAGGTAAAGATGATTACATTGGATGATGCAATCAAGCTCCCAAATCTCATATTTCTCCTCCCATTCATTCCTTTTCTACCCACATTTACTCTATGAAATGATGGATTACATAATCATCATTGCTTACAAGTAAACGCCACCTATGTTTTGTGACTAAATTATGCCAAATTTTTTGCAGAAAAATTATTGAAAATCCTAATGAGGGGAAGTACAAAAGACTTCGCAAGGTATGTTTTGTTCTTGCTTTGAGTATCCTCTTTTTTCCCTCTTCCGTTTTTCTGTTTCCAAAACGAAATGTAGTTTAAAGAAAGTAGGAAATCTGTTGCTTCCATCTCTTAAGAAGTATGGTACACTAGCGGAAATCCAGATCCCAATACAAAATGAAAGTTGTATTTTTCTAGCTTTTTTTCTTTTTCTTCTCTCCCCCACCCCCCAGTTTGACATCCATGGGCCTGTGTAATGTTCTCACATCTTTTCTTCCTTCCCTCAAAATTGCAGGCCAATCCATTATTTAAAAGAAGCATTGCTGCTCATAAAGGTTGGTGTAATCATTATTCAAACTTGACTTCCATGTTCTAAAAGCTCCCACCCATGTAGTCTATCAAGATGTCATGTTTGAGTACTGGTGAAAATATAATTCTTGATGTTTGCTTTTGTCGCAGCTGCCATGGACATTGTCTTCTTGATTGGTTTTGGTGAAGACATTGTCACTGATGAATCTGGCAAATCTGAGACTTACGTGGTACTGATATGCGATGACCCTGGTATGCTATGGATTGCGAATTCCATCATTGAGAGATACCTAGCTTAACAATTGGGCTAATTTGGAGCTACGGTACATATAGACAGTAGTCCATACAAGATACAACCCCTGTTATGATGGAATCTTCAATGAAAGTGAAGTGTTTGGCCATAGACCACCCTGTATACTATGTTCTTGTACAAAGTTGTATCAAATTCAATAATACAATTTAAGCACATGCTTTGCCTGTGAAGGGTACTGCAATTGGAGATGGCTAGAAGCCAATATCAGCATCTTAACAGATGATTTGCCTGTTAATAGAATGCCTTTAAGTCGAGTCGAATGAACTCTGAGCTGGATGCTTCATGCTTCTGTCAATGTGCTAGCTTCCTAGCCCACTCAGATTGCATTGTAACCAAGCTTCCTATTGTAAGTGTGATATGATATTAGAAAGGGTGAGTTTTAAGGACCATCATGTAGCTGTCAATAATTCATGTTAATGGGTGATGTTAGTTGGATTCATGTTAATTTGAGGTTGTTCAAAGTATTATTACATATGTAATATGTTAGATAATCGCTTTACAGTATGACAAATGTTCAATTTGTGTATAAATTAGGGAACATTTATATCTATATCGTATCATGTTTGTTGTTTCTTTTTTTATTCCTAGGTAACTTCAAATTGAGTTTGATCACGATATCAATGTCATGTCGTGAACTTGCTAACTCTATGAAGACAATTGTTAAGGGAAAATTCATCAAGGGATTGCTATAATCTAAGAAAACAATTGAAAAGGGCATATATTAGGGAATTGCCAAATATGAAAGGGATTACGCTTTATCTGAGCGCCCTTATAAACCCTGTCCTAGACTTTGATAGAGGAGGTCAGTCGTAAGATGTGCGATGCAACAACCATAAATTGAACTCGGTCTTTCTATTGACGACCCTTAGTGTTACGCTTATAAATCTATCATTTGCTATTGCATCATATGCCTTGGAGCCTGGAGGCATTGTTAAACATAAATGAGTAAAATTTTGTTAATTTTCATTGAAATGAACAAAATTACAAAAATGAGTTGATCCAAGTGGAGAACACACCCTCTATTTTATTTCTATTCTTATTAAATAAGAGTAATTTGGTCAATATATTTGTGAATTGCTAAATACCGCCCCTTTTTACTAGCTACCGCCCCCCCCTTTCCAATTTTACCCTCACCCACCCCTCTTCCTCACTCACTCTCACTCACTCACTCTCACTCATCCACTCTCACTCATCCTCTCTTCCTCACTCACTCATCCTCACCACCACACCATCACACCGGCAACCACCACCACCACCACCACGACCATGTCAAGTGCTAGCGGCAGCGGCGGCAGAGGTTTCGACGGCGAGGGAGGCGGCGACCGACGGCGCAAGGGGGTAACTTTTCGAAATTTTTTTTTTTTTTTGTTTGAATTGAATTTTTTTTGCCTTGAATTGAATTTTTTTTGCCTTGAATTGAATATTTTTTGCCTTGAATTGAATCGTGAAGTTATGAATTGAAGTTGTGTTTTTTTTTTTTTTTTTTTTTGCGTCGGTCGTCTGCCGATCTCGACTCACCCAAGGGTGAGTCGCCTGAGACGGGCGACTGACCCAAGGGTGAGTCGTCTGTCGCAGACGACTCACCCTTGGGTGAGTCGAGACAGGCAGACGACTCACCCTTGGGTCAGTCGCCCGTCTCAAGCGACTCACCCTTGGGTGAGTCGAGATCGTCAGACGACTAACCCTTGGGTGAGTCGTCTGAGACCAGACGACCGACACAAAAAAAAATTATTTATTATTATTATTATTATTATTATTATTTATTATTATTATTATTATTTATTGTTATTATTATTATTATTATTATTATTATTATTATTTATTGTTATTATTATTATTATTATTATTATTTATTGTTTATTGTTATTATTATTATTATTATTATTATTATTATTTATTGTTATTATTATTATTATTATTATTATTATTATTATTGATTGTTATTATTATTATTGATTATTGTTTAATTAACTAAAAATGTGAAATGATAGATGGGAGGAGCCGGTAAATCGGTGCCTCGGTTATTTAGTGAACTAGCTGGTTCAGGACCGCGTCACACGAGGACGCGCGGGATTGATGCCTCTGTACGGAGACAGAGAGAGGCAGTTCGGATGAGGGAGATGACTGCTGAGCAAGACGATTACGCAACTAGCGAGTTCTACTCCGGTGAGCAAGACGATGATGAGATTGGCGTCGAATTATCCTCAGATTGGCGCGTGGTGAAGGGCAGAGGCGGTAGGTTTGTTAGTACTGGGTCGTCCAGTACTGGCAAACGATCTAGAGCGGAGGACGACACTACGTGGCTTGTTACAGAGCCTGTGTCCGGTGGGCCGGCGGATGATAGCGTCATACCGAGCTTCTTGGGCCACGTAGCGTCTCGTATGTGGAATGGAGAGATGAGGGGTCTCTTGAAGTGTCAGAACCGATGGACTGTATGTCAGCGGCTGAGTCAGTGGCGAGCGGAGATGTCGGCCGAGATGAGGGCCCAGATCGAGGGGACTGGGTTATCACACCTGGCAGACATTATGTTCAGACATATTGACTTCCCCCTGATATCTGCATTCGTGGAAAGGTGGCAGCCGGATACGAACTCGTTCCACATGCCGTTCGGAGAGATGACGATCATGTTGCACGATGTATGGCATATTCTTCGGATTCCTGTAGACGGAGAGCTCGTTTCCAATGAGGGACGGGATGGGCAGCTGCAGACGGCGGCCATGGAGGTTCTCGGGGTCAGCCCAGAAGAACTAATGTGTAGCCACTGGCAGGGCGGTGCGGTCCTCACGGAGTCGGTTTTTGAGCTTTGCCGTGAGCAAGTGGATGACATCCAGGCGACAGCTTGGATGTGGTTACTTATTGGATCCACCTTGTTTGTCGACAAGAGTGGTAACCGTATTAGACCCTCCTGCGTGATGGAGGTGATGGACGACGGTGTCGATACGGTGCATGACTTCTCTTGGGGATCTGCTGCCCTCGCCTTCCTATATCGTCAGCTCGGTATAGCTAGTCGCGGGGATTCTCAGGGCATCTGCGGATGCCTAACTCTCCTGCAGGCATGGATATACGAGTACTTTCCCTGCTTCCGACCTCATCGGGAGCGGATGGTTGTCGGGGACGACGAGGCTCCCCGTGCGTCCGTATGGAGTGCCCTGGCTGAGGGCAAGGACATGGGTCGACTGGACTCCTTACGTAGACGCTTGGATCATCTGCGAGCGACAGAGGTACGTCATTTAGTTATCGGTGTTCATGATTTATTCCGTCGTTTGCTATGTTTTTTTACTTCACCGTAACTTTCAACATTTCTACGTAGGTGGTGTGGCTGCCGTACGGTTCTAACCCGGCAGTATCTGTACCGAGGACTGTATTCATGGGGTGGCTACAGTATCGGGATATTATCGAACCGTACATGCCTGGTCGTTGTTTACGACAAATCGGGTACGTACAGAGTATCCCAACCCCGATCTTTAGGCCAGTCAAAGCGATCAGGTCATGGAGCAGTCGTTCGTACAAGGTTGTCTTCCCCGAACGGATCTCATCTGATGCTTGGCGTATGTTCCCGGGATTTTACATTCTTGGTCTCCATGGGTTTCAGGCATCCACGTCAGATCCCACAGCATGTACGGATGACTACCTCGCATGGTACTACCTTCACTCCCACCCTCGGCTGATACGTGACGCTGCAGCACCTGTGATTCCTCCACGATCCAACAGCGATTATGTAAGTGATTAACTAAAAAATATATATTTTTACGTATTACATATCTCTGAACTCACACTCATTGTTACTTTTTTGCAGTGGGTGAATCGTCTAGCCGTCGCAGCTGAGTCTTTCATTAGTTTGATTCCTCCGGAGCAAGTGGAAGATTCTCGATCGATTATGGACGAGTATATGAGAGATTGGCGGGCTGCCAAATGATGTATTGACCCTAGATGAATTTGTTATTATAAGAGTTTCATTGTTATTGTTATTATTTATTTTGTGTTATTGTAATTTGTTGTTTCTTGTTTACATTTTTTGTTTTATTGTAATTTGTTGTTTTATTTACCTCCAATAATCACGACCACTCTCCACATGCAAAATATAACAATCACACAAAAATGTGACAATGATATAAGTATAACAATCACGCAAAACATTCAATTACATCGACCTCGCTAAACGATCCCAATGTGCTCTTCGCGTAACATACATTTGCTCCCAACCAGCGACACTATCAGAACGGAAAGTAAACCATGCTTCGCATATCGGAGGAACAGGGAAATCTGGGGCTAAATCCAGACGGATATAATGGGAATACGAATCACCTAAATGACACATGACAATTTCCCTACTTGGACGTGTAGCAGTCGAAGGTGCTTGGAACGGTAGCACTGTGTAACAATGATATAACCCCCTTCCGCTGCCGTATCCGAATAACATAATCGCTGCATTGAAGAGGTTGGCAATCGGGAACAAATCCTCAATTACTGTCATCCAGTGATCATCGTTACACGCACCTCCGTCCCACATAATACGGTGGTAACCAGCGTCGACCCCTTCAATGTATAAGTTTTCGTACAATGCTCGGTTAGCTAAGAGTTCGTGTGCAATGCAAACTCTCGCCACTCGCCATTGCTCTTGGTCTCCGAAAATGTAGTCCGCAATGACACGGAAACCGCAATTACCATCCCCAAGCACATCGAGATATCCTTCAATGAAAGGTACGATGATTCCCGGAATTTTGTTAACATGATAGAATTCAGTGATATCTATTGCGTGTCCAGCTGCAAGACAATATAATAGAAAGTCAATAATAGTACTTATCAAAAAGTAACAACATTATGTACATGTTAATAAATTATGGGTTTTCATACCAGTACTCCGCACGACGTTACTCGATGAGGATGAGGTACGACCACGCCCGCGGCTCGAACTGGATGACCTAGGGCGACCACGACCCCTCTGGGAGTACTCCCATGAACTAGGATCACGTCTGGTAGAGGAACTCCCTCTCGGTCGACCTCTGACTGTCGTGTTCGCTTCCGGCTCGACGTAACTCGCTTCCTCAGGATGAAGCTGCTCATTCATAAGGACAGATATGTTGCGCACAACTGCCGGGTCGCTTGAGTTAACCTCGTCGACCAGAGACCGAAAGTATCGATGGTCCTCAGATGGATGCTCAGTCATGTCAAGCGTAGCTATCTCCACTGCATCACTAATAACGAGTGTTCGCCAAAATTCGTGGACACTATTCAAGCTAATTGGCGTGCCCGTATCCGTGGCCGTTTTCAACTCACACGCACACGGGATCTGATGAGTGGATCTCAATACACAACCGCAACGATCAAATACTTGGTGACTCAATTCTCTCATCCTGTTCAGCTCAGCCAATAATATTTGTAAGCAGTAATGGGAAACATACCCGGTCAGATAGTTGAATGGGAAACCCGAGTACACCACACTTCTTCGTCTTCTGCACTCTTCAAGTGTGTACTTGATCTCAGTTATTTGTGACTCGATTGACTTGTTCACCTTGTTCCAAACATTGTCCAAAGCTCCAGTTGAGGAGTTCAACCACTGGTTTAGCGCGGCATGTGCACTCTCCACCCTGCAAGTCGTAGTGTTGCCAAGGTGTAGCACCTTATTCGTCCACGCAGCCACAAACATCTCTTTGTGTCTCAGCCAGGTCTCCTCTACATAGGATATCACGTGAGGGTAAGTCCTCCAACTAACCTTCATCGTACGCACTGCTCTATCGTACGCAGCTTCTGTGGAAGCTTCCATGATAATTTTCCACCTCCCATTCTTGAACCTCTGCGCGACGGCCTTATCTTTTCCACAAAGTCTGTACACTTTGTCTTCAACGACTTTGTTAATGTGCCATGTACAGAGCAAATGGGCACTCTCGGGAAATATCTCTCTAATAGGTGTCATCAACCCTAGCTCACGATCGGTCACAATTGCTGTTGGGTGTACATCATTTCCAATAAGCATCCTCAACTTATCTAAGGCCCACGCATAGCTTCCCTGAGTCTCATCCTTCATAATGGCATAAGCTATGAGGAAGTTCTTATTGGTTGGAGTCATCCCCACTATCTCAAGAAACGGCATCTTATACTTGTTTGTTTTGTACGTGGAATCTAAGCCAATCAACCAACGAAAAGACCGAAGTAACTGAATTGATGTAGGGTGTGCCATGAACACGTGAGTTACCTCATTAGTAGCTCGGTCGGCTCTTGTCCAATGTACGTACTTATTCGCCACAGCTAAATGATGAAACTGACCAATGACATCTCTCTCTTCAAAATCAAGTTTCCTTATACGATCTCTGTGGTTGTACACATGCCGTCTAGTTGCATTGTCCTCGGGAAATTTTTCCTGAATCGCGGCCAAGATAGCACATGGCTTTGTTTGTGCCGAAGTCATGTCACGAACGAGTTTCTTTGACCCAGGACTAAGACCACTCATCTGACGATATCCCTCAGGATACACAGCAAAGTCATGGTTGTGTGTACCCCTAATCCCAGGCAATGTGACAATCATCCAACTACTGGATCCATACACTTGCCGAGCTCTCAACTGGAACGTACATTTACAAGCCTTTGTTTTCGTATTCTTCCGAGCAGCAGTATCTAAGTGTCTTAATTCCCCTCTGTAGCGTTCACCTCGATTGCATCTTAACAATTTTACGCTTCCACTCTTCTTGTGTGACGAAATTATCAACTCAAACCCGATAGTAAGTGCAATTTGTTTTGCCCAATTAATTGCATCTGTATCACTATCAAATAACTCATCAGTGACGAAATGCGTACTGTAATCAACACCATCACCACCGAACCGCTCCAAAGGAATCTAACAAAAACAACGAAAACAATGTTAGCTTAATCTTAAATTCAAACAATAAATAATAATAATAATAATAATAATAATAATAATAATAATAATAATAATAATAATAATAATAATAACAATAAATAATAATAATAATAATAATAATAATAATAATAATAATAATAATAATAATAATAATAATAATAATAATAATAATAATAATAATAATAATAATAATAATAATAATAATTTTTTTTTTTTGTGTCTGTCGGTCGTCGATCTCGACTCACCCAAGGGTGAGTCGTCTGCTACAGACGACCAACCCAAGGGTGAGTCGTCTATTGATCTCGACTCGCCCAAGGGTGAGTCGCCTGTAGCGGACGACTCACCCAAGGGTGAGTCGCGATTTACAGACGACTCCCCTTTGGATGAGTCGCCTGTAGCAGACGACTCACCCAAGGGTGAGTCGAAAATCTCAGACGACCGTGCAAAAAAAATGCGCAAAAAAAATTAATTTTACCTCCGCCACCGTCGACGGCACTTCTTGATCGCCGGCAGACATCCGCGGGTTGCTTGAGTGAATGTTGATGAAGGTTGGGTATGAGAGTGGGTGGTAGAGTGGGAGAGAAGTGGTGTGAGAGTTAGAGAGGGAGAGAGGGAGAGGATGAGTGAAAAATTAAAAAAGGGCAAAATTGGAATTTTGGGGGACGGTAGCTAGTAATTTGGGGCGGTATTTAGTAACACCCATATATTTTCTCCCATGTCCCCTACTATACCAAATCCACCATCATTCTCTCTCTCTCTCTCTCTCCTCTCTCTCTCTCTCTCTCTCCAAGAAAGTCAAAAAAATGCTACGACAAGCCTCCAAGCGACTCATCTCCGGGGCAACCCAAGCCCTAACCCAAAAGCCCACCACCGTCACAAACACCACCACCGGAAACTTCCGCCACCTCCTAACAACCCCATCCTACCACCGTATCGCCACCGTAACAACCACCGCATCACCACCACACATCATCAACAACAACGACGATCTCCCCAAAACATCATCATCACCCCCAACACTTCGCCCATTATCACCACATCTCTCAATTTACAAACCACAATCCAGTTCAATCTCTTCAATTTTACATCGTATCTCATTCATGTTCTTATCTGCTCAAATTTCAGTTTACTACATGATCCATTTCAAAATGGGTTTGATTTGTGGTACTTATGAGAGTTTTTACCAGTTCTTGGAATTTTATTCGAATAACATTGTTCCTGTCTCTGTTGGTGCCACTGCTGTTGCCTTGCCTTATCATCTTTATAAGGAGACTCAACATTTGTTCGCCGTACTTAACCCTAAGGTATTGGTTTTTTTTTTTTTTTTTTTTTTTTTTTTTTTTTTGCTTTAATTTAATTTTGTAGCATATGTAGGTTTCAAGATATATATGATCTACCTGATTATTACTGAATGGACCAAGAATTTATGATTCATGAAATTTTAGCGATGGAGTACTTTTTAGTCTGATTAGGGTTACTAGAATTTTTCATAGCTCAGCAATTAACTGTTTGATTTGTTACAATATTTTTCAGTGGTGTACACTATACCAAAACAACTCATATGTAAATGTAATGTGACTGGAATTTTGTTTGTAGCTTGTGGCAATTTGTTTTGAGATAATCAATCATGTAGCATATACTCATTTGTATTGGATAGACTATTATATTATCTTGTACTGTATATTATTGGGTTGGTAAGAATCTATGATCGAAGAAGATTAAGCTAATGAATACTTTTTAGTTAATTAGGGTTACATGTATGGAATTACTTTGACAGTTACCAGAATTTATCATTGCTCAACAATTAAGTGTTGATCTGTTACAATATTTCTTAATGATGTATAGCAAAACAAGTCATATATCTAATGTAATGTGCCTGGAAATCTAGAGTTATGTTTGCAGTTTGTGGCGCCTCATTTGTTTTGAGATTAACTCCTGAACAACGATTATATAATCTTGTACTAGTATGCATTTGTTTTGTGATTTGAGACAAGTATTTTAAAGATGGTGATTAATATGTCACTGTGAATTTGTATTTGTGTTCATAAACTGCCTTGGTTTTGGTGATCAGTAGTGGAATTTTGCCTTTAAAAACTAGACAGGACATAGTGATTGTGCACTATATTATATGAGGAGGTAGTAAGAATCTATGATCCAAGAAGATTAAGCGATGGAGTACTTTTTAGTTAAATTAGGGCTACATGTAATTACGTTGACGATTAGTAGAATTTATCATCGCCCAACAACTGTTGATCTGTTACAATGTTTCTCAATGATGTATACCAAAACAATTCATATATGTAATGCAATGTGGCTGGAGTTATGTTTGTATCTTGTGGAACTTAATTTGTTTTGAGATAAGTTACCATGCTTGTGACTTGTGGCAAGTCTTGTAAAGTTGCTAATTCAATAATGTAATTGGGAGCATGTGTATATTCGCGTTCAGAATCTGACTTGTTTTTGGTGATCAGTTGTGAAATTTTTGCCCTTAAAAATTAGGCTGGACATAGTCATTGTGCAGTATATGGTGAATTGGTGATTGTTGTAGCTCACTGGAACCTTTTCTCTTTTTTATCTCCAGCTGTTGAGCAAGTGAAATCGTCGAAGAATCTAGAGGAGAGGACTTGAATGTAAGTTGATTTTTAGCTATTCACCTTGTCTGATGTTGCTCTATGTTGCTTTGTTTTAGATTTCTCATTATTGTAGTACTGAACTGCATGTTTTTGTCACGTCAAGAATCAGCATTATGTCTGGGGTTCATTAATGTTAGGACTTAATTAGGGTCTTCTGAGCCATATAGCCAGCATATATGGATTATTTGCAGCGTGGTTTTATTTGTTGGCCCTGATGGTAACACTGATGAAATGATGTGGACGTTAGTTTTTTTTTTTCCTTTCCTTTTTCGATAACCCTCCAATATGCTGCGGTGATTACTATTTTGGAGTGGGAACCCTTCTTACGTCAAGAGTTTTGGGGTATCTGTCTAAAGTGCTAGTAGTATTGCGGCTCCAATGATTCTGACCAGCTAATGATGTCAACTCGACATTTGATTGTCCAAATGTCCATAGTATAAAGAAGATGCTGGAAAAGATTGTGAAAAGGCATCAAGTTCTGACATGACGACTATGTACATAAACAAATATGTGCGCGAGCTGCTCCGGTGGTCTAGAAAAGAATCATACGATTAATGTTTCTTTTTATGACCATTAGAGGAGAAAAGACAGATGCTGCATAGGGGAGAGTATGAGATCCCTTTGGAGCAACATATGCTGTGTCCCAATAGAGCCTCTAATTCACTAAATATATGCCAAGCAAAATCCATATGCTCATATATCAGCGTGGATAACTTATTTTCTCCACCAAATTGGAGGTCTAAAGTTGACTTAACACGTACATCAAGGATGGATGCTTCAACACTGAAGTTAAGTAGTCCAAGAGAGCATACGTGAGTGTTTTCGCTCATTTAGGTAAAAGATTTGAGACCATTATGGTTGAAATTAGGACCTGATAGTCCATTTTCCAATCAGAAACTGAATCATATATGTATTGTTGGTTGCTGGGAACCTTTCAATTGAATTCATGGCAAAATACCAAGACTGATACAGTGCATTGGGTATCTGCTACACTTGGAACGATATGTAGAAGGAAACAAAAAATAGAGAAATAATCCTGTTGGATTTAGGCCCTGCTCTACTTACTTTTAGTTCTACCCTGATTTTCCGAAAATTTTAAATTAGCTCAGAAAGGTTTCGTCTGGATATCAACTTGCTGCTACTGCTATGGCTACTACAGTGTACTACATACTGCTACTATTATTGTTTTAGTTGTTCTCAACTCATGCAATAATTTTGTTTGAGAAGATGAGAGACTTCCAATCCTTTGGCTCTGCATAACCTAGCTCAAGTTTGGGGGTGATGATATACATAAATAAGGTTTAGCATTTACAAGAGGCATTCATACAGGAGAAATGCTGTAGTTACAATAACAACAATAATGTTGATGATGATAATGATATGACGTGTCACCTGGGTAGTCCAAAGCCAGATTTTGTACATTTTAACGAATCAATGATTTGTTTTCCTTATGAATTATAGGGATATTGCAAAACGTGTGTCCCTCCCTCCTAAGAATAAGAAGACCATTGAGGAGCTAATTAAAGCAGCTGTTGAATAATATGATCCAGCACAAGATGGTGGCTCGGAGGCTGCACCGAGTGAGTAGGATGCTGATTGCTGAGGGTTAAAGATGCACTGATCTGTAAAAGCACTAATGTGCATGTCTTGGACATAGTTTTCCCATGTCATTTGGAGTTTTAATGGTTTTTGAGATTGAGCCGTTGTCTATGTGATCAGAGTCGGTGTGTCTATTATGATGAATAAGATCATGACTTGTTTGGAACTGAGATAGTAGATCATGTTACAAGAACATCTCTTTAGTTATGAGTGTGAATCTTCTCATTTGAATGGTCTCTTGGAAAGTTAATTTTTGAATAGATGTGATGTCTCACAAGGTACGTACAGGCTGCTGGATCATGCAAAGTGCAAAAACATATGTTTGCATGTTGATGTCTGCATTGTGCTGAGCGTTCACCTGGTTGTTGGTTTGTATTCTGCTTTCAGCCCGTGTTTACTCCTAGATTGGGAAGCAGTGCCACGTACGAATGAGGCTCTGTCTATTTGTTGCTTTAAGTGTACCTGTCAGGTAGAGCTTAATTGAAGAGGCATTGTCAAATTCATTGGTGCCTCTTCAGGCAAGAGGCATGACGCCATCGAAGTTGTTTTTGCCATTGTTCTATTTGTTACAGAATTTTCCCAACAATATAGACTTGATTTATGTTGTGACATGAGAACTGTGCGAAGTTGATAATTGGTCCGTTGAGGTATAAAGATACCGCAGTTTAAGCAATCATCATCGTATGTACAAAAGATCTTTTATGAGGCCGCCTCAAAGTGAGGTCACCTTTATAGCTAACCATGACGTCAACAATCAGCATGAAGCCATGCTTTGTTTGATGCGCCTCACGTTGAGACCGTCACATATGAGTTTTTTGTGATATACGATCACAAAAAATGAAATTAGATGACTCCCACAAACGAGATAAAGTGACAAACCATACTCATAAAAAGTAGACCTCTCAAACATGTCGGTCAAACCGGATTCAAAACTGGGGTTCGTTTTTGCGCAATGGTTTTTTTCTCCTGTTTTTTCTTTCGGGCCTCTAAACCCAAAAAATCAAATTAGATTGGGACCTTGCTAGCGAAACACAAGGTGTATGATACACTAAATTTTCAGCAAATGAGATTTCGAAATGTGTCAAGTGAAAATAAAAGAAGCGGCAAATTGGGGGGGGGGGGGGTTTAGGGGGAGAAATTTTGGGGAACGGGGGGAAAAAGATGGGTATTGCCGCCCATACTCTAATCAATTCAATTATGAAGTCAATAATTGTTCAATTAAGTGTTCAAGTTTTAAGGTTGCCTGAGAAATAAACTCCGGCGAGTTTTCTCCGGCGACTAGTGAAAAGATAGCGGTGGTTTTCAGGCCTACCATTTGCGGCGAGAGACCGGCGACTGAGGTAGCATAGACGACGGCCGTCGATGAGCGGCGATTAATGGCGGATTACATATCGAACTTGGAGGAAGAGGAAGATCTGTTCAGAGTATGATTTACTATTTGTATCATGTATAGTGTTTGCATCAATTGTAATTGTTTAGTGTTGAGAAAGAATTTTGAAATCAGAATTGATAGCATGGTGTTTTAGATAGGCTGATTTATTGTTGATCCTCATTGAATTTAAATGAAAAATTGATTGAGTGTTGTTGAATACCATTTCCCAAATTTAATAGTGGAATTAATTTATTTACAGATTTTCAACATAACTTGATTGTTTGAATAATTTTTGAAAGATGTTGAATGAATTAGGAAAGGTGTTTTTAGGGTTCGTTCTTCAGAGAAATCAAATTGGATATTATTTGAGGGATACAAATTTATATGTATTTGATTAGGAGCAAAACATGTATCCATGAATCTGAAATAGTTGCGAAATGAATGCATGATTAGTTACAGTTTATTAATTAATTAGTAACAACCTCTAAAAAAGATGTAAATATGATGTATAATGAGACACTATAATTATTTAGATTTATTAAGCTGAATAGATAATGCATGTGTTGTTGTCGTGAATAGATAACGCATGGAGTAATTATGTTTGAATTAATAACATGTAAAAATGTAAGTAGGGAGTGGTTTCGGATACAGATGTGGGCGCTTATGAAAATCTAAATCGAGGAATTGAGGACATCACTTTAGAAGGGGTAAGTGGATTTATTATTGTAAATGTAAACAAAGTGTGTGTTGGTTAGTTAATTATCCATATTGTTAACAGACAGAAGATGAGACACCTATGGATACGGGAGATGGATATGGTGTAGCTAATTACATGGGGTGTTTTTTTGATTTAGAAAATGGTGATGATGATGACGATGATTATGATTATGAAAACGATGATAGAGATGGAGTGACCGTGAACTTGAATGAAACACCAGTGAGTGAAGAAGTTATAATTGGCCCGAAGGAGAAAATGGTTTTTAGTGATGCAGGAAAGTTTGCCTCGTATTGTCATCACTACGCTTATAAAGTAGGGTTTGAATTCCGTGTACGAAACGATGAAATTCTTAAAGAGTTCAAAAAGGAAGGTTATGGTAGAAGGAAAAGTGGAAACAAGCAGCCTCGGTACCACATGATGCGGAGGATAAGGTTTCAATGCAAAATGGGTAGTAAGGAGCTCTTTTCATGCCCCGTATATGTTGATGCGCGGATAAATAAAGACAAAAAGTTTGCAGTTACAAAGAGTTTATTGGAACACAATCATAACCTTGACCCCGCAAACAGCAAATGGATGTTAAATTTCAGGTATATTGACGACAATATAATGCAGAAGTGTATTGAACAGGACATGGCTGGTATTCCTATTGTAAAAATTTTCAACACCATCCTCATTGAGAATGGGGGTGATCATGAGAATTTAACCTTCAATAGGGCTGTTTACGGAATGCCATTAATGCTTGGCGTAGACGGCAGATAATAGGGGGAGATGTAAAAGCTCTGGAGGAGTACTTTGCAAAGATGAAAGAACAGAATTCTAACTTCTATAGCGCCATACAGACCAATGACGAGGGAAAGTTGAAGAATGTGTTTTGGTCAGATGCAAGGAGTTGGATTGCTGCGAGGTATTTCGATGATGTAATAACATTTGACACCACTTTTTTGTGCAATAGGTAGCGAATGCCATTCGCTCCTTTTGTTGGAGTGAACCACCACGGATCTTCAGTACTCCTGGCTGCTGGCTCAGTGACTCATGAGAGCGCTGAATCTTTTATTTGGCTTTTCAATCAATGGGTGTTGTGCATGGGCGAGGCTCCTAAGAGTATTCTTACTGATCAAGACAGAGCAATTGGGAAAGCAACAGGTGTGGTTTTTGACAAGGCAAATCACAGGCTATGCTTGTGGCATATTATGCAAAATGCGAGCAAGGCTTTGGGGAAGCACGAAGAGTATGACCAGATTCATGTTGCCATGAAAGCAGCTGTACATGATTGTATAAGCCGGTCAGAGTTTGAAGAAGCTTGGAAAGAAATGGTTACCCGCTTTTCATTGGAGGAAAACAAATGGGTTAAGGAGGCATACCGAGTGAAGGAGCGTTGGGTTCCAGTGTACTGGACAAATATTTTTTGGGCTGGCATGTCCTCTACCCAGCGTAGTGAGGGTATTAATGCCTTCATTAAGGGATTTGTTAGCTTAAGCATGGGATTGATGCGGTTTGTTAAGCAGTACGAGCAAGCATTGGAGTCGAAGGTCGAGGAGGAGAAGAGATTGAACCGACTTTCGAAGAAGCCACTTGCATGTGACAAGTCCTTGGTGGAGCGGGTATTTTATGGGATTTACACTAGGGATAAGTTTAACGAGATATTGGTGGAGGTTAAGTTGCTGAAGCACACAAATGTGGCAAAACATTCGGCTGCCGGAAGTATTGTCATATACCACGCTAATGAGAAGCTTGTGAAGCCTTATTGGAAAGTTCTAAGAAAAGACTACACAGTGCTATTGGATATAGGTAAGGAAGAGTACACATGCTCGTGCAACAATTTCGAGTTTAGAGTAATACTTTGCAAGCACATTATTAGTGCTCTTGAGGTAGAAGGAGTGGAAAGTATACCCCAATGTTATGTTCTTGATCGATGGAGAAAGGATATTGTGAGGGAGTATGAAGGAATCCCTTTTCATCTAGACGATCCGATAGCTGAAGAGGCAAGGCGGGACATGCAAAGCGTTATTCGGGTGACCCACTATTTGAAGACTTTGGCGTTGACGAACAAAGAGACCCTTGAAATGTTTAGAGAAGGGTCCCATGAACTGTGCAAGAAACTCGAAGATGCTTCTGGAATTACCAAACCCTGTGAGTGCAGCGAAGGTGGCTACCATGAGCAACCAGCAGATAGTGTATTCGGGCTTAGTAAGCTCCGACAGAGCACTGTCAGTCCTACGGAAGATGTTGATGAAACTGATGGAGGTATTTTGGATCCAGATGTACGTTAGCGTCAAGGGAGACAACCAGTTGGGAGGCAAAGGAACCCTTGTGAGCCCAAGAGGAAACCCCCGGGACCTACCTCAAAGGCAAAAGGCCCGACCAAAAAATCTAAGAAAGCGGCGGACAAAGCAAATGCTCCCTGTACAGAGAATGTTTCCGTGAGTATATAAGAAATGATACCTTGCTTATTTGCTTCATATAGTTTTTTCTATAATTCATTGATCAATAATAGACACCTATATTAGGAAAAGTATGGGTAAGTAGTTGATTCATTTATTGATCTTTATTGTAGGTTTCCCATGGAATAAGGCCTATATATGATGCATCGAGCAATGGGGGTTCTTGTTCACAGGAAGAGACTGACTTTGTGATCTCAGGGAATGCATTGATTCCACGGCGAGCGTATCAGTCATTTCGTACGCAAGATGCACATAGTGAAAAGTTATTTCAGTCATCTAGTGGCGGAGGATCACAGAATTTTGCATATTCCGCTATGACTGGAATGAGGGGAGTCGGTGGTACGCCAATGGATTGTTTACAAATGGGCCGAGGTTATGGCGTTAGTCATCTTTCAGCTCCCCCAATGTATTCCAATTCTCCAAACCACGGTAATGTACACTACCCAGGCCAGCTTTTGATACCTCGTCCTCCACATTTAGTAGAGACATCTGCAAGCGAAGCGAGAAAGCTTATGCCATTTCGTCCGATGATGCTTAGTGGAAATTTCTTTTATCCCTATAATCAACACCAGTAAGCTTGGGGTTATTTTATAAATTGGCATTGTTGGTAGTTATAATTAGTAGTAGTTGGAAGAATTATTAATATGATGCAAATTGTGGCATTTGTGAAACCGTTTTATAATTTAACAAAAATTTAAAATCTTATTTACCACTCCTTTACTCTATTTTTTTTGCTTGTTTACCACTCCTTTTCTCATCCCGCATGAATGAAAAAGATATGAACATACGCTGGCAATAAAAGTACGTTGACAGATAATCGTTTTTTAATTAGTAACAAAACCTGTTGCTGATGATAGGAAAATGGAAATTTTTCCTTTACTCATCACGAATGAATGACAAATATATAAACATACACTATCCATAAAAGTACGTTGACAGATAAGCATTAATAAATTACTAAAAAAAACGTATTTTTTGAGGAGCACTAAATCGAAAGTTTTTGTTCGCCAAAATGTAATCCATAGTTTTTACTTCACCAAAATGGAACCCAAAGTTTTAGTTCACCAAAATGGAACCCAGAGTTAGTTCACCAAAATGGAACCCAGGCATTCAGTTCACCAAAATGGAACCCAGCATTAAGTTTACAACAATAGTAAGTAACTAATCAACCTATTACTCAATGGGCGGGAGGCCGAACTCATCAACCACTCGAAGGAGAACTTATTTGCTTCTTTCGTTGAAAGAATGATCAATCAAATAAGCTGCCAGTGTCCCCCCTTACTTGGGCAATGTTGTTCTGAAAGGTCTGTTACAAAAGAGTAAACACGGTTAACCATTTATGTACAAATCATTTCAAATTTGAGTTGTTGATAAAAAAAATGAATATACCTTTGTGTCAGTTATTTCCTTCGCTTGTCCAAAAGCGTTTAAAAGCCACATGATAACGTGGACTCCTGAGTCTTTAGGCCCTTTATCCATATGTAAAGGCCATTGCTTTATCGCCCTCATCCCTCTTGCATTTAGGTCAATCGGTATGGCTAGTTTTTGGTACAATTTGTCAAGTGCACAGACCTTCAATTCACAATCAGAACGACTAAAGTGTTAGAAGAGGTTCAGCATAGGTTATGAAGTAGTATGTTAGAGGAACCTTATCATTAACTAACCACATATGTTAGACAATCTCGATGAGCAGAGATGGAGAGTTCCCTCTGTGTTGAATCCCAGACTATTATCCTTTTCGACATCTTGTCAAGTACGTACAAAGACCAGCGTCTGCAATGTTCTACGGGCACATAGATCTATAAATTTTTTTTTAAAGCGACCAAACAAACAAGGTCAGTAAAGTCAGATATACCTTTCTATTGATCAGAAATGATGTGAAGACTTACTTGTGTAATAGTAGAGAAGTTAAATCTCGCTTGGTCCATAAGCGCAGCCACAAATGACAAACTTTCCTCATAGTTCTTTCTGCGAAGTACATTATTTACCTAATTATTGGTTTAATCGGGAACAAAACATCGAAAACATATAATTATGTTTGATTACAACAAACTAACCATGTCCGCAATATAGAGGTTCCTCTAGAAACTTACCATCCATACAGGGGACACCACAAAGCGGTCTGCTGTAGATATCAAATTCATAGCACACGCAAAAAATTCCATTACCTAAATAGATGACATTTTAATAAAATTAATTGCCAGTATTTGTGTTAAAGATAATTGAAAGAAAGATAGTGTGATAACCTACGTTAACACTAACGTAGCCGAACTTCGGTTTCATAGACACCAAGTTTTTGTGTATGATATAACGTCTGAGCTTAGCCTGGCCAACTTTGAGGACAGTAAGATCATGGTTGTTTGTACATGCACGTTAGTATTAAGTATATAACAAATCCTTTAAAAGTAAAAGAATTACTGTTCATAACAGAATTAGTGGAATACCTTTTCTTAGATGAATTGCCATGCATGATGAACTTCTTGGTGTGTTCAAACAAAACATGGTGAGGATGTGTGGTATGTGGATGGGGTCGTGTAGGATCTTCTTCATCTGAATCCACAGCTGACTCCTGAACAACGTTTGACATTTCAGAACTATCTTGTGCTGAATAATCATCTTTCTCAGTGCAACCATCAAGTTGTTTGTCTCCACTTCCCTGAACTCCTTCAATCCCCAAGTCATCTAACATGGAAGTATCAATAGCAGGATTATCCTTGTCTGTGACCTTGTTACCCTAGTATCCACCTTCATTTACCCAATGTTGCGATTTAATTATAAGTTCATATTCCCATTTTGCTACCAAAATAAAGCTAGAGGAGAACATAAACTAATGTTAAATGTACCTTGTTTGGTCCAGATTCTTCACGTACTTGACCCGCAAACTCAGGGTCTCGTGCTTGTTGCCTATTGCCCATATTTTCCCCACGTGACATAGCCATTCTTTTCCTTTTACCATAATTCTTACCCCGCTTTGGTGATCTCATTTTCCATGATTTGATGAATTCTTCTGCGAAGACCTGTATATAAACTGAAGCATTAGCCCATTACAATCCAAGTTATAATGCAAGGATTGAAATATAAGTTTGGCAATGTTCCTTACTGGTACTGGATCCGGTTCATCATCATCCTCGCTCATGTCACCATCAGAACTTTGGAGATATGGCCCCATATATTGTGGCACATGGGATGTTTCCTCAAGTGGATATTCCTTACCATAAACGACATTGTCCACTATCTGCCAAGTACAACACATTATTAGCACCTTAGTAAGGTTCTTAAAATCAGGAACAAAACAAAACAAAGAGTTAGTGTGCTTCCTATTGAAAGCATTAAATCAGGAACAATAATACAATTCACCTCAGCATTCCCAAACATCCCATCCGACCCTGTGTCAGCTAGAATTGCCTTATCAACCTCACTTTGTTCCCATGCCCAAATCCTAGGCTTCTTGATGTTCCAGTTTATGGAATGACCCAGATTCAATCTATCCATGTATACAATCTGAAAGAAGAGGAAGAAGTCATACAGTTAGCTAAGTTGTTATTTAACTTTTAGGACATATTTTACACAATTTACTTTGTAGAAACATACCAGTAGAACCAAGGCCGAACCTGACAAACCTCTCTCCTTCTTAATGTCTTCATCCTTGTTCTTAATGTTATCCTTCCTTCCCTTGAGGTTTACCATCCAGACCAACACAAACTTCGCCCAATTGTAATCCTTAGGATACTCAATCACATCCCGCTTCAAAGCCTTACAAAGTTTAGGGCTAATGAAGTTGCTTTTTGTTGTGCAAACAACCATTCCCATAGTGTACAATAAGAAATGCCTCGTGAACAGCCATCTCTTCTTCCTTTCATAAGCAGCTAGTTCTTTGACACACATATCCGGTATACCCCCGTTGTTTGAGTAGTCAGCCAACATAAAACCAACCTCTGTGTCGCTTTGTTTAGCAATCGGTACGTCCTTTAAGTGATCTCCATTTGGAATACCTAACACCCACCCGATCATTGTGACATCAATGAGGACTGTTTTTGGACCACCCGGCTCATCCTCAGTCCTCAAGGTTAGAATTTGAGTTTTATGATCAAACCGTGCTATTAGCCAAGAAGTCAGGTTCTTGTCTACATTAGTCATAGAAATCCGTATCATGCTTGCCCACCCAGCCTTTTTAACCCATCTTCTCTGTCTATCAGTTAGGTTATCCACAAATTTCTTGAACTCCTTTGCATAGCATCGAACTGTTTGGTATCCCTGCACGGTATTGAAGTGCAACTACATAAATATGAAGAGATCTACAATATTAATATGAAGAGATCTACATAAATATGAAGAGATCTACAATATTAAGAACATTTCCATGGATATGCAACACATATACAACGTAATTTTCAAGACTTTGATAAGCTATGAAACTGTGTCATGCTTAATTACTTACCATCAGTTTCCCTACTGAGTTTGGCTTGAAAGGCCTTCCTCTCTTTCTCTTGGCCACGTTGTTTTCGCTTTCGAAGACTTCATTATCAAAGTCTGCATTTTCTAGTGGCACCAGTGGCGGACTTACAACAAATTTCTTTTTTCTTGGGGGCTTATCAGATGAGCACTATTAAACATGAAGAAAACATATATTTCTCAGAACCTATATATATTTTCAATGTTGCGTAACGAAGTTCGTAATATTTATCAGTGACTACCTTTTCTCTTGCCGTTATTTTCCTTTTAGGTCTCGTCTCATACCTGAACCTAGTAGTCTCCTGTGCGTTTTCGTTCACACATGACCATATACATTAAATTTAGGAGCAATAACAAATAAAAGCTTCTTGTTTTACCTCATTGGAGACATCGTTAGGGAGGTCTCCTGCTTATTTTGGTTGAACGAAAGGCATACAGTTAATTGTATAAAGCTACTATGAAAACAAAGGAAGCACATAAATTTACCGGATCCAGCTGATGAATATCAGTAACACCCACTACTTGTATGTCTACAAGTGAATCATCGGTAACAGCAACTACTTGTATGTCTACAAGTGAATCATCTTTATCATTGGTGGGTTCATTTATTGCCACGCCATCATTAGCTCACCTTTGATTGAGTGATTGATCTTCATCATTGGCTCTTTCATTCATTGCCAGCCCATCTTTTGCACACCTTGTATTGATTGTTTTTTGAACGTAAGTAGTTGAGGTTTCCTGGATGACCTTCATAGTCAAAGCATATATCAATATGAATATCAATTTAAGCAGGATTAATTCAATATAACAAACATTAACGTGTTTAAAAGATAGTATAAATATTATGGATTGCCATTGCATATAACCTCCTCTCCTACTGTAGTAATGTTATCTTTTGGACTATCAGTGCATTGACGTACAGAAATACAGTTTTGGCCTTTCACCCCTTCCTCTGCATGCTTTGCTACCATATTATCCCCTTTAACTGATGGCTCTGTGTCTTTTGTAACCCTATTTTCCTTCGTAGGCAAAATATGAGAGGAAGATTCGTTGACCTTCATAAATAGGGAAACAAAATATGAATATCAACTTCTCTACTTGATTTAATCAATTAAACATTAATGTATAACGCAAAATATTGCACTACAACCAAACTGCAGTAGTTCATTTATTCCACACCATTCACTTACATAAACTGTTGTGTTCTCATACAATCCTTCCTCTCCAGCGTTGTTGCCCATGTTATCCTCTTCAATTGATGGGTGTGGATGATTCTCAGGTTCCTTTACCTGATCATATAAGATATCCTCCCTTGTTATATACATAACACCCAAATTCATCATTTATGAAATTTACCAATTCATCACTTCCCTCATCAACTATGGGCTGTTGATGTGGAGCAGGAGGAATGATAGGTCCAATTTAAAGATTGCTCATGGAGTCTTCAAGTTGTTGATGGTGGGAGGTAGGGTCTTCACCACTTTCTTCTGTAGATTCTTAATTTATCTAGTCACAAAATATGATGTTAAAGGACATTCCTAGTTTTAAAACCATATGGCCTGGAGAATTGATGACTGAATCTTAAACCCCCACATCTCCAACCATAACTCAAACCAAACCTACAACAAGATGGTGGCCAAAGAACAATTACCTCAATCACATCCCCTTCAAGTTGGTTTGAAGGTTCAAGTTGTGCATCTTTTAGATGTCCATCTGTAGTATTTTCAGTGTCATCCATTTGTTGTGCTTCTACTTTTTGCTTCTCCACATCACTACCCATGGTATTGATATCTCCAGATCCCTAATGTTTAAGAGCATCAGACTTCTATTAGCAACCACATTTAAACTAAACATAAGGAATTTGATGAGTTCACAATATATTTGACGAACCTCCCTATCATTACCAACCCAAGAATCCGTCAGCTCAAGAAGTTGTGCCGGTTCATATTCAACCTTTGACAATTGAAATTAGTTGTAATGTCAAAAACATAAATTCACCTTTAGTAAACCACAAGTTATGGTTGGTTCAGTTCAGAAAATCATTAATAATAATTATATTATTCACAAACCTCCACCTCCGGCAAGAATCTTGATGCGGTATCAACTGCCTCCCCTCCCACTTCTGCAACTACATCAAATAATTGACCATTTTTCTCTAATTCTTCCGCTTTGTCCATGAACACTGTCATAGAATAGTAAACAATTTTCATGTGCTCCAAAATAAAAATATTTCATTATGAAGAGTCTTTTGTCTATATTTGAACTTTGTTTATGCAGGCATGTACGAGGTACATTCATAATGGAATAAAAAAATACACATCTTTAACAAAAGAATGTACCCCTTAATAAACAAATTTCATATATTTACTATTATAGTCTCCTAATTGTACTTCAACTTCAACGAACATAACATAAACTAAAATATGCACCCCTTAATAAAGAAACCATAAATACATAGTTCTATAATCTTGAAAGATCAACAACCATGGGAAGTGAACACAAATCATTGGCCAAATTTGCAGATGCAACTATCATATAAGTATAATGATACTGTGCAACCCAAATCACTGAACATAAACAAAAGAACCCCCATTTTGTAAATTGGGTTATAAACAGTAGAGAACCCCCATTTTTGGGAAACACAACCAATTTAGGATTAATCTGAACTGGATTTCGCTATGCAACTGAACTACATTTCTAAAATCACTAATATCTAAACAATTATAGTATGAAATCCATTGTCAAACCCACAAAAGTATAAAACCTAGGAGCAAACAACATAAAACCCTAGCCCCCCTCAATTCCACTACTTGACAACACAATTAGAGAATAAATAATCAAATCAAGCTCATACTTACCTAGTTCAGTTACGGAATTGCGGTGCAGCCCTTTTGGATGATAGGTTAGCCAATTGAAATTTCAAAGTGGAGGATGTAGAAGGAGGGAAGTTAGAGAGATTTTTGTTTTTTGGGGGGCGGGGCCGAAATTGTGTTGAGTTCTTGGAGATGTCGAATAGAAAAGGCGATACTGGGACATGTGCCAACCTCGTGCATCCCTTTTAATTAATTTAAATTTGAACTCCTACAGGAGAGAAATTAAATTAGGAGCACATCTCAATTTTATTCCACTACACGTTATAGGTGTTCTTCTCCCCATTAACTTTTATTTAAAAATGTCTAAAAATTTGTGACCGTTATAAAACCTATGGGGTATCACTGTTCATAACGGTCATTTTAGCATGTGTGTTCTTACTTCACAATAATAACCTTTGTTACCTATATAGTTGATAATAATTGCAGAGTACTTTGACAAGCCTAGAACTGTTCCTCAAAAACAATTCCCACCTAGTTCATCATGAGTGGAACCCGAAACTCTTGGCCAATTTCTGGTTCATCTTCCAATTCAAACCTATGTAATCGCAACTCAATTCTGAGTCGCAGATACATGAGATGGGAATAGGTATAATTTTTTTTCTTTTCAACTCAATTCTATGCCCAAATTTATAATTTGTACATGCGGTGACAATATTTTTTTAACTCTTTAATTTACAGATTTTGTATACTTATGCTGATTCTCACTCCCGCGATCCAAAAATTGATGAGGACATATATGCAGACAAACTCTGTCATTGTAAACGTAGAGTCTTGTTTAAAAGTTCCTTGACAGATGCCAACCCTAGAAGAAGGTTCATAAAATGTCAGAGGTTCAGAGTAAGCATATTTAAAATCATGTAACCGTAGTTTCAGAGTAATCTCAGTTTATTGCCAATTTAAATGAGAAATGTTTAATTAATAGTGTCATTTTCGTTTAATTAGTAGCTTATTGAATATAACATATGGTATATTGGTAAATAGTGCAGTCCATTTATTTTAAGCGTTAAAGTATAAGGTGAAAATGTGGAGGGCCATGTTGCTCATGATCATGATTTCCTTACTGGTGTCAGGAACAAGGAGGGTGTTGGTTTCTCGAATGGATTGACCCAGTAATGTGCCCTAGAGCCCAACAGCTTATAATTGTGCTTAGGGATGCCTTAAGAGATTCTTAGTCCCAAATAATGGATCGTGGAGATTATGCAATATCAGCTCCGACTCATATTGACAATCAGTCATCTCCTTCGAATGTCAACAATCAGCAAATGGAGGCGATGAAGGAGGAACTCAGCAAGTGTGAGAGTAATGGCTTGGATTTCATTCAACAAATAATTGACTTGCAGGCGAAGCTTCAGAGACAGAAGCTTGTCACAAAAGGACTACTCGGAGTGCTACTAATTGTTGGTGTTTTCATCTTCAGCAAATTACTTAATTTATTAACCACTCGCTGCAATTGTTATCAGGAATGTTCCATTCATGCTCCTTAATAAAGGACATACTAGTGATGTATTAGCACTCTTAGTGACGTTGTTTGTCATGTTTTTCTAGGTATTAATAATGTTTCGACATGTCTGTAAGCAACGTAGTAGGCCGATTAAATTGTCATTGTTAGAAAGTAATTTTGTATTCTTATGATGTTATATTTTAAATGGTTTAAATAGCAAAGTAACGCATTGTCATACTACAACTTACTAACATAACATTACTAGCAGAACATTCTCATTTAATATAGTTAATCAAACCATAAGTAAGAATTGAAAACGAAAAGGACGAAACAACAACTTCTGTTAAAAGTACATGTAATACAACATTGCTACTAATTTAAGGCATGATCGGTACTCTCTAACTTAGGCTCTTCAATACCCTACTGAAAAACTCAATTTCCTCCTTACAAGTGTTGAAATAGCACGAAGCAGGTCGGTGACAGTTAATGCACATCATATGAGGCCACTTGTACCTTTTACCACTTCCCTTAGGCCAAAATCTTGTGTACTGGGCTAGATGACCCCTCACTTGATTTACCTCCTCTTTAGTGAAATTTGCGGAAGTATTCCCCATGACATCAGCATAATTCTTAAACACGTCAGTGTTTCCACTGAGCAACATGATCAAGCTAATGACATACCTAGCCATGACATCATCACCCTCAAAAGCAGCCTCTCCTAACATTTGTTTTCCATCTTGTTCCTCGTGGAGGCGGAAATACTTGTGCTACATACACACCATAAACTCAAATTAATTATAGCATGAAGACACTATTACGCTTTATTATGGAAATGAAATATATGTTAAAGAATACATACCATCCCAATGTAATACTTTGTATCCCACTTCACTAATTCCCTCATCTTCTCCTCAACACCATAGGCCATGAGTTCTTTACAACTGAACACAGTTTTACCATTATCAATCAAAACATACATATGTATTGGCCCTTTCATCTATTAATGGAAACGAGAGAATAAATTGTTTAACAATCTTTCCATATACTTATGATCATGAGATATACAGATGTATAATAAATTCGATCAAACATTATATATATATATATATATATATATATAATTTAAAAATTAAAACTTCATTTCCTACTTCATCATCCACTTAAACATGCAACTTCTAATTCATGATATATGCATATCCATATCCGTACCTTAGTTTTGCCATCACTAAATCTTTGCATGAATTACCCGCAATCTTCTCAACCATAAGGCGCAGAACACTTTCAGAGAGAATAGTCAATGAAGGGATCTCCTCCTGATTCGATGTATCCATGGATGTTGAAGTTTTTGATGGTTATCTTTTTCAGAGTAGTATTTTCAAATGTGTTGAGAAGATAGAAGGGGGTTGGGCAATTATAAAGATAAGATCCTAAAAAAGACAATGCAATGAAAGGTATAATTACTTGTGCCTACTCTTCTGAGCAAATTTAATTTTGACCATACCTATTTACCTCATTCTACGAGACACCTACCTTTTGACAAGTTGTTTACAGTAACTCATCAGAAGAAATGGTTGGAAGAGCATTGGTCACATTTGCAGCACAACTTTGTTACTTTTGAAATAATCAGATTCTAATTAGTAAACTTTACAAGCACATTTCTATATATGAATAATCATATTTAATACTATAATACACAATTTGTATCCACTTAATACTAATCATAAACAATTTTGACTTTTTGATTCAATATTACAATTCACTCTAAATAATGTAAATTCATTCAATATTACCAAACAAAAGTCCACTAATATATGAATTACATATCATTCATACTACTTAGGAAGGTTTTCCATAATAAAAATCTGAAACACGTCATTTTTAGAAAATATATTTTTATTGTTATGATGTTAAATTTTAAATGGTTTAAATTGCAAAGCAACCGTAGTAGCATAACATTACTAGCAAAACATTCTCACTTAATATACTTAATCAAACCATAAGTCTGAACTCGAAAAGGAGGAAACAACAACTTCTGTTAAGGTACACGTAATACAACTTTGCTACTAATTTAAGGCATGATCGGTACGCTTTAACTTAGACTCTTCAATACTCTATGAAAAAACACAATTTCCTCCATACAAGTGCACAAATAGCACGAAGGAGGTCCGTCACAGTTAAAGCACAGGCTATGAGGCCACATGTACCTTTCACCACTTCCCTTAGGCAAAAATCTTGTGTACTGGACTAGATGACCCCTCACTTGATTTACCTCCTCTATCGTCAAATGTGCGCAAGTAACCTCCATGACATCAGCAAAATTCTTAAAGAGGACAGCGTTTCCACTAAGCAACATGATCAAGCTAATGACATACCTAGCAATGGCATGATCACCTTCAAAAGCAGCCTCTCCTAACATTTGTTTTCCATCTTCTTCCTCGTGGAGGCGAAAATACTTGTGCTACATACACACCATAAACTCAAATTAATTATAGCTTGAAGACACTATTACGCTTTATTATGGAAATGAAATATACGTTAAAGATTACATACCATCCCAATGTAATACTTTGTGTCCCACTTCACTAATTCCCTCATCTTCTCCTCATCACCATAGGTCATGAGTTCTTTACAACTAAATACAGTTTTACCATTATTAATCAAAACATACATATGTATTGCCCATTCCCAACATGAATTGCGTGTCAATAATAGGCCCCAAAAATCATCATCATTTTCATTGTAAAGAACTCAAATTTGAATTGCGTATATGCACACATAATCTTAAATTAGTAAGAACCTCATATTTGAAAGGAATTTTCACAAACATATTTCCCAAATTCTGCTTTTGTTAATAAACATTGTAATCAAATGTAGGAGGGATTAAATTATAGGGTATTGGCACCAAATCCCAACAGTAGAACCGCAAGTTTGCGAATAACGGGATAATTAAACTCACATAGTTAACATTACTCAATAGGACCACAATATGTTTATTGAAATTATCTAAACTGATTTCAAGTCCTCGCATTTCTTTCATATATTAATGGAAACGGGAGAATAAATAGTTTAACAATCTTTCCATATATTTATGATAATGAGATACAGATGTATATATATATATATATATATATATATATATATATATATATATATATATATATATATATATATATATATATATGTTTAATAAATTCCACTCTTATTTCATCATCCACTTAGACACTAAATTAATTAATAAAACCTCATTTCCTAATTCATCATCCCCTTCAACATGCAACTGCTAATTCATAATTTATGCATATCCATATTTGTTGTACTCTAATTATAGACATGGTGGTATTGATTAAAAGAATAAGACTTTCGTACCTTATTTTTGCCATCACTAAATCTTTGCATGAATTACCCGCAACTTTCTCAACGATAAGGCGCAGAACACATTCAGGTAGAGTAGTCAATGAAGGGATCTCCTCCTCATTCGATGTATCCATGGATGGTGATATTTTTTATGGTTATCTTTTTAACATAAGTATATTTTCATGTGTTCAGAAGAAAAGGGGGTTGGGAAATTATAAAGATAAGGACCCTAAAAACTACAATTATGCATCAAAGGTATAATTACTTGCCTACTCTTCTGAGCAAATTAAATTTTGGCTATACCTATTTACCTCAATCTACGAGACACCTACCTTTTGACAAGATGTTTACCATAACTCATCATAAAAAATGGTTGGAAGAGCAATGGTCGATTCTGTAGCACAAGTTGCTCCTGTAATTTTTCTAGTTCACCTTTCATTGGCCGACTTTGTTACTTTTCAAATATTCACATTATAAATGCTAAACATTACAAGTACATTTCAGAATATCAATAATCATTTAATAGTAATCATAATAATATTACTAACGACATTCAATATTACAATTCACTCTAAATAATATAAATTCATCGAATATTACAAAAATGAAGTCTACTAATATTCGAATTAGTACATATCATATTCATACTACTTAGGTAGGTTTTGCATAATAAAAAAGTGAAATGACCCCGAATTTTTTTAAACAAAAACATCATCTCCACACCTCCAATATCAAACCTTTAGTAGGAAGAATTTAACTTCCAAGGTGTATCAATTTGAATGAAAAGGTGTCGATTGAAAAAAGCTACCTCCCTAGCACTTCTACAAAGTGGACACTTGGGTCCATTTTCCTCCACACTTGCATTGAAGTCATCAAATTCGAACCAAGGTCTCTCTGGGTCATGTCTCTCTGGGTCATGCACGTCAGCTTGATCGCATTGGAAGAACCTCCATATTAATTCAGGATGCCTTGAAGGTTGATATGCTTGCAAGGGAAAATAATCAAATAACATTTGTCAACACTTGACAATACCCACTCCTCCTAATTCTAAAGCCGTTTTCTCCATCATATCGACCCCTCTTTTAAAAGAGGAGTCATCTTCCTTCACCATTAGGAGAATGCTAAACACATACGACGCCATTAGATTTCCATTTTTGTGTGATTCTTCCAACATATGTTCTCCCTCCAAATACCTTGCTTGCTTAAAGTACTTGAACTACAAATAAAACAAAAATACGTTAGTGCGACAAATATGCAATTAATTAAATACTGAAATAAATGGCATGGTTAATAATAGTTAACTACTAATTATTTTGGATCTTACCATTCCATCACAAAACTTTGCTTTCACGTTACCCGCCTTTACGCAGCAAGAGTTGAACCATATCGTTGATTGATAGGTAAATCTTTTAAGGACAAAACATTGAGGACATCTGGATCATTTCCAATTTTGTTGAACGTCTTGCAACTGTAACCATGGATGATGGTGGCATGTTAGCATTGTAACGACAAAGGTGTATCACAATGGAAGAAAATATTTTTGCAACTTAACAAACATGTACACTGATTAACAAATAATTTCAGTAATATATTGGCATCACATTAGTAAACAAATTGGTGAAAGGAAAATACCTTTGTCTCAGGTTCACAAAGTCTTGCAAAGACGTTCGTGCAACTATGCGCATTATATCAGTCAATACCTCTTCATCAACCTTTGTCAAAGAACCCCTTTTCATTTTGAAGTAGTGAAAACAATTAGATATGGAAATTGGGTATAATAAAATGATGCTTTAGAGTCTTATATGTGACTTCCAAATGGTTTTATGAAGCAATGAAAATGACAAGCCCCCAAGGATGGCTATTTAAAGGGGAAATGACTATACTTCGAAAACGGTTGGAAAATAATTGCATTGATAGTTTAAACTAGGAACAATGCAATTTAATAGGGAAGTTACTTACAATAATGGTGTGCACGCCCCAAATGTATCTTTTCATAAAACGTGTGACATTGTCCAATGAATTGTTTGAATATGTATCCCCTTTAATTAATAGTAACTATTTGCATCCCTTCCTTGGTTTAACAAGAGGTTGACGGCTTTACATTACATTACTAATTACTAATAGTAGTTTCCGTAAAATGAATTTATGTAAAGGGTATATGTTATATAAAGATATACATATTATACTGATTAATAAAAAGAGAATATGCATTCACTAAATTAGGAACCACAAATTTAACACAAAAATACCCAATACATAATAACAACACAAGTAACTACCAAATATATAATAATATATTTAGACGTTACGGTTTGATTTAACATCAAAGGCATACCCATAACTTGTGAAAAGGCACATACATACTAGGCACGTAATTGTAAGTAGAAAAAAGATACATAGTCCGGTAAACTCCACATCCCACAAAAAACAAGTTTACTTAGCAAATCACACACAAACCGGTGTCAACCACGAAATTGTATTTGCTCCTAATCAATTACGACGGCCCCTCTTGCAAATTTCCCTCATTAATCTTCCAAACAGTCTAAGCTCTTCCCTACTAATGCAAACGGGACATGGTTCACTGCAGTGGCCAACGCAAATGACCCTGGTCCAGACGAACCACGTATTGCTTGTCCTAGGCCAATAGGTTGTGTACTTCTCAATATCACCCCTCACTTTATTCAGTTCATCATCCGTCATTCCATTGCAACAAAAGCCCATCATGTAAACCCCGTTTCCAATCTCATCATCATCTCCACTGAGCATCATCAAAAGGCTACTCACATACCCCGTCATACCATGTCCTTCAAAAGCAGCTTCAAACAGCAACTTCCTACCCCTGATCATGTTGTGGGCCCTGAAAAATATGTGCTGCATAAAACACCACAAGTTTTGTTCAAAACTTATCACATAAGCAATTACGATTGCAATGCACAATAAGCATCCAGTACGAGAATCATACCATTCCAAGCACGTACTTCGCGTCTGGGTTCTTAAGCTCAACGCACCTCATTAACAAACTTCTCATGGTAGCTTTGTAATAATCACTTATAGGGAGGTTGCTCCACTTCGTTTTCTTCAGCAAGGCAACTTCTTGTCCTAGATTGTTCAGTTCTTTACAACTACCATTGCATGAAAATTTTATAAAAATGCCTCAAACTTCAACATGATTTAATTAATTCATTACTGGAATATTAACCAAAATCGTCAAGAATCGGAGTTACTTTTATTAGGAGCAATTGATAAATTTCATGGGAGTACCAATCAAAATAGAAAATTACACAAGCATTTGAACTTCAACAAACGTGTTTTTCCGAATTCCTTTTTCAAAATGAGCAAACAGTATGATGTTGCACTACCAATTTTGTAATTTCGTTTCAAATCTTTTAAATTACCATCTCTGTATTAAAATTTAGCATTTGTTATGTAAATTACTGACAAAATCCAACCCATTTATATTTCAAATAATCATTCACAAACCAAACACTTTGAAATTCTGAAATCGTACCTTAACCTAAACTTCAGCAAATCTTTGCACGAGCCTTCTGCTATTTTTCCCATTATAACACCCAAAATAGCTTACGGCAGAGTTGTTAGGGGAGTTATCTCCTCACCACCATGAGCACCGTCAACACCACCTTGTACTTCTGCGCTTAGTAATTCCAAACCACCACCTTCTACCTCTGTGCTTACTAAATCCATGGAGTTTTAGTTCTAAAAATTAATTTTTTGGGGGGAGTGATTATTCCGAAAATAAGCTGAGGAGACAGGGGAGAGAAATGTGGAGAAAGGTGATGCAATGAATTGGAGTGTAGTTGCTTTTATATATAGGTCAAAATGTTTTAAATATTTTCAATCGTGAGTTATTATTTGTGATTTCAAAATAAGTTTTATTTTGCAAATCCGGGTTTTTTTTTTATTATTGACATGATGTAAACCAAACGCCTTCATAATTACTGCAATATCTGATATATTACATGCCCAACTGTCATCCACACACCTGAAAAACATTCTCTCTCTAGCCCGTTTCTCTCTCGGCGCATGTTAGTGATTGCTAATGTGAGCCGTCACCATGGTTGTGGGAACTCGGGGTATAGGGTTTAGAGGAAGAAATCATGGGAATCGTGGGGGTTTCCATGGAAATTCTGGTGATAATGATATTGACAATATGAATAATTCGCGATTTTCTGGAGATATTCCGGATGCGTCTAGGGTTGCTCGAAATTTGAACTTGGAGCTAGAAAGCCTCAGTGCTGAACAAGTTGATGGGGCTATCAAGATGCTCACCTCTGTAATCAGTCCTCTGGATATTGGTACGCAAACAAGGGTGCGGGAAGAGCTGAAAACAATTTTGCGATACCATCAGAAGGATTCGGGTGACAAATCATGGGCTGATCAGACAGATGCTGAAATTCCTGAACAATGTAAATCTACCTCTCCCTGGGATAGATTTGATATTTCTAAATTGAGCTCAGCTGGCTTTAAATTGCAATATGTAGAACCTGTTGAAAATGAGGGTGTCAAAATGGGTAAACTAGAAGTTGATGATATACAAGAGGAGGTTGATTATTGGAGTACCTCGGTTGTTTGTTTTATCATGGGAGCAAAACCTCCATTTCAAATCATGAATGGGTTTACTAGACGGAGTTGGGGAAAATATGGTGTTGATAAGGTTGTTATGATGAAAAATGGACTTACTCTTGTTCATTTTGAATCAAATGTGGGGAGAGCTGAAGTATTAGAGGCAGGGGTTTTCCATTTTGATAGTAAACCTTTGAATGTAAGGCCTTGGGGGGATGATCTTGAAGCAATGAGTGAAGATGTTCATTCTGTTCCTATTTGGATAAAATTGCATAATCTTGATGTTAGATACTGGAGCCCTAGGGGTATCAGTAAAATTTATAGTTTAATTGGGCAGCCCATAATGGTTGATAAGAACACTGAATTGAAAATGGGGGTGGATTATGTTAGAGCTTTGGTGGATGTGAAGATTAAAGGTCCACTCCCTGATGAGGTTGTGTATGAGAATGCCATGGGGAGATTGATCACACAGGAGGTGGATTATGAATGGAAGCCTGTAAAATGCAATTTTTGCAAGTTACTAGGCCATGAAGAAGTAAAATGCAGGAAAAAGCTCCCTCCAAAACAATGGAAGCCTAAAAATCCCATGGCTACCACTACAGATATGCCTGCTACAAAGGATGCTCAGCCTGTGCAAGCTGCTAAACCAGTAAACCACCCTGCTAGCAAGGAGGGTGAATGGCAGGTTGTGCAATCTGCAACTGCAAAGAAGAAGAGTAGAGAGGATGCTACAAGGGTAAGTACTGGTAACTCTTTTGAAATTCTGACTGAAGAGCAACCTGTAGAGATTTTGAAAGTGGAAAATATGCAACATGATCAGGGACCTCTCCCTACTGGTCATGGATAGGCTCCTTGCATGGAATGTGCGTGGCCTGAACTGGCCCAATAAGCAGAGGGAGGTTTCTCTATTCTGCAAAGAGAATAATTTTGGATTTTGTTGTTTGATTGAAACAAAAATAAAAATCAAAAAATTTGCTGAAAGTTGTGCTCGAGTCTGTGATGGTTGGGAATGTTTTATGAATCATAAAAGTCACCACCTGGGGAGAATTTGGTTATTCTGGAGGCCTGATATATATCATGTTCAGATAATATCAGAAACTGCTCAAACGGTACACTGCAGCATTACACATAAAACAACAGGTAAAACTTTTGCAGCATCTTGTATTTATGCTTTTAATGTTGCACCTAAAAGAATTGAATTATGGAATGATTTGAAAATTCTGCATAGTCAAATGGTTTTGCCTTGGATTATAATGGGGGATTTCAACTGTATGCTTGACACTGAGGAGAGATTGGGTGGCATCATTCTTACTTTTGCTGAGATTAGGGATTTTAGAGATGTTGTAGACTGTTGTCAGCTGCAGGATCTCAAATGGTCAGGATGCCAATACACATGGAGCAATAAGCAGCAAGATGGGGATAGATCCTGGTCTAAGCTAGACAGGGTGCTTGTGAATGGTACATGGGTGCAGGAGTATGTTGATTCTGAAGTTTTGTTCATGGTTGAAGGGGTTTCAGACCACTCCCCAGCAGCTGTTTCTTTGGGTACACAGACTAAGAGAGGGGCTCAGCCTTTCAGGTTTTGTGACATGTGGGTTGATGATCCACAATTTCCTGCACTTGTTCACAAAGCTTGGGATTCAGAGGTTGAAGGATGCAAAATGTTCCAGATAAGACAGAAGATGAAGGTTTTGAAGGGGTTGTTGAAGAAGCTGCATAGAAATAAATATGCTGATATTACAGGTCGGCTAGAGAAAGCAAGAACTGAACTGCATATGGCTCAAGAACTGGTGCATAACTCTCCTAGTCATCTGTTGCTGCAGCACAGGGAAAGAGATGTGAGAAAGAAATTTTTTGAGATCAATATTTCTGTTGAAAAGCTCTTGCAACAAAAGAGTAAAGTTGATTAGATTAGATTGGGGGATTCAAATACAGCCTATTTCCACTCAGTTATCAAGCAAAGAAGGCACAAGGGGAGGATTTCTTCAATTGTTGATAAAGATGGCATGAGAACTACTTATCACAACAAGGTTGTGGAACATTTTGTGGATTATTTCAGTGACATGCTTGGTCAACCAGCTGCTAGAACACACACAGAGGAAGGGATAATTAATACTGGTCCAGTACTTAATATCTCACAGCAGGTTAAACTTATTGCCCCTTTTACTGGAGAGGAAATAAAAAAGGCCTTCTTCTCTATTCCAAACCTGAAAAGTCCAGGGCCAGATGGATATAGTGGAGGTTTTTTCAAGGCGGCATGGCACATAATTGGAGATGATATCATAGCTGCAACTCAGGATTTTTTCAAGACAGGAAAGCTCCTGAAAGTGTGAACTCAACTGCAATAGCCCTTGTTCCAAAGTCTAAAAATGCTTGTACTGCTGCAGAGTTTCGACCTATAGCATGCTGTAATGTGCTATACAAAGGGATTTCTAAATTGCTGTGCATGAGATTGAAGGAGATACTGCCTATGCTAGTAAGTGATAATCAAGGGGCTTTTGTTGCTGGAAGATCCATTGCTCATAATGTGTTAATCAGTCAGGACATTATTAGAGTATATGGAAGGAAAGATACATCTAGGAGATGTCTAATGAAGATAGACTTAAGGAAGGCATATGATACAGTCAGCTGGAGATTCATGATGGAAATTTTGGTTGAATTTGGCTTTCCAAGTAAATTTTGTACTTGGATTCAGACTTGCATGATGACTACAAGCTTTTCTGTGGTCATTAATGGAGAGTTATGTGGCCACTTCAAGGGAGGGAGAGGGTTGAGGCAGGGTGATCCAATCTCACCCCTGCTATTTGTTCTAGCCATGGAATATCTGACAAGGAAAATCCAAAAAGAAGCTGCAACACCTTCTTTCAATTTTCACCCACAGTGCAAACCTCTGAAGTTAGCAAGTCTTTGTTTTGCAGATGACTTATTGCTCTTCTGTAGAGGAGACTTTGAGTCAGTAAGCATACTCCATAAATGCTTGGATCAGTTTGCAAAGACATCAGGGCTTTGTGTCAATGCTCAGAAATCCTGTATCTATACTGCAGGAATAGAGAAAGAATTGGAGGGGAGGATTTTAAATATCACAGGCTTTGTGAAGGGTGATTTCCCTATGAAATACCTAGGGCTCCCTCTCTCTCCCACAAAATGGAAGAAAACTGACTGCCAAATTTTGCTTGATAGGATTGATGCAAGGATTAGATGCTGGACCAGCAGGCATTTATCCTATGCAGGAAGATGTCAATTGGTCAATTCTGTGTTGTTTTCCTTACACGATTATTGGGCTTCAATGTTTATTTTGCCACAGCATATTGTGCAAAAAGTGGAACAGTCCTGTAGGAAATTCTTGTGGGGGCAGGATGAGAAGAAAGTGCCTTTAGTTGCTTGGGATCAGGTCTGCAAAACAAAGGCAGCAGGGGGTTTGAATGTTAAGAGCTGTAAAGTTTGGAACACAGCTGCAATTGGTAAGCACATATGGGCAGTGGCTTCAAAGCAAGACATTCTATGGGTTAAATGGGTTCACTCCATTTATATGAAACAGAGGAATTTTTGGGATTATGATGCAAAAGGAGGAAATAGCTGGTATTGGCAGAAAATTAACAAGCTTAAATGGAAGTTTAAAGCTGGTTATACTCAAGAAACTGTTTGGGGGGCAGCACAAAACAGGAGCTTACACAATAAACAGTGGTTATAAGTGGCTCCAAAGGAGTGATCCAAAACTGCCAAGGGCGAAGGAGATTTGGTGTAGAACATCCTCTCCAAAGCATGCCTTCATTCTCTGGTTGGCAATTTTGAATAGATTACTGACTAAAGACAGATTAGTGAGATTTCAGATCTAAGGGGTTGATCCCACCTGCTGTTTGTGTAACTCTGGAGATGAGAGCAATGCGCATCTCTTCTGCCTATGCTCGTTTACTCAAGAGATACTACAGCTGGTTTTTCACTGGATAGGTATCAAAACTCAGAGAATTGATCTGCAGGGGGTGCTCAGATGGATCAGTAGAGCAAAATGGCCAAGGATACAGAAGCATACAACATGTGCAGCAGTTGCAGCAGTGGTTTATGCAGTCTGGATGGAAAGTAATGGGAGAATGCATCAACAGCCTCATTCTACTCCTTTAAAGCTTTTAGAGAGAATTAAATTTAGTATCTGTAATAGAGTTCAATTTGTTTTTGCTTGTAAGAATACTACTAGTGTACGTAGGTTCATTGAACTTTTGCTTGGATGAGCTTGTCTTTTGGTTCGCATGATGCGAAGCCAAGGAAAGCCTTGTAATGGTTGTTATGGTTGTTTTGGTTGGTAATAATAACACTCTTAATTTGTTACCAAAAAAAAAACTGTCATCCACACAATTAAATTAATTGTTTCTTTTTTGAGGAACAACAACGTTTGTTTAGGAGCATTACAGCTTTAATTAGTAATCAACTACAGTACGACGATTAGGTTTTTTAATTAAGAACCAACTCTACCATCTAAGGACATTGATTAGTTACCGTATGTTTTGTAAACAATATTTACCATACAGATAAACATTTTTGGTGTTTTACACCAGTTATCACCTGCTTAAATAAAACCAACATTGAACCAGTTGCGAAAATAATTACAGAAGGACAAGGTTACCATTTTTTTTTTTGTGGCAAAATACACACCAAACATAAATAAACATAGTTTTCCACCATACTTGAAAAAGTTCTTATGTTACATGTAACACGGTTATGCATGTTCTTTAAAGAAACGTACTTCCCGCCGACTTCTACACACTGGGCATTGTGGACCCCTATCCTCCACTTCGGGGTTGAAATTATCCCCTTCATCCCAACTCCTATCGGGATCGTGAACCATAGCATTCTCACAAAACAAAAATGGCCACGTATATTCGGGAATTGGGGATGGAGAAAATCGGACGAGGGGACAATACCGATAACAAAATCGGCGGCATTGTACAATTCATATTCCCCTTAGGTTAGTTGCCGCTTCGCCCATCATTGCAATTCCTCTCATCACGGATTGTCCATCACTACTACACATGAGAAGAATGCTTAAGAAGTACATTGACATGGGATGACCTCTTGCGACGGCTCTTTCAAAGAACGATAATCCCTCATTGTAACGACGACGGATAAAGTATTTAATCTGGAGAAAATATATCATTAATAAAATGGGGAATGATTATGAAATAATATAAATGCATGAGAAAATATATTTAATCTTTATAGATGGTATCATGAGATTATTACCAAGCCCACGTAGAAGAATGCGGAAGGGTTGCCCAACCTAGCACAATTCCTTAGCAATTGTCGAAGGCTCCAAGGGATTGGGTCATACAATAGGTCTGTCTCGAGTGCATAAGAGTCAAATGAAATTTTCCAGAGTACATGATCATCCAAGCCAATTTCATTAAACAACCTCGAACTTCAAATATCAAATACAATGACTAATCATGATATTTTAATAAACAATTATCACATATTCTAATGTACATAGAACAAACCATTCAAGTAAGTAGTTATATAAAAATAAACAATTATCATATATTGTAATCTATATGGAACAAACAATTAAAGTAAGTAGTTATATCAAAATAAACATTAGTTCAAACTCAAAAACAAACACAACCTTAGTATAACTTCTAATATAGTTAATCAAACCTTATTCGCAAATTGGCATAATCCGCAGGGGACGAAGATGCTACTAGGCACATAATGTCGATCAACAAAAATCGAGGGATATCGGTTAAACTAAGATAGAAAGCCATCGCTTAAACGCAACTACGTGACTTCAAGAACAGAAGACGACTTCAAGAACAGAAAACTAGGAAGAAATCGGAGGGATTGGGTTCATTGTTCACAACTTCAAAGAGTAGTAAGAAATGTGAAGAGAACAACTTGACAACTGGGTATTTTTATAGCAAAATATCAAAGACATTCAATTATCTGGGAACAAACCCTAATAATGGAGGAGCCACCAAGTGTTGGTTTACGTGTAAATGTATCCTTATCATTTCAAATCAGCAATCTGAAAACAATTAATATTCTTACTGAAATACTGTGTAATCACATTTAACCATGTACCAACAACGCATTTACCCCCCTAGAGCAATGATGCGTTTTTTTCCCCAACTACGAGACATATGGACATATGTTTAGGAGGCTATTTACATTGTACAGGGAATGCAGGATATGTTTAGGAGAATTGTACATTGTTAACTAGGTAACGTAGACGGAAAATAATTGTTATTATTTATAGAAAAATTGTTTAAGTTGCAAGAATGAACATGTTACGAATATTGTTCTTACCAAATTAGACAACATCAATGAAAGACTTATAAAAGTTAAGTTATGTTTTACAATAATTCTGTTTTGTCAAAATAACAGGAGATGTTTTCCTTGTAGAAGGTAAACTATGACGATATTTTCAGACTTTGCACAATAGGATTTAAAAACTTTGCAAAATATTTTTAAATTTCAAGTACAACTTATACACAACATATGCGCTCCAAAATTTATAATGCCTGCATTTATCTGTTTATATCAAATATAACATACATTAAGTTCAACAAGGGACCAAAAGCAACGAGTAAATAAATTAATTACGTAAACATACCATATGAAATACATATACATATGGATGTGTTACAAGTCTTACAACCACAGAAGTAACCATAGTCACTACATGACCATTTGTTCAAAGACAACAGTAAATAGATATTAAATGACATTATAAGTATACGTATTACCTAAAAGAGTAATTTTGGTTAAATTGTTCCTAATAAAACGCACTACGTCACAATTCAAAGACCGTTCGCATAATAAGTACAAAATTGCCATTGGTAATACGTAAGAGCTTTAATGGAAGCTAAATAGAAAATACACTTATTGGAACTTAATTATACTAAAATATCAAATACAATTGTTTCATATAGGTGTACATAGTGATAATAAGTGAGTAAAACCAATTTCAAAGATTAATTACATGTCTCCGGCTTACTTTCAAAGTACTTAATTTCAAAACAGGTCAGGGACTCTTGTACTCGTAATAGCTTATGGAAAGCTAATTAGACTAAACTACGAAATACAATTAAGGGATATATGTATAGATAATGATAATAACTTACTAAAACCAATTTCAAAAGTGAATTAGAGGTGTATGGCAAACTTTTGAGGTACTTCGATTGAAAAGAGACCACAAACTCTTGTAGTCGTAAGTGGTTATTGGAAGGTAATTAGACCAAAATACAAAATACAATTGAGGGAGATGGTATAAATGATGATAATAAGTGACTGAAACCAAATTCAAATGAGTGATTTATAGGTCTCCGGCTAACTTTGGAGGTAGTCCGATTGAAAAGAGCATAGGGACTCTTGTAGTCGTAAGTGGTTATTGGGAGGTAATTAGACCAAAATACGAAATACAATTGAGGGAGATAGGTATAGATAATTATAATAAGTGACTAAAACCAAATTCGAAAGTGATTTATAGGTCTCCGGCTAACTTTGGAGGTAGTTCGATTGAAAAGTGCCTATGGACTCTTTTAGTCGTAAGTGGTTATTGGAAGGTAATTACACCAAAATACAAAATACAATTGAGGGAGATAGGTATAGATAATGATAATAAGTGACTAAAACCAAATTCGAAAGTGATTTATAGGTCTCCGGCTAACTTTGGAAGTAGTTCGATTAAAAAGTGCCTACGAACTCTTTTAGTCGTAAGTGGTTATTGAAAGGTAATTACACCAAAATACGAAATAAAATTGAGGGAGATGGTATAGATGATGATAAGTGACTAAAACCAAATTCGAAAGTGATTTATAGGTCTCCGGCTAACGTTGGAGGTAGTTCGATTGAAAAGCGCCCACGGACTCTTTTAGTCGTAAGTGGTTATTGGAAGGTAATTAGACCAAAATACGGAATACAAATGAGGGAGATAGGTATAGATAATGATAATAAGTTACTAAATCCAACTTCGAAAGTGACTTATATGTCTCCGGCTAACTTTGGAGGTAGTTCGATTGAAAAGCTCCTGCAGACTCTTTTAGTCGTAAGTGGTTATTGGAAGGTAATTAGACCAAAATACGGAATACAAATGAGGGAGATAGGTATAGATAAAGATAATAAGTTACTAAAACCAACTTCGAAAGTGATTTATATGTCTCCGGCTAACTTTGGAGGTAGTTCGATTGAAAAGGGCCTACGGACTTTTTTAGTCGTAAGTGGTTCTTGGAAGGTAATTAGACCCAAAAACGAAATACAATTGAGGGAGATATGTATAGATGATGATAATAAGTGACTAAAACCAAATTGGAAAGTGATTTATAGGTCTCCGGCTAACTTTGGAGGTAGTTCGATTGAAAAGGCCTACGGACTCTTTTATTAGTCGTAAGTGGTTATTGGAAGGTAAATACACCAAAATACGGAATACAAATGAGGGACATAGGTATATAGATGATGATAATAAGTGACTAAAATCAAATTCGAAAGTGATTATAGGTCTCCGACTAACTTTTAGTCGTAAGTGGTTATTTGAAGGTAATTAGACCAATATACAAAATACAATTGAGGGAGATAGGTATAGATGATGATAATAAGTGACTAAAACCAAATTCGAAACTGATTTATAGAATTAGTGGATATAGGGTTACATAATTATAATGACTAACAACTATTTAAAATTAATTTCTAATGTGTTTTATTATAGGTACAAGTAAAGCACATTTATTATATTACGTAGCATAATATTTTAATTAAGAACACTTAAGTAAAATTAATAACACAGATGTTAATTATAGGTACAAATACAAAACCAATTACAAATTTGTCCTCTCTGGATTGACTCCTAAAAACAATACTATCCAACTACACTGAAACAACAATGCATTCTAAATTTGAAATTGACACTAACGGATCCTAATTAGTATCAATGCTCTCAAATACACAACATATGCGCTCCATAATTTATATTGCCTGCATTTATCTTTTTATATCATATATTAGTGAATAGTGTGTACGATTTTGTATAACTGCTATTATAACTATTTTGTACTTCATAATATGTTCTTATTTAACTAAATTTCGGAATACTAAATTTTACAATCCACTTCACCGCTTTTCCTGATTTCTATTTGCGAGGCAAAATCTTCACTTTGGGGGGCAAAATCAAATTTCTTGGGCGGGATACTCAAATATCCTACTGGGGGTATAACAAAATAGTTTGGAGGGAAATACAAAATATTGGGAGGGAAGCATTTAGGGTTTTATAAACTGATCGCAATTTTTTTTGTTATATATATAGGGGGTTAATGAAAGACTTTCATCCATCAAAACAGTTTAGTACTCCACAATCTGCTTACACCTCAATCTTACATCAAATTACTTTTTTGTCTGTTCTAATGGTGAAAAGCATACAAGCTCTTCAAGAGAGCCACAAAAATGATGTCAATGACATTAGAGCTTTCATGTGGGAGGTCCTCAAATCACAAGGTCCTCATATGATTGAGGATATATTTGTAGAGGGGGGAAATTGGATGAAAAATCTACAACGATACTACGACGAGCACTATAAAACCATGTCTTCCATGAACCCAATAGGGTTAAGGGCTATGTTCATTGTGAACCGGAAGCGTAAGAAGAAAACACTTGCGGTTGACGCCTTGAGGAAGAAAAAACAACAGCGGAATATTCAGCAACTAGCAAACCTTAAGAGGGCGGGGTTTTGAACAATTGGGTCTGTAACTTCGTGTTTGTTTATTTTATGTTTCTTGAATATCTCTGTTGTTAACGTCCTTGTCCTAATGGAATGTCATTTATGCTTTACAAGTTTTGGGCACTGTCCAGTTTTCATGGGTCAGATTCCTCTGCTTTTGCTATGAATTGTGCTACATACACTATTATCCAATTAAATAAATCCTGTTACCGTTTAATCGGTTGTAAAAGTTTCAATTTTATAAACCTAGTTTCAAAATATCTAAAATTCAAGAGTATTATATATATCCACCTATAACTACATGTTACTAATTAAGAAGCGTGTGTAATAAATTAAGTCAACTAAAGTTATTTAATAGCCTAAATTACTAATTTAACCCCTCATAAGAATTGTCAAAACTTTCACCACATAAAACAAATTTCAAACCTATTTCTTTTTTCACTTTCCGTCAACTCCATTTCTTCACAAACCCAAACCCTAAAACTTCTCACTAGAGTGAGCATAAACCTAACCAAAAATGGCTTCCAGCAGCAACAAGCAACGAAAGATTATGTTCGACCCGGAGGTATTCGAAGAGATTTTCCCCAATATTTAGCCTGAGTGGTTGGAAAACCCTCTTCCTGTCGACAAACGCCTCAAAGTCGAGTACAGGGTCTGGGACAATTTGGACTTTCTAGACCCTCCAAACCCAGGTCCGCCAGAAGTTCTCACCAACCACACCATTTACTTGCTGAAGGATAAAGATGATGGAGAATTCACCGAGGCTGATGCCCATGTTGTACGAAGCTTAATTCTTCACCCTACACGAGCCACTGGGCACCTTGAGAGTTTGTACATGATTGCGGATCCTGGGGATGGCACAATTAAGCCAGCACACCTTTTCAACCTAGAAGACATCAGGTACCGGATATTTTTTTTATGTTTTCACTTTCCATTGTTATGCCGTTTTCTGCAATTATTCAAGTTTTTGGGTTTATATCAAATAATTTATCTTTAGTGTTTTTAGATTATTTAATATGATAATTATGCCCGTATGATTTTGCGATTATTAGCCCACACTCATATAATAAACTATATTTCAATCATTTCATATTCTATGTTTATAATTTTCACAATTTCAAATACATATGTGAAGTGAATTTCTCTTAATTCAATCGAACCTCATTCCGCTTTCATTTAATTGGTTTACGATGATTTATTAGTAGATTTTAAGTCTTAAGTCAGTTGTTCATTTATAGCTATGGCTACTCATTCAAAATTAAACCAAATGTAATCTATTAATCCTGTAAATAACAAACAAGGATGTGACCTCCGTGTAACAACAAACCAACTATTTCATCAATATTTGTGTATAAAAAGGTGTACTCTCTTCCCAATTTTGTAAACATGATTAATTACAGTTCCTAAGTTGTATGTTTACATGTTTAAATTTCAATTTCATACCAAGATGGTGTATTTTGATGAGTATAAACTACAAGACTTATAGAGTATTATAATATTGGTCCTTCATATTTTTGGCCCAACACTATGTGGGCTTAAGTAGTTCTAAACTTCGAATTGGCTATCATTCATGTCTTCATCAATGCTACAGTATGATATCAAGCTTGGATTTTGTCAGGCATTCCCATATTTTACTTGCAATAAGTTCTTACGGCAAATCATTAAGTTGTAACAACAATAACCAATTAGTACTTATACTTAAACATTATAAGGTGTGGATTTATCTGACCTTTTATTTTTGTTGTATGGAACTAAACAATGTAACATATAAGGTACCGCTTATTTGACGAGTTGGAAGCTCCACTTAGGGATCTGCGTGAAATGAAAAATAAGGATGATAGCATATTGTCTCCTTCTTTTCAATCTCTGGGTTGACCGTCCTATGGATCTGAAACAATCTGTGTTCGGGTTCAAACTGACAAAAGAGTGGTCACGAGCTCAAATGGCTGCCTTTAGTAACTCGGTTCAAATTTTCTGTTTGGCGTGCCCAGCAAAACAAGTGGAAATAAGGATGGATGTGAGAAATACTTGTGATTTTCAAGGAGATTTAGAACCTATAATACCCAATTGGCTGTACAAGAGAGGTTTTGGCGTGTTGTGCCAGGGAACTATATGATCGACTCATGGGATGAGGAGAAGATGAAGACAGAAACAAAGTTGGCGAAGTTACCTTACCTATCAAGGAAGATAATAAATACTAACATTATCATCTGGAATACAGGAGGTATTGCTAGACCCTCTTTCCGTTCCAATTTTCTTGCGCTGTGTCAGCAGTTTAGGCCTAGCCTCTTCATTATCACAGAATCTCGTGTTGGTCTGGAAAGCACTGAGGCCATTGTCGAAGAATTTCCTTTCCAGAACTGGAATCTTGAGGAACCGCAAGGCTTCGATGGTGGCGTATTGATGTTATGGACAAATGAAATTGAATTCCACTTGTTTCGTTCCAGTAGCAAGTTTATATACGGGATTATACAGGGGAGATTAGATGAAGAACGGGATCCAATTGCAGGTATGATTTGAGACATTATTAATACAAAAAATTCCATTTTCTTTACAATACATTAAATTAGATTTGCTAATCATATTACAATGTTCTTGAATTTCAACTCTAGCAAGGCTAGATTTAAATGCATGATGAGCATTTGGTCGTGGGTGCTGATGCAAAAAGAAAGGACAGGAGACTACACAAAGCTTGATTGTGATCTTTCTGATAAACTTTGTTAACTTAGTGGTTTGTAATGATTATACACTAGACAATTTGTTGTTTAAATGTTGTGAAATTTAGACATTACCTGCTTTGTAATCTCTACTCTCTATTATCTGGTCTTTTAAAACGTTTCTAGAGATTACGTTTTGCATGTGGGACTCCTATGATTATATTTTGATTAAAATCATTTTCTTGCTCCCTTCGACTTAGTACCATTCTACTCTCTTCATTTACATTATCATTCTTTACCCTTTATACATGTCTTGCCAAAACCATTTATTGAAGACTTCAAATGTGCACCAACATTTGCATTATCTGTTAATTCCTGCAAATATTGCTTCCTTTCACAACTATGTTTAATCAACTATTTCACAAATACTATTTTTACTAAACAATTTCAACACTACTACAATAATTCACCAACTCTTTTATTACATACACTTTCTATTACGAGACCATTTATTACATACACTTTCTATTGCAAATCCATTTCAACAAACTAGTACAAAACAAACAACAAACACCCAAACTATAAACAAACACCATACCCTCACGATTTACTGCACTCATGAAATTTAAATAAAATTATTGTACCAACATATTTCATAACCATACCATAACTCTCACCCTCAAGATTAACGACTCAACATATTAATAAGATATAAAATTATTCGTAATTAAACCCGAAGAAACTACCAAACATATTACTTGCCTCAACAAACTTTATTACGTCGTCCACGATGTACACCACATTCGTTTCAAAACTCCATGGCATAACCGTTACTTATGATGTCCCTACCCATATTCGTATCAAAACTGAATGCCTATTGGATATGGTGCACCATATATAACATTTTTCACAATCTGCAAATAGTAACGATAATAAGTAAATAACCAACCATAATTAATTTTATCCAGTAACAAATACTAAATAAACTAACACAAATCCAATTTACCATCGGCCCATTAATTATTCTAAACATAAAAACATTACCTTTGCAACACCATATTCACCATCAGCACCAATATCAAGCTTCAAGGCCGCATCCAAACTATCTTCATCCCATGCATATATTCTACAGGTATTTGTGCTCCATTTCATAGCCTTCCCTAGGTTTATTCTATCTAAGTATATCAACTGTAAAATGAAATTACTGTTACCAATATTGTTAACTACATAAGATTCACATATCTTCTTTGCTTTAAATGTGGATATCTACTTACAGTTAGTAACAGAGTGCATCCTCCAAATCTATCAACACACTTCTCCATTTTTTCCCTATATTGGACCAACCAGTCTAAAACATATCGGCCCCAATTGAACTCCCCAGCTCTACTAGCGTGGTGCAACACTTTCAAGTGTAACGAGCTGATGGCGCGCTTCTGCATGGGACATAGCAGTACTCCCAACGTATATAATAGGAAGTGCATTTTGAACATTGCACGGTCTTCACGCTCCTCACATGTTCTTCTGAATACATCCCCCTCGCTTATGTTTCCGTAGTTGTGATTCATGTACTCCTTCTTCAATCGCTTATATACGTCGTTTTTGGCAATTGTTGCTTTTTTATTGTACTTCAATGCAGGGATTCCAAGTACCCACCCAATAACATTCTCGTCGATCAAAACTGAATGCCCCTCCCTAATCTTCAGTTCCTTTGTACGAGGATCAAACCTACTTGTTACCCAGAAACCGAATTTTTTGTCAATCTTGGATATTGACAACTTGAATAGGCTGTGGAACCCCATTTCTTTCACCCAACGACGTTGAGAACTATCGAGATAGCCAATCATTTTCATATACATCTGAAGATTGCATCCCATAACAAAACGCATCCAACCCTACAATTACATGAACATATTAAACAGTTTTGAGTATTAACAACATAATTACTTATTTATTTCCTGCTAAAACTTTAATGTAATGTATAACCATACCCGCTCTCGCAATATGTTATTTTCTGCAATTTCACACTTCTCTACCTCAACATGCTCCTGTTGACCACGGCATATTGTGTGCTCTGCCTGCATATTGCCTTCCAAATCCATTGCGTATACACGATTCTCATTTCTAACCAATCCATTCTCAGTAAAAACATCCATTTTGTTCTCCCTTTTCACACTACCTACTACTCTCCTTTTCTTGTTTGCCACATGCTTCACTCTTACACCTCTTTTAATAGGGGGTGCACAAAATAAGGGTGTTGCCTCTAGCTTAATTGTTTGCTCTACATAACCAACCTGAACATGCTCCTCTTCGCCATATATCGTTTTCTTGTTTGCAAGATGCTTCACCCGAACGCCTCTTTTCATAGGTGAAGCTGCCTCATCAACTATGTGCTCTACATATAACCGTCTAATAAAATCACTTCCACCGTATTTTTAGTCATAGAATGAATACAAATCGAACACTGGAAACATCCTACCACTCAACAATGTCTCACTAGTGGTGCCCCAAATCTTCAAATATTTCTTATACATCATGCATATTATCTCCTTCAGCCATTCCCGTGTGAAATCACGACGATTCTGAAATTCAAATGTCGTCTCTTCCCCGTCATAGTAACCATAAGTTGATTTAAACTTCCCTCCGTGATAAAGTTTAACAACGATTTGCTTTGAGTAGTACCAAACTAAATTCACAACATTTACAAATAATTAGTTTTAACCTCCGACGAAACCCAACATAACGTCACTTCCTAAACATTACACGTCAAATCTAACAAATACATATCAATTGTTAATAACTTTACATATTTTTATTCTCAATTACACTTTATATTTATCTAATTTCTTCAAACATGCATGGAATTTATGACCACAATTTTGGAGAAAATTAATTTCCACATTGGACTGCACAACATTTGTTTAGGAACAATTTTATCTAATTAATAGCAACTATGAAAACCAAGGAGCTCATTTGCAGACAAAATAGACATTATATTAGGAACAAACTTCATTAAATTAAGCCCTATTTTAAACAATTACGTTACCCAATCAAGTAAATTATCTATGCTTCTTCGACATAAATTAGGAACAATATCTGTACTACTGATTTCACATACCTGAATGTCGTTTTCGTATTCCGCTGCCTTCGCAGACTGGTTTTGCCCTACCGTTGGGTGTACTGCAATCGGATTTTTTGTTACTTCACCTTCTCTATCAATGTTATGTTGTCGTATTCTACTCATTGCCCCAACTCAGACACTTCGACGGAGTTGGACATATAGTTTACCGACACTGATTTTGCAAATGAAATAGATCCAAATCGAAATGGCCAGAATTGATTTTTGGGATGTAGAGGAAGATTTTATTGGGGCGTTTGGGATTTCGCAGAGGCCAATTGTGGGTGGGAGTGCCAATTTTCAGGATTTCGCCTCCATGGGTTTTTTAACCAAGCTTGCAATTGTCTGCAGATTACTAGGCTAGCTGGAGAATTTCATGTTGCCGGAAAGTAATGATTAAATTGATTAATAAAGTTAATTAGTTTAACTACATATATTACCACTAACCCCCCAATTGTTTTGAATTTTTCGGCTAAATGGTTTGATTTTCAAACGAAAACGTATTAAAATTTAATTTCCCTTTATTTTTCGCCAACCAATGAGATCGCGCCACCGCATTAAAAAATTTCCGTGTACCATACACTGCGTGTATCGGTAGCATTTCGCATTAGATTGAGTTGCTGAACCAGGAAGGTTCAGAACTCCAACTGAAGCTTCAAATCCAACTATATCTTAATTTAGGCCCAAATTTTCTACCCAAGAATTAAAAACCCAAAAATCTATCTGGTTATGATAGATGTTGACCCCACTTTCAATATCCCCAAACCACCCATCACCACCAACACCATTAACCCCCTCCCAAAATATGAAACTCCCACCCATTACATCTCTCTTTCTCCATTGGAAATTCTTCAAGCTAATTATAGGATAAATAAAAAATAATATGGTGACAACTTCAACAATTATAGGCCTTCAATCTCCATTCATTTGCTCATCTCATAAGCTCTCTTGCTTCACTTCTTCCTCATTTTTAACCGCCAAAATACCTAGAAATCAACGGTCACCATCATCTTATCCATGCATTAGAGCTGTTGAACTTGATCAAAACACGGTATTAACCAATACCCATTTCAGTTTTTCCCTCAATTTCCAATCTTTAGCTTGAATTACTTATTTATTTATCACAATTATGATGGAATTTTGTGGGTTTTTGCAGATAGTGGCTATATCAGTGGGATTTGTGAGCGTTGCTATTGGGATTGGTATTCCTGTCTTTTATGAAACTCAAATTGATAATGCTGTAAGTTATTATTTTTCCCATTTTTCTGTTTAATTAATTTCATAAAAGAGAATTCAGTGTAAATTTAATTAAGGGGTGATGCATTTTTTTAGGCAAAGAGAGAGAACACTCAGCCCTGCTTTCCCTGTAATGGCTCTGGCGCTCGTAAGTTTCTCACACTTTATCTACGCTTATATGATTTGTGGAACCCTGTTGTTTAATTAGCATGCATTGCAACCTAACTTGTCAATTTACAAGTCCTTTTTTATTTCTTAATTTCATTTGAATGGATTTACAAGCCTTTTTGCTTCTTTTTTTTTTTTTTTTTTTTGTTGATTTGTAATTTCCAATGAAATTATAGCAATTGAGTATATTGTTAAGCTGGTAGGCATGTGCATTTGTTGACACATACTAATTTTATTTCTTTTTGGTAAAAAAGTGATATATATTACCAAAAGCAAATGAACTACATAATTTATAATTCAATAGGGGCATACCCTGGAAGGATGATGGGAGGTGCTTACCTTTTAGGAAGGGCCTCCCCTATGAACCGCATATCCTGCATCGTAAAACATACTAGTATACATCGAGGCCAAACAAAACTACAACAACTTTTAAACAAAACAGCCAATAACTAACATAAGCAGAGGTATGTCATGTAAACAAACACTTAGAAAAGACTAGAAAACCACTTCTGATCACTTAGTTTGACAGCTTTGGGCATCACTTCAGTCTCCAGTGGCACGAATCATAGCAATCTACGTTTGTGATCTCATATATTTAGCACTTCCTGCTTAACATTTCTTTTTCTTTTTTTTTTTTTGAGTGACCTGCTTAACGTTTCTAATCACAGCATTAAGGTGCATCATAGTGTTCTCCCAAAGGACTTTGTTCCACGCTCCCCAAGTACTTAAATTCAGCAAGTGTCATTTACTGCACTCATGCACCTATTGCTGAAATCGCATTTAAAAAATAAGTGAGATATTGTCTCAGAGCCATGGCCACACATCATACAGTTGTCAACTTGTCATCATCACAGGCATGGATTTTGGAAAGTCATTCTTTTGTTTTCAGCCTCTCCAGCATAATAAGCCAACTGATAAATCTATGTCTATAAATTCGATTCCATACCCATGTCTAGGGATGTGCATTTGTTGACACTTACTAAATTTACCTCTGGTTGTTATCATTGCAAATATAGTAGGATATCTTGCCAGAACAAGAAGGGACTCCCCAAAATACAAAGAAAAACAAGAAAAACAGAGAGAAAATTAAAACTGGTGGTACAAGCTACCCCTAAAATCCATTAGACTGTTTCTTATGTTACTTTTGAACTAGGTATCTTTGGTTGTTGCGCTGCAGATATTGTAGTTTACGTCAAGAATGGTGCAGTGGGACACATTTTGAATTCACCCTACCCTAAAGACCCTCTCCATTGAAAGACCTTTTTTCTTTAAGGGATGGAAAGAAAAGAACCACATCAATCGAAATAAGATAGAAAAGGAAGGAAGGAACCCCCTTGGTTGAATGATTATAGAAAAGAAAGGCACAATCAAAATAGGCATGTTGTCTCGTATGGAGGTATCGAATAACTCACCAAATTTCAATTCTCAGGCTCCTTAGTCCGTAGTCCTTGCACGGCAGCATCAGCAGCAATAAACATGAAGTTAACCAGGGTCACCTCAGGCTCATAGTTTTGTAATTTTCTAATATAAATTGAAGTATTGAACTTAAGGGGCATTCTTCCCTCCTCTCCTAAAGAAGTTATAGGTAATTTCCTGACAACTTTGAGCCAGTCCAATCTACCTGAGGCTTACATTGTTGCATTTAGGTATTGTACTTGTAGGCCTTGGGTTGATTATCACCTTTTTCATTGACTCATGAATTTGTGTGCCCTTTCATAAGGTTGTTTGTGCAACTTGGTTCATTAAGTTGTGGTAATTTTCTCAAACACAAAACAATATATGTTGGAACAGCAGCATGCTGCTGTTTCTGTAAACGTGAATTAATCGTGACTAAAGATTCTTGATGCATTGTTTCAATCTAGATTCAGTATAGCACCTCACAGTATCTGTGTCATCGGCTTAAACTTCTTTTGTTTTCTGATGTTATGCTAAGTATTCAGATTGCAACAGTGATCTGTGAAGACTTTGAGACAATTAAATAAGTATATACCCAAGAAGCATGAGAGCTTATGAAATAAGAATTTTTCGGGCGTAAGTTAGTACTTTACAATGATTGATCTTGGTTTTTTGACCAACACGTCGTTGTTCTGTAAAAAGTGAGTTTTCCAAAATACGTTCTCCTATGATGATACTATATATTGCAGCTTTCAAACATAGTTCTTGATAGAGTTTGAAGAGTGTCACATGGTACGTTGTACGTTTTGGTACACAGAATGAGTATAGGAACGTAAATCGCTACCTAAGTTGTGCATTGCACTAGGGAGAGGTTCAGCGAATTGTGTTCCCGGTACGCAGTACGCCAATTCGGGAACGCAATTCACAGGGGGGGGGTCAGGGAAATATGTGACACTGAATTACAGCTCAAAATCAGTTACTTGATATTCTTTGTTCCCATGTAAAAATCAGCCAGTCAGCCTTCACTGCCATCTTCACTAAGTAGCGTCCAAAGGAACGCATCAGATGCTTTTCATGATATCCCAAATACTATCATAATTGTGACTGATACGTGAAGATCGATCTTGCATTACAGGCAGTATTGAGCTTTGTCACATTAGAATAAAAACCAAATCTTATCCAGTGAAACTGTTATTGGAGCAGGAGGAATTGATCATATATTGCTTGATTTGATTGCATGTTGAGAAAATTTTGTAAGATGATCCTGATTCCTGAAAGTTACTTTCCCTCTTCAGAGAAATGTCGATTTTGTATGGGTACTGGCAACGTGACAGTGGAGCTTGGTGGAGATGAAAAAGAAGTTTCTAATTGCATCAACTGTGATGGGGTAGGTTCTTTGACATGTACCACATGTCAAGGCTCTGGAATTCAACCTAGGTATCTTGACCGAAGGTATGTTATCTCCACCTTCTTTCCTGGACATCGAAACAGATAGTACTTCTTTCAAGGTATGTAGGTATTTTAACCACAATCTAAAATACACATATTAGTACATAAAATATTTACACGATCAGCATGAAATTGGTTTTTAGTTTAAGCATACAACTACCATATTTCAAAGACTCAACCATTATAGTAACATGTGTGTCGTAATAATGTAAAAACTTGAAACAACTTGCTGCTTCCCATTGCCCCCGGGGCCCCATTTCAATGCAGGCATGCAGTATGTATTAGCAATGAGTAATGCGATTTTTTTTTTTTGGCTGAGCAGGGAATTCAAAGATGACGACTAGGTGCAGGTTGTGGTCTTGTGGACGGTTGTTAAGAAAAATGATCTAACAGGGGTCCGGAATCGGACAGAGTTATATGAAAAACCGTCATGTTTTGTAATGCGTAATACCTGATGTACAGGGTTTAATTACTTTAAACAACTATTTGTTTTCCCCCTGCCTGTCATTAAGCATTGTATCTAGCAGGTGATATAGAGAATTAGTGTAAGGCCATGTCTTCATTGTCCTCTTTCTATATTTTTCATGCTGAGAGCTAGTGCATTGACATAATGTCAATGCAGCAATCATGTGTTGAGCAACTTATGTTTGGATTCTCTTTTATACGTACTCGGATAACTAAATAAAGAGCATTCTGTAGATCAATGGTGCAAGAGACTGAGGGGGTGGTGTAGTATTGTATTACCCCTGCACCTCTTTTTAGACCCTAAATTGGAAAATGAAAATGAAGTAGAAGAAACACCCCGACCACTTTTTTACAATGAAGTTGCAAGTAACCCAGGTAAATATGGTGGTGGTGATAAATGCCACCAAAAATATCCATTTAGACAGACTAGTCGTCTAATTATTTAATATCAGGTACAGGAGACACATCTTTCAGGAAACTCTCCATGCAACCTTGTTGCAATTGTAGCCAGTGAAGCCAATAAGGTGTTTAGTGGTTAAGATTGAAACCCCGCATACATTAGATTCCAGATTCAAATCCCCCCTCCCCCGTTATATGTAAATTTATTGTATTGGCCTACCGCCTATGTGCCTCCCTTGGACCAAAAACCAAAAGCTGGTGAATGTGGCAGAACACAACATAGTAAAGTAGACAAAACTGAATGCCTTAAAATGTAGATTGTAGTAGCAAGCATAATTTAATGTTACTGCAACAAGATCGATGTACGTATACCATAGGAAGGAGAAATCAGTACAGGTATTTGAAAGGAGGATGCTAATTGGATAAAATGACAATGAGACACCCCAAGGAAGAAGTAACAAGATATTCGACAAAATCGGCAATAATAGGACAGCTTTGCTAAAAACATTTGAACCGTCTACATTATACCAGGCATCACAACCATCAAAACAAAAGGTAGATTGGCTTTCACCCACTTTACACCCAATTTGATATGAAACAATGCCGATAAAAGGCAGCAAAATACGCATTGCGATTAGATAGACCCAAAAGGTGTAGAAAAGTGAAACCTAATATATCAAGCACCACCCATGGGAATATCAGGATTGGCTTGATTGACTCCCTGACCAGCTCCAAAGGCAAACTGTTGAGGAGGAACATCTAAAGGGCGGTCAAAGATAGAAGAGCCAGTGCTTGTAGTGAAAGCTGGTACAGGAACTGCGTCGTTTCTTGCAAAGCCAAAGCTGAACGACTCTACTGGAAGCGCAGTTTCGTTAGATCCGAAAATTATACGCTCATACTCCTGCAGTTGCTCGTAGACAGCTAAACAAACATAAGAAAATCTTGTCAGATCGATAGTTCGCGTCTTAAACCGAAAGTAGTCTACAGCTGCTAGTTACAATAAAACAGTATAAAAAGAAAAATTCAAAGCAGTGGGCCTCATGCATATAATATAGAAAAATAAATACTGAGCTCCCTCAAGTCATTTCGTAAAGGAGCTGAAAGAGTCACTTCTGACTATATTTAAATGGATTAAATCAAATTATCAATATCAGCATATTAACCCAGTCCTACAAAGAGGCTTCTATCCATGTGGGGGTAAGAGAGGGTCAGGTATATGCAGCTTTGCGTTTGTGAAGAGGGGCTGTTTTCGTTTCGAGCATCGGCGACTACAGAATAAATGCAGACAGTTCGATGAGCCATTTCGTCCATAATATTCCAAAGCCAAAGAGTGATGAATCTTTTGGCTACATCCGAACTCAGGACTAAATCAAAGTGGCCCAATGTAAGTATTCAAAATGAGTCATGTGTTTATCCTTTTCTGTAAGTTGTAATGTTGCTGACAGTAACAGATTCATATCAAGGGTCTAACAGAACTAGCCTCTCTGTATTGCATTGCAGGGTAAGGCTGCTTTAGTATGACCCTCCCTACCCTGCGTAGGTGAGAGCCTTGTAAGAGGCACCAGCTTAGAATGATAATGACCCTCATTTTCTGTAACGTATCTGACAGTAACGAATTCATATCAAGGGTCTGACAGAAATAGCCTCTCTGTATTGCATTGCAGGGTAAGGCTGCTTTAGTATGAACCTCCTACCCTAACAGAAATAGCCTTGTAAAGAGGCACCAGCTTTGAAGGATAATGACTCAGCTGCTACAACAGAGTTTTTCTATCTAAATGACCAATTATATTATGTATATAAATGCACTAAAAGAAATAAAAGTAGGCAAGTCATGGCTTTTGATTCAAAAACGCACGAAGTAAGACAATGTTCATTGGCACATAACTCCAATGTCGACGACCAAACAAACAGACACGTGTGCAATAAGTATGTTCAGCATTCAGCTACATAAAAAGATCATTGCTAATGCAGAGGAAATAATACACCAGGATACAAACTAACCTTGAGTAAGCTCAACAGCTGGTCTTCTTTCCTTAACCCACTGGTAACTCTGCACAAGCTTCCATCCTTTGCACTTCATCAGGAAAGCAATTACTACAGCTGGTGACCTGCAACACGAAAAACTTCAATATTAAAAAATTGAGAATCAAACATCATGGATGCAAGAATGATTATCGAAGGTCAGGTCTATAAGATCAAGTGTAGGGCAATCCAAAATCATTTTTTTTTAAATTGGGTGGGGCAGATATTTAATGGGTGCGGGTGGGTTGCAATCCCTAAGTGTAGTATATATAAAGTAGGAAGGAAGACTGATGACCAAGCCTATAGGGCATGCTACAAAATGCAATGGCATAGCAATTTCCTAGTGTAATATTTTAGATTGGCTCAATTTTTAATAGATGCAATGTTCGAAAGTATATCCATCAAGTGTACTGTAGCAAATCCTGATGCACTACAATTGAGATGCAAGTAGACAGATATATAACCAAGTTAGAAAAAATAAGAGTTTCGTTTACCCACCTACTCTTTCCTGACATGCAATGGACAAGAACACGAGCCTTCTCCTTTTCGCATTGTTCTGCCAGAAAAGGTAGGGAAAATTTTCATTTCCATACATACGTACAGAGAGAGAAGTAACCCGTCTCTCATATACAACAGCAAAAATTCTTACTTGCCAAAAGCAAAAGATTAAAACACAGAAATTTCAGATTACAACAGAAAATTAGCAAGTAGAATTCAATCTTAAGGTACGTAAGGATGACAACGGAAGTTAGACAGTTATCAATAATATCCTTTTAACCGGGGAAATGGGGAAATGGGAATCTGAGTGAGGACCAGTAGTTTCTAAATAGATGCTTTCTCAGCGTAAAACATAAAGCTTGCTGGCGTTGGCAACTTTCTATCAGTAGCAAAATGTATTGAGGATCATTCGAAGGCCATTTGAAAATAACTTGACTGACTACGTCCTCTCCTCTCAAGTTCCTTCCATTTCCTGGAATCTGTGACACTAGTATCATATTCAGGAATTATAATCCTAACAATTTGAGTGCATTTGGAACATCTAACCCAAAACTTACCTAACTTAAAACATCACTCGTCATTAATGACCAACCTTATTAAGATTAATTTTTTACTACGAACAGTATAATCTGAATATTGTAGTATAACATGCTTGTATAATGTATGGCTTCACATTACCACCCCTCCTTAGTCACAACTTTCTCGATCTCAATGTCACCAGCACCTTGCATCATACCACACACACCATTTCTACTCTAATTCTGTGCATCATCCACATAATCTCTTTAAAGGCAAGATTTGCATGCGAAATGTACAAGTTCAGTGGACAAAATCCTGACAAGTCAAGCAAAAGACGTTTTTTTCCTGGTCCCCTTTGGATAGAACTTCTATATTCCTTTTCTCAAAGAACATGTTACCATAAAACATAATCGATGAATATTAATTCTAGGTAGAACTAAGATTTGTATCCATCCTTTGAATTATGATTGAACCTAAACTCTTACCAGAATAATCTAATTTACAACTAAGGGTCTAGTCAACAACCTTCTGCCAGGCATCACAGTTCATCAATGTATTCAATGCATAATCAACTTGTACTTTGGCGATACTTGAACATCAGATATTAGAAGTGTTGAAGAATGATTAAAACAAGAAAACAATACCCCCTCAGTCCCACTAACTATTTTTCATTTCTATTTTTGGATATGCCAGTTTGATTGTCTAGATTCCTTCTAGTGCCATCCCCACATGTATTCACTAAATAAATCTAGACCAACTCAAAGTTTATTAATATGTGTAAAAAGTCAACTAACACAGTGTTAGTGGGATGGGAGACGAGGGAGTATATAAACTTCTTTTTTTAGATAAGAAGGAGACGAGGGAGTATATAAACAGGACAGTATGACCAATTTTGGAGATTGACTAACATGTACTCTACATAAACCCTAAAAAACATACAAACATGCAGCCAGTGGTACCCAGGTTAACAACTTATATCCACATTTCACCAGCTTTCTTAAATCTTTTAACAAAAGAACCAAAAGGGACTGTACAGTAACATATTATGTCCAGGGCTACACCAAGTCAACCAACCAGAAAATCAACATCCAGAGACTGGGAGGAGAGTGCACTATAAAGTAAGATCCATATTCCTGGTGTTGTGTTCTATTAAGGAAGACAGATAATGGGAAGCAGGCAAATATACTATAGCTACTGGTATTCATATCAAACACAACTCCCATAAAATCCAGTGTTTGGAGAAGTTGCAAACTAAATGCTCTCCTACTCATTTTACAAAAGAATACAACCATTCACTCTTCCAACTCCACTCCACCTTCAATCAAATCTCATTATACACTTCAGATCAAACTTGAGCCATCTAGGTTGCTAAATTTTAATTTACACCTAGGGACATAATATTCACACATGTCTACAGTAATTTGCTACAGATATCGCAGACCGTGAGAACCTCCAAAGGACTAAACCATGATGATAACTAGATTTCACTGAATCCCACATTGCACCACAAAAACCATACGAGTGATCAAATGCCTCAAAATGCTCATAAACCTTATAGTGTTGATCACCATAATAGTACCACAAACTTCTTGAAGCCTTATAACAGGATTGGTTAAAGTTCAATGCTACATACATCCCCAAGGGGAAGTCTAGTCTCATTTACATTTTCTTTCCTTTTTCTAGATAAAACAAAACAAATTGTATATCGACAGCAAGAAGTGTTACAGCACAGAAGACACGGTGTCTTCCAAAATAAGTTGTTACAAAGAGACTATCTCTCACCTAAGCAGCAACAAAGAGTGTCAATCTTGTACCATCAAATAATAAATCACTATTAAGTTTAGCAGTTTCAGAGCAAGTTTTTGGTTCAAATCACTTATAAGAATGTTGAGAACCCCCTCAAATACAGCAAGAGTCCAACGCATCACGCGTAGCCCCCCCCCCCACCCCCCAACCAACCCAACCCCCAATCTTTTTCTAGTATGAACAAGCTCTGATAACATCTTCAAGGAATATAGATAGCAAACAGAAGAAACACTCACCTAGAAAAGTAATTGCATCATCAAAAGCCAAGGTCTTGTCATCCTGAAGGGAATGGTAGCTGAAGGAATTCCTGTAGAGATTTTGACAAGATGGAACAGTCTGCATGCACAGAAGGGAAAACATTCATTGTCAACATATTACAGACATAAAAATGTGCATAATGCTTTCAAACTAGAACTACGAACCAAATTCTCACACGATATGTGGACACAATTTTAAAAAGGAGCTTGGCTTTGCATAAAATGAAGTGTCTCTTTTTTTTTCAGATAAAAAGAAGTATATTGATAAGAATTGAAATTACTGTCTTGTTTTTCACCTTATTAATAGAACACGAGGAGAGAAAGTTCAAAATCAATAAACTGTGCTTAGATAACACAACCATTTATGTATCAAGATCGCTTCTTTTTTGTAGATCAATAAGTGCCATGTGTGATCTCTAATGGGAGACAGGAAACCCTGATAACGTTTCATTATCCATGCACAAGTTTTCTGTTATTATATTAACACCGTGTGAAATATCATCTTTGAGGTGTGATGACAGACAGCTATTTAATGAAATTTTCGTAAATAATAGAAACAGTTGGGCAGCAAAGAAAAAAGAAAAGAGTTTTTTTAGCATAATCCACATCACATATTCACATGTAGCATTAATTTACTCAACTTTGAATTCAATGCACAATGACTTAAAAGGGAGGAAATCAGAAAACTTTAAAGACAAAGAAGCTCATCTCTGATCTTAAGCAACCAAAATTAAGTTTGCCAAAGTATTCATTTGGCACAGAAGCTTATTCTACTTCATAACAGAAGCAGCCCAACTTAAGTTTGCCAAAATATTGATTTCCCTAAACATGATAACAGAAGCTTACTACATCAATATCAACATTACCCCATTGCCTCCAAAGAGGCTCCCATCTAGGCATCGTAAGGGGGGTCGGTTGTAAGAAGTCTTACCCCTGTGAGAGTTTCACACAGAGAGGTTGTTTCCATTTGACCCGATCCAAAGTGCGATGACCATTGGCAACTTCACAATGAATAAGAAGTGCACAGTTTTATGAGCCATTTTGCTTTAGCCCTCTATATTCCAAAGCCAAAAAGTAGTGAAGCTTACTATACGTCATAATCTATAAATGTTCTTGTCTGAATGCTAATCTAAGCTCATAAAGACCATGGAAAAACATGGAAGCTTTGAGCAATTTACAAGGAACACTAACGAGTTTCAAACCATGGCAATATTAAACATCGTCATACTTATGGCACTCATACAAGAAAATCGGAGAACATGCTCACACACTACAAGGGAACAATCTGTAGCTTGACTTTGCATGAAAACAAGTATTGAATAACTTTCACCAGTACAATGTGAACAGTTCAAGAACCATGAACCTAAAACATCAAATTTAACTCCCCTATACCAAAAAATTGCTACTGCTTCTAAATTTCTGAATATCCCACACTACCCTGAACATTCCCAATTCACCCGACCCATTTCTATTGCCACTGTAACTACAAATCAAGAATAACCTAATAATCAATTTTAGCCTCAAAACTCGAAAGTGACATGTTCCAGGACAGAGGAGGGTGTATTAAATTGAATATAAAGGAAGGTCCCTCCTTTACCCAATACCTTTAAATACATAGAGAAAGCATGCCCTTCGTCACTACTAAAATAAACCCACTTACTTGCATGCTTGGATTGAATCCTCAAAGCAAAGATTGGAACTTCAGTCACAACTAAAATAGCTGCTAACACCTATTATCACAGGGTATTATGCAATTACACCTAAATTATGCATCATTTCCACAAACCCAATAAAAAAACAAATTGAACTTTTACACAATTGGCATCTCCTAGCAACAAAGAACAATCAACAAACCCATCAAAATTTCAATTCAAACCCAATTACTTTATGCAAATTAACAAAAACCCAGATTGAAAACAAGAACCAAAAATCAAAGATTAAAGAAAAAAAGAAAAGGAATCTTACATTAAGAATCCGAGAAATCCCTTGAGTCTTGAGAAGTTCAGAGCGAGAAGCGTTGTCATAGCTACCCAGATAGAGAAACTCAGGCAAGATCTCAGAAGGAAAAGCACCCAGTTGAATAGATGTCTTATCAGAAGTTTCAGGCATTCTATGACCACAAATCCCACAAACTTCACCCTCTTCGTACTTGTGATAGTGTCCACAAACCATACATGGGTTTTCTCTCTCTCTCTTTCTCATGTTTGATTTGGTTGATTCACTTGATTGGGTATGTGTTGTATCACCCAAAAAGGAGCAAAACCCAAGATCAGAAAAATAGGTTCTTTGAGAATTTTGGCAAGTTTAAGGGAGTTTTTGAGAGTATAAAGGAGATCTCTTTGCTGGGTTTTTTTGGAGGGTGTTATTTGATTTCTAATTGTTGTATGAAACGAAGGGACTCGTTTGATTGCGTGATCATTACCTAGTTTCCTTCCTTCCTTTATTTACCTTTTTTTTTTACCTTTCTTTTGATAGATTTTTTTGATGTTTGTTTCTGTTTGTACTTTGTAGAGTTTGGTACAGTTTGGATCGAAGAAAGATCTCGTATTCTTTCTTTGACTACTAAACTAATACTACCTCGGGACCATAAAATAATATTACGTTGAATCTTTTGGAGTTAAAGTTAATAAATTTTGACCATTAGTTAATGAAAAATTATAACATTGTACTACAACATAAATATACTTTTACTAGATTCATTTCAAACAAATCAAAATTTTATATTCATATTAAAAGAGTTGTATGTGGTCAAAATAGTGTTTTGAAAATCGCGAAAAGTTCAATGTAATGTTGTTTGTGTTCCGGAGTGAATACACTCGTCACTTATCACTGATAGACCATTAGACCGGACCATAAATAATGGGTTAAGTTTAACATAAATTAAATAAAGTGGTATAATAATAATAATAATAATAATAATAATAATAATAATAATAATAAAATGCACTACATGCAAATTAGCTTGGTGTTTAGAATTATCATTTTTCAACTCGCAATTATTCATTGCTATTGACGTTTATGCCTCTTCCAAGAAAAATATATTAAATATCACATATGTGTATAGAAAGAGCGAGCGACGAAAAAAAAGAACTAAAAATATGTAGGGTTAACACAGCTTTAGCCTCATGTTGTAATTTGCAACTTTTGATATTTTCCTTGCTTTCACTTTCTTTCACTAATTCTCAAACAGATCATACTTAATTTATGGTCCTTATTTATTTATGAAACTTTACATGATAAATAATTTTCTCAAATTTAACACATACTCTCAATTTCTTCTACATCTAAGTTTCATCTTCTACATACGCAACTAGGGGTGTAACCGAAAAAATCAAAGCTCGGGCTCGGCTCGATGTAGACTCGCGGCTCGGCTCGGTTTGGCTCGGCTCAAATTCAAACTCATCAATACAAACGTAAGGAAAATTGATCTAAAATACTTGCAATTGAATTTGACTATAATGATCTCTTGCACGTTTTCATATAAAGAAAAAAACTTAAAAAATAAGAAATCTCTACAAATATTTAATGGTTTTATTCTAATAGAGAGGAAACTTAACTGAATCGAGCCAACCGAGCCGACCGAGCCGAGCCATAGTAGGCTCGGGCTCGGCTCGGAAAGCATTCGAGCAGGCTCAGACTCGGCTCGAGCTCGGTTTGAACCGAGCTCGAGCCGAGCTTTGACCGAGCCGAGCCCGAGGGCTCACCGAATCGGCTCGACTCAGTTACACCCCTATACGCAACTGCAACAAAATCGTGAGCAAGTCATAATATTGTCATAGGCAGTTCTAAACTTCTAATTCAAGACAGTTTAAAGAAAATATAAAAAACAAAGAAAAGATGAATACTAAATATGGAAGACCGTTAATACTAGTAAATTTGAATCACCATCATGCAATTGATTAACTCGATGACTAATTCAAATATTTGGAAAAAGTACACCAGAAGGTTGTAAATTCTTAGTACCTATTTGGTTGACATACGAAAACGTATGTTAAGAAAATAACCCACATATGAGTATAAGTATCTAATATGAAAAATGAAAATAGGCCGGAGACTAGCATATAGGTTAAAATGCATCACTTAACACTATTTGGTTTTGAGATGGATCCCGATGGGCTTATGTGTGGTCTAATATCATTCATGTGTGGGCATGCAGGCAGCACGCCCAATTAAAAATTTAATTTGGTATTACAGCTCATGGTGAAGATCTTGTCCCAATGTCATCGTAGGAGAGGCTCATTAACAAGCAACTAGAGGAGGATTTAATGTGCTCCATGAAGTCAAAAAGGTCCAGCAGCACATAGTATAACTTTAGTAAACTACATGAAATGACTTTCTCCAAAATGGAGAAAGTAACTTTCAGATTTTCACACATATATTCTCATAAACTTAACATTCAGTTGATCAACCAAACAAGTTCGAGCGCAAACCATGATTTTATATTTGCCATAAACTAGTACTTCCAAAAATAAATATTTTACACGATTAACCAAACAAGCGCTTCAAGACTCCCTACAAAATCGCCAAATATATTACAAATTTGACGTGTAAAATTATAGGACAACACTTACTCAAGAATTGATCTTATGCCTTGAGCATATATCATCAGGATTTGGAGAATACACAAATAAACTTTTGGAAAAAAATCGCGCAAATGTTTTCTTAATTACGACTTTTTTATATGTTTGAACAACAAAATAAAAAACATATAGCCAAGTCTGTATAAGAAATTAAATATTTCAATGAAACAGAGGGTTCGATTACTACCCATCTTGTGTCCCCACTAAAAAATAAATTTAAAAAACATTGCTTTATCAAATAGAACAAATGAATTATGTACCAATCAATAATGTACTGTATATAAGATCAATCAATAATGAAATCCAACCAAATGAGCCATCAACTTCAAGCTGCTCAGACTTGAGAGGGTAACCCAATGGTCTGTTATTCTTCCATCTTTCTTACCCTCCTGTCTTGGCCTATACAGAACGGACCTTATGCCAAACCGAGGGAGACGGCCGCAATGCTGATCAGTATCCTACGCTCTGCTGCCTCTGCAGGCTGCAGCGCGCTCATCCTACTTCTCGAACTTGTACACCTTATACAGAGTAAACACCTTAAGTATGAATAAATGTCGAACAGGTGTAGACATGTATCATGTATGAGTAGAATGCGGCTTGTTACCAGTCGTATTCAAACAATGCCTATCCGGGGGGATGTAGTTGAGGATAGAGAATAATAAAAAATAAAAAAAAATTAGAATAATTGTTTACATAACATGATCAAATTCACAACCTCTAAGATGACATGGAAAGCCCATGATACAGCCATACCTGGCTGACGGTACCATGATTTGAGCCGAATCAACTCAAGCTGTGTGCCCTTCAGGAAGCAATCTGAGTAAATATTATACTACTGTATTTTTCACTATAAATATCCCGTACATTGCACTGAACAAAAACTAAAAAAAAAAATTGAAACCTTTATGTTGTTATGATGACGAATAGCCCTTTGAGCAAATCCATAATATTATACTATTGCATTTTCACTTATAAATATTCCCGTTCATTGCACGAACAAAAACTTAAAAAAAAAAAAAAAAAAAAAAAAAGGATGAAACCTTTTTGTTGTTTTGATGACGAACAGCCCTTTGAGCAATTCTAACACGGCTAGGGTCGAATTCATAAGGCTGAGTTTCTGCAGCCTTCTTCTTCTTATCTTCAGCCTTTTTCTTTAGCTTCATCTTCTTATAATTACCCATCTTCATGTTGTAACTCTGAAGTTCCTTAAGTATACGAGCCTGAGATTCATAATCACCAGTAGAACAGCAGGAAAGATCGAAACCGATGAGATCACCATCGAAATCCATCATAAGGTTAAACTCCTCAAATACCAAATCAGATACATCTAAAGGATGACGATAAAGTTTCATATTTTCACGATGCAACATCAACTTCTTAGCCACGTTCTCCTTTATCCTGCCAATTATTAGTGAGCATCTACCTCTAGGGAGAGTCAATGGATTGTAAGACAGTGGTGATTTACGAATATGATTCAAATCATGATAACCAACATCAAAACTACTACTACAGTACTTTCTTATGATGGGCATGGATGTTGTGGATGATCCCAATAATAAAGAACCTAGCTTTCTATGAAACTTACCAATTGTATTCATTATTCCCCTTCCACCTCCTGCTGCTGCCATAGCCATCTCTCTCACTTTTCACTAAAATTAGTAATTGATCCTACGTTCATAAATAGTAACCCTATTTATCAATAAGTGATTGGTGTGAGTGGTTCGGCACTCTCATTCCTTAAGTAAGGTCGAGGGTTCGAATCTTGTAAATGGAAAAATCACTTCACCCCTTATAAACATACCCGGTGCGAACAAGATTAGTATTTGCCAAAGGGTTTAGGTGAACCTGTGGTTAAACCTAAAAAATAAAATAAAATAAAATAATACCCCTATTTAAATCTGAGCTGGTCTCACACAACACTTGTTCAAAAATAATAATAACGAAAACAATATCATGATGGAAAATTGATTAACATAAATCCGAAGTGTCGCAATGAGGTGGCCAGGCGGGTATATATATGTGGTGTTCCGCATCCGCCCCAATTGGGATGGGGATGGGGAGCGGTAGGTAGGGCTAATTTTCAAAAAGCAAAACCTTCATGGAGATGGAGGCGAGAATGGTTTGTGTTGTTCACTCATTAGATAAAAAAAAATAAGTTGAGTGTATCCCATAATTTTATAGTATTTGTCATAAACTAGTACTTCCACAAATAATTATTTCACACAAATCACCAAACAAGCGCTTCATTAGACTCACTACAAAATCGCCAAATTTATATCATAAATTTGATGTATAAAATTATAGTACAACCGTTACTTAAGAATTTATCTTATGCCTTGAGCATATATCATAAAAAACCAGAGAAGATCCATATATATTTGTGGGAAAAAAATTGCACGAATATTCCTTAATTACAACTTTTCTATAGGTTTGAACAACTAACCAAAAACAAATAGCCAAATCCGTATAACAAATTAAATATTTCATTGAAATTGAGGGTTCGATTTCTATCCTTCTTTGTATCTTCACTGAAAAAATAAATTTAGAAAACATTGCTTTATAAAATTGAACACTTATAGACCTTGTTTTTTTTTTCTTTTTCTAATCCACTTATAGACCTTGTTTGGTGAAGTTATTTATCTTGATTTCCCCAACCGTGGGCAAAGAATGGATTTTCAAATGAAGTACACAACACTCGAGGAGTTTTGTTCCAGTAGCAGTGAAATGGAACTTCGAAAAGAGCGAAACAATTGAGATAATACATTGCATTTGCAATAAATGGACTGCCAAAGAATGCTGTATACAAGTGGAGCTTTCGAATGAATTATGTACCATCAATAATATGTATATAAGATCAATCAATAATGAAATCCAACCAAATCAGCCATCAACTTCAAGGTGCTCAGACTTGAGAGCATAACCCAATGGTCTGTTACTCTTCATCTTTCTTACCCTCCTATCTTGGCCTACACAGAACGGACCTTATGCCAAACCGAGGGAGACGCGGGCAACGCTGATCAGTATCCTATGCTCTGCTGCCTCTGCAGGCAGCAGCTCATCCTACTTCTCGAAATTGTACACTACCTACAGAGTAAACGCGTTAAGTATGAATAGACATATAACTAAATGTCAAACAGGTGCAGACATGTATGAGTAAAATGCTGCTTGTTTTACTATCAAACAATGCCTATCGGGGAGGGGGGGGGGGGCAGGGATCACCCAAAAGCCACAGAAGAAAAAGAGAAAACTAGCCAATGATGATATTAGCCTATTAGGTCTACAAAATGAACCAATTCTCCAACTACGGATGTATTATGCCATATCGATTGCTTTATCCTTTCCATGTTATGGAAACGGATGTTTGATCTTTGTCCCTCTCCGTGCCTTGGTTTCATGAGCCGAGCTCCTTATCATGATACTGCAATTAACATACGAATTCCAAGAAAGATTGTCTATCCCTTATCATAAGAACAGTAAAAGAATCATGTAAAATGTATAAACGATGTAGTTGAGGATAGATAATCGGGAAAAAAAGGAAAGAAAAAAAAAATAGAGGAATAATTGTGCACATAATATGATCAAATTCACAACTTTTAAGATGACGTGGAAAGCTCGTGAACGCTAGTATAAGAAGAAAACAATACCAGCCAAGGTTTCATTTTGCTGGAGAGAGTCTTTACTTCTAAGCAAACAAAGTGGAAGGGCGGTTCAACAGATTACTGCCACAACAGTATCATACCAATAATCCAAGATGATGTTCTTATGCACACAGTTTCAACTTTCAGTAACCCAAACCTACCTCCTATCAGCCTACAAACTAGAACTCAAGCCACCAGGAGACCTTTCTTCTCCTCTCCAGTCCCTGAAACCAGCGCAACATATCCTAAAATTGTTTCTAGTAGTCAGAGATACCCCCAATTCACTATTACCAGAAGCAAACTAAGCTAGAAAGTAAAGAAGGGTGCTAAACAGCAAACTGAATGAAATAGATTCTAATACCAATGCAAATAGGTTCTCCTCCAACCATCCAACATCTTTAAAACATTCCTCATAGCAGGATCCGAAAAGGGACCACAGAAGGATTTTCCAAAAGCACAAGTCCAACAATATAGTATAACAGCAGCCAGCTATATATAAGCATGGAACTGAGAAGAAAAGCTGTTAAGCAACTGATCATAGTGCATCCAGCATGTTAAGATACACTATAGCCAACATATAGATAAACCTCTCACGTGATTATCATGAAACCAACTTAGCAACAGCTAACATAAGTTCAGAAGAAGTGTGGAAGTCACAAAATACCTAATCCTCTTGCTTGATCTTGTCATTCTCAGCTGCGAGTGTCCATTAATTATTTTTCTGTCTCTTAAGATCGGGAGCCACTGCACTCGATCTGCAGGATAATAAGACAAGCAAATGAGTGAATGCGCCAAATTTGGTAGAAACAATTGCATATATATCCTTAAACAATACATGAACACTGACATATATCATACAATCAGAAGTCCGGAACCCAGAGAGAACACTGCGTTCTATTAGTTAACCTAACGACCTCAGCTCCACTTCCAATAGCCTACCCTACTCACAGCAAGTTTGGTATGCAAGAGACAAACCGATGTAACTGGTTCATTACCTTCTTCAAGCTTCACATTAAGTAGCTCGGCTCATAATCAGAGAGATGGAATTATCAGTTTTACTGATGTACAGAACTTGATCATCAGGTCAATAAAGTTCTCTGATTCCCTCTACTTTTTTTATCGCTTCTCTCAATCTCTCACTTGACGTCATTTTCTTAGCACAACTTATATCGACACGACACTACCCCCAAACTGTCCCATAACTCTTCCCCGACATTTTCCTATTACAGTTCTAGTCTGACAACACAGTTTTTTTAAGTTGGTAAGAGCCCGGCCTGGCCCTCCCATCTCGCTTCAGCAGCCCAGCCCATCGCGGACTAGACCGAGCCAGGTTGTAAAAGGCCCCCAAAACCACACCCACACCCAGTGGGAGATGCACACTTGCCCAAGGGGAATCAAGGATCCACTTGAGGGGGAAAAAAAATTGAAATTCTTGTGTCAAATAGCTTTTATATAATATTTAAGAGGTATCCTATGTGCCAAAAAAAAAAAATAACCCTTATGAAACTTCTAAATCTGCCACGCCCCTCCCCCACCCCCCCAAAAAAAAAAACAACTGGGCGAAGGTCCGAATGTTGCCACTCCCTTTATTCCATCCACCACACGGGGTATATAAGAGTGCTTGATCTTGGAACCTCAAGGTCTTCTCTAGAAAAAGATAAATAAAACTAAAAAAATTTGGAACCTCAAGGTTAGAAGATGACAGGATAAACATTGAAACACTTGCCTTTTGGTTACAACAATGCCATACATAACAGAAAAAGGAGACCAAAAAAAGGCAATATGGATAATGGAAAAAAAGATGAGGACGTGAAAGAACTTAACGAACAAGAGAAATAGGCGTTACAAGACTCAAAGAACAGGGTAAGACACAGAACAAAAGACCAGAGCGATTGTAGAGACAGATACAATTGAAGAAGCATAATCCTTATCCTATTGGCAACCTAAAAATATACATCAAAGAAAATTGAGTTCATATCACATCCAAGAACACCTAATAAGACTTTGGCCTTGTTTGGTTAGTGGCTTTTTAGCCAGCTTGTTGGACAATCTGGATTGTTTGACCAGTTGACCATCCAACCATCCAAAATTTGGTGTTTGGTTACCACTTACCAGTTTTTTCATTGGCTTTTTGGACCCAAACAATCTGAGTTACAAAAAGCTGGGTAGGGGTAGCTTTTGGATTCAGCTTGTTGGATTATTACGTTAAATGACAATCTTAACCCAATAATAATAATAATAATAATAATAATAATAATAATAATAATAATAATAATAAATATATTATTATTATTACTATTATTATTATTATTATTATTATTATTATTATTATTATCATCATCATTACTACTTCTATTACTAGTAATAGTTAATATAATTAATATTATTATTATTATTAATTATTATCACTATCATTATTACCATTAATACTTCCTTAGAAACTAATTATAATTTAAATTAAATAATTAATCAAATAAATATAATTAATTTACATAATAAATATTATTATTATTTTCATAAATAATATTAATATATATAACTAATAATAATTATCAATTATTTTTATTGTTAACAATAGAAAGTTATCTCCATGTCCATAGTGGTCATTTTACACTAAATCAGTTACCAATAATCAGCTCACTTTACCAAACATCTTTTTACAATCAAATAGTCAAACCAGCTAGCACAACAAGTTGACTACAACCAGCTAACCAAACCAGCTACCAGCTACCAGCTGCGTGCCAAACAAGGCCTTTATTGCCTCGGTAATTCTCAAAGGACAAAGAATAAGCAGGAGAATCATGTCAATGATCAATCCAAGCCTCAGCCGATTACAAACTGAATGATTGTGAAGAATACATACAATGATCAATCTAAGCCTCAGCCGATTACAAACTGAATGATTTTGAAGAATACATACAAGTGTACAACTACATGACAAAATAAAAATGCAAACATCTTGATCTGATATTTATATGCATTTGAGGTATGGATAGAGAAGTTAATGATTTGAAGAATATGTACAACAAGTGTGCAACTATATAACAAAACTAAAGATTCAAAAGTCTTGATCTGATATGTAGTCATTTAGATGCATTTGAGATATAGACAAAGAAGTTCAGTTAAGAAGTAGACATAACTTGTCAATTGAAGCATATATAATAACCAAAGGATGAGAAACAAATTACCCTCCATCTGTTTGTTTTTTCTTATTCAACCCCATAAAAGCCATTAGATCCTCATTTCTCATACGCTGACCATTGTCCTCTGTATCTAATTTTAACAAATTACACCCATCCAATATATCTTTTGACCCAGCTAATCCTGCCAATTGCGAGTCCTTCACCTGTCCTTTCACATATTGCATCAAAACAAACCCTGCAGAAAAACAAAGGTTAGATCATAAATCATTGATTTTTGGCTGATCAAGTAATGCTCATAAATAAATACGTATTTCGAAAACTTGGCATGTTTGATAAGGCCAAACTTGTGCCTGACTTCTTCTAAGTTCAAAAACATCCATGTAATCTAACACTTCACAAAAATCTTCACAAACAAATTTGAAAAGAGAGACAACACCAGCTAATGAACATGATGTTGAAGAGAAATGTCAATCATTTATCCATACTTCACCTTAACCCAAGTTAAACTTTAGCGAAGGAAATATATTCCTCTTACACATACATGAGTACATGACAGCATGAAACTATGTCCCCTCTCGCTTTCCACTTCTTCATAATGATATTTGGCGTTCAAAAGATGATCTGATTTTTCTTCAACTTGAATAATAATGGTTTTTAATATTTTAAGAAAAACCAAAAAAGCTATTAAGACTGTTCGCAAAGGACAAGATTCATAGAAGAGGCAAACGGAAGAAGATATCAGGCGTGGAAAGGAGAGGAAGCAGTCGCTGCACAGCAGAAATGGTCCTTTTTTAGATACAAATGAAAAAAAAAAATGGGTATCCAGGCTGTGCCCAACCAATCGCACAGGCGCTCAAATTGACAGCCAGGAAAGCCTCCATTGGCCCATGGGGGCTCGAAATGGTCGCAGCATCAAACATCAGAGAGAGGGCGAGAAAATGGGAAAAAGCAGAAAGGACGGAGGGAATTGGTCGTGCAATTGCATAACAATGTGTTTCATTAAAAGGGCATTTAGGTCAATCCAAATAAATCGATCGAGCTGTGATTCAAGGTTGTGTTGGACTTGGACCAATTGGCAAAATGACAAGGGTACCATGTGACTTTTATATGTAAGACCTTATATATATATATATATATATATATATATATATATATATATATATATATTAAGAAGATGAATCCATGTGACTCGTATAACTAACCCAGTTCACCCAATTCCACCAAAGTCAAGCAATCCTACTTCAAGAAACAAGTATTTGTCCAGCAAGAACTAAATTGTTCAGTCTGAAGATACCTGCCAATGAAGAAATAAACCATATTCCATAGTAATGCTACCCTAGCCAACTTTCACTATATGTGACAGTAACACGGCAGCTAAAACAAGAAAGAGTTACATATCTGATACAGTAGCCAACAGCAGAAAGCAATCGGAAGCGCTATTTAGCCTATCCAGAAAGGGCATCTATACTAAAGTTTCAACTTTCAGGAGTGTAAAACTTCCACATTATTGGAACTTTTGGTACATGAAAATGGGCACAGAAACATTCACAGGTGTAGAAGTCAGGTACATCTGAACTCCAAACTCTGCTCCATTATAGATCTACCCACCCCCCAACCCAACCAAAACAAAAGAAAGGATTTGAGAACATTGAGGAGAGCAGTAGAGTGGTTAACGGGTCTAGCACTGAACTTCAAATTGTAATTACAGCAGCCAACAAGGCAGCAACGAGAAGCAAAAACACTAGAAAAGGTAATTGTGATACTACAACAAACCGAAAAGCAAACTGCAAAGAGAGGCACAACTTTTTCCAAAAACGAATCTCCAAAGTGGTATTACTGGTATTATTGTAGACTCTCAGAAGCTTTGGCTATTTGCTCCTCCAGCTGATTGTATAGTTCTCAGCTTGTCTCTTTCCTATTTATACAATCCTTGAGGAGGTTACCCCTCTTCCTTTTGTTTCCGGGAAGTTTTGGAAAAGGTATGTTAAAAACTGGATGGATGCATATTTTCCTTTGGTGGTTGAATCACTTCTATTCGACCCTGCCTCTCTTCCATTTCACTTTACTTTCTTTCTTTCTTTTCTTTTTAGGATTCCTACTACCTAGGGTGGTTGTAAAGAAGCTTGAGAAGATTATGACGGATTTCTTTTGGTCAGGGACTACAACAAGTCCAGAAAGCCTCCATATACTCAACTGAACTCTCCCATCCTCTAAATTCAAGTAAACATGTGAAAGAGTTCGACATATCAAACATCTACTTTAATCACAGTTTCATCTTCCAAGTTGCTTTCTTTCTCAGAAGCTTGTCAATTTCCTCAGGATACTTAAGTCCTGTACCAATCCACTCATCATGGAAGGACCTTGCTTTTTAAAATAATAGTAAAAATTTCAAATTTCTAACCCTCAGACTATTGTCCAACATTATCCATATGTCACTTAAATACTGTTTGCTAGTTCATTTAATTCTCTCCACTCCTACCATAAGTAAATATATATGTAGCTTAAAGTTGCATTCACCTATTCAATTCACTTATGTGTCTCCTTTCCTCAACAGATTCTCCTCTAAGTTCTCCAGAAACTCGAGTATAACTCAATCTGCTTATCCGGGTAATATATCATATTCCTTATCCTTAATAAGACTGTAGTGTAGGACTTCAATTATCTTCCAAATGCCCCATACAGCCAAACATAATGATGCACGCTAAGGTTAGTCCGTTTGCTAACCCCACAAATGAAGACAAACCCACCACAGATTATATTATTATACCAGTACAAGAGCCAACTTAGCAGGATTATAGTCCAAATTACAGATAAACGACAACCCTGCAAAAACTTTTAACAGAAAAATGAGAAAATCTATCAGCACCCTGCCCAAGAAGTTCCCACATCAATGTATATTAATGCCCTCTCTTTAGGCTCCAATTTCACTTTAAATAGTGGTGAATGCATTACCAGCATGAGAACAACAATGAATTACACAGAGAACATGTCATCTGTAAACATGATAACTCAACGGCAAGAAATCAGAGATCTACTTCATCCTCAGTAGAGAAGAGAAAGACCAATCACATTGACGTATGTTCGCCCCAACTTGAAAACGTTTATATTTATTACTGAAAAATTATTTTTGTTGAACTTCGTTGAACTTTATTGAACTTTATTTAACTTTGTTGAACTTTGTTTAACTTTGTTTATTTTTGTTGAATCTTGTTTATTCAAGTGTTTTTTATAACTAGTTTGTATATTGGTTTGTTTAACTTTGTTTAATTTTATTTAACTTTGTTGAAGTTTGCTGAAGTTTGTTGAAGTTTGCTGAAATAAACAGAAATAAGTTGGGGAGAACAGACCCGTTCAACTTAAAAGATGGTGCATTTGGGAGATGTCAACTGAACATGGCCAACTGTGCTGTGTGCTCTATATGTCAACTGAACATTTCACAATCTCAGCAAAGAAAATATGTATATCAGTCTACTGAACGCATTACTACACTAACCAGAAGCTTCAAATAGTCATCTTTTTATTGCCATCAGCATAGTAAAGACTTTGACGAGCAAAAAAAAAAAAAGCATAGTAAAGACTGAAACCAAAGATTCATGATACAGAGTTTCAAACGATGACACTGACGTAGCTAACAAATATGTTTGCAACTTTGCATTGCTAGTCAAGCCCTGCGATAGCTGTCTGGAGTCATTTAATTGATGCATTTTCATGTGCAGCTTAGATCCTTTTAGTCTGTCCAAGTACCTCATTTTATGTATATTTTAAAAGAAAATACAAACATCATCAACACCAAATCCTCCTAGGATAGTGAAGCGTTATTTTGAAAAACAAAAACAAACGAAAATAAACAAATAAACAAACTAAACAAGCAAACAAACAAACAAAGCTAGAACACATAAATTGTGTATCAATGAGAAAGAGAACGAAAATGGAGAATTTTTCAGGTCAATACAACATCAACATGACCAGAAAAACCCAAACATGATAGAACAACAACCCAGGAAATATGTCACCGAGGGCGAGGTCTAGGGAGGTTCAGATGTACACAACATTACCTCTGCTAATCTCCTAGTAAAGAGGTTCCAACATTTAAAATCATTTATGACCCATCAAAAAAGAACAATCAAAAAATAAATAAAAAAACTAATATAAAAATGTTTTGTGGTGATGGAAAGATAAAATGTTTGTGCAGTTGATAAAAAAAACAAAAAAAATAAAAAGGTGGAGAAGGAACATGCCAAGGGCTCGAAGCGTTTTCAGATCAAACTTCTTGGCTAGATTTTCATGTCCAACAACTTTAGCTCGTTGAAGGGCAAGCATTTTCAAGCTTATCAACATGTCCTGTCAAAGTAGTGCAATCAGCATGTTGGTCAGACAATCTTTGGCCACAAATTGCCTGATGATCAAGGACAACGTATCTTATAGAATTAGTTCATTAACGTCAAACTTCTCATGATTCTGCAAGTAGGTATTATAAAGCTCATTTCTGTAAAATTCACATGTAACCTTTACCTTCAAAAGCCCAAACAAAATGCGGATTCTTAAGGACTATGCAGAGGTAAAAGATTACAGGGTCATGTCGCCCCCCCCCCCAGAATAACAATGTACTTTCGCGGTATTCATTTTGTATAGAGAAATTAGAAAGAAATTGCTCATCAATGTATTCTTAATTATGGGGTAAACACAGAAATTCGTCTGATAAGTTTTTTAGTCCTCTTTATTTGAGACTAGGTGCTTAAATAGTGGCCAGATACTTAAAGTGAAGGACGTTAGTAGTAAACAACTGACACAACTACACAAGGGAATGTACAAAGCAATATGAAAAACGTGGCCAGATTAATTGAAAAAGTCTACCAAAACAAACTATATGTTCTTGAACACCAGTCATAGTTAGCTTCTCATTTTTCTTCTTTACCAAACATTATTTTCTTTGTGTGGAGGACATTGGTGATCTGGTACCTAAGATGTTGCTCAAACAGTCAAATGGCATGAGGTTATCATGGTACTTATTGCAGTTTTTATATGCACCAGCATCCATAAGCAGAACGTGATTAGCCCGTCTTCTAAAAGAGGGGTCACATGTAGACAGCAATAGCTTATTGATAGGAACTATGATTTCCACTGACTAATGTATTCTTATTAAGCAATTTCGGAGCTTTGCATTTGATAAGAACACATGAAATGTGGAGTTTTAAATATATTACAGAGTGGTTAATACACATTTGGAAAGGATTAGTAATAGTAAACTTGTCTTTACTTACGAGCTCCGACTCAGATAGCGAAGAAAGCCATCTAACATCTTCAGGACTATTATTTCCAATAAATACGTGCCCATCCATAACGAAATAGCTACAGCCGTCGTTAAGTCCAAGCTTGTCAAGTCAAAAACTACAGCCACGGAAGAAAAAAAATGATAAGTTCTTGCCATAGAAACCACCAACAAAAGGAGAAGATTCAACAATTGAAAATAATGAAGAATAAAAATCACTACGAAGACAATTTATGAAGCTTCACCCGAAACAAATATCATTCCAGTCATGAGGAACTTTGAAAATAATATTCAAATGAATTACTTCTAATTTCTAAACCACCTCAGTGCTCGAAAATATGTCACTCTAAAGTCTAAACTTCCCTTTATTCCCCTCAATGCTTAGGAATTAAGCGTATTAGCATACACATATAATAAAATCCATGAGCTCCCAAATGCCCTACTGCCATACCAAATAAACAGAACCAACAAAGCTAGACAGAAACAAACAAAGAGCTACAAAATCAAAACTTTCAAAATAAATATAAACATAAACTGGTCTGGCAGCCATAAGTTGCTTCTAATCATCAATTATTATTATTAATTTTGTTTCCATGCCTTCATCAATCATTACAGTAAATTTATACTCCTATTGCATTTGCTTTGTTTTTGGCATTCATAAACCCACAACAATTGAATCAAAACTAAGCATAACAATAACATTGAGAATGAGACGAATTGGAACTAATCAGAAGTGCAAAAGAAAAAATTACTTAGGGTTTCGGCAATATAAGTACAGTACATCAAATAAAATCATAAATAATTGGAATCTAAATTGACACAAAAACCAAGCCCAAAATAATATAGACATTGTCAACAAGTGATTTAAGCAGTGGTAGCAGGATTAGAAAGAGAAATGGGAAAAGGTATTACCTGTCGCAAGAGTTCAACAATGGCGGCAACTCAGAGGAGGAAGAAGAGGCGTGAGATAGGTAGGGGAGCGACTGGAGAGGCGGGAGAGCGACACCCCCTCTCTCTCTCTTTTTGGTGAATTGTGTGAATAAATCGGGAATTAAATATACATTTTGAATTCTTTTTTGTAAGGTTTTTTGAATTCTTTTTCGTAGTATTTTGAATTTATTTGGAACTACAAGCTAAAACAATCAAATGCCACTTCTTTTTTTAAGAAAGGGTGAGATAAAATTCATAGAAAGTTTTCTGTTGATTGTCATCGTAACCATGTAATATCCACAAATTCTTACCTAATCTCATGATTAAGAAGGATTCTAATCTCATCATGAAGTAATATTAGATGTGCAAGTAGGGGAGAGGGGAAGAGAGAGAGTGGTGAGGAAGGAGAAAGAAAGGAAGAGAAAGGAGAAAAATAGTACGGAGGTTCCAACTCTCGAGATCATGATTGAACCTTTGTGTAATATCTTAATCGGTTAGGTTACGGTATTAGTTTAAACACAAAAAAACAAGTTTTATACATATTAGTATGACTAAATAAACTAATATTTGTCATTAATAATTAAAAATACTATTAGTATCGAATGATTTCCTGAAAAAAGGATTAGATTACAAACAATAACCCAAGGTTGGATTAGAAAATATTTTTCAATAGAATGTCTACGTAGGCTCGGAATATCACGAGTCTCGCAGGTTTTTTTGTTTTCTCGTCCGACATGTATAAGTCGTTGTTTGAAACGACGACTTTCCTCATTAAGAGTCGATGTCGTGAATAGCAACTTTTATTGAAAAAAGTCGTTGTTCCAAATAGCGACTTTTACTTGCGTATCCTCCCAAGGCTTCTCCATTTGTCACAGCCTCACAGGTAAGTATAAGTCATTGTCCACAACAGCGACTCTCCTTGAGGAAAGTCGTTGTTGTGGAAAACGACTTATTCCTGACAGACGAAAAAAAAAAAAAAAAAAAAAAAAAAAAAAAAAACGAGGTCAAAATTATTTAGGAATCTTTAAGTAATGGTTAGCCACAAGCCCACAGTTGATCAAGTTGATCCAGTCAAAGCTTGAACAAAATAGGGTGATATATTTTTATTTTTATGTTCATAGTAGGTGGGCAATTTGCTTGTATAATTTATTTATTTTTTTGAGAGGGGAATAGGAGACTTTCATTCATAGAAAAGCCATACGGCATCTACATCGAAAATAACCCTAGAATATACTAAATCAACAGTACCAATAACAAATCTGCTAACAAAACAATTAACTAGAATACCCGAGCGCGACTCCCAACATGCATAGTAACCATGTGCTTCCTTTGATGCTTCATCTTTAACGGAAGTGGAGATCTTCACCGCAAGTACCGTAATTGTTTGCTCACAAAACGTTGTATGATACCATCGATCTTGTGCATATCCGATCCCCGAATTCATATTACTTGATACTAAATCGCACAATAGGCGAAGAGAGGATCCTATAAAGAGTAAAAATATAAAAATCCCTAATAACTCCACAAAAGGGAGAGAAAATTTGCTTGTACAATTTAGATTTAAGCTCAGTTTGAAAATTAGTTGTTAATTGGTTATTTTAATTGTTAGGATATCCCCATCAAAGCATTTTGAAAGAGCTTTTATGCACGCTAAAATTTCAAAGTTTTAATGGGAAGAGAGGTTTGAGGCCACAAAGTAGTTGTGGCTGTATAAAGCTCTCATTGTGAGCCAAAAAAAAAAAGTAAAAACAAAAAAAAGTAGATAATTTTTTTTGAGTAGAAAACTAGATAAATATTTGAGAGGTTTGTGGGTTGGCGATGTAACATGACAAAAAGCTCTCCCACAAAGTTTTTTGATGGTGACGTCTTGACTTATTAGTTACTTTGACTACGCATGTATCCTAATTTTTGAATCGAAATTGTTTCATTGAGTAAAATATGAAAGAAATGACATTTAAATAAATAACATTCAAAAAAGTGGGTGAAAAGAAAGGATGATATCATGATACAGTTCCACTATTGTTGGACAAAGCGGTAATGTCGTACCCAAAAGTATCCTCCAAAAAAGATCGAATAATTTCTGATAATACTTATAACATCTCTTCCAACATACCACTAGTACGATGCCGACCAATCACTTCTTCCAAGTCTAGGATGAAATTACTATTTTTTTGTTCCTTTTATTTCTTTTACGTTGTTGTAAGTGACAACATTTATATCACGCTATTTAATTAGTGAGAATCTCATCTTCTTTCAAAAGTCATTTCGAAATGGGGTTGGCTATCCTATGCCGTTAAGGCACAGGTTTAGCATTTAAAAGTGAGATAATAAATGCTTAGTTTTTGTCAAATTTCAAAAGCAGAAATGCCAGCTATAACGTGCAATTAAAACAACAAAAATTCTTGACAAGTTTACCGTTTCTTTTGTATCTTCTCACCCTTTCATCTTTCATCAATCCCATCCCCTTATATTCTTCAATTTATTTACTTAGCCACCAACTCCATTTCCATGATCTCCAAAGCCACGACCCAACCGAATTCGGCGCTGAGAAGCCCAATAGTAAATCGACACCGTCTGACTCGTGAAAGTCGCTCACCCTTGTTAATTTTTCCGGTTAACATAAGTGACTTTAATTCTTTCTCTCTCCTCTGCTCTTGTCTAAGGTTTGGTGGTTTAGTATTAGAGAATGGTTAACGGCACCGGCGCCGTTAAACCTTAACGCTAAGCCACCAAACACACCTTTTTGTTTATATTTTTCAATAATTTTAGGTCCTCCTGTTAATTATTCCCCAAGTCGGCGGAAGTGATGTGGCGTTGGTATTCTTGGTGTTGGTGGTCGTGGTCGTGGCCGTGTCAAGTGGAGGATTGTTCTGGGATAATACTTGAGGGCAATGGTCGATCATGGCGGTGGTTGAAAACTTTGGTGGATAACCTGTAAAGGAGGTGGTGGTGGTGGTGGTGGCACTTTGGCGTTGGCAGTGGTGGTGGTGGTGGCGATCTGGAGTTAGCAGTGGTGGGGGTGGTATTGGGAAATAAAAATGCTGATGAGGGAGAAATTAGAAAGAAGGATACTAGAGTCATTAAAGTTATGATAATTAATGTGATTATTATAACTAATTGATCGATTAATGTAATTTTATATTTTCAAAATAAATAAAAAGAAAATTAGTATCATTAACCTGTGCCCTTAGGGCATAGGTTAGCCAAGCCCTTCAAAATTAGCATTTAGATTCCAAATAAGTACTCACAAAACTTTATCAACCACAAAAATTACTTTTTGACTGCATTAAACTATTTAATTGTATTCAAATAACTAACTTTACAATTAGCAAAAAGAAAAAGAAAATTCAAACGGAAACAAGGGGAAAGGCCGAAAGGGGGTTTAAGACAGTGGAAATTATGACACACAGAAGCAAAGCGAGGGTTTAAGGAGAAAGCTCCAATGGCTATGGCAAATCATCAATGGCGTCGATTTCTACCTTATCACCTCCATTTCATTCGATTTCTCTCTACTCCCTCAAATCACCTTCATTCTTCTCCTCGTCGCCGTGTCGTAGTCACCGGTCTCTCTCTCTCTCTCTCTCTCTCTCTCTCTCTCTCTCTATCTCTCTCTCTCTCTCAGACTAGTATGTATATAAAATGGTTGAATTATCGGAATTATATATATTTTTTTATTTTTGTTATTGTAGGATTAGGCATGGTAACGCCGCTTGGTTGTGGCGTTGAGACAACATGGAAAAGGCTAATAAATGGTGAATGTGGAATTAAAGGAATAACTAGTAAAGATCTCAAATTGGATGGTTTTGATGATGAAATACAGTCTCATGTGTTTGATCAATTGACCTCTAAAGTTGCTGCTGTTGTTCCCTCTGGAACTAACCCCGGCGAATTCGATGACCAGCTGTGGATTCATTCTAAGGTTTCATTTTTAATGCTGTCATTTTTGCTCGTTACTCGGTTTTTGTGATGCAGGTTTTGATTATGTTGGGATTCTATATGTTGGAAAACTTCAAAAATGTTTAGTGATGCAAGTAATTACTGTGGAATGTGTTTATTTTTCGATGGGATTTGCCTTTCATGTGAAATCTGCCTGTCTAGGTGATGAGTTATTTTGAGGGGGGGGGGGGGGAGTTGTCAAATGAATGCAGTTGTCTTACCCTTGTGTTTGCACATAATGCTGTTTCCGTAGACCCGTTATTGGACATTGTTGGAACCACTACTTCACAAATAGTAAGCTCTAGAGGATGGTTGAGGCATATATAATCATATAATAATTTATAATCCAAAGTTGGAAATTTACCTAGCTCACCTATTGGTATGTTACTAATGTAGAGATTTGGATATGCCATTTTGAGATTACTATGTTATTGAGAACTTTTGTATATTGCTTTGCATCTTTAAGATTATCTTGACTGTTGTCCTACTTGGATAGTTCTCATATTCTGCCTTTTGATTTGCCACTATTTATTGAATGGTTTTGACTTTGACTAACACCAATCTCTTTCCTTATTTCTTTTTGGTGGTGGTGGTGGTGATGTGTGTGTGTTAAGTGTTTTCTGCTCCTTGTGATAATCAGGGGCAAAGGGCCATTTCGAGGTTCATTGGGTATGCTTTATGTGCAGCTGATGAGGCCCTTAAAGATGCAAATTGGATTGCAACTGAACAGAACCATAAAGAAAGAACAGTAAGGAGTTCATTTCCTTTTGCATAACAAAGAAAGAGCTTTTGTGGTTTTTATTTGTCTAGTTTTTGGTATTTACTGTCTCCTAATACGAAGACGACCAGGGAGTATCCATTGGTGGTGGTATTGGAAGCATATGTGATATAGTGGATGCTGCAAAGCTGATTTGTGAAAAGGTTGGTTTTGTTTGCTTTGTGTTACAGTTATAACTTGTAAGCGCACTGTACTCTTTCAAAAAGTTAAATTTAACTCTGAAAGGATATGTTGATTGCAGCGACTTCGTCGACTAAGTCCATATTTCATCCCAAGGATATTGATCAACATGGCCTCTGGTCATGTGAGCATGAAGTATGGGTTCCAGGTATTATCAATAAAGAAGAATTCGACTTTGTTTCTTCTAGGATCTAGAATGTTCTTGAACTTTCAATAAGTTAATCTTATATCATGTTGCTTATGATATCATCTAATATGCTTTCTGCTTCATTTACCTTGCTTATTGCCACTAATGTGGAGATGTGATTGGGTTAGAACCAAATTATCAGCTGATCACGTAAGTTGCAGATGACATTAAATTTTAAGTAAAAACACTGTTGTTTTTATGAAGAAACTTGTATATAGAAGTTCTCAACTAGCAAGGAGGGTTGTATTAGGCAAAAAACCCCAGCATGAAACTTAGCTGGAGTATCTTTGCATGGATTTTAGATGCTATACCTTGGAGAATTCCTTGATCTAGTTTGGTGGTTAAAGGTTTGGTTTAGATATTCCATATAACTATATATAAATCAAGTGTCGACTGTAATCTGTTTTATAATAGGGGACAAATGTGGTAACTAGAAATTGTCGAGTGTATCAATTTGAATTTGATGGCTTATTTTGGGGTAGTATTCTTATAGGTCGTGACTTGTGAGTGGTTATAATTTTGTCATCCATATTTTCTTTGATAAAATGTATCATTTCATATAGAAAAATGCTTACCTATTTCCTGAAAGATATGCATGCATAGTCTTGTTCTTGAATCTAGGGACCCAATCATGCTGCAGTGACAGCTTGTGCAACTGGGGCACACTCCATTGGTGATGCTGCTCGCATGATTCTATTTGGAGATGCAGATGTCATGGTAGCTGGAGGAACAGAGTCCAGCATTGATGCCTTATCCATTGCAGGTTTTTGCAGGTATCTTTCATAAATGAAATAGAGAGCTACTGTTCAATCAAAGGGTCTTATCTTAAGGTGGAAAATTTATTAATAATCGAAAAGGAATGGCTAAGTTATAGATAGATTAATGCAAGGAAATAGTGCAACACATTCAAGAAAAGTGAACCACGAATTACTGACTTCATATAGCTGTGGGCTTTCTAATTCTCTATGGTCACTATCTTATTTCACATTCTTGCATGCAAGTCAAGTGGATCAACCTAAGTAGTTTCTAGGATGTGATAGGATCGATTAAGAAGATACTGTAGTCAAGTACATCAACACAAAATGTTGTGGGAATTGGAATGTTTTTTTGGCTATAAATTCATGTTCCTTTTGATTTAGTTCGCAGGACTATCTTTATCAATTATTTCTTGGCAACATCTGATGCTGGTCGAGCTCCAGCAATATAAAAATTGTTTCCATGATTTTGGAGGACCTCATTTTACACTAGTTAACAAAATAAATTAGATCCTTTTTCTGAGAAGTTTCAGTTGCTGTGGCTGGTTTTTTTTCTCTGCTTATGGCATTTGAAATCTTTTTCATCACCCTGAAATCTTTTCAGCTTATTGCTTCTGTTGGCTTCTTAATGTAATCCTCCCAATAATGTCTCCATTATCCCTCACTCTCTTACCCCGTCACCTATTGTCTTCACATGTTCATCTACTAGAACTGTATATACATAAAAATGACGTTTTTAACTTAATTATGTATTTTCTGAATATGCAGGTTAAAAGCTTTATCTACAAAATACAACTCCTCCCCTTGTGAAGCGTCTCGACCTTTTGACAGTGGACGTGATGGTTTTGTGTAAGTTGTTGCTTTTGAAGCTTATTCTGGTTAAATGCCTATGGTTTTGTGCCAATATGTATTACAACTCAACACTTTGGTAATCTCTCTATGCTGATTTGATAGTTGAATTGACTTGTTTTCTATCTGCAGAATTGGTGAAGGCTGTGGTGTTATCGTATTAGAAGTGAGTTAATTGGTTTTCAATCTTTTCATGCTGTTTGTGCATTTTCATGGAACTCTATATGCTCAATTTGAATTTTTCAGATTAGTTTCTTATTGTTTTATGCTATTAATTTAAAGCTGCACAATCGTTGCAATAATAGAGACCAGATTTGCTACTATCCTATTTCTTCTGTGAACCCATACAACTAGGGTTCCACGTACCCAGTTGACCCAATTCTTGTCAGGTGCGCTTGCAGCTTAGAGAACAAAGTGCAGACATAGTAGGTTTGGTAGTTCACTAGCTCATTGCCCCTATATCGTTGCACAACTGTGATCACGCAATAGAGATTGTAGGTGGGGTGGTTGAATAGCTCTTCATCTCTTTATCTTAAATCAACTGTAACCACCTCAATGGTGATTAGGTTGCAGTTACTGAAGTTCAATAACTGTTACTCTATGTTACAATGGATCAAATCATTGGCATCTAAGACAATGAAATTTCTGCTGTTGATTGCATTCATCGTTCTATACTGCAGTGCAGGCTACCCAACAGACATGAAATTGTGATACCTTGCGTCGTCGTTACTTCATCGTGCATATTCTCATCTAAAGCTAAACATGGTGCAACTCTTCTTTGTTGTGGATTCCCAGTTCCCACGTCTGGAACTAAACATGTGCATTTTGTTGCTTTAATCCCGCATAGACTTGATGTGACAATTTACAACTTAATCTTGAGTGAAATTTTCTTAACACCCAGATTCTATCTTGACTGACAAAAAGCATTAAAAAAATATGCTGTATCTTTTTTCCGCATTTCTGTATCATCTAAAGTTGCTGATGTGATGCATTTAAGTTCCAAATGCAATCATAGTTTTGGCTTTCACTTTTTATTATGTCGTATTACTGTATCTTATTTTGTTGCAATTTTCATTGCTGTCATTATGGTCGCGCTCTTAACATATTTCCTTGTGGTGAAGGAATTCGAACATGCAAAGGAGCGTGGTGCAAAGATTTATGCTGAGTTTTGTGGATATGGGATGTCAGGTTTTTTTTTGAATTACGTCCCTAGCTGCTGCTGTCTTTTTTTTATTTTGTGGTTGCTTAACTTCTATTATCTTGTAGGTGATGCACATCACATAACCCAACCTCATAATGATGGAAGAGGTGCCATCCTGGCTATGACGAGCGCTTTAAAACAGGTAAGACAATGTTCTTTGTTTCACATTTTTTGTTTTTTGGTTGCATTGTTTTCATTTTAGAGCTAAAATTAAGATAACAGAATGGAAATATAAATGGTTGTGGAACTTGGATCTTAATCCTATAATTAAGGTCTTCCTAAGCTGATACTTATCATGAGTTCAAAATACTATATCCGTTTTACAAATCTGTTGCACTCTGGATATAATTTCTCCTCTTCAAGCCAAGGTTAATTGTTGCAACTTGTGGCATATTGAAGTTTCATCAGAGTAGACAAGACTGTGGGAGTAGCATAGCAAGAAAGAAACACCTTAAGATCTCTATTGCTCCAAGTTCATCTTTGTCTGCTTAGGTACAATATTGTGAAATCTTAAAAGTTCATCTGAACAGCTATTACCACCATCCAGAAAAGGCTGTGAGTTCAGTTTGGGAAGTCAGAATCCTTTCAGGCATCATCTTTTTGATGTCTCAAACTTAGATCTAGCTGATTGATAAGATCTCTGCTAGCTCAGTGTATATAAAGCTTTGCAGTTTTTATTTTTATCTGTAGCTTATTGTGAATGTAGGCTGCCTGTATATAAGATTTTCTTAAAGAAAGTATGACTATTTCAATTTGTGTTTTGACTCGCAAACTGTTGGTCAGACATGTAGGTGTAAGTCTTGGAATGATTACCATGGGATACTTTTTCCCTACTAGCCCCACAGCCCACCCAAAAAGAGGTTGAATAAAGGACTATAGAAAATAGTATGAACAGACAAAAATCTGTTGGTGACATTAGCAAAAGCCTTCAAATAAATCTGTTGCATGCTCTAGTTGATACATAGAGGAAAAGAGAGGAGAAAATCAGTTGATTGGGACTGAAATTTATATGGTCCTGCGTAAATATAAAGTGATTAATGCTTCCTCTTCTTGGACTTGCAGTCAGGTCTTCATCCCAACCAAGTGGAGTATGTGAATGCTCATGCTACGTCGACACCTATAGGTACTGTGGGATCATTCTGTGAGAAATTTGCTCAAGTCCTTGGATTTTTTAGCATTTGCGTGGTGTGAGCTGCTGTTTTTGATGTTGTCTTGTGCCACACTATCCCTTTGAAATTAAAATTAACTGTTTTTTTTTCTTTTTCCGATCAGGCGATGCCATAGAAGCCACTGCCATTAAATCCATATTCAGTGACCATGCGACATCTGGCGCTTTAGCCTTATCTTCAACAAAGGTAATTATTAATACAGCTCAAATGTTCTTGACTCCAAAAAAATTATTAGCGTTTTAGTCTAGCTGCATTTGAAAGTTTTTTCTCCCGAATCTTAGCTTTCCCTGTTCAACCATTTCTTTTACAACTTAATGCATGCCTCATTGTAATCTATGTGCTTTAAAATGCCCCCTTGTAAACTATCTCCCATTGCAGTGTGCTCTAGCCTGTCTTAAAGTGGCTGTTATTGCTCACTGATGCTCTTTTATGCTATGCCTCTTGCCTGTTCTTCAAAATGATATGTGAAATGCCCTGCAATCTTCCAGGGCGCCATTGGACATCTTCTAGGGGCAGCTGGAGCTGTGGAATCTATTTTCACTGTTTTAGCTATACACCATGTAAGTGCTGTTCATTCTAGTAAATTTTTGTCTTGTTGCATTAGCTCATGATGTCAATAGTTCTTCAAACACATGCATGCAAGTCCAACATTTCACATATTATTATGTTTTCACTTGGCTTTGTCACTCAAGATTAAGCCATCGAGATGGGATTTTCATTAGCATTTGCTTTTCATCAAACTTATGAAAAATGAGATGGAGCACTTTGAGCAGCCCAAGGTTGCACTGAGACGGGAACGGGTACGCAAATGGGTACGGGTACGGGAACAGGGAAACGGCAATTTGTCAAATTCTAAGAAACGGGTACGGCAGGGAAACGTCACCAAAAACATATAATTAATATCTTTAAACACATTTTAGAATGAATTTATAAATTCTCTAATTTATAACTTACTTAATTTAGTTTTTTTACATGACTATAAAAAGATTTCTTATTTTTTCTTATAGAAAATTAAGAATTTGTAATCAACACTCTATAACAAAGTAAAGATGACAGAAACTAATCTGAAAACTTAACCCAACAGCACATCCTTGAAGGGTCCCACACACTACTTTTGTTTCACTGATGACTTGGTGAGTGGTGAGTGGTGAGTGGTGAGTGGTGAGTCGTGTCTCTGCTCTCACCCCACAAAGGACGAATTAACAGTCAGCACCAATTAAAACGAGAGAGAGAAAGAGCAGAGGATGTGAACAGGGAAACTGATGCCGGAGAAGGCACCACCACGGACCACGGCCGCCGGAAAATAGACAGAACTCGCCGGAGAAGGCCCCACGATGGACAGAAAACGCCGACTATGGCAGATCAAGGCACTGGGAGCTTTCTAGGTTTCACGTTTCTTCGTTAGTTCGATTTGAAAGCGAAGAAGCGCAAGTTCCAGGCTTAACGCTGTTCCAGAGACGGCCCATCTGTCCCCTCCACGTCTCCTTCAACCCAAAATGTTTCTCCAATTTTCAGAAACGTTTTGGAGCCGTTTCATGGCGTTTCTTGCCGTTTCCCGTTTCAGAAACGTTTCTGGTATGGGAGACGGCACCTTCTAGACGTTTCCGTGCTTCATAGGAGCAGCCATTGCCTTTACATACCCTTTTGTTTGCTACCACTGATGTGAAGTTCTGCGTTTCACTATTATTTATGATGAACTTGGTACTGTTGATCCGACAGTTACATACCTATATGTGTAGCTTTGTACTGTCCATATTTCTGATGCTTAGAGATACGAATACTAGCTTTAGATGATAGCTATTAGCTGATGAGCAGTGAGCACATAACAAATATACCGAATTACCCAAAACAAAGTGACCATAAAATAGGGAAATGACTTCATTTAGCTGCATATTTCATGCATGAATGATGAGATGGTATTGTTGCAGGGAATTGCGCCATTGACTCTCAACCTCTCTCAGCCGGATCCCGTGTTTGCAGATGACTTCATGCCCCTGACAGCTTCACAACAAATGGATATTGCAGCAGCCATGTCAAATTCTTTTGGCTTTGGTGGAACTAATACCTCTTTGTTGTTTGCTAAAGCGTCTTGACAGATCAAATATTTTCTCTATTTCTCACTTTTTTGGAGTTCAAAGCTGTTGTTCTTTCATCTTCACCATGAAGTTTTCAGTTCATTTCAGAATAGTTCTGTTCTGATTTGCAACTTCAGTTTACTTCAGTTCAGTTTTGCTACTTACTTTTTCTCTCGTATATCAGTATTTGTATTTATTTACTTCTGCCTAATTCATGTATGTAAATTCAGTTCAGTTTGAAAGCAAGTCCCTATTCAATCTTCCATACTGTTGTATCACTGGTTCGGTGGTTCCTTTTTACTTGGGACCTGGTATTTCAACAAGCCACCCGATTTGGGAAAGAGGGCACTGCCGCACTGGGGCTCCGTTCATCAGTCCTGGCAAAGTCGGGGGTTATCTCACCCCTCCCCTCATCCGAGTGTAATTTCCCGGGAAAAAAAAACGAAAAAAAGAGCTGCTCTTTGTCTGTGAGCTACATAGTTTCGGTAGAGTGCAAAAGGATCTTGATTTAATAACTTCCCTCCAAGGCAAATAGTTTGGTTCATGGAAAATTAAAACGTTTACACTATAGTTTTTGAAATTGGATCAATTGTGTAATTTGAAGCTCAGTTTGACCAGATGGCGTCACCTCTCCAATGCATTATCCACAGATGATAATTTTTGTCCAGGAAAAGGGAAAGAAGAGAGCATAAATAACTTGTCATATTCTAATGAAATTAGCCATTGGGAAGACGCAAATGGAAAGAAATTCATACTAGAAAATGAAAAATGATAATAGTACATAATTACAAATTACAAAGGGGATAATTACATCAGCCTAAAAGTATTTTAACTCTGTCATCTACGAGTATTTTGACTTAAAGCCTTCTGTAAGTGGAATGACTTTCGCTGAAACCTTTGCCTGCAACTTTGAGACAGCTTGTCGAATGTCCTAAAATTGTGGTATATGCATTGTAAGTCAGCAAATTTTAAAGACAAGCAATGAGATGATTTAACTATCATACTTTGTCAGGGAAGATGTAGAAGAAACCAACCAATGGTGAAATGTGCATAGATTGAATACCAATAAGCAGAACATAATTACCTCAAGATGGTAGCGTGATGAGAAATGTGTCAAACAAATTGCTTTATTTCGCATCCACTGGGCATTCTCGATGAGCTGCAGTTAAGAGCACACTAAAGTCACAATCCAAATCGAACGAGTTGGATGCAATTTGCCAATGTGCTACTTAGAAGATCAGTTTTAAGTTTGGAAAGGAGTACAAGGGGGTTTTCAAGCAATGCCTCGGTGAGAGCCACATGGTAAGAGGCCATAGATAACAGCATAAATTGGGCATGATAATATAGCCAACATAATGTATTTCAAGTTTTAGCTTTAACCCTCATCTCTGAACTCCATAACATGCCCTTAGTTTGCTCAAGACAAGAGCACATCTGATGTTAACTTTCACAAGATAGAGTGAAGCTCTTCTAATTATTGATTCTTCGAACATGTTCCACCACAAAATGTCCTGTTTTGCTTAGTAGAACATTTCCAACCCCACAGAGAAGTCTGATGTCTTCATCCCCCCCCCCCCCCAAAATAAAAATAATTCTTTTATATTTCAATAGTACGAAGGAGTTCGACCTTTTAAGACATGCCTGGCTAACATCATGACATATGGCATAAGAAACGAGTGCCTTGCCAGTTATCACTTTCCAGAAAATAATACAAATGATGTGTTGTGTTTTTGCATTCCTGCTATTCTTACCTCAAACAGATGAGTATGACCACGCTCACCTGCCTGTTCAATGCTAATTACTTCATCCAGAAAAGTTGCCTGTTAAGAGTCATTTTGGTCAAACAGACGACAAAGATGTCTCAAAGCTACAAAGACATAGCCATTTCAAAAATGGACCCACGACAGCAAGAATGTAGAGCAATTGGATATAGCATACAGCGCAACTGCAACCAACTCTTCAGACCAACATATTGTTTCCAATGGCGTCGAACATGATAAAATTTTCAACTAAAATTTAAAAGGCTCGCCTCTATAAATGCTAAGACGGAGAACTTATGTTAAAAATTAACTCTTAACAAATCAAGGTTGCAAAACTCTTGGTTATACTTTGACACTTTGGCTAGTAACAATGATCTCTTAAGCAATATTATCATTTCATCATATACGCCACTGAAAAGAGGAAGGGGTTACCTCAGTAATGAGAAGTTTCGCCCTCAGTGCATCAGCATTACGTGGTTCAAACATAAAATCTGATGTTGTATCTCCTGTGAATGCTACTTCTGGAGACAATATCATATCTGTAATCTAGAGGTATTCAAAGTCAGATGATTATCGGAACCAGAAGGAGGTAAAAGTTCATGGAAGAAACTACCTCAACACCAGATTTCTTCAGTTTCTCAATCTGTTTTCCTTTGAGATGGATGTCCTGCTTTTTCAACTTCTTTCTGATGGAATATATGACATATCCCTGGAAACAGGACGAGGAATTAGAGGATTCAACTTTAAGTTGTGATTATCTGGAGTAAGACAAGGTGAATCTACCAACTCTACCATACGCAAGTACTCAAAACACAGACAATCTGATCAATCCAGATCTCTGGGCCAACAACTACTACTGTCTGATTAAGAGAATCTCTACAGGTATATTGGTGAACCTAAACACATGCATTATCAGGTAATATGAAAATACTGTTTGTTTTCAGTCTAAGATTCACAAGTTCCCGGTTGCATGGTGGATATGAAATGGAGCTATAACATATAATATAACTGCAAATCCTACACGCACAGCTAAAAACATCATGATCGGGATACTCTCCTTTAAGGTAGTGGGCCTAGTGACTATTGCTTTATTCAAGGACAGCTGCATAGTTTAGTGTTACAGACTAGAGAAGCTATTGATTGCCATAACATGGGGATGCCAGAGTTGAAAGACTTGAGGTATTAACTTTGACGAATAAGTCAGACAAAGCATACCTGGCTGGGAATAACATGATTTGTTCTGAATGGTCTCACAACAAGGTCACTTCATAATTCATATGTTTCCCCTGCAGCAGAAACAAAATTCATGGATCAAACTCAAATTAGGAAGGAAAAATCCTAAAAGAATTAAGACAGATAAGTGAAAATTTAATCCACTAAATCCACTTACCCACATCAAGCGCTACCAAATCAAAATTGAGCTCAACCTGACCCATGGATCTATGAATGTCAAATAACTTCTCTACATCGTCTTTAATACACGGAGGCACAAAGATGGTTGGTGGTTTCAAGCTGTAAAGTTCACGAGTTGCAACATACATCGGTAATCCTCCCTAGATAAGAAGACATTATTTGAGAGGGCAGAAGAAGTCGGAGACTGAAACCAAACAATATAAACTTATCTCAACCTAGGAATCATACATTGACTAATTGGTAAGCTCAAGTGTTGCTTCTTTAATCAAACTCAATGTCTCACAACAGCTAAGGTTTCTCTCAGGATTCCCTCTTACTGTATAATTTCTTATGTATAAGTAGCATAAGTAGTAATCGGCAGCCCACAAGGACAAGTTAGCTCAACAGAATTTAACACACTATATCATTCACTGCAAATTAAATCTTCTTGGACATACATGGTCATATGAATGTCCACTAAATTACACTTCAGTTTACCTAGCAGCACCAAACACACAACAAATTTCCTCAGTTCCATAAACCTTATCACCTACAAAGGCCTCAACTTTTCCTCATTCCCCAATCCCTACCAAAGATATAGATTAAAGACATTGTAATAACTAATAACTCAAGTTCTAAATATCCGCCTTTCCGAAATTTGGCAAGATTGTGGATAGCGCACTGCTTTTAAGCATAGCAAGTTTAATTTACATTGAAATTTAATAGCATTGCATTGCAATGACAATGACAATGACACACAACTTATTCTTTTTCCCATCACAATTCATAGTAAAACGCAATATAGCAAGAGCAACAGTAACAACATTCTAGTAATCATTTGAAATGTAGAACTTGCAATAATCCCATTAAAACTATCACAAATTGCTAAAAGCCAGGATCTTTTTGAGACTTACAATATGATCAAGATGAGCATGAGTGATAAAAACATAATTCTGATGAACAGCACGTAAAGGGCACCTCCCAATATCAAAAGCAGCTTTCAATTCAGGAACAATAACACAAGTTTCATGACCACCAATAGAAATGCCCTCAACTGAATACCCTTCAAGGCCAACCCCTTTTCTCTGAACTTCAGCTCTGGCTTTTCTGTACTCTTCTTCTTCAATTGCCCTTCCAATTACTGGGAAAATACTAGACCCTTTAAGTGCAGAAACACGACCCAGTTGTTGTTTTAGAGAGAGAAGTCTTGTGGGTTGTTGAATTGAGGTTGCTGGTTGTGGAAATGGCAATGGTGGTGGTCTTTGGGGAGTTGAATGAAAATTTAGGTCATTGAAATGGTGAAGATAAGGAGGGTTACTTGGGGCTGGAATTGTTAGAGAGATTTGCATTTTTCTTTGGAGAGAGAGAGAGAGAGAGAGAGAGAGAGAGAGAGAGAGAAAGAGAAAGGAAGAGGATGAGGAGAGGGTTTTGGAGAGGTTTTCTGCTGTCTGAGCTAGAACTCACTCAGCTGTTTAATCCAGTTGCTCAATGGTGTAATTCTTTTTCTTCTTTTTCTTTTTCTTTTTTGAGGGTTTCTAAAATGTGATATTGTTCTTTTGTTTTGACAATGGTGATATTGTTCTTGACTTCTTGGTCTCCTTTTCTTACCTTCATAAAAGATAAAATAAAAATGGGCAATGTAATTCCAGATATAAAACACTATTGGCAGGTCATTTTGTGCTATAATATAAAAAAGTTAGCCTTTTAATATCGGACATGGTAATAGTTTTTATTGACTTGACAATAACATAACCATAAAAATTAGGTAAAAAAGTGGAGCAATAATAAGTCAATAATATTTTGGATATAAGTACAGGTTATGTGACATGTCTCACTTTCTTATCGGCTATACTAACAAGAATAAATCTCTACATTTAATAATTTACATAGTTAATGATTCAGATAATAAAAACTTAAAAATAGATCAATAAATAAATAAATAAATTAATAATGATACAAATGATAACTACAATGTTTAGTCTTTCAACTCTTAATTTCTAATTGCCAAAACATACATTAAGTGATAGTTTCATCAAACCGACTATTAGTACTAACAAAAAAAATTAAATTTCACAAGCGTAGTAGCTGTAATTTATGCAATAAGTATCGACTTATTATTTGTGGGGATGACATATGACTATAAGTTTACATAAGTAAATAAGTTTTATATCTGTGGTTTTTAACACAGGTTACTTGACAAGTGACTAATATTTAGGAAGATAAAAGTAGGCCTTGCAATTCGGGTTAACAGGTCGGGTTCGAATTATACATCGGATCGATTTCGGGTCAATTGTAAAAAGTAAAGACTATAAAAAATGATAGAAAATGACTTCTTATGCGAAAAAAGTAGATTCAGGTCGAGTTCGGGTTAAGAGCATATCGAGTTGGATCGGGTTCGGGTCGAGTTAAAAAAACAACTATTAGTTGTCACCTAAGGTGTAATTGTTACCAGAATATATAACTAACAAATTGATTTGCTCACAAGCATCAGAAGATCGATATAAATACAAGTGAATTGCTAAATACCGCCCCTTTTTACTAGCTACCGCCCCCTCAATTTCCAATTTTACCCTCCCCCCTTTTCCTCACTCACTCTCACTCATCCTCTCTTCCTCACTCACTCTCACTCATCCTCTCTTCCTCACTCACTCTCACTCATCCTCACCACCACACCATCACACCGGCAACCACCACCACTCACGGCACAACCACCACCGGTAAATTTTTTTTTGCGCATTTTTTTTGCACAGTCGTCTGAAATTTCCGACTCACCCAAGGGTGAGTCGCCTCTAGCAGACGACTCACCCAAGGGTGAGTCGAAAATTTCAGACGACTGTGCAAAAAAAAAATTATTATTATTATTTATTATTATTTATTGTTATTATTATTATTATTATTTATTGTTATTATTATTAATATTATTATTATTATTATTATTATTATAATAATTATTATTATTATTATTATAATAATAATAATAATAATAATAACAATAAATAATAATAAATAATAATAATAATTTTTTTTTTGCACAGTCGTCTGAAATTTTCGACTCACCCTTGGGTGAGTCGTCTGCTAGAGGCGACTCACCCTTGGGTGAGTCGAAAATTTCAGACGACTCACCCTTAGTTGAGTCGTCTGTAGCAGACGACTCACCCAAGGGTGAGCCGTCTGAAATTTTCGACTCACCCAAGGGTGAGTCGCCTCTAGCAGACGACTCACCCAAGGGTGAGTCGAAAATTTCAGACGACTGTGCAAAAAAAATGCGCAAAAAAAATTTTACCGGTGGTGGTTGTGCCGTGAGTGGTGGTGGTTGCCGGTGTGATGGTGTGGTGGTGAGGATGAGTGAGAGTGAGTGAGGAAGAGAGGATGAGTGAGAGTGAGTGAGGAAGAGAGGATGAGTGAGAGTGAGTGAGAGTGAGTGAGGAAAAGGGGTGAGGGTAAAATTGGAAATTGGGGGGGCGATAGCTAGTAAAAAGGGGGCGGTATTTAGTAACACCCAAATACAATGAACAAACGGTTTGAACCGCGTAACTTACATTTGTCATCATCAAAGACCCGCATATTTTTTTTATATAGACCTTGGTCCAGCCATTTGGCTGGACTACAGTGGCACGTTCGTAATTTTTGTAAACCGCAGGGGTAGTTACGTCACTTATGACTTCCCTATTCCTTTGTTTTTTCTCCTCACATTTCACGGTTCAATCTTCATCGACTCTTCATCCTTCTCCCCTCTCTCTCTCATCAACCTCCCGTGACTTTCAATGGAATTTTATAGCTTCACACGCGAGAATTAATCAACAAAATTAGTTTAGATAATTTCCCCATAATTTTTCGGGTTCATCAACACCCAATTTGAGTATATTTCGTTTTGTTTGGTTCTTTCGAAATTAGCTCGGCAATTTGTTATCGGCAATGGAGCCTGGAGGCTGGAGGGGAAGACGGCGTACGGGGTAGGGTTGACAGTGGTGGCTGGTTTGTTCATTTGTATGTGGAGGAGAGAGAGAGAGTTGGGTCAGATTGGGGGAGGGGAGGAGAGAGAGTCGAGTGTGCTGTGGCCTGTTGGTGTAGTATTGCGTGGTATTGTGAATTGGAAGCAGGTGTAGAACTGTAGATGGATGATGATGATGATGATGATGATGATGATGATATTTAGTACTTTTCTGTTTTTAGTTTTCTTTTCTAGGGAGTATCAAATAGTTCATAAGCTTCATTCAAAGGTTTATATAAAATTATAAGCCGAAAGTTGATTTAAAGTACTCTAATAATTTAAATGTCATAAATGTAAGATTCATTCATCTCCCAAAAATAAAATAAAAATGTAAGGTTCATTTAAAAAAGTTTAATAGAGTAGTTCATAAGATATAAGCGTAAAGTTTATTTAAAATAGTCTAATAGTTCATCCGGTATAAATGTAAGATTCATTCCTCTTAAAAAAAAAAAAAAAGGAATCCATAAAGTTTATTTAAAATTTTCTAATAGTTCATATGCTATAAAGGTGGTGTTCATTTAAAATTTTCTAATAGTTCATATGCTATAAAGTTGGTGTTCATTTAAAATAGTCCAATAGTTCATAAACTATAAAACTAAGGTTTATTTAAATTAATCTTTTTTTTAGGGGATTTAAATTAGTCTAATAGTTCATAATTCATAAACATAAGCTTCATTTAAAATAATTAAGTAGTTCATAAGTTATCAACATAAGGTTCATTTAAAATAGTATAATAGTTCATAAGCTATAAATATAAGGTTCATATTGTAATAGTTCATAAGTTATAAACCTAAGGTTCATTTAAAATAGTTTAATAGTTCATAAGTTATAAGCGTAAGATTCATTTTTAAAATAATCTAATAGGAGTAGTTTATATGCTATAAATGTAAGGTTCATTTCTCTCCCAAAAACAAAATAAAAATGGAAGGTTCATTTAAAATAGTCTAATAGTTCATATGGTATAAATGTAAGGTTCATTCCTCTCCCAAAACAAAATAAAAATGTAAGGTTCAACATAAAAAGTTTAATAGTTCACAAGATATAAGCGTAAGATGCTTTTGAAATAGTACAATAGTTCATATTGTATATATGTAAGGTTCATTCCTCTTTAAAAAAAAAAGAATTCGTAAGGTTTATTTAAAATTTTCTAATAGTTCATATACTAGTAAGCTACTGTCCATTTAAAATAGTCTAATAACTCATAAACTATAAAACTAAGGTTCATTTAAATTAGTCTAATAGTTCATAAGTTATAAACGTAAGGTTCATTTAAAATAATTTAGTAGTTCATAAGTTATCAACACAAGGTTCATTTAAAATAGTATAATAGTTCATAAGCTATAAACATAAGGTTCATATAAACTATTGTAATAGTTCATAAGTTATAAACCTAAGGTTCATTTTCTTTTTTTGAGGGGATAAACCTAAGGTTCATTTAAAATAGTTTAATAGTTCATAAGTTATAAGCGTAAGGTTCATTTAAAATAATATAATAGGAGTAGTTCATATGCTATAAATGTAAGATTCATTCCTCTCCCAAAAACAAAATAAAAATATAAGGTTCATTTTAAAAAGATTAATAGTTCATAAGATATAAACGTAAAGTTCTTTTAAAATAGTACAATAGTTCATCCGGTATAAATGTAATCATTCCTCTCCGAAAAAAAAAAGAATCGTTAAGGTTCATTTAAAATATTACTGTATGTAGTTCATAGGCTATAACCGTAAGGTTTAGTTAAAATAGCATAAATAGTTCATAAGGTGTAAGAGTTAGGTTCATTTAAAATAGCCTAATAGTTCATAAGGTGTAAGCGTAAGGTTCATTTAAAATAGCATAATAGTTTATAAGCTATAAGCGTAAGGTTCATTTAAAATAGTATAGTAGTTCATAAGCTATAAGCGTAAGGTTCATTTGAAATAGTTTACTAGTTTATAGTTTTTTTATTTTATTTTTTATCACCTTACTAGTTCATAGTTACCAAACCAATAGTTCACAAAAAATAAGTAACATTATAGTTCATAAAAAAGAAATAAAATTTAACAAAAAAAACTTCACATAGTGAAAGGAAGTCAAGGACCACTTAAAAAAAAAGGAAAAAAAAAAGTATGAATGAAGTCAAGAGCACGTGGCTCTATCTAAAAGTTACTAGTAGTAATTAAGTGAATGATGATGAGTTCACAAAAAGAACGGTAACGTGGATTAATTTGGAGTGGATCAGCGCGAAGAGACCGAATTGCAAGCAAATGCGTCTTTCTTGGGCCTCCGTAATTTTGCTTTTTGAAACCTCTCGCGCGCGTGGACTGGGCCTGGTCCAGCCAACTTGGCTGGACGCAGGTCCAGCCAATACGGATTGCCGCATGGCATGTAATCTTTGCTTTGTTTGCAATCTCCACAACATCGTTAACCACCAAATTGCACCAAATTGCAAATTCATCCATGACAAAAGAATAATACAAATCCACCTTAATTACCCCGGTGGCGTAAAAACTATTGAAGACTAGAAGTGTTACAACATGTATGAAGCAAAAAATCGATAGATACAACATACCCTCAAGTTATATACAAGTAACAAAAATGTACATTAAAGAAACTCCACTAGCTATGGTACAAACTGTACACAGTGGGAGGACTTCGCGCAAGCACGTTACATCAAAAATAGTTGAAGATTAGATTACAATGTAGTGCACGAGGCTATTGCATATGGACGGATTTTAGATGATTAGATGTATGCAGCCTTAGCACTGCACTTGCAGGTTGCCCTGATTTGGAAAGATTTTACTCGAAGTGGATCAAAGTCGGGCGCGACCACCTGAATCTGTATAGGATACATCACTGCAAGCAATGAGGCTAGAATCCAAGTATGTTATTTTGGCATTTTCAAGGGTGAAACCTTGAATCATGGGCAATGGGAACCCTCTCCAAAGCCGTGTGTTGGCATACGGCAAGAAAACTGTTTGAACCAACGTCCGAATCACAGGCTGCAAAAGGAAAACAAATGATGAGTCCAATCATAGACTGCACATTTCAATCGTCCTAATGGAAAGTCGAAACAAAACTTTTGCAAGTTTCTAACAAATTCAGGTTTTTTGTTGGTTACAAGGGGCTTTTAGGTCAGGTCACACAGACACAGCACAATCTTTTTTAGATGAAAAGCATACATCACAATCTTAATTGTAGGAAAGATCTATATTCCGCAATCACTTTAGCCTTTGGAAAATAACAACAGGTTGGACATTTTTGCTGTCACAAATGGAAAATCAATCTGTATTCAGCATTAGAAATCATTGAAAGGCTAAAACTTTTCCTAGGCACATATGGTAACCAAGCAGATGCAAGTGGTTCATCACTCAAAAGCTTTGCTACTACAGTTTCATCATCGAATAGACAAACTAGAGTAGTGCCACGTTCAACTGCTAATAAAACTTCACCTTTTTGCCATGGTTAAGCTGGAAAAAGTACTTACTACAGTTAAGTTACTTTTGCAAGTCTTCTCATAGCTAATGGTACCTGATGAGAAGCTTTTACATTTTATAGATGGAAGTAGAATTGTATTAGTAATTCAGATGTACAACAAAGACAAGAAGTCCTTGCAGGAAAAGAAAAAAACCAATGCAACAAAGCCTTCCTTTTTCTCTGAAAATCAACAATACACTCCTTGGAAGACTAATAGAAAACACATACACAAAATACACCACTATCCCTTTATCCCAAACCAAGACATCTAAAGGAAATGATCACGAAAGATTTACTATTTTTTTTTCTGTCCAAATAGCAAGCAGAGCACATTGCCATAGAATCTTCTCCTCCTCGCTTCCGAAAACCACTACATACTATCCTCAAAACATGGCCAAGAGTCTAATCCTATCCAGTATTCCTCATCCTCCAAGTGAAAGAACAGTGGATGCATAATGCTCATTTAATTAACCACTAACACATCAGACAAACATCTAGCAAGCACCCCTATGGGGACTCCTTCTCCACCTGATACTTTTGATTGTATAACTCTGTTAAGAATGGTAGTTAAAGCGAAGACAGAAATTCCTCAAGGGAAATTTAGTTTTCCAAATGAAAGAGCTAAATAAGCAATGAAATGGGTGGGAAATGGGAATTGTCCATCAGATACTGGCAAAATGATCTAGAAGAGATACTACCTGTGTTTTCAAGAACAAACCCTCTTATCTAGCTAATCGAAATGTTTAACAGAATCTAAAAATGAGTGAGACCAGAGAGGTCATGATGTTCCCTCCCATCAATACATCGGATGAAATGAAAATTCTAAGAAAAGTAAACTCCATCGGAATAGTACGAGAGAGAAATAGGCGTATAACGCAGCAAACGAACGATATACAGCTGCGGGAAAGTGACTGAAAAATGGATATGAAAAGCGGATATCCCTTCTCCATGTATCCTCCAGAAACAAGACCCTATCCCTAAGCCAACTCTGAAATTCACAACAAGAAAAAAAGGCAGTTTACTCGAGAAATAAACTTTCAAGAACTTGCAAAGGTGACGCCTCCTCCAGCATGCAAATCACAACTGTTTTGGAAGGCCATACTTATTATAATAACCTTGAGCCACAGAGAGTCAGGCTCCAATGGGCACTGCCCCAACCACTCCTCAACCAGAGCAGTATTTTATATAATACATCATCAGGACCTAACCCTCCCTCCTTAAAAAGGATATATTATCCCAGACAAATATATGATCTGTTGCCTTATCACTAGTGCCGGACCAAACGATATTTCTCATGACTTTCTCAAGTCTCTGAGCAACTCCACTGGGTATCTTGAATATAGATGAGATGTAATCATGTAAAGGATGGAAGATATACTAGTCATAAGCCTTCTCAAAGTCGAGCTTAAGAATAAAACCCCTCCCTTCAAACTCTTAACACCCTCCACAAACTAATACAAATGAGTGCTGCACTCAAAAGCTGATGTTCCTCAATGAAAACACTCAAGGTGGAACAAATAGTGCCCCATTGACCACACTGAATCTATGCTCTTTAAGACACATGAACTATCAATCCATTCAACTCCAGTATAATGATAGGGCTACAATGCAAATAAATGACGAATGAAGAATCAGAAAGGCCAAATTGGGGGGGGGGGGGGAATGGCAAGTTGAAGGGTGTAGAGAATTTTTTGCCATCAACAAAAATTCACATGGAAGTGTTCTTTTTTTTTTTTTTTTTTTTTTTTTCAGATAAAGAAAAAGCATGTTATTTAGAAATCAGAAATACAACAGTAGAGGGAAAGGATTCCTCTGCAAAAGCTATTTGCAGATCAGTCCAATGTAACAACAACAACAACGACCCAGTAGATGTCCCGCCGAGGGCGGGGTCTGGGGAGGTCCAGATGTACGCAGTCTTACCCCTAATCAGTCCAATGTAAGAATCTCAAAAATACTATGACTCCTAAAGGCCCCTGCTACAAATTAATTAGATACAACATTCAAATGGAAAACTTAACGAACTTCACATTCTTCTTTCAGAACTAAGCCATATCAAACAAGATGCTGGAAGAGCAGTAAAAAGATAAAAACACAGACTTGGTAAATTATCCACAAACGCAGGAGATTGAACATACATATAATATCTCAAAATACTACTTAAACAAGTAAAAAATTCACCTGGATGAGAAACATCTTCATATTACCGATTTTGCTCCACTTTAATGTCATTTTGAAATCATCTAGTTTCACCTTGCCCCCAAGGTTATTACCTCTGATGCTCACTGAACCAGAAGCATGGATTCCCTGTGCCAAGCAGAGTTCATACTTCATACCATTAGTAACAGGATCAAGAGTACCAACTTGGTTGACTAATGAAACATTCATGAAGGCAACCAAATATATATCTATATCCTGTTTAGCTTGATGCAGTTAGGACTTCCAAGTGTTTTTTTAGACTGTCAAAGCAGTAGCAGAGGACAAGCTGTGTTCCTTAAGAGATTACAACAAATTATGCCAGTTACGCTGGAGCTCTGTCATCGAATAAGTCCTAAAAGCACCACCGAATAACTCAGGTGGTAGGAGCCTCTAGAGAAAATTCTGGCATTTCTCTCTAACCAGCAGCACCACAGAATAGCAAAAACAGCACTACGCCACAGAATCTTCATTTCCTTATCCCTCCCAAAAGCCAAAAAGCGCACTTGCAACATCTCCATCACAGTTGCAGGAAAAACCCTTTGCTCCCCCACAAAGCCAAACAACTTTCCCCACAAAAACGAGTACAGTGAAGGATGTGTGAACATGTCTCACTACTCGCACGACACAGTACACACATATCAGGTGAAATAGCCAACCCGGGTGCCTCTTCTGTAGCATGTCATTAGTATTAATTCTTCCCAACGCTATTGTCCAAGCAAATGCTCTCACCTTCAAAGGAACCTTTGCTTTCCATAAAAGATTGGCTATAGGAAACGAAGCATACTGAGAGGACAAACCCAGACACACTAGAAATGATTTTGAAGAGAACACCCCTGAAGTATCTCCTGTCCGAACCCTGGAATCATCATCACTGGAAGGGCGAACATCATCAAGCAACCCAAGTAGGTCAGTCAACTCCCCTAACTTCACCTCACGCAAAGGGCGACAAAACTGAAAGTTCCAAGAATCACCTGCACTACTATAGCAATCCGCCACCCAACTATCATGCCCCTGTGATAAAACGATAAATCCGCGGGAACCTCTCACATAATGCTAGTTCCCCACACCATATGTCCTCCCAAAGCCGAATAAGCGAGCCGTTCACCCCAACTTAAAAGAGACAATGGGGAAAAAATAAGAGGAAACCTGTGAGACAAATTTCCAGGGGCAGGTGTGAGTAGTAGCCTAAACTCGTTGAACATCCTATCAATTCTGATGCAAGCCATACTTGCTTCTAACGGCCCTGTGGCACAAGGAATTACCCTCCAAGGGAAACCTCCACAGCCACTTTCCCACCACGGCAATGTTTTCCAGAACCACCCTTCCAACACCCAAACCCCCTTTCTTCCTTTGGCCTACATACTTGATCCCACAAGACTAAATGATCCTTCCTCTCACCATCCGGCCCAGACCACAAAAGGTCTCTCATAATCTTTTCAGTTTAATCAATTCTATTAACGACCCCCACTGGCATCTTAAAAAGAGAAAGGTAGTACAAAGGAAAACTAGACAAACAAGATCGTAAGAGAGTTATCCGACCCCCTAAACAGAAATACACCCTCTTCCAACCACCCAACTTCTTAGAAACACGTCCAAGAACCGACTCCCAAAAAGTCTCAGACCGCGGATTCCCCCGAAGAGGCACACCCAAATAAGTAAGCGGCCAATATTCTGGGAGCTTTTGTAATGCCTTGACTATAGTCTTACGATGCATCTGGTTAAAGCATGTTTCATGAGAGGGAATAGGAATCATCGGACTAGTGATAACAAATTGCCATTTTGTACTTGAGCCTATTGGCAAATAATAAGATTTCATCTGAAGGGAAATCAAGGCCATTTCAGCTGGTCCTCAAAGAACTTGACGTTGACTCAAATAAAGAGAATTTTGTCATAGTAACACTTTAACAGTACCTGTAACTCATAAGCACAATATGTCACCAACTATACTCTAAAAGATATACCACAAACTTCATTGAACAAAGAAATGTATACCATGGATCTGGGTGGAGTATGAAGATTCTTATGAGAGTATAAAAATCTTCTATTTTGGGGGAAAAAACATAGTTTCTTAATTTATTTTATAGAACTGGATGCTAAAAGTAAAAACCGAATTACCCTACCTATTAAAAATCCAATTAACTATTGGTACCAAAAAAAGTTCTCCATGTGCTAAAAGTCATTTCACAATACATAACTAACAGTCCTATACGTGTAACAAACAAATGATGATAACTACTTTCTCTAACACATAAGTTTTTCTATTGCTATTGTGTATTAACATATTAAGTCGACTTTATAATTCTATGTAGTATGTACACTAAAACAATTTCATAGTTGGTGTTAAGAGTAAAGTTTTCAAAATTCAATTCTATGCTACATGTTAGTTCATTTTCGGATGTAGAAGGTGATAGAAGTTCATTCTACAAAATATGTGGAACAATTCCTACGTAGAAGTTAGAACAAAAACTATCTGATAACACCATTTTTCTGTACAACCCATTAAAAAGAATATAAACAGATTTATTTAGAAAATAAATTCCATAATGTTAATTACGTTTTACTTATTTATAGATAGAGGGTTCCATACTAGACAAGTTCTGTCCATTTTCAATGAAGCTAAAAGGATCTGTTACTCTTAGTGCTTTAGAATATAGTGACACCTGTTCTTACTTATCATGATCATTGCCCATCTGATCTAGGGTCGAACGGAAACAACCTCTCTGTTTTCACAGGGGTAAGGTTGCATATAACGGACCCCCCTTACCCGTTTGGGCGACAGCCTCTGAACGCACTGGGGTTATGTTGCCATTGATATCCATACTCAACAAGAATCTTCATACTCTGGCTAGTTTTGCGCTATGAATTTTGTCCACTATAAGAAGTTGGTGTTATTTTCTTAAAGCATACACTTGATGATATGTAATACGCCATCGCCATAATCAGTGTTATTATTATGACCATCAATTTCCTTCATGTAAAAAACTAGTTGGCTCTTGAAAAGGAGATGCCTCTACATGGCCCCCATACAATGTATTTCAGAGAACTCAGGCCTAAGGACTTTCAGAAAAAGCTGACAACCATCGAGAATCACATATTAATCTCAATAAAAATGGCAAACCACATTTTAGTGGAGACATACTCACTTAAGTCTGACAAATAGAGACAGAAAAGCCTATGAAATATTGCTCTTATTTTATGAATGAAATACATCCCACCCAGATGTCTGCCTACCTCCATTTTAGCCAATTGCTACCTGTGGGATAACTGGAGTTGTATTCTGTTGGGAATACGCGGAATTGAGTAACTCACACAATAATAATAAGGCAAAGGAATTAATGAAGAACAATAAGAACACAAGCAATTTAACGTGGTTCGGCAAAAACAACCTACGTCCACGGTCGTACTAGGATTTCTCTTTTTGGCTTAAGAGGATGGGATATATTTTACATGATTTACAAGAACCTCTATTTATACAAACATAACTTAGCATTCACTAATTATATCAATGGTATATAATCAATGAGCCACAAATTATATTTTCTATTTAAATCTTCTTATTCTAAACCACTCATGCAATTTAGTAAGAATTAATTCAGCATGGTTTAATTTAGCTTCATTCCAACAATCTCCCACCTGAAGATAAATTACCATGAACCAAGGGTCCACCACCTTGACTCATCTCGATTTTCATTCACTTCACCTAGTACGACAACACCTCCAATTAAGCATGGAGATTCACCGAGGTGTTTCACAACCTCGGCCTTTCCTTAACCCGAATCTTTTCCGAAGGTAACTCAACAAAATCCTTAGTGTCCTTCGTAGGCTCCCACCCGAACGAATCACCCTTCACTTTCCATACCTTTCTTGATTCACCACATGTGTGCCACACACTCCACCATGTGTGTTTTTCACCTTTCGCGCTAAAGGATTTTTGACCATCCCGTCAACGGCTTCCTTCTTAGTGTTTCCACACCTTGCAGTGGTGTATAATGTTCTTCCCATTGTCCCTTGAGCTACTACTGTAGCCCCTTTGATAACACTCCAAGAACCGCCCCCAAACACTACATTGTAGCCGACCTTGTCAAGTTGCTTCACCGATATCACATTTCTTTTTAAACACGGGATATATTTGACATCATGCAACTCCCACATACCCCCAGCTGGGGTACAAACCTCCATGTCTCCTTTCCCCATCACAGTTACACACTTACCATTAGCCAAGCACGCATGACCAAATTTTCCTCTAACAAAATTTCGAAAATTTGCCTTCGATGGAGATGCATGGAATGATGCTCCGGAATCTAAAGTCCAAGACTCCCCATGAGGTTCGATAGTTAGGGCACAAACATCGCCTTCCTCATAATCTCCCTCCGCTATTGCCGCGAATCCATTCTCTTCATGTTGTCGTCTATTTTTAGGATTAGGACAATCCCGCTTCACATGACCCACCTCACCACAACCCCAACATGTAGGCCCACTCTTTCCTCGACTATTCAATTTTCCTTGATGATCACCTCTTCCGCTTGCCCTACCTTTGTAACTACTCCAAATTAAAGCACCCTCAACTCCGGAAAACCCATCCGACATTTTTCGACGAAGGCTTTCACCAAGAATTAAATCTCTAACCTCATCGAATACAAGTTTCTCCTTCCCTTTAGATTTACTTACAGCAGTTACGGTAGTGTCCCAACTTTTGGGCAATGAAGATAGCAAAAGTAAGGCATTAATTTCATCATCAAATTTAATCTCTACCGAGCTCAGTTGCCTCATGACCCCATTAAATTCATTAATATGGTCTGCTATAGTGGTAGTACTAGAATCCATCTCTAAATCAAACAATTTCCTCATAAGAAATACCTTATTCGCTGCCGATGGTTTCTCGTACATATTTTCAAGGACCTTCATCAATTCCACGGTTGTCTTCGCTTCTATCACATTGAACGCAACGTTTCGAGCCAACGTTAGCCTCATAACACCTAGTGCTTGCCTATCCAATTTCTTCCAATCTGCATCACTCATGGAGTCTGGCTTCTTGCCCTCCAATGGCAGATCCAATTCCTTTTGATACAAAATGTCAGTAATTTGCATCTTCCAAAACGCAAAATCCTCTCCATTGAATTTTTCAATAACAATCTTGTTTCCCTCCATTATTGTGAATTTTTGTCTCTCCCTAACTTAACCTCGCTCTAATACCACTGTTGGGGAATATGCGGAATTGAGTCACTCACACAACAATAATAAGGCAAAGGAATTAATGAAGAACAATAAGAACACAAGTAGTTTAACGTGGTTCGGAAGAACAACCTACGTCCACGATCGTTCTAGGATTTCTCTTTTTAGCTCAAGAGGATGGGATATATTTTACATGATTTACAAGAACCTCTATTTATACAAAACATAACTTAGCATTCACTAATTATATCAATGGTATATAATCAATGAACCACAAATTATATTTTCTATTTAAATCTTCTTATTCTAAACCACTCATGCAATTTAGTAAGGTTTAATTCAGCATGGTTTAATTTAGCTTCATTCCAACAATCTAACGCTGGCTCGTTATGAGGCTAACGCTGGCTCGAAACGTTGCGTTCAATAGAAAATATAAACCATGCTGGAATGAAGCTAAATTAAACCATGCTGAATTAAACCTTACTAAATTGCATGAGTGGTTTAGAATAAGAAGATTTAAATAGAAAATATAATTTGTGGTTCATTGATTATATACCATTGATATAATTAGTGAATGTTAACTTATGTTTTGTATAAATAGAGGTTCTTGTAAATCATGTAAAATATATCCCATCCTCTTGAGCTAAAAAGAGAAATCCTAGTACGACCGTGGACTTAGGTTGTTTTTGCCAAACCACGTTAAATTGCTTGTCTTCTTATTGTTCTTCATTAATTTCTTTGCTTTATTATTATTGTGTGAGTTACTCAATTCCGCGTATTCCCAACAGATATTGTTGGAATGAAGCTAAATTAAACCATGCTAAATTTAAACCTTACTAAATTGCATGAGTGGTTTAGAATAAGAAGATTTAAATAGAAAATCTAATTTGTGGTTCATTGATTATATACCATTGATATAATTAGTGAATGCTAAGTTATGTTTTGTATAAATAGAGGTTCTTGTAAATCATGTAATAATATCCCATCCTCTTGAGCTAAAAAGAGAAATCCTAGTACGACCGTGGACGTAGGTTGTTTTTGCCGAACCACGTTAAATTGCTTGTGTTCTTATTGTTCTTCATTAATTCCTTTGCCTTATTATTATTGTGTGAGTTACTCAATTCCGCATATTCCCCAACAGCAAACCCACTGTATAAACATCAGCCTAGCTCTATTTTATCAAGAAAAGGAACGAGAGATCTGTATTTGACTCTCAATTTGACTCTCAATTTGCTGTCCTAGCTCCATGGTTCTTGGAGAAGTTAAAACATGGAATTTAATCCTTTAGCAATGCATATAAAAGGGGATGAAGTGGATAATCACTCTAGGCTTCTACATGTTTTATTCCATAAAGCTTCTAACATTGACTTGTTAACGGTTATCTTGACCTCCGTGAACCCTTGCAAGGGCGGGAGCACTGGTTACTGTTATTCTTGTTGTATAGACGGCCCTAACAGTTTGCCCAAGTTAATTGACTGAGCAAATGAAACAATTGCAAAATGCTAGTGTCATGAAAGTAATTAGGTCACTGAAAATTTAAAGCTAAGAACCAACAGAAATAAATCCAACTATATATAATATGTCAATTAGCCAAAGCCAACCTACAAGGTCCAAGTTGGAAGCTTACCAATAAAATACATGCAACGGATATTACTTCACCACCTTCGAGGACATCAATTATTAGATTCACATCGGCAGTTACATCAATGTTCTGGTAGGAAATCATCAAGACTGGAGGAGAAGCTAAAGACACATTCAAATTCATATCATCATTTGGGTATTTCTTGTATAGTTGAGGAATAATAAATCTCCAACCAGCAGTGTTAAGCAGAGCCTGATCAGGTATCTTATCCACAATCCACTGCAAATAACCTGCCTGACCACAAAGTGAAGAATCCTATAAGGAAAACATGAACATCTGTGGGGAAGCGAGCAGTGTAGGCAGAGGGAGGGGGGTAGAAAGGAGAAGAAACAGGAGAAGTGATCAGCTGATGAACTAGATAGGAACTATGAAGAAGCAAAATTACATAGTATGATATTCTCATTTTTCACTATAGATGTCAAGGAAACAAATCGCTTTCTATTTTATTTTGTGCGAAAATAATTTCAAAATACCAAAAGAGGACTATCCCCCATAACATGTAAAAGAAATGAATCCATACTAGCACTGGTACTAAGTCCAATTATTTGGCATAAACAATGTCCATTGTTGTCAAGTATGATAAATAGATCATGCAAATATGAAACACAAATGTTGCCGTAGATGAACTGGAAAATTAGCATTCTTTCCCAACATATATAGATTGTTTCTTCTACTGCTACAATCATTATTACCAGTTACTAATTTGAAGAGATATCTCTCTCTTATCTTACAAAAACCACTCCGCCACATAGAGATATTTCTACTATCTGGGCACTCAATAGTGCTCCATCCATATGACAGATTCAAATTACTATTTATCAGCTTGGTATCATGTGCATCCTTTTCTGAGCTTAGGACGAATTGTGTCACTAGGATTTCTGAAATGACAGAAGCAACACAACTGGCATTACTTCCAAAGAATAACAGATTATTGCTATACTAGGTGTTTTAAATCTAGCATTTTATTTTCAATATCTATTAAACTTTTTTAGGTTAACACCCCTGCTTTGTGTTATCTGTCTCTGTAGCGGTATAAATAACAATCTCTTGTGAAGGATGTCCAAAACATGGGCACCACCCAATCACCCATGTTATTAGCTTACAAAACAGAGTTACAAACCAATGAACAAGATCTGCTAGAGCAAAGTATGTTAATTTCAAGCATGTCCTATATATGCAAGTTATGCTCCTTTTGACATTTACTGTCCAGTAATCTTACTTTCTGACTGAGACGACAATGCACGTATTCAAATGCTTTGGGTTATTTATTTGCAAAAAGAAAGGCAAGATTATTAGTTTTAGGCATCTATATTTCTTACCTCAAAATACAAGGTAGATGCTGAGCGGAAAACAGCTTCGTCTATCGAAATGCCAATCATTTTCGATGTATCATCACAAGAGACACTCTGTAGATTCTCATTGTAGAATTTAGGTTTTGATATTTGATCTCTTGGAGTGAATAAACCATTAATCTCAAATCCAATTGAAGAATTACGCAGGACCGGGTCATTTATAAAAGCGACATTTAGTGATGCAATATCATCAACTGGGATCCCTTCTGGTAAGCTTTGAAGGAATGAATCAAGCTTTAAAATCCCTTCTTTAAGGTTCTGAGTAATAGCTGTCTCCACAGCGGCTTCAATTTGTCCAGCAAAGGCATCTACAAGCCTAGTGATCATAAACAAAGCGAAGAGAAACATCTTATGAGTCACCAAATAAAACATAAGACATTGACTTGTTGGTTCCTTTGAAGAACCAAAAAGACATATTTTCCATTGCTCGGCCTGGTATTCTAGAGTTTAACTTTTTTCCATACCCAATAGTGACCTTTTTTCTGTGGGCCAATCTTATCTATTGACCTATCCTGTTTCTTTATAATTTATATCCTTCTTAGATATTTGAATTTTGAAACCTGACTAATCTTTTTTAATTTTTGACGAGGTCGAAGGGGAGGGGGGGCGTAAGTCTGAAGGAAGATAAAAAAAAACAGGTTTACTGAGTAAGGGGGGAGACGGTTAAGAGGATGCATGCTGTGATAGAAATGGACCAAATGCTAATGACTTCAGAGAATGGCCTAGCTACCGAATTAAAGGAGTGGCAAATAAAATGCAAGAGTTTAGCTCTCTCTTTAAAGCTGTTAAAAGGATGGATACCCTTGATAAAGCCAAGAGGCTCCTCCTTCCAACTTGATATTAAGATCTTCAACAAAGCAACCGCATTCCACGAGAGACAGTTTCAGTTTTCCTTCCTGATTTCTCATTTCCAAAGTGACACCCACTTGCATTCCTTCAACCTTGCATCAAACAACAGTTTACAGATCCATTTAATTAAAGTAATCAAAAGATAATGTACAAAAACATCAGCACACTATAAAACATACTCAGCTACCCAGTCTTTAACTACAGGGATTATGCTTTAGAAGTCTATAGGCTGAGCCCAAAGCAGAAACTATTACTAAACTTTGCTTCTATTTTCCTATCAGTATCTCTTTAATCAACAATTATCTAATCTTAATGATAGGTCAAATGACACATCACAGATGATAGTGAATGGGAGAGGACATTAAGGGCCATAAGATCTTGGATCATGCCGCTTTGATTGCTAATGAACTTACTAAAGAAAAGAGTACAATCTTCACTAGAGTTAACAGAAGTAACAGACTTCACAACTACAGATTAGGTTGGTGGCAGTGGCGCACAATGGTGAGATGAGCTATGGTGTCCGTCGACCAACACTTTTCACCACAGAAATGTTTAGATCCATTCATGAAATACTCATCTCACCATTTCTGTGGTGAAAACTGTTAGTCAATGGACACCATAGCTCACAAAAAGCTCCCCAGACACCCTTGTTAAACCAGTAAGGGAAAGACGAAACCGCCACAAGGCTATAAATACCAGCCCCTTTCAAAAGGATCTCATAATTACGAATCGTGCGTTCGGTCCATTCCACTAAACCAGGAATGAATCTGGGTAAATGTTAAGGGTGGAGTAACTCCCTTAGTTATAAACACCTCAAGGCACTCTTTCTTGATCAATGTGGGACAACCCACTTCAACAGTAAACCCCTGAAACTGTATTCAATAGACCAGTTTCGTGTTTTTTTAAGGAGTCTATATATAACTGGATAACTCTTCGTTAAGAACCAACTTGCCATCCTTTCAAATGTCCTAGTGACCTTCTCCAAAAGAGTCGCTTTAAACCTATTCAGAGCAGTTTTGCAAGGATTCAGACATTGTTCCTCATCCCTAAATGAAAACATCAAGTACCCCTCGTTCACATCATCCATTTTTGTCCACATGAGATGAAAATATCTTGGAGGTTCAACAACTATTTCAGTCAGTGGCGGACCCAGAAATTGTTGGGAAAAGACGGATAATTGCGGAAATTCTTCTTCCCTCTTTGTGTCTTTAAAATAGGATTAATGAAATTGCGGAAAAATAAATAGATGAGGATACCAATATTTTTACGTGGAAAACCCTCCAATGTGAAGGTAAAAACCACGGGACGTAGAGTCTAGAAAACTTCCACTATAATATAGTAGGATTACAAAGTAGTCGTCTCTAGTAAAAACAAGAGGATATCTCACAAAAAATACCTCACCCACAAAAGGATGGATTACAATGATTCACTCTCACCAAATATGGTGGAACACTCAAACAACTTGAGAAATGTTGATAATCTCAAGTTCCTCACATTTGTGGCTCTCTCTCACTTACACTAGAAGTGGATTACTCTCTCTCTTGTTGTGAACACTTCACAATTTGATTGATTATCTTAGCCTCCTCCAAACAATGGTATTTATAGGTAAACATGTATACCTCCCTTACGTAACTCTAGCCATTCATTATTTGAAGGTTTCTTCTCCATTTAATATGCGAAACTCCTAGAGAGATAAACAAATGGCCAAGTATGATAACTTCTTCCACAAGAATGGCTCCATAGGCAATTTGTAGCTTCTAGTTACCAAGAATAGAAGCTTAATGGTGCATTTAACACCACTAATATTCACTACTTCATTTTTCTTTTCTTTTCTTTTATTTATTTGTTGTGGCCCACCAATTAAAGCGGGACCCCCCAACAATCATCTGTCTTTTCCCAACAGTGGTATCAGAGCAAGGTTTATTGGGCCTTCAAATATTCTTGTGTGATTTAAGATGGAGTCAAGCGTCACTCACGATGGTGACATGTTCAAACTGACAGCGGAATTTTACTCCTACTGGAAGCCAATGATGGAGGATCATCTATACAACAAAGATTTGCACGTGCCGATCACAACCAAAACACAGCCGACGGGAAAGATTGACGAAGAATGGAAGCTCTTAAACAGAAAAGCGGTGGCTATAGCGGTGGCTATAGCGGTGGCTATAATCCGCAAGTTTATTGATCGGAGTTTGTTCGAGCACGTGTCAACTTACACCAATGCCTACGAGTTATGGACAAAACTAGAGTCCATGATTCAGAAGAAGACGCCTCGTAACAAGGCCCACCTGGTGAGAAGATTGGTGAAGTTAGAATACAAAGATGGTCAAAATATGACTGAGCATCTAAACACTTTCAAGGGGATTGTCAATCATCTTGGAAAGATCGAGATGAAAATCGATGATGAGTTGCAAGCCTTATTGCTCCTTAGCTCGTTACCAGAGAGTTGGGATACTCTCGTGGTTACACTTAGCAACTCGGCCCCTGAAGGTACACTCACCACAAATATTGTCTCCGACAGCCTAATGAATGAAGAATCAAGAAGGAAGGAACGTAGCATTTCCTTCAAGTCTGAGGCAAACGTTGTCGAGCCCATGGGTAGAAATGAAACTTGTGGAAGGAGTAACACCAGAGGTCGTGACAAGTCGAGAGGACGGTCTAAGTCACGTCCAAGATTTACCTGCTACTATTGTGGCAAGCCTGGTCACAAGAAGTCCGAATGCCGGAATCTCAAGAGAGATCAAAAGGCCGGAAATGTCAAGCCCGACCAAATCGACCGAAGAAGAAGAAGGAAGAAGAGAATAATACAACCGCCATGGCAACAAGAGATGATATTGATGATGTCTTTCTATTTGGGGAAGACAATTATCTCAATCTTGCTGAAGATGATAGCACATGGATAGTTGATTCAGGTGCTTCCTTTCATGTCACCCCACATGGAGAATTTTTCTCAACCTACCAAAGTGGCAACTTTGGTAATGTCAAAATGGGAAACAAGGTGACCAACAAGATAACAGGCATAGGCAGCAGCATCTTGACGACCAACACGGGATGTGAACTTGTGTTAAAAGAAGTGAGACATGTTCCTGATATGCGCCTCAACCTGATGTCAACTGGAAAGTTAGATGACGCCGGTTATCAAAACCAATTTGGCGCTGGAAAATGGAAACTCACGAGAAACAACATGATCGTTGCTAGAGGCATGAAGGAAGGTTCATTGTACTTCACCCAAGCAAAGTTAAGCAAGGGAGAAGTTAATGTTGCCCATGATAATTCGTGCTTAGAACTATGCACAAGAGGTTAGGGCACATGAGCGAGAAGGGATTACAAATCCTCGCAAGAAGAGACATTCTCCCGGATGTGAAAGGTAAAGTAATTGAGCCATGCACTCATTGTTTGGCTGGAAAACAACATAGAGTCTCATTTAGCAGACCTAGTCAGCCACGTAGAAGAAATCATATTCTTGATTTGGTGCATACGGATGTATGTTCTATGACTGAGAAATCTCTTGGTGGTGCATTATATTTTGTTACTTTTATTGATGACCACTCGAGAAAGGTTTGAGTGTCTTTGTTGAAAACAAAAGACCAGGTACTTGAGGCTTTCAAGGAGTTCCATGCCAAGGTGGAGCAAGAGACTGGCAGAAAGCTCAAGTGTGTCCGTGCTGATAACGGTGGAGAGTACCGTGGCCCCTTTGAAGCCTGTTGCAAGACATATGGTATTAGGCTCGAGAAGACACCACCCAAGACACCACAACTGAATGGTGTAGCTGAGAGAATGAACCGCACAATCGAAGAAAGAGTTCGTTGCATGCTCTCTCATGCTAAACTCCCTAAGTCATTGTGGGGAGAAGCCGTCAAGACAGACATTGATATTATCAACCATTCTCCCTCACGCCCTTTGGATGGAGATATCCCAAAGGAGGTATGGACGGGAAGAAAGGTCTCATATGACCAGTTCAAGGTGTTTGGTTGTCGTGCTTTCGTCCACATCCCCAAGGACGAAAGGTCAAAACTTGATTCAAAGACCAAGCAATGTATCTATCTTGGCTCACCGAAAGATGAATTCGGTTGTCGCTGTGGGATCCTGTGAACAGAAGGATCGTGAGAAGTAGAGATCTTGTGTTCTCCGAAGATCAGACCACCGAAGATACCAAAGAGCCAGAGAAGCCTAGAGTTCTTACTCGACGAGAAGATGACTCGTCCCCTGTTGCACATGGAGATGATGGGGAACAAACAGGGGAGATTGATGATGAACATGAAGCTAATGATATGCTTGATCAAGGTGATCCCTCTACAGAAGAAATAGAGGAGACATCATCAGAGACTGTTGATGTTGAGTCTGTCGAGTCCAGCGTGCCAGCGGAACAACCCCAGTTGCGGAGATCAACTAGGGAGAGAAGACCTTCCACCAAATATCCTTCAAATGAGTGGGTGACACTCACAGATGAGGGGGAGCCTCAAAGCTACGAGGCCATGAAAGATCCTCAGAAGGAAGAGTGGAAGAAAGCCATGCAAGAGGAAATGCAATCCTTGCATGAGAATCATACTTATGATCTTGTGAAATTACCCACCTGAAAAACAAATGGGTCTACAAGATCAAGACCGGAGAAAGCAGCCCGAAGCCGAGATACAAGGCAAGAATTGTGGTGAAAGGTTGCAACCAGAAGAAGGGCGTTGATTTTGACGAGATATTCTCTCCGGTAGTGAAAATGTCATCTATCCGCCTAGACTTGGAGATCGAACAACTCGATATTAAGACTGCATTCCTGAATGGAGACCTAGAGGAGGAGATATACATGGAGCAACCCGAGGGGTTTGAAGAACCGGGTAAAGAACACATGGTATGTCGTTTGAGAAAGAGCCTCTATGGTCTTAAGCAAGCACCAAGACAATGGTACAAGAAATTTGACTCTTTCATCGCTCTGTATAACTTCAAGAAGACACATGCCGACCATTGTGTATTCGTGAAGAGGTATGATACTGGTGATTTCATCATACTATTGCTATATGTTGATGATATGTTGATTGTTGGGCAAGATAAGAAGAAGATTACAGCTCTCAACAACGCCCTAAACAAGTCATTCGCCATGAAAGATTTGGGACCAGCAAAGCAGATCCTTGGAATGAAAATCACCCGAGATCTTTCCAAGAAGTTGTTATGATTATCTCAAGAACGCTACATTGAGAAGGTTCTTGAAAGATACAACTTGCACAAGGCCAAGCCAGTCAGTGTTCCACTAGCCGGACATTTCAAGCTAAGTAAGAAGCAAAGTCCGAGAAGTGAGACAGAGAAAGAAGAAATGGAAAAGGTCCCATATTCATCTGCAGTTGCCAGTCTCATGTATGCCATGGTATGCAGCAGACCAGATATTGCCTACGCAGTTGGTCAGTGAGCCGATTTTTGTCTAAACCCGGTAAACCACACTGGGAAGATGTGAAGTGGATACTTCGTTATCTCCGAGGTACAACCAAGAGGTGCTTGTGCTTTGGTGAAGGAAAGCCTGTGTTAGAGGGATACACAGATGCAGATATGGTAGGAGATGTCGATTCCAGAAAATCGACATCCGGTTATGTGACTACTTTTGCAGGGGGAGCTGTGTCGTGGCAATCGAAGCTCCAAAAGTGTGTTGCACTATCTACCACGGAGGCAGAATACAATGCAGCTACAGAAGCGTGCAAAGAGATGTTATGGATGAAGAATTTTCTCCGTGAGTTAGGCCAAGATCAAGAGAGGCATGTCTTGAAATGTGATAGTCAGAGCGCTATACACTTGGCCAAGAACGCAGCCTATCACTCCCGTACAAAACATATCGATGTCCGATATCACTGGATACGGGATGTGCTAGAAGAAAAGCTATTGCAGTTAGACAAGGTCCACACTGATGATAATTGGTCAGACATGATGACTAAGGTGTTACCGACCAAGAAGTTCGATGATTGTTGTGAAGGTACCGGTGTGGTGGTGCCCCCCAAATAAGTCGGGAAGGGGGAGATTGTTGGGGGGTCCCCCTTTAATTGGTGGGCCACAACAAATAAATAAAAGAAAAGAAAAGAAAAATGAAGTAGTGAATATTAGTGGTGTTAAATGCACCATTAAGCTTCTATTCTTGGTAACTAGAAGCTACAAATTGCCTATGGAGCAGTTCTTGTGGAAGAAGTTATCATACTTGGCCATTTGTTTATCTATCCAGGAGTTTCGCATATTAAATGGAGAAGAAACCTTCAAATAATGAATGGCTAGAGTTACGTAAGGGAGGTATACATGTTTACCTATAATTGTTTGGAGGAGGCTAAGATAATCAATCAAATTGTGAAGTGTTCACAACAAGAGAGAGAGTAATCCACTTCTAGTGTAAGTGAGAGAGAGCCACAAACGTGAGGAACTTGAGATTATCAACATTTCTCAAGTTGTTTGAGTGTTCCACCATATTTGGTGAGAGTGAATCATTGTAATCCATCCTTTTGTGGGTGAGGTATTTTTTGTGAGATATCCTCTAGTTTTTACTAGAGACGACTACTTTGTAATCCTACTATATTATAGTGGAAGTTTTCTGGACTCTACGTCCCGTGGTTTTTACCTTTACATTGGAGGGTTTTCCACGTAAAAATATTGGTGTCCTCATCTATTTATTTTTCCGCAATTTCATTAATCCTATTTTAAACACACAAAGAGGGAAGAAGAATTTCCGCAATTATCCGTCTTTTCCCAACAGAGTTCAAGTCAAGTGGGTTCACCCTTTGTAATACATAGGACAATTCTTAAATATTGTATTGAAAATTTTTAATTTATAAAAGATCTATAAAAGATTTTAAAAAATTCAAGCGGGTTCGGCGTGATCCACTCTCTGAAGAGTGGATCCGCCACTGATTTCAATAATGGATCGGCTCCTTCTATAACGAGGACCATATGAAAGTTCCCCATTGTTGGCACATGGTGCATGTTGCATTGTTAATTCACCGTTCACCATACTTTACGTAATAACCACAGTTAAAAAAATTATAAGGCTAAAATGTGAAGGAAATACAAAATTCAAACAATACACATTTTAGTAAAAAAAAAATAAAGTACTATTTGAAGGGGGAAACTGTTGAATATTAATTTTAAATAATTGAAAAAAGAAAAACGAAAAAAAAAACAAAGAGAAAATAATAGTCAAATATTCTGGGTGTGTAGATATACTACGGTCTACGGTAGGGTGGCAAGCTGGAACACTGACTTCGAGTTCAAGTCTTCAAATTCAATCTACCCTTTCTGCATTTCTTTCCTTTAACGCCTTGTTCTTCATGTTTTCGATTTAACTTCAGTTCTTCTATCATTTTTTCTTCTTTTAAAATGTTGCCTTCAAATATTCTGTCTCATGTTCAGTTTTCTATTGTTCTGTTTTACTTATGAAAATCGAAGTGTGTAATAGCTGTTTGATACTTCTATTTCAGTTTACACCCTCCGGAATTATGTTCCAGCATATTTTCAAATGAAAGGACTTGTTTCCTTCTATCTTTTGTAGATACAATTCCGTTATGATTCTCTTTAGTCTACTATCCCCATTTTACTTCTTTGTCTTTAGAAGGGAAAGAGAATGCGGGGCTTAAAGGAACTATGGCTGGAAATACAAATAAGGGATTGAGAGACTCAACAGGATGTTGGCAGAGGCAAATTTCGAAACCAGATAGTTTCAGACCTACTGCTTTAACAACAACAGACCTGGAAATGATAGGAATCCATATGGATTCCACATAATTCCAAGCAGAAGGTTCTATTAGAAATCTACATGGATTCTGAGATAGGCGCACTAAGACTGACTAAAACAGTGGTTTGCCTCTAACTGAAATCATTTAGTTTCAATTCACCTGACTAGTAAAAGAAAATATATGTTTTTTCGTTGCCAAATTACTAAATAACTAAAAACTTCCTCACACATTGTTTCAGTAAAAGTGCAAGTCCTATGAGGTACAAAATCACCTCATAATTTTAATCATAAACATCAATAGCTATGTTACAACTTATGCAGACTCAACTACATAAATCCAACATAGGTATGCACCCAAATGAACACTGCCATTGTCCTTAACTTTGTATGCTTTTTTGGCCTAAGTTATAACCATCTCGAGGCCCAGACCCAAATAGAAGCATCAAGTATCCAACAAGTACTGCAGGTGAATTGGAATTGAATTTCAACAGAACCACATCAAACAATCAAGCTCCACAAACTGTTCAAGTGACTATGAAAGTTACTTATAGCTTCAGCATTACCACAGCACAATCAAATTAATCAACAGCCATGCAATATAAACAAACTCCGCTACAAGAATCCAACACTGGGTATGTATCACACTCACCCTTTCCTGTTCAAAATTAACATGTTTTTGGCCTAAATTGAAGTGACCAAAGTGCAAAAATACCATCTAACATATCAAATCAGCAAATTTGGACATGAACCTAACAAACCCATGTAATAATTATTCACAAAATTCACCTCAATAGAAGCAAACCCCTGATCAAAAACCTCAATTAATGCCAAACCAACCAGAAAATTCCACTTAACATATCAAATCAGCAAATTTAGACAAGAACCCATCAACCTATCGGATAATTCTACATTAAAATCCACTTAACATATGAAATTTAGACAAAAACCTAACAAACCCTTCAAAAATTCTCCATAAAAATTAAAAAATACCTCAACAGAAGCAAACCCTCGATCAGAAATCTCAATAGGCCAAATCCAACCAGAAGAATAAGAGTAATGCCAATCCAAGCTCAAATTAGCAGTAGCACCTGAAACAACAATGGCAACACCTGATTGACCTGGGGCAATAGTAGAAGAATCAGAGACACCAACTTGGTGAATAGTAATGTTGGATAAGAGAACAAAGACATTTCCCAAAAAGGGTATTTGGCTGGACTTCTCAATTTGAGGGATTTTGAGAGGAGTAAGTGAAGAGATTGCTTTGGAGATGAGTATGTTTTTAATAAAGTTTAAACCTTTGGTGGAAATTAAGAAGGAGATGTAAGAGGGGTTAGTTGTGGTGATGGCTGTGGTGAAAGGTGGTGGTGATTGGGGGATGAGGAGTGAGAATAAGAGAAGAAGGATGGTGAGAGAGGCTGTGGGTTTCATCATTCATGGAAGTTACAGAAAGAGAAAGAGAGAGAAAGTCAAGGGAGAGAGAGAGAGAGAGAGAGAGAGAGAGAGAGATGAAGAGGGAACTTGGGAAAATGGAAACACTGGTGTATAAAGCAGAAAGTCCAGCAACGGTAGATGTTTAGTTGCGTAGTCCGTTATATTCACGCGGAACATGGGATAGTACCCCTTCCATATGATTCATATGACATTTAGACACTTTAAATTAGCAACAAAACAACGGAATTACTTAACGCAAATTCCAACCAGCAGTGTTAAGGAGACCCGGATCAGGTATCTTATCCACAATCCACTGCAAATAACCTGCCTGCCCACAAAGTGAAGAATCCTATAAGGAAAACATGAACATTTCTTCTGTGGGGGAGCAAGCAGTGTAGGTAGAGGGAGGGGCTAGAAAGGAGAAGAAACAGGAGAAGTGATCACCTGATGAACTAGATAGGAACTATGAAGTAGCAAAATTACACAGTATGATATTCTCATTATTCACTATAGATGCCAAGCAAACAAATTGCATTCTATGTTATTTTGTGCGAAAATCATTTCAAGATACCGAAAGAGGACTATCCCCTACATATAAGAGGTACTAAAAGAAATGAATCCATACAAGCACTGGTGCTAAGTCCAATTATTTGGCATAAACAATGTCCATTGTTGTCAAGTATGATAAATAGATCATGCAAATATGAAACACAAATGTTGCCGGAGATGAACCGGAACAGTAGCATTCTTTCCCAACATATATAGATTGTTTCTTCTACTGCTACAGTCATTTTTACCAAAAACTAAATTAACATTGTCAATGCTCATGTTTGAAGATAAGGGGCCTGGTCCTCTTCAAGGTCAGCGATCATGATCTGCAATAACTCATACTATCAAATTAAGATTATAATACTTCATCAAATAAAATTTTTTTAAGAAAAATAGGTGAGAAAAAATTAACCTCCTTGTCTTCTTCAGGGATACAAGGATTGTTGTGATCAACGAAATTTCTTCGTTGCGAGCGACCTTATTGCACAACCTACCTCTTTTCTTAATAACCTGCGTAAATAACCATATCATCAAATTAAGCAAATCATAAAAATTAGAAATATACTTCATCAAAATAAAAAAATATGTAAGAGGATAAACCTCCTTAATGCTCCCAGGGAAATGAGCATTGTTCTGTATGGACAAAATATCTTTTTTGCAACAGCAACAAAGTATATCTTCTGACACTGTTAAACCCAATAATGCCTACAAAATAGAAAAAAGAAGTTAAAAAAATATACGTAAAACAAATAATAATAAAAACTATAAATATATATACCATTTGTTTATTCAGACTAGTGAAATCACTATCCATGTAAGGCACTAAACAGTCGATGGTCACCTGACAAGATTGAGGCGAAAAGCTTGTGTTTGTATTGATTATCGCCGAGCATATTTATACAGCCCTAGTATCTATACATATCTTTTAGAATATGGAAACAATTTGTATAAGGAAACAATCCTAAACAATATCAAACTCTATGATAACTTCCCATATTCAGGCGCAACTGATCTTTCCATAAGTCACGCCTGAAATCTCGGTAAGATCTCGTAACACCCCCCCTCAAGTTGGAGCATGGGGGTTCACGATGCCCAACTTGCTGAGTAATAGATCAAACTGCTTCCTGCCGAGGGCCTTTGTAAATAAGTCTGCTAATGGCACTGTCGTGGGAACATACGATGGAGCAATTAGACCTTCGGTAATAGCATCACGAACAAAGTGACAATCAACTTCAATATGCTTTGTGCGTTCATGATAAACAGGATTGCGAGCGATATGTAAAGCCGATTGGCTATCACAAAACAATGGTATAGCCTTGGGATGATGAACACCCAAACTTAATAACAAACCTTTCAACCACTTCAGCTCACAAGTAATGGCAGCCATGGAACGATATTCTGCTTCAGCGAAAGACTTGGAGACAGTAGTTTGCTTCTTTGTTTTCCATGAGATAGGTGATTGACCAAGAAACACCAACCAACCCGTTAAGGATCGCCGTGTGAGGGGGCAAGCAGCCCAATCCGAGTCACACCATCCATTTAAAGATAGGTCACTGTCAGCTCGCAATAAAATATCTTGACCTGGAGTACCCTTCAAATAACGTACAACCCGTAGAGCGGCCTCCCAATGCTCTTGGTGAGGATCTTGCATAAATTGAGATAAAAGATGAACCGAATAGGCCAAGTCAGGCCGTGTGACAGATAAATACACAAGACGACCTACAAGACGCCGATGGGATTCGGGATCATCGAGTTTGGCACCAATGGCATGTCCTAACTTGTGATTTTGTTCAATAGGAGTGTCGGCTGGTTTTGCCCCCAAGAGGCCGACCTCAGTAATAATATCAAGAGAATACTTTCTTTGACAAAGAAATAAACCAGTTGTACTCCGAGCTACCTCAATACCAAGAAAATATTTAAGTGGACCAAGATCTTTCATATGAAAACAGTCACCCAAATACGCCTTGAAAGCGCGTAAAGCAACAGAATCATTGCCGGAAATAATTAGATCATCGACGTACACCAAGACATTTAGTTGCACGCCATCTTTAGTGTAAGTAAACAATGAATAATCAGAGTAAGACTGAAGAAATCCATACCCTTTCAAAGCAGTGACCAATTTTGCAAACCCGCAACAGGGTGCCTGTTTTAAACCATATAGAGATTTGCGAGGACGACAAACCAGATTTGGCTCCGATGACGTGAAACCAGGAGGCAATTTCATATAAACTTCCTCATCAAGATCACCATGAAGAAAGGCATTATGGACATCCATTTGGTGAAGCTCCCAATTCTTGGAAGCGGCAATGGCTCAAAAGGCACGAATAGTTGCCATTTTGGCAACGGGAGCAAAGGTCTCAGAGTAATCCAAACCTTCAATTTGATGATTTCCAAAAATAACCAAGCTAACCGCTCAAGATCTCCATTGGAGAGGTTCCTCTTATAAACCCATTGACTTCCCAGTGCACGCTTACCAGGTGGAAGTGATTCGAGAGTCCAAGTACCATTATCCTCCAAGGCTTTAATTTCCTCTTGCATAGCCTTCTTCCACCCATCATCTTTCATGACCTCCTTAAAAGACCGAGGTTCCTCTCCTGTAGTGACTGCTGCAAGAAACTTGCGATAGGGCATAGAGAAATTGTCACAATTAATATAATGTGCTACAGAGAAAGGAGTACCTGAGGTATGCTGTGGAAGGGAAGTAGCAGTGTTTGATGGACTCTATTTAACAACGTTGTGAGTAACAAAATCCTTGAGGAGCACGGAAGGGGTTTTAGTGCGCTTTCCACGACCCAAAACTTTTTCGGAACCCTGATTATTTAAGCATGCCTGTTCTTCAGTATGGTCAGACCCAGACCCAGTTTGGACAGAGTCGTCGACAACACTAGGCTGTTCTATTGCTATTGGGCTTGCCGGACTTGTGGTTTGGTCAGACCCAGTATTGACAGTGACAGAGGAATTCGGGTCATTGGGGATAAGAGGCACATCTAGACCCTCATCTGTTGTATCCCTGGTATTAGGAACGGTGACAACAGTGGGGTCATCCAAAAAATCTGCAAAGTCTAAATCAATATCCACATCCATATCAAAGTGATCCGTTGGCCTAATATTGCTAGCTTCCGTGTCAACAAAGGGAAAAATTTCTTCAAAGAAATTTACGTCTCTTGACACAAAGAACTCATGTTTATCAAGATCATAAAGCCTCTGACCAAAAGGATACCCAACAAATATGCACTTACGGCTACGACTCGCAAATTTATCCCCCTTTGTCTTTTGGTTGTGGGCAAAACATAAAGACCCAAACACTCGAATGGCATCATAAGAGGGAGAGTAATCAAATAATTTCTCAAAAGGAGTGTGATTGTCAAGAACAGTGGAAGGAGTTCTATTGATTAAATGAATAGCGGTCAAAACATTCTCCCCCCAAAAGTAAATAGGCAAATTTGCTTGGAAGCGCAAGGCGCGGGCAACATTTAGGATATGTTGGTGTTTTCTTTCAACTCTCCCATTTTGTTGTGGTGTCCCAGTGCATGAGGTTTGAAATAAAATACCACGCGCAGTAAAATAACCAAGCAAACATCGAAACTCCGTTCCATTATCACTCCGAATAATCTTTATGGTTTGAGAAAATTGTCGCTCAACCATAGCAACAAAGGACATAAATTTAGCAAAAACCTCTGTTTTATCATCCATCAAATAAACCCACACAACCCGAGAAAAATTATCCACAATAGTCAAAAAATATCGAGCACCACAAGAAGAGGTATGACGATAGCCGCCCCACAAATCAATATGAATTAGTTCAAAAATTCGACTGGCTTTATTCTCACTTAAAGGAAATTTCTCTCTGGGATGTTTAGCTCTAAAACATACTTCACATGCTTTATTTAAACTAGCTTTAGAATTACAAACGGGGGGAAGTAATTTTACTACTTTTTCTGAAGGATGCCCCATCCTAGCATGCCAAAGAACCAAAGAAGAAGCGTCCTCGTCCACTGTGGCTGTCTGCACTGTTTGTGGTCCCTTGAAGTAGTAGTGTCCATCTTGCTTACTTCTCGTTCCAATCAGCTTTCTCGTTTGGTCCTGTATAGCACACACATATCGATTAAAAATGACAATACTATCCAAATCATCACATAATTTTGACACGGACAATAAGCTACAATTTAAGAGAGGGACATAAAGGACATGAGTGAGAGTCATAGCATCCGACAATTGGACTGATCCCTTCTTTGTTACAACCACTTTCTTTCCATCAGGAAGACCAACGAGACACAAGATGTCTTTTACATCGAATAATAGAGAAAGATTACCAGTAACATGATTAGAGGCACTGTATCAATAATCCAAGAGTGACCATTAATCTTACCACTCAAACGATTACCAGAAACAGTCATATTACCAAAGACACTTGCAAGCGCCTTCCATTGATCAGCGGAAAATAATTCTGCAGATGGTGTTCCAGTGGGTTCTGAAACAACTACAGCATTGGCATGGACCTCCCCTCCACCGCGTCCTGTCGCAAGAGAAGAAGAAGAAGAGGTCGTTGATGGTTGGCTACGACCAATCATCAGTTTGGTCATACCTGATCCGCTGTCAGACTTCACACGATCCTCCCACCATTCTGGATAACCATGAATTTCGAAGCAATTAGTTACTTCGTGGCCTGTCTTCTTACAGTAGGTGCAGGATAGACGTGATTTATCAGATTTCTCTATTTTGCCTCGTGTGCGCCCACTAGTTCGCACAGAAAATCCAACAACTTCGGACTTCTCCTCGGGCAGAGCCGAAGACGTTTTGACTCGTTCATCTTGAATAACAAGCTGGTAGGCATGACTGAGAGAGGGCAGAGGATCTTGAGCAAGAATATTTGATCGCAAAGGACCATAAGATGGAGTATATAAACCCATCAGAAATTCATGAAGCATGTCCTTTGCACGGCGACGCTCATGTTCTGGCCCTGCGGTACACTTTGCACAGCAAGAACAACTGATCAAGGGTTCATGATTATGCAATTCCTCCCATAGAGCCGTGAGTTTTCCGTAGTAAGAAGCAACCGACATGGATTTGGTTTGCTTACAGTCAGAGATGGCCGCCTTCAACTGCTGTATTCGTGGTCCATTCGTAAGAGCAAATCGCTCCTTAAGCGTCTCCCATAGACGCCTGGCATCTTTATATTTGGACAAGGTACTCTTCACTTCTGCTGTGATGATATTCATAATCCAAGATACCAACATGGCTTGGATTGTATTCCAATCATCTTGTGTGCAAGGAGGTGTTGGAGATACAATCGTACCATCCAAAAATACGAACTTTCTTCGAGCTTGAAGGGTGGTTTCAATTTCACCAGCCCAATCATCATAATTTTCGCCATTAAATCTGGCTGCAGTTATAAAATCACCAGGTCGATCTTGAAGACCTAGGAAATAAGGGGATTTTGAGTCAAATTTCGGTGGTGGATCTTCCACGGCCATTGTTAGGGTTTAAGGTTTTTGGGTTTTTTTTTAAGGTTTGTTTAAGGATATTTCACGCTCTGATACCATGACAAGATTGAGGCGAAAAGCTTGTGTTTGTATTGATTATCGTCGAGCATATATATACAGCCCTAGTATCTATACATATCTTTTAGAATATGGAAACAATTTGTATAAGAAAACAATCCTAAACAATATCAAACTCTATGATAACTTCCCATATTCAAGCGCGACTGATCTTTCCATAAGTCACGCCTGAAATCTCGGTAAGATCTCGTAACATCACCCCTGCAGCTCCAAAAGGCCCATCTACACCTCTGGGTATTTTCATGAAACCCCCTTCGATCCCCCATTCTTCCCCATATGAGTTATCGAGTAAAATATAGTTTTCATCGTAGCCAATCACGTTTACAGCATGGTTGATAGGTAACGGTTGAAGTGGTCTATAAAATCCCTGAGATATAATGAAGTCAAGTCAGTTAGTCAACTTTCTTGGGTACATAGTCTTGTAATATGGATAAAAACTCCTTCTTTTTTGAGTGAGAAGGGAGAAAAAATTTCGGTTTTGGGCTTGTTAAGGATTTTTTGTACAAGCAGAGTCTACTAAAGGTAGTTGACCTAGGATCTATTTTTGAAAAATATGTTGAAACTAACTTGTTGGAATTAATGTCTTGAAGTGTTCTGGTCGCGGTAAGTTACATTATGATATGGTATATTGGGTTATGCGGTGTTACGTTAGGTTATGTTATGTTATTCTGTATTCTGTACGGGCTCATTATTAGTTCCAGTCTGACTAGAAGTGTAAATTAGCCTTTATTTACTATCTCATATATATACCATATTAAGGTCTTATTATTAGACACCTCTTTAGAAATATTAAGAGAACTTTGTGATATTTGAGAAACACAATTGTGTGAGAAGGTTTTTCGTTTGTAATCTCCTTCAAGATATAGTAAAATACTCTTTGTTCTGCCCGTGGTAGAACATTTCTAGCTCAATAAAGGCTTCTTTGTTCTTTTTTAGGGTGCTGCTAGGGAAGGAGAAGAGAAGAGAAGATGGTGGGAAGGAAAAGAGAAGTTAGAAAAAGGACACTATAGTGTTATTACTGCCAATTTGCTTTTGCTTTTTATTCTTTTTTTCTAATGTGGTGAAATGAGGGAGGGGGAAGATCAGTACGTCATTATAAGTTTTTGAAATCAATTACTCAACCCTAATAGTAATGACCAACCTTAATAGGAGCAATTCGTTAGACTTGATTACCCGAAATCAAAATTTACTCGAAATATCATTGGCTGGAACGGAACCAATTTAACCCAAAGTCACGCAAACTCAACATGGTCCAAAATCCACATAAACCAAACCTGAAATGATCTAATGCTACTCTATTATTTTAATGAACAATATGATCTAACTGTTCGTTGTATTCTTTTTTGTTATTTTCTTCATTTTTCCCTATATTTGGATTTATCAAATGTATTTTTATGAAAAGTTACTTTTATTAAAAAATTCAAATGTTATATACCCGATCTTATATAGTGTTGGCCCAATTTTTGCGATTTGACTTGAAAATTGACGAGCAAAATAGAGCTTGACTCGACAATTTTAAACCCGACCATATCCGAAATGATACGAAATGACACAGTGCGAATATAACCTGCCCCAAAATAATTGGTTTTACACAAAAAAATTGATCTGATATTGAGTATTGACCCAACCCTGATCACCGGAAAAACACAAACCCGAGTATATACCTGAACTTAAAATATAATTCCAACCAAACTTGTACCAACCCGAGAATAAAGTCGAAAGGAAACGAAATTGAACAGGCTCGAAACCAATTGACGTTTGACGGGTCTAGATTCACTCGTGTAATCTCTAGTGCTTGAAATGCACAATTTTATTTCTATAGGCATTGAGTGTTGATCGGACGTAACTTTCTTTCTTTTTTTAGAAATGAGAAAAAAGAAACCCTTCCTTTTTTTTAGTACAATAACGGGAGTACTAGGTTGCATCAACATTATCATACTACCTCTCAAGAGGCTCCCATTTAGGAAGGGTGAGGGGAGGTCGGTTATACGTAACCTTACTCTTGTGAGAGTCTCACAAAGAAATTGTTTTCATTTGCCCCAAAATTCGAAGTGCGACGAGTCGACGACCATCGGCAACTTTTACTTTTGCGCTATACCATCTCAGATCCAGTCAGAATAATCATAGCCATACAACCCTCTGCTTATACTTTTGCACTAGTAATCAAGCCCGTGCAATGCACGATTTAAGTGACAATTATCTATATTGTATTGAAATAAAAATCTTAATACTTTTGCATTATACCATGTCAAAAACATGAATAGAATCTGACAATTTGATTCTTGCTACTAACCGTAGGACTTTCATTCTGTAACATCTTCTGATAGAATGTTCTATCAGTTTTTTAGATGCGAACTAATTCTAAATTCTGTTGATTGGAATATGCAGATTCTGATGAACTTGGAATTATATAAAGGGGATTCTGCTGTGTAGTGACTTGTTCTATTTATGGTCATCAACTTGCTATTTAGCATGGTGTGTAATTATACCTAAGTTAGTTTTAACGTATTCTCCTGAACATGGACGCTGTTCTACTTAATGATGATTACTCTCTGGCTGGAGTGGTAGAGCTTAGAAGGTAAAAACTAGACCAAAGTATATGTCTGTTTCCCCCCATGGGATGATTATGCAAGTTCAATCAAAGCTGAAATTATTAGACCTGTTGAACGTTAGCATGATGAGTTGCTTATTATGCTTGTGGCTGGACTTCCTACTGAAGTATTTTCAGCCGCATGAGATAATCACAAAGCCACAGGCCATTTTTTTCGCAACTTGGTTTAATTATTTGTACACACTAGATGCATGTCCTGTCTGATGCACGGCTTAGTTAGTAACTTGCTCTATGATGTGTTCTCTGAAACATGAGAGCTTATCCAATGTACAAGGCATATCTGATCCATGCTTCTAAAATTCATGCTTCTAAGTTCTAAATCTGCATGCTTGTTCAATGAATGAAAGCATTAAAAAAAATAAATTAAAGTTCATTAGAAAAAAGAATTTGAGCACTATATTACAATATTACCAAAACGAGGTTATACTCACGTCACAGACACAAAAGGTTGCACACTTGACCATTACAGTATCATGTATAATCATCTATTTACCCAAAAGCTAAGGCTGTTGTTGTTCTTTATACTACTTGACCAAGTTAATAACATAAAGAACTCAAAAAAGGTTGTTGCTAATGTCTATTTCATGTACATTGGCCTATTCACTATTTACTCTTCTTCACTACTTGAATCATTGTCTAATTCCCAAAAAAAAAAAAAAAACTGAATTATGCTCAGACCCTGACCCTGACCCTGGTTCTGCCCATTATGATACCTCTTCTCCATCTTCTATTTCTTGCTCATTTGTTGGTAGTGCTGGTTGTACTTGTATAGCTTCATTTGCTAGTTCTGAAAGGAAGTCTGCAACAATAAATAAACCTTCTATGAGACACTCTTTTGCAGCATCAACATCAGCTATGTTGGATGCTCATTGTTTCTGGTAATTAGAAGACCTAATCTGTGGAGCATGTCCTTTCCCACATGTGAGAGTTTGTATTTATTGTGATCCTTCACCGACCTTTATGATATCATTCATCACATATTGGTATAAAAGTCAAACCTTGTTCAAACTGTAGTCAGCAAGTTCACATAAGTCTCTTACGAGGCGGCCTCAAGGTATGACCACCGATAACCAAACATAATGTCATCGAAACATCGTGCTTGTACGAGGCGCCTCACCTTGAGGCCATCTCATACGAGTTTTTGTGAATTCCGAAATCCCCTTTATATTGTCAATAGTTAGTACTCACTACTCAATACCAAAAACACAAAGGAAGTTTATGAGAAATATAAAATAAAAATTAGTGAAACAGAACAGAGCCCCATTGGGGATCTTCACATTTGGGCATTTGTGGGTCACTAAGGGCATGTTCTTTTTAACTGGTTTCTAGTTTTGCCCATTAGAGGTCACTAAAGTCATGTTCTTTTTACCCAGTTGTCCCCAATTTTACCAAATTTTCATTAGCTACCAATTATAAATACAGTTTTCTTTGACGAGAGTGCAATACTGGATGGGTACGAGTTGCGTTCACCAAACTAAAGTATTGTTCAGTTAGTCTGATAGGTTAAATATTAGCCCCGAAAGGGGTAGTGGAGTTGGTCGTGGGGTTGATATTTCATGACAAAGCTCATAGGTTCAATTCCCACTAGGCCTATTTGCTGAGCCTGTCTACAAGATTTATCTTGTTAGCTTGCCTGGTGTGTGTAGTTTGCAGGCTATTGCATACACTCGGAGTTTATCCGGTGCACACTCGAAAAATAGTGCCTGAGGTTCCTCGGATCAAAAAAAAAAACAAAAAAAGGTTAAAATTAAACATGAGACTATGGTCTACGAAGATGGTGTAGCGGGTCCGCGATCGCCCTTCCGTTGTACCCTCTTAAGCCAAAAAAAAATAAAAAAATAAAAAAAAAAAAAAACAAAAAAAGAAGAGAATTTCGCGATTTTGGTTAAAAAAAGAGCAAGCAAGAAAGAAAATGGTCAGTGGTTGGTCATTTTGGACAATCTAAAAGCGGGTGTTAATCAAAGGTGAAGCCTGGCTGAAACTTTTCACAAAACTCCAAGCTGAAGCTGAAGATGGCGATGCAAACCGGAGTTTCCTCCTCCAAAGTTCTAGTCCTCCTTGGAGCAGGTAAACCCCTTCATCTCTTTCTCTCTATGTTTCTCTAGCCCATTTCAGATTGCTTTGCTTTTTAGTAAACAAATTCAGCTCAGCAATCTGTTTGGTTAATTGGGTACAAATAATTGAATACCCTGGTCTTATTTTTAAGTTTTTCTTGATGGGGTTTTGGTAGATTTTTCAAAGGTTGTTTCTTTTTTGTGTATGAGCTGTAATACAAAGTAGTTTATGAATCCATTTGCACAATAGGTTTTATGTGATCAGCATAAGCTCACATGATATTATTGATTAAAATCTGATTAGCATCAGGTTGGTATTGAATTTCCTGGGCTCATGTGCTTTCTTTACATGTCTTTTCGTAACTAGAATTGGTGTGGATAGGTGCTGGTTAAGTGCAGAATTGGAGAGTCGAATGCTATTGGTTGGTGGTAAGAAAGAAGGAAACCTTAGTGGTGAATGGGAATTTTCCAATTGAAGTAAATTAGAATGCATAATTTTGGGGTAGGGGGAGGATGAGGATCACTTGCGGATATGAGAGAAAACTAGTCCTGCATTGGATGATGCGAGAGTCAGATGGGTGCTGCAAATGAGGCAAACTAGCTTGGTCAAAATATGCTTAAAAATACACCTCGTTGATATTTCTCTTGAACTAGGGAAGGATAGAGGGTGCTTCTGTGTGATCTGAGAGGGATGGACAGGTTATATATAGATAGCTTCGTGTCAGGTGCACTAGAATATATTTTACTAGGAGACTCGGTTGCAACTACTTGTAAGTGTCAGATACAGGTACGTGACAGTGTCACGCTCAGTTGGCAAACTTGTGTGTTTTTGGCGTAAAATAGAGTGTCTGGTGTCCCTACCCATATCGTTGTATTGGGTATCCAACACAGTTATTTTAGGTGAAATGAAGAGTTCCAGTAACATAACCCCACATAACCCATTCTCAAACGATGGCATGAGGCATAAGTGCATGATATAACTTTCTAGGTTGTCCATGAACCTGGACCTTCTTCTTAGGATCTTGCCCCAAGGGTAAGTGTCAGATGTAGCCTCCCTACTAAAACCAATAGTTTGCCAAGAGCTACTACTAGAGGGTAGATGCTACCAAAACTAATGAAGAAGTTCAATAAATGTAGGATGATTGAATGATAGTAGGATAATTGTGCCATTACCCCAATGCCTCTCATGAGAATCCCGCCTAGGGTGGGTAAGGAGAGACGTTATGTACAGTCCTACTCCTACATGTGTAGTTATAAAAAGGCTGTTTGAGTCAGATTCTTGACTGGAAATTCATCCATTATCTCATACTTCAAGACAAATAAGAAGCCATGACAGTTGCAATTTTTGATTTCATCCATTATAGTAATTCAAAGTCTGAAAATGGCCAATACTGACTTATGTTATTATGACTCTATTCGTATACCCATGTTGGACTCGGTCAATTTTTGAAAATTCTGCATGTTTTTGGCTCAAGATTGGGCGTCCGGTGACCAATATCCATATCCATGTGACATGTCGGAGTGTCGAGTAATCAGTATAGATACCTTAGGTGAAATGCCTTAGGCAAGGTGACCCCCTTTCCCCCTTCCTCTTCACCTTGGTTGTTGATGTGCTTGGTCGTTTGTTAGATAGAGGTGTGGAGCGGGGGTCTATAGAGGGTTTCCGGGTTGGACGAGAGAGGGTGTCGGTTTTCTATTTGCAGTTTGCCGATGATACGATTCTTTTCCTCTCGGCTGAGGTTGAGGGGTTTAAGAATGTGCTTACCTTGTTGTCGGGGATGAAAATTAATTTGTCCAAGTGTAGCTTAGCTGGGGTTAATGTGGGTAATGATGTTCTTGATTCCTTTGCAGGTTTAGTGGGCTGTCAGGTGCAGCAATGGCCTCTTACCTATTTGGGGGTACCCCTTACCCCTGGACGGTGGCTTTTTGGGAGCCTGTCGTGTCTAGAGTGGCTAAGCGCTTAGATGGTTGGAAGGGAGTGTATTTTTCCTTGGGGGGGGGGGATTACTATCCTTCAGTCTTGTCTAGCTAGTATCCCTCTTTATTACCTGTCTCTGTTCAGGATTCCGGTTAGTGTTGCTAATAGGATTGAGAGAATTATGAGGGATTTTCTGCGGTCTGGGGCGGGGGGATAGGAGAGATCACCTGGTTAGTTTGGACCGTGTTTGTCGGCCGAAGTCGGAGGGGGGACTGGGTTTTGGTAGATTGGTGTTCAAGAACATTTCGCTAGTGGGTAAGTGGTTGTGGCGGTTTCTCTGGAGTCCGACTCCCTTTGGCACCGAGTTATTAGGAGCAAGTACGGTCTAATGGACAACGGGTGGGACGCTCATGCTGGCTCCAATGTCTCTCATGCATGCCCTTGGAAGTTCATCTCCCAGTATCATCTCTTTTAATGTGGGCAATGGCCTCCGGGTTCGGTTCTGGGAGGATTGGTGGAAGGGAGACCTTCCTTTTCCTCCACACATCCTCCGGTTTTCCGGCTGTCCACTCTTCACGGGCCCCAGGGCTGCCTTTTTCGTAGCCACTGGTGGGTCTTGGGACTTACATTTGCGCCGGCTACCACACGATAGGGAGATGGAGGAACTTGGCTCCCTCCTGAGTGTTCTTACACCCACTATCCTTGTCCCTAGGGACGATTCTCGGACTTGGACAGGGGATCCTTGTGGGGTCTTCTCCTGCAAGTCCTTCCTTTCCCAGATTAGCTTCCCCTCTCAGTTTCCACGATTCCCTTTATGCACATTTATTTGGAAGTCTAAGGTTCCATAGAAGGTACGCGCTTTTGTGTGGACTTTGGTGTTAGGTAGGGTGAACACTTATGACATGTTGCAACGACGCAGACTTGGCTGGACCCTTTTACCGGGGATTTGTGTGATGTGTCGTCACAGTGGGGAGGATAGTGGGGAGGATTGTTTGCATCTGTGCTGTGTGATTTTGCTAGGAACCTTTGGAATGGATTGCTGTGTGGGGAGAGTTTTGTGTGCCCAGCTACGGTTGGCGAGTTCTTGCAGGTACGATTTGCTGCGATGAGGAAGAGTAAGGAGGGGAGGTTGTTGTGGAGGTGTGCATGCATGGCTATTCTTTGGCGTATCTGATTGGAGAGGAATTCGAAGGTCTTCTCTTATACTTGGAAGTCTCCGGATTTAGTTTGGGATCACATAGTTTATTTGGCATCCCTCTGGGCTAAGGCGGCAGGGGCCTTTAAGGGTGTACCGCTGACCTTAGTTTAGCAACATTGGCGTGATGTGTAGATATGTTTTTCTTGTTATTGAGGATGCCTTACCCTCCACTTTTTTGTACTTTAATATTTGAATAATAAATTTTTTTTCTTATCTAAAGAAAAAAAGAAGAATCCAAGTATCATTGACTGTGACTCTTTTAGTTTCGTTCGAAATGGACAACAACTCGTAGGACAATGCAAGAAAATATTTGAATACTCTAGATCCACTTTCTAATTATGCTAACTTTTTCTATAGATACGACATGTTTTCTTTATGATGGAGTTCTAGTTTCTTGTTTGTTTGATGAAGTGGAGTTTGGCTTATAATTACAGGGTAGTTGAAGCTAGGTTTCATGGACATGGGTGATAAGAACACAGATACGGGAAAACGCCATTTGTAGAGGATGAAAAGCCTATTATGTGTACGTGTTCATGGGACCTATATGAGGTGTCCGTGATCCATAAGTGGAAAGACATCTTCTCTTTTTAATGCTTTAAATCCGACAACGATACTGAAATTTGGGGTCAAAACATGAGAAGACAAAGAATCAGAAGTAGTTTGTAGATTGATTGGTCACGACATGGAAAGTATTGGTCATATTTTAGCTGCCGGTATATCCAACTTGATGTAATAACTGAATCTTGCTGGTGACCTTAGGGCTTGCAGGAGGTATTGCTTGACATTAAGAATTTAATATCAAGCTCTGTCGCCACAAACTCTGTCATCAACATGTTGCGCTCCTTGCTTAGGAGTACTAGTGTGTGTATAGTTTCTTTTTCAGCTTTTATTTGGCTGTTATGCTTTGCGCTTCTAATCGCTCCTTGTGTTGATTTTAGCGAAATTGTCCATTAAATGTCTGGTAAGATCTTTTTGGACCTGCAAAGCTATTCTTCAATGATTAGGGGTCAAACGAAAACAACATATCTGTTCTCATTGGGGTAAGGGTAAGATCAAGGCTGCATACATCCGACCCCTCCTTACCCTGCCTGGCTGGGAGCCTTTTTTGAGGCACTGGGGCATTGTTGAATGAAAAAGCTGTTCTTCAATAATCTTATGTTTTGTGAAATCTAAATTTGTTACCATGTGCAGTGAGTATCCAATGAGCTGTTGAGACAGAGAACTACTTATGGTAATTGTGTACATTAGTCTACCTCTGTCTACTGTTCTCTTTGCTGGAGCACGTGTGTGTATTTATTTCTGTTTGTCAACCCCTAGCTGATTCTCCACTTCCTTTTGGAAGCCCTACGGAGTAAATTCTTGGATTATTTAGTCCATTTCTGCCTGTTACTCTGTGTCCGAGTGTGTGTGCACACCTGCACCATCTCTACGATCTAGTAAAAGGCCTACAGAATGCTCTAACTGGTGCTCATTTATGCCCTTAAGAAATAAGTTCTCATATAAGGCCTTATATCTTTATCTCAAAAAAAAGAAAAGAAAAAGGAAATAAGTTTTCATTTAACTCTGGACTAGCTTTCATATGTGCTCCGGATGAATGGTTTCAATACCATATATGGTGATAGTGGTTCATTTGATATCACTTTTGTTTCCTCTGTTTAAGGAATCCTTTATATTTTCTTTCCCAAACAATTTGTGCGCTGTTATCTTTAAATAAATGAGGGAATTTGATGTGATACTTTCCAGTTTCCATAATGATACAATAAACGGCTAGATAAGAGCCCCCCCCCCCCCCCATTCTATGCTTTAACCATTACAGTTGAAGTTTCTATAATTGACTTTGTCATGGTAGTCAGTGTTGTTGTTATCATTGTTATTGTATGAATTTTTTTAACTGCAAGTTGGAAGCTAGAATTTATTCAACATTTGCATGTAAGGCTAAGGCATGTTGGGGTGGAAAGAGGAAGGACAAGGAGGGGAAGATACTTTTAGGTGTGCAGTTATGGAAGTACGTTGTCTTTGTGGGCTGAGCACAACTTCTGGGTTGTTTATGGGGTGTTCCATTGGGAATGGGTGGTGTATTTGGTTTCGCTTTGGGCTTAGAGGCTGAGGCTTTTAGATGGATTGCAATCACTGTTTTTCAGATTTTTTTGGGATCCTTGTAATTAGATGTTTTATTGAGGATATCTTGCCCTTCTAGGTTGTATTTATTGTTTTCTAGATTAAAACATTCTTATTCTTATCTAAAGAAGTGCGTAAATATCAGGGTTTTTGTGAGGGACAACCTTTTGAAATGTGATATTTTTTAAGAAACCACCTCTTTAATATTTATTTTTAAGAAATCACCATAAGATATCATTTTCCTTTGAGTAACCACCTTCAGGCTTAGAAGAGGCCTAATTTGAAACCAAAATGACCACCGTTTTGTTAATCAATGGTGAAATAATAGTAACTGCTACAATTGGTAATCAATTCTAAACAAAATAGTGATCAATTAGAGGTCAAATTAGGAAAAATCTACACTTAAAGGTGGTTCTACCACAACAAATAGTTTTTAAAAGGTGGTTTCTTACAAAGAAAATTATAAAAGGTGGTTTGTTGAAGAAAAGTCATTAATGGTGGTTTCTGACCAAAAACTCTAAATAATATCATCTTTCTAAGATAACCACCTTATTAGTTGGCCTGCATCATGATGAGTTTTGTCTTCTTTAATTTACAATATTGTATCCTGATGGGCCTTATTTTCAATTTCCTTAGGTTTAACTGGTTCTGTAATTTTGAAGAGTGGACAATTGTCTGATGTGCTTGGGCAGCTTCAGGAACTTATAAAGGGTGTTAATGAAACTGATTTCTCTTCAGCAAAAATTGATCCAGTACTTCTTGCAGCACAGGTAATACAGGTTGCTTAGTTGTTATGTTTTAAGACAGATGAGCTAGAACATGGAAACATATGAGACTTGAGGAATTTCTTAACATTAGCTTTTCTTGATGAGTCCAACTTTTACGGGAAGAATTACTGGAACGTGAAATAAGGTAATTAGAAAATTGGTGTCTTTGGTTCGTGAAATATAGGCAAGGTGGCAATGTATGGGCCGTATGGCTTGAAGTTCCTCCTTCCAAAATTTTGTGGCTACTGCTACGGTTCTTTTAAGCAATTTGAACATTAAAATTCAAGTTGAGTTATATAGGTATAGGCGTAAGCTTTGATCCCATGATTGTGCTGTAGAAAGATGTTTTACTGATGAACAAATATGTTTTATTCAGGCATGAGAAATATAATTTAAGAGTATGCATACAAGTCATAATGCTTGAAACCATGCACTGGGAATGGATTCCTGAGGGATGCAATGGGAATGGATGAGTAGCGTAGAGATTGCTCAGTTTCTTGCTCGGGACTTATGAGCCAATTATGTGATATCAAGTTCTTATCTATATTTGAGAAACAAACATCAGCACATTATTAGTACATAGAAGCAGTAATGCTATATTAACTCGCTCAGCAGAACCTTCAAAGATGCTGGACAAAAGGGAAAAGTCAAGGGTGTCCAAGCATGTGGTGAACTTTGACTTTGGATGTCAGGTAGGATGGGTGGAGCATCTTTAATTCTTTGGTTTCCATGTTGGAGTAGCTTCTAGTTGCATTGGCCTACCACCATGAAAAAGAGGAGGATGAAGAAAAATGATAATGGCTACCTCTTTATCTTCGGAGCTTCCTTGGGATAGACTATAGAGTCAACTATTTAGCAATCTTTATGGTCTAGGCCACCTGGCATTCTGAGGTCCATAAGAACTGGACTCATTTGTAACTTTTAATGATTTTCTATCTGGAGGACATCTTGCTCTCCACTGCTGTACTCTCTTTGCTGATTAATATGCATACTTTTTCTTCTCCAAAAGAAATGTGGCGGTGGTTAAGCTCGGTTTTACCGAGCAAAATAAATGGAAGGTTAGACAAGCACGTGGTAGAAAACAAAGAAAAAGCTGGATGTAACATGCATTTTGAACTTAAGAATTCAACATAGTTGATGGCAGATGTTTTGGGAGAGGAGGCCCATGAATGGAAAACTGGATGAAGGATTTAGTAGATGAGAGTATGAGACTATGAGAGTGTCATATGTTCTTCCTTGTCTTTGTCTACAAAAAATAAATTGTTCTCCCTTGTTTCATTTGGGAAATTGCCAATTATTCGAGAATATCTAGAGGATGGTAGGTAGAAGTAATTCACTAGATGAATCATCTCTGTATAAATAGAGACTTGGTGCTCTACTTTGCATGAATACTTCATCTAGCAAGCGTATCGCATACTGGATATGTATTTGATAGGAATACTTGTGGATACTCGATAGATAGGTACCTAATATGTTCCCTAAAACATATCTTAAATTTTCATCTAAATAAGAAAATAGATGAAATCGGATACTTGTTGGATACTTCTATGCTTATGGGCTACGTCACATATACATGTATCCTCGTCTTGGGTCTAATTAAATGAAACATTATGACAGATGCCTCACCCTGTTTTGATCAATAGACCAAAAACCCACCCCTTAACCGCTCTCTACTTTCTGTTTACGATAACTTGCCTAGGGGTGCATATTTTCTTGCCTGTTGCTCAGTCCTCTCAATCTTGGTTTAAGTTTCTTCATCTCACTCTCGATCTCAATCGCTATCATGTCGAATGCAGGTTTATATGTTTGTGGTTCACCACTAGTAATTTTATTGTGCAAGCTTCATTTAATATTTTATAAAATCATGTTTCAATATTATTAAATCTTGTTGTATTTTGGCACTTAATTTTTATATTATTCATTTCTTTCTGTATCCTTCTATCGCACACTTAAGGAGTTGCATTATCCTGTAGCTGTATCCATACCTGTTTCTGTATCCGTAGTCGAGGAACCTAGCTTGTGTTGGGGTTAATCATCCAATCCTCTCTAAACCAAAAGTCAAGTGAGTTTCCTGAGAAATGAGTGATCATAATAAGTGGTGTGGTACCCTTCCTTGTAACCCTTTATTGGGTAATCAGGTTTGTAAGGGTGATTCACATAGATAGGGGAGGGGTTCCCATGTTGTCCATAAAAACTTGTAATCTTGACAGTCAATTTTTTTTTTTGTCTAGGGTAATGGGTCCATGGATGAAGACAGACTGTGCCGAACCACATAAAATATTGTCTCATTATTTTTACGTTTTGGTGAATTCGTGTGTACCCATTTCTGATCCTCGCTGCACAGTTTTCTTGATTCATATATGGGTGAGGGACAATAGAATTGTGAGTGAGGGGGAACTTTATCCACATGAAGTAGTTACTGTGTTTAGTGATTTCCAGGTGAAGGATGTTGACATTTGAAACCCCAACTAGTGTCATTATGCCGTTTAGTTCAAACACACAATTCTATTGAATAACGATTTGAAGGGTTCATGTTGAGAATACCTATTTACATCTGTTCATGTCACCTTCAGATTCGGCAATTGGCTAAGGAGATAAGGGAGCTATCCTTATCGAACCCAATCACAGTGTTGAATGGAAGCTCGAGCTCGGGTGGTAAGTTATTTTTTCTTCTTTTGGTTTGTATATTCAGCTAGATCTAGAAGTTTGTGATTGTGAATTATTTTTCTTGCTGACTAGCCTTATATTTTGAGCTTTAAGGTGAAGGAAGATAATTGATGTTTTCCTCCCAATACCCTCCACTCCCGAAAGAAAAAGAAACCTAGTTTTAGAAAACCAAAAGCCATCGATTTAGAATGACTGATCAATTATTGGTCACCTTGTCTTTAGATGGTTTGTGGTATTATCTTAAAAAAGGTCTTCACATCGTATATGGCTCCTCAGGTATTACAGTCAATGATTGTACCCTAACCTTGGAAGGGTTTGAATAAAGACTTACTTGGCCACCACGGCCTACCAGTGAGCAATCAGATATATGGTAAAAAAAAAAAAATCTGTTATGATATATGGTTGCACATATCGAATGGTTCCCACATCTGCATCTGGAGCTTTATGTTATTTATATACTTCTGACTTTGTATTATAATTCTTGCTTATCACTTATTCAATCATGTTTATGTAACCAACAATGTCTGGCAATTAGGTTTTTCTCTGAAATTGTGTGAAAACCAATCTTTTTCAGTGAAGCTTGAATTTATATCTGGTTGAAAATCATCTCTTGAATTTGTGCGTAGCCCAAATCTTTTCAGTTCAACTATCCTTGTAAGATGGGTCTGGTGCCTCGGTATGTAGGCAGGTGGCAAGAGTTCTATAACTTCCAACATTTACTTATCATTTATAGGGAAAATGAAATTGTATAACACTAGCTTGTCTTTGTACACATAATAACAGTGAACATTGCAGTGTAGAAAAACAACACCAACTACCTACTCCAGCCAACTCAATAACACAAATCTTATGAGAAATAAAAATTCTTACTGGTAATTATTTCCTGGAGTGAATTATATTTTTAAACATTTTTAAAATCCAGTAAAAACAAAGAAAATTACTCATGAATTGTTGTCTTCTCATCAAAAATTGAAGGGAATGCTGATGAAGCGATCACATAAATAGGAGGGGAGGAGTGAGAATTTCTTTTACACAAACCCCTTTTCTGGATCACGCAATCCTGTTCATTTTCTGAGCTTTCTGCTTCTTTATTTACTTTATCATAATTTTTTTTCTTACTGGATTTTCACTAAACTGTAGATGAATTTAACAAAACAAAAGGAAATTTAGTTAAAACTAATAAATTAATTCCTCTTAGCAAAGTCCTGATCTTTTCTTTTCTAATCCTTGTGAAACGAAAAATAATTATAAACTAACAAACAATTAAATTTCTTTTTGTTATTATTATCATCTTTCTTCTTTTTCTCTGGAATTTGAAGATGTTAAGAAAATGAATTTTACATGGGAAAAATAATTTCTTACAACATTTGTGTGCCATGGATGAGTTGAGAGGTATAGGTATTTTTTTATTAATACTTATTATTGTTGTTATTATCTTTTTTGCCAGCATACTGGAGCCGTTGGTGTTATAATTTTAAGTTTTAACAGCGTGTTGTTAGAGTTATTATATGTACAATTCCTTTGCTTGTCAAATGCAAGTTGCTATTGTATGATGCCTGTATATTAATTTGGTACTTCTGCAATCCTGAGTTTTTAAATTACAGTTAGTCTTATTCATAAGTTATAACTGGTACAGCAAGCTCAAGATTAATCGCCCGAAGCAAAAATGGTTTTTCGCCTTGTATAAATTTTTGTTTGTTTATTTAATATATTTTATGTCAGATATCTTACATTTCTTCTTGGTAAAACATAGCAGGTTATGGTTCCTACTTGATGCCTGCTGCTGCGATTGGAGCAATGGGATATTGTTATATGTGGTGGAAGGTGGGTTTTCATTTATAATTCAGCTTTACAGGATGCTGTCTACTTACGAGTTGCTGTTACTGTCTGATATGTGTATGAAGTCAATTTTACTGATTTGTTTGCACTTGCTTCCACCAGAAGTTCTTTCATGCGCTTTTGTATTTTGTGTTAGTGCTATTGCTATGTCATTAGTCATGTTATTTTTTGGACAGTATGTCATTGATCATGTTCTTTTGTCTCTTTTCTGGTTCATTTTGTGTGTGTGTCTCTCTTCATTGCAGGGTTTGTCATTTTCAGATGTCATGTTTGTGACGAAGAAAAATATGGCAACTGCTGTTGCTACTGTTTCTAAGCAGCTCGACAACTTGTCTGAGGCAGTGGCAGTTAGTATCCTGTTTTATTGGTTATGGTTTCATATCTTATATATCGTCCTATATTTTGGCTGTTCCAGTTTTTTGTATTCTGACTTGACATCGATGATGTAGACAACTAAAAAGCATTTGACGAAAAGGCTGGAGAACTTGGATTGGAAGCTGGAGGAGCAGAAAGAAATCTCTGGCAGAATATTGGGTGATGTATGTACTTTTAATTGAATAACCATTCACCAATTTCCATTGTAAACTTCTTCTTGCTTCCCATATCATGTCACTTCTTGTTGAAGTGTTAAGGTTGAGCACGTTAGCTCCTATTTATACAGAAATAGTAACTGCACTACTTTGTTAAGATCACGTATTGTGACTATGTCATAGGTGTATGTGATTTCATTCTCCAATGTGGCTACACTGCAGAGCATCTTATGCTTTTCAGTGACAACGCCATTTTAGTTCCTCCTTTCGATAGTGCCCCTGTGTTGTAGTGCGTTCTTGTAGATCGTATATGAGTTTATGGGGTGTGTGCGTGTTTACATAGGCTAGTCTTCAATTATGACTTTGATGAAACACACATTGGTAAGACGTATGGGTCTTGCAGTTTCTTTTGTTTTCTTTGTTGTGATTGAATTCGGAAATAACTTCTCTTTGCTTGCATGTCGTCTTATCTTCTGTTTAATTTTAATTTTTATGCAGGTTACTGATGTCAAGTCAAGTATCTCCCAAATCGGGTTTGACCTTGAGTCAATCTGTGACATGGTGAATGGGCTGGTAAGGAAATCTCCTATAAGGGACAACCCTGCTCTTCATAAATTTTGTTAAAGTAGACCTGTTTGAGCTAAAAAAACCAAAGCTGCTTTTATGGGTTCTTTTTTGCTTCGGAGTTTCCATGTCGGCAAAACTGGGTCAAACTGGGGACAATTGGGGAGAACTGGTGCAACTGGGAACAACTGGAAAGTCTAACTGGTAACTGGGGACAACTGGAAAACTGTTGAAAGAACATGCCTTTAATCTGGCATTGGGATTTTTTTCCTCTTAAATGAACTAAGACACTCTAAAATAGCAAATCTAAACGTATTTGAGGGCAGTAGGATTTATGGTACTGTGTAAAGCATGCCTATGAACTGTATTGACATCCCCATACTTATTCAAACAGTTGGTTGGCTTCTCGAATGCTGTTTCGGAGATCTGGATTTGAATTGCTCAGCAGAGGGCATATATTACTTTGGTGCTACATATTTAATTATACCTGTCTAACATTTTGGTTCTCATTAATCGACCCATTGATACTGTCATCAAGTTATTGTACTGGCACAAGATTGAGGGTTCATCAATGCTGGGTAGGTAGAAGTAGTAATCCCCATTATGTACTCTCCATAATGGTAGTGCTGAGAATACAGAATTAAAAATTGTGTCTTTGGGCTGTTTATGATGGCATAGTTGAGGCAATCAGAAGCTAGAGGTGTATCGTAATATGAATTGGTTGCCGAAAGGCTTATATCTGTTCAGCTATGCTGAAATAGGTTTTATATGTGAAGTACTAGAACAGAGAAGGTCTTGAATTCATTAGGTCTCTTAGATTCAATGAATCAAGAATCAAAGTGTGTTGGGTGTGGGAATTTTCCTAGATGCTGCTGGCTGAACTGGTTGTGGCTTACATTGGCTACATATGACTATTATGCTTAACCATTCCCTCTCGTAACAACGGAAAACATAAATATTAACTGCTGAATGATCTTCCAGAGTTCGTCTGAAAATGAAGCTTGAATTTTGACCAAAGATCAAGATAGAAGGGGATCCTTTAATTTTTTTATTTTTTAATTTTTAATTTTTTTTAGGAAGGAGATAGGAGGGGATCATTGAGTATTTAAGGTCAACAAGGAACTGAGTCATTACATCACAATAAATCGCACGAGCTCCATAACTTCCATTACAATTCATATTTGCTTGTTATTCGAACTACACTGATTGTCAAAGTTTTGCTTGGACCCGGTTCAAATCTATTGCGATCTTGGGAAAGCCTAAAATGAGCTAATTAAGATGACACGCAAATACATGTCATTTCCAATTTCATTGAGCAGTAGCTGGCCTGACCGAACTCTCCTTTTTCTTCCACTGATTTTCTTTTTGTTATTTGATCTCCACTCAATTTTCACTAATGCCATGATAGTGCTTAGCTTTCTTCCTCCTCCCGTCTCTTTTCTCTAGGGCTTTTTTTGTGCTCATTTCTGAAACTTTTGTACCTTGTGAGATGACTACAGTCTGAACGGAAGATATAGCTATAACTTGTAAGCAAGGTTGCACGGAAACGTGAAACGCGGAAACGCGAAACGTGAAACGTGAAACGTCAATTCTCAAAAATGCCGGAAACGCGGAAACGTCCCCACAAAAAATATATTAAAAAAATATATTAAAAAAACAGAAAATAATTATTCCATCAAGATAACAACGATTCTTTTAATGAAACGAAGACAAATACATAGTTCAAGTTTCAAAAAAAAAACACTACAAACGCAAATAGAAATGAAAACAACTACATAGGTTAATTAGCAATTTAGCATCAAGCATAAACAGAAATTAAAAACGAAAAGAGAGGAGAGGAAGAACATGAAGAAAAGAGAGAAACAGAAAGCAAATAAGTGAAATAACATAAACGAAATCAAACAAAACATAAACAGAAAGCAAATAGCATAAAAAACGAAATTAAACAGAAAATAAAAAGAAAAGAGATGAGAGGAAATTAACAGAAATTAAAAAGAACATGAAGAAAAGAGAGAAACAGAAAGCAAATAAGTGAAATAACATAAATGAAATCAAACAAAACATAAACAGAAAGCAAAGAGCATAAAAAAACGAAATTAAACAGAAAATAAAAAGAAAAGAGAGGAGAGGAAGGAATGAGAAAAGAGAGGAGATGAAGAAATCAAAAAATAAAATTACTTGAGAAGAACCACTAGTCGCCGGAGAAGAAGCTTGAGAATCGCCGGAGAAGAACCTTCAGAGTCGCCGGAGAAGAAGCTTGAGTAGAACCGCTCTCAGGCACAACCGTTGGAGAGAAGAGAGAGAAGGAGAGAGAAGAGAGTGTCGGGTTAGGGTTTAGAAGAAAAAAAATGGTTTTATATATATATATATATTTTTTTTTTTTCTGGAAATTAAAGTTTCGAAACGTTTCGAAACGTTTCTCTCAGCATTTCGCGCGCGTTTCTTCGTCAATCGAGAGTTTCCCATGCGTTTCGCCAAATGTCTGACGTTTCGGACGTTTCGAAAGCGTTTCGATCGCGTTTCGCGTTTCGAAACGTTTCGGAAACGCGAAACGCGACTTGAATCACGTTTCGGTGCTTCATTGCTTGTAAGCATGACTTAGTGTAGTCTTCCCATTATAAGAATTGGTTACTGTATAAATATGACATCGGTATTCCCCTTGAGGGTGTTATGCAGCAGTGTGCTTTACGAACTAGGATGCCAAAGCATTTGGGTCTCATCTTTTATTTGTACGCAGATCATTACGAAACTCGCCCAGCACTCCAGCAGGACTGCCTATCCAGTCCCAACATTAGAATGGACTGGATATATGACTATATGAGGCCAGAATGACTAATAAGCATAAATAAAGTTGATAAAAATAACTGCTTCCCTAAATTGAAAAGAAAGTTGGTAATCAATTTACATTCATAAAATAAGTTATGTAGCACATGGTTTTCTATTTTCACTTTCCTTTGGTTATTACTCCTCTGAAATGTATACTATTTCTTGCATTCGGATTTCGGACATTTCACGAAGCTTTTCTATCCTCTGAAATGTAAACTTTTGTTCCTTTGTTGACAGGAAGGGAAGCTTGAACATCTTGAAAGTAGGCAGGTACCTAGTTATTTACTTATTCATGCTAGTGTATCTACGTAACTTCTTTTGTTAATTTTCTGCGTTTCTGTAATAAATAACAATGACTGTCTTGGCATATTTGTGTAACATGTGGCTGCTATAATTTGTGAATTTGTTCCTATGGAACAGGATTTGACTAATTCAGGTGTATGGTATCTCTGCCAAGTGGCTGGAGGAATCAAAGAGGGTCTAAATCCTAGTCTTCTTCAGGTTAGTGCTTATGTGCGTTTGACTGTTTGTACTTCGTATCATACCCACTGCTAAAATTTGGGCTGGCAAATGGTTAGGCCTTTGACCCCTGTATGTTTTGCTCAGTACAGCCTTCCTTTCTTTGCCTCATGTGTTATGCTTTTAGCTCAGAAAAGTTTCTTGGTGGTAGGTGTTGGGGGGGGGGTGTTTTGTGGGCTTTGCCGTTGACTCTGTGTTACAGTCCATTTTTTTTTTTTTTTTTTTGAGTAGGTGTTACAGTCCATATTGAACATGCACTCAGGGCTTTGTTTCAGATGTGTAATTTATATACCTTAAATTATATTCTTAGATGTCTCCATGAATAGTCTCTGTTATCTCGAGTTTTCGACTTGTAAGTGGTTAGATCGAGACATTGAGTACATTTTGACTTTACGAAACCCCAGCATCGGGGTCCATAGTGAATAGTGGTTTTGGATATAATATTCTGAGACAGGGATGTATGATAGAACTTTTCAGCATCCTTAGTTAAGCATAAGATGGGTGACATCAGGGGAGAATAGTGAACTTGTCGTATTTATCTAGTTTTCAGTAGTTTATGACATTAAGAAGACTATTACATTTCCAAATTGATTGATATTCTCTGGTGTTCGATAGGATGTTGGATCAAAGCTTGACCTGCCAAAAGTTATATGTGAGGATCACTCATTGAAGGTTTGTCATGTTTCAGTGCCTACATTATGATATGTTTCCCGAAGTTACTTTTCATGATACCATTAGACATTACTCTGTAGGGGTTGCAATTCATTGCTGACTCGACAGTAACAAGCGTTGTGGGGAAACCAATTACTAGCACCAAGACAGACAATCTTGATCCAGTTCCTCTGAAGAATGTGACATCAGTAAAAACAAGGATACACCGGTCTTATCCAGTTGGGATTTCTCTAGCACCCGGCATCCTTTGAGATGACTAGTATTTATGCAACTCCATCTGATATTTATTGTAAATGTAGAAATTTTGTTTGATTGGCATTTCTCAGCTGAAACCTCACTACTGACTAGTGATGCATCTATTTCTTTATTATTTTTGTCAGGTTATTCTGATGTTGGTTGTGAGGGGGTGTAAGTGTTTGTAATTTGTTGTATATGGTAATAAAAGGATCTGGTACCACCAAAATCTGAGCCAAGTCATTGTGCATCTCTATCAATTATTTCAGTATGCAAGAACTTCATCCTGATTTATGGGACATAATGTTTGAACTTCTTTTATTCACACTACTACATCGAAGAGTAACGATTGCCCGTTTTGTAACAGCAAGGTTTGTGCTTATGTGTGTTCCATGCCAGAGCTTTGCCAATGGATTTGGACATAGATTTCTGTTACTTATACTTTTAGCGACACAAATCAGCAAGTGAATCTTAGTATAAACACCTTCTACATCCATGGTTAATGGGCATCTCTTCATTATTCACAACATTCTAAAGATGAAATCAAGATGTACTAAACCCGAAAAAATAAACTATCTTAATCCCTACTAACACAGTGGAGCGGCAAGTCCTTTCGCCTTTTATTGGAAGATGCTGTTACAGAATCCCTTTGGAGAGACCTCAGAGAAGAACAGGCATGAGAACTGAAGCAAGGGATGACGCTAAGCATAAGAAGGTGCTAGTCGAGAATTGCTGCATGTTATAAATAAAGCCCGAAGCAAGAACCAATCTGAGGTTTGTTTAAAGAATTACTGAATGTCAGCTGTGTGTTCTGTCTGATGACCTGTTCCTCAAGTTTATTTCTTCAAACAACAATTCCTGACAATAGGAGGTAGAAGTGACATAATTGTAGCCGCTCGGCTAACAGCCCTTTTTGTCGATAGCAGAAACTTTCATGGCAGGACAATTGTCCTAGTCAAGGTATGGTTTGCTACGATTTGATCATAAACGACTCGCTCAGATATGAACCCTGCATCTCTTCAGATTTTGAGGCTTGAATTCTCTCTTTGCAAGTGAAGATCATTCTCTGCCGTGGCATTTCATCAGTCTCATGGGTATGCACCCAGATGGTAATTCTTATTCATGGTGAAAGTCTGAAAGATGGTTTCAAAAGTACAATGTACAAGCGGAGTTACTAGTTAGTTACAGTTACGAGCCTATTTGAACACATGCATTCTTTGTATAAACACAGGAAAAGGATGTTTCCCGCACAATTCTCAAGGATCAGTTTTAGAGTTTTGACCAGATAGGGAATGATCAGGTGACAGCACCAGAAATGCAGCATCTTTGCATACAGTTTCTCTCTTGCTTCCTAATTGCTTCACCTTCTGCCTTTTGTCATTCTCAACTTCTTTCGATCCTTCTCTTTTGCTCACCTGTTTGAAATTCAAAGTTTGCACACTTGATGAGACTTCCTAGACAGGGCTTTAAATTTCCAGTATTTTCCCTTTGGATCGTTACTGCAGACTTTTAGACTTTTAGTAGAGTTTAGAGTCACTGTTGAGTGTTTCCAGTTCTAACAGAAACACCCTCTCTGACATTAAAGGGTCAATATTGCTTACGTCTTATCGCCCCAAAGTATTATGCAGCATGTTGATGGTTTTGATTCCTTTATAAAAACTGGAAGAAAAAATTGTACTACAAGAAGAAAGATTTATAATACCTTAACATGCTCTTTCTGATAATGGTAGGTTGGTACAGTCTTCCTTCTTGAGATATTTTTGGTAGCTTTAAGCTTATTTCGAGTTGTTTTCCCACCATCTTTAAATTCTGTCACTGTATTATTCCTTAAACCATCAACTTGGACAGGTACCTCATTGGAACCACAACTCTCCTTTTCTTCAAAGGACAGGTCTAACAGCTTCTTCTTCACAATGGCCCTTGTTTTCATAGTAGTGGCCTGTTCGCTAGCCTGCTGGTTGATACGGACTTCAACCAAGGAACCTTCTGGCTGGCGAGTGGCCATCCATCGTTCAAGCCAGCTCCAGCCCATGTTGGGTTCCGTGCCATCAGGTATTGTCTGCTTTTTCTTGGAGCAGATTCTTAACTATGAAATGTAGGGAATCAAAATATTTTCATTATAGAAGTCTTGAATCTTATGTGATTGTGTGATTTTAAGTGTGGTGTACCTGCTGGGAAAAGGCATATGCCAGAGCCTTTTCACGCCGAGTCATTGCTTCTAATCTGTTCTGAAGCCTCATTCTTGATACACTGCTGTCCACTGTGCTATCATCCCAGTTCTCCTGTAGAGTTCATGTAATTGTAACATATTCTTGCTTTCAAATTAAAGCTTTAGAAAAGAAGGGTTGTTTCACCACATAATCAAGCATGTGATTCAGTTTTCAGAATTAGAATTCTGAGTTATTTGCTCTTTTCATCTTAAACTGCACCTTGGCTGTTCATACTACTGATAGGTCTACAATCACAAATCTTATTTTCAACTTCTCTTCACCATCATGATAAATGTACCATAGGTCCATAGTACTCGTAGCTTAGACAACTCTTCACCTTTTGTTTGAAAGCCAAAGGTTTTTGTTTATGCTGAAGCATGTTGGAAATCGTCAGAGCTCCTTCCTGAATTGAAACAACTCCAACTGAATTTCCTGTCTGAACTTCGATCGATGTAGCCAAGGACTCCCTGCTTGGACTTTCAATTCCCTGGAGAAAATCACTCGTCACACCTGCAGACTCTGTCATCCTTAGACGCCTAACCTGCAAATGGAAAAGCACACTGAAACTAGTCAACATCATGCAGTTTGCTATGTGATAGGTGCCCAATCATTAATATATACTCCCTCTGCCTGATTGTCCTAGGTGGTCTTCAGGAATATAAAAAATAGGGGAAAAAAACCCAACATGAACAAGTTTTAGTGGATTAGATGATGAACATCTAGGTCACTCAATTTGAACCAATGAAGAACAGAAAGTTTTAGAAAACCTCTGTCAAATGGAAGGAGTAACAACTTGTCCTGAATGTTTAAGGCTTTGATATATGACTGACCATGAAGCCTCTAAATGCTGATTGAATTATGGTAGCTGCAGTGTCTTCGTCGAGTTCTTTGGAGCTAAGATGACTCTGATTTTGCACTGAACTACCATTCTCGGTGTTGTCTTGGCTGTAGGCATCTTCAGCTTTGTCTGCGGAGTGATCTCCAAGAAACGGCTGCGTTACAGTTGCTTCTGAACTCTTAATAGAAGCTGAATCCTCCTCTGCAAGCACTGAATTGAACAGTTCATCCCCACACAGGTATGCCTTTACTGATGACTTCCATCTTTTCTTGTCCAAACCATTAATATTACTGCTCCTAACCTAAGATGATAATAATGACAGTAACAATTGGCACCAAAAATAATACAGAGTTCTCACAAATCTACCATCATCATCATTGCAACTTGCTAGCATTGATATGATGAAATGGAAAAAGATTATAAGGCTGAAATTAGTTTGCTATTGCAAAATTAGCAAGTTGAGAGTGACTTACATTGCTGTCATGAGTTTTAGTGGACCGGCTTTTGGAGAAGACACTCCTGACTAGCTCCCCTGTGATACCCATGTCTGTTTTCCTGCTAAGGAAACAAGTGTTGCAGAATTGTAACAATGGCTGTGTTTGTTTCTAATTGTACTCAACAAAGTATAAATAACCTTTTTCCTGTTGGTTTTAGTTTTTTCTTTTTATTTATGGCTTCTTGTCTTGGTCAGCTTCTCTTCTAGTACTCATACTAGCTTCATGCTGACCTGGAATTGACAAAAAGAATCTAATTTATTAATATATTAATTACCAAGAGGCTAAGAATAGAACTTTGTTTCAACTTCTTAGAGAGAAACAAAAACAAGAAAATGTGGTACAATTGTTAGAGAAATATTTTCAACTGATTTATTGATAATTAGTATACATGACTGATGAATCAACCAATATAACTAGCGTACGGTTATTGCTCGATCAATAAACACGTACTATTATCAGGTCCAATATTAAAAGTTTGGATAAGAAAAGAGCAATACATAACTAAATTTATCCTCTTATCTTAACTTACTAGGTGGATGCCCGTGAGAAAATCCGTGCGTTGCATGGACTGTGATTATATAATAAAATTAATATAACATGATTATTAAGCACATTGAAAAATCGGAGTGTAATTGTGACTTACGAAAAACTATTAGTATTATATGGATAAATATTTATATAATCCATTTACTTTCATGAATGCCATATAATAAGATTATTTACTTTATAGGGCATCTTATCTAATTTAAAATCTTATCATCAATTTCAATTAACTATTAATTAACTCACCACATATGTTACATAATCCAAGAGGAATAGTTTCAAAGTCTTTCTATGCGTGATGTTGGTACGCCAATACTCTTATGTTGATATAAGTGTACAACTAACATTCTAAAGATATAATCCTTCTTTTATGCTAAAATCACTTTAAACGTCTAATGTATACATAACTACTTTTCAAAAAATAAAGAAGTTTTAGACGTAAACCATATAATAGTAAAACATTTTTTAATGTTTGCTTACTTGTTTTTTCAAAGTTATATGCGAACAAAGTACTGCCTTGAAGAACGCAAAAAGACCAATGTAAAGTTGAAGGGAGTGCATTAATAATTATAAAGTTGAAGGGAACATAAATTGGAGCGCCAAACTAACATGGGGATCAGTATATTACTGTTCTGTTTGATTCACCTTAGGCCTTGTTTGGTTCACTTGTCTCAACTTACATAGGAAAGTTGTAAAACCATGAAAGTTTAACTTCCTATTAAGAATATTATATCTTTTTTAACTTAATTTAATCTCAACTACAAGAGTACTAAAGTTGAAGGTGCCCAACTTACCATACCCTCATTATATTTTATACAAAAAGGAATATGTTTTTCTAGGAGAATAACTAAGTTTCTCAGGATCAGCAAACATAATTATTTGGTTAACTAGCTAATTGTTTAAGTACTAGTAGGATAATATATGAACCTGCAAGGTTTGCAGAACTTTAGAGCTGGAAAAGGAAGATTAAAGAATACAAAGTTGGTGAGATTAAAATGTGCTTAACTTGAAGATGCTTAAGTAAAAGAAAAAGAGGCCATTGGGGGATCAGGCATAAGATGGCCATAATTCTCTATTTGCTTTTCTTCTCTTTTGTCATTTGCTTTACTGCACATGGCTTACCACATAGGAGTATTTAGTTGGCCCTTTACAAAAGTTTGCTTGCTACTGGGGGCTGTCTATTTCTTTGCCTTTTTCTTTTTATTTATTTATTAATTTTATAATTTTAACTTTTTCTGTGGGGCAAGAATTATATATCTTGTCCTACATAAATATATCACTATTAATTTCTTTGCTTGGTTCTGGAATTGTATAATTTTATACTCATGCAGTTTCACTACTTGTGGCATAGGAGTATTACACAAGTTTGATTTTATGGCTTAGGAGTATTATCAATTTGCAGAGTTCTAGTCACATGACTCACATTGGAAGAGAGATGGGGACATGGGGGTACTCATGGAGGCCATAGTCAGAATTCTCAGTTGATTATTGATATGATTTATTATTTGGAAAATGGTAGATTTTATTATTCCATCTTTCAAAGAAAATCAATACTATACTTTCGGTAAAAATCAATTACAACGTTGTTATGTCAGAGTAGCTTCCTAAAGCAATCAACACTTACAACATCAAAATGAGAATTGCTTTTCATGGTTACAAAATGTATAGTATCTAGCACAAACTAAATATTGCACACGAGCAATAACCTCGACAGTAGTCCTCTGGTACTACCATTCATTTTCCTCCACAACAAATCAACAGAATGGTCCTCATGCGGCTCTTTTCCATAGCAATTTCCTCGTTGCATGGAAACCACCTACCAATTTGGACAATATTTCCATCAGAAGATATTCTACTAGTACTCAAAGTTTTATAACCTTATTTAATTTGTCAATCGAGTTAGATGACATGCATATTCAATGAAAGATGTTGCTACGTACGAAGGGCTACTTATAGATGTTGCCTGGTGATGTCCAATTTGTTAGGCACTCACTATTACACCTGTTTTTTTTCATTTATTTATTTATTTATTATGATAATTAATACCCATCACCACACTTTATTTTATTTTATTTGATAATTACTCATCACCACACTTTATCATAGGAAATGTGAGTATTATTAAGATTCAACTTTTATTATAATTATAGCCTTAGTTTTATACTACTACATCTAATGCCAATCAAAAGGCGTATCAAATATGCCTTTGGAACACAATATCTAAGAAATGTATCTTTGGTCGAAAATCACACAATTTATGTATTGTCTCATTTAGAATAAGCTGATTGATTGGGTTTGGTCGATCGATCATGACCCTGTACTGTTCCTTATTATGTTTGTATTTCCCACCTAATACTATAGTGAATGGCTTCCAAATAATTATTGATGTTGGTAATTTACTAATCACATAAGATGAGTTTAGTTTAATTTTTCTTTTGAGGGAAGATGGGTTTAGTTAATGATAACATATGTGAAACTAATAAATGGTATTAGGTAGTTGTCCTTTTCAATTTCAATTCTAATATGAGTGTGCTATTTTCTACTGAAATTCACTAAATTGAAGTGAACTGAATAGTACTCGTAATATGTGAGAGAAAAAGTAGATCACTAAACTAAACTGAATTGAACCGAGTAGTAATATGCTAGTGAAAAAGAAGACGCCTATATATCTATCAAATCAATTTCATACGAATTTTTGTGTTTTACTATTGTCTCTCAAATCTCATATTTTCCATACTCCAATCCTTGGCATTTACCTCTTTTTTTCTCCACACATCACGAGTCATAAGCATTTTACCTCTGGCCCTTTATTTCCCTTCATAAGTCACAAGTACTTGTAATTTTTTAGTCTGGTCTCATTCATCATTATAACATTACCAAATTGTGGTTTGTCCAGTTTGAGCAAATCTCTATTTCTTGTGGTCTCACTCTTAGGTTTGGTTCTTTGAGTCTTGGCTCTTTCTTAGTTCTTGTACTTTGCATGGTGGGCTCAAAAGCGGGTGTGTTAACCTGAGCTTTGATTACCTTGGCTTCAGCACTCATCAATCATCATTGAGATGGACCTCCTCACACATATCATGACAAGTTTGGTTAACTGTTGATGTTTGGCAACATTCTCTTACCACTCTTATCTTTTTAAGATTGGGATAATCTATGAACTGACTCGTAAATCATGTACTTCAGAGTAATGATGGTTGTTGATTACATTATTCAACGTAATCATAATTGCTCACTTTTTATCCTGCTTGTAAAAACTCACATGGGATATTGTAATACATTAACGTTTTCTCCTCTCTCTCCCACCCCTACTTTTACTCCTAAAACGATTACATTACATTAGTGGCAAGTAAGCGCTACATGATGTGGTTGTATGTAAATACTACGTAATGTGGTTACAAGTTAATCCTATAAAAATTACCTTATAATTAAACCCTTTGTTTTAGAGAAAACACAAAGCATGATAGAAATTGAACCCTCACTCATAATTAGGGAACAATACTCTTATAGTCTGGCCGGCTACACAAATAACTTGTCGATACTCACCCATTTTCCGAGCTGGATAGACGAGCACCATGAGCCTGTTCGCCCTTGATCAACTTGGCCTATTTTCATAATGAGCAAGTTGTAAAGTCCTTCATTTTACATGGAGCGAGTTGTAAAAAGTCCTTCATTTGCAAAAGAAAGAGCTTTGGGCTTAAGCCTTATGCAATCACAAAGGATGTTAAGGTCTTGGGCCTCCATGGCCTTCTCAATTTCTTTTTTTTTTTTTTTATGGAAGGCCTTCTCAATTTCTGACGCTACTTGGACATTTTTTTTTCCCCTGTATTTTTCAAATACTCGTAGAACAAGAACAACATACACCAGTACATAGTTCGACGATTTGTCTCAACAAAAGAGGCCAACGACGCAGGTTTTTCTTCTCTATCGACCAGTGGGTTTGAAGTTGAAGCTAAAGCTGAGCAAAGGTATGGCCAAGATAGTTTAACACTCTTAATTTCTACTTAATCTACGTTATTGCAATTTTCCGTTCGGGGTTTTGAAGTTTATTGTCATTTGACATAATTTGCAATAATTGCTTCAAGTTTCACAAGTTCTTCAATTTGTATCTTGATTGATTTTGTAATGGGGAAAGAAATTATGGGTCGAATCTCAATTCTTGTTCTGCTTTGAGAGTAATCATTATTGGTTTGTTTAATTTTGCTTTGGAGGTGAAATTCGCTTCTTTGTTTTTTTGCTTAGTTACCCAGAAATAAAGTTTGCATTTTTGACCTTCATATTTAGAGCTCCGGTGAACTTGACCCATCTGCCCCAGTTAGGTCTATATTCAAAGTGAAAATACATGGAAAACAATGATGAAATATGGTTAAGAACCCAACAAAGGACTTGGGTAGAATATTGAAAAGAATGCCTTGTGGCATAGCAAATGGACTTATGGAGTTGATCTGTTGAATGGTTTGTCTGATATAATACAGAATTGTTTTGATCAAGAGTAGATCTTATTCTGTGGGTGTCGGCAAGCGTTTTTCGTTCCTCACTCTAGTGCCTTGTAGTGTTACACTTGCGTGGTATATGTGCAATGTACAAAGATAGTAGTTGGCCTGTTAAATTTGTTTCAACTACTAGTGTAGTTTAATACCAAAATTACGTGCTACAATGTAGTTGAATTTCCTGTCACGCTGCTTGTTAAGATAAATTTTAGGCTCTTATTTGCTATATCTCGGACATTTATTGTCTCGCAGATAAATGATGATTTGGTCGAATAAAGTTTAGAGACACATGGGAAACAAACAAATTGACCTTACAAGACAGAAAATCTAGTACTAAGAAGCTTAGTCTGTTTTGGGAGGATATGACCCTTGATGTAGGATAAATTGGTTTAAATAGCCGCCCTTTAGCACCAGGTACTGCTTAATTTTCACTCTTTTGACTTGGGGGTATTATCTTTAATTCTTATGATAATTTGTTTATTGTTGTATTTTTCAAGGCTTGTTGTGTAGAAATTTGAATGTAGATCAGTATCAAAACTTTTGAGCTGTAGAAAGGTGAAAAGATGAGCATTGTGTCAAAGGATTCAATTGAGGTCATAGCACAGAGTGTAGGGATAAACAACCTTGGGCCAGATGCTGCACTTACCCTTGCTCCTGATGTGGAATACCGTATGCGTGAGCTTATGCAGGTAACTAATCACTCGGTGTTTGTACCGGTTATGTTCATCAAATTTTTGTCCATTAGGTACATGCTAAATTTGTTATTATAGATAAGGAGTTTAAAAGATTTTGAGATTCTTCGTGTTGTTTTCTGTAATGTGATGGCAGGAAGCTATCAAGTGTATGCGTCATTCAAGGAGGACTGTATTGACCACCGATGATGTGGATACAGCACTCAGCATTAGAAATGTTGAGGTAAGTTTTAATTTCTAGATATTTGGTTGTAAAAGCGAACTAGCATGGATATCTCTTAGTTTAGACATCTTTGCACTTAATCCAATTTCATACCGTGAATGCCACTACTTTCGGTGTCACAAAATTGTTTTTTTGATCTTCTTGTTTGGATTTGGAAACTCATGTTTGATTTCAAGGTGAGTCAAGATGACAATGAAATTGCTGATGTTAGTGGGTTTCGGAATTACTACTTGTTGATGTTGTGGACAACATGTGTCTTCTTCAGCATGGGGGTACAATGTTTCTTATGAAGCGTTGTTAGATGGTCAGCTGCTTCTCCTCATGGGCCATGCATTAGGAATGATATGTTATATGAGATTGGACACTTGCTGCTTGGCATCTTGTGATATTAAGCAGTTTCTATTTCTCTAGATGATACATCAGAACTCAAACTCTTTATATGTGCTTCTTACCATCCATTGCATGGACTTGCCTCTTTAATGGCCGTTTCCATGAATGCCGCTACTTTGGGTGACAAAAATTTGCAGTTACCTTTCCCTTGACTTATAGTTTTTGAACGAAGCCCCACTTCTTGGGTCTCTTTGCTTCATAGGGGCTAAGGATTCTGTTGTACACCAAGATTAGTTTGATAGGGATGGAACTGAATGCTAAGAAAATATCAAATTCAATAATCAGTTTATATTGTCTCCCTGACATTTAATATTGTGCATGAAAATAACTAATCCTTTCTTTACGGAGGCATCAAACAAATTATGAGTTTGTTCATGTTGTCTATGGTGGTTACTGGTTGTCCAAGCCAGTGTCATGACTGCAGTCATGAAAAATAATATTTATGAATGAGTAATGGCGGGGTGGAGAGACTGTTTGAATTGGCAAATTTATCAAATCTAAGAAATTTGCTAATCCTTGGATCCTTTACTGGTGTGAGCTGATTTTTCTTTTGGCAGGCTTTGCAGTACATTTGTAGCCCTCCCTAGTCCCAACCCCCTCTTTTGAATCTCATTCTATTAACTCTCTTTGTTCCAGCCAGTTTATGGCTTTGCTTCAGGAGATCCTTTACGATTTAAAAGAGCTCTAGGGCACAAGGATCTATTCTATGTCGAGGACAAGGATGTGGACTTCAAAGATGTAAGAGATTTGAGATAAATGCTACTGCCGGATAAATTTGCAAGTACAAATTTGAATGATTTCTTTTCATATAGGTAATTGAAGCTCCTTTACCAAAAGCGCCACTTGATACATCAATTATGTGCCACTGGCTAGCCATTGAAGGGGTGCAACCTGCTATTCCAGAAAATGCTCCAGTTGAAGGTATGACTCTGGGGTTACTATTATTGATGCCGTACATCACCATTTTATCTATGCCTTTGCTGCCACTTCAGTCATTGGTTGCATACTGTTTTTTCCCAGTAGAAGCAAAACAAAAGGCAATAAGTTGATGACTTTCTGCCCTTATAATCTCTTGACAGCTGTTGTGTCGTGACCTTGTCTGAGAACTGAGTCCATTATAAATTGTTGTTGAAACTAATTTTGATCATTCTTCTCTCCCTCATGCCCCAACTTCTTGTATTTCTTGAAATGTTTGGCTATTCTGTTATTCCCACTATTTGACTTTGGTCTTCTACTGCTCTCCACATTTCATAAATATTTAAGTTGGGTCTCTAGGAACAGCCTCCCTGCTTCACTAGTAAGAGGTATGGTTGTTTATTTCTTGACCTCCTAGGCCTTGAGATTAGACTTGGGGATTGTTCTTCTTCTTGTAATTTAGGGATGATGAATGAATGAGTGTATGAAAAATATTACTCTTTCAGCTTACTAGTTCTTTCTTTGTTAATTCTCTTGTAATAGTTCGTTACAGATACATGTTAATGGTGGAGCACATTAATTAGCTGAAGTGGGAGTTTTGAAGGATAAAAGAAAAGAATATATGTGTGGTGTACATTGCAGTAGGAAAGGCCTATGATGGGGTCCTTTAAGAAAACTTCTGTGGGCTGTGGAAAACAAATGACTTTTAAATTGCATGATGATTGATGTGTGACAGTGCGGTATTTTGGGGCACATGAAGGAGATTCTTCAGCTTTTTATGTCATTATATGCTTAAACTAAGGTTCAACTTTTCCCTTTGGGTTTAGGAGTAATTGAAGAAGTTACTTTGCACATTCAAGAGGCTTATTGTTTGGCACATAGTTCTTCTATAATGAGTATTGGGGGGAGTCCGGGGAGGTGTTGGTGTTAAATTAGAGCAATGAAAAAAGGCTTTGGTTTTAGTTGGCTATAGAGGGCTCCACTTGTGTAGAAGTCTGTCCCTGTGTGGACTAGGCTTTTCCTTCTAGAATTAAATCATTCAAGTTTAGTAGCAGCAGGTTTGGTAGTCATGTGGAGGTGAAGTTGAGGCTTCTCTCTTGATTTCTCTCTCAATGCAGATGCCACAATCATATACGCATAAAGACGATGTACTTTGAGTTAAGTGTGTCATTGAAGTGACGTAGTACTGGACCTAGAATTCTTTTCTACTCCCTCCATCCCAAAAGCCTTATTTAAATTTCCTTTTTTGGGACAATGTGACTTTGTTTTATTTAGAATCACATTATTTCAAGAAACTAAGATAGTTGGTAAATGGAAATACCATCCTTGATAGGGCCATGAGAAAGTGATGTGATGGTTCTTCATCTTAACGGGGCAAGGGCAAGCCAGAGGCAAGTAAATTAGAAGCTCTCAGACATTTGCTTGCATGTCTACTGAATACAGATCTCTCTACAGTCTCCCTTTTGGGCTTTTGGGTGGTGATATTTTGTGATCCTTAAGTTATGGGACGACCTTGTTCACTGGGTAGAGGGAGTTTGAGACTTTGAGAGGAAGCAAGACTTGGATGTGACTTGCGACAGTAGGCCGAATGTAGCTCTGTCACCTGATATTTGTATGCTCTGTTGAGTTAACAATGAGTCGTCCTGCCATGTGGAGTTGCACAGATTCTTTGGAGCAGGTTAGCTGGCATCGTAGGAGACACTTGGGAGTTTCCAGATACTGTTATGGAGTTCCTCTAGGCAAGGCGAGGGTGACTTGGGTGGAGGAAGGAGAAGAAGGTGTTGTGGAAGTGTGCTGTTTTTGCCGTGCTCTGGTGTATTTGGTTAGAAAGGAATGCTTGGATTTTTTTCCTGGTATTTCTTTGTCAGCTGATTTGCTTTGGGATAGGGTGGTCTATTTAGCCTCTTCGTGGGCTAAGGCTGCTGGTTGTTTTCGAAGTTATCCTGTTACACAGGTTATGCTTCATTGGTTGAGCTGTAAATAGACTCCCTTTGAGGACTCCTTGTCCTCTTAGGTTGTACTTTTATTGATATTAATAATACTTTTTCTTTATAAAAAAAAAACACTTGAATGAGAGCATTTTATTTTTCAAAATTTAATTTTCAGCCTCATTTTTTTTTTCCTTCTGCTTATCCATCTATCTTCTGTAACTGCTTCTTTGGTTGAAGTGGATGTAGTTTTGATTCATCAACAATTTCTTTTCAGAACCATTTTGCGCATATTTTTGTGAAAGAGAAAAGGTCGGAGGTCTTATATGGAAGTAATTTGAATGAGCACACAATATCACAATACTTTCAGCATATTTCCATCCTTGTAGCTAAATCATCATCATATGTTTAGGCTTTAGTGCACTCTTCATCCTTGATTCAATAATAAATGTGGACTGGTTATGTCTGCAATCTGATTTCTTTCCAGCCAAAAGCAATACTCTGAATCTGAATATTATCTTGTGCAAGTGCCATATAGCTGTCAAAATTTCTTGGATGGCAATAACTCGTTGTACATATGCAGATTAGTTTATCTACAAACTTCCATTGTCTAGCCTCTCTTCCTTTGCTGTCATTTTCAGTTTGTCCTGTCACTGAATACAGTAATATGGTCTCATTGCTAGTTATATTAGATTTTAGATTTCCTTTACCCTTAATATTTACCTAATAGTTTCTAACCCCTTTTATTTTGATAGTAATTGCTGTTCCCAATGGAAAGAGGTCTGAAAATAAGGATGATAGTCTTCCGATTGACATCAAATTACCAGTGAAGCATGTACTGTCGAGGGAGCTTCAGGTAACTGGAAATTATATCTTTATTTTCCCCCTTTTTCAAATATAATCAGAATGCATCAATCTGTTTTTACTCTCTAACTTGTTTACTACATTTGCAGCTATACTTTGATAAGATCACAGAGCTCACGATCAGGGGTTCTGACTCTGTCCTCTTCAAAGAAGCATTAATCAGTTTGGCAAGAGATGCAGGGCTTCATCCATTAGTTCCTTATTTCACGTGTTTCATAGCCGATGAGGTTCCACTGCACAATTTTTTGTTTCAGCCAAAATAAATACATAAATACTGTTTTACTTCTACTTCTATTTCTTTTCTGACTGGTGTTTCAATTATGGCAGGTTTCTCGTGGTTTGGGTGATTTTAGTCTTCTGTTTGCTTTGATGCGTCTAGTTCGGAGTCTTCTGAAAAATCCTCACATACAAATAGAATCCTATGTAAGTCCAATGCTCATTATCTCATTTCTTTTCTTCTTCTAATGTACATATCATGATCAAAATATCCCAAAGTACTTTGTAATTCATTGTCTGTTTCCACTGAGGCTCTATCGTATTGGTATTGAGGGATCTGACCTAGCAACACACATACTAAGTCTGTTTGATTTCTTGTCACTTGAGATATGCTGGCTCTGGCGTGGTCAGGGAAGTCTAGTTCTTGCTCTAGCCTTGCCCTCTGACTAGTGCACCTCTAGAGATGAACAATGATAGTTAGCTGCGCACTGTAATCAGCCCTGAAAAATGCATACACTAGACATTTTCTAGACCTCAGTACACAGTATCACAATAAGCTTAGATTTCAAAAATAAATTGTGAATATGCTTCTTTCCAGCATGCAAAGTCATACATAAATTTTGGTCACTTCATGGCTGTGAATTACAATTACTGGGCATAATAAGGAGTCATGGGGGCGTGGGGTGGGGTGTGGCCGTGTGGGGGGCGGTGTGTGGGGTTATGAGGTGGGCTAGGCACTAGATGGGGGGAGGGGGGCTGAGAGTTAGATGCTGTGACCACCATGTTGCCATACAGAATTACAATTACTGGGCATAATAAGGAGACATGGGGGCGTGGGGTGGGGTGTGGCCGTGTGGAGGGCTGTGTGTGGGGTGTGGGGTGATGAGGTGGGCTAGACACTAGATGTGGGGAGGGGGGCTGAGAGCTAGATGCTGTGACCACCATGTTTCCACACAGAAGCTTGGAGACGACATAATCCTTCTGTATTGCTGCTCATTGAGGACATGAATGGGGCACAAAGATGCTACATAAGTAGGGGTGGCTTTTTAAGTGTACAATATTTATTTTAGACAAATAGAAAGAATATTTCAGAGTTTCAAAAGTATTAGCGGGAGAGGACAAGGTGTCCTCCACAAGTTGACTATTTATTTATTTTTGATCATTAAAATTTATTTTATTCAAACTTGTAACAAAAATTACAAGGGACGGAAACTAACTCATACTAGCATCAGTAGTAGACTCAACTCCCACCTTCTAGGAAGAGTGAAGGTGAATCCGCATAATCATTTGCTCAAGTTAGCTTCAAAAGAGGCATACACCAAACAAAACTACAGTCACACCAACACCACATACATACTCCAAGATTGATACACAAATTGACTATTTATTAGCCCAATTCTACCATGTTAGCTTTCTGATGACTCAATATAGCATTAATGAGGAAAATAGTATGTGCTGGACATTGTCTCTGACCTCAGAGGTACGTGTACCTAATGAAAATGTGAAAATCTCCATATTAACATGGTACTAATGAGCCTTTTAATTAACTCCCTCCATCCACTATTAAATGTTGCTTACGTATTCTGGGTCAAACTTGACCATCGATTTTTCTCAAATTGTATAGAACTAATATTACAAAAGTGTGTGCTGATGCCTGATGCGAATCGAACATCATATTCTCGTATTGTGGGTCAATTTTATTTCTTCATAATTTAATGAATAAGTTGGACATGAAAACAAAAAAACGTCAGATAACAGTGGATGGAGGAGTATATGGGTATTTCACAGTGAATGGCTTGTTCAATTTCCTAGTTCTCATTTGGAACTTAATTCTCATAGAGTTAAATTTCGTACTCTGGTAATGTGCTCAATAGGTGGTTTTGTGAAGTACAAGGTGATGAACCAATGAAGAAACCATAGTTATGCTAACATAATGTGATTTAATTTTGGCAGCTACACCAGTTGATGCCGTCTGTGGTTACTTGTTTAGTGGCGAGAAGGTTAGGGAACCGATTGGCGGACAATCATTGGGAACTGAGGGACTTCACTGCGAAACTAGTTGCTTCGATTTGCAAAAGGCAAGAGTTCTTCTAGTTCTTGAGTTTTCGTGGTCTAAAACATCTCATTTTCAGCCTCATGTTTGACCCAATTTTCCCCAACAGTTGAAGCCTGCATCCATCATTCTCTTGTGGAGGGCTGAATTGACAAAGCCTAGGTGTCTCAGCTTTGAGATGAGGCTTTGGTTCTTTTCCTGTGCCTAAAAAATTAATTTATCAATTAACCAGTGCAAGAAACTGACAAAATATACAAGGCTATAAATTGTGTCAGGTTATTTGTAATTCTCCTAAGGATATTTTTCAATAATTTCTCTGGAAGTAAGTGGGTATAAGTACCTCTCATATGCCAAAGTCAACTGCAGTTATCATGCAATTATATCTCACCAATTTAGTACTGGAAACGGTCTTAGATCTCATATATGCAATCATATAATACCAATAGTACTCGGAAGAGTCTAAGATCTCAATATTGCAAAAGAAAATTCATTCCATTTCTTATCCCATTTAGGAAATTTTAGTTCTTTTTATATCAGTTGAAAAATATCTGCAGATTTGGGCCTGCATACAACAATCTCCAGCCGCGCTTGACAAAAACATTGATAAATGCTTTTCTGGACCCAAAACGAGCTATCACTCAACACTATGGTGCAATTCAAGGACTATCAGCACTAGGACCCAATATGGTAGGTCCTATCTGCTCCTTGAGTGTGGTTCTTTGTGAGTTTCTCCAGATATTCCTTAATAAAGAATTGGTGTTTCCTGTGAGCAGTGATTGCTAAGCTAACTCTTTTGTCTCTCTTCCCCTCTCCAAAAGAGAAAGATTTATAAATGAAAAAAGGGAAGAGGAGATCTTTCTATGACTAGGAGAAATCATATCATCATGGCCTGGCTGTTATTTACTGTTTTAATTCAGAATATCTTCTCTTGTGGACTTGCAAGTCAATAATGTTCAGTAATGAAGTTACAGAACATGACTTTTGTACAAAGTGTCACTTATTCATTTCTCGGTTTTTGTTACTCTCTGCCACTCATTTGTGTGGGAGGTTTGTTTTTTCATTGTCATTTTCTTGTCTCTCTGTACCCCTTGACCCCTGCCCCCCTACAGAGGGTAGGGTTTTGGTGTGGTTTACTTTGTTTTGATCATGCATACGCAATTTGTAGCATACCATGACATCTTATTTTGGATTTGAGCCATTTCTACTTTTGAATAGGTCCGCCAGCTTATCCTGCCAAATCTTGAGCCATATATGCAACTGCTTGAACCCGAGATGCTTCTAGAGAATCAAAAGAATGAAATGAAGAGACACGAGGCTTGGAGAGTGTATGGGGCATTGTTGGTTAGTTCTTTTGTCAGCTTAACGCTGTCCTAAAATTTGGTTACATGCAGAAGAGAGTTTATTGATATTTCTAGTATCGAGTGTCATTACTTAAAGGAATAACACAATCAACTGTGTATCATATTTCAGCATGCTGCTGGTCAATGCATTTATGATCGTCTTAAAATGTTCCCCACTTTGCCATCACATTTTCCGCCACCTCATAGAATTTGGAGGAAGAATGAAAGAGTTGACACAACGCCTCGTGGTATGAAGCTAAGAATTTCATTTAATCTGTTAACATATTATTATGTTTATCCCCTTTCCTTTCTGCGACCCTGGTTAACTATTGTTGGAGTGCTGAGACAGAAACTATAGGATTTATTTGATATTCCTATAGTGACAAGCTGTTAGTTAGTGCTCCGAAAATTATTGGCTGAAATTATTTTCTGAATATTAGTTGTAACAGGTTAGTGGTGCTAGCTAGTGGCCATGTTCCCATGTTTTCCATAAGTTGCTTATTTTTAGCTGGAGTTGGACTTGATTGTAAGCCTATAGATGGCAATTAAATGTTGAGTTTGTTTAAGCAACTGTCATTAAAGTATTCTGTCCACCAAAAGGTCCTTTGCTTCTTCATCATTCTTAAATTCTTTCAACACAAACTAGCTTTTTCTTGTCCTTCAGTGACGTCTCTCCGTTAATTTATTCAGCAACATTTGGTGATAAAATTATTTGAATTTTGAGAACTGGTCATATTGTGTGCAGGCCTCAATAGACTATGATTTTGACATTTATCTGTTATATATCCATGTAAGGTAAACGCAAGGCCAGAACGGAACCGGCAGACGAGCAACCTCCCCTCAAAAAGATAGCTACTGATGGTCCTTTGTTAAACAACAACCCTTCACCATCAGATCAGCAAAATGAGATGGAAACAGGTGCATCTGCTAGTGAGGCCTCAGATTTTCCATCAATTTCCAAGCAGACGTCCGATTCCCAGATTCCAGGCAGCAGAAATGACATAGATAATATTGATAGACGGCCTCTGAAGTTGCCTGCTATCCTCAATCAGGCTTGGAAGGATGAATTGAAATCTGGTCAGGTTCTGATATCGCTGGTTGACCTGTTTGGTGAGAGTATTTTCCCCTTTATTCCCACACCTGAGATGTCTGTGTTCTTGTAACATTTTGTAGGAGAGTAATTTCTTAGTGTAAATATCTAGTTTAGACCCTTGGTGTGGTGGAAATAGAATTGGCATGTTTGCTCAATGGGGCCTCGTAAGGCAAGAAAAAAAGAGAGAAATGATGTATGTAGCTGGATGCCAGGAAATCAAAGAGGATCAAGAAAAGTGATGCTTCTTTGATGGAAGCATACTTACGTAATCAATTAAGTTATAGTGAAGTTTCCAAATTCCATTCCCAGTCTAGTTTAGAGGAACTTTTGTTCTGTGGTAGTGGTGCATAATCTTGCTTAAGATCAAGACATTGTTCGTTTGAAGGTTACCATGGTAGGTTTGATCTTCTGTTTGGCTGTTTTATGAGATAAGGAGATGCCAAGCAAGCTGCAGATACTGAGGATATGATGGCCATATTCTGCACTTGCAAAATGAACAGTGAAATGGACAGCAGAATGTAAAAGTTACTAGTTTTGCTAGATTGCATTACTTGCTCGTTACATTTATTTACTTCAACATATATAGCTTTCCCTGTTGGAAAAACAAGCAAAAATCTTTAGTATTGAAAAGTTTGATAATTAGATTTTTTTATGACAATGTTTTCTTGGCATACTCGAGCTCGACGGCTTTCTTAAGGAGGCTATCTTCTTCGAGCACCATCTGGACAGGTAAGAATCCTAAACCATTAGCTACAGCAAGCATCATCCTCTTGGTCTCAGCCTTGAACTCCTCTTCATCGATGGCCCCATTGTGGTCATGGTCGAACTGGAGGAACAACGCCCCATAGGTGGTGGCGAGTTCCTCTGGGCTAACCTTCACATCAATACCATAGTGTGTCTCAAACACCCGAAGGCTCTGCAGCTCCTTGAGCATCTCTTTGTAAGAGAGGAACCCATCGTGGTCAGTGTCGAGGTGGGCAAAGTGGTCCTCAACCGAGCTGTTGAATGCCTCTTCGTCTTCCAAGAAGCTGACAATTGTCGCACTGTCCAAGACTTCCACGCTCATTTTGTTATTTGTAAGCTTAAGAAGGGAGGATTGAGTTGTTATTAGTTTTGAGTTTTGTTTCTGTTTTGGCAGGGAAGTTGTGGCTTGGTGTGCATCTTTATAGTTCACAGTTTTCGAATTTCGATCTTCAAACATGCTGTGTGAACTTGTGAAGTTGATGGTTTAGAGGAAAAGAAGCCAATAGAGTTAAAAAATTTCAGGGGCCATAAAAGAGTATAGGCTCTTTATTCGAATTTGCAGGTGTGAATAAGTATGATGGTGTCAACAAAATGATACAGCATCTGATTCTGCCTCTCCGCGTTTGGTCTAACTCTGTGGGTGAATGCTGGTGCCTGAGGTCGGTCAAAAAGTAGAGAATTCCAACCGAATGTACCTACCAACCTAAGCATCAAACGGATGGCTTAAAACACAATGTACCACATATATATAAGTATAATTTTTTTTACAACCAAACTAGTACACATATGCTGTACCACTAAATTGGGGGTGAATTGAACACTTGTGGGAGATATTTGAGCCATGTGGCCCTTTTGATTATTTTATTTTATTTGGTTCATATTAGGCATATTCATTGTCGATTACGACGTCTATTTTTTCGTGTTGGTTTGTAGGCACCTTAAAGGGTGGGTTAATTGGCCAAAAAATTTAAGACTGCTACATACCTAAAAGAGATAAGACTGCTCCATACTCGAGTTTGGTTAAGGAAGGATGAGCCCTCTACCACTCAACAACAACCCCTTAGAATGAGCCCTCTACCACTCAACACTTTGTCTACCATGTAAAATTGTCAAAAGTATAGAATCATCATGTAGGATTTATTAAAGGGATATTTCACCGTGCGTCCCTGAAGTTTGCCAAAATGCACATGAGATACAATGAACTTTCCAAATGCACCATATACCCCTTAACTTTTGAGTTCTTACCCAATCTAACCAAATGTAATTTATTTTGGTTTCTTTGTTAAAACTTGTTATTTAATTATTATTTTTCTTCTTCTGGGTTTCGGGTATTTAGCGTAAATATAATCAAAATCTAAATAAGTTCATTCAGGTGAATTGGGTTGATTCATAGGTTTCGGGTTTAATTTTATATTGAGTCGGTTTGATTTCACGTAATAATATTTTGATATTATTTTGGATGTTGGTCGGGTCACGTATTAGGCGGTTTGGATTGGTTTTGCTTGGTTTAGTTTGAGACAGGCAAACAATTTTGAAATAATTATTGGCATTTTGAATTAAGCTAAACGTCGTCAAAAATTATTTACTAATTTGGCTATGGTAAAAAAAAAAAGGACGAGCGATGTAAGTATTGAGTTTTTCACTCAAAGAAAAAAAGTGTATTAAGTTTTGAAAAAAAAGGAGTTGTTCAAAAAAAGAAAATGATCTAAAAAATGAAATCAAATAAAGGTGTGTAGAAAGAAAAGAGGAAACAAAATAAATTAATACATTTGGTTAGATTGGGCAAGAATTTAAAAGTTGAGGGGTATATGATGCATTTATAAAGTTCATTGTATCTCATGTGCATTTTGGCAAACTTCAAGAGCGCACGGTGAAATATCTCTTTATTAAAAGAGGAGATAAGAGATGGATCGAAATGCTGATATATAAGACAACATCCAAATCGAAACATTCAATCAATTAAGCACAAGAACAAGGTTCAACATACATAAAACATCAAATGAGACAGATCGTGGAGTAACAAGTAACACACGCACATCCACTTCTTGCCATGTAAATAATCCATAATAACAAAACTTGAAAATACATCACTTGCTGAAAATATATAGTACTCATATATATAAACACGACTGTTTTCCTAGTTGTGAGGCTTGGTCTGAACTTGTACCTCAGCAGCCTGACGACCAGCATAGTTACAGCACCTTATACAGCCATTGTAACTGCGGTAACAACAACCATAACGGCAGTCCCCTCTTCCATACCTTCCTCGCCCTCGCCCTCGCCCACCACCTCCTTGGTGCCCACCGCCTCCTGGGTACCCACCACCTCCTTGGTACCCTCCGCCTCCTGGGTATCCACCACCTCCTTGGTATCCGCCTCCCGGGTACCCACCACCTCCTTGGTATCCGCCACCTGGGTACCCACCTCCTTGGTTATACCCACCACCATACTTGGCATCCTTTACATTATTTGTTGAGGTTTTTTCCTTAGTTGCATCCTCTACGTCAGTGAGAGTTGTTTGTTCGGCTGCATCATGCAAAATAATCATATATTTAGATGATAGTAGTTAGTATCATGCACGAAAAAAAAGATATAAAAACACTTGGAACAATGAATATGAGTACAATATTTGGGGCCTATTATTACAATGCCGCTTTGCAAAAATTTCAACGAAAAGAAAAATAACTTAATCATACCATTAGATGATGATACCATGTTCTCGGTTGTCTCATCCAATAATACAAATAAGTGCGATGGCACCGTTCTTTTCAATTGGAATAAACTGAATTGGTTTTTTTTATTAATTGACGTTTAACTATTTGAAACTTGTCCAGATATAATTAATATTGGATTCATTTGAAAGTATATTATGATCAAATCTTTTCAATGACATAAGTTTCACCATAAATTTATTGGAATTGAAAATTATCTGAGTGGTAAAGTACACGTGATCTGAAACTGGACTAAATTTAAATGAAATTAAGCGGAGGAAAACAAAGCATTAGCCAGCGCGATATACTCCTATTATATGATGTAAACATATATATGTGCTTACTCTTTTGTGCAGTAGTAGGCAATGTCTTGGCCACGTCCTTTGCTGCAGCCTCAGAAGCAATAAGAAGAACAATGGCAGCCAAAAGACCCAAGAGAAGAAAAGCTTTAGAACCCATTTTTTTAAATTAAATAAACTCTATATTAAAATTGGTGAATAAGGGTGTGAATTTGCAGGCTTTTTTATAGGATTTATTCTGACTGGTCAATAAGGGCAATAATAATCGAGAGTTCGATAACAGTTGGCCGTTGGAGATCATCATTATATGTATATCTAGCAAATGGTTTTTGCTAGCTAAGAAAATATGAATAAGTAGAGACCATAAGTTAGTGCCCCTCTTGTAGGGTAAGTTATGCTTGATGAATTTGGACATGCACAAAAGAAAATTAAATGTGGATACAGATCATATACTATAGTGACTAATGATCAGCATTTCATTTCAGAAATACTAGTTCATATATATCTGACCAATAATGGACTTCATAAATACGTGTGTGAGGTTGTCAATACAATGATTGAATATATCCGCCAAAAGATCATTTAAAAGGGATGTTTACGATCCCCGGAGGTCACGACTCTTAGAGTGTGCATTGAATAAACCCCAAGTATATGTGAATAGCCTGCAAACCACACACACCGGGCAAGCCAATAAGATAAACTTGTAGACATGCCCAATAAAAAAACTTAGTGGAACTTAAACCCATAAACTCAACAAAACATAGTCATAAAATCAAACCTCACGACCAACTTAGCTACCTGTTTCAGGCCTATTATATATGCTTCACTTGGTAGTACAATGGGAGAGATAAACTCTCAACTTCCTACTCAGTACAATTGAAGGTTTAATAAGTAAGCATTATGGTTATGTTGAGAAGTTTCTCACGTTGCTACTTCGTTTTACCTGCTAGCACCAACAATTCAAGTACTCATGGGTTATTTCTAACTTACCTTTTTAATAAAATTTCACATTACACATTTTTTAGTTAATATATGACATGATTTTCATTTGCTACTATCTAAATAAAGAGAGATATAAAGAGTTCATAGCTAGCTTATGTCTTGTATTAGGCCAAGTTAGAGTCACCTTCTCATCCACAAGAGTTGTACCTAATTATTTAACTCCTGATGATTGAATGAAGAGAGAGATATGTTAATCAAATACTTTTGGATATACTAACTGTTAACCCTATGTTTTAAATTATGAATAAAATTACCCTGGGCGTCGGTTGTACGCAGTCTTATCTCTGTGAGAGTCTCACAAAGAGGTTGTTTCCGTTTGACCCGAGATCTGAATTCTGAAGTGAGACGACCATCGGCAACTTTACAATGAATAAGAAGTGCCGACAGTTTTATGAGTCATTTTGCTTTAGTCCATTACATTTCGAAGCCACTCTCTCCCTTCCCTGCCCCACTTGCAGACTTGCTATATATCGGATGTTGATACTACATTGACGGGACCAATACTCGTACTGGTTATTCAGTTAATGTTCGCTATCGAAACGAGAGAGAAAAAATTAAATTGCGAGCTACTCTTGCCCGACTCCCATGTTACAGGAATACCATGGTCTCTAATACATTATCTCCCCTCACACAAAATAATATATCATACAATCATTGTATGCCAATCAATTTCCTTAAGAGCTATAATCTTCTTGACAACACATTGTACTAGTGTTTACAAAGAAATTCCCGCTTACGTAGAGTAAGAGAAGAAGGATACAGGGTACACAACTTCATCTCTGTTTAACTACCTTAAGCTGATTCGTCGTGAGACAATCAAATGCAATATGACAACTTAACTGGATGATTTATTTTGATTTAGTTTATTATTATTTATATTTCAAATTCTGGCAATATTAAATCTTTTTTATGCTCTACTAAAAATGGACAATATCTTAATTGTAACCCTTTCTTGATTGTCTATTTCTCATGGTTTGCTTTTGACACTAACTTATATTATGAATTTATTAATTAAAAACATAGAGTTGATTATAATGAGCAAACATTCTTATATGAATCGTCTTGAGAAATACTTTGTGAAATCATTTTTTTCTTACAAGATTGAGTTACAAACCTAAATTTTAACAATCCGTTTGTATAAATTTTTTTCCGATAATTAGGCAATATGTTGTAATACCAATTAAAAGACGAATGTATGTGTACTAGATTTTGGAGAGAAGAGGGGTGAATTGGGTTTATCAATTTCTCAAATATTTGGACTAATGCATGAAATGACCTTTCAAATTTTCAAGTGTCATTTCCCCCTTTACACGATATTTGGTTGACACTTTAACTTGTTGACTATGATAATGATGTCACACTTTCGAGGGTCCTATTGCCATGTTTAGAGTCCAAAAATTAGGTCCTCAAACACCATTGATCTTGTCATCATCAAGCCATCATCACATGATTTTATTTTTACCAATCTTGTGATGCTCAATATGTACATTTTTCATAGCAAACTTCTTCAATCGTAAATGTATATAAGGTACACTAGGGTGAATTTAATGTAATGACAATAATAAAAGTACATGATAATTACATTCTAGATGTGCTTCTTCATCTGTAAACTCAGTAGACTTCGAGTGTGCTTATGAGTAACTATACAAATTGAAGTGATTATACAGTGTGCTTGTTTTTTTTTTTTTTTTTTTTGGGTAGAAATTAGAACATTTATATAAATAAACCAAAATAACAAGATAGTCAAAGCGTTAGTTCAGTCAGGCTCCTGAGTAAAGCACCCAAGTTTTTCCTCCTGCACTAGAATATTACATGCCTGGGGAGGGGAGTTCCAAAAAATAGTTTGTTCAAAAGCACTGTTTTCCTTCCTAGTCAGCTTAGCTAAGTGATCAGCTACTCGGTTCCACTTCCTTCCTTCAAACTTGATCATTACTGTAGGGTTCCCAGCTAGAATTGCCCTGCAATCCAGTATCAAATGTATCAGTTCATGTCTTGCTATTGCCATATCCATAATCATTTGTGCAACTTTCTGTGAGTCTGTAGCTATGATCACATCTTGCCACCCCTGTTGATCAACCCATTTCAAAGCCAGTAGCACTGCCTTCAGTTCTGCAATGAGTGCACTGGTTGCAGTGGTCTTTCTAGTGAAGCCTCCTTTCCAATTCCCTTGGCTGTCCCTGCAAACACCTGCACATCCTGCCTCTGACTTGGGCTTTGTGAATGAGGCATCAACATTTATTTTAAACCAGTTGGAAGGTGGAGGTGTCCAAAGGATAACACTATCTGGATTATGTTGTGTTGGGTTTCTGGTTTTGATGATAACAAATAAAGTGTCCTTATCTATGTGTGAACTAACTATGATGGCAGGTTGACTTAAGGATGCAAGAAGGTATAATGCTCAAAGCATGATTGCTCATGAAGATGCTTGAATCCTAACAAGACATGAAGACAATGTAATGTAGTTAAGTGCATTTGTCATTAGTCTTTATGCACTATGCTTGACTAGTTAGCAAGAGTCTAAATTGATCATGACAAGGAACAAGGTTGTAGGACTGAGTGCATGAGTCCATGAGTACAGGGGAGCATTCTTGTGAACCCTGTTCTCTATGACTAGCACTACAGCGTGAAGGAACCAAAGGGGAACAACTTGTTGGACCCTGTTCCTTCTAAGCTGTGTATCTGGACGAGTTTGCATAATTTCATATTTATTATTTCTACGAATATTTTGTGTATTATATTTTTAGATATTCACACAAATATTCTTCTGAAGAAATATATTTTAGTTTGGAAAAATGAATATTGCAAAATCGTATTTTTAACAGAAAATAATTTTATTTTGAAAAGATATTATCTTGGAAAAAGTATTTTACTTAATGGCCAAGTATATATTGTTAAGCAAGTGAATTATCTTCTAGAATATTTCTAATTATCTTTTAGAGATTATATAAATTTGACTACTGAAAGTTTGCTCGACTTTTATCCTTTTTAGCTACTGCCTATTATTTAGCACTTGGGTGCTTGTATATAAATTTGTTGAAACCTATTAGTTCAATGGTAGAGCAACGTTCAATTGTACGCAGATGTGGGTTCGAATCCCACCTAGGTTGTTGAATGTTGATTAATTTTCATGCTAACATTTTGGTACTAGTTGGGATGACTCATTACTAAGAACACTACCTTTAGTTGAGGACTTTGAATTGTAGTAGCCTTTTTGAGACCGTTCAAGTCAAAATTTCACTATTGTTGCAAACTTTACTAGTATACGCTTAGTTTTCAATGTATTCATGATTCGTGGATACTTGCTTCATCCGAACCGAATATATGGATTAAAACCCGATTAAATGGATGATGGAGCGGATGACGGATGGAGCGGATGATGGATGAGATTTCTCATCCGCTAACCCGATCCACGAATCCATCCGTCACCCGTTTGGATATAAAAGTGTAAAATAACTATATAAAAAAGATATTAAACCTATGTTATATTTACATCTTAGTTTAATTTTACTTATTTTCTAATTTGTATTGTTATTATTTAAACTAAATTGTGTTATTTTTATTGTTAAAAGGTAAAACAATCGTATATGAGTTGAAATTTTGTTTGACTCCTGAAAGTTTTATTATAGTTGGGTGTATTCATTGTTTTTAGTCCATAAACCGTTAAGCACCCGATCCATCCACTTATCCGCGGATGACGGACGGATTGGATATGGATTGGATGGTTCACGGTGACGGATGGAGCGGATTGATTAGATGGATTTTGCAGATGGAGCGGATGATGCTCCACCTGATCCAAATCCGATCCATTTACATCCCTACTCCTCACCCCGCCCCCCACGTTAGTTGTACAATCGCACAATTGTTCTACGATATGAGCTAATAAGTTTAAACATAAAATGTTAAATTTTCAAAGACTATGAATTATCTCTTGAGAACTTATTGAAAGTTACACTACAAGAAGCTACTCTATTGGTCGTTGGGATGCAAAGAGTTATGATGCAACAAGTCTGATTTTTGAAGTTTGAATTGTGGTTGCTCGATCATTAAATTGATGAATGCCATTTGATGGTTTAACAACGGGTAGCGTAACTCAATTGTCAAGAAGAAAGTAAAACAATGAAGATGAACATAATAATATATATATGTCAAAGCATACAACATAATGATAATTTTCTGAACTGTATATGTCATAACTTTGTTCCTTTGTTACAAACTTTACTGCTATACATAGAAAATAAGCCATAAAAGTGTTAATGAAATTGTATGAGTAATCCTAGTCCGACATATTTTGCAAAAGAACTTTTCGAACTATTCATATGGTAATGTCACTGCACCATTACAAACTTTATTGTCAATGATGGAGAAATGTTCTATATCATAGGTATTCGATTCCAATTATGCAAAAGAAGTGTATCCTCGATGAGCTATTCTACCATGGTATTATTTAGCAAAGCAATAGTAGTTTCAAAATGAACAGAATATATAGTCTATACATGTCATAACTTTGTTCCTTTGTTACAAACTTTAATGCTATACATAAAAGATAAGCCATAAAAGTGTTAATGATATTGTATGAGTAATTCTAGTCCACATAATTTGCAAAAGAACTTTTCGAACTATTCAAATGATAATGTCACTGCACATTACAAACTTTACTGTTAATGATGGAGACATGTTCTATAGCATAGGTGTCATTTTACTTCATTATGGCAAACACGAAGATTGTTATATACATGGAGTGCATTCTTGATGATTTGAATGACAGTACTCATTTTAAAACTGTTCAAGTCAATATGTCACTATATGGCCAAGTTTACTACAAGCGCATGGATGAAGATAATTTCATTGTTGCAAACTTTACTACATCATTGAAAACTTTACTTTGGGTACAAATAACTTGGACAAACCTTACTGTTATTCGACAATTTCCTTTTCTTAACAAAACTACTGCATCATTGAAAACTTTACTGGCTCTCCGACAAGTCTAATGTCAACCTAAACATATCTACATACATCCGACACAAGACAACAAGAGAGCTAGAACCATGATGTATTTGCAATTTAAAGTACTTTTAGAACTACACACAAAGATCAATGTTGATGCTGTGCGTTTGGGAGACCTTGGTACTTCTGTGGGTATTGTTTGTAGAGATGCTGCAGGTGCTTTATTGGTAGCTGCCTCCATGAATTTTGCAGTACTTTGGGAGGTAGAAATTGCTGAAGCTAAGGCAGTGGCGCTTCGTTTACAGATTGCTGATACGTATGGCTTCGAGCGAGTTATTGTGGAGACGGATAATCTCACTGTGTTCAATTCTTTGTCTAGTTTTAGTAGAAGTCCTAGTTGTTTTAGTTTAATTATTGAGGACGCTCTTGCTCAAGTTCGTAATTTTCGTAATGTTGTGTGGTCTTTTGTTAAGCTAGTGGTAATAGTGTAGCTCATGAGTTAGCACATGTGCAACCTTGGGTGTTAGGGTGTCGGTTTTGGGAGGCGTCTCTCCCTACCAAAGTTGATGTAGCTCTGTTATCTGATTTGGAGAAGTTAATGGAGAATGAATGACCTTGTTGGTCTTTCCCTAAAAAAAAAAAGAACTACACACAAACCCATGAAAGTTAGATAAATTTTGTAATAAACAATATAACGTAAGATAGAAAATAGTATACAGAGACAGTTTATTCATAAGACATGTTTGCCCATTGTTGCAAATTTACCAGGCTTAAACTGTTCATGTCATAATATACCTGAATTGTTGGAAACTTTACTGCAGTTTCATGAAGGATCCAATAATAATGACGTGATAGTTAGGCAAAATAATTAAATCCTAGATAAGTTATCTAACTTCGACATATTTTGCAATGCTACAGTTATTTTAACCCTTCTTCCAAATAGAGGTGAATCATTCGGTTGCTTGTATAACATATATTTTGCAAAGTAAAAGCATTTTAAGGTTCATTCATGTAATATTGCTACTCTATTATTGCAAACTTTACTACAAATACACGAAGATTGATTCAGACATTGGGTGCATCTTTGAGGATTTTGAATTGCAATAGCCTTTTTAAGACCGTTCAAGTCAAAATTTCACTATATTGTTGCAAACTTTACTAGTATATGCATGGAGATTGATTGTTAATAGATAATGTAACTAGATACAGTTGGATCATAGGTTGCATTCTTTATGCGTGCCGTAAGGTCATTGAAAGATTACCGCATGAATAGTTCACTGAATTCTCTGCTCATGCCTAATTGACTCTAAGTGTAATTCTGATGCTTACCATGGTTAGATTAGAGATTATTACCTTCGAATAGAGATGTCTGTGTTAGAGATATGATATCGGGAAAATATTATGAGAATATATTTTCCCCATCTATTTAGGAAACTAGATATATATGATATTATATGTTTAGGATATTATACTAGTGATCTAATGTATTTTGGAAACTAGTATATTTAGGATATATTAATGGTACTTGGATAATAAGTTATTGTACTCTATAAATATGGGGTCTCCCCAGTTCAATAAAGAGAAGCAATTTGATGAGCCTATTATATTTTATCAGCCTGGCTATTGTTGCTCTTATATGACAATTGCTTTCTCTTAATATCATTACTTTAGTATCGAAAACTTTATTGACTCTCTGATAAGTTCACTGTATGCCTAAACCATATATGTAACCTACAAGACAACTCGATACCCTAATATTAAAATCATACTGGCACATGAATATTTTTACAAGTATCACTATACGTTATCGATGCACTCGATTTTCTTACAGTTGTATTTTTTTTTTGAAGAGATTTCCTTTCTTCTTCAAAAAAGATGATGCCTTTAGTAGAACTGAATCCTGACTTGCTCTTTGAATGTGGCAATGTCATTGAAAGACAAACGCATGAATAGTTCCTTCGTTCTTAACTCATGTGATAAGGCAGAATTGTCTATATCATAATATCAATTGATGTTCATAATATAATATCAAAATTGATGGAAGACGTGAAGGAATGTTGAATTATCTCTTAAGTTATGAGATAATATTTCCCTATAACTTAGACGAATATATTTTTATAGAGTATTATTTATATTTGTTAGAGCCCGATATTCACCTTATTATTGGGATTCACTGTACAATCACACAAATGCTAACATTCTTAATTCAATGATACAGAAGATATGCAAAAAAAGGAAAAAAACAAGAGCAAATACAATTTACATAACATTTATGGGATTCGAACTCCCATCCATTGTACAATCGCACGAATGCTAACATTCTTAATTCAATGATATAGAAGATATGCAAAAAAGAAAAACAGAAGTGCAACCAAGATTTACGCAACCTATGTGGGATTCGAACCCACCTCCTTTGTGCAATCGCACAAATGCTCTACCAGTTGAGCTAATAGGCTTACAAAAATGATGTCCTAAGAATCATGAGGCTGAATGATCACCATCTGAGACCCAAGTCCATGATGTTAAAGAAGTCAATTTTGTTAGTACACATAATAAAGTTGTGAACTTGATTTCAAACTTGAACCCAAATGTCACCAAACTCAATTACCAACAAAAATTTGCATCAATAAACGAGAGCAGAGCAATGAAAATAATGCACTTCATACAGATACAGTACGAATTAGATTAGAGGTATTTAATCACTATAATGCAAGCAGTTAACTTGTTATCTTCAAAATTTGAGAACAAGGAACACAGTATACTTGCTGTTGATGTACAAACTAGCACATACACTGAGAGTTGCAACTAAAATAATATGACATTCACATCTGATTAAGTAGAAGTATTGTTTATTTAGCACACAAAAAAAAAAACAAAGTTTATTGTATGTAGTACAAAGAAATTGTGTTACAAGTCTGAAAGTTCTGGTGTAATTAAAGTTAAAAGTATGCATAGATATGTTGTTAGACCTCTCATATATATGCACATATGTAATTTTATGTAAGATTTATGCATATTTGAAAGTTACATAATGTTATATGACATTGCATTATTTTATTTTCTTAGAGGATGGGGAGGTTGTAGATGATCGGAGCCAAAATGGTGGTGGATATGGAGGAGGAGGTCAAGGTGGTGGTGGTTATGGAGGAGGCGGCAAAGGCGGCGGAGGCGGTAGCCAGCAAGGAGGTAAAGGAGGTGGTGGATGTGGCGACGGAGGAGGATGTGGTGGCGGTAGCGGAGGCGGCGGATAAGGTGGTGGTTATGGAGGTGGCGGCAAAGGTGGAGGGTACGGAGGTGGCGGCAAAGGTGGTGGTGGTCAAGGAGGTAGCGGTGGTTATGGAGGTGGCGGCAAAGGTGGAGGGTATGGAGGTGGCGGTAAAGTGGGCGGTGGTTATGGAGGAGGGGGCGGAGTCCAAGCTCCTCAAGGAGGAAATAACTAGATTAAAAAACTAAGTGTTACTTTTATATATGTACATTAATTCTAGGGGTTTCATGTTGAGAAAATAAAATAATTTAAGTTTAATTTCTCTCAACGTTTTTATATGTCTATTAGACCCTTTTTTTGGTAGTATCCATGTCTATTGTATTTCAATCTGTTCTATTTCATTTCGCCAATTTTCCGTTATGTATTTAGTACGTACTTTATTTACTCACATTTTATCTGAGCCACGTTGTTCCATTTCGGTCCGCACCTTTTTGTTCTATGCAATTTCTTTCTGTTCCATATCATTCCCTTTAAGGAAAAAGGGTCTTAATTAGTCTATGTCCAAGCATAGTGTTTTTTTAATTCGTGGGTAGGGTTTTTGTTTGATACGTAATATATAGTCTTTGAAAACAAAAAGACTTAAATAAAACAAAATAAAGAGAAGATCGATTGATGTAGAGGAACTATCATCTTTAGACTCTCCAAAAACGAGATATTAATCTTTGATCAAAATCAATTTATAGAAAGTTTAAACTAAAGTTCTTGATTATTCTTGACAATAAACATCAGAAATTATTTTCTTGATATTTGATTGGTGGTCAAAAACAAAATTTATATGTAAAAAGAAAATTTGATAGAGGTTAACTGCAGACGAGTGTGGAGTATTCTCAAAGAGTAGGAGTCAATTGATTGACAAAAGTTCTCTTATGAGGTAGTGTTATACTCAAGGATAGACTCAAGAGGAGGCGAATTGAGTCTTAGGGAGTTATTCAAGTTTTTCGCGGTTTATCAATTTAAGCACAATCTGTTAACCTATTAATAACTACGTTGTTAATAGCAAAGCAATAAATAAAGAGACACAAATTTTTACGTGGAAACCTTCCTAAGCTCAACCAAGAAGTAAAACCACGATCCTGGGGGATTTTCCAAACTCTACTAAGAGCCGTAAATCTAATCTACTTGTTGAGCCGTATTTCCTAAATTCAACCCCGAACTCAAGAACCAAACTACCTATTATGGCAGCTGTATTCTAAACAAACAAATCTTACCAATATGCTTCTCAATAAGCTAAAGTGGTACAATCAAACCTTATGAGAAAATCGTGCTCAAGTATCAAGAGGAATTCCAAGGTAACAGTGAAGGTAACTCGTGCAATAACAGCTAGGATGTCTCTTATGAAATCAGTCAATATATATCATGTTTTGGCTCTGTGATTTCGTCAGTTGTAAAGTCTATAACCTTTGGTTTATATAGGCAAACTAAATCACCTAGAAACCAATTAGGTTTAAAACACAATAGTTTGTTTTCCAAGCAAAATAGACTTTCCATAAAACAAACAGTACTAACCCTACTAGACTTCCTTTAAAAAAGATTTTTTAAATAAAAATCTTTAATTTATATTGAGAACTAAAAAGATAATATTGAGTACTAAAAAGATAATTCTGAAAACAATTTTAAGTAAATTATTTTATAAAGAAAAACTCTTTAAAATCGTTTTCATAAATATACGTATAAAACTTACGTACTCAATAATACTTGGTAACTCATGCACTGTTACTTCAGCTGTTACCAACTGTACCTTCGATTCCAACCTCAATGACTCAAACACGACTTCTCTTACATGGAGTCTAATAAAAACATATAAACCTCTAACTTCCAACTTCATGCGACGTTGTTCTTGAATCAATCTTTATTGTATCAATATTAAGATTATCAAATCACAATGTTCTTGATTCCATATGTTCCGTTCTTGATTCCTTGTATACGAAACTTAGCTAGACAATGTTAGCTTGATAAGTGTCAATTATTTATCATCATCAAATTCATCATAACTCAACAAATTCCCCCTTTTTGATGATGACAAACAATTGATGCTTATCCAAACATTAAGCATAAACAATAAAACCCAACATGTCCAAGGAATCAACTTATAACAAGAAAAGTATACATCAATCAAGCATCTAGGATCATTATAAAACAAAGATCTAGTAGAGAAACAATATAAAGGAAGAAACTAAGAACTCAAACTAAACATAGCTAGACATGATCATATAAGCATCACAATTCTTCCCCCTTTTGGCATCATCGAAAAGCAAAAGCTGCATAGTGAAATAGAATGCAAATAACACACACATATTAAGCCAAGTAAGACACAAACATGACCACCAAGGGTTTAAGCACCTGCAAAAGTAAACCAAGTGATCAACTAGCTCAAACAAGCAATCTAATGATATTAGTCATTCAAACCAGTCAAATACTAAGTTATAAGAGTTATAAGCTCAAATGCAAACCACTTGGGTAGATGAAGTGTATGGTGAAAATAGGCTAAAAGGCTCAAGGAACAATAGTGGCTGTGAAACAAGATGGGAACAAGGAACATACGGGTTCAAGTTCCCTCTCTCATTTTTGTCTTTAAATTCGAATTCCCTTCTTGAACCTTGTAAAAATTCCAGCACATGTGTAAAGTTCATTGCAACTTCTCCTTCTACCTAAATACCAACCATTTTGCTTCCATCTTCATGAGAATCATAAAACCATTTCAAATCATAAAACCATTCATCGAACCACCAAAGACCTTTCTACTTAACTTATGAAATAGGCAACCTTCAAATAGTTTCAATAGAGCTATTCACCTATAGTAAGTGAATTCAACAATTGCTTGACAAAATAATAATAATCAACCAGTATCAAATAAGAACTGAACAATGATTTCCATAAGAGTGGTTCCTTTTTTTTTCTTTTTTTTTTGGTTTTTTTTTTTGGGTTTTTTTTTTTAATTTTTAAAACCACTCTATATGTTCAACTAAGAACACTGGTGATTTTAACAATATTCAAACTCAAGCAATTGTAAAAGAAAGTTAGCCTCTTGAAGAACACATAATAGTTATAGTAGAAATTATTTTGACTTTGGTGTTTTCATCTAATTTCCCCTATGTTAATGCATGTAGAACTAACCATCATCACAACCATCTTCATGTTAACTTCCCATTCATTCTTCACAACCCACATTCACCTTTTCTCATTTACAGTACATGAATCACCTCCAACCACTATCACAACTTCAACTCATCTTCTTCTTACTATTAAAACAACCTTTAAGGGAAGAGACAAAAAATAGGAGAGAGAAGTGAGTTTTTATATGTGGAAGGATAAAGATGGTGTTTGGGCTAAGTTTGATGAGTGGGATAATTGGGAAGATATGGGATGTAGAACCGTCTTATGGATATATATCAAAATAGAGCAGGGCAGTGGAAAAGAATAAGACGATTCTTTCTTTTATAAATTAACTGATGGCTAGGTAACAGTTGGGGTAACAGTGGTAGTACCTATGAACTCGTACCTTGTTACTCAGTTTCAACGTTTGAAGCGTAAGGGTAATATCATCAGATCTTTTGTAAGTCATTACTTACACTTGGAGCAAGTGGTAATGCCAGTTACGGTATGCGAGTTGCCTGTGACCTACAAAAAAGATCTCATATGCACATGGTATATTCACAAAAAAAATACACTTGTTTGCAAGTTCTTCACATAAACTAGCCAATCATTAGGGTACGAATCATGAACCTTTAGGTCAGTCTAATCATGTCTAACTCAAGTTTTAATCTCTGAAATTGTTCTCTAATCAAAGGTTTTGTAAAGATATGAACAATTTGATTCATATTGCAATTATAATCCACTGGGATATCATGAATGTTAGTAAGCTCACCAAAAGATAAGAAATCATAATGAGCATACAAAAGAACTCGAGATCGAGTTTCTACTTACCTGTTAATGTCACTTATGATTAAGTTCATAGAAGCGAACCATGATTTCTCCATGCTTCAAGACAGATTTACATGAAGAATGTGACATCTCGATTTGAGGAAACTCCTGAGGTAACAGCCCGGGAACAACTCAGCAGTGTTTTGCACCTAGTTCAGTGCATCATTGCTCGTTACGTCTGTTACTTCTCGTTGTTCCCCCTCAGCAATTGTATCTCGGAGCTCAGCAACTTCCTCTTTCAAATTCTCATTATTCATTGCTTTCTCATCTGGATATGAGTGTACTAGTCCAATCTCAAAATCATTACTTTGAATATCTTGCAAAACTCATCAAATTTCCTCGACACAAGGAACATTATATATGGAGTGTAATGAGAGACTTACCTACCTTACCTACATAAGGTTATTTCACCTTTACTATTGTCTCTAAACATCACACTTCTACCAAGAAGGCGTTGAGTGAGAGAATGATTTTAATCTATCTCATGCTATATACATGGAACAACCGCTATCAAGGTACCACGGGTCGTTCCCCCTCACTCGTGCATGCAAAACTTAATTAGGGTTTAGTCTTAGGAACCCATATCTGATTGGGTATCTTTCTCAAAAATTTAACATTCAAATCAGACTTCTTAACCCATATTTGCTTAACCTTTTTGACATAGTCATTGTTACTCTTTCGAGCATAACAATTATTACTCTCAAAGGCTTTTTCTCTCTTTGGGCATTCTACTCTCATGTGACATGTTCTACCACAATACATGCAAAGTTTCCATTCTGGTAGGTTCACATACTTGCTTTTAGGATCATAACCTACCCACGGTCTTTTATATCCTAAGCCTTGCTTATTTCTGTAACGGTAACTCTGGAACCATTCAGCAGAAGTTCCCTGATTGTTACCTGCAGACCTACTAGCTATTGGCTGGTAACTTTGGAACCATTCAGCACAAGTTTCCTGGTTGTTACCTGCAGACGTACCTATTACCTCATTCGATTTTAACTTTTTGCAAAGATCAACCTTTTCTTTTTCCAGCATATTAAAATCAAATTTTAATTTATCAAAATTCAGTTTCATCTCTTTGTAATCAATTAAATCACATAAGTTTGCAGTCTGACTAGTATCAATTTCAATTTGCAATTTATTCAACTTACTAGTCAAGATCTTATTTTCTTTTTCAAGCTTGCAGGCGGTTTCGATCAATTTAAAGATTTCATCTTTGAAGTTTTTATTTCTCTTTTCTAAATCAATTTTCAAACTTGTTAAATCCTTCAAATCATTCTTTAATGAAACAAAACCGTCATCAAGTTGAACCTTTTCATCACGAAGATCCATGCAATCACTAATGCAAATACTCAAAACATTCATAAATTGTTTCTTAGTGAGCAGATGCATTTTATTTTTAAGAGTTTCAAGGCTTACCTCTTCATCCTCATCATCGTGGGCCATCAAGCAATGAAAAGTTTTAGCGTTTGAGTTATTTGTTGGTTTCCGAGACCCCAAACGCAACAACCATTGCTTGATTTTTCTTTTGAAGCTTGTTGTCCGTATTTCTTTGTTGTCCAATGGGTTGTTCCTTAACTTGATTTTCATCATTCAGAAACGGACAATCTTTGATGAAGTGACTTGGATTCCTACAGTTATGACATAGATAGTCAATATTATTTGAGGACGAGGATTTACCTTTGAATTGATTTTCCTTTTTGGTCATAGATTTTGTCTCGCGATAAAGCTTTGTCATCTTTTTCACAAACGAGACAAATTCTTCATCCTCTGAGCCGGATTCTTCATCTTCATCGGCTTTGAGAGCAAAGCTCCAATCTTTTCTTTCTGACAAATTCTTACCTTGACTTTCCAGTTGCATCTCATATGTAAGTAAGGACCCAGTTAGCTCTTCCATAGTAAAAGTGCTAAAGTCCTTGTTTTCCTGGAGGGCTGTTACCTTGGGCATACAACTTTCCACAGGTAACACACGCAATACTTTCCTGATTTGTTCCTGACAAGAAATTTTTCTACCAAGAGATTCTAACTCGTTAATGATACTAGTGAAACGAGTCATCATGTCCTGAATAGGTTCTTTAGATTTCATGGAGAACAATTCATATTTAGTCAATAATAAATCAACTTTTGACTCTTTTACCTGGTTCGTTCCCTTATGAGTTACTTGTAGAAGTTTCCACATCTGTTTAGCAGTTTTGCAGCCCATAACACGATTGTGTTCTTGGGTTGCAAGACCACAATGAATCAGTCTCATGGCATTAGCATTGTGTTCAAGGTTTTTCCAATCTTGTGCATCATATTCAGAAAATTCCTTTGGAACAACCTCGTTCTTTTCATTGGTTTTTGTGGGCTTGTAGTTACCATACTTAATGACTCTCCAAATCTGGTAGTTAGTGGCTTTAATGAATATTTCCATTCGCTTTTTCCAAAAACCAAAGTGCTTACCTTCAAATAAAGGAGGTCGATTGGTAGAGTAACCTTCCTCGAGCTTTCCGTAGTTCATTGAATCCATCCTTGTGATCTACTCTCTCCAGAGATTAACCTGTACTCAAGAGAACCTGCTCTGATACCAACTGTTATACTCAAGGATAGACTCAAGAGGGGGGTGAGGTGAATTGAGTCTTAGGGAGTTATTCAAGCTTTTCGCGGATTATCAATTTAAGCACAATCTGTTAACCTATTAATAACTATGTTGTTAATAGCAAAGCAAACTAACAAAGCAATAAATAAAGAGACATAAATTTTTACGTGGAAACCTTCTTGAGCTCAACCAAGAAGTAAAACTACGACCCTGGAGGATTTTCCAAACTCCACTAAGAGCCGTAAACCAAACTCAATACAATAGACCCTAATCTACTGTTGAGCCGTATTTCCTGAATTCAACCCCGAACTCAAGAACCAAAGTACCTACTATGGCAGCCGTATTCTAAACAAACAAATCTTACCAATATGCTTTTTAATAAGCTAAAGTGGTACAATCAAACCTTGTGAGAAAACCATGCTCAAGTATCAAGAGGAATTCCAAGGTAACAGTGAAGGTAACTCGTGCAGTAACAGCCAAGACGCCTCTTATGAAATCAGTCAATATATATCACGTTTTGGCTCTGTGCTTTCGTCAATTGTAAAGTCTATAACCTTTGGTTTATATAGGCAAACTAAATCACCTAGAAACCAATTAGGTTTAAAACACAATAGTTTATTTTCCAAGCAAAATAGACTTTCCATAAAACAAACAGTCCTAACCCTACTAGACCTCCTTTAAAAAAGATTTTCTAAATAAAATTCTTTAATTTATATTGAGAACTAAGAAGATAATATTGAGTACTAAAAAGATAATTCTGAAAACAATTTTAAGTAAGTTGTTTTATGGATAAAGAAAAACTCTTTAAAATCGTTTTCATAAATACACGTATAAAACTTACGTACTCAATAATACTTGGTAACTCATGCACTGTTACTTCAGCTGTTACCAACAGTACCTTCGATTCCAACCTCAATGACTCAAACACGACTTCTCTTACATGAAGTCTAATAAAAACATATAAACCTCTAACTTCCAACTTCATGCCACGTTGCTCTTGAATCAATCTTCATTGTATCAATATTAAGATTATCAAATCACAACGTTCTTGATTCCGTTCTTGTTCCGTTCTTGATTCCTTGTATACAAAATTTAGCTAGACAATGTTAGCTTGATATGTGTCAATTATTTATCATCATCAAAATCATCATAACTCAACAGGTAGGTATGTATGAGATATCACACTTTTTTGTCTGAACTTATCACTTTTTATATACGATGGTGTATGGTATCATTTTATGTTCACAACAGATATCACGGTTCATACATGAGACTGATTCATATGAATTCTAATGACTAAGATTAACTGATAAAGCATGCTTGACGACCCTTCATATACAATCATACTCATCATATAGTGTGCAAAGTCACTCGACTACTTCTATGTTTTTTTCTTGGCAGAAAGTACTTGTATATTCAAGTGTTGCTTCACATTCATGCATGCTTTTGCAGGTTTTCGTATCAGCAGATGTTCAAGAGCAGTGGTGTAACCATATATTTAAGGGTATGGGGTCTTATAAGAAATAAAATCAACTAAAAATCCAACTCTATTAGAGCATGGTTATCCATGTTCACCACCAAGTCAATAAAGGAAGAGAGAGAGTGGTGAACAAACAAAATGCCCACTATCCATGTTCATCACAAGTTCATGAGGAGAGAGAAAGGAGAGAGAGTGATGAACTTGGGGCAAAATGTTCACCACAAAAGGCTTGGGACGAACTAGGTGGTGAACGTTCATCGGGTGGGGACAATTTGGGCAGCTGGCGCGTGTCCTTGGGGTGCCCGCGCGACTTTAATTTTTTTTTTTTGGTTCAAACGCTGTAAAACGCAGCGTTTAAGCGCGTTAGGCCGCCTGTCCTGGCGCGCCACGTGTCAGGCCCTGACTGGTCTACTAAAAATTAATCCTTGCGATTTTGTAACGGCTATAAATAAAAAAAAATCTGTTAATTATAAAAAAATACCAATGACTATATTTTTTTTTATCTATAAAATGAGACCAATCTTGATATTTTTTGGCACAAATTTGAAAATCATCCATTTTCTCTCCTAAATTGCTTTTATTCATCTAAAAATTCATATTTGCTCTAAAATTTACAAAAAAATTAATTAATTTTAATTTAATTAGTGTCGATTTTTATTAAAATGTATATTAAATGATAATTCAATTTATTAATAAATTTAATTCATTAATATAAATAAAAAAGAAAACATTTACATAAGTTGGAAGGAGAGAGAATATGTGAGGGGTATAGTTAAAAGTAGGAAAGAGAAATGGATGAACATCACATTTGAGTTCATGGATAAAGTTGCATTTTGGTGAAGTTCATAGCTTGAGTTCATGGTGAGGTGGAGGGGTGAGAAAGTAGGAAAGAGAGTGGTGAACAAACACAATTGAGTTCATGGATAGCCATGCTCTTAACATCTTACTATTGATAAAAATTGCACTAAACTAGTTAATATAATTGTACTCGGCATGTTTTCATGTTCTGAAAACGACGCATAATAGCATCATTACTTATACTCTCAAATACATCCTTTTCTATGTAATTCATCATACAATCATTTAGAAATTCATTACCCATCGATTCCGCAAATCATTTTTTATGAACTTCATTGTACAAAAGGCTCTTTCCACTGTAGCTGTAGCAACTGGTAATATTAACGCCATCTTCAAAAGTAAGTACTCCTAATGAGGAAGAAAACACATGTCAGAATACTAAAATTGCAATAAATAAAAATTAGATCAAATTTTCAATCTATAAGAAGTTAAAATCATTAGATTACCTGTGGATAAATAATGTGTTTTTTTTTGTTTCAACCATTTTTCTTGAAAAATCGACAACCCCTTTCAGCTCAAAAAATCTTTCATCTTGATGCATATCAATAATGAAGTTTGAAAGTTGCATATCAAGAGCATCAAGTTGAACCTCTGAAAACTCACTAAGATATAATTGTGCTAATTTGATCAATCTCTTCTTATCAAAATTGAAGGAGTTAGATGGATTCAAACAAGCCACACCAAGGAGCAAAATGACTATTAATCTCTAGAAGCGTCATATCAATGATTGCATTATAACAATCAAACTCATAATAATGTGCATTTGTAACTTTTGAGACTCTACGCTTTGACTTTCCACGAATCACATGCATATCATCCATATTAGGGACCAATATAACATGTTTCAGGCAAAATGAAACAACATCATCCCTACTAGGCTCATATTCCATATCCCTCAATCCCTGCAATCTCTCCTTAACAACACCAACTAGTAACGTCTTGCTCTTTCCTTTGCAGAGCTGTGTTTAGCTCATTTGTGATCCCCATAGTTTCCCTCATCAAATGAAACAAAAAGCAAAGCTCAAATGTTTGCAAGGAATCTAAAAGGCATTGAGCCTTCATTCTGTCCTCTCCCGTAGAGCCATCTATTGAAATAGCATCAAGCACATCAATTATTGAAGAAAACATTCTCCCCACATTTCGAAGTGAATTATAGTGGGATCCCCAACATGTATCACCAGGACTATTAGTCCTAGTTCTTGATTTAAACATCGGCCACTTTGAAGCTCACCCATGCGTAATGCCTCTTCTAATCTTTCTGATTGGATTTCCCTAAGCATATCCCTTCGCTTATAAGAGGCTCCAAAAACATTCAACATAATAGAAATCTAGTCAAAAAGCCAAGCAACATCATCATGATTTTTAGCAATTGCTACTAATGTTAACTGAAGTTGGTGAGCAAAGCAGTGAATACAATATGCTTCTGGAGTTTATCTCATCATCAAAGATTTAAGCCCATTGATTTCACCTTGCATGTTACTAGCTAGCTCCATCGTAGTCTTGTCCGCGTATTCTAGAAAGACTTAAAGAATGTTGACAAAGTGAAGAAATAATTGTCTTCTTCAATGACAAAACAGAAGTATAACTAACACGAATAAAACCAATAAATCGCTCCATTAACATTCCTCTTTTGTCAATATAACGCAAGGCAATAGTCATTTGCTCCTTCTGAGATGTATCTTTACTCTCATCAACTTAAATGCCAAAATAATCATTTTCAAGATCATCAATTATGGTTTTAATCGTCTTTTTAGCACATGCATTGACAATATCCTTTTGTATTTGGGGTGAAGTCATCTTTTTCATTTTTTGGAGCATTTTCCAATAATACATTTGCCACCTTATCAACATGATCAACATACCGTTATAAGACCTCAATAAAATTTCCTCTACTTCTTGAATACTCACGCTCATCATGCCCCCTAAATGCCATCCTTTAAGATAAAAGCAATCTAACAGAATCAATTGATGCATTTAACCGAGTTCGATATTCAATCTAAACTTTATCTGATAGCTTGTTAAGAGCATTAGGAATGGATTGCTTTTCGTTCATCAAGTCTTCACACATTTTAACAGCTTGGTTATGAGCACTACTAGGTCCACCCACCTGTGTTTGTAATTGGTCCTTTTTATTCCAAGCTCTAAAACCCTTGGTACTAAAAGAATCTCCCCCACCATGACTGATTGTTACACTCTTAAACAAGTATCACCAAAAGCAATATGTTGCATCCATCTTAATGCTATATTCCAACCAATTTCCATATTGATCAAACCATTTAGGAATAAATCGAGGATTGATTCCAGAGAAATCTATGTAAGGAAAATTATGATTACGGGGTTGAGTTGGGCCATTTTGTAAATATGCTCTTGGCACTTCATCACGATCATTAGGATGATAACTTAAAATTGATTTTCTTTTCCTAGGGAGAGACCTTGTATTAAGTCGACATTGTGTAACCGTTGAAAACTGACGAGCATTTAAACTCCGAGTTATTGGGATTGGGAGGATCTGAAGGTCGATGTTGACGAGAAATTCTTAAAAAATACGTTTCCATTGCAATATGCTAACCCAAATGGAATAATGTCTGAAAAAAATGGTAATTAGTTCTACGACAAAGTTTAATTTCTTAATTATAGTTTTTCAATATGACAATACATCAATAGTCAAACTAACAAAATTATATAGTATTATGCTAGTCTTTTCTCAATCGCTGACACTATAATTTAAAAAATAATACAAATTCAAATAATAATACACTTAACATGTGAACAATTAATAACAACTACTAATAAGGTCGCCAGACTCCCTTGCAATACCAACAACACAGTATCTAGATAATTTGAAATTATGCATTGCAAGCTTTTAAAGATGGAAAATTACAACTAATAAAAGAAGAGCTTGAAGACAAAACTACACAATAATCGGTGACATCAAGGTCATGAAATCATTGTTATTAATATGAATATTTTCGCATAAAATTTAAATTTTCACTATAAAACTTGAATTAAATCTGACCTAATATAATTCGAAATCCGAAATAATCTGAACTCGATTTAACCGAAATCCGAACTAATCCGATCTGAAATAATCCGTAATTAATTAGACATAAGATTAGACCCGATACATTCTGAACCGATTCAACCTGACCCAAATACATTGGAATTTGAAAAAATCTGACCCCAATATGACTGAAATCAAAATGACCCGACTTGATCTACCTGATACCACCTCTAAAAGTATATAATAATAAGTGACGAGAATCGAATTTGAGATCTAAGAGCATCTCTAATGTAAGGTTTTTATGAGAGGTTTATGGAGAAAAAACCTTTTATAAAAATCTCCTTCCCATAGTGATGAACCTATAAACTTTAGGTTTGTACAAACCGATTCGTCTAGACAAACCTGATATTTCTTCAAGTCAAATCCAGATATTTGTTACATGTTGTCGCGCAGAAATATATATAACATCATGCGAGTCAGTGATCTGTATCATGCATAAGTATTAAGTAGTAGCATAGCGCAATGCTCTTCCAATTGTACAAACTGACAAAATCTTGCCGAATGGAGTAAACTCTGGAGTCATCAGGTTCCAAAGTTTGCTACTCCGTAGTTGTTGCTCATTGCCAAATATCCGCTAAAGCTACTCTTAACTTAAAGTTGATCGTATCGTTCTGATATTTTAAGCTTAAGTAGTTAAGTGGACGGAGAATTAAGGAAAACATGAACACACTTTTTTTTTTCTTTCTCTTTTCGGCTGTGTTATTTAGGACTAAGCTTAATTGAATTGGGTTGAATTGAACTGAACTAAAATGAAGCTTACTAAATTCGATCAACATCATTGGACTAAAATAAAAACCACTGAACTGAATTGAATACCGGCCGCTGAACTGAATTGAAAACCACTTGATATATGAAACTAGTATATGTTTCTGAATTGAAGACTACTGATGAACTGAAAATCAGTGAATGGACACGAGAACGCCACTAAACTAATATGAAAGCACCACTAAACTAAATTGAACTAAGCTAAACTAAGTTGAACTAAACTAAATTGTCCGGATAAACTTCTAAATACACCATGTTGGATAAATTTTTACTTCAACTTCAATATGCTATAATTTTCTTATACCTTTATTTGTGCCAAAAAGATACACGCACAAATCCAGCTACTTGGTATTATTATTATTATTATTACAATGCATACCATGTTAAAGAGAACTAACCCATCAATGTTTTGATTATGTACTACTTACTGCACCGACAATGATTATCAAACAAAGTAACTAACGCCAAATTGCGAACACATTGTAGAATCCTAACGACACTCTTCCCATGCAACCTTCTACCACGTTTAGGCATTCCACAGAGACCAAAGTCCAATTTTCAGCTGGGGTTTCACCACGTGTAACTTAGTTTGGGCAACCCAACTTTCCATGAGCTGTTACAATCAGGGCCGATCAAAGTGTCACAAAACGTGTCATTTTCCTCCCTTTGCTTTGCCTATATATTGGCTCCTCTTCAATTCTACTGAGTTGTGATTCTAACAACTGGTTTAGCACTCACTTTCTCATACACTAACACAAACAAAAATGAAGTTCAAGACCTTTCTTTTGCTCGCTTCAGTCCTACTTATTTCCGCTGACAACTCTAGTAAGTGTATATAGAAACTTTAATTTTAAAGTTTATGGCAAGAGAATAAATTTATTTTAAGTTTTTTTGTCTTAGTTTTGTTCAATCTAATTCTTCACTTATGTATACTATACTGTCGCTAATTACAATGTGTATTTTCGTTGTATAGAGGACGGAGCCACAGAAGAGGCAACCGCGGTATCAGAGAATGCTGAAAAACGTAAGGGATTCATGCATGCATGCTATTAGAGTATTACTACCTCCGTTTCATAAAATTTTAAACGTTTTCTTTTTTAAGGTCAAACTTAATAGATTTTGACTATTAATCTATGAAAATATATAAAGATTGACAATATGAAAATAATTTTGTTATTCATTATTGGAATGCTTTTAAAAAATCGTATAATTATAATTTTTATATTTATATAATTGTAGTTATTTACGGTCAAAGTGGTGTCTTGGACACTGTGAAAAATTAAACGTTTAGAATTTTATAAGACGGAGGGAGTGTATTTGAGTATTTTAAAGACGTAAAATATACGTAATGTCATGTTGATTGTGCACCTCTTGCAAGTGCAGAGGAAGTAACACCTTTACAACAAGATGGTGGACAAGGAGGTAGGGGTGGTGGTCAAGGTCAAGGTGGACGAGGAGGCGGAGGTCAAGGTGGAAGAGGCGGGGGTCAGGGTGGTCGAGGAGGTGGATGAGGGTTAGATGAAGTAGAACCTTTACAACAAGGGGGTGGACAAGCAGGTAGTGGTGGCGGTCAAGGTCAAGGTGGTAGAGGAGGCGGTGGTAGTCAGGGCGGACGTGGAGGTGGAGGTGGTGGATTAGATGAAGTAGAACCTTTACAGCAAGGTGGTGGACAAGGAGGCAAGGATGGTGGCAAAGGTCACGGCGGGAAAGGAGGCGGTGGCGGTCAAGGTGGACGTGGAGGAGGAGGTGGTGGGCGAGGAGGCGGTGGATTAGATGAAGTCTTACAGCAAGGTGGTGGACAAGGAGGTAGGGGTGGTGGTCAAGGTCAAGGAGGTAGAGGAGGCGGTGGGAGTCAGGGTGGACGAGGAGGCGGTGGACGAGGAGGTGGAGGACTAGATGAGGTAAGGAGGTAGGGGTGGTCAAGGTGGCAAAGGAGGTGGTGGAAGCCAAGGCGGACGAGGAGGAGGAGGTCAAGGTGGACGAGGAGGTGGAGGACTAGATGAGGTGACACCTTTACAACAAGGTGGTAAGGGAGGCGGTGGGGGAGGCCAAGGCGGGAGAGGAGGCGGCGGAGGCTTAGATGATATAGCACCTCTGCAACAAGGTGGTGGTGCCAGTCAAGGAGGCAAAGGAGACGGCCGTGGTGGTCGTGGTGGTGGAGGATTAAACTAAATAATATAAGTGAGTTTCTCATCCATACATTGTTTCTCAATGAGATATGACTCAAACATAAACACCAAAGTAGAACAAAATAATTTGAGATATGACTCAATTTTATACTCATTATTTATCAAAAGTTGCAGGTTTTCGGTTACCAGCGAGTGTTCAAGAGACATTGATGGAGGCTCGTTGACGCCACTAAGAGCCACTAGTAGAAGCTTTTGGTTGCACTTAATTAAGTAGTTGTACTATAAGTATATTAGATAAGCAACTTAATTACATGCAAGCTGTATAAGTAAAATCAGTGTCGTTGCCTCAAAAAGAAACATCAATGTCCTCTTTGGAATGAAAGAGGTGGTTTCGGGGTCTAGATAAATCCAAGGCAGTTTCTGTAATCATGTAGCCTTTTGTGAGTTTACTAATGTATTAATGCCACAATATTAGTAGGTTTTTCGATGTATATGCTATGTACTCCATATAAATCGTATAATTTGGTTTCATCAAATTAGCAAGGAAATTCTATGAATTTATACTTGTTGATACGAACTCAGTAGAAATTGAAAATATCTATGATCTAAAAATAAAAATTAAATAGCCTATTTAAAATGCAAAATTCATTTCAATTACTTGAGAATCACGAACCAAACCATGGTTGTAGTCTAGTGGATAGTAAGTAATTAAGAATAATTGGGAGCAATAAATAACCATTCAGTTTGTGGAATTATTTTGACAATTTTGCATTTTGAGTAGGCTATTTAATTTTTATTTTGGGGGCATAGGTATGTTCAATTTTAGCTAAGTTCGTATCGATAAGCATAAATTCATAGAACTCCCTTATTTTGATAAGGGTCTCAGCACAATTTTGATATCTTTTAAGAAAACGGATTTTTATAAAATTAAAGGAGTGTTTAATATTACGTTGCAATTAATAATCTCATTAGAATGAAAGTAATTTTGAAGTAGTAACCATCATTACATGTATTATAAGCTTTAGATAATTTCTTTTAGTTTCTCCATTGGTACAATGGAGTTGTTTTTCTGAAGTAATTTTATAAAATGTGAGAGGTATTAGTCACTCTAATATAATCTTGATCATTACCACTGTTTAAAAGAGCAGTTGTACTTATATATATTGAAATCATTTTCAATTTTAATGTTAAAATTGTTCAATTTAGAGAACATGTCAAAAAAATTATTCTTATTTATTTTTTATTTTAGATTAACATCTTCTCATTTAAATCCAAAATATTTATTACACTCGTCTTTATTAGTAAAACAAAAAAAGAACAATACTCCAACTATACTTATCCATATTTTTGGGGTGGATTTTCAGAGGAATGTATGCAAAGGATCATCAAAAACAAAATGATATTTATTCAATTCACAGAACATGAATAAGGAGCGAGCCATAATAAATTTGGTCACCCTCTCACAAAATGTAATATTTTCTTTTAAAACAATTATTTGTAAGATCCCTTGAAATTAAACATAAGGGAGCTAACATAGTATTGGAGCAGTGTCCTAATCAGTCACAACTTGGTAGCGTTCAATGTGTTCGGGTGTTGGCCAAAGGGAACTAGTAACCTAATAAGTGACTGTTAGCTAGGGATAATCATGGTGATTCAACATATAAGTAACATTCAAGAACAACAAGAGCAAACAACATTTTTAACACGGATTGGCCCAACTTAATGGCTTACGTCCGCGATCAATTATATTACTAATCTTCACAATATCATCAATACATGCATCCATACGCACAAGAGTTAACGTTGTATATCAAACTTTTGGTATCTCTCTTTTGAGTTTACCCCAACTTTGGTGACCACCTCCCCAACTAGTGTTTAGCCCCTCTCACATTGTGTCGTGGTTCTCAACACCTTAACTTGGTGACTCTTTTAAGCACATCTAACATTGACCTATGACTTGGTATTTATAGGCCCAACCTTCCTCATCCTAGTTGAACTAGAATAGAAAATACAATATTTATCTAGATTAATCCTAGTTCCTTTCTAACTCTAGGAGTTAGGACATAGGTCTCTTCCTTGTTACAAACTCTTTCCTAAATATTATCTCTAGTAAAAAGAAAATTACATTATTAATTAGGAAACTAGAATTATATGGTAGATAAAACTTTCTATATCCAAGCCTCAAACTTGATACATTGGGTTCGAATATCTTAAGGTGGTGGGCAAGGTCAAGGCGGTAGAGGTGCGGTGGCAGAGGCCAAGGCGGAAGAGGAGGTGGAGGTCAGGGTGGACGAGGAGGCGGAGGTCTAGATGATGTAACACCTCAGCAACAAGGTGGTGACGGATCGGAGGCAGGGGTGGTGGCCAAGGTCAAGGAGGCAGAGGAGGTGGTCAAGGAGGTATAGGAGGTGGCGGTGGCGGTGGCGGTGGCGGTGGCGAGGATTGAACTAAATGATAGAATTGGGTCCTGATCCATATATAATACATAATTTGTCTGGCAATTTGAGATGTTTTAACATATAGACAAAAGACTAACAATATTAATTTCTAGTTCATGGAACTCTTTCCCTTTTTTCTCTTTCTCCTTCCTCCAAAAAAAACCCTAGTTCCCTTTTGGTTCAGGGGCTGCCATTAGCAATTCTTTGCTAATGGTAAGCCCCAATTCTTTTTGTTTCACTGTTTTGTTCTATTATCTAGTTTTATTATGTCGAATAATATCAGTCTCTCCATTTGTGAGGGTTCTCTCACTTTTTGAGAGTATTGTTATTTGTCGTTCATATGGTGCTTTGGTGGATCTATTCTATAAAGAGGTGGTCTACTATGTCGGATCGAAGCATTCAAAGCTATAGCAGAGGCTTCCGCGAAGAGGCTGTAATATGGAAAACATCGATTAAATGGAAGACGGTCGGAATTATTGAATCTCTAGTGCTACATAGCTTTTTCATTCGAATGTATTCTGATGTTTTAGATCTAATTCTTGTTGAATTCAACCCTTCTTGTAAGTGTCGTATGGCTTTCAATTAATGGAATTTATTTTCCCCTAAAAAAAAACATATAGACAAGAATAAAACAAAACAAAAATAATGTTGACACTAGCTATCATCTTAAATCTTCAAATTAAGAGTAGCGAGTCTAATACATTGAAGGCTGGAGTAAAATATTTTGTGTAAAAATAAATGTCCAACCTTAATTTCTTTTTTTTTTTTTGAAAGAATGCTAATAACCGTGTGTGTTTCACTATTTGTACTAATAATAAAAAAAAATTGCAGGTTATGGGCCATGACCAAGAGACATTGTTGCATGGAGAACATATCGTTGACGCCACTAAGAGAAATTAAACCTTCGGCTTGCTTGAGGTCCTGTGTGAGTCTGAGAATTTCCTGTCTGTTTTCTTTCGCTTGAAAGTTTTCAACAACAATGGCAATAATAATTTGGATTCAGGTTTTGTCAACATTAATTAGGAGAGAGAGAAAAGTGAGATTGTAAGTAACATGTACTCAAAAGTTTGAGGTTACGCTCATGTATCTCCGATTTGGAGACAAAATCGAATAATAATCCGAAAAATTAGCACACAATTAACCTAATTGATCTCCTTCCATAATCATCCAGCAAAAATAAATCATGCAGCTTGATTTGATAATGGAAAATATAATAAAAGAGAAGAAATTTGGAAGAAGGAAACCTAATCTGAAGGCGATATCGCCGAAAGTGAACTTAAATTGAAATCGAGATTTAAGCCAAAACATCAATCGATTGAATATTCAAGGGTAGGCGAGGTTGAAACGCTAACCCTAAATTAAAACATAGAAAAAAAAAAACAGAGAGATTTACATCATAATTTCATTGCAATTACCTGAATATGAGTTCAATCGAGAAGAAATCTAATTGACAGAGAACTAATCTGGAAATTACTTCATTTGCCCTTCGCACTTCTTCCTCTCTCTCTCTCTCTCTCTCTCTCTCTCTCTCTCTCTCCCCTGTTTTTCCCCTCCTCTCTCTCCTCGGTATTGTTCGCGAAAAAGGCGGGCAAGCGCCCGGACCCCCGCCGCCATAACCACCCCCACCTCCAGTGGAGTCGGTGGAGGCGCGGGTAAGGCCGCGGCAGCCCAGCCGAGGCCACAGTTGCGCGTTTCTTCCCCCTTGCTAAGTTTTTTTTTCGTTTTCTCTCTCCTTACGACCGTGGGTTGACCGCGGTGGATCCTCAGTCCCTCACCACCACTGGCGCCGACGACGGCAGCCCAGGTGGCTAGGTGGGTGGTCGACACCGTGTGGATCCCCTACGTCGTGGATGTTGCTTTTCATTTTCGTGTTCTTGAGGTGTTTTTTGAAAATAAAAGAAAAATAAGTTATAAAATAAAACTGATTCATTATTCGATTTTCAGCAGTTTTGATTTCTTATTTTAATTATTTACGGAGTTTTACAAGTCTGATAGATTATCGATTTTGAAAAGCCGAAATTGGTTAGAAAAATTTCAAAGAATTTAATGGTGTTGTCAGATTTAGATTTTGACATCATTTTGATTTTATATATTAGATTTACTAATTCGGTAAATTTTTTAATTAGGATCCGAGACCCGTTCGTGAACTCAAGCGCTTCGTAGGACTCTTTATAGCTTTTAGGAGCGTTAGACAAGGTAAGCTACATGCCAACCTTCTTCTAAATCTCAAACAAAATAGTTTGTTGTTGCTACGTGCTAGTTGTGAATAATTATTAAATATATATGCAATGCATGATTAATTATTCTCGCCTTTAATCTTGATTATGATTTATGTTATTTTGAGCATATACGCTGTTGTGATTTGTTTATGATGTATAATCATGAATATTGAATTTATATGATGTTAAATAACTCATATGTTAATTATTAAAGTAATTCATGAATTATGAACTTCATTGCTTCTATGCATGGTTTATGTACGTCATGTGAAATTATGATGTGTTGCTGGTCATATGAATTATATGGACCTTATATGTTGATATGATTACTTGATAAAGTGGAATCATGTTATTGTACCGAAGTGCTGCCGGATTTCTATTATAATCCATTATTTGCCCATGGCATAAATTAGTTGTCAATCATGTTAACAAGTTAAACTGGACTCTTCGTTCCTTTGTCATTATTATGTCTTTGATTTCTTACTGAACCTCGCATGTTAAATTGAATTAATAAAGAGAATAAGACTACTAATGGATCCCTAGGAGTGGTCGAGTTTCGGAGAGCACTAATGAGAGTTACTCAAGGAATGAGTGATTCCCAAAACTTTCACTCTCTCATTATGGATACATCGATGTTGTATTCGGGACGGATCATTCCCCATTTATTAAGTACTCTTGACTAACCATGAGAAACCTCGAGGTAGTGTGCACACTAGAGTCTTTAAGTCCATGACAAGATTATTATTATTTCAGGCTTTGTCTCATAAACGTCATAGATGGTATGTCCTCGATTTATGTAAAGACGAGCGTCATGTCTTGGTATTCAACAAAACGGCTTGTCTAGGTCTCTTATTACTTTTCAAGATGAATTATGTCTAGTGTGATCATTAAATAAGACAATATTGAATGAAGTGTCTTTAATGATTATTTAGGGTGTGAGTGCAAACAAATTTTCAAGATTCTTCAAAAACCCAGGTAAAGTTTGCGAAAATATTTTTACTGGGTTTGGATGTTAATTACTCAATTTTTTCTGATTTTTGTTTTTTTTTTCTTTTCTTCTATTTCCTTTATGGAAATTAATTGCGCGGGTAATGTCGAGTGAGGACGTCTTAAACTTGGCGTAGTTATTAAGTTTCCGCCTTTGAACTCTGGTTTGGTTTGGATTGTCGCCCGTGTGTTTTCGGCTATAAATATTGGATAATCATTTAAGTTCACTATTTAAACAATGTTGGATAAATCATTTATTAACCTTAATTTCGCTTTGTGATACGTAGTCTTTCTTTATGCTAAGCATTTACTTCTTAGTGACAAATGTTGCAGTAGCACCCTTGGGTTTGTGACGGTTCAGTGGTGTCGAGTCATGGATAATGACGTTGATAGTTCCCAGAAAATCGTTGTAAATTCGGGAGTGTTACAGGTGGCTTTTAACCTTCCATCTATTTCATTTAGGAGCCACACGAATGGCTTGAATCCTGTCGCGTTTAGTATGCAATTATGACAAGCCTTTATCTCTGTCATAAATGGGTTGTCGTAAATGAGCCCAATTCTAGTAATGGTAGTATATTGAAGAAATGATTGAAATTTCATATCTCAAGTGTATTGTGAGTAGGGGTGAGCGCAACCGGGTACCCACCGGTTGTTACACTATCCGGAATTGGAATTGGATCCACCAGTTCCTAATTTCTAGGAATTGGAATTGGAATTGGTTGCACCTAGACCTGTCAATTCCTGACCCGACCCAAAAACCCGACCCGACCCGACCCGTTTTTTCATGGTCCTGACACTGATTTTTCGAATCGGAACCCGGTTTGACCCGAACCCAATTAACCCGGTGTTTTTGGGTCAAACCCGACCCATTAGTGGATCGACCCCAAAAATAGAACAATTTGTAGTTATAAACAAAAAGTTCGACTAAAATATCCTAAAAAATAAATAAAACATTTTTTTTTCCCTTTTATTAACTTTTTCTCTACCTATTTGTTCTCTCAAAATAAGAAATTTTGCTTTTAACTACACTAAAATGGACGGAAAGATAAAACACAACTTATCGAACAATTAAAAAAAATATAAAGAATATCATATAGTCGTATATACACATCAAAACGTGAAAAAATACACGTACGTAGTTAATACAAGTTATAAATTAAAGTATAAATTAGCAAATATACCATTTGAAAGCATAAATTGACTATATAATTAACGAAGAAAAAAAAATTATTGGGTCACTCGACCCGGTGGGTCGACCCGAACCCGACAACACTGGGTCAGGGTCTAGCATTTCTCAACCCGAACCCGAAATGACTCGACCCGCTGTGACCCTAACCCGACATGACCCGAATCCGAACCCGACCCGCCCGACCCAATTGACAGGTCTAGTTGCACCGGTTCCTAAATCTTAGGAATTGGAATTGGATCCACCGGGTACCACCGGTTCTTGGGTACCCAAGTCCACATTAAATCCAAATTTTATTATTTTTTAAATCAAATAAATTTATATTTTAATAATGAAAAAATATTCAAATATTATATTACACTAACAAATATTAGTTTACGAAGATACCACAAGCATAAAATTAAATACTACAATCAAAATACTTAGCATTGTAAATCAAAATTTACATAACGTATACAAATATTTAATTACTAATATTACAAATACAATCATTAAGACATTATATTAGAATTACAAATATAATTTTTTAAATCACTAATCTTACTAGAAAATCACCATCTTTTTATTCTATCAAAGAAAAAAGTCTTATATTTTTTTTGCACTGGATATCCAACCGGTTCCGGTTCCCAAAAGTCAGGAATTGGAATTGGAATTGATTGATACCGGTTCCTATTTTTGGAAATTGAAACTGGTAAGACCGGTTCCGGTTCCGAAACCACCGGTTCCGGTACTGGGTACCCGGGTTTTTTGCTCACCCCTAATTGTGAGTGATGTATTTCATGGTGTGTCCTAAGAACTATGGGAGATGGTGTCAAATTTCCACTTAAATCATGAATGCATTTACCTTGTGAGATTGAACATTTAAGGATATATTAATAACTAGGTTGGAGGTTAATACAAACATGCATGTGTTTACACTTTGCTTTGGACTAAAATTGATACTTAAAATAGGAGATGTTTTGGAAGACCGTTTTATAGTAAGGCAATAAAAAGTAATACTTTTTAAAATATAACGTTATTTTATGTGGTGTTTCTTAATTAAAAGTCTCATGGTAAGACCGTCACATATAAAAAAAGCAACAAACGAAATAGGAGGAGAAGGCAGCTGTTTAAAGAAGAGAAAGAAAAAGGCAACCGATCGAGTGACCTCCAGTCAAATGACTCAAATGAATTGAAGAGTCCATCTTGAAATAATGTATCCCGTCTCATGTTCTTCGCATACGAGTATTAATTGTTAACGAGTATTAACCATACACCTTGCCGCATGCAGCAAATTGAGGCCAATTTTTGTGGCAAAATAATGGATCACAAATCCGTCCAGAAATAGAGGGACGTTGTTGAATCATGAGCTCAAGACTCACATCACATCACATGATATCAATTTGAATCCAAAATCTCGTTTAATCATGCGCTAGTTTCTTTGATAATCAAAAAGTTCAGTTATGATTTCATGTTAATTTTTGTGCTTAATGTATTCTGAATAGAGTCATGTAAAAGACGGATCACAAAAGCTTATATGAGACGTTCAAATGTTGAATTGGAAGTCGCTTTTTATTGCTCCTAAAGTCACTGTAACCGAAATGTGACCCTAAGTTTAAAAAAAAGTGACCCCATTTTGCCTTGCCTTAGTCTTATGCCCTGTTTTTTCGTCGTTTCTATGCTGCATTCAGTTCCGTTTCGCACCACACCGCAATTTCCGTACCGCACCGTAATTTCCGTTCCGTTCCGCACCACACTAGTTATATTTATTATTCCATTCCGTCTTGCGCTGCAATTTCCGTTCCGTTCCGCACCACACTAGTTATGTTTATTATTCTATTCCGTCTTGCACTGCAATTTCCGTACTATTCCACACCGCGCTGTAATTCCGTTCCGTTCCATTCCGTTCCTCACCGTCCCGCATCATTCCGTTAACGAGAACAGGACCTCACTTGAATAAATAAAAATCGACATGGTTGTACAAATACAACGGTCTAGCTAGTGCTTGGAATTATTGCGTACCTCTCCAAAATACCTCACTTTGTCGAAAGTAATGCTACTGACTCTCACATCAACCAGATAAATAAATCATTTATAACGAACACTACGCATTTCTGCCTAAGCCCTCTTTCGTTGTTAGGATTTAAGGCATGTTCTTTTAGTTTTGTTTTGAGCTTCGGCCAGTTTTTCCCCATTACCAATTATCAATTCAAATGAACGAGCCTTTTAAAAATATCACCCCTAGGCCTTATATATCAAACTCGTCAAACACAACAAGAATTTTTTGCTTAATTATACTCAAATATCTCTCCAATGAATTTTAGAATAAGTCTTGTGTGAGACCAACTCACAATAATTAAGATAAGGTCACTATTAAGAAATATAGGTGTTACTTACTATGAACCGTAACCCTTGTTTCACTAAAAAAATGATCATTGTCTTACCAAGAGTTACGAAAAGACAGTTTTATAAAAGGTTTAGTGTATAGTGTTAATTTTATAGTGTATCGATCAAGTCTAACATTTTGACACTATAAGATTGGAAATGCAAATTAACACTCAGGGGCTTCATCCTGCGACCACATCTGTACCTTTGTGAAGCCCAACCATCACACGAACAATCGCCACGTACTACATGCAAATATCCCAATGTAACAACTTCACAAAACAAATAACAAATAACCAAAAAAAAAAACAAAAAACATTTGAATAGTATAAATTACATTTATGATAAGTCTCAATGGAATGAAGTAAATCTTGAGCACCCCAGCTGTATGAAGGAGCTGTATACGGCGCCCCATATTTAAATAACAAGATAAATTAAAAATGCATTGTCCAAATAGTAATGAGTACAAATTTTCCCATATAAATTGGGATGATCTTTTGCCATTTCATGCAACTCATAACCCTCTTTACTAACAATTTTCTTTGAACAATGAAGCTCAAAAGTTGTATATTGCTGCTTGGGCTTTTGCTCATCTCCACACTTCTCATCTCTACTTCACCCGTCCAAGCTGATCAAGTCCAAAATCGTTAGTACTATTACTCAACAACATCTATCTTAGTATACCGGTCTCCTGTAAACACTAAAACGTGTCTCCAATTTCCTTCTCTTGATACCTCTTTTACTCTCGTTTTCAAAAATCCGTGATCATAAAACTATGTCACCTGCGGAGACCTATAACAATAATATTTCTAACAATAACATATGTTATTTAGTACTTTTGTGCAAATACATCATTGAATTTGTCCTATTCATCTTTTAACAAAAAGTCAAGTAAGATAATATAGTTTAGGCCTGAGGGAGGTTTTTAAGTTTGTTTTATTTTGTGGAGCTACTCATTTTAATTGCTAGTGCTGTCGGACAATAGTGAATTCAAGCTGCTTGCGTTAATTTTGTAGGGAGTTCGTTCAGTTAATTGTGTTTGTGTAATTAAGTGGACTAATTGTGATGTTTTATTTTCATGTACACAGGGGATGGGCATGATGAAGAAACCAAGGCTAAGAAGAACTCTGTAGCTGAGGCAGGAACAGAGGTGTCCGACAATGTGGAAAAATGTTAGCTTCATGCATCTAATTCATAATTAAATTACAAAAAAATCCGTAGCTATTTAGTATAGTATGTATTCTTCAATTTAATTGTTAAAGTGAATTTCTTTAATTTCTAGTTTTAGGTGATGTAATTTTCCTGTTTAGAGCACACTACAAACCAAAACTAACCGTGCATATGTGTTGCATGTGTAGTGGAAGGGACTATCATAAACCATAGGAGCCAAGGTGGCGGCTACGGAGGCGGAAGTGGACAAGGCGGTCAAGGTGGTGGATATGGCGGAGGAGGAGGACAAGGAGGCGGAGGACAAAGTGGTGGAAGCGGGAAGGGAGGCAGTGGAGGAGGGCAAGGTGGTAGCGGTGGATATGGAGGAGGAGGAAAAGGTGGAGGGGGGCAAGGTGGCTCAGCAGGAGGAGGAGGACAGGGTAGTAGAGGAAGTGGGGGTCAAGGAGGCGGAAAAGGCAGCTCAAGCGGTGGACAAGGTGGTTATGGAGGTGGCGGAAAGGGTGGCTCTGGCGGACAAGGTGGTAAGGGTGGTGGCGGTGGTAGTAAGGGTGGTGGCGGTGGTGGACAAGGTGGTTATGGAGGTGGTGGTAAGGGTGGCTCAGGAGGAGGACATGGTGGCAAAGGTGGTGGTGGTGGTCAAGGTGGTTCATCAGGAGGTGGGAAAGGAGGAGGTTATGGAAGAGGAGGACAGAGTGGCAAAGGTGGTGGTGGACAAGGTGGTTCTGGAGGAGCACAAGGTGGCAAAGGGGGTGGTGGATATGGAGGCGGTGGTGGTAGTCAAGGAGGAAGAGGTGGCTCATCTGGCGGAGGAGGAGGACAAGGTGGTAGTCAAGGAGGTAGTGGTGGAGGACAAGGAGGCAAAGGTGGATATGGAGGAGGTGGTGGTGGTAGCAGTGGAGGAAAAGGTGGCTCTAGGGGTGGAGGAGGTGGTTATGGTGGAGGGGGTAAAGGAGGCTCTGGTGGTGGTGGTGGATATGGTGGCGGTCGTGGAGGAGGATACAACGAAATATGTTAGTATTCATACTCACCTTTTCTTTATTGCACACCTAGAATTGGAGTAAAATGTTGTGATACACAGGGCGTTTTTTTAGACTAAAACTTGGTGAAAACAGAAGAAAACTAGAACATTTAACTAAAAACTGGAACAAAGTGGAGAAAACTAGAACAAACTGGAATTTATCGAAACTTTGGCATTTATCTTTTTTTTTTAAAACAACAAAATAATAATAATAATAATAATAATAATAATAATAATAATAATAATAATAATAATAATAATAATAATAATAATAATAATAATAATAATACATTTTTATTCTTGATATTTAGATGTAGCATAGTTAATTACTATAGGTCAAAATATTTATTAAGCCAAAATATTAAATTGGGAAAACTAGAACAAACTAGAGAAAACTGGAAGAACCCGGCAAAAATTGGAACAAACTAGAAAAAATTAAAACAAACTGGAAGTTTTGATTGGAAACTGCAAAGAACTGCAATAAACTGGAAGAAAACTGAAACTTACTGAAAATCAACATAGAAAGACATGTCCATAGTACGAAACAAGTAAACATGCATATCATGTGTCAAAATCTTGTTATAATCTTGTGATGTACTCTATAACACTTGGTAATTACTAAGTTGTTGCCTCTTCCATAAAGGATTTTGGTTAATTATCAAACGGAAAAAAAAAAAAAGAAGAGAAAAAACAGCTATGACGTTGATAGTGCTGGGAATCACTCAAAAGTCAAAACTCATAAAAGTTTGCCTTTTTTAACAATGTGCAGCTTTTACCCAAGGAACATATAGGATGGAAAATCCATTCCATCCAGATCACCATGGTGGCGGTAGAGGTGGCTATGGTGGTGGTGGACATGGTGGTGGTGGTTACGGCGGTGGCGGCGGCTACGGTGGTGGAGGTCATGGCGGTGGCAGCGGCTACGGCGGTGGAGGTCATGGCAGTGGGCGTGGTGGCCATGGTGGCCCACATGAGGCTCAAATCATTGGAAATGAAGCCCAGCCCTAATTGCTAAAGCCCTTACGTGTAATCCGGCCTTGAATGTGCATCATGACAACAGGAGATAAAGAGGCATAACAATAACAATATATCTATATATGTATCTAAATCTAAATGCAAAAATAGATAAATAAGGTAAGTGTGGAGTTAACAGAACACACACTCTAGCTAATGGTGATTAGGATGAAGTCCATTGAGCATCATGCCATGGTCTCTTACGCCGCCCACAGTTTTTCCCTATTCTGTAAATATTTGTTGAGTTATGAATGCAAGTGTTTAATTTGCGAGTATATACTCATTGCTCTTTTGGTTTTAAATTCAGTAGTGTACAATATGAGATTCTAAGATGAGAACTGGAAAGCACCAAATACTGAATGTCAATCAACAATCACACATTTCTCGATACCAATGAAACTGAAGAACAACTTCCAAAACCTTTTCAGTAGTATTTTGACAGAGTTCTCATGCACACTAGTCGAATTGAACACCAAATAAGAAGACTTAAAAAACTCTTTTTTTTCTTTTGTTGGAGGAAGGACGAAGGAGAGGTATATATAAGGCTACCAAAGAAAAAGCGTATCAAATTGAAATCAAAAATGAAAGAGCCATACTAATAAAATTGTGGAATAGCTAAGTTATAAGCACGTACAGTGTAAACCATCTAAGTACGACGCTTTAAGTTTTGCAGCGATGATTTCTCCCACATATGCCCGGAACATGATCATCCGAAACATGATCTGCAAAAAAAGAAGCATAGTCACAGGAGGGAAAAGTCATTATGTGTCTAGGAGAAGTTCTTCGTTAGTAGTTTATTGTCACTGAAATGGACAATAAAGCTGCTTCGGAACAAAACAAATAGGATAAATCAGCTTGCTGAGAGAATACAGGCAGATCAAGCAGCCATGCAAACTCAACCAAATAATTCATCTTTCGAGCTTTCATCAACTAGGAGTAACCAGGCCTGCCTTAGTTCCTCCTAGCTCAGACTCACGCTTATTCCTCAGATTATGTATCATTCGGATGCCGAGGGTGCTTGTGGAGAGGGTGTGCGTATCCTAGGGAGATTGGAAGTAAGTTCTTTCCAAATTCCAATATACATAATTCATTTTTTCTTTGCTTGAAAGGCCTGCAATCGTGCTTGGCTTATCGATTTGGTGGTCTGGATCTCGAGTGTAGTGTCTATGGTGTTTCTACCAATGCAAACCCGAGTCATTTCTATCTAAAGTACAGGGAAAAAGAAGTTGTGCTCGTCATATGTCGACTTAGAACGAAAAAAAAAAAAAATGTCGACTTAGAAGTAAAGTGGTAGAACGAAGCCAAGGGCACATTCGCTCCTTCCAACGCAAATGCCTTGGAAGAAATGATTATTGCCTTGGCAAAATCACTCCCCCAAAAGTCCTCTGTACCCACTACCCATCACGCTTGAAATGAAAGGTGATCCAAAGCTCTAGCCTGGGACACGTGTAGGACCACAGCATCCGAACCCACCCACAAAACGACTTGCCCTCATGAATATGATACATCTGTAATTTACCTCGAGCACAAAACCTTTGCTTGAGCATTCATAAGGATACTGTTATCAATTCCAAGGGTAAATTGCAAGTCGAGCTGATTTAGCTAGGACTCATGATCAAGCAGTGAAACCAAACGAGCTTGAACATTGAAAGAATAAGACTACTTCTAGCCTCACATGCACACCCCAAGTTCGCCTATCTAGGTTCAAATTGATACCACAGTTGAGCACCTTAACATCCACAACGTCTCAAGAGAAGCAATAGCTTATAGTTCTAACATCACTAAGAAGAAGAGCTTTATCCTACGCCTGTCTACAAGAACAAAGTGTAGTGGATGTTTTCTGTTTTCTTTTTTGTCTGTTAATCACGATGTGGCAAAGCGGCACACTAACTATTCATGAGACGAGAATATCACAAACAACAGCAGAAACTACAAGGGCACATGTACAAGCTCACGAGCAATACTGTTATCAGAAGACAAGTGCAAGACTATATAACACAGTCACACAGATAAAGCTTATGCTAGTCTAAAATCTAAATCAGAAAACATCACTCAGCAATGTTATCTCTTTCGAGAATTGCGTGCTAGAACCTCATCAGAAGAGAATCGGAGGGGAGAAAGTTAAGAAACTTGCTAGCCACAAGGAGTATTGTTATTCCGCAGGAGAATGATAGCACTTTTCAAATATAATCACTAGTATCCAAGAATTTAGAAGCAGACGTAAACAAATATGACTACTATAGCAATTGTTATAAGATCCTTGTAAAACAAGAACAACAACCAAGTATACCCCGCCAAGGAGGTCCAGATGTACGAAGCGATACCCCTTAGCTAGTAACCTAGCAGAGACGTTGTTCCCGATAGACCCACAAAATAAAGATTTTATGAAAACAGTTCAAAGTAGTTTGGAATAAGATCCTTGTATGCTTAAAAATCAACAAAAAGAATGCTATCATCCACCCAAATTTATCATGATTGCCTTGAGGATTATATAGTTTCCAATTCAAAATAAATTCTTCCTAGTTGTTAGCACTTGAAACAAAATGACACCCACAGACAAAATAATATAAATTGAAAAAGTACATAAATTCTTACAGGAACTAATCAATTGCAAACCAAACCATACCAAACCAAAAACGCACCTTACGTATAAACCAAAATAACAAGATAAAAGCATGAACAAACCAAAAACGCACCGTACCGTATAAGTGAGGGCACCTTCAATGGGTAAGACAAAACCGCCATCGATCGATTTGATATCATAAACTCAGCACCAGAGACCCAATTTTGCAATGACCTGAAGAAAGGGGAATAATTATGAGTAAATTAAAAAATGAATCTTTGAGTGAATTAGGGTTTATAACAAACAAAGGATTTACCTCTGATGGCTTCATCTAAAGGGAGATCAAGCAAGTGTGGAGGTAGCCTCAATTTGTGCTCCAATTCGCTTAAGAACAACATTTTAGAGTCAGCAAGTGAGAGAGGGAGGAGAGAGAAAGTTGCAGAGAGAGCCAGCCAAATGAGGGTGTGAGCAGAGAGAATATTTTGAAATGGGCTTAGAATTTGGAGAACTGAATTTGAAATCCCCATATTTATACTTGTCCATATTCATCCAACAAATTGGAATTTTGTAATTCCAAGTTAGGGTCTGTTCTCCTCAACTTCCCCATGAAGTATTCAGTATAATTCAGTTCAGTTCAGTAAAATTTAGTTCAGTAAAAAGAAGGTCAGTTCAAAAAAATTCAGTAGAGTTCGGTAAACCAAAGAATAATTTTACTCTTTGTAATTGTAGATTCAGTAAAAATAAGTTCAACACGCCTTTAATATATTTTTCAAACAAATGAATTGCAGCCCAATACATGATGTTAATATAAATCTTCATATCCAAACAGAGCCAAATTACAAAGAGCAAAATACTCAGAGTTTAAGAAAAAAAATATAACTACTCATATAAAAAAAGATAAATTAAAATCGTCAATGTCATATGTCCTCGATGAGTCTTCATATCTAATAAGTGATACATGACAACCTCATCACCATCTAATTTTTTTTGGTGAAATCATCACCAACTAATTTAAAGCTTTACTATTGCACAATGTATTCTTGTGAATATGTCATAAGTAAGAAATGCAGACATTCAAAGTAATGCTAAACATACACCGCCTTCACACGGTGATGATTGCATTGTGAAAAATGAATCGAAGACAAAGTGCATAACTTAATGCCTTCATCTTTGAGGACAACCATTTTGTTTTGTTTTGTTTTGTTTTCTTTTCTATTTGTTGGATTTATTAACCTCTTGGTTTACATGGCTAAATATAAATCTCCGAGACAATATTTTTAATTATCAATAGGGTTGTCAAAAGTTTGGCATAACACAAGTAGCGTAAATGATATAATACACTAGCGAATTTGGTTAGAACTCAGATAAAATGTTATTTATACTAAGTTGCACTCAGCTCGTTTATATTTTCAAACAAAATTAAATCATTTATGTTTAATTAAATTTCAGTCATACTTGTTCTAATAATAAGCATCTTTAAATTTTAAAATTTGTATTTAAATTCATAATAATAATGATAATAATAATGTTTTCTTATTAATTTTCAAGCTGGTTAAAGGATGTAAGTATGTAACTGCTAATCAAACTAGTGTGCATGCCCATGTCTATGCTGTCTCAGCGCTCAGTGAGTGTCATGTCCTATGTCCCAGCGCCCATATCCCATGTTCTATAGGTGCAATCAGAGTTCGGGACCCAGATGACCATCCCGAGGCATCGAAGGTCCTCTAAGGTGACGATAGACCCTCAAGAGAAGTTTGGGCAAAAACGGGAATCTGGCTCTAGAAAGCCGAAAATCAAAGGCTATAATGCACGTTTTTTGGGCTTCCGGGAGGCCCCGCAATGAAGGTGTATATTTTCGCACCACATCACACAGGACACCCTTAGGGAACATAAGAGGCCCACAGGGTCCCTTATCGGGTCCCTGATAGGCATGTAAGGGCGTTACACGACACCAACGTAAGGGTTGGATTACCGAAGGCATGAGTGATCATATCGAAGTTAGGGAATTCGGATGACCCTCCCAGGGCTCCGAGGGACCTCTAGGGTCATGATAGTCCCCCCCCCCCGGGTGAAGTTGGGCAAAAATGACACCGGACCCCGGGAGGCCGAAAACAAAAGTTATAATCCACGTTTTTTGGGCTTCCGAGAGGCCCCGAAATGAAGGTGTATATTTTCGCACCACATCACACAAGACACCCTTAGGGAACATGAGAGGCCTCCGGGCTTGCTTATTTGGTCCTTGATAGGTTTGGAAGGGCGTTTTACGGGACACTGGTGTAAGAGTCGGAACACCAAAGGCATGGCTGATATCAAAGTTCGTAGATCCGGATGCCCCACCCGGGGCACCGAGGGCCCTTTAGGGTCATGATAGACCCCCCGAAAAAGTTTGGGCAAAAATGACACACGGGCCCCGGGAAGTTGAAAACGAACGTTATAATCCACGTTTTTTTAGCTTCCGCAAGGCCCCAAAATGAAGGTGGATATTTTTCGCACCACATCGCACGGAACACCCCTATGGGACATGGGAGGCCCCTGCTTATATATCTGGTCCCTGATAAGTTTGGAAGGGGGTTTTACGGGACTTTGGTGTAAGAGTCAGAACACCAAAGGCATAGGTGATATCGAAGTTCGGAATCCGTATGCCACTCCCGGTGCACCGAGGGTCCTTTAGGGTCATGGTAGACGCCTCGGAGAAATTTGGGCAACAATGACACCTCGGCCCTGGAAAGCCGAAAATGAAGGCTATTATCCACGTTTTCTGGGCTTCCGTAAGGCGCCAAAAATAAGGTGGATATTTTTGCACCACATCGCACGAAACACTCCTAGGGGACATGGGAGGCCCCGGTGTTGCTTATCTGGTCCCTGATAAGTTCGGAAGGGCGTTTTACGGGACACTCGTGTAAGAGTCGGAATACCAAAGGCATGGATGATATCGAAGTTCGGCGATCCGGATGCCTCTCCCAGGACACCGAGGATCCTTTATGGTCATGATAGATCCCCCGGAGAAGTTTGGGCAAAAATGACAACCTGGCCCTGGGAAGCCTGAAAAGGAAAGCTATAATCCACTTTTTGGGCTTTTGGGGGCCCCAAAATGAAGGTGGATATTTTTGCACCACATCGCACGAAACACCCTTAGGGGACATGGCAGGCCCGCGGGGTTTCTTATCTGGTCGTTAATAGGTTTGGAAGGGCGTGTTATGGGACACTGGTGTAACAATCTGAACACCAAAGGCATGGGTGAAATCGAAGTTCGGGATCCGGATGACGCTCTTGGAGCACCGAGGGTCCTCTAGGATCATGATAGACCCCTCGGAGAAGTTTGGGTAAAAATGACACCCGAGCCCAGGAAGCCGAAAACGAAGGTTTTAATCCATCCACGGTTTTTGAGCTTCTAGGAGACTCCGAAACGAAGGTGGATATTTTCGCACCACATCGCACTGAACAACCCTAGCAGACATGGAAGGCCCACAAAGTAGGTTATTGGGTCCTTGGTTAGGCTTGGAAGGGCCTATTACTGGACATTGGAGGGCTAATCCACAGTTTTTGGGTGCCGAGCATGGCTCCCCACCACCTCGTGCCACCAAACATACCCCAATCCCTCTCTACTATTATAGTGAGGTCTCGTAACTTTTCCCAAATTGTTTGTAGTGATTTCTAATTATTATTATTTTTGTATTATTTCTATTTTCCAGCGTTTTTTCTAATTAAAAATTAAATCAAATAGCTATTATTTGTGGAAAAAAAAAATGTTCTTCCGTAACTTAATAATATACTTGAAAATTTTAAGGTGGAACTTTTGGAAAATAATTCTCCAAACTCTCAAAACCCTTGTATGAAAGTAATGCACTAGGCATGTCTACTCTTGTTAAAATCAATAAACCTTACAAGACTCTTTAGTGGGTAATTGTTTGAGAGAGGGTTGTGGGTGAAGGAAGGCAAGCGGTGACATGAAGTGCCTACCATTATGAAAGTTATACATTGGACGTGTCTACTCGACGGTTTTTGGGTACCGGGCACGGCTCCCCACCAGCCCGTGCCACCAAACTTACCCCCGAGCACTCTCTACTATTATAGTGAGGTCTCACAATTTTTCCCAAATTTTGAAAGTGATTTCTAATATTTTTTGATATTTTTTCTCTTTTTCAACGTAACTTTTTAATTGACAATTTAATTAAATAGTTTTAAACATTCAAGTTGCTATAACTATCCAGAGAAAACAATGTAAAGCAATATATGGTACTAAGTATAATGAAGTTGGAGGGTTTATCTTGTAAAGAGAGGAGGTGTAGATACAAATGTATATTAGCAATTGCAAAGAGAAATACGAAGAACCTTAATTACCAACATGAGACCGGATTGGTTGTACACAATGCCGGAAAGATGGCGGACAACGGTGATGAAATCCAGATACGAACGTTGAACATATATATGAGAAGGAATGAGATGAATTGATGGTGTGTGGTTCCATCATCTATTCATGAGAGAGGAATTAGCTTTTTATTTTTTTTGTTGGCTCATTAATATGAGAGATAAATTAGCTACTACTCAATTTCTTGGATTTGTAATGACAACTTGTGATAATGAAGGGAAGGGGATGAATGAGTCATTAAACTCCATTATGTTTTTGTAACGTCTGATATTGCTACCTTATCTCTTTTTTTATTCTTTTTTAACTGACAATGAGTCACATATATGACACGTCATAAGTAAATTGACATATAATTCATCAATTCAAAGACTAATGTGACGAATTCGGATTTAATCATTACGTTTTAATCTGATTATATAGATATGAGCTATTTCAATACTATTTATTAAATGATTGTTCTAGGATCAAAACTTCATTAGCAACTCCAGATGTGTTATTTAATGAACTAAAGGTAAACTTTTCTAAACTATGTCAACTCAAGAGATCTTATTAGATTCAAATTGAAGTGAACTTAAAGTAATATCCATGTCAAAAACTCAAAGCTAAGAAAAAAAAAATGTTTTAAAACTAAGTTGAAATAAATTGATCTGACCTAATTACTAGAACTAAATTAAACTGAACTGAAAATAATTCACCAATTAGGTTGAAAAGAGCACGCAATCAATATCAGAAGCTTTTTAGTCCTCTCCTTGTATATTGTCAAATGAGAAAAGATTATTTCATTATTTAATTTATTGTAGAATCTATCTCATGATTTGGAGAAGTGTAATACAACTTCATGTGAAAGTTTTGTTTGAGGCTAACTTATAAAAAAGAAGAGTCACTAGTTATAAATGTAGAAGTCCCTTATTTTAAGTAGTGACCATTGTCATTTCACCATTATTATTTCATTAAAAATTATGTTCATATATGTTTTGGGGGTCAAAAAGTCTTAATTACAACCCGAAATTCGGAACGGCTACAAATCTTGTTTTGGATCTCGTCAATAATGTTATGTTAGTAAACTACTAATCTCATAAACAAAATTTTGAATTTTAGTGTAGTATAGGAAGTATTCTATAGACATACGCAACATTGGCCCACACGTTTGCAATGAATAATCTAACATAGAAATTTGTTTTTGGAGCTACATTGTTCCCTCAAATCAAGGCTAGTTTTCTTCATACTCCCTCCGTTTCTGAAAAATGGTAACATTTACTTTTGCACGGTCTCCAATGTAATACTTTGACCATAAATATTTGTGTTTATATGAACACATAAACTATAAAAAATAGATTTTCCGAAAGTACTAATTAAAACGAATCCAATGATGGTATTTTTACATTGTAAATCCTTATATTTTTTCCGAAGTTAATGGTCAAAGTTTGTAAAGTTTGACCTTTAAAAAGTAAATGTTACCATTTTTCAGAAACGGAGGGAGTAGTACAAGAAAAACCATTAAACTATATGTACACTACTACTAAGAATTAAATTACGTAGAAATACAGACAGTTCATATGGTCTCATTTAAGATCACCACTTCTTTAAAATCATGGACTCTTGTGTTTGCTTAGACAAAGAACAAGATAATAGAGAGAAATATTATAGAGCATATGGTGTATGTGAAACAACACCAACACCAACACCAACACCAACACCAACAACAACAACGGGAAACGCTCTGGAACACTTTTCCACTTTTCTCTCTCTCAAAATTCTCAAACTATGCTCTTATCATATTCATAGTTCATAGATCATAGCTCATAGTTCATAATGTTATTAATACTATGAAAAAAATGAAGAAGAAAATGATGAAGATGAAGATGAAGATGAAGATTATGGTTGAGCAAGAGTTATTGAGCCTGGTGTATTATTTCTCTCTCTCGATCTTCATTACTCTTTTTGCATGAGAATTAATGGAAGATGTGGTTCATTATTATTATTATCAGCGGCGTACATGGGACAGCCAGGCATTGCTCTTGTTCCTAATTTTATTTTATTTTATTTTGAAATTGCAAGAAAGTCGTCAGTGTCTTTATAATGAGACTCTATCTCAGATCATTGTTGGGACGGGTGGGGAATGCGCGCTAGCCGCTAGCTATATACAGCTTGTTCTTAGTTAATATTATATATTTTCCTCCATTTTTTTAGTTTATTTTTTATAATTGGTCCCTATGTTTCTACTTACTCTCTTGATTTTTTGGTATGTAGTTGGTTTTCTTCAATTATTTCTTCTGTTCAAGGGTAGCCTTTTTGTTTGTTTGTTTTCTTCTCTTTTCTCTCTTTTAATTTCCTCCCCTTCATTTCTCCTTTGAATTTTTTTGGGGGTACTGAGGGAAATTGTAACATAATCAAAACTGCTCATATTTTTATCATATATTATCATGGTGAAATAAAACTTTGCTTGGTTTCCCTGGCTCGTACTATTTTCTTTTTGTGCATTATTGTCAATTTTTAATCTATGCTAGACTGTTTATATATTTGTACTGTTTTTCCATTCAGTATAATAATCCCATATTCCCATCAAAAACAATGATAGTAACAATTGCAATCCTTGTTTTTATTGTTAAAATATTTTGCGTTAGCATCTTGATTGAGTGAGTCTTTATTTCTTCCTACAGTTTATGAGTTAGATTAGAGCATTAGACAGCCAAACCACCATAGAGTAGTATTTATATTGGGATTTTGATCCACTCCAATACCCCATTTTCTGCTTTTACGCATTATACTTGTAGATGTTTGCCACGTGTTAAGTTGAATACAAGCAAAAAAAGGTAAAGTTAAATCTTTAACACATGAAAAACATCACAAGTGTAATGCGTAAATGCAGAAAATAGGGTATTAGAGATCGAAGATCATTTAATTTGCCATGCCTTATTGACTATCCAAAAATTACATCGAACCAAACCAGTTTGCACAATGTGTGGAGGTTCTTACCTTTATGGCTATAGAGACACCACACACCTAAGTGAAATCAACCATTTATTTGCCTTGGATGGTAAGGACAGTTGTTAAACTCTTTGCTATATGTAGCCAAAGACGCACCTGTAGATTACCTCAAAATGTACATAACATATATAATGCTAGCTAGAAATTATTTAGATTGGGGAATTCAATTTGCCACGTCTAATAATTGCAAAAATTATTGGTTAGTCACTTTGTGTGATGGCTTTTTGATTGAATGATCTGAATACACAACCTATTAACCAAGTCATTTTCATATATATTATAAAATTTTAAGCTCCTTAACCACCATTTTTTGTCTTTTTTATTAATATGTATCTATTGATGGGATCTAAGGATAATTGATCGTTCCACGTACTTGATTATCACTGACAGCTTCCTTACTCCACTGATGGTAAGTTGATGAATCAAGAGTTTTATATAAGTCTGGTAAACAATAGCTAATATATACCTTTAAATACCACAACAAGTAAAGCTTCTAGGAACTACTCACTGGCCCCTTATTGGTGTTACGTTGTCTGTTGGCTTCTAACAATTATACTAGCCTCTTGTTGGTGCTACGTTAATTATGGGGCCATACGCTGATTGTCCAACTAGTTTGATATATTTACTATTGAACACGAGAGTCCGAATATGCCATAACAGGGAGTCACTCAGTCGTCATTCACTTGCACCCTCTTTTTAATGAGAAAAAAAACTTTAATTAATTAAAGGTCCTTATGGAAACTAGTATACCTATAAAACTTCCAAACTGATAAACCTACTTGGCATATTGATACATTTTGCACAATGATTTGAATAGATCACCGGTTTACTTACCGTTTACTTACCCTAATCTTGTAATTAGGGTGAGACATCCACAAAACCAGCAGTTTACTAATAAATCTTATATATGATGCGTGCTAACTATTGCTAGCTAGGTAGGGACGGATGGGTTGGGTACACTTAAGCCGATGTTTGTAGTCTAACTATGAAATATTCCATTTAGGGAATCAGGATCTGAACACAGTATCTCTTAGTCAACCAAGAGTTTAAGATGATGATTGGAGAGCCAATTAATATTATATTCCTTATTAGGTGTCACATTAACATCCTTTGCAGTATAGAAATGAGATATCTAAACATTTTTTTCAAAAGAAAAGAAAAAGTTGGATATGTTCTTCTCAAATTAATGGTTTTAAATTCGCTTTAGGAACCAGTTTAGTTTTCAGCTAAAAGACTATGATTTCAAAGTACTACAGACTAAAGAGTAAAGAGCTCACTGTTAAAGCCTAAGATTTTGTGATGTTTGTATCTGGCCTTCTTAACTCTTGTGTTAGTGATAATTAAGTTTGGGTGGTTTGTGTGATTGATCCTTACAATAGTTTTTCCTGATGTTGGGAATCAATTAATGATACATCTCATGTGTCCTTTCTTGTTAGATTGAGTACTGGAGCTTTTTTCCCCTCAGACTCTCGTATTTAACAACGAACATTTCAGTCTAATTGAACAACTAGCTAGTGCAAGCATAAGCGTAGTGTCACGGTCCGCCTTTGTCTGTTGCGGAACGTGAGGCGCACTCTTGTCTCCTAGCGGCAAGAGTGTCAGCCGTACACAAGGAACGTCGATGGGTGTCCGTGGACACGAGAGGGAGAGGGAGGGACGGAGTTAGTGAGAGGGGTTGGATGATGAAAGCAATCAATACAGTTTAACAACAACAAGCATTGACATCAATACATCGATATGGAGGACTGCTTCCCCCATAAAGAGTCTTAAAAGGTTTATTCATTCCGACAGGAGTATACATCAAGAGTGCATAACTTTCATACTCAACATCTACTCCTAAAAGTAAAAGAACTAGAAAGCGTAAAGACATGCCCAAGGGTCAACACGCAGGAAGCGCCTTAGAGACATGTTACTAGGGAACTAGAAAGCGTAAAGACATGTCCAAGGGTCAACATGCAGGAAGCGCCTTAGAGACATGTTACAATGCAAGGAAAGTAATGGAAAGCATTAAAATACAAGGTGGTGTAGGTGGAACCTAACATTCTCCCCCACTAGAGTTGTCGACGCCCTCGTCGACATGACAAAAAGTTAGTTGTGGCTGACTCAATCTGCAGAAGTTGTCACTGGCGATGGCTTCGTCCTGATGTTGCCGCGTTTGTTCTCGTTGCGAGCAGGATCTGCTAGATCTGGATGGTAGGGCTTTAGGTAGCTCACATGAAAGACAGGGTGTACTTTCATCCAAGCTGGATGTTCTACTTTGTCAGCATCTCTTCCCACCCTTTTTGTGATGAGGATGGGGCCTTCATATTTGTGGACCAGTCGCTTGTCCCTTCCTTTGAGAAACCGCATATGTTACGGGTTCATCTTCACCATAACTAAATCTCCCACTTTGAACTCAAGTGGCCTACTCTTCTAATCTGCCCACTTCTTCATGTGTTTGGAAGCTTTCTCCAAGTACCCACGAGCAATGTCGGTATTCTGCTTCCATTCTCGTGTGAACTCATAGGCTTTTCTGCCTTGGCCTTTGTACAACTCAGCCAAGGTGTGGGGTAGGAGCGACTGTTGTCTCGGCACAAGCTCGAAGGGGCTTGTGTTAGAAGAAGAGCTCTTCTAGGCATTGAAACAAAGTTGGGCTACATCCAAGAGCCTAACCCACTCTCTCAGGTTGGCACTCACAAAGTGCCGGAGATATTCTTCGAGGAGGCAGTTGAATCTCTCGGTCTGCCCATCTGTCTGGGGGTGGTAGGCTGAAGAGATGTTAAGATCCGAACCAAGGAGCTTGAACAATTCACCCCAAAACACGCTGGTGAAGAGAGGGTCTCGATCATTCACTATGCTTCGTGGCAATCCCTAGTACTTGACAATGTGCCTGAAAAAGAGGATTGTTGTCTCCTCCCCTCCGCTGGCCTTTGGCATGGGAACAAACGTCGCATACTTCGAGAACCTGTCAACAATCACCATAATCGCCGACAATGGCTCCACCTTCGGCAACCCATTAATGAAGTCCATGGACACTCTCCCATGGCCGGGTCGGGACTTTGAGGGGGACTAACAAGCCACCCGGCCTCTGTCGATCCACCTTGTCTTGTTGGCAGACGAGACATGTTCGAGTATAACTCATCACGTCTTCCTTCATCTGCGGCTAGTAGTAACCCTGCTTCAACAAACTCAACGTTCTTTGCCACCCAGGATGTCCCGCCCAGAGGGTGTCGTGACACTCACTAAGTAGCTTTTTTCGAAGGCCCCCGGCCTTAGGGACAAACATTTTGTGGCCCTTAGTTAAGATAAGGCCCTCTTCGATCCAGAATCGTCTAGTCTTTCCCTCTTGGACTAGCTCTTTGATGGTCTTCACCATCGGATCCTGATCTAAGTGCTGCTTGATTTGGTCGCGGATTGTCGTGGTCACGTTGCTTGTTGATAAGTGTCCCACGAGTTTGAGGGCAGCTAGGTCAGCTCGCCGGCTGAGAGCATCCGCAACCCTGTTGCTGACACCAGGTTGATAGATGAACTCCACATCAAACTCTGCAAGCAGTTCTTGCCACCGAGCTTGCCGACCCGTCTGTTTTGGTTGAGTTAGGAAGTGACTTGGTGCCGTGTTGTCTGTGTGAACAAGAAACTTTGACCCTAACAAGTAGTGTCTCCACACCCTTAAGCAGTGAACGATAGCCAACAACTCTTTCTCCTGATCTGCATACCGCCGTTCGGCCCCATTCAACTTCCTACTCTCGTAGGCGACCGGATGTCCCTCCTGCAGTAGTACCCCTCCGAGGGCGAAGTCTGAAGCATCTGTCTCGACCTCGAAGGGTTTGGTGGTATCTGGAAGAGTCAATACCGGTTCCTTTGTCACCACTGCTTCAAATTCTCGAACGCTCTCTGGCGGTCCTCAGACCATTCCCAAACTTGATTCTTCTTGAGTAAGTCTGTGAGCGGAGCAACAATACCAGAGTACCCTGCAATGAATCGCCGATAATAATTAGCAAGGCCAAGGAATGAACGAAACTATGTTGTGTTCCTTGGAGGTTGCCATTCTCTGATGGCGCAGATCTTCTTTGGATCCATGCGGATTTTTCCCCTTCCCACAAAGTGACCAAGGAAGCTGATTTCTTCTTGAGCAAAGGAACATTTCTCTGGCTTCACAAACAGGTGATGTTCCCTCAGTTTCTGGAACACGACCTCCAAGTGCTCGAGGTGTTCTTCCATCGTCTTACTGTAGACCACAATGTCGTCCAAATAGACCACCACGAACTTGTCCAAGTAACCATGGAAGACGTGGTTCATCAGGATACAGAAGGTAGCGGGAGCATTTGTCAGTCCGAATGGCATTACTAGCCACTCAAACGCCCTGTATCGTGTGACACAATTAGTCTTCGGCTCGTCCCCCTCTGAAATCCGGACTTGATGATACCCCGATCTCAAGTCTAACTTCGTGAAGTAGATAGCTCCCCCGAGCTGATCGAACAAATCCGCAACCAACAAAATGGGGTAGTGATTCCTCACTGTGACCTTGTTCAGCGCCCGGTAGTCGATACACAACCGAAGACTTCCATCTTGTTTCTTCTGAAATAGCACTGGGGCTCCATAGGGAGCCTTGGACGGCCGTATGAATCCAGCTTCTAAGAGCCCATCCAATTGCTTCCTCAATTCTGCCAACTCGGGAGGTGCCATACGGTAGGGGTTTCTTTTTGGCAAGATCGCTCCCGGGATCAACTCAATCTAGTGGTCCACCGACCTACGAGGCGGGAGGACTCGAGGTAGATCGTTTGGCCTAAGGTCACCATATCCCTCGAGGAGGGCCAACACTTCGGGTGGGGTAGTCTCCCCTTTGCACTCTTCCTTGACCGACAAGGTCGCGAGGAAAGTTACCTCTTGTCTCTTCAACCCCTTCTCTAGCTGCATCGCAGAGAGTAAGTGACCTTTCCGACTCTTGGCTTCCGAGTTCACATCTTTCATACTACCCCCTTCACGATCAATCTTCAGACCCAATCTTTTGGCTTCGGTTCCGGCCACAAAGTTATGGGTCGCACCTGTGTCCACCATCGCCCGTGTCTTACGCCCGTTGATCGCTATATCGACGTACATAAGCTCAGTTGATTTGGGTTTCGATGGGGTGGTTCCCTTTCCAAGAGCACACAACATGCTAACAGCTCCCACTTGCGGCACATCCTCTTCTTCGATGTCGTCGCTTGAGTAGGTATCATTCTCATTGGCGCTGTCGGACTCCACAGACATCTTAGAGAGATTCTGCTGGAGTGCGCTCAAGTCCCCTTTGTGAGGACACTCTGCCATACGATGCGGCCCCTTGCAAAGGAAGTAAGCCATCGGTCTCTTCACGGAGGAAGATTCAGTTCTGTTGTCAAGGTTGAATGATGTGCCTGGACCGGCCCATGTCTTTCGTGGATCACTTCCCTCGTTGCGGAACCTGTTGTTCCCACTGCTATTCGAACCAGTTTGTGAGCCAGTCCCCGCTACTCGGCTTGCTACCGGAGTAGGTGGGGGTGCTCCTTTCTTCGTGTTGGGATCCTTCCCTGTCTGGTAGTCCATGAGCCATTCAGACGCGCTCATGGACGCGGACAATGTGTCTAGCTTTTGTCGCGTCAACTCACGTTGTGCCCAGTCTTTCAACCCATCAATGAAGTTGAACAAACGATCTTTGTCGTTCATGTCTTTGATCTCGAGCATGCACGCCGAGTACTGCTTCACATAGTCTCGGATGGACCCAGTGTGCTTTATCGACTTTAACTTTCGTCGTGCGATGAATTCGGTGTTCTCCGGGTAGAACTGACCCTTGAGTTCCTTCTTAAAGGCTTTCCATGTGTCTATCACCACAGTTTTTGCTTCAATCTCGGCATACTTCCTACGCCACCACAACTTAGCATCATCCGCAAGGTACATCACTGTGGTGTCAACCTTGTGGTCGTCTTCCAGTTCACTGACTCGAAAGTATTGTTCTAGGTCGAAGACGAAATTGTCTACTTTCTTGGAGTCTCTAGCTCCACCGTATGTCCGAGGGTGAGGGGGCTTCACCCTTCTCGACCCCGACACACCTCCACCGTTTGCAACGGCACTCGAGATCGTAGTGCACTGATCCCACAATGACTGGAGTTGACTATGGACATGGTCAAGCTCCTCCCGCAAGCTTGCGGAGGACATCTCGTGCACCTGGACCTCTAGTGCGTCGATCCGGGCATCCTGCTCGATTACAATTTTCTCTAGTTCTTCCATGTTCACCATGGCTTCCGTCTCTAGGCAACTTTCCGATGAGCAAGCTTCTCTCAAGCTGTGCTCTGATACCAAATGTCACGGTCCGCCTTTGTCTGTTGCGGAACGTGAGGCGCGCTCTTGTCTCCTAGCAGCAAGAGTGCCAGCCGTACACAAGGAACGTTGATGGGTGTCCGTGGACACGAGAGGGAGAGGGAGGGACGGAGTTAGTAAGAGGGGTTGGATGATAAAAGCAATCAATACAGTTTAACAACAACAAGCATTGACATCAATACATCGATATGGAGGACTGCTTCCCCCATAAAGAGTCTTAAAAGGTTTATTCATTCTGACAGGAGTATACATCAAAAGTGCATAACTTTCATACTCAACATCTACTCCTAAAAGTAAAAGAACTAGAAAGCGTAAGGCATGCCCAATGGTCAACACGCAGGAAGCACCTTAGAGACATGTTACTAGGGAACTAGAAAGCGTAAAGACATGTCCAAGGGTCAACAAGTAGGAAGCGCCTTAGAGACATATTACAATGCAAGGAAAGTAAAGGAAAGCATTAAAATACAAGGTGGTGTAGGTGGAATCTAACACGTAGCACCATCAAGAGTTCAGTATAATTCTTAGAAGCAATTACAAGATATGGAAGAATAAGAAATAATCAAACTCATAGCTTTACCTTACCAAACCATTTAGGAGTAAGTTTGAAACTACTAAACCATCACCTTTGACGGTGAGTACGGGAGGCTGAAGCCAAATTGAATTGAAAGATAGGAATGGTAGCAATATACTCCGTTATCATCATAGAGTACGTATTAAGGGCGCCAAAATGGCACTGTTGCTAAAACAGTACAAATAAGAGATACAGATTGGTCTCCCTAACTAATCACTAAAGGAATTACTGCAAACAGACAAAATCAACTAAAAAAAGACACTAACTAACAAAACACCAGATACAAATTACAATTAGCTAAACAGACCTTGAGCACTTGCATCATGATCAAAAATTTAAGATGCATTTTATGAAAATTGAAAATTTGGGGGACAATTTGCAACTAGTCTCAAATAATTTTTTCCCCCCATTTCTGGGCCACTTGAGTAACCCATGAAAACTTGTCTTCGAGCCCAAAGAAAAGAGAAATAATATGCTAGTTAGGCTGACCATTTCTCCTGTCCTCACTCCTTGCCTTACTATTAAGTTTGGACTTTGTGTTGGCCCATGCCCAAAGTGCCTACACATATTACATAATTGCATAATTAATACATTAATATTACTTCTTCCATCTCACTAAAATCTTTAAATTATTTTTTTATATTTCTCAAAATATCACGTAAAAAACTGTAAATACCATATGAGCTCCATCGAGTTTTTGTGTCAAAAATCTAAAGTGTGCAATATGCACTTCGAAATACATGGGATTAACAAGATTACCTAGTAAATGGTCTCAACAATGTAATGTATCTTTGTCTTGAAACTTAATATGTGTTTGGGAAATTTGCGCAGCGTATATGTAGAGTAATAAAACACAACTTAAAAGATAACATAGACACACAATATTTTCAACGTGGTTCGCCTCCTCTGATCTACGTCCACGACTCTCTTATAGGGCAACATCCACTATACCCATCAACAAGTACAAGTTTTGCACGGTAAACTTGCAAACCCTCCCACATACAAGTTTTGGACGGAGAAACCTGCAAACCCTCCCCAATAGTGTAAACCACCCTGCTAACTAGAGACCCTCTCTCAAGAGTTACAAGGAATGATTACGACGCGCACACACACACACACACACACACATCTAATTAGGTGGATCACGTCTCTCCCTAATTAGGATCCCACTCGACCTGATATATTTCACACCCAGTGTTTGGAATACCCTACAAGTTTGGGGACTCACTCCACTCAAGAACTACAAGGAATAACCACTCACTCTTCTCACATACTACATGTGTCTACATTGTGGAATATGGGATATATGGGATACGGGATACTAGATGGGATATGGGACATACTACACAGAGCTTACACCTCTATTTATAGAGGCATTTAGACTCTTTCTAGAGAATTAAACACGTTCAAACGATTGTGTAGTTTAATGCTGTAACTCCTGAGCTCCCAAAACTGCTACTGAACTTGATTGCCCCTTTACTTGATCATCAATCACAAATTAATGCCAACCTCCTTATATTGTGATAACATCTAATAGAGTTATTTTGCATCAAGCTCCCACGGTTACAAACTCCAAAGTTTACTTTAATTTGGCAGTTTTCCATCTTTCCGTTTTCTCCTTTTTTTCATGTCTTTCTCAATTAATTCTTCTTCTCGATCATTAATTGTGGTAGCTCACACATAATTAGGACATTATCCTAACAAATCTCCCCCTCACAATTATGTGGAGACACCACAAACTCACAACCTCCACCAAGGACTTACACATCACAATACAGATCAATTCAACTATTGCCGGCAACAACAACTTCATCACGTGTTCCCTCCTTAGCCCTTGGGATCAACATCTCGGTCCAACCTCGCTCGATCCTACAACCACAACACACTCTTCAAAATGCACGCGCGCCACCGAGTACACTTTTCACATCATTATTAGGATCATGTCTCTTCAACATGGACCGCTTCATCATGTGCCACGGCTCATCGTCACTCTACAAGTAAAGATCGTCACATCATCAACACGATCCTGCAATAACATTGATGATCTCATCACCGATCTTGGCACCATCATCTCTATCTGTTAATGACCCGGAATACCAAATCTTCGAGTCAAACACCTCACCATAGTTGTGTATCTCAACATTGATCCACCACTAGCTCACCAATGACTACCAACAAACTCCCCAAGGACGCAACCGTCGACTCACCAGGAACGCAACCATCAGCTCTCCAGGAACGCAACCATCTGCTCTGATACCACTGTTGGGAAAATTTGCGCAGCGTATATGTAGAGCAATAAAACACAACTTAAAAGATAAAATAGACACACGATATTTTTAACGTGGTTCGGCTCCTCTGACCTACGTCCACGACCCTCTCATAGGGCAACATCCACTATACCCATCAACAAGTACAAGTTTTGCACGGTAAACTTGCAAACCCTCCCACATACAAGTTTTGGACGGACAAACCTGCAAACCCTCCCCAATAGTGTAAACCACCCTACTAACCCGAGACCCTCTCTTAAGAGTTACAAGGAATGATTACAACGCACACACACACACATCTAACTAGGTGGATCACGTCTCCCCCTAATTAGGATCCCACTCGACCTGATATATTTCACACCCAGTGTTTGGAATACCCTACAAGTTCGGGGACTCACTCCACTCAAGAACTACAAGGAATAATCACTCACTCTTCTCACACACTATATGTGTCTACATTGTGGAATATGGGATATATGGGATATGGGATACTAGATGGGATATGGGACATACTACACAGAACTTACACGTCTATTTATAGAGGCCTTTAGACTCTTTCTAGAGAATTAAACACGTTCAAACAATTGTGGAGTTTAATGTTGTAACTCCTGAGCTCTTGATATGATCATAATATGCTATATTTATATCCATTAATACTTAGTATTTTATACTTATGTTGTTCCTAAATATATTCATTATTCTTAGTTTATGGTATAGGTACATTTTAAAGACATTTGGAATAAAACAAGCTAAAATCACTATTTTGGGCAACTTGATAATTGATGGTGATCTGATCATGACTCTCTTCTCCGATGTGATTCAAATTGCTGTGGAATGACTAGAAATATTTCTACTACTATTATCTTCTGCAAGATAAAAGATTGAAATTGGATCGGTGTTAAAGAATTGATACCTTTTATGGATACAAATTTACAACAACAGTGAGTTGGCTGTGCAACTGTATGTGCTCTGAACAACATAGAAAAGCATGCCATATATTAAGGAATGTCAGGCTGTGACAGTAACTCTTCCATTATTATAGGAAGAGGAAAGTTATTATAAATACAGTTTGGCGATTGTTGTAGAGATCATTCTTGAGGAAGAGAGAGACATTACTATAAAGAAGAAAAAAAAATAAAGATATCAAATTCTTATTTATTTTCTGAAAACATGTATATGCGTAACTAAACTCTTCATCTTGGTTGAAGGAAACTGAAGCCTCGGAATTAATAAAACTGTAAGATTATCTTGTTATTAATAATACTTTTTGTGCATGAATTTTGATAATTCTTCAATGGTTATTTTCATGATGATATCTTTTAATTTCTAAGATGGCCACTTAGTTTGTTAATTGATATAATCTACTGCTAGATTATATATTAAGTCCGTAATTGCTTAATCCCTATAATCTGCGAAGCAACTAAGATTTAATTGTTTGCTGTTAACTCTTATATCTTAGAGAGAACTCTCAACTTGATTATACACAAACTGCTGTTGTTTGTGTAGTCTTGTTCTATCGATCTTTCTATTGCTTTAAGCTGCTATTAAATTAAACCAAAAGTGTTGTTCTTAGGTTGTTTAATAGTTAGGGTTAATCAAACTGCTGTCGTTCTAATTAACTATAAATAAGGAAAGATAGGAATTCATATTCCATGATAGATAATGTTGCATAAAATAAGTTATATTTATATCGATGATCAGTTATAATTTCGATGGTGGATGTTGACTTTAACCAAGGTTTGTCTCTTTTTGTTATTCATTACTCATAATTTTCTTTTATTTGTTTACATTAGAATTTGGCTCAATCAAACCCCCCCCCAATACCATTACTTAATCAGCACATTATTACATAATTTAATTACCATTCTCTGCGGTTCGACCCTTACTCACCACTATTGCTAAGTAGTAGAGTCAAGTATTATTTTTGGTAGCGCTCGGCACGCATCAGCTCCCAAAACTGCTGCTGAACTTGAATGCCCCTTTACTTGATCATCAATCACAAATTAATGCCAACCTCCCTTATATTGTGATAACATCTAATAGAGTTATTTTGCATCAAGTTCCCACGGTTACAAACTCCAAACTTTACTTTAATTTGGCAGTTTTTCATCTTTTCGTTTTCTCCTTTTTTCATGTCTTTCTCAATTAATTGTTCTTCTCATTAATTGTGGTAGCTCACACATAATTGGGACATTATCCTAACAATATGTTAGAGTTTCAACAAAACTTTGTTTGTGTACTTTGAAACCACAATTAAGAGAGTGTTTTATAACATAAAGGAGGTTCCAACCTAAAATCAATTGACAATGGGTAGAGTAACTCCCTTAGTTATAAACACCTCAAGGCACTCTTTCTTGATCAATGTAGGACAACCCACTTCAACATCCCACGTCACGCAAAGACCCATATTGGGCAGAAGCGTGGACCAATCAAACCCAACTTGGGCCAGTCACACGCGCGTGGGCTAAACAGTGGTCCAATTAAACTACCCCGCCGCACAATTGCCTTATTTGGGCTTCAACATGTGGGCCAACAAGGGGTTATAAAGGCAGGATCGAAGCCCGCTCTGATACCATGTTAACTTTTATAATTGGGCCCATTAAGAGAGTGTTTATAACATAAAGGAGGTTCCAACCTAAAATCAATTGGCAATGGGTAGAGTAACTCCCTTAGTTATAAACACCTCAAGGCACTCTTTCTTGATCAATGTGGGACAACCCACTTCAACACCCCACCTCACGCAAAGACCCATATTGGGCTGAAGCGTGGACCAATCAAACCCAACTTGGGCCAGTCACACGTGCGTGGGCTAAACAGCGGTCCAATTAAACTACCCCGCCGCACAATTGCCTCATTTGGGCTTCAACACGTGGGCCAACAAGGGGTTATAAAGGCAGGATCGAAGCCCACTCTGATACCATGTTAACTTTTATAATTGGGCCCATTAAGAGAGTGTTTATAACATAAAGGAGGTTCCAACCTAAAACCAATTGGCAATGGGTGGAATAACTCTCTTAGTTATAAACACCTCAAGGCACTCTTTCTTGATCAATGTGGGACAACCCACTTCAACAGAGATGAATGCTAAAGAACACTATGAGAAGCCATTTGGTTGGAGGTAATTATGATTAAAGGGATAATGAAATCGATTTTTAGGCTAAAATGGGAGGTATGTGAGGTAGTGGGGGTTAGATTTTGTAGAAGGAGGGTAATGATTACCCCCATTTGGGGATAACAGAAACCGACCTCCCCCTAGGGTAATGGTTTCCCCCCATTTTCCCTTAATTTTCTCCATTTTCCCTTTAATCATTACCCTCATCACCCCTCCATCTTACTATTTTAGCCTATAAATTTATTCCATTACCCCCTTAATCATTACCCCTAACCAAACAGCTTCTAAATATATTTGCGATATTCGCCTGAAATCTTAACACTTGAGGAAACAAAGTGCTCACGGTGGGTTTAGACTTATTAATTTCATCTTATTTTTTTTGTTTTAATTGGTAAGTTTGTCTCTCTTCTTCTTCTTGGCTTGAGTACAATGCACTGATGTACTCGTAGTACAATTGTATTTGTTGGAGCTAATAATAATTTTTCTTCCTAAATTGAGAAATCTAATATCATATATATATATATATATATATATATATATATATATATATATATAAGTGATTTCATTCCGTGTGGTCACGCCATGTGGGATGTCACGCAAGCGCCTATATTCATGTGATGGTGACATGTGGGATGCCATGCAGCGCCCAAATTCGTGTGGTGATGACACGTATGCAGCCACCTAAGCCACCCATCTAAGTGGGTCAATCATTAATGCGTGATCATTTTTTTTTTTTTTTTTTGATAAGGCAAGACAACCAGGTTACCATCAAATGGTTAACCTAAAGCGTCCCTAGCCAGAAGACTGGTCAGGGACTGATCAAAGGACATAGTCCAGGTGCATAGGTTTGCACAAGAGTGGCCAAAGTGAGCCAAGAAATCCGCTACAGTATTTGCTTCTCTGTAGCAATGGAGAACTTCCACCCTGTCGAAAAAGTGGAGATCCTTTTTGGCATCAATAAGAATATTTTCGATCTCCAACGGGATGCGCCATTCTCCGCGGATAGCTTTAATAACTGTCAAGTTATCCCTTTCAAGCGTGATTTTGTTATATCCACGAACCCGGGCCATCCGAACACCCTCCCGAAGTCCTATTGCCTCAGCCATCAGAATGGAACTAGTTCCACACGCTTTTGCGCCCAGCGATACTACGTCACCATTGGCATCCCTGAGAACAAAACCAGCAGCTGCTTGATGATTATTAATTTTAGATCCATCAAAGTTTATCTTTATATAGTCTGTTCTTGGTCGATTCCATTTGACATTTGCTCTTGGAAGTTTTCTAGGGCGGTTCTTGGGGAAGGCCCCACTTGTGTCAAATTCCAGTTCTTTGATTGAAAGTGTCTGCCATTCTTGAAAGCTAAGTTTACTAGATATAGCAATTTGGAAAGGACTAGTTTTAAGATTATCAAAAATAATTTTGTTTCTGGCAAACCAGAACATCCACCATGTCATAATTAGCAAAGTAAAATCATCTTTTGAAAGTTTGTCCCGTAAGAAATTTAGTCTCTCTATGAAAGACCCCGAGGAAGAGTCAATCACAGTCAACTCAACACCACAGAGTATCTCAATCTCTCTGAGTACTTGCCTAAAGTTGTTGCATTCAAAAAAGAGGTGGATCTTATTTTCACAATGGAAGTTGCAAAATGAGCATTCTTGCGGTACGAATACTTTGCTTTGGGCAAGCCTTTCTTTTGTGGGAAGGCCGTCAAGACACATTTTCCAAATGAAAATTTTGACTTTAGGAGGGATGTTTAGATCCCAAATCCAGCTAAATTCACATTTCTCATTAATCTTCTCCTTCAAACCCTGGGCTAGAAGCGTAGCTGACTTGCAAGAAAAAATACCATCGGCTGAGTAACCCCAATAATATTTATCCGGCACCTCATTGTAAGGAATAGGAATACCCAAAATCTCGTTGATGGTATCCAGAGGAACCACACGGCCGAGAAGATCGGTATCCCACCCTCCTGAGCTATTAAAGAAACAGTGAACCGGAATGGACACATCAAAAAGAGGGTCGTCAGAGGATTCATCATGAAACTTTTCTAACAATGGGATCGAGGATACCCATATATCTGTCCAAAACTTAATTGATTTTCCATCACCTATTTGCCATTGAAGACCATCTCTAAAAATGTCTCGGACATTTAGAAGATTTTTCCATTGCCATGAATTTTTTTTCCCCTTCGTAAAGGTTAAGATAGGGTGTCCTTTTAGATATTTCTGGTCAATCAATCGAACCCATTTGCTCTCCGGTTCCTTAAGAATTTTCCAGAGTAGCTTCATTTGCATAGCTTTATTGGAGGCGTCAGCTCTTTTGATGCCAAGGCCCCCCAGTCTTTTTGGGAGGCATACTTTGTCCCAACCAATAAGGTTGGGTGAAGTACTATCTGGAGCTTTATTCCAGAAAAAATTCCTGTTGATTTGATCTAGCTTATGTAGCGAATAGGACGGTAATGTGAAATTTTGCATTGTATAAATTGGGACAGCTGATAAGTTTGCTTGAATGAGAGTTGCTCGTCCTGCATACGATAAAGAATTAGCTTTTCATTTTGCTAGATTGTTTTGCGTTCGATGAATGACCTCTTTGAAAGTATTACTATTAACACGGTCGTTTATTATAGGACAACCTAGATATTTGTCCAGGCTGACAGAATGATTCATAAGTAATATCCCTTTGATATGTTCTATCATAGCACGGCTAATATTCCTAGTACATTGGAAAGCTGATTTCTGAAAATTAATTTTCTGCCCTGACATAGTACAGTACTGATCCAAAATATTTTTGATGGTGTGACAATTTTGATTGGTTGCCTCTGCAAAAATCATAGTATCATCCGCAAAAGTTAGAAAAGGTAATTTGTCAGCTCCCTGACAAATTTTTATCCCAACACTTTTGTTCGAAATATTACTTTCGCTTTGTAGTCTACGAGCTAATACTTCAGCACAGAGAATGAAAATATAGGGTGATAGCGGATCACCTTGACGGATACCCCTAGAAGGTACAAACGTAGTACCCGGGGAATTATTCACAAGAACAGAGAAAGAAATAGAGGAGATACATTCCTTAATCCAGTTAATCCAGGTTTCATTAAATCCAAATTTTCTGAAAACTTGGAAAATAAAATTCCAATCTAGCCTATCATAGGCTTTTTCCATATCAAGTTTGATGCCTAGCCAACCACTTTTACCTTGTTTGGACCGGAAAGAATGAAAATTTTCATGAGCAATTAGGACATTATCCTGAATACAGCGATCTGCCACAAAGGCACCTTGTAACGGGTGAATAAGTTTACCAATAACATTCTTGAGCCGGGAGGTCAGAATTTTCGAAATTATTTTATATAACGTCGAACAAAGACTTATAGGCCGGAAATGATTTGCTGCAATTGGATTATCAATTTTGGGGATTAGCGCTATGAAGGTCTGATTAACTTCCTTAAGTAGCTTACCAGAAAAGAAAAAGGCTTTAATGGCCCGGATAATGGAAGGACCAATAATGCCCCAGTAGCTTTGGTAAAAATTAGCAGGGAAACCATCCGGTCCCGGGGATTTATTTGGCGGTAGAAGGAAAGCAGCTTCTTTGATCTCTTCATCGGTTACTGGTTTGGTTAACTCAAAGTTATCATTATCAGTAATTTCTGTTGTGATATCTTGCAAATCAACTTCCACGTTGAGGTGGCAATTATTATCTCTGTTAAAGCGTGCCTTGAACTCATTAGTTATTTCATTGCGAATGCTGTTTATTTCCGAAAAATGGATTCCTTCTTTATTCACAAACTTAATGATACGTTTTTTGCTCTTTCCAATAGTTGCCTTGATCTGAAAATAAGCTATGTTTCTGTCACCAAGAACCATATTCTTTTCTCTGGCTCGTTGTGACCAATAATTACGGTTAAAATTAATTAGTTTTGCTTTTTTCCTTAACAAGTTGGCTTGAGAAGTTGTTAATCGAGGGTTAAAAGGATCAGTAATAAGTTTGCTTTGAACCTTAATAATCTGGCCTTCTACTTCTTTGAGTTGTCTAGTTACATTACCAAACTTGAGTTTTGCCCAATTCTTTGAGAGCTTTTTCAAGATTTTGGTTTTTTGTAACAGTTGAAACATTTGGGAACCATTACTTCTAGAACTCCAAGCTTTCCGGACTAAACTTTCAAAATCCTTGTGTTTAGTCCAGGCAGATTCAAATTTAAAGGGGTGGGGAGAGAAATTATTTGGAGAATTAAGATGGAGCACAATAGGACAATGGTCTGAAGAGCTAAAATCATGATGAGATGTATGAACAAGAGAAAAAACAGATAAAGTAGCAGGTGTTGTTAGCACTCTATCCAGCCTTTCTAAAATATTGTTAATACCAGCTTTCTTTTTCCTCCAAGTAAAGCTGCTGCCAACAAATGGGATATCTAACACATTTGCTTGGAATTTAAAATTATTAAAAGTAGCAAATCTGTTGGGTGATGAAGCAGCACCACCAATCTTTTCAAAATCTGCACAAATCTCATTGAAGTCACCCATTAAAAAGAAAGGGCAGGAAAGAGATAGACAATAAGATAATAGATCTTTCCGAAATTGCTTTTTATGAGATGCCTTTGCAGGAGCATAACAGAAGATAATAATAATAGGTAATGAATCAGATATATCTTTAACAAGAAGGGACATAAAACGAGCTTCTTTATACAGAATAGAAACATCAAGAAATGATCTTGCCACATAATCCAAATACCCCCTGAAAAACCTATTCACGGGATAAAGTCAAATTTGGGAAAGCCAAATTGATGCACAAAAGCTAGGGAGGGTTCAAATTGAACCTTGGTCTCAGCTAGGGCAACCATGTTCACTGAGTGAAGCTTACAAAAGAGTTTTACTTCTTCACCTATATCTTTTCTACCCACTCCTCTAGCGTTCCAAAAAGCAATATTATTCATAATAAATACTATTTAGAAGACATCAACAGGCTTAGGGCATGGCATCAGATCAGTTTCTGGCTCTCTTCAGAGAGCTGGAAGCTGAATCCACATTAGCTGAGGCACTGATCCTTCTCTTAGAGTTCTCAAAGTGAGCAGAATTGGGAGAAAGAGCTTCAGAAGAGCCATTAACATCCAACTGAGTAATCTGTTTCAACAGAGAGTTGTTGGATTGCATGGAATGGAAGGATCCATTAGGGGTAATATCATCAAACCCATCACCCAGATCATCATTAGCCAAGGGACTATGCATGAGCAACTTTGAGCATGCCATAGGCTCAGTCAGAGAGAGAGCCAGGCCTTCCTCAAGCTGCTCTAATGCAGTAGTCAGAGGCCCTTCATTAGGGTACATGATCTGCAAGGGTTGCACAACTTTGGCAGGACCACCAGGAAGACTGAGCAAGCCACAAGTAGGACGAGGCACAGAGAGGAACTTGTGAGAAGAAGGATCAGGCACAACTAGATTCAGGAGCTACTCTCATCATTAGAGGGGTTATCAACCAGATTTATAACAGGAACAGTAGCATCAGCAGCATCATTACTTAAAATAGGAGGTCTCACCATAAGACCTTTGCCTTTCCCCACAATCTTACCATGGCTGTTAGTGCAAAACCCAGCAGCACCAAAAGGGTGTTTGATAATAATAGAGCTGGCATTTTTCTTAACAGGGACAGTAGCAGGGACAGAGGCAGAACCAGTAGCAGAGGCAACAGAAATAAACCCATCTTTCTTGTAAGAATTAATACCTCTAAGATCATTCTTAGCAGAGGCAACTTTAGGCAAAAATCTCTTAGCAACTGTGGGGTTTCCTGGGCCAGTTTTAGAGTGGTCAGGGATCCACTCATTTGCTTTGGCAAGGGCCTCAGCAGCACGAGCATCTCTAATAGACTGCTCAATCACAGACTGAAATTCAGGGCTGTGATAGAGCACCACTTCATTCATACAATCAACCTCAGAATTAAGAGGACAAGCAGCCAGAACATGATCAGCAGAGCCACAACAAATGCAACCCTTAGAAAAGCTTTCGTACCACACAGAGAACCACTGGACACCAGCTCTCCTAGGGATTTTAGCAAAGGTCTTGAGGGGTTTTGTGATGTTAACATTAACACAGATGCGTGCAAATCTCAGGCCTTTCTTAGCAGAGGTAAAGTTTTCAAATTTAACAAAGGTTCCCAGCTCATTAATCTTAAGGAAGGTCATAACAGCCTCTAGACTTAAAAGCTCAACAGAGTACCTTGATATTCTAATCCACATATCAGCACAGATCAATTTCTTAGTAATAGGGTTAAAATTATCTTCCCAAGGGATCAAAACAAGTAGCTGGTTAGCTACGTGGTAAGGCCTCTCTCTCCAAACAGCAAGTCTATCTTGTTCATTATCAAATTTAAACATGATCCAGCCCTTACCAACATCATGATAATGCACCATTCCTTTAATGAATTTCCAATCATGTTGAGTCTTGGTCATAATAACCTTATAATCAATATTTTTCCCTAACATCTTACCCAATAAACTATTCCCATTAAAAGCTTGCATAGCCTCAAGAACTTGAGGGATATTTTCCATAACAAAATCATCAGGCAAGGGGGAAGATAAAAAATCAAACTTAGACCCATTCATTACAGATTCATCATCAATATTAGCACATTCCTCAGAAAAAAGAGGGACAGTTTCATTAGTGATGTTCACGGGATTATCCATAGAAGGAATATCCTCCATCACAACTAGGCCTGACAATTCCACCCGCATCCACGGATACCCGCTCCACCCGATCCAGATAAATGAGTGAAAACCCGATTAAATGGGTTTTCTAGCAGGTGGTGGATGAATCGGGTGGTGGGTCGGGTGGGATTCGGGTGATGATTTTTCACCCGCGAACCCAACCCGCGAATCCATCCATCACCCGTTTAATATTTTAATATATAAATATATTAAAAAAATAAAAAAATTTGAAGTACACTAATATAGATATGAAGCTACCTCTCTGCATATTGTTGTTCTCTAAACCAGACTTGTACAGGACTAGCACTAGCAAAAAAAAAAGACTCCTGCAGAATCATTTTCTCCCAAAATTGAAAAAGACAAACCCATCATAATAATCCTCCTTGAGCTGGGTGAAATAGAAATGATAAGGAAAGATTAAAAAAATGAATGAAATTGATAATGCTCCTTTATGCATTAATCAGTCTTCATGCTCGGAGTTTGTATCCTCTTCTTGTTTCGTTAGTACTTGATTTGCTGTTCAAAGAAAGCTGAAAATTTTGAGGATCCGTCTCCGCATTTATTTTTAGTTTAAATTTCATCCGTTTACCACCCGATCCACCCATTCACCCGTGGATGATGGGTGGATTGGATGCGGGTGAAGTTTTTCGTGGGTGATGGATGGATGGATGAAGCTCAAAAATTAAATGGGTGGATGCGGGTGATGCTTCACCCGACCCGAACCCGACCCATTGCCCGGCCTAATCACAACTGACTTGAAACTTTTAGCAGCCATAAGGAGTAAATGCAGAAAATAATAAATGAGACTGAGAGAAATGATAGAAGATAGAAGGGAAGAAGGTGCAAGAAAGAACCTGCCAGTTTTCTGCCTTAAATAGGGGCTTCAAGGGCTAAAATTCCCCAAGTAACAACAAGGGAAGTGGGCCTCTTACCAGTAGAACCAGTTGGCATTGCACACAAACAGTAAGCTGGAGAGCTAAAAACTCTAGGCTTTCCGTCCCTGAAGAGAGTGGGAGAAAGGATAGCCACCATTTTGCCACCAAGGTGACACCATGAATAGTATAGGCATTAAATGCCCCAAAGCAAGGACCATCTTCAGAGCATAATAAAATACTCACAAGGCTTGTACCAACCCAGATGGTAGTACTGCGAACAGACCATCAACCGGGAAAGCAGGAAAGGGATTCAAAGAGTCCCACAAGATAACAAAACCACCAAAGCAAAATTTCCACCTTAAGAATACCAGAAGTAGTAACCAAGAACCTTTTGAGGAGAGAGGTTAAGAAATTTGGGAAACCGTCACAACTCAAGGGAATAGTACCCAGCACACAACAATCACATCTCAAAGGACGAGATCTAGAAAGAGTAGAGGATAGAGAGAGATCTTTGAAAAATGCGATTAGCCCAGTAAATTTAGAGGGGAGAAAGGACAGAGAAATGAGTAGAACCTCATTTCCAGCTGGAAAATTAGGGTTTATAAAGAAATCCCCAAATTTGAGACAAACGTGCTTAGATAATAACTAATAGACATGAAGATCAATTCCAAACTGAAATACCCAGAAAATAGTGATGTAAAAATCTTGATTACATCGCCAGAGACTAGATTCAGGGAGGCTGAATAGTTGAGGGGATTTTTTAGGGTTAGACAAAAATCCCCCAAAAACCGCAACCACAAGATAGAAATCTTGGAGAAGGAAATTAGGAGGAAGATTTTGGATAAGTGAACTGAGAAATTCATGATCTAGTCGCAAAAGAGCTGGAAATAAGGCAATCAAGAATAGGTGAAGCTTAATCAGATCTGGGGGCTTAGGTTTCTTTGGGGGGCCTTTCGCAACTTTCTCTCTCTTCATTTTTTCTTATTTTCATCCTATTAATGCGTGATCATAAATACAACATAAAATAATTATTATAATATTATGCAAATTATAAAATAAAATAACTTTTGTTATGCAAATTTAAAAATTATAATTCTTACTCCATTGGAACAAGTTCGGAAAATACTTCAAAATGAGATACATATGTACTATGTCCTATTAAGTTGGGTTCTTTTCGTGTGAGAATGACAGGTGGGACGCCACATGAGAGGGATATGTTCGTGTGAAGATAACACATAGGTGCCACACTGGTATACGTATAAAAGTGAGTCCAATTCGTATGGGCATGATTCATAGGACACCACATAGGATGTGTAAATTCGTGTGACGATGGCACCTAAGCGTCATGTAAGCAAAGCTTGCTACATAACCTAAGAACTCTTCATCCAAGTGTCACTCATGAATGCCTCATCATAAGTCGAAAAATTATAAAAATTACTTCAATGGATTGGATTTGAAAAAACCTTCAAAATGAGATATATATATATATATGTCCTATAAAAGTTGGGTCATTTCCATGCGGTAATGACATGTAGGATGCTACATAAGAGAAAATGTTCGTGTGAAGTCTGAAGATGACACATAGATGTCACATGTGCACAACTTGGCCACATAACTTAACGGATCAATTCAAGTGTCAGAATTCATTATTACTCAAATTTATTATTTGATTTATGTGCATATTATTTCAAATTAAAAAAAACATATCTTAAGTTACATAAATCTAAAAAGGAATAATAAATCATAGTTGAGTAAATTGGTTTTGAAAATGTTTGGTATAAATTAATTGGATAAGACACTTAAGATATCCATATTTATATTATATTAGTTGTAAATCACACTTGAATATTAGTAATGAAAATATATATTCTAAACATTTTGAATGTGTTAATAAATATTTTATATTTATAAGAAAAACGGAGTCATTTTTCATATACAAATGTCATATAGACGGACATTTCGTGTGGGGGATGAAACATGAACTTCAACTCATCATCTACTCCAATGCTTTCTTAGCAAATTAATTAAGACTTTAATATAGCACTTTAGACATACTTATGTAATACAAATGTCACGCAAACGAAAAGTAAGATTCAAGTAACACTCCTTATTATAAGTTATTATGTTGAAATTTACGAACGTTGAACTACCTAGCACATTTAAGAAATAAATATTTAGGATCAAATTGTTGATTATAACTTTAGAAGGTGGAAGTTTTTTGCTCACCACTAATTTATTTTATTCAATTACCAAAAATCCAATTACAATAAGAGAGTGATTTTTAACTAGAGAGAGAATAATTAATCTTTATTTTTTTTTCTTTGAAACTTTTAAAATAGGCTCAAATTATGTTCATAAATCAATCAATTTTTACATACATTCTATTTTAGATGTAGATCAACTAGATATTTAGAAGTAAATTATGAAATTGTACTGTTATTTTTAAGAATTAGCATGCATCCTATGCATAAAATTTTTGTTAACATAAAATTAAATGTATTTCACAAATAATATTTATAATTTCAAACCATAAAATTTTAATGTCCTTATTAAGTATATTAGTAAAAATGTTTCTCTTTTTCTTTTCGTGTGTGCACGACATGCAAGACGCCACATAGAGGCCAAAATCGTGTGACAGTGACACCGAAGTTGCCATATTAGCAAAGCTTGCCACATAGCCTAACAACTCATCATCCAAGTGTTTTCCCTTAATACCTCAAAATTAGTTAACTTGATTACATATTTATTAGCATATTTTTATATTAAAAAATAAAATAATTTTAATTCTTTCAACGGAGATATATGTGACCTTTACAAGTTGGGTCCTTACCATGCAGTGATAACATGTAAACGCCACATAAAAGGGAGTGATCGTGTAAAGATGACATGTTGACGTTACATGTGCAACTTTGTCACATATCTTAACAAATCATGATCCAAGTGCCAAATGATCAATATCACTCGATTTGATTATATGATTAATTTGCTTATTATTTCAAACTACAAAATAAAATATATTAAGTTACGTAACTCTAAAATATAAAAATCTTACTTCATTAAATTATATTTTCTTATTCTTTTGTGAAGTTTGAAGTATCCTCAAATTATGTTCATAAATTAATCTTTTTTTACATTCCTTTTATTTTAGATGTAGATCAATTTAAAAGGGTATTTTATATAAAAATATTAAAATAGTCAAATATAAAATTAGTTGTGCGGAATACAACAGACATGAGGTATCACCTAAAAAATTATCTACATTTCCGAGAGACATTTACGAGTCCGTGCGAAGCACGGACATAAAACTAGTATATATATAAAGTTGGATCATGACAGCCGCTGCATCGACACGTGTCATGCCATGTCACTATCCCAGTCATCATCATATCTAAAAGTCAATGCCATGTCACCCAAATAATTAATGACGATACATGAACCATGTTATCTAATTAATTACGATACATGAACATTATTAATTTCATAGATATGGTACAAGAACTTAAAATAAATTATGCTAAAAACTAGGTACAACGAATCTAATTTATAAGAGAAAATAGTCCTAACATATATAATCCATGTTTTGGTAGATTATACATATGAATTTTTTTAATGATTCTCCATGAAGATGGAGAAATATAGTAGATTAGTAGAATAGTTAAGTAAGATAGTTGTAAACATGATTATTTTTTTAGTATTTTTTAAATTAGAAAAATAAAAGATTAATTTGTCTACATGAATCCAAATAAACAACCGGTGCATAATACATGACATTAAACAAAATTAAAAGTGATTCTCCATGAAGATGGATAAATGTAGTAAATTAGTACAATATTTAAGTAAAATAGGTGTAAATATAACTATTATTTTTTTAACCATTTTCTTTTAATTAGAAATAGGAAATTAGTTTGGCCATGTGGATCGAAACAACTGCTGCATAATACTTGACATTAAACATAAAATTTTCTTAAAGGAAAAAGATATTATTAATAATTTTAATACAATGTAGACCAAAAAGGAATATATACGTTAGTAATGGGTATTGTCATGGTAGAAAGTTATAGAATTACACAAGCATGTAGAGGTTTTTAATATTTCGGTTGACAGAGCACGTGAAAATGGTAGTTAATTGTAAACCTATCACTTAACTATTTTCTTGAAAAAAGTTTTTGGCGTATGAATTTTCTAAAAAAGAACATACTATAAAATGATCCTATATAAAAGTTGATCTAGCGTTGTTGTATTCACACATGTTTTGCATGTCACCATGTCCAATCATCATCATATTCAAAAACTAATGCCAAGTTAACCAATTAATAAGGATACATGAACCATATTATATAATTAATAAATAGGATACATAAATATTTATTTATTTATTTGAGTGAAGGATAGATGAAGATAATTAAACCTTAAACTAAACTATACCAAAAACTAGATACAAGAATTTAATAAGGTAAAGTACTCAAAATAATAAATGCATAAAGACTTTAAAACTAGCTAATAAATTAACGTATTATATATGCATCTAATCTTCATAGTGATTCTATACCCCAACAAAAGTACATGGTTCATGGAGATGGAGCAGTATGCTAATTTGGTAAAATAATGTGAATAAAGTAGATTTAAACACTATTTTCTTCGATAAATTCTCTTAAGTATAAAAAAGAAAGGAAATTATTTCATCTACATGGATCAAACCGTTGTCATAAACACATTACATGACACATAAGTAATTTTATATAAAAAAATATATAAATCAAAGAGAGATAAGAACCAATAGTAGTATATTGGCTATTAATAAGCTCGGTAGATAAATTTATGGACTACATAAGCACACGAATGTATAAATCTAACGGTCCCCAAAGACATTTATCAAGATGGTATGTGCGGTTGTGAATTTGTCATTTAACTATTTATTTGAAGACTTTTTTAGAGTATGAAAAGATATAGATTTAACTTATCATTTAAATTTAAACAATTATTATTGTATGTCACATAAGCAATTTTATATTCAGATCGCAAAACTTTGGTTTTATACGGGTAACTTCATATTAGTTATTATAGACGGTATTGATAAATCATTAACCTATTTACTTGATAACATTCAAAATATATATTCTAATTCTAATGATAAACTACAAGCCCGTTATACACCTAGTGATTTGTAGAAATTGAATATCGTAGAGGAGACAAATTCATCTCATAGAGATATAACAAGTACTCGTTACAACATAAGCTTACAAAAGGAGTAGAATTAGCACCCATTTTTCTAGTCTTCTTCAATCACAATCTCAGGCCACCTTTCTTTAACGTTTTCAGATTGTATTTTTGTCTGTTGTGATAATTGTGATCTCAGATTGTATGATGGATAAATGTTTTACCCATTCGCCATGGAAATTGTTTTAGTTTAGCAAGTTGCCCTCATTTTTCTTTTATCTTGGTGGAGAATCTAAAGGCAATATTTAGCATATAGGCCTACTTTTGGATATCTATACTATTTCATATATACAGAATGCATCAAAATATTAGATATTTCGCATATAGACAGACTAAAAATTTTTTTTTTTTTTGTGATATTTACTATAACAGCAAGTCTTGTGTTTGTATGAGATAAATTTACAGAAAATTCGGATCACTTTTTTATATAGGCCACTTATAGTGAGCAATGACCCTTATTTTATTGAGAAGTGACCCCCATCTCACAAAAAATTACAGAAAATCCATCTTATATGTACAAGTTTTTGTGTTATTATAATCTTCTTTTTTGATACGAGTAGACACACTAATGAAAGCTATTAGATACGGTATTATCTCTTATTTTGGTTAAAGGCTTAAAGTTAAAGCTACGCGGACAACTACTTACTCCATACTGATCATGTTTGATTAAGTCATGAGCATGGACGAGGTATTTAATTGATGACGCTGTGTGATTGTTTTGACTGATTTGATTCAAATTTGACCAATTCCCCCAGCAAAACAGTTTAAAATTGAGTAATAGTTTTTTATCCAAAAGCAACACTTTAGGTTAAAAATATAACCATCGATAAAACCGTCTATAATGGTTTTGAGATTACCTAGTTCAAAATCTAGAATGCTAATTTGGAGAAAAAATGTAACTAGAAGTGATTTTTACGCAAATAGTTCATCTATGAGTGGTTTGAGATTACACAAAAAATTTACTTGGACCAACAAATATAAAAAAAATTGTTTTATTTAAAAATCAAAAGCGTTACTTTTGATTGTTTTACGGTGAGACTTTCTGTTAAGATCTTCGGTTGAATTTAAGGTAGGGATGGCACTGGGCATGGTTAATACGAGGCACGGTACAATCGAGCACATTTTTTACACGCCACGGGACAGGCACAGAGGAAGCACGGGCACGAATGACCGGGCCTGAATTTTGAAAAGAAAGCACGGTGGGGCATGGTCAGGCACGACATGACCCGGCGAAAATCTTAATGTTATTTGGAAAAAGCATAGACACGGCACGACACAAGCATGAGTACGACCACGACCTGGGCCTACATTTTGAAAGAGCAGGCACGACACGACACGACACAAAGCACGACAATTATTAACATGGCATAACACGACACTATTACAAAACATGAAGGCACGACACAAACACGACCCGAACACGACACAAAGCCATCTTTACATTAAGGTCTTCCACTCGTCCAAATGGGTTATTGATTAGTTATTACTTGCTTTTGGTTAAGGGTCCCAACGTTTAAAAACTTGTCTTAACTATAACAAAAGAATTAAGGAAATGATTCAAAAATATCCAAAGAAAACCCCAAAAATGAAGTGAGGCTCTCCCCCGCTCCTGCCTTCAGGTGGTGTGGTTCTGGTGGTGTCAACACATCCCATTCCCGCATTCCCATTCCAGGATCGAGCTTATTCTCCGTCGTGTCCTCCTCACCTCTCTCTCTCTCTCTCTCTCTCTCTCTCTCTCTCTCTCTCTTTGTCCCTCTTAATTATATCCCACAAATTTCGGGCTTCTTTTTTAGTCTTCATTGTAGCTCACCCCTAAATCTTCCGAGAATTTCTTCAGCAGAAGAACAAGGAAGAAAAATGATCTTTCTATTTCCCTAATTCTTATTATTTTCTTTTGTTACTTACTATTTTTCATCATATCCTCTTGTGGGTGCTTGTTCCTTTCCTGTCTTTTCTGCTCACACACGTTTTTAGACTTTACCCTTTTGTGAGGATTCTTGTTCTTAGTTAATATTCTTCATCTAATCATTTTCAAGATAGCATTTTGGGAACTAAATCCTTTACTTTCTCTCCTTTAGATTCAATGTTTTCCATTATCAAGAAAAGGGTCTTTCTTGGCTTGTAAAATGGTGGGATTTTTGTGTTGAGTTTTTAGTTGGATCATTTGGATCTTCCTTCAACAATTTTGTCTTCTTAAAATTTGTTTCTTTTAGTTACCTGAAGTTTGTAGGAGCCAAATTGTGGGTAATTAATTTATAGCCATTTTCCTCAACATTTTGCAAATTTTTGATCTATCCTAGATTTTGGGATTTTCAATTTTGACACCCATATCAACATTTTGTCTCCCTCTTTATATAACATTTTGTCTAGAAGTTTTGATCCATTTACCACTTTCTGAGTTTGACCCTTTACCAACAAAATGTATGGGACACAGAGCAAAAGAAACCTGTCATATGAATACCAGTCTCAGGTTATTAATTATAGGCCAAGCATCCATACAAGGAGGGCCAACCTAACTGTGAAATTCCAAGACATTTATGGGTTTACAGTTGAAGGCAATGTTGATGATGTTAATGTGTTGAATGAGGTGAGAGAGAAAGTAAGGCAACAAGGCAGGGTTTGGTGGGCATTAGAAGCTAGCAAAGGTGCAAATTGGTACCTACATACACATGCCTCATCAACCCTTAAAGCTTCCCTTAAATTAACAGCTTTAGCAAATGCTATTACCTTGAAGCGGTTAATTAGGAAAGGGATTCCACCAGTTTTGAGGCCTAAGATTTGGTTTGCACTGTCTGGTGCTGCCAAGAAAAGATCTACTGTGCCTGAGAGTTATTATAGTGATCTGATCAAGGCAACTGATGGTCAGGTCACGGCCGCCACGAAGCAGATTGATCATGTGAGTTAATTGTTCATTTAGCATTGTTGATGCCCTTTTCAATAGTTAAAAAGATTGGGGGTGGTATGGTTTCATTACATTGTCTTGGATTCATGGTGTTGCTGGCTTATTGTTTCTAATCAAGAAGGTTAATTTCTGTTGGGTTCAATTGGGTATTTTTCATGAATTTGACATTTGTGAGGCATATGGTATTGGTTTGTGGCTGAGTCATTTAGAGTTAAATGATTAGATAGTTCTTGTAACGGATTATTAGATGACTACCCAACGATTAGCTGCTTTAATGTAAATATTAACAATGCTGGAGGAATGTATGTGACTGGGAGCCTTTTTTTCCCGTAAAAAAAGATGAAATACTACCATATGCCTCATCAGTTTTAATAAAATTGCTAATTTTGTGGAAATATTGCTGAAATGGACGTTGACCAACTTTATTTTCGTGTCTTATTCATAATGAGTTTGTGCAATCAGAAACTTGGTAACTTTGCTGTGACAATGTGTATACATCATGACAATGTTCCCTGAGACACTCATTCTTCAGCAAGCAACAGGATCTAATGCAGATCTTGTTCCTGTCACTATACAATCAAACCTTAGCATAGCTGAAATGTAGCATCTTCAAGAAATGCTATTAGGATATCCGTAGCTGAAAATTTGGTACTGCTTGCAAGAGTTCACCAACTACCTAGCTTGATGGAGCAGAAATTGCTAGTGCAAGCTTTGGTAGCATAGAACTATTGTATGGGTGGATGTTGACTAACTGGTCTTATGGATTGATAACGGTGGTTGGTTTTTTCGTGAAGTCTATGTGTACTACATCGGTATAGTTTTAAGGAGGTCTCATTCTCTTTCCCTTTGTTTTTCCTCCTTTCCTGTTAAAATTTGTGGCATTTATGACTGATAGCGTGCTTGTAGTTTCATAGCTGCATTGGAGCAATTCAGCTAATGCTCTAGTGGAAGAGGGGGGGGGGGGAGGGAGGAGATATATTCATTGAGATTCTGTGAGTGCATGAAGCTCATGTACTAGTTATGCAAATGTGGTGAGTCGAGTAGTAATAAAACATTGAAACAAGCTGAGTTACATCTTTGTCATGTAACAATTGAAGCATTAGAGTATGACATATTATTGATGTCCTGCATTGCATTAAGATTTAAAATGTTGCACAGTTCTAATAGTGTGTGAGGAATTTCACATGTCTTTGAAGTTTGACTTGTAGGGCATCTTTTCTTGTATTCAGTGGCTAAATATATGAGATGAGATAACCCTGAGGGGGTAGCTCAGCTGGTAAGACCTCTGAGAAATATTCTAGAGTTCCCAGGTTCAAGTCCCCTCAGGGCCACCGGAGGTTTTACCGGCCCTTAACTTCAGGGCCCATGGGATTAGTCAACCAAAGCTTGGACACCCATGTTATCTGAAAAGATGAGATGAGATGAGATGAGATTTCTGGTCTGGATTTTTGTTGCCACACAACAGTGGAGTGGTTTGAATGAGTTTAAAATTTATGATAATTTGTCCTACACCAGTACTTATCCTTTTTCAACATGTCCTCAGGACTTGCCTCGAACTTTCCCAGGGCACCCTTGGTTAGATACAACAGAGGGTCATGCAGCTCTGCGACGTGTTCTTGTTGGATACTCTTTTCGTGATTCTTATGTTGGTTACTGTCAGGTAACTCTCATATCAAATTCTCTTTGATTGCTTTGAGCTCCTTCTATTGAATTATGTTGGATTAAGTTCGTGTCAACTTGTCTCCTATCTTCCTTTCAGTACTTGTTTGTGGTTGCATTATAGAAAGAAAAGAAGATCATGTCTTATTGAACTTATGCACATCTATGTGAATGAAAGCTGGAACTAATGCTATTCCACTAATGCTTGTCCTTGACATTGACTATTCCATATGTTCCAGGGTTTAAATTATGTTGCAGCATTATTGTTACTCGTTATGAAGACAGAAGAAGATGCTTTTTGGATGCTAGCTGTCCTTTTAGAAGATGTTTTGGTTAGTGACTGTTATGCAAATAACTTATCCGGATGCCATGTTGAGCAGAGGGTGTTTAAAGATTTGCTTGTAAAAAAGTGTCCTAGGTAATCTTATTTTTCTACAGAAGCCCGTTTTGGTGTTTGTATTAATTGTATTCTTAACACTGGAAGGGAAATTTTACAGCATAGCTGCTCATTTGGAAGCTTTGGAGTTTGATGTCTCCCTGGTGACCACTGAATGGTTCTTGTGCCTCTTTTCGAAAAGCTTGCCCTCAGAGGTTTGCTGAAAGCTTTTATGTTTCTCAACTTCTTGTTTTGTTATTGGTCAGTAATTTGTACCTTTAGTTCACATTGTTGCTTTGCTGGAGCTCTGTTCTGCAGACAGCTTTACGAGCGTGGGATGTTCTTTTCTATGAGGGAGCTAAAGTTCTGTTTCATGTAGCTTTGGCCATATTTAAGGTGATGATCTCTTCCCATTTCCCTTTTTCTGTTAGCATCTCTGTTGCAGTTTCTCCATATACACAACTAGTTCTTTATTGAATAAACCATCTTATTTTCTATGAAATAGACCACGACTGGGCATTATCATCAATAGTTGATTAAGATATCGTATCACTTGCAGATGAAAGAAGATGAGTTGCTTTTGGCCCATCAAGTGGGTGATGTGATAAGCATTTTACAGAAAACTACTCACCACATGTTTGACCCTGATGAATTATTGACGGTAAGATGAATCTCTTACTATTTTCATTGGTAGGCGGCATAACCACCCATCCCCTCTAATAAAGAAAAGAAGAGAGTAAAAGGAGAGGAAGAGAACAACAACATGAACATGAACATGAGTGACTACTAGTAGGGGTAATGTACCATAGTAACTCCTTGGTTGCAACTTGACATGTTTTACTACTTAATGTTTCCACCCAAGCTGAAAATGACACTATTGGCTTGATAAATTGTCATCTTAGACTAAGTCACTGTAAGCTTGGGTAGAAACATTAAGCAGTGAGCTGGTCAACTATTTCACAGTTCACACGATAAATTTCCATCTTAGACATTGTTTAGTTACTTTACTACATGGAGTGGGCTTTCACTGTCACTTGATTTTGTTCTTTCATAGTATAGGTTTATTTTATACCATTCAGTTAAGTCCTCCCAAATATTTGTATAGGCTCTTGACTCTATGCCATATGTCTTCAGGTGGCTTTTGATAAAATCGGCTCTATGACGACCAACACAATATCAAAGCAAAGGAAAAAGCAGGAACCTGCTGTCATGGCAGAACTTGATCAAAGATTTAGACGGCTAAATTCCCTTACAGTGGATGAAAGCTAACTGGTTTGGTTGGCGAAAGCACCAGACTTCTGTTGTATATGCTCATCTGGTTGACGCTTGCAGGAGAATCCTTTTGCAGAACTGCAAATGTGAATGCAGACATTTCTGTGCCTGTAATTTACCATTTTACAGAAATGTTAGATGATAAGAATTGTAAATTAACAAAATTTCACACAAGTAATTTCATTCCCAAGGAGGGGCAGCCAGTGATCTGCCGCCGTGTAGTTCCTTGTCGGCTTGTCTCAGTTGTGTAAAGTTCAAGCTGAAATTGTGATTCAACTTACAGAAGCAGCAAAGAAAACTGAGTATAGTTAGATGTTAGAGACTTCTTATTGCTATCGTCTAAAAACACAAGCAAACTCAGATGTTTACTGAAGTGGGATTTTACATTAATATGTGGTAGACAAAATTTATACACACTTGATGAGTATAATTTTGTAGTTGACCCTTTTATCTTCAACAGTAGTGAGTTAGTGACCTTATCTTTCAACCAATAAGGCAATAAGATGTAGTAGCATTAACAAGCTCAGTGCAGTATACTCCTATTTTACAGTAAGTTTTCTCATCGCATGTTTGAGTTTGACCCTGATTATTGGTTGACGGTAAGAGCTAATGAAGATCTTAATAACATAAACAGAAAAAAAAAAAAAAAAAAAAAAAGTGTGCTAAATCAAACATCTTTATTGGCAGGCTGCAAATACCCCCACCCTCTCAAAAAAGTGGAGAATGTTGACAGACTGGGGGGGTGTTGGTAATATACCGCTTGGTTACGTTTTCGAGATGGAAAATGAATCTTGTACAATGATTGTACATTACAACCTTTTTTTTGTGTTTATCTCTCTCCTCTTTCTCTTTTTATTCTACCACAAATACCCCCATGAAATCCCAAGTAGCAAGCGCAATTTTATCACTCCTCTCATATGGAAAAAAGGTTGTAATGTACAACCATTGTATGAGTATCATCGTCCTTTAGAGATGAGAGATGCTATTGAGACACTATCGACACCATGTTTGTTAGACACCCTTGTCTGGTGAGGCGTCGGATTCTTATTGGCCAAAATCGTTGGTTCCTAAAACGAAAAATGATTGTTATAATGAATACAAGTTTCATCTTTAAAGGCACTATTGGCAATTTTATTTGGCTTTGAAAAGTGTGCTAAATCAAACAGCTTAAAGTTGCCATTTGAGCTGCAATAATAGTGATTGGGTAAGCAAACGTTAATGTACAATTCATTTGCACGTCCTAAGAGATACGCAACATTCTAAGAGATAGCATTAGCAAATCTCCTATAAGATCAACTCACAGAAAAATAAGATCATGATTTCATTCTTAAGTAGGGCCCAGCGGCCTGTGATTATTTACCAGTTCTTTGTTGGCTTGTCTTCAGTTGATTAACGCTTACTGCTTTCACCAACAAACAAACAAAAAAAAATCACGCGTAGAGCGAGGATTTCTTTGAAGATGTTGAACTTAAAGAACATCTGAATTTTTTTTTAAAAAAAGGTACTCGTAATAATTAGATGGGAGACAAAATTTGTTGTTTTGCTATTTGAACCAAAGATTTATGAAAAACACAAGCGAAACCATAGTAACTGAAATTAGCTGGAGAATATCCACTCTCAACACTTTTAATAAAGGCAGGCCCAAAATGTAGCCATTAGAAGTGAGAAAAAATATTTGCTCCTGTACATAGCATAAGTATGTCTTACAGCATAATAGCAATCTACAATTCAGATATGACTAGCTTGGTTAGTTTCTGAGTTAGCTGGGGGAAATATCCATGTCCATGTCCATGACATCCAGATCAGTGACATCAGAGAAGCTTGTAACTTTCTCCCTTACCCCCCAAGATGCATTTGGTAGATCACTTACTGTGCAGTTGGTCATAGCAAAGCTCCCTATGTTATGCTCATAATTGGGTTCCGGAACATCATCTAATATGCGGTGAAAATCATTGCCACATTCGTTCAGCATACTGGAGAAATCACCATAACAATCCTGCTGCTCTTCCATTAGATAATTATACGAAGGTGGTTGAGAGCTCGGTAGTTTCCCAGGAAACGAGATGTGACCACACCTCATAGCTGTTTCCCTGTGTTTCCCAGTCCAGTCAGGGCGGCTCCACAGAGATAGCAGGGGCGCAATTTTATTCCATTGTGACATTTGCTTGTCATCCGTGTCAACAGATCCCGGGAGGTAAAATGACTGACAAAATTCAATCAAATAAAAATTTATTTCACAAAATCACATAAAGAAAAACGAGTAGGTTAGGAATAGGGAGACATCTCCTTCCGTACCTCGCCAGAGAGTAAATGCGGGTCCTCCCATAGTAAATCATACTTCTTGGTCCCTGTATCAAGCCTAGAAGTAGTATATACTTTGTAAGAAAAGGACAAATTCAGAGAGAGAGAGAGAGAGAGAGAGAGAGAGAGAGAGAGGATAAATTCTACCTTTTGGTAACTGGTGGAACAATAAGAATGAGAAGCTTCGGCTTAAATTGAAGAGCCTTATTGATGAACTGGTTTGCCAATGCTCCTCTGACTCCAAAGGGAGGATTCAGCCCCATGATCTTTGGAAAAAGAACAAATATATAAATTGCATTAATTAATCAAGATGAAAATGAGGTAGTTCAAACATGAGATTCTCACCAGTTGGGAACCTTTTGGTAGTTCTTTAGGTGCAACCTCAAACCAATCTCTTTGTTCAAAGTTGAAATCATTCTGCAACATGTTCAATGATAAATCGTAAAGCCTATTATTACCCAGAAGAAATTAAAGTACTAAGGCTTCTATCTCAGAACATATATCAGACTACCAGGTTCGTCAGTAAACAACTCAACTACACTATCAATTTTAATACTTGCGTTTTTGGTAGGATTGACATAAGAATCAAACCTACCTGCCAGGACTGGGAAGAAACTATGTAAGATAACATACTGCCACTTTTTTGAGTAAAGATTAATGCATCTCTTTTGAGAAAAAGTACACATCAATGAACAGAAAGTATACAGAATAGAAGACAAATGTCTCCTCTAAGGAGCAGCAAAAAAAAAAGAAAATACATACTAAGTCAGAATGTCAACCAGTAAAATTGTTGTGTAAATAAGAAACAGAGTCTACCTTAGAAGGAAACAGATCATAATTTTTAAATGAGCACTTCTTCCCCACACTGTCAAGCTTTTCTTTCATTAAACAACTAAAATCATTTGCACCGCAGCAGAAGTCAACTATCTGCAATGATCAAGACAAGAGAAGTTACATCAGTGTTTCGGTTCTATTTTGCACAGAATTGGACATATATACGGGAACGAGACCCTCCCCTCCCAAGTGTCTGTGCATCAAAGCTTCAGCTAATGGCTAGAATGTCGGTATAGATAGATAAGAATAAACCTTTTCCAGCCAAAAAAGGAAAGAGAATAAATCATATTTTTTAAGAAGGTTTTGTACCACTGCATACATTCAACCAATATGATCTCAAAGATCTTTCACTTGGACCCTCACATACCACAAGGTTCCATGAATGATGAATCTAAATTTTCACGTTACCCTATAACTATCTCAAACACGGAATGAAATAGAAAGGAAATAAGAGAGCAGGAGAGGGAGCAAGAAAGGAGCTCTCACCGTGTCTCCATCTTGGACATACCAATGGAGTCTTTCAACAACCTGAAGGCAAATAAGTTGTATTCAGTCCCTTTGGATCAGCTGTAGACTGCACTCTGTACCTTTTATTTACTAATTACTGATTTTTCCTTTTTTTAATTTCTTTTGTGGGCGGGGAGAGGATGGCAAGGGAGTGGGACTATGCTTTTGCGTTCAGCAGCACAGAAGAATCGCACAGTAAATTAGGTACTGGTTGGCCGTTGTCCTCATTAGTTAAGGGGTGAGGCTCATCTTGCACTCCACCGACTTGTTCTATTGTTTACAAATGTTATAATACATTGCGCATAAGATGCATATAAGGATATTGACATTATGGTAAGTATCGAATTTGCAACCATTATTCTGGGTCAAAAAAACAGGCTACTTCTCCCTCCCCAAAAGGTTTTCAATGCAGTTCGTATAATCTTATCGAAAAAACTGGTGTCTGTTACATCACATACCTCACTTTACTCAGACAATTACATGAAAAGCAAACCATCTTCTATGCACATATATGAACATGGACATGCAGTTTATGTATTGTTATATACAGGAATAATATGCAGTAAAAGATAACTGGCTCACTTTATGACAATCTACCAACCAAAGCCCTTTGACAGAACATACAAACATAAGAACAAGAGCTTATTACAAAAAGGTGTTTTTATTGTATGAACATATAACACAGGACATTGTCATTATCACTGAAACTCTAGAGTCCACAGCATGGTGTCAACTGTAGCTATCTTTACAGTTTACCGCAAAAGTCCTGTCAGAAATGTCTTGATGATTGATCTACTTATCATTTACCAACAGTATGCAAAGCTACCCATTTTCAACTTTCAACCACACTAAGAAATAGGAAGTTTGATTAGTTCCTGATGGTACTGCTCAACTCAGGTGCTTTGCAAAGCATGGTAAATTGTGCTAATAGCTTCTTCTCTCCCATTTATGAGACAGTCCCCTGGAAAGGACTTATGCTCCCAGGTCTCGTACATAGACATAGATTTATCTTGTGGCTAGCTTTGCTAGATGGGCTTGCTTCTGCAGTGAGGTGGGGTGACTTGGGGTATATGTTCCATTAGCCTGGATTTTGTGTGATACAATGAAAAGTCAATAACATATCTTTTCTTCTCATATCCTTTCTCCAACTTCATTTGGAAGAAGCTGCTCAGATGAAGTGGTATATGTAGACAGCCACTGGACTGGAAAATTAAGATTTAATGGGCAAGGCACAGACTAAGTGGTAGTAAAAGAAAAGTGTGCATGCTTCGCATTTGCTGGATAGCACGCAGTGAAGTGAGGCTTCAGCAAGAAAATCCTCACAGCAGATCATTGTCACTATTTGGGAGAACTGCATGTTAGAGGAGTGAAATTTAAGAAATGGAACTCTTGTTTTCTTTTTGCTCATCCAAATGGAAGTCTGTATAAGAGTTAAACTGATGTCCTTCTTGTACACTAAGTGTCCTAGGTGATCACTACTGTTCCTAGAAGGTGACAGGTTTTCTTGTACTGATAAGTGGTGCAAACGTGCTAGAGTACATTTTGCTGGTGAGTCCAAAAAAAAAACATTTATACTTCAAATGCTGTTGATGTTGATAATAAAATCCAGGCCAGACTTCTTTAAAAACTGTGCCAAACACATGTCAAGTCTCAATTAGGCGTCCATCTTCAAATAAATGCTAACATGAGGTCGACGAAATCATCCCATATAACTAGTTTCAACTGCATAAGATCACACCTAGCAGCCTTTGAGTTGACGTCTTCTCCTTAAACTTCAAAGGAAAAGTGCTTGTGACACCAGAAAACCTATTGGTCTGGTCCGAAAGCTTCCAATGTGATGGACTCTTGGACTCTTGGGGCACATTGCGCAAGATCATAAGGAGGTTGCAATTGGTCTCTTAAGATAGTCAGCTGGTTAATACAATCATGGCTCTTCAAACTACAAGGAAATTATCAGCAATACACTTCACGACACATGAAGTGGTCAAAGGATTGCCACGAGCTTCCAATGTGAAAGTCCAAACTACATAAGCTACAATCTAGAAAAGCCCAATCGTGTTCTTCTTCCACTAACACAACTCAACAAGTTCTAAAGCGTACTTCATCAACGTAAAGTGAATACTGCCGTTGACACACTGCTTTTGATTTATTAGCGTGAAGACCACACACCAGGCAGGGTTTGCGAGGTTCAAACGCACACAGCCTTACCCCTTGCTTAGAAAATTATCACGAGCTACAAATAAATCAGGCAAAATGAATACAAATCAACTATCACTCAAAGAAAAAAGTAAACTTGCCTCCTGAAGCTTTTCCAATTTTGTGAAATGTCGGCCATATGACGAGTAGCGCATACCATGAAAGAAAGGAGCAAGATAGACGTCAAGCTTTTTCTGCAGCATTAGATGCATTTTTCAGTGCTTCAGATAATCACGAAATAATATACTTGACAATGAAAATAAGGCAGACAATAGAGACAAGTCATTGGGTTCCTTAAACCTTCCATTAACCCACAAGGCCGCATCCAGGAATATGGCAGAGTTACTTAAAACTTAAAACACAATCGACATGACGAGATGGGACACAAAATGAAAAACTTGGGAGTATATAGTCAACATCAGTGGCATGGACATTGTTTCACCTCCCCCACCCCAATATATAAAAAAAGAAAATTAGGATATTTCGAATTGAGCTATGCAACACAAAAAAATGAATGGTTCTCGCTCACGTGATCATCCTAAATTGTCACAAGATCGATAACCCATTCAGAAAGTTCATATCAATTCCTATACAAATTCCTTGTAGATACAAGAGTGTCATGAGCACAGTCACCTTCCACAGCGGGATCTGGCGAAGCATCTCTGGACTACAGACCTCCTTTGCATCATCTAAAGTGCCACCATTGTTGAGCATCTGCAGCGCTGTTTGAATGGCCTTACATATTTAAAGAAAATTGCAAAGTCAAACACAAAGCAGGTTACTTAACACACCTTAGAAGCTCCATCAGTGACAACAAGTTCAGAGAATATACCTTAACTGCAACCTCCACTTTTCCCTTTGTCAGGTTCTTGTCTAAAACATCATGTGAGTTCCTATAAGTATATGGAACTTTCTGTTTCTTTTTAAATTCATCTATGTTAAATGAAGAGTCGGCATCTTCCATCAGAGCAACTAATCTGAACGAAACAGTAAATGTTAGGAGAGCCGAAATTATACCTAGAAGAAGAGCAGTGATTACAACGGAAAACCCATTTACCTCCTCTCCATTTCAGCATCAGCGACAGGGCTGGAGCAGCCTTTCTTCTTTACAAGAGGCAAACGAACAGGGTTAAGTTTCTTACAAGATATGTTAGCATACCCAGGTTTTGCTGAATAGGACTTCGAAGGTGCCGCGGAACTTAATTTATTATTCTGAAGCACTGATTTACCCCCAGTTACTGTGGAAGAAGCACAATCCTTTCGGAAGATCTTCTCACGAACACTTGGGGCAGATGTCAAACTATTATATTTAGCCGTCCTTTGAGCAACAAATCCAGGTATACACAAACCTCTTCCAGCAAGCTTAGCGGATCCACTCATTCTAGAATTAGAATCGACCTTTTCACCTTGTTTTGCAGTCTTCCATACAGCATTTTCAGCAGAAGAATCATATGGAATCAGTTTTCTTCTCTTCAAAACAACATTTGCTCCAGTTGCTGGTCGCTTCAAAGAACACTTCATCTCTTCAGCGATACCAGGAAAGCAAATATGGTTCCTCAGTGGCGTGCCAAGTTCAGGAATGATTTCATGGTCGCTGCTCAAAGTCACACGTAAACAAGAAAGGATGTGGCATCAGAACCGAAAGATCAGAAGTCCTTCAAGATAGGACACAAATGGAGAAACTCATAGATAACTTACAAACAATATATCAAGATACGTTTTGGAAGAAGGTCGTCCCAAGCTCTTTGCAAGATATTCTTCTGATAATCATCTCCGTAAGCAATGTCCCTGGTAACAAGAGACAGGAAGTCTAGAATCATAACTTGAAGATTTGACAAGGCATAAAGAAACCATCAGATATCGAATACCTTGGTAAGCATTTTCTGTGATATGATTGTGGACAACGTCTACACATTGCGAACTGCATGTCATAAACTTCTCTATCCTCTACTTGCTTACAAATAAAACATTTATGAGCAGGACAGACGAACGACTCCCCTGCAGATATTTTCTTCTCAACTTCTTCCCTCCGGGATTCATTTCTCTTCTCGAGTTCTAGACCAACACATTTAGGATGATAAAAGCGGCCACAGCTAGCAGAAACACAAGGAAAGACCTGAAAGAAGTAGCATTAGCCATTAAGGGACTAGCCTGCATAGCTATAGCACCAAAGGAAGCAAAAAATTCTGTACTGAAGTGCAGGAAGATTGCTAAAAATCAGCTACAGCGAAGAACGCAATCAATCTGATAAGCTAATTGCAACATCTACAAATTTCTTTTTTCAAAGAAATGACAAGGAAAAGAATGGGAAAATAACGAAAACAGAAGGTGGAAGGACTAGTGTTGTGTTGGAACAAGCAGTGATGCCAGTTCAGCCCTCATAGATGTTATCTAAATACTAGACTCGAAAAGCTGAAGAAAAAATTAAGTGCAAAGAAAAAGAGGGTAACTATACTTTTTATTTCTTTCACGGGATCGAGTAATCATGATTATTCAGTCCCACCTTGATATCTACTATTGACAATAGAATTTCTTCTCCAGCTACTGTCTCGGGTACTTCATGAACTAGCTAATATCACTCAATCACCAACAAATTGTTGTGCAGTAAATACATTCCAAAATATCTAGTTAGAATTCTTTTTTAGATAACAAAATTGTATTAATGAAGCTGTGAAAACAGCAAGGGAGGACAAGAAGTCCTCACAAAACAGTACATTTACAGATTCACCCAATTTCTCTTCACGTCAGAAATCAAATAACTCTTCGAAAAAGCACCTCTCTCTAGCCCAAATAGAAGCTGAGTATGTGACCCTATCCCGCACGAAAAAAGGAGACATACCTCTTCCAGAAAATACCCTACCATTCCTCTCCAACCAAATACAGTAAAGGATTGCAAAGACAGCATTATGCCAAAAAAGCTTCTTCTCCTTATCTCTCCCAAATCCCAGAAAGTGGACCTGCAGTAGTTCCAAAACAGTGGCTGGACAAACCCAATCCTCTCCCATAACAAAAAATGTTTGCATGAAAGGAATAGCACAAACAATATCTAGATAGAATTCTTATCTTTACTGCCAAGAGAAATGTCAAGTCATCCTAATTTTCAGAACTCAAATGAAGATCAAAGGTAATTCTTATCTTATGACTCATTTATTGTGGAATTTCCTTGGTTCAGCCAAGAGTTAGGCCCTTGTTTTGAATACTGATCACGGAAGGCAGCTAAGCAGATCTTTTGATGAAGATGGTGTGAAAAATACATTATCCATCTCAAGGGATAACTAATCCACCTCCAGTCGCTCCAGATGGCATTACATGCCAGTTTTTAAGGCCTCTTGGTCTCTTGGAGCATATATGGGAAAAACACTAGCTCAGCAGTGCTAACATTCTTAATGGAAAACTCTAGCAGGCAAACTATGCAAACCCCTTGTCTTTGATCCCCAAGGTACCGAGCTTATGCAAATAATAAGTAAAACAAATCAGAAAGCTATTTATCTATAGGGAAAATTTATTAGTTCTAGATAAAATTGTTCAATGTTTTTCCCATTTCCTTAGGCAATTAAGAGCTATCAGACATTCAGAATATTTTCTTGTCATGTTGATGCAAGTGCTGTATAGGCTAAATACTGTATGCTATATTATTCACAAAATTTGAGAAATTGAAATTGAATTGAATGTTTAAGAGGTTTGTTTGATCCGTGATCCAATGCGACGGCCCGACGGGCATATGCAACTTCACATAAATAAGAAGTGCAGACAATTTGATGAGCCATTTTAATTTAGTCCACTATATTCAAAAATAAAAGAGCAATGAATCTTTGTGGTTACAGGGGCATCTACCAGCATAATTTGTGGGCCTAACGACGCTTTATTTTTATTTTATTTTGAATTACTTCATGAAGCATGCTGACGGGATCATGGGATGGAGTAGATGATTTCACATACTTTCTTCCCATAATTTTCTACCTCTTTTAGCTCAGATGGAAGGATTTCGGTCCTTCGGGATGCAAGTACCCGTTACTTGGACTCTTCATTTAAGATCAAGTACCCCTGCTGGACAATCGTCAATCGGACATTGGTATCGACACTTGACACTTCATTTTAGGCTAAAATCATGCCAATTTTTACAAAAATTTGCCGAGTCTGATATTGGACAATTCCAGCCAAGTCTAGGTAACATAGCGATAAGTACGGCTTCCTTTCCCTGCATGTCTTTCTAATCCCATTTGTGTACACCACCCCCCCCCAACCTCCTTTACCCTTTACAAATTCGCCCTGACTGAGATTCTCAATAGGACTAAATAACAATTACATACAAAGCTCCTTCTCCACAAATTCACTAAGGGAATCATCAGTATAAAGTATAACTCGAACCAGATTTTTCTGATAGTAGGATTCATAATCAAGCATCAGTAGACACATTCAAGGATCTTCCTGTAGTTACTTTTTGATTGCAGACACAAAACGCTTCTCTGGTGTCATCCAGTGCAAATTTCCAAAACAAAACTGTTGACGCGTCATAAGATAAGTAAAAAAAGGGGAAACTAATTTTGTGTAGGACAAGGGTCAAGCGCGATGGAATTGTTTAATTAATCTAAAGGAGGTGGAGCAGGAGGGTGGGTAGAACTTAGAACCTAGAACCTAGAAATAGTGCTAATGGTAGTATGTGTCATGTGTGCTAGAAAGAGAAAGAGAGAAGATATGGAGGGAGGGAGGGAAGGAGAGAGACTCTATTAGCTTAGGGAAGAAAGCAAAAAAAGAAGAAGAAGGGAAATAGTGCCACATAAGCATTGGAAAACGGCAAAGTAACGTCTCACTCGGGAGCCGGGACCATTTATGTGACAAAGTTGTAAACTTGGGATTATTTATAGAGATATTGAAATTTGGGATTATTTTTATTTTACCGCTCAAATTTGGTATTATTTTTGTCAAAATTTTCTTATTGTTATTTCTCACTATCTATTTTATTTTTATTTTTATTGCTGTATTGTGAGCTTTAAAAAATTAAATAAATAAATTGTACCGCAATAGTTTTTTTGCATAACATGGTGGCTTGGTGGGCATCCAAACTTTGCTTCACTAATCACATGACCCTGAAATTCACGACCACGACAGTGGCCCTAAGGGGAAAAGTAATGCAATAATTCACTACAAAACATTCAACCCTTACAGAAATATCCACCTCTGATCCAACTAAGGTGAACTTTCCTGAAAAAGAAAAAGATATCTTATTTTTAACAAGAAGGAAAAGTACACCAAAATTTGAAATTGAATCCCCAAAAACATATCGGACAATTTCTTGCAGAATGCCCTCCTTCCCACAGTTCTTTCTTTTGATCAAGTTCCTTCCCACAGTTGGAAACTCTCCCCTTTACCCATCTCCTGCATCACCATAATACTTTCCTTAGTCCTCTACTCCCACTAACACGTCCTTGCCCGTTGGCACCACTAGCATCAACTTTGTCAAGTCCTTCATAGCCATGATTCCCACCATGACGCTAGCATAATCGTGACCCTGCCACTGCCACTCACCAGCTCCCTCTCACTGCCATATATGATTCTTACATTAAAATGACCATACCGCCACCTTTTTCACATCCGCCGTTGGATTAGAGTCCGAGTAGCTAGATTCCGGGGGGCTCACATCAAATCCTTATTGCAGCTGTCGACACAGAATATGAACCCAAACCCCTTCTACCCATTGAACCACTTTAAAGTTCCTTTGAAGTTTGAAGTTTTGAATTCTTCTCTTGCCGCTTCCATCAGCCATTGATGAATTACCTCATGTTTGCCTCTAGTTCATCTACTGCCCTCAGCTATTCAATTATATAACGACTCAATTATCTCTCTTATCTTCAAAGTGTTCTCTCCAAATTATCGAATCAACCAAGGCTAATGCCAGTTAGTAGTTACACCTTCACCTAGGTAGGTAGAGGTGAACTACCTAGATCCCAGAATGGATTGTTTATAAATATATAGGAAGGTAGAGGAGAGAAAGAGAGAGAGAAGCAAATAAAAGATTCAGCAAGTCATACCTCTGCATTAGACGATACATCAGATGAGCCTAATTTTCCACAGATAAAACACTGATGTCGCTGATATCGACAATTTTTGCAGAAAAAGTTGGGAATAGCCTGCATTACAACCAATTATCACACATGTAATCAATGTACATAGTACAGAAAAGGTAGCAGAAACCAGTGTGCAGAAGATATGCAAAAGCTAAAGACAACAAAAGAATCACAAGGTTGCCTACGTTAACTTGGGCTTCAGAAAGGCCAAGGCTTTCACATGATCCCTCTCCTGAAGCTCTAGTAGCGTGGAAAGACTTCATACACCTTCCTTCACAACTGTTAAGAAGAAAGAATCCAAAAGGAAATACAATAGATGTGACACATCACACAAGGCATTAGCATAACTACAAAATCTGCTTTTAGATGGAAGAAAATACTATTTTTTTTAGATAAAGAAAAAGTATATTGATAAGAAGTCAAATGTACAACAAAAGAGAGGATAAGGAATCGTCTACATAAAACACTTACAAATTGCCCCAATTCCCCTGAATTTCAGTTATAGAATAACCCAGGAAAGCTCCGGCAGCCTTAGCCCATAAAGAAGCTAGGTAGGTGACTTCTCCCGAAGGCGACAATGGATCCCCTTGCCTCAATCCCCAAGAAAAGAAGACCAATCCCAGGGCACCCTGTTTACCGCCGGAATTTGAGCATTCCAAAAAAAAAAAACCTAATCCACCATCTCCAGAGCACCTCAAAACCCTTCCTCTCCAAAACCATGTCAAGAAAACGCCAACTCACCCTAACATAGCCATGTCTTGGTGGGAGCCTCTTTGGAGAATTGGAGGCACTGGGGCAATATTGATATGGATTCATTTATTTTGCATTAAGGTGTTTTAAAAATTCAAAATTGTTTTGGAAGTCTACCGAAAATAATCTCTCTACTAAGCAACTAGCTAGGGGTAAGCCTGCATACATTTTGATTTTGTAGCTCCCTAACCTCGCTATTGCTGTATTCTTCATGAATTTTAAACACCAACGGACCAAAATTAAACCTCCCTTGGCCTTGGGCCCATGCACTAAGTCCCAATTATCAAAGTTGATAGTCGGTTTACCACACTAGTGAGAATCGTAAAAAGGGAGATATTAAATAGGGATGCTAATACAAAGAAATGAAGCATCATTTCACCAAAACTCCCTCTCCCCCCCCCCCCCAAAGAAGAAGAAGAAGAAAAGCACACTCTTCCAAGTATCCAAATGTTTAGCAAACCAAGAAACAACAGGTTTCCAACAAGACATGGATCTAGGATTACCTCCAAATGAAGGTAGGTAAGTTGCCACTCGTCACTGTAACTTATAGGGAAAAGGCTCCAACAAAATATGAACCACATTAACCCTCACTGACAGAAGCTTGAAAGTCCAATGAATTGTAGTAATAAGCACGTGCTTGAATACCTTGAGATTTGTAGAAAGAAAGAGGCTTGTATCATCCACAAATGTAAGGTGCGATATAATAACTTTGTCCATATTCTATCTGCTTAAGAACATCTACCAACAATGTAAAAAGAATGACCAAAAGACAAATCCTTGTTTAAGACCACGAGAGGCCTTGGAACTTTGTCCATATTCTATCTGGCTAAGAACATCTACCAACAATGTAAAAAAAATGACCAAAAGAGAAATCCTTGTTTAAGACCATGAGAGGCCTTTGACCAAGGCGGAGAGAGTCATGGGAGACGAACTCCTATTCCATCAATACAATCTTCTCTAAAAGCCTTCCTATCTAAGACCCTATTACAAAAATCCCCACTGACAAAATCCCAAAGAAAGACCATTTTAAGAACATATAGCATGGGGCCTTCTCCATATCCATCTCAAACACCACCCTTCAGAATCCTCCAGATGAAAAGGCCTATCCATTATCGGCCTCTATGAAACTAATATTCCCACATTGAAAAACACCTCTAGTTCACTATTTCCCCAACTTCTTGGTGAAACTTCTCCTTAACCACCTTCATAGAAGATCTCGAGGTAGTATCCCTTACCTAAGCTCATATCATCTTCAACTTTTGCCTTTTTATTTTCTCCCCCCTCTGAATATCATCCCTTCTAGACTACTCTTAAGTTCTAAGCTTCTTCAGAAAAGTCCCCAGTTTGATTTTAACTCCATAAATGGGCAAGCCCTAAATGATGCACATAGCTCTTATGTTGAAATAAAACCATAAGAACTGCCTCTTATTAAGCAAGTAGAAGTAGTAAATGATTTCATGGACGCTAACTTTGCTCATTTAGTAATCAAGGATGTGGCAATATCCACAAAATATCTTCGAGTTAATGTCAGCAGAGAATCTGGATATCACTTATTTGGATGCAATTAATGACAGTCATCTCATGGATAAAAGTAATTGGAATTTTAGACAAAGCGTTAACAGGTAGCCAGTAATGCCATGTTGTAAATTACAATCAAATTTGATGTGAGGAGAAAAAGGTGTATACCAAAGAATATCGCCTCCATTGTCACAAAGCGAGCAACATGTATCAAAGAGTTCCTCCTCCTCATTAGAATCATCAAGCTCGGAAAAATCAGCTACAACTTCATCCACAATAAATTCAGCCCTTTTAGCAGGCAAGCCCTCCTATGAGATACTAACATACATTAGAACAAATGAGATATTATGTATATCAAGTTCAGGTACGAACTAAGTTTATATGCGAACTATGAATCTGCACGTGTAGAATGATGATGTGCAATCATAACGTAATGATCTAACAGAAGACTTCATTAAGTTATAACGGTAGATTCATCATTTCTATTCTTATTCTATCATCGTAAAGTCAGTATTATGAAAGTGCAAATTCATTAAGATATAATTGTTCTCATTATACATGTGCAGAACCACCATTTTCTGACTTAATATGGTTCGCATTTAGCACTAGTTCACACCATATATATAATGTGAGACCACCTTGATGAGAATGTGAGAAGAAATCCGAGTCCTTGATTCTCAAGGTCCAATGGCTAATGCAACTAGAAGACAAATAGAAAATTTAGATCAGAGCCACTAATCTCTCTCCTGCCAACGAAGTAACCCTTCCCGCTGACCCCAACCCTTATCCTCATACAGGCATACTGCATTACTGCCCACCATCACCCAGAGAGTGGAAGAATTGCCAACCGTCTAGATCCCGCGGTGGGGTTCTTCTGCCAAACCCAAGCGACAGGACCTAAGACAGCATGACCCTCCCCTGCCTTTTCTGCAGCCTCCCCATCCTCCTTTCTCTTTCCTCCACCCCCTCCGTCCTCCTCGTCATTCAGTCCAACTTTGAACAGCCACCTGCAAAGGCTCACTGATAACAGCAAGCCTTTTCTGTTGATATTTCTAATAACAGCTGGCTTCCGAAAGAGGGAGGGATTTTGTTCTAATAAATAAAAATCAACCATAGTAATCGCAAAGAAATATCCACCTAAAATGGAAACACCACATTTTGTAAGCTATCAGCAGAATCAATTTGCCCAATAGCATCAGATATTGTTTTACAAAGTGAAATACCCCCACCCACCCCTCACCCCGCACACACAAAGCAGGGAAGGGGAAGGGGGGCGAAGATTAAAAGGGAGTAATGAATAAAGAAGAGAATCCATGCTCAGAATTTTTCTCACATTCTCATATTTCACATGAATATCTTCCCTATATATGTTTACAAACCCATAGCTCTTGCACTGACCATGTGAGGCACTTTTCTCTTTGTTGGCTGTTCCGACTGAATGATACGCATATACTGTCAAGAAGTTCAGGGACAACATAAGTCAGAACAGGGACATACTTAAGTAAACCACCAATTGGTTTATCGTAGCAAATCAATAGATAAAGCAACCAAATAGTTAGTTTCACTCAACAAGTAGCTATCTGAAATTCTGAAAGGAGGTTCATACCAATGGACTTTTACATGCTTTAAATAAAGAAATAAAGTTTCTCCCAGTGACAATGCAGGCAGATTATCCTTTTAATCCCATAACCCGTTTATTTTCTTACCCCCTTCCCTAGTTAAGAGTAAATTTGAGAGCTTATCTTCATTTATTCAATTCTTGTCTCCTTTATTTTTAAACAAAATTAACATGTAGTCAAATTCCTTGTTTCACCAGCAAAAACATTATGAATTAATCTGCAAAATGAGCTTCACCTCCTCACCCCTTTTTCAGCTTCTAAGAATTTCAAACACCCCATAGGAGGCCCAAAAGCAGAAGCTCCAATTTCATGCTTCTGCTTTTCGGCCTCCTAGGGGGTGTTTGAAGATTCTTAGAAGCTGAAAGTGGGAATGAGGAAGCGGCGGAGAGGGCGGTTTGTGAGGGAATATAGGGAGAGAAGTAGAAGCTCCAAAGAAGTTAACACGCTCTTAATGCAGTAGTTCCCGTTTTCCCCTTGGCTTATGTCAATTCAAACTATCAAGTAAGTAATGTGATTTTTCCAACAAGGGTAGCAAGTAGCCTTTTTTCTAAAATTTTAGAGTTTCGTAATCCGTGTGACATAACCTTACAAGACTATTAAAATGAAATCGAGGGAGTATATAAGTATAGATAGATAGACATCTAGATGTCTTGACCATCAGTATTTACCTCTGATAAGGCTGTCTTGGAATTTAATTATTGTCAAAGGCTCATGAGTCAGTAGGAAGTATGCGAACATTGTGGTCACAAGTCTGTTGTTCAAATCTTCAAAACACCAATCAGTGTGCTTAGTTTAGCTTTAAGACTGATTTCCTTCAAGGGGAAACTCCTAGGGTAATAGTACAACTTCTACACAGAGAGATAGGAACTAGAAAGCCAGACCTCATCTTCAATCCAGTTCTAAAACTTACCATATGGTTTATTTTGCGCTGATTGCTGATAGCTCACCTCTGGCCATGAAAAACTCGACCTCAAGTAAACTAACACCATTACCAACCTAATCACTCCAGAACAACCTAGTGAACACCTACCATGGTACTGTCAGACAGAATGGCTGAGCTACCTTAGAAGGAACCTTATTGCAAGGTTTACAGATTAATCGGCCCAACTCTCTCAAATAGGCAATTATAATAGCAATCAAGGGAATGGAGAGAATTGAACCTTTACATGTGTGATATGATTCTAAGAACTCATTCACTATGATTACCTTGTTTTCCCTATGATAGATGATTATACAGGTATGGCCCGTAATCTCCTTGGCATGAGCTATTTTGGGCCTCAAAGCTTTTGTAGGATGAAGTTTCGGCAAATAGTTTTACATCAACCAAATCAATAAGTTTTACCTTTCCCAAAAAGAAGGATCCAATCTTGTTTCATATATTACTAAATTGGGAATAGAGGAAGTTTTCAACCTAAGATTAGACAAAATATATGCATGATTCCATAATAACTACTGAAGGATAAATTCCGGATAACTTCCAATAAAGAGAAATATTAATTACATAAAATTCATCTTTAGCTGTAGAGTACCAATTTCTATCAACTAGTGACACATCCCATTATCCATGACTAAACATTAGCAAATGCCAAACATTTTGGCAGAAACTATAGAGCAAGTTCAAGTCCTAGGTAAACTCAAAGAAAAATCAGCATGCAATTCCAGTTAGCAAGAGAAATAGGAGTTACAAGTTCAAATACCTCGGAGCTCGCTAAATCTCCGTCATTTTCAGCAGCATCTCTAATCAGCTGAATATGATTTAAGCAATCAGCTTCACAAGGGGCAACCTCATACGTGCTGCAACATTCACAAGCAGATATGAATCTCAAGTACATAAAACAAGATCTATTGATGCTATGGTGGTAGAACTGAGTGTGAAACTATAAAAAGGTCCACCAACCTGAAACCTCTTGACAATTGGCGCCACACAGATTCTTCTGATGCCTCCGGATTATGTTTGACAAAGTGAAGGCAGTGAATAGTGACCAATATTGACCTAACGGCAGCCTCAAACATTTTTTTTGGCTTTAGAAGCTTGATCCAGTGCTTGCCCTTGCACAGCAATGAAATTTCTGGCTGTACGTAGGAAAGCTCATATCTCCATGCTATGACTTGTTTGTAAAACTTTTGAAGGCCGTCATTGCAGGTCCCAGATAAAAAGACCCGCACATTCTGGTTGTCAACAGTCTCATCCTTACCTTGTAGAAGGGGCAAGCACGCAAACGAAACATGTTGATTCTCCTGATCGAAGAGTTCATAATCATTAATCCAATCTGGGAAAATCTCACCCTCTTCATCAGAAGACGCCATCAAGTTATCCACAAATGACTGCGCATACAGCGGTTTAATGGAATAAGCACACTTCAGTTTATTTCTTCCAAGTGCAATATGCATTTCATATGCTTGTAAGTTGTGACTACAACAAGAACCATATAAACAGGCAGCTAGTAATGAGTCAGAAAACCTGATACTCCAGATTCCAAATACTTGCCCAAGACTAGCATTGAAAGCTGAGGTCCATACAGTTAGCTAAATGAATCACGAGTCCTAAGTTATACTGATTCTTCATAGTACTTGGACGTATCCATGTCAGATAATCGACATTATGGATAAAACATATAACTCTTCAATTCAGACTAAATTCACGCAAAATATTTCATAGGCCAAATTGACATAGCAAGAACAGTATCTACACCGTCATTATCATGTGACTTCCTCAGCACCCAATAAAAACAGGAAGTCCTAGATAAACCCAGTTCAAAATTGAAGAATCCTATCCAATTATCCATCAAAAAGACTAAAGCTTACCCTTTCCAATTATTTGACAAGAAACAACAATCACAGCAAAGGTAAACTAGCACTTCTAGCAACTGGACAAGAAACAATTGTCGCATTGAATGTAACTTCATACAACAATCATCCAATACAAGTTTCAGGACAGGCACTCACTATTATACTTTACTTGCATTACTAATACTAATGGATTGAACGGTCTAGGTTACTAATGGAATAACCAGAGGCCTGTTTATTCGTACAAGTCACAAGTATAACTGTGGAAGTACTCAAAATGCTTAACCCCATTCTCAAATGTACAAAAAATACCTCGTCGATAAATTGACAAAGATTGGACCATTAATCTAACTTCCCTTTTAACTAATCCCACATACGGAAGTTAATTGAATTGACAATTTATTATTTTGTTTCCTTTTTTGCTTCTTTTTTTAATTTTTGGGTTTTTGATCATTCAAGGGAGTAACAATAGAACAGAGGTTTCAGTAAACCCCAATGGCCCAATTGACCATCTAAGCTAATTGCCATCTACAGTCTACTCTTCAATTTTCATGTCGAAGCACGTCAAAACACAACTCAATGACTTACAGCCACAGCCCACAAACAAGAATTGATGTTATGACAGAAACCTCATAATTACAATTGCAAAAGGGAAAAGAAAAACAGGTGATCATATTTGGAGAATATCAGACTAACATAGTACACGAAAATTCCACCAAACCATCAACAGATAGCTCCACACGAACACATGCGCATACACATTTCCAAAAAAAAACAAAAACAGCTAAAAACCCGTAATTGCAAAGACGGAAATGCAAGCACACACGATCAACATTCAAACAAAACAAAAAAAAAAAAAAAGTAATGAAGCGAGGAATTGAGTGCATGCAAACACAATAATGGAAGAGAGAGAGAGTACAAAAGAATTGAAAATCAACAAGCAGAATAATGCCGGAACATTGTCAAATATTAAAACAAAAATTAAAAAATGGAGAAGAAGAGAGAGAGTTGAAATGAGAAGCATACTGGAGTTTGATCGTTTCAGCGGAAGGCGATGAGAGAGAGAGAGAGAAATTGACAGGAAATTCGAAACCCTAGAAATGTTGAAAGATGGGAGAAACTGAATTAGGAGAGAGAGAGAGAGAGAGAGTTATGGCAGAGTGGAGGGAGTAGTAGAGAGTAGGAGGGAGGAAGGGAGGTTCAGGCTTTTTGGGTTTTGGTCAGAAGCGTACCAACTCAACGGTTTTTGTCCGTCGGATTTCCCACTATTCCACTGTTCACTCACAGAGGTGGTAAATGACTAAATGGTAATTGCCTTTTCTTCTTTTCTTTTTCCTTTTTTTAGCAGGGCTTCCTCCTATTCCTTTACAGATTGTGTGGTTATATTAGGAAGAATTAGAGAAATAATTATCAAACTAGTTATATTACCTGTGCGATATATGATTTGTGTGTTTATAACAACTAAAATATTTTTATTAGTACAAACTTGAAACAAATTTTTCGCCTATAGCACATATTGTTACGAAATTTCTAATATGTGGACCCCTCTCTTTCTATACTCATCAAAACAACCTTCTTTCTTTCCTATTTAATTCTAGTTGCATGCCCCGCTTGATGCACGATTTTATATGAATATATTTAGTTCCAACAAAAATAATATCTAGTAATAATTTATTAGATACATATGCCTAATAGAAATAGATGCACCCATACTTGAAGATACATGCACCTATACTATGACATTAAGATAATAATTAAATAGTACTAAAGAAGATACATGCACCTGTACTAATTTGATGACATAAGAATTAATAGTCAATATATGCTTATGTGTCAAAGCCTACGTGTCAATATTTGCTTGTGTGTCAATCCTACGTGTCAATCAAACAATGGTGCACATTCACTTATATATATATATACTAGTTTTAACTCCGTGCTTCACACGGACTCGTTAATATCTCTCTAAAATGAAGATAATTTTCTAGGTGATATCTCATGTCTGTTTTACATTTGACTATTTTAGTTTTTTTTTTGTTATAAAATATCTTTTTAAATCGATCTATATCTAAAATAGAATAAATGTAAAAGAGATTAATTTATGAACATGAGGCCTACCTCAAAATTCCAAAACGTAAAAGAAAATTCAATTTAATGAAGTAAGATTTATAATTTTTACAGTTATGTAACTAAAATTATGTTTTTTTAGTTTGAAATAATATAAAAACAAATTAATAATAAAGTCAAGTGATGATGATCATGTGGGACTTGGATGATATTTATTAAGCTATATGTGGCAAAGTTGTTCACATGTAGCGTCTAACATGTCATTTTACACGAACATTCCCTTGATATGGCGTCTACATTTTATCACTACACGCAAAAGATACAGCTTGTATAAGACATATGTATCTCATTTTGATTTTTTTTGTTTTTTACAAATCCAATCAATTGAACTAAGATTTATAAATTTTTGACTCACCTAACTAAATTATTTTATTTTCTAATATAAAAATATGCTAATATATAAATTATAGTAAATCCAACTTATGATAACACATTTTTGGGTGACACTTGGATAATGAGTTGTTAGGTTATGTGGCTAGTTTTGCTTATATTGCGACTTAGGTGTCATCGTCACACGAATGTGGGCCTCTATGTGGAGTCCTACGCGTGTCGTGCCCACGTGAATTGAACTTGGATGATCATGTGGGACTTGGTGATATTTGTTAAGTTATGTGGATGATCATTTCACACGAACATTCCCTCTTCTATGGCGTTTACATGTTATCACCGCACCCGAAGGACCCAATTTGTATAGGATGTATATCTCATATTAAACTTTTTGTAAATCCAATCCATTGAAGTCGGATTTATAATTTTTTAACTTAGTTAACTAAAATTGTTTTATTTTGTGATATAAAAAAATGCTAATAAATATGTACTAAAGCCAACTAATAATGGGATATTAATGGGTGACACTTGGATGATGATAAGTTGTTATGTTATGTGGCAAACTTTGCTTGTGTGGCGACTTAGGTGTCATCGTCACACGACTTTGAGCCTCTACGTGGCGTCCCACGTGTCATGCCCACCCAGATTTGAGTGCTTATGTAGCATCCCACGTGTCGTGCCCACATGAAATCGACTCACTTTTATATCACCACTTGAGTTAGGACCCAATTTTAGTGTGGAACTCAATTAGTGTATTACAAATATGGTTATTATACGTATTTTATCCTTAGCCTCTATAAAACTTTCCCTAAAAGATGTCAAACTTTATAAGCTTATATATAGGACATATATATCTCATTTTGAAGTATTTTTCATGACCAATGCAATGACGTAAAATTTCTATTTTTTACAATTGCGTAACCAAAGTTATTTTATCTTCTAATTTGAAACAAATAGGCTAATAAATATAGATGTTATATCTAATTACTATATGAATGTCATGAATAAAGACACATTTATTAGTTACACTTGTACGACTTGCTTATGTGGCCGCTTACGTGGCACTTAGGTATCATCACCACACGAAATTGGGTCTCCAAGGTAGCGGCCTACATGGTGTGCCCACACGAAATTGACTCAACTTTATGTAGTTTGAAATAATATACTAATAAATATATGATAATGTGGAGTAATAATGACTCTAGGACAGCTCAATGATGATTTGTTAGGCTATGTGGCAAAATTGTGCATATGTGTCATGGTCACATGAACATTCTCTCTTATGTGGCGTCCCACGTGTAATCACCGCACGGAAAAAAATAAATTATAGGACATATATATCTCATTTTGAAGTACTTTTCAAATCCAATCCAATGGAGTAAGATTCAATTTTTTTTTGCATTACGTAATTGAAGTTATTTTATTTTTAAATTTGAGAATATGATAATAAATATATAATTAAATGAAACAATGATTAGGCATTAATGGCGGATGATGTGTTATATTACGTGGCGTGCATGTGCTTACGTGTTATCACTATATGAAAGAGCTACTTGCATGGCATCACACGTGTCGTCCTCACACGATTAAGGCCCCTGCATGGCGCCCACGTGTCGTGGCCACACAAAATAAACTCACTTTTATATATATATATATATATATGATAATAGATTACGTTTGCTTTTTCCCATTGAAGAATGCAACTTGTAAAGCATTTCACCAAATACTTGGTGGATAAACTGCCACATTTTACGTGCTAGAGGTTCGGATGAGATTTTAGTAGATCTAGCAAACGGGTCGGTCAAATATGGATCAGGTCAAATACAGGTCCGATCGAATACATCGGGTTAAATATGGGTTCAGATTCGGATTACCCAACGGGTTTGACAAATGTTGTCTCACAATTTTCGGGTTTAGGTCGGATCATTTCTATCTCGGCTCAAAGCGGGTCATGTTATTTCGGGTTTGAACCGTTTTTGGATTGTGTTTCGGTCGGGTCTGTGGCTGGTTAGGTTCGGGTTGATCATCGAGTCGGATCAATTTTTGTCAGCTCTAGATTTTAGTGTGGAGGATAAAAGTATGTCATTGCTCATTACTAATCAAAGACACATTAACTTTCTTAGTCTACCAATTTCCATTGAGTAAAGATGGTCTAGTCTTAATGTCATAACTAACAATAATCATTTCTTGAAATACATAAATTGTTATTTTTAAGATCAACCCGTAACTAATTTCTATTTTTCACATCACAAATTCACAATATACATATGATGCGTGGTTGTAGGCTCAATTAGAGCCAATGGAAAATGATATGATTTACCTTAGATAACGTTTTCACCACTAAACTAAATGCAATAAGATTAAAAAAAGGATAAAGTACTTAAACACCACTTTGTTTAGCTCTAATTGGCGAATTTAAAAGTGGCTAGTGATAAAGCACTTAAACACCACACTTAACACTAATTAAAATCAACTCCTTGAGTGTTTTACAAAACACACATATAACTAGCACAAAGTTAAGTTTCAATTATATCATTTCTGATATGTTACAAGCTTCCTACTTATAGGCACGAATGGGAGCTTTCCTCAATAGGAAGTAAACCCCTTGGACTAAGCAAGCCAATGGAAACACACTCCACGTGTCTTGTTGCATCTATTCTAAGGACTAATAACATAAACAAAAAACAAAACCCATGGGCGTCACCTTAGTTTCAGCCAATGGGAAACAAAAGGATATAATGTTGGTCCCCTACTAGACTAATACGCATGAAATACATACTTTACTACATTAATTAAACTATACTTAACTTAATAATCAACCCAAAACAAGGGTTAGAACAAAAGTAAGTAGCCCAAACAAGTTTGAACTAAACAAGCTCAAAACGTTCACGTCGGGCAGCAACATGCTTGTGTGCTTCATATTTGATCACTGACCAAATGAACTTCCATCCCTTAATCCTTGGTCATTAATCAACTCAAAAAAGTAAGGTTAAACCTTGAAATGCTTGAAACTGTGGATAATCAGTGGCTCAAACGCAATATTAGGAATAGACTAGTTTTATGTTCGTGCTTCGCACGGACTCGTTAATATCTCTCGAAAATGAAGATAAATATATAGGTGATAACTCATGCCTATTTTCTAGGTGATACCTTATGCATGTTTTATACTGCACAATTAATCTTACTTTTGACTGTTTTAATTTTTTTGGTATGAAATGTCCTTTTAAATCAATCTATAACTAAAATAGAATGAATGTAAAAAGAATTAATTTATGAAGATAATTTGAGGCCTACTTCAAATTCCAAAACGAAAAAGAAAAATCAATTTAATGAAGTAAGATTTATAATTTTTAGAGTTACGTAACTAAAAATATGTTTTTTTAGTTTAAAATATAATAGAAATAAATCATATAATAAGTTCGAGTGATGATAATCATGTGGGACTTGGGCATGATATTTGTTAAGCTATATCTGGCATAGTTATGCACATGTAGCGTCTAACATGTCATTTTCACACGAACATCCCCTCTTATATGGCGTCTACATGTTATCAGCGCAGGGAAAAAACCTAACTTGTATAGGACATACATATCCCATTTTGAAACTTCTTTACAAATTTAATCCATTGGACTAAGATTTATAAATTTTTGACTTACTTAACTAAATTATTTTATTGTTGTAATATGAAAATATGCTAATATATAAACATTTGATAAATTCAACTAATATGCTAAAATATAAATATGTAATGTAATAAATCCAACTAATGATAACGCATTAATGGGAGACACTTGGATAATGAGTTGTTAGGCTATGTGGTAATCTTTGCTTATGTGACGGCTTAGGTGTCATCGTCACATGAAATTGGGTCTCTACGTGGCGTCCTACGCGTGTCATGCCCACATGAATTGAATTTGGATGATATTTGTTAAGTTATGTGGCAAAGTTGTGCACATGTAGCGTCTACGTGTCATTTTCACACGGACATTCCCTCTTATGTGGCGTCTACATGTTATCACCGCACAGAAAAGACCCAACTTGTATAGGACGTAGACGCTACATGTGCACAACTTTGCTTATGTGGCGGCTTAGGTGTCATCGTCACACGAATTTGGGCCTCTACGTGGCGTTCCACATGTCAGGCCCACAAAAAATTGAGCGCTTATGTGGCATCTCACGTGGCATGCCAACATGAAATTGACTCACTTTTATATCACCACTCGAATTAGGACCCAGTTTTAGTGTGATATACTCAATTAATGTATTGCTAGTATGATTATTCTACGTATTTTATCATTAAACTATTTAAAACTTTCCCGAAAAAAGTTCAAACTTTATAAGCTTAAATATAGGACATATGCATCTCATTTTAAAGTATTTTTCATTTCCAATGTAATGACGTAAAACTTAGATTTTTTATAATTGTTGTGTAACCAAAGTTATCTTATTTTTTAGTTTGAAACAAATAGGCTAATAATTATAAATATTATATTTAGTTACTGTATTAATGTCAAGAATGAGGATGCATTTATTAATAACACTTGTACGACTTGCTTATGTGTCCGCTTATGTGGCGCTTAGGTGTCATCACCACATGAAATTTGGTCTCTAATGTGGCGTCCTACGTGATGTGTCATGCGAAATTGACTCAACTTTATATAGTTATCTTACGTGTTTTATCTACTTAACTTCTACGAAAACTTATAGAATATATATATCTCATTTTGAAGTACGTTTTAAATTCAATTAATTGAAATAAGAATATAATTTTTTTGAGTTACGTAACTTATTTTATTTTCTATTGTGAAAAAATATACTAATTTATAATAAAATTAATTATCGATGATGTATTAAACGCGTGACACTTGGATTATTTGTTAGCAGTAGGTGAGTTATACTTCCCTCTCCACCTAGCTACATAGAGTATTTTCCCTTCTCTCTCACTCTCTCTCTCTCTCTCACTCTCTCTCTCTCTCCCTGCCCACTCTCCCTCTCTCTTGCTCGTGGACCTCACCTGCCTATCCCAACTCCACGAAGCTCCGTGTAGCTAGGAGAATATAAAAATTTGCGATTTGTTAGGCTATATGGCAAGCTTATACGTATACCGAGGTGGCGCCTATGTGTAATCTTCACACAAACATATCCATCTCATGTGGCGCCCCATATTTCAGCCTCACACAAAAAGAACCCGACTTTATAGGACATAGTACATATGTATATCATTTTGAAGTATTTTTCGAACCTGATCCAATGGAGTAAGAATTATAATTTTTAAAGTTGCGTAATCAAAGTTATTTTATTTTATAATTTGAATAAAATTATAATTGTTATATTATATTGTATTTATGAAGTTAAATAATGATCATTAATGATTGACCCACTTGGATGGTAGCTTAGGTGGCAGCATATGTGTCATTACCACACGAATTTGGGTGCTGCGTGGCATCCCACATGTCATCCTCACATGAATATAGGCGCTTGCGTGGCATCCCACGTGGCATGGCCACACGAAATAAACTCACTTTTATATATATATATATATATATGAGATTTTAAAAGCATTGCATGCTTTGCACCAATTAATTATTCTCGTGATTCCAAGGTTGCTCTTGCATCAACAAATTTCTTGGCCTGATTCTTGATGAAAGTAAATTACATGGACTTGTTAAATGCAACACATTAACCTCTTTACAAAAAAAAAAAAAAAAAAAAAAAAAGAAGAAAGAAAACAACGTATCATACATCTAATATAATCTACTAATATTAAAGTTAAGATATCACTCAACTCTCTACACTTAGCTTTCTCTTTATGCGTCAAGTCTTGTCTATTTTTTAAATTATTTATCATAAATTAAGTATGTATTATCTTATTTCTACTCTAAGTTGATTAAAATACTAAGATAAAAAAAAGTTAATTTAAATATCAATTTAGTTCATTAAAAGACCTAAGTAATAGCAATATGATTTGTGTAATTGTAATTAATTACATGTTTGAAATGCTATTGAATTATTAAAGAAATTGTTTGAAATATTATAACTTCTAAAAATAACTAGAGTTTGAATCTATATATAATGCAAGTTTAAGGTGTGAAACATTTTGTATAAGTCGAACCTATGGTATGAGGTTTTTCAATTCTCACATTCCCCTCTTCCTTCTCTCATCTCTTTTTCTTTCCTACCTTCTCACATCTCACGGAATAGGTTTGCCCCACATACACCTGATCTATTGGTGAAACAAACTAAGTTCTGAAAATTTAGATGTAAATATTATGGGTGTTTGCTATATAATGATATAAACTCATTGCCAAAATGATCACAAGTAAAATATTTAGCCCCTAAAAACCCTCCAACCATGTTGTCTTGTTGACAAGAAGATACAACACAGAAAGTAAGGAAAAGAACATCATGAACTATACGTTCTTGAAACATTATGATATTAAACAGAGTGAAAAATAATGTTACATGTTACTATGTTAGCGGTTTAAAGGTGAAACACTCTCATTTAAAAGAGACTCTCGTGGTCTCGTTTAGAGAAGAAATTTTTTTAACATGCTAACAACTATACTTTCAACATGGTAAAGGATAAAGGTTCAATTCAACATAATTAAGGTCATGGGTTCAAACCTTATAGGAAGCACCTACACGATTTAATTCGTAGAATACTCAAAGTCATGGGTTAGGAGGTGCCCTTTAGCCACACTCAAAGAGGAGGTGCCATTTAGCCATGCCCAAAAAGGAAGGGCACTTCCTCTTTGCCAAACCAAAAAAAAAAAAAAACCAACATAATTAACCTTTTTAATATATTATATTTATATTTTATTATAATCTCTTAGAGCATCCACAATGGTGGGTATGAGTTTCAGTTCTCATACCCTACCACCTCATCATTTTGTCTAATTCTCAAACTCAAACTCAAATTAAAATTTACTCTACAATAATGGTAGTTTCAGTTCTCATACTCCTCAAAACTAACATCAATATTATTTTATTGATTCTTTATATTTTCGTTTACTATTAAATATTGTGCATGGGCCCACAAATGAGAAACTCAACCGGTAATCAAAAGCCATACTCTCAAAAACTCAAACTGATCTCCAACTCCTCACAATGGGCTCCATCTCCATTATACGTATCCAGCTTGTCTTGTGTGGACTTAGTCCATCGTGGACCAAGTAATTTTGAGGGGTGACTCCAGATAAAGTAGAGGGATGGTTCCGGGTAAAGTAGAGGGGTGACTCCAGGTGAAGTAAGGGGTGACTCCAGGTGAAGTAGGGATGGTGGCTAGTATAAATTTGAAGGGTGACTCTAGGTGAAGTAGGGGTGACTCCACTTTTAGAAGAGGGGGTGGCTCCAGGTGAAGTAGGGGATGGCTCCAAGTATTGGTCCACCATGGACTAAGTCCACACAAGTTTTTGTAATACGTATCCGTATCAGTTTTGATACTCAAACTCAAACCCCCCAATGTGGATGCTCTTAGTATACGAGTGTCATTTTATTATTAGTCCGAATCAGTATGATACATGATACATACATGTACATGATACATGATACATGATACATGATACTGATACATCCAAAATAATATCTCAATCCCAACTTCCCATGGGACATATACACACCAAAAACATCAAAACCCCAAATTTCCTCCCCAATTGTTCCCCTCCCCATAAACCTCCCTTCATTTCCCACCCTCCCCAATCTTCCCTCCACCGTCATGTCAAAACCAACTCCCATAACCACAGACTTAACCTCCATAGACCTTTCCCCAGAAGACTTCAACACATCCTTACCCATTAAAAAAGTCCCATATGGTGACATCTTCGAAGCATCTCGTGCAGGTGACGTTGATCGCTTGAGCTATCTTCTAGAAACTGATGTCAATGTCAATGCCAGAGACCGATGGGACTCTGTGGCACTTTACTATGCTTGTTTAGCTGGTCATCTTGATGCTGCTCGTATGTTGCTTGAAAATGGTGCTATTTGTTCTGAACATACCTTTGATGGTGATAGGTGTCATTATGCTGCTCTTAATTTGAAGGTTAGGAAGTTACTTAAGGCTTTCGAAGCGAGGCCACCGCCTCTCGGGGCGTTGCAGGGTTCTTTGAGGGAGACTTTTGTTGGGTGTAAGGCTAATGGGGTTTATTTGGAGCAGTCTGATAATGATTCCCAGTTTGAGTTTTCTGGTAAGTGTGGTTGTTTTTGTTTGTTTGTTTTCATTGTTGGGTAAAATTTTGTTCTTTTTGTATGTGGGATGTGGGTTTTGGGGTTTTGCCGTTTTGGGAGTTGGGTTAGTGGATGAATTGCAAGTGGGTATCTTGATATAATTATGAATACTATACTAATTGGGAGCACTAAAGGGGATTTTTTTTCTCAATGGAGCCAATTTGGGGATACTTAATTAAATGTTGTGGCTACCCTCAAAAGAAATTATATGGTGTGGCTTTTCTCTTTACTTTGATTGTAAGTTTAATTTGGACAAGCTATTGGACAAGCTGACTCTAGTTTGATTGTTTAGTTAGCATGATAAATGAATGATGAATTGCAGCATAGGATGGAATATACAATTTTGGCAAGTGTACAAAATCAGGAGAACATGTAGAATCCTGAGAGTATTGAGCTATGTTGGCATTACAACATCTGCAATTTGGTTCTTTGAGTGTTCACATCTTGCATCCCAAGGTCTAGATGTCTTCATAGGCTGCACGAACATTTGGTCCTAGTTGTTGTTGATGTTGAGGTATTGAAAAGTGAGAAGGGGCGGTTACCAAGTTTGAGTACTTTTAATCTCATGTCATAAGAAGAGAGCTTTAAATCAGGGCCAGCATCTATGGGTAACAGCAATTGAAAGTCTCGTTGGAGCTATACTTGCTGGTTTTTTGTTTTGGGGAAGAAGGGGAGTTTTATCTTTATTGCCTACATGTCAGTTGGTTTTTCCAGTTTCTCCACTTGGATGCCATAGTTGGAACTTTGGGATTTTGGGTGCTGTTCATTGCAAGTGAACAGGACACCCTGCACTGCGATGATATGTTAGGCTTACCAGCTAATATTAACTCAATTAGTAAATTGTGCCAGGAAATATTCCTTTACTACTGAAGCCTTCACTAAAAAAAATTTCTTTCTTTTGTTTTGCTGGGGTTGGTGAGGCCAAGATTATCTGAAAATTTGTCTGAAGCAAGTTATAGGTTAGTAAACAAGTCAATGCGAAAGTGGAAAAGAGATCCACCTTCCTAGAAATGGGTTGAGTGTTGCAGAACGGTATGGAGTTAGTAGAGTGATAGGGAGTGTAGATTTGGGGACAATGGTGAGGGGTAAGCAGTAATAAAAAGCGAGAATAAAAAAATTGGTGAACTAGTATTTCCAGAGATATTAAAGGTATTGATCATTGACCACTGGTTATGAGTGGACTGGCATGCACACTGTGGCGTTTAGTTACTAGCTATCTGTGAACCAGTACGCTGCTTCCAGAATGATATAGGGGGTTCACCAAAAAATGTCACACTGATTTTTGCTATATTCTTGGCTTGTATGATCCGTTGATTTTTATAATTAGTATGTTAACTTCTCCTAGCTGAAGAACGAAATAGGAATGAGGAAACTATAAGTTTTATGTTCGCTGCAGGTCATGAATTGAGGTGCTGTTTCCCTTGCCCCCTTGTTGCTGTGTGAAATGCTTCCTGATGCTTCCAATCATTAGCACTTCAAGATTCTTGTATGGAGTCTAACTTTTACTCTGAAAATTCATATACATGTGTGGTTCTGATGTTCCTTAAATCTGCATTTGGCAATCTGCTCTTGCCTTGTGTTCTATAGGCACTTCAATGCCACCCAATTCCAGCCACTTTCCTCCAGATGTTGTATTTTATGTGCATGGCAGGCCCATAGAAGCTCATAGAGTAATTTTAAGTGCTCGGTCACCATTCCTTAAGCAGAAATTTGAGGCTGATTGGAAGCATCGCAAAGAAGTAAGATTCTCAAAGGAGAAGCTATCTTACCATGCTCTCTACAGCCTCATCCACTTCTTCTATTCTGACAGACTAGATATTGCAATAGATGACATGGAGGATCTAGTCAGAATTTGCAAAGTTTGCAGATGTGAATCATTGCGGAGGATCATTGAGAAAGAATTAGTTCACCAAAGATATGCAGAATACAAAGCTTTGAGAGAAATAGATAGCTCTCAGAGACGTTTTATTTTGCAGGGCTCGTCCCTATCTGAAGAAGATCGTCTTCCCGCTGCTTTACATCGTATTCTTCAGTCCGCCCTGGCCAATTCCACTATAGAACAGGACACGGATAAGGATATTGACAAGTTAGTTGCTTCTGCTACTAGATTACATATCAGTAAGCATGTGGATGACCTTGCTGATATATGCGTGAGAGTTGAGGGAAGGATTTTTCGCTGCCATCAAGTTATCGTGGCTTCCAGATCAGACTACTTCAAAACTAGAATATACCGGATGGAAGATTTTCTGGAGGTGAACAATGACTTGACAGGCCACGCTCTTCCTTGTCTTGAAGAGCATGATTTAAGCCATTTGGCATTTGAGAAAATGATAGAATATATGTAAGTGCTTTTTCTGCCATCTCAGTATAGATATGAGCATTATTGGTACTAATAGTATTGCATAGTTGTCAATCAATCTCCTGACCTAAAGGAGGGCTGATTGGTGGTTTGATGAGAAGCACTACGTAGCTTATTCCCTCATAATTCTTTGTGCTCTATACACGTGCTACTATGTGAAAGTTCCTGATTCTATCATAGCTTTATGATCATTTCTTGATGTTAATTTGCACAAACATGATCTGATTTGTTTCTCTCTGTTACCCTTATTCCTTCCTGATGTGCTGATTGCCATTCTTTATTTGATTGTTCAAGGTATACTGATGGTCTAAAGAATATAGATCCTGAACAGGTATGCTTCCCACTATTTTTGAAGAATTGATTACCTTTTATGTGCTCTTTGAATACTAAATTCAATTTTATAACATCAGGCTGAAGAGCTGTTTGATGCTGCTTCAAGATATTTGTTATTTCCCCTTAAGCGTGCTGTAGCTGATGCCCTACTACCACACCTAGAAATGGCCTCACCTGCAGAACTGTGCCACTGGTTGCTTTTAGCAGACATGTAAGTAGATGTATATTATTACTTTTCAAATCGCATGTTATATAAGATATATGTGATATGCTTGGATGCCTTGCATAATTTCCCTTAATTTTCCTCCTGAAATATTGGATGAAGCAAGGCAGCTTACATCCTTGATGTCATTGACAGCTGGGATATCTTGTCGTGGTGTATTCCACTATTTGAAAATAATGGGGTATTTCTCATGCTTAGATGTGTGGCTGCTGTGTGGTTTTCGTATTTATTTATGCTCGAAGCCTTAATGAGGCGATGGCGTTTTGATTCGCCTTTACAAGTTGAGTAAACAAATAAACTTTCTCTGGTTATAGCAGTCTAATGGGCGTTCACGTCTAGGCTTGTAGTTAACTTAGTATGGATTGGGGGCACTATCAATATATCCTTGTCATAGAGAGAGAGAGAGTTAGATGCTTGAAGTTTATCTTGTTCATGTCATCCACACAACTTATGATGACGTGTAAAAAAACATGTCTGAAGAACTGCCTCTTCTTAGATATGGAGTGCCTTGACTTTGAATGAGGAAGTAAGAATAGGTATAACATATGATTTTGCCAGAGGAAATACAGTGATCATTTCATCATTAAAATGCGATTTCCTTGCCTCTTCGGGCACATGTTTACAGATTTTTTTTTTTGTTCTTATTGTAATGAGCAGTATGAATGTGTTCATCACGCCCAAAGAAACAGTGAGTACTACTATTGCAGGGAATATCCTGTAAGTTGCTGTAGTACAGTACAGCCAACCCCTAGCCTCACCCAACAACATAGGCTTCATGAGCATCCCCATTCAGCAAATTCACTAACAAGACAGAAGAAATAGAGCAATCTTTATTACAATTCAATACCTTATCTAGATGTTCACTTCCACAGTCATAAGGTATAGGCGAAGTCTAATGCAGACCAGAAACTGTATCTATCTTGAACTACTATTCACAAATCTCTTTTCCCGGTGCCAATATCGTTTGCATTCTCATATATTGTATAAAGCAAAGCAGCTTCCTCGGCTCCTCGCCCTACAGAGTAGCTTCTTCCTAGACAACACTTCACAAAACATTATAACTTCATGTGGCTAGCTCCCAGGTCATCCGTCCTAAGAAATTAGAACCACACCAAGAGAAAGGACGTCTGAAAAATAAGTTATTAGACCCACACCAAGAGAAAGGACGTCTGAAAAATAAGTTATTAGACCCACACCAAGAGAAAGGATATCTGAATAAGTAAGCACTGAGCTGCATAGCCCCTCTGTTAATGTAATAATTGGTGCGAAGTGCAAACATGATATAGTTTAAGTCAGGCACTGTAGCCCCTCCTGGATGATTGTGTGTTAGTGTTACTACCTACCAACTGTGTGAGGACTTCAAAGAAAATCAAATGCTGACTCCCATATTTGCCACTCTTTACCCAGCTCTTTAGAGTAAGGTCAGCATTGTGTGTGCTAATCACAATTTTGAACTTCTTCTGAGCCTAATCATTTTTCTCAACACCCAAAGATCATTAACATCCCACAAAAAAAAAAAGAACTATTTTTTTGCAAATGTTTAAAAAAAATTAAAAAAATTAAAAAAAGTTTTGATGGGTCTTTCGGTAACAGTCTCTCTACTAGGCAACTAATTAGGGGTAAGACTATGTACATCTGGACCTCCCCAGACCCTGCCCTAGGCGGGATACTTACTAGGTGGTTGTTGTGAAACTTCCGATCAGTAAATAACAGCCACTGAATATAGTCTCCTGCTGAGCTGAGGTATCAGGAGTCAAAGCCTTTCCAAGATACAAGCTGTATATCAACTCAAATTTTCTTTTATTATTGAGGGCCAACTAAGAACCCCCAAACTGATCAGAGCCAGCCTTCTATGCCCACCTTCCCCCCACCCAAATGAAGTCCATGCAAATTTGCTCCAAGTCCCCAGTAACTTGCTTTAACAAGATGAAGGCAGATTTCTTACCTGAAAAAAATGAAGACAGATTATGCTGACAGGCTGGCTTCAATGCAGGCAAGTGTTGTGATTTCCTAGATATTGCAGAAGTCTTGGAAATGTTGTGCTTTTGCATTACCTTGTCCACCAAATACTATAGTGCTTTTGCATTACCTTGTCCACCAAATACTATGTAATGTGCTAGTTAAAGTAGTTGCAGATAGAGGTGTACCTAATTACCTGAGAGGTAAATCTTTCAGAGAACCTGTTGCCACCAATGTCTCAGCCTTCATATTCCAGCTAATATTATTAGTTTTCATATAATGTAAGCTGAGCAGTTGATGCTACTCTGCCTGTTTGACCTGCTGCTGCCGGTATTTACTCGCTATCACCATGAATGGAAACTGAATTATGAGTAGCCTGAGAGTACTCTTTTATTCCTGAAAGCCCTAATTGCTTCAGATTGAGAGAAAATGTGGTACCGCTCTTGAATCAAAGTGCAAGTGCTCTTTATATAACTACTCTAATTCTATTATGTGTTCCCTATCATGTAGACTAATTCACTATACACATGTTTTGTATTTTTTTTTTCCATTGCTTTTTCTCCTCTTTTTAGGGTGGGGTGGGTTGGGTGGATGATTGAAAACAATCAGTATTAAATGGCTGAAAAGAACCTTATCAGTATTAAATGGTTTTCGCCATAGCACAAGCACTTCAGTTATACACTTATACCCGAGCCAAGGAATGGACAACACAATTGGGTTAATCATTGAATCTGACTCTAGTAATTCTGTTAGTTGGTGTAATGACTGACAAGCAGGGCCTTCGAGCATTCAATTTATATTGAACCGCAACTGGCAGGGGATATCCATTGTGCATCGATCTCGAAGCGCAAACAATATAGCGGATGGCCTAGCAAGACAAGGGCTTGATAGGGAGAGTTGTGGCATGGCTGTAGTTTTGGTGTAAAATTTCTTTAGGGTTTGTCTTGATGGTACTTTTAGGAGTTTCATTTCATAGCCTTGTCTAAAGCACATGATTTGCTTCTTCCAACCTTTCCCAGAAGGTGGGGAAGCTTGGGATTAAATGAAGCTTGTAATAGACAAGTGCTCTTTGCCTCTTTGGAGTTGTGTTGGAGCTACTGTATTATTGTAGCTGAGTTCAACTTTATTGGATAAAATGAGTATTATCTATCAAAGAAAAAAAGGGCTGACAAGAACACCATTGTAGAGTCTGTAGACCAACCATTGATTGGAGGTCCATTTTCTTTACCAGCATTGTCTTCTTTTGCTTGTTACGTGAACTTGATATTCGATAGGGGCATCTTTTGATTTGGTTGCTTGTGCAGGTATGGTGTCCTGAAGATTAGGGAGCATTGTCTGGATGCTATGGCATGTAACTTTGAGGCATTTGCTGATACACGTGAATTTAGAGCCTTGCTTTTGACGCTTCCACCACCGTCAGGAGATTCATCCCTCCGAACCACTGCTCCTAATGCTCCTGGAGCTGGAGGAAATGCCGACCAGGGAAATATCCTTGATGATCTTCGGGAGAAGTGGCTCGAGGTTGAGGCTGCTGAACTCGATAAGAGAGATGAGAGTGCGCTGCTTTTTGATAAGCGACTTGAGCAACTAATGTATATCGCAGAACAAGAACAAGAGAAGTCTGGCTCTGCTGATGAGACCACATAATGCTCTGAGGTGAATTAGAGAAGTATGATATAGTTCCTTTTTGTTAATAGGTAGTGTTGACATAGTAAACCTATTAGGCCCAACTCTGTAACTGTATTGTGGGACATTTGTGAGCAGCAGTGTTCAGTCAAGTGCCCAAATTTGGTTTTTGTACTTTCTTCTTGTATTACAGACAACATTCTTTTTTCTCATTCAGTAATAAACGAGCAGTATCAAAATGGGGGAAAATGCTTTTTTTTTTTTGTTTTGAAAGTGGATGACCTTGGTAGTACATTGACAAAATAGATAATGCAGTTTTCCAATCAGGAAAAAGGGATAGTTTGGACAAAATAGTAGTTCGCAAGGTTTGCGCCCTGGATCCCAACATGTTGAATTTGACAATACAAAAACTTGTGTGAGATAGTCTTACGGTAATTTTTGAGACGGGAGTCACTTTTTAGTAAAACAAGGATCATTGTTTATAATAAGTGACCCTTATATTTCTTAATAGTAACCCTATATTTCTGCGAGTTGGTCTCACACAAGACTTCTACATTGACGATATTATGAATTGGGATTCATTAAGATTTGCTGGAAACAAGATGTAATCAACAAAAGAGGCTCATGCTAGTCGGCTAGTCACTAGAGCTCATAGCAAGAATTAGCTGAAAAACTTTTTACATTGACTGATAGCCATATGTCTTCAATACTTCTTCATTTTTCATAACCAATGATTGGGTATCCATTCTCAAGCTCGAGCTTTTAGGAAACCAATGTAATGTTGATCCATTAATACTCCGTATGTCGGAGTTGGATCATCATCTGAAAGAATGTACTTTGAACAAAGCCTAATTTCAGAAAAAATTTACATGAGTAATCCTTTTTCTTTTCTTTTCCTTTTCCTTTTTCTATTGTTTACAAACAAATATTGAATAGGTACACTTCTCACCAAGAAGCAATCGCCAAAACAAAATTTGATTTTTCTTCCCCGGTACTCTTTTCTTTTTCTTTTTTCCCTTCTCATTTGCAGTGAAAAGGAGCAAATTCAAAATCAGAAGTGCCAATAACACTATTCACCCCCTGGTTTGTTCTCCTCTACTTCTTTTGGGGGTTGTGATGCTTCAGCAGGATCCTCGGTCTGAGCTTGTGGCGATTGAGACATATCTGAGGCGGCATCATCAACAGACAAATTGGATACATCGTCAGCCAGAGTGTCGCCATCAGCTTCTGCTGATGGTGAGGCATCTGGAGTTGTACCTTCTTCAACAGGAGGCAGCTGCCCTGATTTATTCTGAAGGCTCCAGTACATGATGCTTGCTGTCAAGGTAAGGATCATCTTCTGGTTAACCTGTCAAAAGCAATGAATCGCACTTAAATTCTGAATTATATAACCCAATTTATCATAGTTAAGCTGAGGAGAAATTTGAACACCACCCAAGTAGAACAAATAAAGTGTGCTGTCTCTAGCTGAACCAAACAACATTTCCAAAAGACATCTACACATTCCAGTTGTCTTAAAGAAATAGTCTCCGACTGGAGCCATATGCAATCTCCCTACGACTGCAAAATACAACTCACCATGATAACTAACCAGCAACCAAACAACATTTCCAAAAGACATCTACACATTCCAGTTGTCGTAGAGAAATAGTCTCTGACTGGAGCCATATGCAATCTCCCTACGACTGCAAAATACAACTCACCATGATATTAACCAGTTTCATGTAGTAGTCATAATCACAACGTGCTCTCATAATAATCGGGTAATAATCAGGAATACACCAAGCCTTAACCTCTTAGAAGAGCTAAAAAAAGGGATTCTCTACCATTCAAAGTAACAAAAGACAGCTTACTCTCGTACAATCAGAAACCATCAAGACGAGATAGCATACAACAAAGCAGGCCCGTAACCCTTAGATGGGGTTGGTTCTGTAGATTCTTGGCCAATAAAGTAGGAAAGGAATACATGGAGAGGCTCCAACTAAGGTGGCGAATAATTACAAATAACGTAATGCAATCATTTAAGTGAGTAAAGGTAGAGGTGGAAAAAAGAGGAGGGGGAGGAGAAAGACTAGAGAAATGGAATGGATTACACTACTCCATATAATCATCTTTCCATGGCTAAAGTTGAGTAATTGTGATTACATTAGAGGATGCAATCAATCACTCTCTTTCATCTCACTCCACCCTTTCTTCCTTTTCCACTTCACATTTACTCTATTTAAATGATGCATTGCCTTGTAATCACCATTACTCTCAAGTAAACAAGCCCTAATTGTCATGCACTCACGCTAACACAAATGCAACTAAGTCAACTGGCTCACACAAGCGGACACAAATGCATGCACAAGAAAAACAAAAAAAGAAGAAAGAAACAAAGACAAAGAAACAAATTAAGAAAAGAAAAGAAGAATAAATACACATACAGCAACATTTGTGGGACAGGCGAAACAGAATCAGTGTTCTGGAAGTGGATAAAATATAGCTCTTACCTCAATGATGTCCTCAGGCAACAAGAATATAGAGCAGCCAAGCTTTCTGGCGACACTGATTATGTAAGTTGCATTCAATCTCTTATCCTCATCTGCAGTCACAGAAGAATTACTCAATAGTTTTCCAACAGTATTTCTTTTCCTTTTTTTGTTGACAAAGAGACACATGAGATTCAATTTCTAGCAATGATTTCCAGAGCTGATTCGAAAAGTCGAAACTACAGACACAACGAATTTCAGTAGTCATTGCCACTCATATTTCTCATAATAAGCCTATTACTAACTCCCCCAGTGATCGTTCCTCTCACATCATCTCACTTTCGCTAAGCATGCCATACCATTACCCCAGTGACTCTCGGGGCTCCTACCTAGGGCGGGCAAGGAAGTTATCTCACATGCATTTTCAGGAAACCCTCTTGAAATAGAGAACCACGACAAAGTACAATAAAACTACATAGGGGAAAATGGGATGATTTTTCAGATATCCTAAAATGATAAATACAACGATTACATTGGGTTCAAGGAGTGCCTTTCAGAGGATGTATGAAAAGATAGGTTTTGCACTAAATATCATGTTCCGTATTGAGCTTGTCTTGCATGAGTCGGTGTTAACTTAAACAAATAGTGAGACGCATAAAAAAAGGGCATATTTTTAAGTCGAAAAGGGTGGGCTTTAACACCAACAAAACATCAAGATTAACATTACCCCAGTGCCTCCAAAGAGGCTCCCGCCTAGGCAGGGTAAGGGCGGGTCGGTTGTACGAGCCTTAAATTAGTCCAATATATTCCGAAGCCAAAAGTAGTGAAAATCTTGGCTCCACTGGAAATGGTGGGCTTTTCACCGTAGAGTGATTTTTCTTATTCAATTATTCTCACTTTTTGCTTACACAAGGTGAGTTTTTTACTAGAAAAGGTCTCTTTTTGTCTTTTGTTTTGTTTTTGTTTTTGTTTAAGATAAGTTAAAGTAGGTTTCACCACAACAAATGGAAAGACAGTCTACTTTGAGAATTAGTGCGTATAGTACCATTTTCGGCTTTGGTGACAAGCTTCCAATTAACCACTCTTGGCTCCACAGCACTAAGAAGTTCCAGGAAGAATATTCCAGTGGAGAGGCTTCTGTCCTGAAAACAAAGTCAGACTCAGATGTCAAAAATCAAGCCTAATTAGCTGCACGCCCAGCATGAGGTATCTGGTTTGCATTGCTTGTTACCTTGAAGCTGTCCATTTGAGAAGATTTGCCTGCACTCTTCACCTTTGTGTTTGCCCAATTGAGAATATCTGCATCGGTAATCTCCCTTCCGTGTGAGAAAGATCTCAAATTTTTTAGGAGTTGCAGCATTGTAAATCTCATCAACTGCCAAAGAAAAGCTGAGAGAAAGACAAAGTTTTGTTAAATTGTGAGTAACAGGACCATAGAGCATAAGCAGTAACATTCAACAAAAGGGATTAGATTTTTCAAGCAAAACAAATATGACAATGGTTGCTTAACAAAAGAAAAATGTCTCACATGTACTTTGTTGCTCACCTCCCTCCCCAAAAAACAAAAAGAAGTAAATTGCATTCATGATAAAGATAAATCTGCATTAGCCAACCAGAAAAGGAATTTGATAAGCTGGATAAGTATATGTGGAGGAAATTCAGCAGCTGATTCGCATAATTTCTATCCACGTAGCAATCCCATTTCTTTTTCTCCATCAAAATGTATGCCATCAAATACAACTACATCCTCCAATAGAACACAAGACCTTACAACAGAGACTGGCTCTTGTGAATTCTGATACTGCATTGACCACAGCCAGGGAGGGAATACAGAAGATGACGCTTGAAGCAAGTTAGTTATTGACATTCAAGGAAAGCCCAGCTTCGAAGTATTAAAAGCTTTGATAAAAGCAAGGAGAAGAGAAACTGGTGGTGGTGACTGAATTTTTGAAGCAGCTAGCTATTCTCCCTTCATAGCTTATGCCAAGATTAAAACATTCAGCACGAGCAGTCAGTTTAGGCCTCAAGTCCACCCCTACCCTCCAAATTTTCGGGAAGGAAAGAGGAGATGGGCTGCCGTATTGCTGTGCCTGGCTAGTTAAATCAATTGCTTTTTCAATGATATTTTTTAATCTTTCTTCTGCGGGACATGAATCTACTACAGCAAGGAGAGTAGCCAAAGTAATGTTACACAATAAGAGAGTCACAATACCGCTTGGATACTTCAGAAAATCGCAATGAATGGATGTAATCTCCATTCAAACAGTGAATAAAGAATATTAACAAGCTAGTTTCTAATTTGGGAGTCTATCAGGAAGCTTCTAAGTTCTAATCAAGTAGCAAAATTTAGGACATTAAATCAGCAAATACAGCATGCATTTCCCAGACATCTCCATTCCTAAGTATATTTATTAATCGTCCATCTGAATATTGACTAATAATCAAATGCCACGAGTAAATTTGTTATGACAGTCTCTTGAGTGGTGAGGGACGAGGGCCTTTGTCTTGTTATGTAATTCGAACATGACTGGTTGAGGGCTTTTCTGACACACGACAACTAATGACTTTCAGCCAGTTCACATAGCATTTTTTAAATCTTAAAAACCAGTACCCAAAGCACAAAAACATTTCAAGAGAAATCGAATAACCAAAATGAATACAAATGGAAGCTAACCTAGAATGAGCTTCTTATTTCCTTGTACTATGTCATTTCCAGCGACGTTCACAAGGGAGAAGTTCAGTTCCTTTCCAATATTAATGACTTGATTGCAATTCTCAACTTTCTTGAAGGGCATCTTGATAGGAGGTTTACTCGCCTGCTTCCAGTTTACTGATCCTGGTGAAACTTTATCAAGCATCTCCAAAAGAACCCACCTGCAACAGAGGACTGCAAATTAGCCTAGTCAAACTTGATCCTGTTATACAACGCTATGATTCTCGGACTCTTCATTTCAAGAGAAGTATCCGTGTCGGATACTCCAACACTAGGATACGATATGACACTAGGACACTCCAAATTAGCCACAAAACAAGAAAAAAAATCTCTAAAATAGGCGACTCTGATGATCCGATCCTCGGATCCTCACCCGAACCCGACCCTTGAATCCCCGAGTCTGAGAAACATAGATACAACGAGAGGCAAGAAGCTTACCCTGCTCTAACATCCTCAAACACATGATTGACGTATGTAGCAACTCCTAAACTATTAATCCAGAGGCGGAAGCATCTCTCTTCTCTAGAAGTCTGTAGGTCGTCATCTAACGCAGTCTCTGCGAGGGATATCTTCTCATTATCAACAGTCAGACCATTTCTGCACCACGACATTACAACTTGAAAAATATTCCACGATTATAAAAACAAATTTAGCCATACAAGAGAAGCAGACCAAAGCAAGCTTACCTCATCTCATCTCCTCACCTCACAACAATAAAAAAATAAAAAAAAATTGAAAAAAAAAAAAGAAAAAACAAGGATAAAGAAAGAAGGAAGAAATATAATTGATCAAAGACAAAAACATGAAGATGCCTCTTGTTGAAGGCTTCAGATATTCAATAAATCACTTCTTTTAATGTAAAAGAAAGGGATTAAAATAAGCCATTCATTAACCAAGCACAAACAAAGATTCAGTACCCCCACAACAGCACAACTATCAAGTGGTGCATGAAGTATGTTGAACCCCCCCTTTTTAGACAAATAAAATTTTGGTTTTCCTCTACTATGAATGTCATATGAGTTTTTATAAGCAAAAACTTGATCAACCCCCTCCCCCCCCCCCCCCCCTTTCTGATTTTTTTGATGAGAATATAAAAGAGCTCTTGGGGAGAGGTTTGCAGTCTCTGGAATAACTAAAAGAGACAGAAAAGTTCCCACAGGCAGGAGATGAAATGTCATTTTAGGTGGCTGAATAAAACAAGTATCAAACTATTCAGTCGGGATCCTCTACTGTTGTTAAAATAACAGTAGAGTACTTTTCTTAAAAATTCTACCATTAGATTAGAGGGGGTGGGCTTTTGACCATTGGATGGAGGGGGTGGGTTTTTGAAATTTAAACAGTTAGAGGAGAGAGATAGAGAGAAAAAGAAACAGTAGAGTGCTGTAACAGTAGAGGATCCAAATTGCAAACTATTATGATAATAGTTCCACAACAATTCTTCTTTTCCTACAAAGCACACTAGTGAAGTTGATGGAAAAAGCTCTTACTAAAAGTGTATCATAATGGTGAATTAATGACAAGAAAAAATCATTCACACACAACCTTTTCCTTTATTAAGCTGGAACGCCACACAGGAGAGAATGGAAAAATAAATCACCTGTGCTGGAATATTTGTGCAACAAATGTCAGATTTAAATTTGTTGATCCGTCAACTATATCCTTTGGACTGATATATCTCTTGCAATCCAATTTCTCTGCCTGCTCTATAATTAAATTTGCTCTTATTGTAGGATCCTTAGTTTCCAAAGTAGTGTTAGTACTATGTTCTGGTGCAAGAACATTAAGTAAATGAGCATAAGCTTCACCATCCTGGAAAAATGTAACACAGCACCAATCAGTAAGTGGTGAAATAGAGAAAGAATACCCAGATTTAAGATCACTTTCAGCTAATTGTCGAATTGCCTATTACTCACGAGTCGCAACTTGAATTCCAAACCTAAATAGCCAGCACAAAAAGTCTTTGATTAATAAAGGCTGCTATAGCCATAACTTGTCACACTGAATTTGGGATGTTTTTGGCCATCTCGATTTGATAAATAGCAGATAAAAGCAGTTTCTCCACTTAGAAGAATATATTCTGATCTCATTTACACTTTTGTAATGAAATGGTATCTACGCACTATGAGAAACAATCCTAAGCTTCTAAACAGGTTACTTCAACATGAGTGAGTTTACACACACAAACACACACAATGGGCGATAAAGGGAACTCTGGGTGGGATAGTATGTACAATGTACGCATACCAAGGCATTGTCTCAGGTAAGATGGACCAATCATCATGTCCCCCTTATACTGGGTTGGAACTTCAGTAACTTAAGTCAAGCTAGAACATCTAGCTACACTCCATTTCCTTTCTACAACAACCTACTCATCCTCCTAGTCAAGCTAGAATGTCTGGCTTAACTTCTAGAATTCTGCTAAGAATATGCAAAAACACAGTCCTCTGATCGACTTCCAGCAGGACCAGAACTATCGCACATGCACAAGAAGTCGCCAAGCGAAAAAGGGCTCCCAGTTATTTATAAAACATTAATCAATTGGACAGGAAAGAAATATGAGTTTAAGAGTCACAGGCTCACCTTCAAATCAGTAGAGAAATTTGTGACTTCCTTCTTGTATCCTGATTTCTTCAATTGGAAATTCATCCATTTCAACAAAACCTTTTCTGGAGCCAAACTCATGAGCTCCTCGACATCCTGCAATATTTTGTCACATAGTCGGTAAAATCCTAGCTGGCTTCCACATGGAACATATATTATGCCACTGAGAATGTCAGAGAAAACAAAGGCTTCTGACCTGATTTTCCTCCACCAGTTCCACAAGTTGAGGTGTCTTCTTCAAATTGATGTCAGCTAACAATTGAATCTGGTATAAACAAATTATATGAACCCTCACTGATTGACTATGTTATACATAGATAGATGATGGAGACTTCTACGAATGAGAAGAGGGAAAAGTAAATTCAGCAAAGAGGAGAAGGTTAATACCTTGATAATTTGTGAAATTAATCCCATGATCAGATGGGGCTGCATATGATAATTAAGCATATCAGAAAATTTTAACTTTCACAAAATACAACACGGGACACAAAACAATGAATTTTGGTTAACTTACTCGAGCCTCCACCAAGTCCTGTGTGCCAATATTAACGACAGTGCAACCAATTGCCTTTGCTGAATTGAGACAAAGTGTATGGTTCTCATTTCTCTCCCAAGGGTTTTGAGTTTTCTTGGTATTAATAGCTCTCTCATCTATTGTTCCCGGCACAGCAACATTAATCAGCTTGCTGCAGGAAGAGATAACATTTCAAAGTTTTCACTTAAGAGAAAAGAGTAACATCAAAAATCATACTGTAAGAGTAAGACACATAAATCAATGTCTACAACCAGCAGAAGAATAATTCAGGTAGCAACTGTGCAACTTACCAGAGAAGCACTCCATCTTTTGCAAGTTCAAATAGCTGATTTGTTTTCGGATCCAAGGGCAGATATTTCTTCAAGAAATTATCCTCAGCCAGGTAATTATTGATGTGTGCAACATAAGAGGCCTTCTCTGATTCACTAATGGTGTGGAAATGGGTGGTGGTTGATTGTCTGAGGATTGAAGAAGCACGTTTGTAACCAGCGCCTTTTCCACTGGCTCGCCCTTGGAAGTTGAGATATTCCTGACAATATTAGGAAACTCCTAACTCTTAAGCTACTCAATGATATCAAAATTCATCCAAGCAATGCACAACCAAACATGCGTCACACGAATAAGGCAATGTCCTATTTGCAAATATGCTTTTTTAGAGTTGCAGGTATCTCCCAAAGGATGAAAAACTTCAACATCTAGAAGGAATTGAATGTTATGAACTGATTGCATAGGAATAACTTACCCTTAGGAAAGATTCAAAATCAATCTCATGAGTAATATCAGGATATGAATCCTCCAACGCACCTCTAACCTCATCTTCAGTATACAATCCATTTATACCCTTTAGTTTTGCGAAAACTGGTGGCAGAGCCGATACCGTTACATGACCAGATTGAGGCTTTAATACATTATACTGTCACCAACACCAACCACAAAATGTCTCCAATCAATAAAACATACCAAGGGGGGCAACAAAATAAAATCTTCACAAAATTCTTATTGAAAACAATGACAATAAAAAGTCAAAACATAAAAAGAGATTAAACAGAAAGAAATTATGCAAAACCTTAGACTTGAGGCTACGAAGTTCCACTTGGGTGAATTGACTTTGAAGCCATGGATCAGAAACAAGCACACCCACAAAGCTAGACATCTTCAAAATGCAATCTTTTTTCTTCTACCCTTCAATGTCCAATGCTAAAATCAAAACTGCTAACCCAAAACACAAAACAAAACAAAATCCATCATCCTCAAAAACACCAATTATTCAACCAAATAATACAAACACCATTACAAATCACAGCATAAGCATTGAAGATTACAATTTACAACAGATACCCATTTCGAATACCCATGTAAACTGATCATTCATTCATTCAGATAGACAATAAAAAATAAAAATAAAAATAAATGAGAATAATAGAGAAAAAGAGAGAACAAACCGGCAGACATGGTTGAAATGGAAGGATTGAAATCATCCCAGAAATGGAAGAGAGAGGAAAAAGCAAAGAATTAAATCAGAGAGAAAAACGTAACACCTATAAGAACCCGCGAAGTCTAAGGGTAAGGGGGCACTAAAAAGCTCACCTCTTTCTGTCTCTCTGTTTTCCTTTCTCTGTTGTTTTCACAAGAAAATGGCAAGCTTTTGTTTTTTTGCTGGTTCTTTGCGTGACAAAACATGAATCTATTTGGTCAGAAATTGTGATAATATATATTTCCTTTTTTTTTGGGTTTTCTTATTCTTCGTTTTTGGACTTCATACCCATTTCCTAGCTTTGTGGGCACGTAAAATATGTGCGACGTGTTTGGGTGTTCGACATTTTCCAAGCACACTCTGTTTTTCCATTTCTTTTTTGGAGTTTCAATTTAAGCACTACCTTTTTTTTGTTGTTCAGTTCTTCTTTTTTGTGGTTTTCTCAAATTTCTTATGCGTCAGTGACCAACCGCGCACACCAACATAAAAATAAAAATAAAAAACATTTATTTGGTTCTCTTTAAAATTTAAAAACAAAAAAATGCCCCAATTTTTTTTTTGTTACAAAAACATTCGTAAATATTTTCCAATATTTCGGAGCTGGTCCCGAGGTTAAGGTTTTGCGCTCCTTCCAATAGTAGTTGTGAGGGATCGAACCTTGGTCCTCCCTACCAAAATCTTGCCCCTGACACCACTAGACCAACCCACGATTGATCTCAATTTATTTATTTTGATAGTCAAAAAAATTAAATTTTTTAAAAGTTGTGAAAATGAAAATTTTAAATGCACCCTAAAACAAGCAAATAAGTATTAGATTTCATTCATAATTGTCAAAATTTGGGAACAATCGACTCATTGTAAGATAGAAGGTTGGGTTTAAAAGTCACCTATAATACCAAGTCATACTTAATCTGTATATTAGTTCATGTTAACTTTAAAATCGTGACTAAAATTTTGGAATACATTTACAGTACTGTCAAATTGACTGACTCCTGTTTTGGGGAATGAATTTTGGAATAAAGTCGATCCGTTATCCAAGAGAAACCAAACTATCCTGATCATTGACACAAAGGTAGAAGTAGAGAGGTAGAGAGAAAAGTTAGAAGTTACCTTGCCCTTTTATATATTAGTAAAGGTAATAGTAGAGTTAGATCAAGACATGAACACGGTCACTAGACTGGGCCAAATTCGTTGATGATCCTATGTGCAAGCCAAGTCCCCAATCAACTCCTAAACTAGATCGTCTCTCAATTAGACCTTTGGACAAGGTTGCTACTTTCAAGTAAGATAGCAAATGCCTCTGAATCCGATGACAATGCTTATTTCACAATTCCAAGAAACCTAATTAAGGGCTAGATTTTCTGCCAAAAAAAGAAAGCAAATGCTAACAATAGTTCTTAGGGCTGTTTTTAAGCATTAATTATCTTAAAATATTTTAGAATCTTTTAAAAAAAGCAACCAGTAATATTAGCATGCACTTGCATTTACACTAATAATTTTATTGTGTCAAAATTGTCCTTTTAATAAATGCATCTTTCCTCTACCATCAATCACCTTACATTGAAACTGTGATACATACTCCAAGGTTTTAAAAAAAATAAAATAAAAATTTCTTTTCTCCCTTAAACTTTTCCTATCTTCTCCCTTTTATTCTCTCTCCAGATCTGCTCAGACATTCAGACGACGGCTCCGACGAATCATTAGCGAAGAAGACGATGCTTAGCAGTGCTATTGGTGGATGAATGACTGTTTGTTTTCACTGCCAAATCATTCACCACCTACCCATAAATTGTTGTTGATGATAATTTTGGCCCTTGGGGTTCACTGGCGAAACTCGCATATGGCCGCCACTTCGAGCTTCGTCACCGGAATTCGATGACGGAGAATGTAAAAGGAGGAAGACAAGCAGATTTTATGTATGCTTGGTGGTGTCGTCAATGGTGGATGAACAATCAGTCAACAATTTATTAAATTCTTGTTGGAAGTTGAAAATATGAAAACAAAAAAGGGTACTTTAGTAAAACAGAAATTCATCAATTAATGGGATTATTACATTTTCGAGACAATTGTGAATTATTCTATTCTTATTAATTACATATTCTAATAGTTGTGGTGTCTATTAATTCTTAACGGCAGCCCTTAGGGCTGTCGTTAGCAAAACCGAAAAAAAAATTAAGGGCTACATTAGAAAAAAAATGTTTTTCATATGGGATACATGAGGACAATGCAAATGTCCTTCTGATTCTATTATTTGTGTTAGTATTATCAGAGAGAGAAGAATTGGGAGTATTAACTAGGAAAAAGATTTTAGTTTTCATTCCAATATTCCACGAAACGTCCCAATTCACATGCTGACGCCTAGAAAAACAACTGCAACTAACTAACAGAACTATTCTCCCAAGCTACAATGGGGTAGTATATCTTGGTGCGTCAAGATTGAGTTATGATTGGGGCTTGTAAATCAGGTCTCGAGATGAGGATGAGGTCGGAGCTCAAGTGGTAAGTGCTTTTCCCTCATAACTCAGTGGTCAGGGGTTCGAATCCTCATGTAGGGAGAATAATAAAAATCTCCTCTACCTTTCTTTGTAGGGAGGGTCTCTTCCTCTACTTGAGCCCGTCGGCCCATCAAAGATGGGTTGGCTTGCCCAGCGCGTGTGGTTTGCGGCTATTGCATGCGTCCTTGTAGCAAAAAAAAAAAAAAAAAAAAAATCAGGTCTCGAGATGACTTGCACACACGACCTATGGGTTTCGGCCCAACCCGGTAACGAGGCTCTTGACCTTGGCAGGGTTGGCACCACTCAGGATGACGGACCGACCTTATTCCACAGTACATCCCCGACACAGTTTATACAGGAAGGCAAAACACTACCAAGACCTATTCTTTTCAGCTGAATTAATGTGTGATCATCTTCTGAAATTTGTCAGAATCACTCTTACAAATCTGCTCAAGGTCTCAGGAATCTGGATTACTGCTAGAACAATCTAAACAAATTACTCTCTTACCATAAATTACAGAAAGATTGAGCTGCTCTTCCACATCCCCTCTAACTTCTAAGGTTGTCTGCATTTGCTGTTCCCAGCAAACAGGATTTCTGGGTATGCCAGGCCATCATGATAATTATCGACCAATACGATAATAGACTCACTGCAAATTCACAAGGAAGCCGCAGTACACAAACTTCTAATGTAGGAGCAGTAGCTAGATTGTCTGAAGTAAATAGCCTACCTGATAATGCAAGCCGCAGTACTCAAAACTTCTAATGCAGTGCAGGATGGGTTAGATACAATCATTCAAGGGAACCCATGTACATGCACCAAGCTAGCTTCTGAATTTTTACACAATGTCATTTTCTATAATTATTTGGGATCCTTGAAAGGCCATATGAGAAAAGGGAGTGCCTCAGATATTCAATTCATGATCAAGAAGTTGAATATGGTAATACCGCCATTTCATTTGCTATTTAAAGTATGATACACGATGACAAGCAAACAGCTTTGTTTTGGGAGGCTGTGGTTGGATGTTGCTTCTCTAAGAATGATCATACTAAATTAGCATAAGCTTCTGCAAGTAACCATTGAGTAAGCAAGCTAACAAGGACTAAAAATACTTGTGGAATGTGGTCCACATTTGATATGTATCACAGCTTTATCTTTGCTTCGACATCAAGGGATTATTATGTGCAATCAAGCTAAGAAAGGACAGACTGCAATCACTAAGCTGTGTATCTTTATATGATCATGTATACCTTTTGACACTTTTATCAGGGCTTAACATGAGCACCATGACAGGCAAATAAGCCTACACAAAACCCAGAACCAAGACCAATAATGAGCTACAACAATAGACAATGTACTCGAAACGAAGCTCACTTTCACATACATTGTTTCTCAATATAATACTGTTACCGATGAAATAGACAAAAGAAGAAAAGAATAATGAAGCAACCAAAGGAATAATTGGGCAAATAGCCACTCCATATAAGTTATAGCACCAACATAATCTTTCATCACAAGAACAGAACAAGGCCTCCAGCTATGGCCAAAACCAAGCTACCCATAACTTTACTTGAAGCTGACTTATTTGAAGGCGAAGAGGATGGAGATTTTCCGGCCTTGGCATCAGCAACTGGGGCATCAGCAACTGGGGCGATCTCTGGTGCTGGTGCTGGGGCAGGCATAGGTGGGATATCGGTTCCAAAGATTGCCTCGGGAAGGAGCACCTTATCAACCTGATAAAGGGCAACAGGTTCAGTGGAGAAAACACTGCTGCTAATCTTTGTGATGCTCCATCCAGAAGTCATGTGGATGGTACCCGAAACATCAGTAAAGTTCAAGCTGTAGTCACCACCAGCGAACGAGGGAACAGGCCCTACTCCGCTGAGGTTCTTGAAGTCAGAGAGGGAGTAGTAGTGTGGCAAGGCATGGAAGAGGCAGAGCTCCTTGATCTGGTCTTTGGTGAGATTGGCTAGGGAAGGTTTCTTAAGGGAAGCGAAGGCACTATCCTTTGGGACAAAAATGGTAATGCCTTCGTCAGTGTTGTTGGCTTGGTTTTGGAAGGTGTCAATGACTTTGGTGGATTGAAGGTAGTTTAAGAAGGTATGGAAAGGACCAGCTACACTGAGCAACTCGGTCAGGTTTACATAGGCCGGTCCTGGTGCAGGGGCCGGGGATGGGGTTAGGGCTGGGGACTTTGGACTAGCTACATGCCCTTTTTGAGCATTTGCCATTGAAGAACACAAAACTAACAAAATAGTGGCAAACAAAAGAGTCATGATCTTCTCCATTTTCCCTAATCAACCAATCTCACCACTCAAGGGTTATGAATATGCCACAAACTCTCCAAATTCCTACAAATGAACCAAAAACAATCAGAGATTTGCACATTTACAGTCAAAAAGTCTGAAAAATATCAGCCTCAAGAATACTCCCCAAAGCTTCTTAGAACAAGTTATTTGTGCACCAGATTCCCACTTCATTCACAAATAAAGGATTAACAGACCCTGAAGTACAATGACACAGTAAAACCAGGTAAAAAACTGGCAGATCTTGACTAGTCAACAGAGTTCAGTGAAACTTCATGCAAAGATCAGGTAGTGCTTAGATAATGTAAGAGTACCCAATTGGACAAAATCTAACTAAACTCATGTTTAAGCATCAAAACCCAAGTAAAAGAAGTGAAAACTCATTCACTCTAAGCATTCTATCAGGTCCATCAAAAAACAGGCTTGATTTGCTAAGAATCCTCAATTTCATAAGCTTATATATAAAAAGAAGCAAACTTTTCATACATTTTCACAGGTACACGATAACCATTATAAGTAAAAAGCAAAATGCAGATCTAGATCAGCTCACTAAAGCAACTAAGTGAAAATTTACCAAACAATAAACATAATGCATTAATGCCGACAAATATTTCAAGCTTATTATGGTACCATTAACTATTTTTATCATAATAATCAGATCAAGAGCAAAATTAACACATAGAAATCATCGACATTGAAGAGAAGTAAAGAAATAGTTGACTCACCTGTCAAATGAAGAATTCAGAGAGAGTGTAAATTTGCAGGAGAATGCTAAAATGTGAGTGTATTTAAAGGGTGAGTTTGTTTCATAGGCTGGTAAAAGCAAACAAAAGCTGCTGGTGAATTGCATTTTTTTCTCCTTTCTCTCTCCTCTCAAAACCCTAATTTTTCTCTTTTACCTCTTCTCATCTTTCATTATAGTTTCAGGCCGGGAGGACCAATTTAGATCATTCCCGGCCTGTATTTGATATTTTTCATCTAGTTTGACTCTAATTTCTACTATTTCTCGCTCTAGGTGGAATAAATTTCTCCCTTTGTGGAGTTCTTTGGTTTTTTTCATTTCTTCCTCTTCGTAGGATTCTCTTTTCGTCTATAGTGTGATTTCTATTTTATAGATTCAATATGATTTTGGGGACCGGATATACATACAATCAATGGTATCAAACAGAGTTCTGTGGGCAAGTCATTGCACTGCTCGCGGTGAAGATCTCCACTTCCGCCAAAGATGAAGATACATCAAAGGAAGCACATGGTTACCATGTCGCACCGAGGTGTCTTCGTCGATTGTCTTGTTAGCAAAAATTGTGTTGTTACTGTTAATTTAGTATATTCTAGGGTTATTTTTATTGTAGATGCCGTATGGCTTTTCTATTAATGAAAATTTCCTATTCCCCTCTTAAAAAAAAAAAAGCTGCTGGTGAGCTGGGTGTTGGACAGAAAGATTAGATTTTTATTAAGAAAAGAAAAAGGGGAAAAAAAAAAAGATTGGGTTGGTGATAAAAAATAAAATGGGGTTCTTCCGTTCTTGACAAAAAAAATATAAAAAATGACATTGGAGTGTTTTATGATCTAGAAAGTGCCGTTGTATGGTGGGCTTTCTAAATCAATCTTCCAACTTAGTTTAATTGTAAATTATTGAATCTCCACCCTTGCACTCTACCCCATCATCAACAATTTCTTGGTAATATTTCCAAGGAATTCATTTCATCATTTAAATTTCAAAGTACATATATAATCCATGTGATTGTGGTAACTAATTATAACCACACACTATAATTTTAATCCATGGAAGTTATGAGCATACAACTCAAACAGTAACTAGAGAGCATGAAGAACACATTGTTTAGTTGTTGTAGAAGTTCTAGAGATAACACTTGTATAAATAAACGAAATGGAAACTAGATCAACCTAAAATTCTTCTAAAGTACTGTTCTTTTAGCCGTTTCCATTATGTGTTCCGTTCTATTAAGTATTGCAAGTTTTGTTTGATTGTTTTGTGCTGTAAGTTTTGTTTTGTTTAGCAGGATATCGATTCTATATTTTATCTTGTTTTCATATTTTGTCTTATTTTACAAGTTGTTTCATTCTTCCTGTTTCAACGTTGTAAAATCCGTTTCATTTTGTTAAATACTGCAAGTTTTGTTCCATTAAAATAAATCGGGTTTAAGTTCATAATGATGTAATTGAAAGGATAATAGCAAAGAGGAGGGGGTGTTAGAATGTAAAGACTAATAAACGGAAAAGGTCATGTTGTGATTAATCATTGTCCTAAAATCGAACTTACTCCCCCTTGTACATTTGGAAAATTTTCGACAATTGACCTTTAAGGACACGACAAACAACACTTCGGTGTACTCGAGACAGTCGCCTGAAATCAATTAGATTTACATTAATAAGTTATTATAGTAAAAGTTATATACTCCAATTTTTTAATCTTTATTTTAGTTTAGTTTAATTTAATTAAGTTCAATTCAATTCAGATAAATCCAATTAATTCTAACCTACTCAGTATAATTTAATTCAACTCAGTTAATGTAACAAATTATTATTCTAGTATTTGTTTTTGGTCTCCTATATATACGAGACAATATAATGTGTGGTTGGAAAATATACAACACGTACTCTCAGACGGACCAAATATTGATGGAGTTTTGGTAAATTATGGAGCGCTAAAAATCCAATGAAAAAAATCAATTCAGTATACAATTAGAATGAATGCGATCAGTTAAAACCTATAGGAGGTACCAAATATGAGTATTGGAGTAGAATCAATCAATAGCTAGAGTATATTTAAGTGTTAGTATTTAAGTATATAAGGTGTGTTATTTTCCACCTACTTGATCAATAATTTTAGTTTAGTTTAATTTAGTAACATACTTTTTCTCATATATTATTATTCAATTCATGTTCGGACTCTCGTGTTCAACAACGAGTATATTAGACTAACTGAACAACCAGCATAAGCACTAACCCCGTCGCACTAATAAAGGGCTAGTACCGTATCTTCTATTATATATATATATATATATATATATATATATATATATATATATATATATATAAGTGGATATGCATACTTGCTTGATGGACACGTGGGCGTCCACATAAGCAAGGCATATCCACATAGCTTGACACATAAGCAATATAAAATACATGAATCTACATTAATTGCATGAATCTACATTATATTAAATATATTTTCTTAAATTTGTATAATGATACATGCATATAATAATAATAAAAATATATTTTTTTAATACTTTTTTTTGGTGGCGGATGCATGCATGCTTTAACAATAGAGCTCACTATATTCGAGTCAAAGTGTACATCGTTACTATTTCAATTTTTGCATTATTCGATAATATATAGTCGAAATGATATGTGTATTAGCTTTCAATGATGGGTATACATAGTTGTTAACTAACTAAACATAATTTCATACTTAGGCTACCATCATGTTTATATCATGATTAACAAGAAATGAGATATTGTATATTTTGGTATTCTACTCTACAATTGATGCAATGTTCTAGATTCGTACGATATTAATTAAGCGAGAGATTTATAGAAGAGGATTTTTGTATCAAACCGTGCATCGCACGGGAATGTAACTAGTAATTCCTAAAAGCCAACAGACGCAATGCACAGGTGGAATGAGAATTTGAACCCATGAGGCCATGACTTTGACTTACCAAACCACTTAGAAGTAAGTTTGGAATCACTAGACCACCACCATTTTTTTTATACACTTATGTACCTACATAAATTGTTGTCCAAATGACATTTCTTTTCACATCAAACAGAAAGATACGAGTGAATTACTATCGAGACACATATTAGTACGTGAATAACTATCGAGACACCTTCTATGGCCTCAAGTCTCAACAAGTGGCGTTGGAGGATACGATTTATGAGATTAGTCAAATGCCTCATGCTTCACCAACAAAAATAAAATAAGAGAAAAAAGTAAATTTAAATGCAAGTTGAAGCTTGGTTGGAAATCGGAATTTGGGAAGTGAGTGTGGGACCTGACCAAATGATTTGTCCTCACTCGACAGGGTGTGTCGGCGCCATTTTTCGGTTGTTGCTCCTCGTAGAAGCCAACCTTATGTGATACTCCCTCCAATTTTTTTTTTCTCCTACCCATTTCTTTTTGCACGGAATTTAATGAAAATTGCTTTTGGAACAAAAATTCTTTATTTACCCTTACTTTAACATGAGAGAGAATATGAGTTAGAAATGAGGTTGGAAAGTAATGATGATAAGAAAAAGCAAGGATAAATGAGTCTTTTAGTACTCAAAGTATTACTAAAAGAGGGGAAAGTGGGTAGGGGAAAAAAGAACGGATGTAAAAGAAAAGTGGGTAGGAGAAAAAAGAACGGAGGGAGTATAAGGACAGGGTGAGTAATTGAGAAAATAACAAATAAACAAACATGTTTCAAGACCTGGCAACGGTTGATTCGGTCTGTTCTCCCCAGTTGAAAAATGTTTATATTTATTACTGAAAATTTATTTTTGTTGAACTTTATTTAACTTATTTAACTTTGTTGAACTTTGTTTATTTTTGTTGAATCTTGTTGATTCAAGTGTTTTTTATAACTAGTTTGTATATTGGTTTATTTAACTTTGTTTAACTTTATTTAACTTTATTTAACTTTGTTGAAGTTTGCTGAAGTTTGTTGAAGTTTGTTGAAGTTTGTTGAAATAAATAGAAATAAACAGAAATAAGTTGGAAAGAACAGACCTATATTGAGTTCAGGTTAACAACAAGTTGGGTCATTATCGAGTCAAGTTAATATCAGGTTAGTTATGTTAATTATTTAAAGGGTTATGTTTTGGGTTTAACAGTTCTTGTCTTACAAATTTCGGATAAGATACTTCGAGTTTGGGTCATTAACGAGTCGAATCTTTTCAGGTCAATCTATTTTCATGTTACTCCAGGTATAATAATGTAGGAACTAGGATATGGTCTATGGACATATGGACTTTTCTTATTAACTTTTTTTTTTCTTTTGAGGTGAATGTTAACTTTAGTTTAGTTTTACTTTGATCAATGCATCTCTTATAAGGTCGTCTTAACATGAAGTCTCATCAATTTATAGACAAATATGATGTTATGCTTGTTTAAGGCACCTCATGTTAAGGCCGCCTTATATGAGTTTTTATATTTTTCCATTTAATTTTATATTACAATACATATACACGAATCAATTATCCCCTTAAAAAATATTATGTTGCAATATATATACACGAATCACATTTATTTATGCGTAATTGGAAAAATGTTAACACCTATTTTCAAATAAGTTTAAGTAGTAGGCGTAGTGTAGGGTAATCCATGACATAATCCATGAATTAGATGAAAATTTTAAAACCTTGGACTAAAGACTGGTCCAAACAAGAATAATCCATAAAAAAATTATATTTTTTTTCATAAGCAAAATCTTAATTTTCAAAAAACAATAATAAAATGGTTGAATTTGGAATTGGAATATGGACCGAATGTATTCATAATTTGGAGCAATGACAGGATGAGACTGAAAATTAGTGGTCATACCAAAACCCATCTTTTTCGGACAATTTGGCCCAAGCCAATTCTTGAACACTCCTATCTAATATTAAACGAGTTTTGAATAGTCATAAATGATTAAAGGGAACTCTTAAATCAATTAGGTTCGGTTTCACTTGTATCGTGGCGGAGAGAACAAATAAAATCTTAAATTTGTTATTCGTCCAACCTTTATAAATTAATAATGGCGAGATCATAAGATTTTATTAATATAGAGATGTATTAATTAATTAATAAATTAATATAACTAATTTAAAGATAGAAACTACTGAGAGTTAACTATGCAAAGAGGACATGTGTTTATATGGTGGTTACCATATTTTTTGTAACCACCGTAATAATCTGGTAACCAGCACAATATGTTTGGATAATACTAATTTCATATTTAACACTGACCAATTTAGATTAACTTTTTTAATGTGAGTTTGATTGTAACAAGTTATAGTATCAGATAAATTTATAATGTCACTTTAGTTACACCTAGTTCGAATTCTTTATTTATTTAAAAATCTTAGTTAAATGTTAGAATAGATAAAACCAATCACGCAAATGTTAAAAATCACTTAATAGTTATTTTAATTATTTTGATGGTTACACAAATACGGTAACCACCATACAAATGTGCAGAAAACTTGTTTTGAGGACCTCAACTATCTAAGTGACTGAATAAGGACCTCGCTCTTTAACTCTGTCCACTTCCGTTAAGTTGGGCCAAAGTCCATCCTGAGTAGCTCACGAGTCTTATGCTTGTGCAGCTAAATTACTTTCTTGCAATCACTTTATTACTCCTATCTATTATCAAATAGTAACCATATCTCCGCACCAAAAAAAATAGTAACCATATCTTGATAGAAATGTAAATGCAAAGGTTACACATAGGCTCCGTTTGATTCACCTGGATAAAATTGAACTGAACTGAACTTAATTGATTTTTTGAACTTGACCGTTAACCATTTAAAATTCGTCCAAACATAGTCAATATTGGACTCATTTGAAAGAATGCTTTGAGATCTTTCCGATGACATAATTTTCATAATGAAATTATTTCGGAATAAAAAGTTATATGAGTAACAAAGTTACACATGAACTGAACTGAACTGAACTGGACTGAACTGGACTGAACTGAATTTAAGTAAAATTAAGGTGAATCAAACAGAGCCTGACAGAGTTGCACGGAATGAACATTTTGCACAATTTGCAAACCTTCATGTTTCATATACTCGTATGCAATCTAGCAAAGTCTTAAAGTAGCTCAAGAGCAAATAATAAAGTTAGCAATACACAAGACATTTGAGAGGTTGATCAAAAGAAACAGAGGAAATAAATCATAACAAGAAAAAACAAAAAGATAGAACCTATATTCATCTTTATGGACAAAATCAAATGAAGCAAGAAGAGTTAATTAAATCAAAGGACTCGACACGAACAAGCTGATCCATTCATGTAGTTAACCAATCTTTACGAATGTCAAATGTGTAATTGATCTCTAAGTAGCACTTGTTATCATCATCAAGAAACTGCAAATGAAGAGCAAAACGAGTTATAATTTGCGTTCTAGCAAAATTTAGGAGTTCAATACAACATGGTTTTGAATGCAAAGTTTGACAAAAAGTAAAGTGACCAATGTAATATTGCAAATTAATCTCGGCGAGACAATAGTTTTCCACCCCGAAGATAATTTTGGATCAAAATCTTAATTGGCAAACTCTTTGATATCAATATATAGATCGAATCCTCAACAAAGGGTCATGAACCTTTCAATTAATGTGTTAAATGGTGGCAAAAATAATCTAATCCATTAGAAATGGAATACAGAGAACACATAGCATAAGAATTGAAAGGGCTTGGGACCATGGTACCACAACTGAAGCAACGGAAGCCAATTCATATTCACATCTTTCATATGAGGTCAGTAACCTGCTTTATAATTTATCACATGAAAAGAGAGTGGTCCATTATGTAGAAAGGCTCCATAAGCAGCACTAATATTCTTGAATAATGGTCCTATGGATTAGGAGGAAAGGCAACAATGTCATAGCAAAGAAACATAGCCGATAACATATTATGAGTACTCTGAAAATGATTTCTATGACATCAGGCAAAGTTATTTATAGACGGGAGGAAAATGGGAGGAACAATTTATTCCTTTGTGATAACAATGCAGAAAACGAAGAGAAATTATCTGTATTGGATCGTACAGAATTCTGAAGTCCAATATCTCAGAAGACGGGATAAATGTAGAAAAAGTATAATCCTTTTACTGCATTTTATGCTTCTTCAGGCAGCAGAGATGTCAACTTAGAACTATTTCGAAGAAAGTAAACATGCATAAGGGTGCCTCTTAATGTTCAATCCAATCTCCCTGTTCAATGACATAATTGGTTTTCGGGGGTACAAACTTTGCAAGTTATAGTTTTCTATGTGATGTAATCCACAAAGTGCCTTCCGATCCTCAATACTAGGCTTTCATTATATCTTCTCTTAGACACATGACATGAATTAGCACAGAAGAAAAGTGAAAACTTGAACTCAAACACAATGCAAGAATATAAATCCAATACTACTAGGTTGAAGTGGCATCACGTTGGCGAAATATGACTAGTAATCCATCTAATAGAGACTGACCTTGGTCTTTGCACTATACGACCCACGTGCAAAATAACCAGAAGGGGTGGTCTCCTCTTGTATCTCATGTGTGTATGGCTCCGCTTGAGGACTAAAGGTTCCAAGCATCTCTTTTGCACTATCCACTGAAAGTATTGTTTCATATGAGCTAAAATTCCCGGTTATTTTTAATCGATAAAATAAGAAAAACAGTCATGAAATTTGGATACCTTTCAAGCCAGTTTTCCATACAGTGTTGGTGTACTTGAGCCCCACTACAATATTATGATGAACCTGGAAGGTAAATTTCAAAATGTAACGGCTACCTTCCTTCAAAGTAAACCATGGAGCTTTTGGTTTTCCATCCTCTGGAATTGGAAGAAAGATGTCTTCTCTGTCCGGCGAGATAATTGAAAGGCTCAGAATCTTCACTTCTGGCTCTAGTGCTTCTGCAGTAAACAAACTAATCTTTTAAGCACTGGATACTTTAAAAAGGATTTCATGCAATAGCGTACAAATTTTATTATTAGCATGAATGAGGCTTTAATCTTATTTTATCGTTCACACAAAACTTGGTATAAGACGGTCTTACTATAACTTTCGTAATTAATCTCTCTTTTCTCTTTTCAGTTATCGTTATTCTAGCGTGGCATGGAAATGTGGTTGCTATAAAGTTCATTCAGGAATTAATCATCATATCGTACGAAAACTTTCCGAGAAGAATCAATCATAAGTATCTATGAGTTACATCCCACATTGCAGAACATTATTGACTATTGAGGCAATAACTTGAATGAAGTGGGCCTTTCAACATGACTCAAAAGTCACTATTACTTCTTATTCATACCAGGACCCTTTAACCGAAAGAATCATCAATAAGGGATGAGTCACCAGAGCCAGGTGACTGGTGAGCGTGGCGAAAATGCCTACCAAAATACCTTCTGTCCTTTTCCAAGCATTTCCAACTTCCAAGCACCCCATGATCATAGCCCATATGTCGTTGAAAGGAAGTTCACAAGCATGGCAGAAGTTTCTCAGCCTAAATTAGTTACCCACATTAAAAGAACTAGTGTAAGGGTGCAAATTTACCAGCAACTAAAATCTGAATCGCGTACGCCTTTTGAAACTAAGGATGTTTAGGCAAGGGCAGTACTAGGTTAGTTGGCCTCCTAGGAAGTTCACATACTTACCGACGTCAAGTGGCTTAAGGCACAAATGATTTGATAATTGATGATAAGACTAATTATGGGACATTTGATTAGTCATTGCTTTATTGGGCAAATTTTCACACCTATAACTCTGTACTTCATATAAATCAAGAGGCAAAGATTTATTATTCCACCACAAAGGCTGATTACATTTGCTTAAAATACAATGGTACTGGTAGAATTACAATTTAAAAACAATGATCTTCATTTTCATTTAAAGTCCCAAGTAAAGGCATACTAACACAATTCACAACAGTAGGCAGCAAATTACCTGTAGTTTATTTTAATCATTGAAACATTCTTTTTATTAAATAAAAAAACACATTTCTTTTTCTAATTTATATATCCATGGATACAGTCTACTTTGTTTCAGACAGAGACAGAGAGACAGAGAGAGAGAAAGGTTACCTCCAATTTCATTCAAATCAACACCTCCTAAGAGTTGTTCCTTCCACTTCCTCAAACTCTCATCATCCTGCATTTCCATTTGACAATACAACCCACCATCAAAAAGATTCAAACACCCAATAAGTAAAATTAATCAATTAATTAACACAACATCATGAAAAGAAGAAAATTCACAGCAAAATGTAGGAAAAGAAACAAACTTTATCCTTCTCTAATTGTTCTTTAAGAGTTCTTTGAGGACCCAAATCAATCTTGCCCTCATAATCTTCATCCTCTTGATCAGTGTTGCCAAGAGAAGCCTCACTCATTTGCCTCCCAAGTTTTTCTGCTTCATTATCTGTGTCTTCTTCATTGGGGTTACAATTTTCACTCTCTGGACCGCTTTGCTCACCAATTTCCTTATTTTCATCAAACCCCACTTTTAACCCCAAACACCCAAAGACATCAATTCATCAACCAAAAAAGAAGAAGAAATGATAGGAAATAAGACAAACCCAGATGACAAAATCAATCCAATTAGATACCCTTTTAAGGAAAACTACAAAAGGGGCCAAAAAATGATTCTTTGATTGAGAGTTTGGACAATGAAATGTGTGAATTTTGGTGTTTTTGAGTTTGAATGACTTCCAAAACAGAGGGGATATTAAAGTTGGAAGATTTTGTGTATATTGAGAATGAAGCAATGCAAAAGGGTTGTGAGGAGAAAGGGAGAGAGGCAAAAGGAGAAAATGGTTTTGTTTTTTTGATGAAATTAAATTCTCTCTTGTTGTGATGGGTTGTTGCCTTGTTGGTCAGAGAGAGAGAGAGAGAGAGGGGGGGGGGGGGGATGAGGGGAGCTTCCGGAAGCTGAAAAGTGGTGGGAAAATGTTTTGTGGTGATCCGGAAGGACCGAGACATGAAATGGTTTAGAGAGAGAGAGAAAGAGTTGTGGGCACTGCTAAAATTCCAATGACGCATAATCAGCCTAAGATTAAGGGGGAAATATCACGGAGAATGATACATCCACCCACTGGATTGATACATCCTTTGTGTCTATCTCTCTCCTCTAGTTTCATATTCTCTCTCCTCTAATTTCATATTCTCTCTCCTCTATTTCCAAGAAATGACATTTAAAGTGGGAGAGAGATAGATACAAAGTAAATGTGGATTGTCCACCCATTAAGTCAACCAAACATTTTCCATTGGTTAATTTGTTTTGTTCTTGTCCTTTTTGCATTTGATTTTGGACTAGATATGTAAATTTTGATTAAATCCATATTCCGATCCAATATTGGATCTGAAAAAATTGGGTACAAACTACAAAACACGATTATGAAGCCACAATCCGAAGTGATTGAATCTCTAAACTGATCTGATATGACGAATTTGCTTATGGAAAATAATACATCCACACAGTAGATTATCAACCCACAATTTTAATATATCTATTTCTCTCTTCTATTTTTATAACTCCTCTATTTTCAAAAAAGGAATTAAATTAGGAGAGAGATAGATACAATATTCAAATGGGTTGACTACCCACTGAGTCAATAAAATATTTTCCATTTGCTTATAGGTTAATTGCATCATTCAATGTAATCACAATTACTTAACTTTTTTCATGTAATGATGATTACAGTACTTTGAATGGTATAATCAATCCACTTTTCCCATCTCCTTTCCCCCTCTTTCATTTTAGCCTCACATTTACCCTATAAAATAATTGCATGTATTTTATTGTATTTAATTGCAAGCAAGTAAACACCACCTAATTTTTAGGGCTCCTTATTGTCGTGTGCTCGTTTAAATTGTAATCGAGAACCAACAAGGGATTGGTGTGACTAGTTCGACACTCTCATCCCTTAAGTAAGTTCGTTGGTTCAAATTTTATGAATGAAGAATATTTGTTGGGAGCATTTTATTCTGTAATGAACTAATTCGGTGCAAATAAGACTAATTAAACCTCAAGGTAAATATGTGGTTAAATCAAAGAAGAAGAAAAATGTAATCCAAACCGATAACATCATAACACTATTGCTTTACTCCGATGAGATGTTTCATGTTTGGGTTTTTGTTATAGCCACATATGATATGTTTACGGTACCCGAGCCCAATGGCCTTGGAGATTAAGAGCTTTTGACAAAACAGATTTTGTCATAGTGGACGATGAACCCAATGAATACCCTTGGGTTTCCCTTCTTTTTTAATTTCATCAGGGCCTAGTCCTGATGGGTTTGACAAACCCACATGAGCAAGAAAACAAGCTCTGTCTTTTTTCACCAATCCTCCCTTTTGTTTGGATAGGATTCTCACTTCTTGTTTAGATTTCATTTTTGATGAAATGTTGTTACGACTTGAGAGCTTTATATGCAGTTTAGGAGGATTTCGGTAGGGCTGTTCAAAACCGGATATCCGAAATTTAGAATAGTGAATTTTGATATCTGAACCCGTATTCGAAATTTCGGATTTGGATACTCGGATATCCGAAAAACTTAATTTTTTCTATTTTAATTGACATTAAATTGGTTATTTTTCGGATATTTCGGATATTTTTGGATATTTCGGATATCCGAATCCGAAAGTATCCAAAATTTATCCATGATTTTTCGGATATCCGAAATTTTCAAAGTTGACATCCGAACCCGTATTCGAAATTTCGGATATCCGCTTTTCGGATATCCGAAAATTCGGATATCCGTTTTTTCGGATATTATCGGATCGGATATTCGGATATTTGATAAGTGTTTATTTGTATATATTTTTAGTATAATTTAGTGCTAGTTTACTAGGTTAATTGATGGTTTTTCGTTCTCTTTTATTCGTTTTATCCTTCTTTGTTCTATTTTACGCTTTTGGTTTACCTTCTTGTGTAGATAACCGTTCTTGGAGCAAAAATGTGACATGTTGAGTGTTGAACGATCTCAAATATTGAGGACATTGTGATTGAGACTCAAGCATGAGCAACGATGATCAAAGAAAGCAAAGAAATATCAAGAAGAGACCTCAAGAATGAACCATGAGCAAGCCATGTCTCAAACATGGTCATGGTTCACCTTCAAGAGGCAAGGAAATAGCACCAGAGTCTACCATGACTTGTGGAGTCGAGCCATAACCTGGTCGTGATTCGCCTTAGCTAGTAATTAACTCTTAAGAGCATCATATGCGAACCATGACCTGGTCGCGGTTCGCTAGTTTTGGTCACGGTTCGCTATCAGAGGTCATGGTTGACCATTTTGACTTGTAAAACCCCTATATAAGTGATATTTTCTTGGAGAAGGGGCGATGCATTATTTTGGGGGCTAGACTAGAACTTTTCTTAGAGTTTTTAGGGTTCTTCAAGAAATAAGCTTAGGTACTTAGAAAACTTTGATCTTGGTTATTTATTTCTAATCTTCTATTTGATCAACATTATTGGTTGTGAGTTTTCTCTCTCCTCTCTCTTTCTATCAATACTTGCAAGTTTAAATCTTTGTTGTTATATGTTAATGGGTATTGTTATTATGAAGTTTATTTTGCTTAATCAATGATGTTTATTGGCTAATCTCTCTTATTAGAGTAGGGATTAGCCCAACTATGGTGTTTTGATGCTTGGATGATATGATTTGTATGTTATTTGGGTAATTGCTTTGTTGGTAGTATGTACCCCAAGTGTTTGATGAAATGCCTAAATGAGTTTATGGCTTTATTTTGATCAATTAATCTAAAACCGAAAGGGGAAGGTTGATTGTGAGGGGTTTTACTAACCTATCAAGGAGATTTAGCCACGAAAGTAGGATAAATCACCTTGGGAACTTATTGATTAGTTTGGACTTAATGGACTTAATTTGAATCTAATCCCATGAAAATAGGTGGTTAGTTTGAGTTAGGTGTTTCCTTTGGACCTTGAAAGAGGCCTTAGGTTACTTGAGTTCTAATCGTTCCCTTGCACTACCCATTTGATTGCATGTCATATTATCATCCATTGCATTAGAGCATCATTAGTTGGGTGAACCCCTAACTCTAGCTTTAACTCTTGATTCTTATAATTGTGATTGCTCTTTCCTCTCATCTTAGTTTGTCATCTTAGCTTAGCTTTTAGGTTTAGTTAAATTAAATCAACTTCACATTTACCCGATTTTGCTTAGCTTTCTCGATTTAGAGATTTTGTTAATTGAAACCCTCGCTCCTCGTTGAGACGATCTTATTTATTACTTCGAAATATCCGTATACTTGCGGGGGTATCAAGTTTTGGCGCCGTTGCCGGGGAGCAAGGCATGTTTCGATATTGAAATTCCCTTAAATAGGATAGACTAAGCATTTTTTTTCCCTTGTCTTTCACATCGTTTTCTTTGATTTCCTTAATGGAAACATGTTGGAATCAAGAAGGTTGTGGAGATAATCATTCAAGTTCATATGCTTATGATTATGGTGACTATAACCAATATTATGGCTATTTGAATGTGAATGAATGTGATGTGCCTAATGCTTATAATGATTGTTATGGTTATGTTGGGCATGAGGATAATGGGTATCAATCTAGTCATGAAAATGCTAATAATGTAGACACCCTTTACCAAAGTAACCAAAATGATCATTGCTTTGTTAACTACACTCTCAATAATTGGGATTATCCCAATATTCATGGAGAAGAGCAAACTCCCCAACCCAAGTCACACTTGGAGACTCTTTTGGAACAATTTATTGTTCAAACACAAAAGAGCAATGAGGAGTTACAAGAAACTCTAGGCATATTGTGTTCCAAAGTTGATGCATTTATCACCCACACCGAGATGCCCGACCATCAAGTGGTTCAAGTGGCTAGTTTGTCTACAACTGGGGATTGCATTGAAGAAAAGATCGTTGTTGAGTCGGGAGAAAATGAGTTTTGTGATATCGAGTATCAAGATCCATTCTCAACCGGGTGCATTGATATGATCTCTTCTCCAATCTTATATCCTCTTAATGATTCCCCTTCTCACAAGTCTTTTGGTATTGTCCTTGTAAATCCCGATAGTGCACTTGTGTTTTGTGATTCTTCCACCTTTCGAGTCGATGAGCCTATGGTGAATGAAATGCCTAAAGGGAGGCAGGAGGACAATCATAAGCCAATTGGGTGGAAAGCTTCTTCTCGTCCTTCTTTTGACTTTTCAAGGGCATATGACAAATTCAAGAGATCTACGATTCTTGATTATATTCTTATGATAAGGATATCTTATTTGTGTCCTTTTGTGATGTGGGCAAGTGATTTTGATAAGTTGTTACGGGCTTTGACTTCTTATAATGATGGATTAAAGAAGAACATGATGAATGAGAAAAGAAGCAAAGTCACCATTGGATCATATACCACCGCCCCAATAGTTTCGAACAACCAATGGCATATTTGGAAGGAAGTGCAAGCTTTCAATCTCCCGTGTCAATCTTTCGACTTCAAGCACCACCAAGGGTCTACAATAGCACCTAATAGGGTATGAAAAACTTCTTGGGAGACGCTTCTTCTTCCCACCCGGCCCACCCCAATTGCTTTGTAAGTACTCCCCTCCCCTCCCCTCCCCTCCCCTCCCCTCCCCTCCTTTCACTTTATTTCCTTTACATTGAGGACAATACAAAGTTTAAGCATAGGGGGATTGATATCTTATTATTGTTCTTGTTGGTGATAAGTTGTGGTGGTGAGATATTGTGGTGTTGTGGTGATACTTGAGGAATTGTGATTTGGTGGATGTGATGATGGTGTTATGATTATGGTTGGTAATTGGAGATGTGCTAGTTTAGTGTAGAAGCATGTTAGGTCATTTAGTTGCATGACTTTGTAGGAGTTGTCATTTAGATTTCATTGAGCATGTTTAGGCTTGCATATCATCTAGGTTGCATTTCAAATGAAAAACCCAAAAAATTGAAAAAAAAATGGAAAGAAATCCAAAAAAAATCAAAAAATGAAAATACGCAAAATAGAGAGAAGTGATCCTTGTATGATGACCATAGAGGAACATTGGTTGGTATTTAACATGTGGCATGAGACTTGAGCTTTGAGGTGAAAATTTTGAAAAATGTGATCTCCTAATCATGATTTTCAAAATTGAGTTTTGTTCACTTGGTCTTGGTATGCAAGCATGAGTGTTGACACGTTGTCAATCACTTGCTAATCCTCCTTAAGTCATGAAGTGGTTAGTTTTAGATGGACTTTAACCGGTGAGAATTTGAGCCCAAAATCGACATATTCATATTGGTTTATTTTCTTTTCATGTGTGCTTGATTCACTTCGGGTGGCGTCACTCTAGAACTTGCCTTAATTCTTGGTCAAAATTGCACTAGACACCCATTTTGCATCGGTAGAACGGAGGCATTCATTTGTTTATCTGTACTTAAGCTACTTTAAGCCAAATAGCCTCCCTTATGCATCATTTTCCTACTTTGGAGCCCCTTTGAGCTTGTGCCATTATTTGATCAACTTCATTACATGCTTTCTCTTCCCCAAACATATTTTCCCTCTCCCGAGTCTAAGACTAGTGTAATTTGTCCTTTTCGGTGGGTTGAGTATTGAATTGTGTATTTGAGTAAAAGATAAGAATGAGGGTGTCATTTGTGAGAAATGTAATGATAATGGTTGGCTTTGAGTTTCAAGAAGTTTCGGTACATTGAAAAAAAAAAGAAAAAAAAGGAGTAAATAAATGTTTTAGGAGTAGAGGAAGAGTTTTATCTCATTTAATTGGAATCATCTTGCCCCGATACTCCTAGTCATAAAGTTTGGTCAAAAGTTGTAAACAAGGTTGGCTTGGTGAGTGTTGCATAAAATTGGAGTTGGTGTTTTTGATTTTTGGAGATGTTTTTGCACTCCCTTGATCTTTTCTAGACGGATCTAGGGGATGTTTGTGTTTCCACTATGTCTTTTTGACTCTAAGTGCACATCCCAAATGTATTCCCACCTTACCTTAAGCCTCATTACACCCCAAAAGCCCTCCCGATCTTTGCATATGGAGTTGTCAACTAGCGGTAGAGATTTTAGAAGATAGGCAAGCATATGGTAGGATGCCACTGAAGTTTGAGTCCCGAGTGTTGAATATTGCATGATTACCCAAAACACATGAGAGTGAGAGACTTATATTTTCCAAAGTGAGAGTCTCTCGGGCTAACTTGCTTTACTTCTTGAGGAAAATTACCAAGTCGGTTGAGTGCTTGTATGCTTTGTACTTCATGAACTTGTTTCATAACTTTTCGAAACTTGGGTTTAAAATGGTTTGAAAACTTATTTTGACTTCAAGGATCTCGAGTTCTTATGTTCATGTTAAGTACTGTCGACGTTCCTCACTTGAGGAGGTGATCTCTCGACTACTTCGAGCTAACCTTCGATCTTATGTGATGTGTTTGTCTAGTGGTTTGCTTGAGGACAAGCAAAGGTTAAGCATGGGGGAGTTTGATAAGTGTTTATTTGTATATATTTTTAGTATAATTTAGTACTAGTTTACTAGGTTAATTGATGGTTTTTCGTTCTCTTTTATTCGTTTTATCCTTCTTTGTTCTATTTTACGCTTTTGGTTTACCTTCTTGTGTAGATAACCGTTCTTGGAGCAAAAATGTGACATGTTGAGTGTTGAACGATCTCAAATGTTGAGGAGATTGTGATTGAGACTCAAGCATGAGCAAGGATGATCAAAGGAAGCAAAGAAATATCAAGAAGAGACCTCAAGAATGAACCATGAGCAAGCCATGTCTCAAACATGGTCATGGTTCACCTTCAAGAGGCAAGGAAATAGCACCAGAGTCTACCATGACTTGTGGAGTCGAGCCATGACCTGGTCGTGGTTCGCCTTAGCTAGTAATTAACTCTTAAGAGCATCAGATGCGAACCATGACCTGGTCGCGGTTCGTTAGTTTTGGTCACGGTTCGCTATCAGAGGTCATGGTTGACCATTTTGACTTGTAAAACCCCTATATAAGTGATATTTTCTTGGAGAAAGGGCGATGCATTATTTTGGGAGCTAGACTAGAACTTTTCTTAGAGTTTTTAGGGTTCTTCAAGAAATAAGCTTAGGTACTTAGAAAACTTTGATCTTGGTTATTTATTTCTAATCTTCTCTTTAATCAACATTATTGGTTGTAAGTTTTCTCCCTCCTCTCTCTTTCTATCAATACTTGCAAGTTTAAATCTTTGTTGTTATATGTTAATGGGTATTGTTATTATGAAGTTTATTTTGCTTAATCCATGATGTTTATTGGCTAATCTCTCTTATTAGAGTAGGGATTAGCCCAACTATGGTGTTTTGATGCTTGGATGATATGATTTGTATGTTATTTGGGTAATTGCTTTGTTGGTAGTATGTACCCCAAGTATTTGATGAAATGCCTAAATGAGTTTATGACTTTATTTTGATCAATTAATCTAAAACCGAAAGGGGAAGGTTGATTGTGAGGGGTTTTACTAACCTATTAAGGAGATTTAGCCACGAAAGTAGGATAAATCACCTTGGAAACTTATTGATTAGTTTGGACTTAATGGACTTAATTTGAATCTAATCCCATGAAAATAGGTGGTTAGTTTGAGTTAGGTGTTTCCTTTGGACCTTGAAAGAGGCCTTAGGTTACTTGAGTTCTAATCGTTCCCTTGCACTACCCATTTGATTGCATGTCATATTATCATCCATTGCATTAGAGCATCATTAGTTGGGTGAACCCCCAACTCTAGCTTTAACTCTTGATTCTTATAATTGTGATTGCTCTTTCCTCTCATCTTAGTTTGTCATCTTAGCTTAGCTTTATGTTTAGTTAAATTAAATCAACTTCACATTTACCCGATTTTGCTTAGCTTTCTCGATTTAGAGATTTTGGTAATTGAAACCCTCACTCCTCGTGGAGACGATCTTATTTATTACTTCGAAATACCTGTATACTTGCGGGGGTATCAATATTCGGATCGGATGCTCGGATATGGATTATTTTGAACAACCCTAGATTTCGGGGCGTTTGTTTAGTGGGAATAGGAGGTGAGGATAGGGATTAGAATATTAGGATTGTAAAATCACATGTTTGGTATAAGGGATGGGGAATATAAAAGGAGTAGGGATAGAGATATAAGGTCTCTTATCCCACGTTTTTAATCCCATAGGGAGGTTGATAATTGGAGGAGGGATAAGGACTTTAAAAATCAAATTACTACCATGCCCATAAAAAATGACTGCAGATTTTGCCCCCTCTTTGAGTATTGAGAGAAAGTGCTCCCATTCGAATATAAAATAGAATGGTTGTATTTTAAAAGGTTAGGAAAATACCCCTATATTTAATTACTTTTTTTCTTTATTTTTTAATAGTATGGCCCCCGCTCAATGTTTATCCTGGATCCGTAGTCATGTGTCATTGCTTTCTGTTCTTAGTTTTCTTCTTCTATTTATTCCTTTTTACAAGATCAACTCTTACCCTTCAAAATTAGAGAGGTGGATCTCATTTCTAGTGGAATAATTTCCTGTATAACTTATAATTTTAAAATTTTAGTACGTAACTCTTACTTGGTCCATAGTATAAACTAAGTTCATATAAGACTTTGTATTGGTTTTTATGTTTGATTTCCTCTCTCCCACTTAGTATACAATGTATATGTTTGGCAAACTTGACTAACTTTTCAATTTGAATTATATTTTCAGCATTCAACTGGTTTATCAACTCTCAAACATTAAACACTTTTATCAAACTTTCAACTCGAGCTTTGAGCTTCCATTACTAGTTTTAAGAATCTACACCAACAAGCTTGAACTTCCTAGTTTATCACATTTCATAGCAAACTTCAACTATAGTTCAAGAGCGGAGAAACTAGGCCCAATTCTTCATGCTCGTGTTGAGCTGTTCCGTGCTTATGTCAAGCAAGGTAAATTTCGTGTCGTAATAGGTTTATCCTCTTGCTAATCGGGTCGGAAACCATCTTTTTATATGATAAGGAAAACACGTGGTAGGGCGTAACAGTTGGCAGATTGTGATTGGTTGGAATTCTTGGAAAGCATGATAAAAAAAAGGAAAATTGGTCGTAAATAATCCGAAGTTTCAGTTGTGTGCCGAAAATAATCCCAACTCACGAAATACTAATTAATAATTCCAAGTTGTAACTTGTGTGCTAAAATCGCACCCAGGTGAACGACGTCAAATATTCCGTTATTTTTGTGCTAAAATGTCAATAATGCCCTTCTTTTATTTGCCCAACACCCCTAGTCCCCTACTAAGTACCAACCTTTCATCCACTTTCTCTCTCCTCACCACTCTCCTCCACACCACCAGTCCACCACCACTGCCACATTCTCTCTCCTCCACCATAGCGTAAAAGAGCAGCAAGAGCAAGCACAGACGAGAAAAAAAAAAACAGAAAGAGTCAGCAAGAACAAGCTCTAATTAAAATCTAGATCATGAGGGCATTTTTGTCATTTACTCTACAAATTGGATGCCACATCATCATTTAGTAACGGAATATATGAAGCCGTTAATCAAGGTCCAATATTAGCACACAAGTTACAACTTGAGATTATTGGTTAGTATTTCATGAGTTAGGTTACGGCATACGGGTGAAACTTGAGATTATTTATAGCTAATTTTTCTAAAATATAATGGTATTTCTGATGCTCTTAATGGGCCCTGTCTGGTGGGCCAGCCTCCACCGTCCACCATTTACACCATAGCGAAAGGAGAACAACTTTTTAGAGACCTATACCCAAACAGGAAATGGGGGTTTAAGGAATGGGGGAAGAGAGACAATAAATCATGGCTCTTCTTGAGTATTGCGGCTCTTAGCATCCTTCTCAAGACACTTTACACTAGCCTAAGCACATAAGCGTACGAAGTCTTCAGTTTGGTTTGGTATAATTGGGATCTACAATAATAGTATTGTATTTTCTTCTGAAAATTTTAGGACTACTATATTATCGGTTGTGTTACTTGTATATTTGCACAACACAATTCAATACTGTCTATAAGTAACGGAATAGAGGCTAGGCAAAAGCAGTAAGGATTTTCTGTCCTATTCAAAAGTAAAATGTATTTAATAGATTATAAAGTATAGATCCTAAAATTAAACCGCTAGAATAGTAATATGTGCGAAAACATGATTTAGAACTAAATTGAACTTATTGCTATGCTGTGGAGTTAAAAATGAAATTGAAAAAGAACATACATTAAGGGAGGTTTTCATTTTGAAAAATATTTTGACACCCATCATCAACACCATTACTTTTTTTTTTCCTCACTACTAAGAGCAAGTACAATGAATCTTACTACTAGAGAGAGCATTTTGATAAATCTATGCTAAAGATTAAAAAGAGAGGAATGAAATTAACATTTTACGTGAAAATCCTCTTGTGTAAGTAACAAACTATGAACAAAAGATAAACGGTACAATATTAATCCACAATCGTTATTTTTTAAATTTTAAATAAAAACTTGTATAAGTCGGTCTTACTATATGTTTTGGTGAACTGATTATCACTTTTTATTGCACAATGACTATTGTTCTAAGTGATCTTTATATTTATAAATAGAGAACCCATGTTAGTGTAACATGGTCTCATACAAGACTTAATTATTCAAATTGTTTCCTCACATCTTGAAATTTTTTTACCTGGTCTCACTAGCGATGACAATGGATCGGATTCGGAGTGGATTATGCTAAATCTGAATCCGCTCTGAATACTAAACGGATTCTAAAATCAACTCCGAATCCGAATAACCTCCGATTAGGGAGGATCTGAATCAGAAACTATTCGGAGTCGGTAACCTCCGAATCCGATCCGTTTACTCGACTTATTTCCATTTTTTTTATTTAAATGTGATCATATATAAGATATGCTAAATAGCTAATTACTAATTCAACAAAAATATATATGGTAAAGGATTTAAGATACAAAAAAAGGTGAAGATATATACTTAATTCAAATATATTAAGGATGTAGTGCTCTTTTTTTTAAAAAAAATATTAAAAATAATCTGATATTCGGATCGGATTCGGAGGTGGATCGAATTTTGACGGATTTCACACAACATCCGAATCCAGTCGAATCTGATTCGGATTCGGAGTTTGCTAATCGGATTTGGACTCGAATTTTTTTGATTCAGATTTGGCTCGAATTTTTTTGACCTAAACGGATCGGATTCGGACTTGATTGCCATCTATCTCTAGGTCTCACACAAGACTTAATTATTCAATTTTGAATTTCTGCTTCCCTCAACATCCATAAACCCATGGCATGTATGTTAAAACTAGATGATTAGAGTAATCCTAGAAAGGCACATATAGAGGGTGATATTTGCTATCTAGTTGAGGTTAAATAGCTAGCTAAGGCATGTTCATCATAATATGTATGACTGATGACCATGATCTAGAAAATCCAGGCCAGAGGAATAATAGTGTGAGAAAAGTGGGGTATAGTCACAGCAAGGAGAGGGGACTTTCGGTGGCCAAACTCCAAAATAAGCATCGAGTTTCTTAAGGAAGATGAGGCATGGTTTTTGAAAATATGGCCATGCCACCTCAGTGTCGTACTGATTTGTTCTTATGAAAGCTCAGTGTCAAATTGCAATTGATGTTGTCAATTAGGACTTGTACCTAACACTAATTAGCTCTCATCCTTTTACTAATGCAACTTTGCAAGTACTTATAAGATATGAAAATGTATCTTGCAAGCCTTTGCATGATCAATGACAACTCTCCGCGATTATTTATTTATCGGTTCATATCAGTCATCAGGGATATTCACCCTCAATTACAGTGATAATAAGTTCGGACATCTGGCTAAGAAATTTAAAACTGGCCAAGAGTTGAAATTCGACATTAATAAGGTAGTAGTAGTAAACCACATGGCAATCAACGTTTTCAGTGCAAATCTCTTCTTCATTTGTCACATTCTTGTGATCTGATCAGACTCTTAATAAGATTTAATCAAGACACTCTTTGCAGTAACTACTTTGGTTTCCTTGCTCTAAAACAAAACAAATAAAATAAAATAAAATTCTACTGCCATTTTTTTTTTTTGGAAAGTAATTCTAGTGCCATTTTGACATTGTATATACTCAACTTTTAATAGTTCCAATTATTTGATTGTGCTATTATCATGGACCTAGATACAGTATGTAATAGTAGTATGAGGCTTAGTTAAAAGATTATGGGAGAAAGAAATGGAAATAACATGAGTGAAGTATAATGAGGTCACCCTCAAGAGAGGCTGCACAAAGCACACCAGCTCACACATCTAAACGAAGAATGATGACAAAGTTTGGAAAACATAAAAGATAATGACTCCTCAATTAGATTTAGCTAATCAACGAACTCCATTCAAAATGAGTGAAGTATTAAGTAATTTTACCATTAGTTATTTGGTCAGTTATTATACAAGCCATACTTTGTAACAAATTTGTAACAATATTTGCTAGGTTATGAGTTATGACTTGTGAGTCTTACTACACTACAAATTAGCAGATCAACAACAACAACAACCGCCCAGTAAGTATCCCGCCGAAGGCGGGGTTTGGGGAGGTCCAGATGTACGCAGCCTTACTCCTGACTAGTCGCCTAGTAGAGAGGCTGTTTTCGAAAGACTAAAATAGCAGATCAAAGAGGACAATTTTATAATCGCCCATCTAATAGAAAACTTGCTCTCTAATACAAATTAGTAATTATTTTTAGAATAATAGTTGTGCATTGTGAGTTTGTGACTTGTGATGATAAACTTCGCGTGTGTGCAATACTTTGCAAATCATACACACATCAAAAATCCAATAAGCTAAACTTGTAGACAACTCCAACAAAAAGGTCGCCTAATGAAAATTAAACTCATAATCTTTAGCATAAAATCTAACCTCACGACCAACTTGCTAGTCCTTTCAGAATACTTTGCTTAATTACTCTGAGTGAGCTTGTACTTATCAAAGAATTACAAATTATGGAACTTTCTCCTATTTTGTTTGTTTACCTCATTCCTTTTGACATTAGTAGCAGACATGCTATTTACCTTAAATTCAGTGAAGTTGATTTATTAAATTCCCAAGATTCTCCAATAAGCCCCACCAATACTTGATTTATCAGCCTAACACATTTTTGTAATGACACTTGAGCACCATAAATACCCCTTTCCATTGCTCAGTTTTTCATGACCAATTTGACATCTTATTTCTCTTGCTTAGCTTGCTTATCATTCAAGTACCCTTCCTCTTTCACTCTCACTCTCAGTACTACTCAGTATCTCTCTCTTATTTCCCTTGAAAAGCCATGGCCACTGTTGAGGTAACAAATTTTAATTTAGCTTCATTATATTATGCAATTAACAGCACAACACAAATACAGTATAGCTAAATCTACCATATTTCTCTCCTTTGTGTGTCTAAATAGCTTTCATCAGACACTTGGGTCTGTATTTTTATAATTGTCATGATCAATATTTTCATATTAATGATCTGTTTTTTTAGCCTGCACCATCATATATTCTGTATTTGCTAAATATATCAAAATGAAAGATACAAAGCCAAACTCTATTGTCAATTGATCAAGCTAACATAGTAGATTTAATGTTACATTATTTATTAGCAAGGTACTCAATGTTAATTAGCTACTAATTGATTATCCTAGATCATGCTAGATCACATATAGATGCTGTGATCAGGTAAAAGAACAACTTATTGGATAGCAAACATGGGTAATGGGTTACCTTATTAATTGGTTCTGTTTAGTTCAGCGGAGTTCAGATCAGTTCAGTAATCTATTTTTTCTGTCGGATATTACTATTCTCAGTTCAATTGATCGTGGTCAGTTCAGTTTAGTTGAAAAGAACACACTAACAAAACTACTGGTGCAGGTTGTATCAGCTCAAAATGCACTGCCAGTAGAGAAGAAAATGGAGGAAACAAACAAGGCCCAAGAGACAACCACCCAGCATGAGCATGATCATGATCAACAACAACAACTGGTAGCCCCAGAACCACAAGCAGCTGATCAGGAGCTCCCCAAAGAGGCTGATCAGGAAGAGCCAAAATCAGCTCCAGTCCAGGAGGAGGAAAAGACTAAAGAAAGTAATCAGAAACAGGCAGTTGAAGTGGAAGAGGCAAAGGCTGCTATCGACGAGCTCGAATTGGAGAAGAAGGAAAAGGAGTCTTCTAAGGTTGCTCCTGAGCCTGCTGTGGTGGAAGAGAAAGAAAAGGAAACCGAGGAGGCGAAGGTGGAAGCCGAGGAAGCCAAGGAGGTTGCAGTGGAAGAGGTTAAGGATGAGGAAGAAGTGAAGAAGTCAGTTGAAGAGGAAGGTGCTGAAGTGAAAGTTTCTGAAGTTGCTGAACCTGTTACTGTTGCTGCTGAACCTGTTCCTGTTGCTGCTGAGAAGACTGTTAAGGATGATGCATAAGATGGAAATTAAAAGTTCCCAAGTTGATGCATAAGTTTATAATGTGTTTTGGTATGTGTTATGGGAAATGTACTTTTAGGGTGGGTTGGGTTCAGGGGAGGGGGAAATATGTTAAATTGGCTGGCTAGCTAGCTAGAGCTAGCTGCATGTTGTTATATGGTGTTTTGTTTTGAATGTTATTTGGAGGAATAATAAGAATGTTATGGACAAATTTCATGCCTTGAATATCATTTTATGCTCATTAAATATGGGAAATGTTTGTCTTTTAAATGTCTTGTTATTGTAGGGAAAAGATGTGATAGATTGGCCAATTTAACAGCCAGGATTGAAAGAGGGCTTTGTCATTGGGGCTTGGTAAATTTGAATGGTTGTTTATTTATGTATATTTATTTTGCAAATCTTGCCTTCACCCCGGATTAGCCTATATCTGACCATTCTCTAATCTCTAGTCTCATATGAGCTAAACTAAACCGAACAAATGAAATAGACCTTGTCCCCTCTTTAGAGTTTAAAATTTGGTCTTTAAATTTGATTTTTGCGTAGTCCAAGTCATTTTAAACTCAAAATTTATCTCCAAATCCAATCCAAATCAAAATTTGTATTCTACGACTTTTAAACTCGAATCCAATCCAAATACATCTAACCTTTTTCTCAATCTTTAGGACAAAACTCATCCTGTATAAGCTAATAAAATCTTGTATACTCCTCATATACACATGAATACACCAAGGACATGTGCACAAATAGGCTAGCGCACAATTAATGAGAGATTTCTGTTTGAGCTAATGTGAGAAATCATTCAAATAAAATCCAACTACGTAATTGTGAAAATTTTAAAAATAATTATAAAAAGATAGGCTACCTTAGCTTGTCGAAAAATCTCCACTCAAAAAGTAGTTAGAAGCCCCTGCTAATAACGCTTCTAACTAGAGTAGAACTAGAAGCCATGACCGTTTGCTTAGCTTTGAAACAGCTGAACAAAAATGGCCAGCCTTATTCCCAGCAATCCCACAAAACCAAGGGGTAGAGATGAAATTTACGTGGCGGCAACGCCATTGAGAGCCACCAAGGGACCTGCCCAATTGGTCATGTCTGCTGCTTTCTCTCTCAACTTATGGCATCTTCAGCATTTCATGCTCATCATCAAACCCTCCACTGTCTCTCAGTCTCAGGTTACTTTTCTGATATTTAATGCTATTTTCGTGATTATATTCTGAATTTCATCTTCAATCTTCTATCTAGTCTACAGGGACAGATAAATGAATAAACCTGACTTCTCTTCTGTTTCTGAACTTCCTGTTATAGTGAAGCCAAAACTTCATAACTGCCAATTGATTTTGGCGACGAACCCGGCTTTAATCTGTTGAATTGTTCAATCTAATAGAGCTTTTTCTTGGTGTCTAGCTCTTATCATTCATCTATTTCTCAGTTTCTTTAGCATTCTGGGCAGGCCATTGTGTTTGATTTTCAGCCTCAGGATCCTGAAGACATATATGTGGCTCTGGCTGCTTTATCTGGTAGAGCTGTTCCTGGTGAGCCTTTTTCAAATTATTTTTTATTTTATTTCAGTCCATTTTGGTGTGCCAACAGTCCCATTATATACCACTAAAACTTTAATCAGCAAATCTTAGTCCTGTAAAATGATTAACAATAGGGAGAGCCTTGTTTTGTCAAGTAATTCCATCCTATGAAATCAGTAAACTTTCCTGCCTAAAAGTTCAGCAAACAAGCCACACAACAGTTCATAATGAAATTTCGCATTATAAACTTGTAGAGTATAAGATTGTCATCACAGAACTTGTTCTAGGAAACTAGTAGGAGAATTTGTTGGAGAAAATTGATGAACTATATGACTAGTGGAGTGCAATGTCACAATATAAACTTCCTCTGTAATTCGTCGTGATTGATCAGGAACTGTTCTGGTAAGGAATATTAGCAAGCTTCCGAGAAACAAATGTTGGTTCATTGGTTTGTCCGAATCGAATGCTACAGAAGCTGCCTATAAGTTCAACAATGGCTGGGAAACTGATTTACGCATTGGTCAGCATGATTGCCGCCATTATACCAATGGTAAGACATTCGATATATTCTTGGTTGAGAGAAAATGGGAGGCACAAAAACTTCATCAAAATGATCAATAAAATGAGACTTCTTCATGGTTTTCCATCAGTATGAATTTCTGAAAGCTAACTCTGATCTATTTACTTATATCTTGCTAGGATTGGCCGAGGTCCTAACAGGAGAGGAAAATGTACTGGAACGCCTGAGGACTACCATTAGCAGTTAAAAGTCTCCATATCCAACAGACATCAGCTGTGGCTTTTCTTTCATCCATATATGACTAAAAAACACTCTGCTTCTATCCGAATTACCTGTGCTTTTGTGATCCAAGTTATGTACATGATCAGAAGTTCGGAACTACATATTCTTACTTTGTATTTCTCAACTGCTATTTCTTGTGTTTATTGGAGATAGCATGATTTAGCATTGTATATTATTGCATATTATGAATCAGTTTCTGAGTGGTAATGATTTAAGAGTTGGTGTTTGGATCAAAAACATACCTGACTTCCATTCCTACAGCTTGTCGACCATAGTTTGTCATCGCTCTCACTCCAGCAAAGTTCAGAATCTGATATGTTGGTACTGTTGAATCTACAGCAAGGTGTGTCCATATAGCTTTAACCGCTGAGAAGAAATTCTTAGACACACTTTGATTTACTTGTCAAACTAAGCTTCATATTTTGAGATGTGAGGCCGTTTCTGAGTTCCTTGGAAGACTTGCAATCACAACTAAAATGAAGATTCTGAAGCCTTCTCTTGCAATGCTAAACAAAAATGTTTTGAGTCTTTGAATGAACATGGTTGAGAATATTGAAGCAGCTAGGTAACTATGACTGCATTACTCAAACTAAGCTGAGAACTGATGCTTTCAGTGCCCAGACTTGATTCATTACTGAGCAGCAGCTCGATCCCAGACACACTTTGGTTGGCATGTTTCTTACTTGTCATATTCCTCTGATTTACTTGTCAAACTATAGACACACTTCGGTTGGCATGTTTCTTACGCCTATCATAATGGACTAGGGCTAAGGCCAGGCTCATTGGCAGGGTCACAAGGAAGGTCGAGACCGGAAACTTGAACCGATGGAATGCGTGATCCAAACTACACAGGTAGCCAATGTCCATACTGGATACTGGATAGTCTAGAGCAGTTCATCTGTTTAGTCTCATAGTACTCCGTAATGCAACAATATAATTTTATTTTATATGGTGATAAAGTGAGTTAAATCTTAATTTCAACTATCAGCATAAAAAGAGGTTTAATAAAATTTTTGTTGAGTAAAACTCATTAACAAGGTTTATGGTCATTTTATAGAAACAATTCAGTTACAAGGTCATTTTGAGCTGCATGCAAAAAAATATAAAGCACATGCACCTCATAACGATGATTTAAATTTACCAAATTCATCTGGTAGGATCATTACAAAATAATTACCAGAAACTCATAAGAACTATTCAAGGTAGAACGGATATTTTTAACTTCGGAGACATGAAGTTTAATTGTTAGCTGTTCTACGAAGCCAGAAGTGCTTCGACCTTAGCAATTGGATCTTCTTCGTTTTTAGAGGTGGGAGGACTTCTATTGGCCTCATCAAACATGTCATGCTTCCACTTCTCAACACGACCACCAGTGCCACTGGACCGATAGCCTTGTCTTCCACCAAATTTATCTCTTCCATTGTATTTGCCACCATTCTCACCACCACTGAAACTGTCCCTGGACAGAAAGCCAGCCCTTTCCACCCGTCCCCTGTTAGAAAATGATCTCTCCCTCACATTTGCTCGATCATAGTCATTTCTCTCTAGAGGGCGACGATCACGACTTCTCTCTTCCCGTCTTTCCGAATCCGCATTGGAGTTAACAGGATGCGGAGGCTTACCAGACTCAGGAGCAGCATTCTCTACAGGCTCAGGCTCCACTGGAAGCTTCTCCTCCCTAAATTGACGTCTCTTTTTGGTAGGCTGATGTGCACCACCATCAATATCAGGGAACCTATCATGTCTCCACACACGGCTGTCGCCTCCTCGAGCTACGGATTTCCCCTCTTTTTCTCGTACATCAGAACCTGATGCCCTACGTGTTGATCGTTCCTCGTCCTTGGAATCATTCAACCATCTACGCTCTGTGCAGGATAGAGAAGAGAAAAACACCAAGTTAACATCATTCTATAAAGTTGCAGCGCCTCAAATAATAAGGAAAAGTTTAGTTGATAAGCAATATAAACTATTTGAAATGACAAACAACCACCAATTAGCAACATCTAGAATCATCATACAACTGCAATGACGTCACTTTGTCAAGTGCAGACTCAAAGTGTATTTCGAAATGGATGAATTGCAATCCAAGGATATTCAACTACAACTGAAAAAGAAAGAAAGGCACTCACCAGATGTCACTCTACGCCCAGATCGTCTGCCATCTTCGGCGGCAGCACCACGGTCATCATGCTGTTATAAGACATCAGAGGGAAGCCTAATATAGTTACACACACGGGAGCACTGAAAATCATGGGGCGAACAGCTATCCTGCTACTTCACAGCCCAGTAAATGGATTTGCAAACACTGAATAATCACCAAGTAAACAAACTCAAGAGAAATAAAGATGTCTCTTCACACAAATAGCACTTTCTAACAAGGAAGACAGTTTGATTTATATAATGCCCATCAGATGGCTACGCAAGAATGCACTGCACATGATACCTATAAGCATAAGAACAGGACTATTAATTGTTTTCTAGTCTTAGACAAATGCAAAACATAACGGAAAAGTATAAAGGGCAGATAGTTAGATCCCCATTCTACAGACTGCCCAAGCAGTATTTCCCATGATATAACAGTATAGCATGTACACCCAGTTTAGGACAACTTGTTTCGGATAAAACTTCCCTTCAACTCAATTATTGACACCCAGAACTAGGTTAGTTCATTGGAAGGAGAAAAACTGAGAAATCATGCATTTAGATCAGCTCCCTTCCCTTTAGATGCAATAAAGGAGCTGCAAAAATATGTGCCTGGGTCACCACTTACTGGGGAAATACTTGTACACTAATTTTATATCCAAAACAAAGACCAGTTTATCATCCATAGTTCCATGCTAGTATTACAAAACTCATTTGGTTTTGAATCGCTTTACACTTCCAAAGCGCAGTAATAAGAAAACTTAATTGTAGTCCCATACTTCAAGAGCAACTGGTCATAGCATATAAGTGGTGAAAAAAATGACAGTTTCATCATAGTATACTTGAGGCCAAGGCATTCAGTATTTCCTTAACATCGGTGCCCCACACAATCTTCTGTTCGCAATCACAACTATGTATCGTTCAGTGAACTGTAAGTCTATCCTTTGTGCCATAACCACCCTTGCACGTACCCCCCCCCCCCCCAATACTGTCGATTTTAGCACTTCTTATGGAGCTGTATAAACCAAGAATCCAATATCTGCCCCTTGTCTTATGATGTAAAGACTCTGCTGGCCGTGCAATTCTAGCACAACCAAAAAGGAGTTCCCCGAATGAACCAACCTTCTAACCCGTAAAAGGAAGCAAAATCAAAGCCAGCCAATGGAAACACAGACACTTAGCCACATATGAGAGAGATAATGAAAATAGAAGAGGGGAAGGCCGAAGGGATACAAAACTTTATTAATGATTAAAACGAAATGGGATGTTGAAACCATCAAATAAAAAGGTTTCCACTTTAAAGATAAAATGCGGTTCAGCATTGTTTGCTTAACAATGCAAACTCCCAAGAAAAAAGGGAAAAAGAACTTTCATCCTAGATATTATCTTCAGAAAGTATGTTGTTGACGGTTAACAATAAAAATAAGCAAATATTTAGGGAGATCAGTTTTGATAGTCAATAAAAAGTATGGATACTTTCTTAAGCATAATGACCACTCAAGAGCAGCTCATGTGGCTTGTGTTTCACAAAGAGTATATGCAAAACAAAACAGAAAACACGACCTTTTGTCTTTAAAGTACACACAAGTGTATGCATATATAAAGGCCAGAAGCAAGATCATAAATAATCAAAAAGCACATAAGGGCTACTCCAGAAATCAGAAAAGAACCTGTGCCTATAAAAAAGAGGACTGAAGCATATCAAAACAAAGAAATCATAACAGCTAAAAACTGATAAAAAAAAACCTGAACATAAGATCGAGAACGAGGGACTGTAGTTGGATTAGAATGATTGGTTCTTTCACGATGTTCATCAGCTTTCTTGTTGGATACATAGCTTACATCATTAACCTCTGCTTTAGTATCAGAAGTTGGCGGAGTGTCAAGAGGCAAACGATCTTGAAGCCGATGCCGACGTTTTCTATGCGATTCCTTATCTCCAACTTCAGAACCATGTCTAGTGGGGCTTTTGTCATCAGGCATCTTGACTTCCCCAGCAAGCCCTTCTGAACTTGAGCAATGACGAAGTGAAGATCAGACCATATGAGGGATGCCGTTTTCATATGGTGCTAAACAAAACAAAGACATAAAGATCGAACTCTGAATATGAACAGACAGAACCAATGTCACTTCCACCACCACCCTCTTCCCCTCCCCCAAACACCAATACAAACATAAAATCGAGATTTTGCTATGAGAACCTAATTCCAATACAAAATAGACCAAACCAAACTATCAACCAAATTCATGAACCAAACAAATTTTCTAGAAGAAGCCAGTCAAATTTTAGGTCCTTGGACCCCTATGACTGGAAACCCTAACATCATGAAGGAGCCTGTACCTGGGTAAGAACCCATTTTGCAACATCAAATTTCCCTTGGAAACCCATTACAAACACAGACAAGAAATCACATTGAAATTACGTCTTGGTAAAAAGCCCATCACCAAATTCCACAATTTCTTAACCACAAAAAAAAAAAAAAAATCCCTACAGAAGCTTGTGTGGCCACCTATAAACACAAAGACAAGCTTAAACTACAATACTAATGGATCAATTTTGTCCCATTTCCAGAGTCTAGTCAATCAAACAAGATTAATAATGTAAAAAGAAATGCCAATTTTCAATTCACTTTCAGCCCAAGTAAAATCACAAGCTAAAACAAACCCAACAAATTTCTAACATATTCAACGTTTAATCATCTATGTTATAGCATTAAAAACAGCACACACACAAAAAGAAAAGCGCAACAATAATAAGAAAGTGAGTAAGGTATTGAATTGAAGAGTAGAAAAAGAAGAAACCTGAAGTGCAGAAGAGGACGTTGAAATGTGGTAAGAAAACGGATGTAAAAAAATTAATTTGGTTGTTTGATTTTTAGGGTTTGAAGGTTTTCGTCACTCTGAAAGACAAACAAACAACTTGACAAGACGATGGATTTGTTTGAGGATGGATTGGATGGGTTTTGGCCTTTGGGGGTTTGAGAATTAAGTTTGTCCACCTCACGCGAGGGGCAACATTGTCATTTACCCTTCAAAATGCTGTCTAGGATTAAAAATCTCATTGTAAAAATCACATTGTACTCCACCCCAAAAAAAAATAAAAAATCACATTGTACTCTGATCAAAAAAAAAAAAAAAAAACACATTATATTGCGCACCAAATTAAAAAATCACATCATATTTAGGAAAGCGTAGAAATTCAAAGTCTTGTGTAAAATCAAAAAAAAAAAAAAAATTCAAAATGTATCATTTCATTTAAATTACACTTGTTATTATTGTTCAAAATATAACAGTTATCTCAAAGTGAAGTGTCTTTTATAAATATTTGTGGAGCAGTATAATTGGATACCCGCTATCGAACTTGGAATCGGATTGGATCGGTAATTTTAAATCTAAAACGGGGCTAATGATGCATTTCTAAGTTTTAACTTATCCAATTTTGAATTTTGACTTAACTTATCCAATTTCGAATTATGACTTTTCGGAACCGGAAACTATACACAGTGTAAACTATTAACGTATCCTCATTATTTACAATAAGCGATAGTCAAGCAATCCATGAAATATTATTATTATTATTATTAATTTGTGGATTGTTTTCGTCATTCGAATTTTAATTTACAAGGTTGAGTATTTGAATTGTAATTAGTTTTAAACTAATTATTATTTTTATTATTATTTATATACAAAATTATTTGATTTTAAAGTTAATGAATACAAATTTGAAAAGATTCTTAGGTCCCAGTTATTGGTACGTTGCCACTGAATCCAATTCTGATTTCCAAAAAATGAAAATCGATGGTATAGTTCCATTTTTCGAAAATGGATTTAACACTTTTGAATTCTCTCTTCTTCTTCTTCTTCTTCTTTTCTTCCAATGTCACTTAAGCATGGAATAATAATATTAACTCTCTCTCTCTCTCTCTCTCTCTCTCTCTCTCTAGCCTACAGCTTCTCTCACCACCGCACCCCTCTACCCATTAAGCCCAGCTCTGCTCGCCGGCAGCCGACCTGATTTGAGATCGGAATCTATCATCGGCTGCCGGCGAGCCCATTTAGTTCAATTCTAAGTCTCGATTTTCCCTTACCTGCCTCTATCCTTCTCATGCAAGGGCTTTTTTGAGCACCGTGGACTTAACAACGGTGTTGGGTGGTTTCCTCACGGTTTTTCCACCGTCAGAAGCGATTCTGCTTTAATCGAGGTTTTGTTAATCTCTCCTTTTCAGTTTGTGGTTTTATTGTATTTGTGGTGTCCTTTGCTACCCTTGGTTTGGTCGTCATTTCGTTGGTTTTGGGTATATAGTGCTTGCTGCTTGGTGTTTGTTTCTGTTATGGCTAGTGATTCTCTTCACTCAACTCTTATGTGGGCTTTCATCAATGACAATTATGATGAGGAAATTGTCAATTTTATTTCAACTTTGGAAGGTCCTCAGCAGGTTCTCCCCATAGTTTTTAATTTGAAAGATGAAGGAAACCTTAGATTTAAAGAGGGGAAATTTAATTTAGCTTCCGACAATTATGAAAAGGGCCTTAAATTCTTATGTTTCTGTACGTCTTTAACTGGGGATGGCGAGGTTGTTTTTAAGGATTTGACTTTATCCTTAAATCTCAATCTAGCTGCTTGTAATCTTAAACTTTGTAAATTTGAGAAGGCTATTTCCTTGTGTTCTTTGGTGTTAGAATTTGATCAAGACAATGTTAAGGCTTTATTTAGAAGGGGTTTAGCTTTGATGAAGTTGCATGACCTTAAGGGTGCTCACCGTGATCTCTCTCGAGCTATGACTATTGATTCGTGTAATAGGGAGGTGGTTAGAGAGTTTGAAAATGTTAATTTTTTACTTAAGTCTGTTGATAAAGGGAAAAGGAATTTGGATGATGATTCTGATTTGGAGTCGGAGAGGAAAGGGAAACGTGCTTTCATCCAAAGCCATCCCACTGATAAGTCCTCTACGCTCACCATTTCTTCGAAGGAAACTGTTAGTAATCCTCAGAGTGAGCATTCTAGTGTGAAATTCCATTGTGAAGAGCCTAATGATGTTGTTGTTGAAGATGCTTGTTCAGAATGCTCTAGTAACTCCCTTTCTGGAGACGATTCTTCTGCAGAAGTTGGTTGCAAGGAGGCCCCCTTCAAGTTCCTCAATAGGAAAAGGTCCCAAAATCTTAAGGTTCCTCCTATTGTGTATCAAAAGATCTTAGATGGGCATGATGTCAGTTTTTTCCGTCCTTCACTGTCATTGATGACTATTAGAGTCCATAGGACTCCAAGTAATGTTGCCCATGATGAAATGGGTGTTTATTGTGATGACTCCACTAGTACCAGTCCAATTACAACCAATTTAGTGGAGGTGAATGAGTCCACCAACATGGAGATAATGGTGGATCTTAAAAATGTTGCCCACGAGGTTGATACCTCTGTGGAGATGTTAGAGTCCATCAATGCAGGGATTGTTACGGAGACTGACGCCCATAAGGATACTCTTCCTATCTGGTCCAACCACTCAAGTCTGCAATGTAATACGTCGGTTTTTAGCCCCTTTATCTTTACATCAAGAGCAAAGACCCGTAGATTGAAGCTTCAACACAACTCATCTAGTCATCTCTTAAGATCAAGAATCATATATACTCGTCCCCAGAAGATCAAAGCCTCGAAGTTGAAGAAAGAGAAAGGTAAATGTTCCTTGTTTTATTAACAAGCCTTGGTTTTGCAGGAACCATAGCAAGCTCAAGCGTAAGGCCACTCCTGTAGAGCGTCCTTTAAATAGTTTTAGGAAGAAATATAAGGGCCCGTTCGGGGTGGTTGTGAGTTGCAAGTTTCTGGTTTTTAAAATTTTTTATCTACTTATAGAAATTATGTTTGGAGCTGAAATTTTTTCCCATTATAGTTGTCTACTCTATTTTTGAAACTGACAACTGAAAATTGGAAACCAAAAATTGTGGTTTCCAAAATTTGGTTTTTGGTTTTCAAAAAAACTGAAAACTGAAAACCACCCCAAACAGGCCCTAAATGTTCTGTTTCTGTTTTAGCTTGTATGAACAATTGTATGTATAATGTTGTTTAATATATGTATGTATTTCCAGTTGCCAAAAAAAAAGAAAAAAAAAGAATAATAATATTAAAAAAAAAAAATAAAAAAAAAAATACAACAACAACGACTTCTTTATTTTTTCAAGCAAATAATGTCAATATCAATGTGGTTGAGTCACATGTCATAAGACCTTCGAGTATTGTTATTTAGTGATTGAGTACCCATACCTCTAACTTAGAGGTTGGGGATTCAAAATTTACCGTCCTCAATTTTTGAGAATTAAGAGTGACATTTATGTGTTGTGGATTAATGAACATTTCTTAATTGTTTTTTTTTATTATTATATTTTTATCACCTTCTGGTACACAAAAACAAAAAAAAGGACTCTCTAAGCTTGTGGTGGATAGCGCAGTTGGGACATCCCCCACTTATTCCTAATAATAACCTAAGTTTAAGTCTCATTTGCATCAAAGCCGCACTTACTCCTAACAATAATCGGAGTTCAAGTCTCATTTACAACAAACTTGGAGGTTACTTAACCGTTTAAGAAAAAAAGTGTAATGCCCCTAGGGAACCTGCCAGAAAAGCCTATAGTCCTACTCCTATACTGGTGGCGTTGTGGCAAATCCCCTCTTATAAGTTATAAGTAACAACACAAATCTTTTTTTTAACAATTAACAGAGAAACACTTTCCAGTGCTCCAGTCCATTTGCTAATCATCGAAAAATGATATACTCCAATTCATCAAATATCAAACCAGTAAATAAGGTTTTATTTGATTATCTGATATAACAGAATCAGCCACAATGTGGATCATAGAGTAGTTACTGTAGATATAAGGAATGATTTGGGCCACCCTTTATTATCACTCTGCCACAATTAAAAAAAAAAAAGATGAAGAAATAATCAAACAAGATAATTATTAATCTGTTTCATTTCACTCCATATATATTGAACTATTGATTTTCTGCTTGTGACAAACTCATTACAAACACATATCCTTGTTGCTTCTTTTTCTACACCTGAAAATGCATTAGTATTGAACTATTTTCATCCCATGTTTAAACTGGAATCTTTATAAGTTGTTGCTGGCACAAAAGACTAGTGCAGTGGACATATATAACTGAAATCACAAGTACTTTCGAGCTTGACCATGTCGTTGTCCCTCAAGTTGACATAAGCTTTGACGTTCTACTAGGTTGATGGTCTGGGTCAGCACTGGGTCTCAAGATGATACACCAAAGGAGGCGATTTAACCCACAGTCCTGCACCAACGTGCATCACCCGAGTTCAGCTTCATATGCTACCATACTCCATAGGCTGAACCCGAGTTTGATTATCTCTAGATAGAGTGCAAATGAGAAAAAAAAAGGCATTTCATATGCCCAATAGATCATAACTTAGATACAGTGTATTCGATATAGCTTCAAGTTTCTAAATACCAAGGTTGCAACTAATTGAGGTTACTCCGTAGGGGTGGGGGGATGGGGACAAGTAAAATGAAGGAACTGATAAGCTAACCAACAACTCGTTTTGCTTGAAAAGTTACCCTTCTTTTCTGCTCAATTGATTTCCTGTTCAGTTCAAAACTGGCCAACATTAGTTGTTGTGACTCGCTGTAGCCCTGCATTCAATGAAACAAAGAGTCAGGACAGATAAATGTGCATAAGGGGAGCTATGGGATGCTTTTGATCATTGCTGAATAATACTAACTAACATTAGATAACAAACAGCAATCTACATATCAAACTTCGTTATGAGGTGGTTCTCTAGACTCCTGCGTATGATCTTCAGAAAACACTATACCAGAACATTGAATTGCATTTCTATTTTAAAGACCAACATATCTAAGACTTGTACACTAGAATTCAACAAGTTATACTAAATTGACATACCTTCTGTTTTTCCTTCTCCATACGGCTCTTCTTTTCTCCCTGTTCTCGTTTACTCACAAGATCATCATAGACACCATTCAACATAAGAAGGTTCTCAACACATACATGGGCACAGGAGCACAAACGAAAATGAGAGACCTTCACATCCCTAACCTTCATAGTTTCCAAGTCAATTGAAGCGACAGGATAACGGGAACGTCTCACAAACACTTCCTTTCGGCTAATTGAATAAGCAAGTGCCTCCAAATTTTTACAACTCATTCCTCCAAGCAGCCTTGACCAAGACCCAGCCACTCCGTACTCTTTCATGACCCACACGTCAGAGTAATATATATAATTAATTGTAAGACTCAAGCACCCATCCAGTACTCCTACAGCCATGTTAGTAGCCACCTTTGCGTCAACATCCGGTAATCCTATTGAGCTAAAAGTTTCATCCTTAAGGTTAAAGCCAAGTATAGGAAGGAACACTTTTTCTTGGTTATGGTTACCATTTGAACCAACCCAATGTATAGTTTCATTAAGGAAGGCACTTTCTCCTCCTGGATGATGAAAATAATAGGGAGCATCTTGAGCTCTTCGCCATGAATTGGTTTGCAAGCTATAAACCATGACCTCACTTTGCAAAGAACCTAAGTTATTGAGCATCAGGAGAATCCTCACACACTTGTAGTCCCTAGAAAAGCTATCATAACCAAAACCGAAGTGAAAGAGCGCGTCAATGTAAAGGAAAGGTAGGTTTATTGGGAGGTAGGGGAGGATTAAGTGGGTTTGTGTAGTTAGGTTATACAAGAAAAGGGAAGAGAGAGAGTCATAATTCCATAGGCACAATAAACCATGGCATGATCCCACCACATGGGCATTTTCATGATCGGACCTCTTGAAAGGGTAATCAAGCTCAATGGGGTTATCAAATGTATCAAAATCTGCCAAATGAAGGGTTAGTGGGGTTTTAAAAACAAAATGCAGGTTCGATCGTGTGGTGAGAGATCGTTCAAGATGGAGACCGATGAAATCAAGGCCGTTGACTGAATCATACCATAATTTGCTCACGCTCTTGAAGCGTACCACAGATTTTGCCGGTAATCTAAGGAGAATTTCCATTATCACATCCATAGGAAGGGTCGCCATTATACATCCAATTTCTGAATTTGGGAGGTAAATGAGGAGAAATAATTCATTACAACAATGTGTGAGTGTTACAGAAACAGAGAAATTGACAAACTGAAAAATGTTATGAAGCCAGAATCAATACTAACAATGTTACATCAGACTCAAAGCTACTTGTGAATCATACTTCTATATTGAAAATGATAACAAATCGTATGGCATCAGTAAAGTAAACCAGATCTGAAATTGGAGATATATTGCAGAGAAAGAGAATCTAAAACTCCTGCAGCTAAGAAGATAATATGGTTGCCATGAGCTGGGGAGTCTTTGAATAAAAATGATTGAAGGAATGGGCTTGGTTTGTAAAAGATAAAAATTCGAATGTAGGCTAAGGTACAAAGGTTGAGAATGAAACAATTGTATATTTCCCTTGCCGTTAATTTCAGGGCTCACTGGATTAGTCAGACAAAAGCTTGGATACCCATGTCATCTAAAAAAAGACGGGATAGAAATATGCAGTCTGACTGGTCTCTTAGAATTGCAGATTCGATATATCCCTTACAATAGAGAGCCACAAAAACAGCACAACCACACAAACAAAAATGTTGTTCCTAAATCAAATATTTTAATTAGCCTTTCAAGTTAGGCATGTACTATCATCAACTCAGAAAACCATAACTCTAGCACAGTAGCACTTCAATCCAATGATAACAGTTAATCAAAACAGAAGCTACAACACACTTTGAAGCATAATAATAAAAAAGCATATTCTAATTTCTACTGTACTATCATACAGCTAAAAATCTGCCATTAAAATACTTAGCTAAATTGTCATTTGTCATACATAATTACACAGACATAGACGTTGCATGTTACTAGTTCTACCAGAATTAGATTTGATTCTAATCGAAGCAACAATAAGAACGAAAACGCTAGACAAAATCGAAATTTGAGGTCAAAAAACCCTCAAAATTGAAAGGTTTGTGTCATTAGATTCACAATACAAAGGAAGAGTGGAAGACCCACAAGAAGCAACGGAAGAATCGAAATTACAGGTTAAAAAAACCCCTCAAAATTGATACGATTGTATAATCAGATTCGAAATTCAAGCGAACATCAAGAAAAAACGACGATAAAAATAAATAAAAAAACGAAAACGCGTGACACATTTTATTCATCAATGATTCAATAGAGAAAAAATTGGATGAAAATAAGGCGAAATCAGAGGGAAAACCTCGGTAGTCGGTACAAAACGGTGGTCGTCGCACTCGTCGGAGATGATGGGCTGCTTTCGTTTGCTAGTAGCCACTAGGTCTTTGTGTGAGACCAACCCTAGAAAAATAGGATCACTATTTTGAATATTTTGGTCACTTTAGATAAGTAGTAACCCTTATTTCATTAAAAAGTGGCTCCCATCAAATTAAAAAGTTACAAAAAGACCGTTTTATAGAAGTTTTTGTGTTTGCCCAAAGAGTTTTTATTACCGAAATCTGTTAAATGGGTCGATCCAATGAATTACGGGTCAGGCCATTTCAGGGTCGGGCGGAACCGATTAGTTTTCATGTTGAATCCTTCAGCTTATTTTCAGGAGTTGTCAATGAATCCGGGTCGAGAAAATTAATTTTGTTAAGACCCTGAAAGATGGAATGATTTCCTATAAAGGTTCATTTTAGAATGTAATACCCAATATAGGTTGGTTAACAAAGTAATTTCCACGATGGTATCCACGTAGGATCGGACAAAAACGAGCCTTGTATTTTTTTTCCACTAACAAGGACAAAATCGCTATTGCCGTTAGCTACTTATTTCAGTTGAAGTCGCTTTTTGTGTAGCGACTTAGGCGGTAAAATATTCGTTGCTCTCTCTGTCACATCACATCCACTCATTCATTTCTCTCTCACTTTTTTAAGCTGAGATCAATCTCTTCTAACCACAAATTACAAATGATGTTCTCCGTACAAAGGAACTTACCTACTAGTTCGCTATCAAGGCAAAAAAGCATCAAAATCACACCATCAACATTTAATGATTTTTGACAAGATTGAGGCAGAAAAGATGATTTTTGTATTGATTATCACGGAATATATATACAACTCTAGGTTAACTATACATATCTTTTAATATATGGAAACAATCCTAAACGAAATCAAACTCTATGATAACTTGCCATAAATAGGCGGAATCGAACTTTCTATAAGTCACGCCTGAAATCTCGCAGATCTCGTAACGCCCCCCCTCAAGTTGGAGCATGGGGGTTCACGATGCCCAACTTACTGAGTAATAGATCAAACTGCTTCCTGCCTAGAGATTTTGTAAATAAATCAGCCAATTGCACTGTCGTAGGGACATACGAAGGGGCAATCAGACCTTCGGTAATAGCATCACGAACAAAGTGACAATCAACTTCAATATGCTTCGTGCGTTCATGATAAACAGGATTGCGAGCAATATGTAAAGCCGATTGGCTATCACAAAATAATGGTATAGCTTTGGGATGATGAACACCCAAACTTAATAACAAACCTTTCAACCACTTGAGCTCACATGTGATGGCAGCCATGGAGCGATATTCGGCTTCAGCGGGAGACTTTGAGACAGTAGTTTGCTTCTTTGTTTTCCATGAGATAGGTGATTGACCAAGGAATACCAGCCAACCCGTTAAGGATCGCCGTGTGAGGGGGCAGGCAGCCCAATCCGAATCACACCATCCATTTAAAGATAAGTCACTGTCAGCTCGCAATAAAATACCTTGACCTGGAGTTCCCTTTAAATAACGCACAACCCATAGAGCGGCCTCCCAATGCTCTAGGTGAGGATCTTGCATAAATTGAGATAAAAGATGAACCGAATATGCCAAGTCAGGGCGTGTGACAGATAAATACACAAGACGACTTACAAGGCGCCGATAGGATTCCGGATCATCAAGTTTGGTACCAATGGCATGACCTAACTTGTGATTTTGCTCAATAGGAGTATCTGCTGGTTTTGCCTCCAAGAGGCCGACCTCAGTAATAATGTCAAGGGTATACTTTCTTTGACAAGAAATAAGTCAGCTGTACTCCGAGCTACCTCGATACCCAGAAAATATTTAAGTGGAACAAGGTCTTTCATATGAAAACAATCACCCAAATAGGCCTTGAAAGCACTTAAAGCAACAGAATTATTGCCAGAAATAATTAAATCATCAACATATACCAAGACATTGAGCTGGACGCCATCTTTAATGTAAGTAAACAGGGAGTAATCGGAGTAAGACTGAAGAAAGCCATATCCTTTCAAAGCAGTTACCAGTTTTGCAAACCAACAACGGGGTGCCTGTTTTCAGCCATATAAAGATTTGCGAAGACGACATACCAGATTTGGCTCCGTTGACGTGAAGCCAGGAGGCAATTTCATATAAACTTCCTCATCAAGATCACCATGAAGAAAGGCATTATGGACATCCATTTGGTGAAGTTCCCAATTCTTGGAAGCGGCAATAGCTAAGAAGGCACGAATGGTTGCCATTTTGGCAACGGGAGCAAAGGTCTCAGAGTAATCCAAGCCTTCGATTTGATGATTTCCAAAAATAACCAAGCGAGCTTTTAACCACTCAAGGTCTCCATTGGAGAGGTATTTCCTCTTATAAACCCATTGATTTCCTAGTGCACGCTTGCCAGGTGGAAGTGATTCGAGAGTCCAAGTATCATTATCCTGCAAGGCTTTAATTTCCTCTTACATAGTCTTCTTCCACCCATCATCTTTCATGGCCTCCTTAAAAGACCGAGGTTCCTCTCCTGTAGTAACAGCTGCAAGAAACTTGCGATAAGGCATAGAGAAATTGTCACAATTAATATAATGTGCTATAGGAAAAGGAGTACCTAAGGTATGCTGTGGAAGGGAAGTAGCAGTGTTCGATGGACTCTCTTTAACAACGTTGTGAGTAACAAAATCCTTTAGGAGCACTGAAGGGGTTTTAGTGCGCTTTCCACGACCCAAAACTTCTTCGGAACCCTGATTATTTAAGCCTGCCTGTTCTTCAGTATGGTCAGACCCAAACCCAGTTTGGACAGAGTCGTCCATAACACTAGGTTGTTCTATTTCTATTGGGCTTGCCGGAATTGTGGTTTGGTTAGACCCAGTATTGACAGCGGCAGAGGAATTAGGGTCGATAAGAGGCACATCTAGACCATCATCTGTTGTTCCCTGGTATTAGGGACAGTGGCAACAGTGGAGTCTTCCAAAAATTCTGCAAAGTCTAAATCAATATCCACATCCATATCAAAGTGATCCGTTGGCCTAATATTGCTAGCTTTCGTGTCAACAAAGGGAAAAATCTCTTCAAAGAATTTTAGGTCTCTTGACACAAAGAAGTCATGTTTATCAAGATCATAAAGCCTCCATCCCTTTTGATCAAAAGGATACCCAACAAATATGCATTTACGGCTACGACTCAGAAATTTATCCCCCTTTGTCTTTTGGTTGTGGGCAAAACATAAAGACCCAAACACTCGAATGGCGTCATAAGATGGAGAATAACCAAACAATTTCTCATAAGGAGTGTGATTGTCAAGGACAGTGGAAAGAGTTCTATTGATTAAATAGGCAGCGGTCAAAACACTCTCCCCCTAAAAATAAATAGGCAAATTTGCTTGGAAGCGCAAGGCGCGGGCAACATTTAGAATGTATTTGTATTTCCTTTCAACTCTCCCATTTTGTTGTTGTGTCCCAGTGCATGAGGTTTGAAATAAGATACCACAAGCAGTAAAATAACCAAGCAAACATCGGAATTCCGTTCCATTATCACTCCGAACAATTTTTATGGTTTGAGAAAATTGTCGCTCAACCATAGTAACAAAGGACATAAATTTAGAAAAGACCTTTGTTTTATCATCCATCAAATAAACCCCCACAGCCCGAGAAAAATCATCCACAATAGTCAAAAAATATCTAGCACCACAAGAAGATGTATGACGATAGCCGCCCCACAAATCAATATGAATTAGTTCAAAAATTCGACTAGCTTTATTCTCACTCAAAGGAAATTTTTCTCTGGGATGTTTAGCTCTAAAACACACTTCACGGGCTTTATTCAAACTAGCTTTAGAATTACAAACGGGAGGGAGCAATTTTACTACTTTTTCTGAAGGATGCCCCATCTTAGCATGTCAAAGAGCCAAAGAAGAAGCGTCCGCGTCCACTGTGACTGTCTGCACTGTTTGTGGTCCCTTGAAGTAGTAGAGTCCATCTTGCTTACTTTCCGTTCCAATCATCTTCCTCGTTTGGTCCTGTATAGCACACACATATCGATTAAAAATGACAATACTATCCAAATCATCACACAATTGTGACACGGACAATAAGCTGCAATTCAAGAGAGGGACATAAAGAACATGAGTGAGAGTCATAGCATCCGACAATCGTACTGATCCCTTCTTTGTTGCAACCACTTTCTTTCCATCAGGAAACCAACGAGACATAAGATGTCTTTCACATCAAATAATAGAGAAAGATTACCAGTAACATGATTAGATGCACCTGTATCAATAATCCAATAGTGACCATTAATCTTACCACTCAAACGATTACCGAAGACATTCATATTACCAAAGACACTTGCAAGCGCCTTCCACTGATCAACGGAAAATAATTCTGCAGATGGTGTTCCAGTGGGTTCTGAAACAACCGCAGCATTGGCACGGACCCCCCCTCGACCACGTCCTGTCGCAAGAGAAGAAGAAGAGGTCGTTGGTTTTTGGTTACGACCAATCATCAGTTTGGTCATACCTGATCCGCTGTTAGACTTCACAGGATCCTTCCACCATTCTGGATATCCATGAATTTTGAAGCAATTAGTTACTTCGTGGCCTGTCTTCTTACAGTAGGTGCAAGAAAGATGTGATTTATCATGTTCCTCTATTTTGCCTCGTGTGCGCCCACCAGTTCGTACAGAAAATCCAACCACGTCGGATGTCTCCTCGGACAGAGCCGAAGACGTTCTGACTCGTTCTCTTGAATAACTAACTAATAGGCACAGGTGAGAGAGGGTAGAGGATCTTGAGCAAGAATATTTGATCGCAAAGGACCATAAGATGGGGTATATAAACCCATCAGAAATTCATGAAGCATGTCCTTTGCACGGCGACGCTCATGTTCAAGGCCTGCGGTACACTTTGTACAGTAAGAACAAGCAATCAAGGGTTCATGGTTATGCAATTCCTCCCATAGAGCCGTGAGTTTTCCATAGTAAGAAGCAACTGACATGGATTTGGTTTTCTTACAGTCAGAGATGGCCGCCTTTAATTGCTGTATGCGTGGTCCATTCATAAGAGCAAATCCCTCCTTAAGTGTCTCCCATAGACGCCTGGCGTCTTTATATTTGGACAAGGTACTTTTTCACTTCTGCTGTGATGGTATTCACAATCCAAAATACCAACATAACTTGAATTGTATTCCAATCATCTTGTGTGCAAGGAGGTGTTGCAGATACAATCGTACCATCTAAAAATCCGAACTTTCTTCGAGCTTGAAGGGCAGTTTCAATTTCACCAGCCCAATTATCATAATTTTCGCCATTAAATCTGGCTGCAGTAATAAAATCACCAGGTCGATCTTGAGAACCTAGGAAATAAGGGGATTTTGAGTCAATTTTTGGTGGTGGATCTTCCACGGCCATTGTTTAGGGTTTAAGGTTTTTGTGTTTTTGTTTAGGATTTGTTTAAGGATCTTTCATGCTCTGATACCATGACAAGATTGAGGCAAAAAAGATGATTTCTGTATTGATTATCACGGGATATATATACAGCCCTAGGTTAACTATACATATCTTTTAATATATGGAAACAATCCTAAACGAAATCAAACTCTATGATAACTTGCCATAAATAGGTGAAACCGAACTTTCCATAAGTTACGCCTGAAATCTCGCAGATCTCGTAACAATTTTCCACCACGAATCATAGCATTCATTTAATCTCTCATAAGTCTAAAGATCTCCACTTCACTATTCACCTCCACCTTGTCGGGCCTCCTTATAATTAACCGACGTTTAGTACGTCATCAGTCGTCCCTGCTCTCCATGCCGTCGCTGTCATTGCTCTGAACAACCCAGCACAGATTCTGGCTTTCTCTCTCTTTGTGGCTCGTTGGCTCCTCAACCACGAGCTATTGAATGAGTGTCATGGACTACTGAATGAGTTATAGGAAGTGAAAATGAGATTCTGATGTTCGCAGGATTTGCAGCAGACAAAGTCGCTGTCCAAGACAGCGGATTCATTGGCAAGAACTCGCTGTCATGGACAGCGATTTACCTTCTTTGGCATTTCCGCGTAAAATGAACTGATGTGGCTGAGAGCGTCTTATGTGATCTGAAAGTCGCTTTTCGTGATAGCGATTTTATGTTTGTCGGCAGAAAAAATAAAATAAAAATACAAGGCTCTTTTTTGTCCGATCCTACGTGGACACCATCCTGGAAATTACTTTGTTACCAAGCCTAAAGTAGGTATTACTTTCTAAAATGAACCTTTATGAGGAAATCGTTCCTGGAAAATGGGTCGAATTTTCGAGTCAACAGCTCCAATTTTGGTAATTCCACTGCCGGTACACGAATCTTTTTTTTTTTTAATATTTTTTGATCACAATGCACCAATCTTTTATAAGTGTGTGTGATTCTTAAAGCAAATGGGTTGGAAAAGATGGTAAAATTTGAGCCAACCCGATAACCCGACCCACACCTACCCGAAAATTTGGGTCTTGAACAAAGAATTCCAACTCGAAACCCGATACTTATCGAACCCGAAAAAATCGATATTTATTGAGTCAAACCCGAACCCGATCTGGATCGACCCGTTGAGTTGAGAATTTTAAAATAAGATACATAAACATAAGAAAAGTGAATGACAAAAAGGTTAATCATATCAAATTTTCTGACATATCAACCAATTTAAACATATGTAGTTTCAAATTACTCTGTAATAGGACTTTTCTAATCATTATGGAAATATTAGCTAGTAATTTGTTGTGATTTCAATAATTTGATACTTCGTTTGCATTAGATAAAACCAAATAACATGTAAAAACCTTATTATATATGTTTCTAGTAGATTAAAACTGTAAATTTTATGTCTATTATAATTATTGTGTGTAAGTTTGTTATTTTAAAGTTGAAAATTGGAGTAATCACGCAATTATAACCGAACTAATTAAAAAATAAGTGCGCAATCTGTTGGGTCGATCCGAAACCGAACACTCTGGGTCACGAACAAGCATTTCTCAACTTGAAACCAAAACAACCCGACCTGTAGATGACCCGATCCCAACCCGACCTGACCGACCTGTTTGCCACTTCGAATGGATATACCTAACTAGGAGCAACCAAAAAGTTGCAGAAAGACTGCGGGTGGGTTTGGTTTGTATAGGCATCGACTGACCTTTTTTTTTAGATAACATGGGTGTCCAAGTTTTGCTTGACTAATCTCATGGGACCTGAAGTTAACGACCAGGAAAACCTCCAATTGCCCTAAGGGGACTCGAACTTGGGACCTCTGGATACTTCTCAGAGGTCTTACCAGCTGAGCTACCACCTTAGAATTGCAACGACCGACTTTGTATTGCTTGAAATACGCGGGAAGACTAGGGCTGTGAACTTATGATACGTGAGCCAATTGAGATTGACTGGCTCCGAACTTGATAGTAACTCTCGGCTATATTCATGTTTGATAAGAACTCGAGTTCGACTTGAAATCTAAAAAGGAACTAGAGTTCGATTTGAAATCTAAACGAGTCAAGTCAAGTTGTACCGAGCTGCCTCAACTAGATTCAATAAGATTATAAACTAGTGGACTTTCTAAAAGTATCTCGATTCACAATCACACTCGTATTTAATATATTATTTATGAAAGATTATGAACATATTTTTTTTTTTATGGGAAAGAGATTTTGATGCTATATAATATTTGATCTCACTCGTTACTAATAGTTTTTCAATGTTGGTGATAAAAAAATAGCTTCTAATTTTCATAATAATTTTCATCCTGAATATATATATGTACTAAACTTGTATATTTAGCATGGGACACGAGTTTAGTACATATTTATTAAAATACAAAAAGAAATTGATTTTTAAAATAATGAATACAGATTTATAAAGGGACTTAGATACTAGCAATTGGTAGATCTAATTCCAATTTTCAAAAATTAAAAACTATTATATTCAATTTAAAATTCTGATAATGTATTCGACTAGGTAGCCGATCATGCTAATTCCTAGTTGTATTTAACACTTACTGGTATTTGAATTTCAAAAAAATTGTGTTTCTTTTTGTGAGTTTGCCTATGGTCATTGAATAATGGAAGAACAGTAAAAAGAAATAAATAAATTAACTACTCTATTTCACAAGCAACGGGTGATGTCAATATCAATGTGGTTGCTAATACTCACAAGTCATAAGTCTCGGGTTTCAAAACTCATTGACCTCAATTTTCTAGAATTACGAAAGACATTTGTGTGTTGTGGACTAATAGGCATTCGACATTCCATCAGAAAGCCTATAGTCCTATTATGGGTGCGTTTGTTAGAGTTGAACTTATTACCATAACTGAACTGAATTCAACATCACTAAACTGGACACTACTGAACTGGACACAATTGAATTGAATTGAACACAACTTGATATGTGAGACAAAAAGCATGTTTCTAAACTCAGCACTACTGAACTGAATTGAACATCATTTAACTGAATTTGAAATCACTGGATTGACACCTGAACTGAACTGACCGTATAAGCTTTAACAAACGCACCCTACGTACAGTTATAAAATTATACGTGATAATGATAAAGTTTCCTATTAAAGATTGGACCTAACATCATTTTAGATTCATCGTTTATTCTACACATACTCTTTTACCTTGAGATTGTTTTATAAATTTTTATAACTAATATAGGTATCTTTTCTCTTATTTTTGCAACTCTTTAGTTGTGTCAGCTTGTCAAGCTAATTACTAATTACCTTTTTAGGTGGACGCATCTTATGTTATAAATCAATAAAACATACTACAAATGAGTATCATTTTAAAGGATATTTCGTACTCATTCCAATGGTGTAAGAAATCTAATTTTTTAAGGGGTGAAAGTAAAGTTATATGTTTTTTAAAATTTAATAGTTTACTCTTTTATGATTTAGAAAAGTACAACTTTAGTATATATTCTATACCAAAACCTCTAATTAGTTGTGTACTGATTTAGGAAAGTACAACTTTAGTATATATTCTATACCAAAACATATATTTCTATTTTATATTTATATAAAAATTTTATTACAATGGCTCGCTTAGGTGGACGCCTCAAATGCTGTCAGAAAATGCCTCTAATATGTAGATAATATTATGATTTATGAAAGATTATGAACATATATTTTTTTTTTATGGGAAAGAGATTTTGATGCTATATAATATTTGATCTCACTCGTTACTACTCCCGAGTAATAGCTTTTTAATGTTGGTGATAAAAAAACTAGCTTCTAATTTTCATAATAATTTTCATTCCGAATATATATATATATATATATATATATATATATATATACACACTAAACTCGTATATTTAGCATGAGACACGAGTTTAGTACATATATATTAAAATACAAAAAAAAAATTGATTTTTAAAATAATGAATACAGATTTATAAAGGGACCTAGGTACTAGGAATTGGTAGATCCAATTCCAATTTTCAAAAATCGAAAACTATTATATTCAATTTAAAATTCTGATAATGGATATTCGTTTAGGTAGCCGATCATGCTTATCCCTAATTGTATTTAACACGTACGAGTATTTGAATTTCAAAAATTTTGTGTTTCTTTTTGTGAACTTACCTATGGTCATTGAATAATGGAAGAACAATAAAAAAAATAAAATAATTACTCTATTTCACAAGCAACGGGTGATGTCAATATCAATGTGGTTGCTAATACTCACAAGTCCTAATAAGTCTCGGGCTTCAAAACTCATTGACCTCAATTTACTAAAATTGCGATAGACATTTGTGTGTTGTGGACTAATGGGCATTCAGCATTTCATCAGAATGCCTATAGTCCTATACTATACCTGTGGATTTGAAGCACAACTCACATAATCACGAATCGTCTTCCACATATTTGTGGCATATGGGTCTGTCATATGTGGGAAGAGCATTCCACACAGCCATGGTAGCAATATACATATGAGAATGCTAGCATAGATACAGAAATATGGACCTATTATACCGGTGCCGTTGTGGCAAATACCCTCTAATAACACAAATCTTTTTTTTTAATTTGATTATCTGATTTTACAAAATCATCCACAGATGCAATGTGGATCATAGAGCAGTTACTGTAATATCTATATATGGTATGATTTGGGCAACCCTTCAATATCACTCTGCCACAACTAATAAAAAAGATAGATAAGAAATAATCAAACAATATAGTAATTATTAATCTGTTTCAATTAACTTTATAAATACTAATTGGCATTCATTGATTTTCTCTTATGTGACAAACTCATTACAAGCACATATCCTTGTTGCTTCTTTTCTATACCTTGCAATGCATTACTGACCGAGAAAATGAACTATTTGCATCCCCTGTTTAAACTGGAATCTTTATAGCTTGTTGCAGTGCACATATGTAACTGAAATGGCAATCACTTTCGAGCTTGACCATGTCGTTGTCCCTCAAGTTGACATAAGCTTTGACGTTCATGGACTGGATCAGCACTGGGGATCAAGATGATACACCAAAGGATGCGATTTCACCCACACCAACGTGCACCACCCAAGTTCAGTTTAATGAGCTACCACACTCCATATAGGTTGCTGAACCCGAGTGTGATGATCTCTGGATACAGTGCAAATGAGAAAATCAGGCATTTCATATGCCAAATAGATCATAACTGAGATGCAATGTCTTCGACATAGCATCAAGTTTCTATATACCAAGGTTGCAACTAATTGAGGTTATGAGGGAGGGTGGACAGGTAAAATGAATGAACTGACAAGCTAACCAACAACGCGTTTTGATTGAAAACATACCCTTCTTTTCTGCTCACTTAATTCCCTGCTTAGTTCAAAACTGGCCAACATCAGTTGTTGTGACTCGCTGTAGCCCTGTGTTCAATGAAGCAAATAGTCAGGACTCAGGACTGATATAAGTACATGACGGGAACTATGAGTTGCTTTTGATCATTGCTGAATAATACTAAACATTAGATAACAAACAGCAATCTACAAGTGAAACTTGGTTATGAGGTGGTTCTCTAGACTCCTGCATATAATCTTCAGAAAATACTATACCAGAACATTGACTCACAAGATATGATCCAAGAACCAACATATTCAAATATATATACTAAAATGTACACTAGAATTCCACAAGTTATATATACTAAAATGGCATACCTCATGTTTTTCATTGTCCTCCTTCCGCTCTTGTTTTCTCCCTGTTCTAGTTCACTCACAATATCACCATAGACATCATTCAACATAAGAAGGTTCTCAACACATACATGGGCATAGGAGCACATATGAAAATGAGAGACCTTCAGATCCGTAACCTTCATAGTTTCCAAGTCAATTAAAGTGACCGAAGAAGGAAAATGCCTCACAAACAATCCCTTTCGGCTAATTGAATAAGAAACAAGCGCCTCCAAGTGTTCAGACCTCGTTCCTCCCCCAACACTAAGCAGCCTCGACCAAGACCCAGCCACTCCGTACTCTTTCATGACCCACACGTCGGAGTAATATATATAATTAACTGTAAGACTCAAGCACCCATCCAGTACTCCTACAGCCATGTTAGTAGCCACCTTTGCGTCAACATCCGGTAATCCTATTGAGCTAAAAGTTTCATCCTTAAGGTTAAAGCCAAGTATAGGAAGGAACACTTTCTCTTGGTTAAGGTTACAATTTGAACCAACCCAATGTATAGTTTCAGTAAGGAAGACAATTTCTCCTCTTTGGCGAAAAAAATAATAGGGAGATTCTTGAGCTCTTCGCCATGAATTGGTTTGCAAGCTATAAACCATGACCTCACTTTGGAATGAACCTAATTCCTTATCAAACATCAAGAGAATTCTCACACACTTGTAGTCCCTAGAAAAGCTATCATAACCAAAACGAAAGTTAAAATCTGCCTCGTGGTAACTGAAAGGCCGGTTCATTGGGAGGAAAGGGAGGATTAAGTGGGTCTGTGTTGTTGGGTTATACAAGAAAAAGGGAAAGTGATAGTCATAATTCCATAGGCACAATAAACCATGGAATGATCCCACCACATGGGCACCGCCACAATCAGGCCTCTTGAAAGGGTAATTAGGCTCAATGGGGTTATCAAAGGTATCAAAATCTGCCAAATGAAGGATTGGGGTTTTAAAAACAAAATGCAGGTTCGATCGTGTGGTGAGCGATCGTTCAAGATGGAGACGGATGAAATCAGGGCTGTTGATTGAATCATACCATAATTTGCTCACGCTTTTGAAGCGTACTACAGATTTTGCCGGTATTCTGAGGAGGATGTCTGTTATCAGATCCACAGGAAGGCTCGCCATCATACATCAAATTTTCTGAATTTGGGTGAAAATGGGGAGAAATAATTCAATACAACAATTTGTGACAGTTACAGTCTTACAGAAACTGAGAAACTGAAAAGATTATAAAGCCACAAATCGAGAATTAATACTAACAATGTTGTATCAAACTCAAAAGTACAGGCGAATCATCATCAACAACCACCACCAGTGAGTATCCCGCCGAGGGCGGGGTCTGCAGAGGTCCAAATATACGTAGCTTTACTCTAGGTAGTCGCCAAGTAAAGAGGTTGTTTCCGATAGACCCACGAAAACAAAATGGATTCTTTTAAAACAGTTGAAAATAGTCAAAACTACAGGTGAATGATACTTCTTAAATTCCTCTGAACTGAAGATGATACAAATTCTATGGCTTTAGAAAAGTAAACAGTTCTGAAATGGGCTGTTCCCTTTCAAATCCCTACACCACTTAAATTTCTTTCCAAGGACTCATCAGAATTAGATGTTGTAACTAAATCAAGAACGAATTAGATGTTAATTAGCCTTTTAATTATGCATGTACTAACATTAACTCGAAAACCATAATTCTAGCAATTCAGCCCAATGATAACAAAAAATCAAAACACAAGCTACAAATTCACTTTGAAGCATAATAAAAAGCATATTCTACTGTACTATTTAAATAAGCAGCGCATTGACTGAGATATAAATTCAAGTAATCAGTCTACCATTAAAGTTCTTAGCGAAATTGTGATACATAATTAAACAGAAATCGACGTTGCATGTTACTAATTCTACCAAATTTTACCTTTAATTCAAATATAATAGCAAAATCAATAAGAACAAAAACGCCAAACAAAATCGAAATTGTAGGCCAAAACCCTCCAAATTAAATGGTTTGTGTTAGATTCACAATTCAAAGGAAGACCCACAAGAAGCAACGCAAAATCAAAATTATACGTTAAAAACCCCGTCAAAATTGATACGATTATTACATCAGATTCGAAATTCAAGCGAACATCTAGCAAAAACGACGATAAAAAAAATTATAAAAAAAAAATGAAAATGCGTGACTCATTTCATTCAATGATTCAATAAAAAGAATTTGATTTAAGGGGAAATAAGAGGGAAAATTAACCTCGGTAGTCGATACAAACAGAGAGATGAGAAGTTGATCACGTCTGATGGGCTGCTTTTGGCTGCTGGTGGGTTTGGTTTGTTTAGGCAAAGCCTGACTTTGTTTTGCTAGAGATACGCGGGAAACTAGGGCTGCGATGCGTGAGCTCTTCGAGATTGACTCATTCCCAACTCGATAGTAACTCTTGTTTAGATTCAAAGCTAAGTTTGACTAGAACTCGGACCATGATACTCATACAATATATCTCATTATATACATAAAAGCTTTTTTTAATCGTATATATGTCAAGATTGGTAGAATATTCTTCTACCCCACTTGTATAATAAATATAGTACTAGAATCTTTTTTAACTCAAATTTGAACTTAGGAATGAATTTCAAATTTTAAATTTCAAATGGAAAATGGTGCCTTATTCAATACTCTCTCATTCCCCATGCATTGGTAACAACGTCTAATCACCTATTAATTAAAAAAAATAAAAACGCTCGTCCATTTGAACACCGACCACCATGAATGAAGGGCCTACGTACCACCCTACTCGCGATAACTTTTTCGGTGGACAAATTTTCCGGTTACATAATCGCAAACATAAAAGAGGAGAAGTCGATCCATTTAATACCCGACCCAACGTTTTTCCGACGAGACACTACAAATTATTTGGAAAATGAAATTTTAGTGAGACAACACAAAATAAGTTGGAAAATAAATTCAACGTTACACCATTTTTTCCAACGAGATTGCAAACTAAATTGATACTAGTTAACGTAAAAACAAGGGTTGGAATTACGAATGGATCGGATATTATGGAAGTAAAACTACTTAATGCACCAATTTTGCTACCAAAGTCTTGAGATACTTTGGGCAAACTAATCTAATGTGTAAATAACATTGATATTCATACAAACAAAGCAAAACTACGAAAATGCACTAAATTTGCTACCAAAGTTTTCTTTGACTAAACTGATTAGATTTGCAAACTACATCTAAGGATTAATATTAAAGATACATTGTTCAGGAACCGACAACAGAAGAATACTAAGGACCATTATAATTCTTTTTTTTTTTAGGGTGCGCACCAAAAAATAATTCTATTAAAGTCTTCACATAGAAGGTACTTCAAATTTGTTCAATAAATACATTTAAATCTAAATTTTAGAGCTCATTTTGCTACTGAGATTGAATCTAATGTATGAGTTACACTTATATATATTGTTCCATTGATCAATTGAGAGAACATATTGTCAAGGCGGGTTTAGACTTTGGATAGTGTGATTTTGAGTTTAGAGGATAAAATGATTTAGTTTAGAATAAGGGTAAAGATTTAGTCGATAAATGAAAGGATAAAGATATTAGGATTATTTACCATATACCTAATTTCGCTACAAGAATTGAATGTCAATGTCACAAATGAATAGCCAAATATAATATTTCAAAATTTACAAAACCAAAAAATGCTTCAAAACTATTATATTATTAGTATACTATAAAATCTCAATATCACAATTATTTAATTGATATTGTGAAACTAAGAAATATTTACTAATTTCCTATAAATTTTCAATGTTGATATTGTTTAATTCTAATAAACAGCAAGTAAGTAAGTGTTACTAATAACCTTTTATATATATCCTAAAAAAACTCTAAAAAACCTTCAAAATAAGTAACTTTATTTCATATATCGCTAATTATGATCATTTAGTTGAGAGTTAACATTTTTAATCAATCGCATGCCTTACTATAAGAAATTTGACCTAAGATACCATTTTACTACAATATGAACTTTAATCGCATGATCACGATATCTCTTACAAAAATCCCAATATTTCATGTATTATTTTATGATTATTCGGTTGAACCAGTAGTTCTTAATCAAGCACGTGCTTTACTATTAAGAGATTAACAATAGTTGATATACTCTAATAATAATTTTAATATGTGAATTTTGCATTTATTGACATATAATGAGATGACTTGTGAGTATAAGGTTGACAATACTTTCTTAACCTAATGTCTATTAAATTTGAACAGTATTATTGAAAATGGTGGTTATATTAAATTAAATTATGTGGAGTGATCTTTCAAAATATATCATTGTGTATAGGTTGAGTAAACTGACACGATAATAAAAAAAAGACTAATAAATAATGTTTTAAACAATAATGGTCGGTGAATACTGATGTTAGCTAATTTAATGTGTAAAATATTAACTTTTTAAATATATCATAGTGAATAATTACCTAATAAAAGTTAACGTTCATTACATTTATCGCTTAGCATATTGTTATTATTATTTTTAGAGTGGATAAATCAATATAATTATAGGTTTAGGTTATAGGGTATCAGGGTATAGTGTATATGCGTATAACATATATAGGGTATAGGGTATAGGGTATAGGGTATAGGGTATCAGTGTTTTGCATATACTTCATTTTGCTACTAATATTGAAATCAATGTATGTATATGGTTCATGACCTTATTGAAATTATGGTACCAACATTGATATTAATATTGAAATAGTTTTTTTTTTTTTTTGGTTCACGACCAAGGGTATCAACCGTCGACCACAGTGACTATCCCCCGCGCTGGCTTATAGGCACCTCAAAGGATGAGACATCTGGCCAAGGAATTTTAAAGTTGCTCCATGCCCAAGGTGAGATTCGAACCCTCGACCTTGGTTAAGGATGGTTGAGTCCCTACCACTCAACCACACCTCCTTGGTTATATTGAAATAGTTTATAGGCCTAATTTTGCTATTACGATTGACATTTATATTGACGATGACTTCCACTATTTGTCGGTCGGAAACGAAGTATAACTCATATATTACGGTTGCTGCCATTTTTTTTTCTCTCTCTCATCCCAAAAAAATAATTGACAATAGTAGTAATTGTTGTTGCCTCTTCATTTTTTTTTTAGCTTTCCAATGCACCTATTAAAATTCATTTTGGCTCCAAGTGACTTTTCTCTCTTCTCTAGTGAAAAATTGGCTCCAAAACTCCCTCCATTTTTGTCACATTTATCAAAAATTGCTTCCTTTAACTTGACATGTGGAGGGTGGAGATGAATTGTGTATATCTTGATATATACACTTAGTGTACATGTAGCCTTTTCCCTAAAACTCGTGCTCGAATTGAATCTTGCTTTTCGTGACGAACTGACCTCAATTTTATTCAATAGGGTTTCAAAATAGTTGACTTTTCTTAAAGTGTCTTGATAAGTTGTTTAAGGGTTTAATGTTTGTATAGGCAGGCGGCATATGCTGATTTGTTTTTCTTGAAATACGTAGGTAATTAGGGTTGCGATTCCCAAGCAATTCGAATTGACCCGTTCCCAACTCGATAGTAACTCTCTCTTAGATTCAAGAACCCCTCGGCTTGAAACCTAAAAAGAACTCGAGCTTGACTTGAAACCTAAACGGGTGAAGACAAATCATGCCAAACTGACCACAACTAAATCAATAAGGGTCCAAAATAGTTGACTTTTGTTAAAGTGTCTATTCACATGTATTCAGTTTGTAAGTTCTAAGAAAAAGGAATTTTGATGCTATATACTAATATTTGATCGATCTCACTAATTGCTTACTCTCTGTTCCTGTCAATCACTACCATTTTTCTTTTTTGGATGTTTCATACAAACACATCCGTTTTTATAGTTGGTAAAAAAATTGCTAGTCTTTTACAATATCACCCTTCACATTAAACCCCAACAAGCTCCCACCAAGAAACCCCACCCTCCTCTCTTTCTCTCTCTCCTCACCCCATGTGATTGACAAACTAAATTTGAGGGTAAAAGTGGAAAGTACATGTCAATATAAGTTCTCATTGGTTTTTGTGCCAAAAGCAAATGGTAGTGTTTGACAGGAACGGAAGGAGTATAAGTTATAGAAATATTTCAACATGAATATTACTTGGGGATTTTAAAATAGTTGAGTACACAGTGACTTTACCCACTAAGATCGATATCTGATATCGCGAGTGTTGCCTGACCAAAAGACCAACCACCAACATGCAATAGGCGAATAAGTCGCGGTTGGAGGTGGCCTGGCTAGTTTCCTTCTCATAAGTTGCCGCAGGAATTAGCAGCTTATTATAGTCGCGACCTTTAATTTATAGGTTACAGTCGCTCGTGGTAACGACTTACGCATGTCCAACGGAAAAAAAAAAAGAAGTTGTTGTGTTGTATCCTATCCTATATATGGATATATACCCTATTGAAAAATAGTTACTATCCCGACCTCTAACCCTATACAAGGAAATCGTTCAATTTTCCTTTTCATTGGATTATCCAGTCATGGTTCCAAATTATAAGCAACTCAGATTATGTCAAAGTTAGTTCTATTCTAATTTTGGGGAATTGCACCCTCATTGCGATAAGATTTCATTCCAGCTTATTTGACTAACTAGTCCTTAGTAGAGTACAATATTTTGTATTTGTTGATTTCCAAGCAAGTTGGCATAATTTGGAATTAAGGTGGAGTAAACTATGATTCATGATTGCATTAGAATCTAGTAGAATATGATTTAAAGTACATTATGCCGATTGACCAAGAAGGTATATATATATATATAGATATATATAGAGGCTCCTATACAAACCCTCTTTAAAATACAAACCATACAAACCAGATCCTAGCCATTGGATATTAATATCAATAATGGTCCATGTTTGTTTTGTGAGAAAAGGACACGCTGGGGATTAACTGGAAAGACAAGGGTATACTGGTCTTTTTGCGCGTCTAAACCAAAACCAAGTCAATCGATTCTTTCATCAATCAGATGCCTCTCTCATATTCATCCCCTTTCTCTCTCCTCACTTCTCCTCCTCACTTCTCCGACACACACTCTCACCGGCGATCTCCAGTTTCTCTCTCCTCTCTCTGGTGGGCTCCGATTTCTCTCTCCTCCATCTGGCGTTGTCCCTATCTCTACTTTTTGACCATTTCGCTCTGATTCGTTGCCGATTGTCGGAGTTCACTGACCACCGACCACTACTTAGACCACAGATCTGAGGTGGTGCGTGAGGGGTGAGGCGCCAGCCGGAGGCGACTTCACCGGTGTCCTGAGTAGCGGTGATGGTGGCGGTGGGGGCAGAGGTGGTGGTTGGGGAGGGGAGGAGAGAGAATGGGGGAGTGATGGAGTAGTCAGCGGTTGCGACAGTGATGGGGCAGTGGAGGCACTGCTGGTGGTGGGACGGCGACGGTAGTGGTGGTGGCGGTGGTGGGACAGGGGTGACAGTGCTGGTGGTTGGGGGAGGGATTGTTTTTGTAATGAATTTCAAATTATAGTTTAATGAATCTGATGTTGTAATTCAATGAATTTGCACTTATTAACTGATGAATTTGCGTATGAACAATGAATTTGTGAGTTTATATCAATGAATTTTGTGGCTTATTATTAATGAATATACACTTATTGAACAATGAATTTGCAAAACTATTTTTTTTCTGATGAAGCTGTATATATTATAATGAAGCTGTAATTTTATGTTAATGAAGTTGCAGTTTTATGTTAATGAATCTGTAATTTTATGTTAATGAATCTGCAATTTTATGTTAATGAAGTTTTGCTTTGCATTTTAATGAATTTATAATTTATCATGACTGTCAGATCAAACTGATCTAAGGGCTACTATTAATTAACGGGGTTTGTATGGTTTGTATACTAAGGGGGGTTTGTATGTGACCCTTCCCCTATATATATATATATGATATATTTTTAATCTAAGCAAAACAATCAATAAAAAATACAAATAAGCAAACTCAAACATGTAAATCATCAAGCAACTGGTGGGCATTATCACACCATATGCAAACACGATCACAATCTCAACCGAGAAGCATATAATGCAGTTAATATTAATCAAACCAAACCCCATTTCACATCCCACATTCAAATCTAAACAAGCCCACAAAAAAAAACTTCATGAAATAGTTAGTGTGCATAAGAAGAAAAAACCCCGAAGAAGACCTTGAATAGAATTATAATCCTCAACCTCTTTTCTGACAACATCAAGAACATCATCACCTTGAATTGTCGACATTGACAATTACAGATTTACAACCCAACCTACTCCATAGCATGTTTAAAGCCTAATTTATAAAATTAGCAATTCATTCAATAATCTAACTTTATTGTAAATCCCGAATCCCAAATCAATTTGAGAGTCTGATTTTGTTTGGGAGTTGATTATGGTCATATGATATGACTATGGGAGTCTGAGTGGAAAAGAGAAGACCAATAGGGAGTGAGTGTTTGATTATTATTATTATTATTTTTTACAATGCGTTGTTTCTCAAGAAATTATCAGAGGAGAGAGAAATGAGAAGGGAGAAACTAATCAGGTGGGTGGTCCCTCTATTCACGTGGGTGTTTTTAGTTTTGTAGATTCTCCCATTCTTACCCTCACCTTTAGTAATTGTCCATTGCATTTGAATGGGTGCATCAATAATACGCAACAATAGTATGGGTGGAAAAGGGGAACTATAATATTTTTTCCTTTAACTTACTAAAGCTTTCACCATTTTTTTTAATAATATGGTTGCAATTGCAACCATACTCTTAGCTGTAGGTACGCCATTGCATGCAACTCCTAATCACCTTCGTTATCTCCGAGCCTCACTATTTGATCATGTAAACAGTCCAATCCTAATGCCACGTGTCTTCTTTTTCTCTCCCAAAAATGATCCCTCCATTACAACCAACTCAATCTTAGATAGACTCAAAACATCCCTACGCAACACATTATCCATGTTCTACCCCCTTGCAGGAAGAGTTAAAGACAAGAACTACATCGCTTGCAACGAAAAGGGAGTGCCCTATGTAGAAGTAATGTGACTGATGTTTGTTTGGAGGACATTGTCCACAAGGCGGATGTATATCAACTCGACCTTTTCCTTCCCTTAGACGGCCAGGAGGGTTATACGAGCTTGCTCTTAGTGATCCAAGTTACAACTTTTTCTTGTGGTGGGGTGGTCATCGGGGTGAAGATGAGCCATGCGCTTGTTGATGGCTTCTCGGCATTTATGTTTATGAAGACATGGGCGACGATCACTAAGCATGGTAAGGACAACTGCATGCTCTTTCCAAGCCCTAATTTTGAGATATGGAAGGTGTTTCCACCTTGCCTACCCCAAGACACAAACGACGTGGATGTGCCTATAGAGCCTAATCGCGACCTCATTCAGGATAGACCTACAACAACGCGTTTCAAGTTTAGCCATGCAAAGTTGGATGCTCTTCGACGAAAATGTATGCTAGCAACGATTTTCCTACAAATAACAATAGTCTCCCTTCGCTTGCCATGGTTCCGTCGGCCTTCATTTGGAGCCGGATCAAGGTAGCTCGTCAAGGTACTAGCATTTATAATTTTCCATATAAACCAAGGAGGTGTGGTTGAGTGGTAAGGACTCATTCATCATTAACCAAGGTCGAGGGTTCGAATCTTGCCTTGGGCATGGAGCAAATTTAAATTCCTTGGCCAACTGTCCCACCCTTTGAGGTGCCTACAAGCCAGCGCAGGGATTATTAGTCACTGTAGTCGACGGTGGATATCCTTGAACGTGAACCAAAAAAAAAAGTAATAATATTCCATATGAGGTGTTTCATGCTGTTGGTATTCGTCCCAAAGTGACTACCGCAAAGCAGCGCTACTATTTTGGAAATATGTTTGTCAATGCATTAGCAAAGTCATCTATGTTGCTAGGTGATAATAATGATTCTAACAAAGAGTATTACTTATGTCGCGACCTTTTAAAGCGATTGAAGGAGTCTGTAGGTAGAATCATAAACGATAACAAGTTCATAAGAGAAATGCAAGAGGGTAAGGAGGACTTGTGGTTTATGGTGGAGCACTTTGAAAGAGCGAGAAGAGGAGAGATAGCCTCACTCGGGTTCAGCAACCTAAGGAGTTTGCCAGTGTATGAAGCCGATTTTAGATGGGGCAAGCCAGTGTGGGTTACATTGGCAACTCTTGTGGTAAAGGATTTGGTCTTGTTGTTCCCTGCTGGTTCAACAAGCAAAGACATTGAGGCTTATATCAACTTGAGCGACGAAGACATGGACAAACTCATATAACTGAAAATGAGTTCAAATTATTTGTGTCTGATCAAATATGACTCACTTCCTAATAAAAATAATTAACCATAAGCTAAACTAATAAATAAGAAAAATGTTGAAAATGGGCATGGGAAACAAATGGTCAGCAAGTTGATTAACCATAAGCTAAACTAATAAATAAGAAAAAAAAAATTGAAAATGGGCATGAGAAACAAATGGTCGGCAAGTTGAAGTGAAAAACACATGACTTTTTACCAGCAACCAAATTTGACTTGTAAGCTTAGAAAATCACCTACCTAAAACACATAACCCACAAATAGGTTGTATTTTTTCTTCCTAAAATTGCTCTTGGCCATATACTAGTATTTGTAGTACGTGTAACTTTGTTGGTCATTTGCCATTGCTTTGTAAAGCTCTATATAAGAGCTACTTCTATGTCTCAGAAGTATAAGGAAGTAAAGCATATTCGTTTTTCATATTTTCTCACATCTCTTTCTTTCTTCCTACAACTACTTACTATTGTTGTTTCCATATTTTCTTCCGCACAAAAAATACTAGTACTATGTACTAGTTCTTAAATTTAGTACAAAACTAACCCGTACTATGTACTAAATCCCCAACAACTGGTATCAGAGCCTGTCGAACCAAGTGGCATTATACTAAGTACTATCATCCCTTGTACAATTTAACCCCTCGTACTATCAAGTACAATTTTTTCTTTCCGCACAACACTTGTACCAAAAAAAAATTTAGCTCACATATACAAAAATTTCACCCACTTCACAAAACCAAAATATTGTCCCAACTTTTTCCGGAGAAAATTATGATTTTTGGAGTATTAAAATGAAAACAATACTCCGTGCTCATGAGTTGTGGGAAGTAGTTAAAACTGGAGCACCTTCGGCAGGACAACTAGTACTAGCTACTGGAACCGCGTCAACCAGTTCAACTACGGCAGAATCCACAGACGGCACACAGACACCCCCAGTGTCAACTCTTAGTCCTGATACTGTTAAACAATGGTCAAGAAAGGCTGCGGATACTTTATCTCGTATCCATAACGCCGTTGCGGAAACTATTTTTCCTAGAATCATTAATGCCAACTCGGCAAAAATGGCATGGGAAATACTTCGAGACGAGTTCCAAGGAACTGTCCGAGTCAGGGCTATGAGACTACAAACTCTCCGGCGAGATTTTGAAAATCTCAATATGAAAGGAGAAGAAAGTATAAAAGACTACTCCTCAAGATTCATGGAAGTGGTGAACCAACTAAAGGCGTATGGTGATAGTTTAACTGATCAAAGAGTAGTTCAAAAACTCTTACTCAGTTTAACTAACCCATTTGACACCGTCATGGAGCAGACGAAAGATCTGTCAGAACTAACGATCACTGAAGTTGTAGGTTCCCTTCAAGCCTACGAACAACGAATTTTCAGGAGGACTGAAAGGACATCTGAAGGAGCTTTTCAGTCCAACCACAAGGCTTGGCCTTCGACCTCCAAGAACAATAAAAAGTTCAGAGGAAAAGGTGGTCAAAAGCCTTAGCTTATACTTGTGACAACAAGGAAGGGCAAAAGAAAGGAAAATTCCCTCCTTGTGGCACTTGTAAGAGAACCAATCATGGAAAAAGGATTGTTGGGTGAAAAATGGAAAACCGCAATGCAATATTTGCAAAAGACTTGGTCACACTAATCAAACTTGCAATTCAGAAATCAAGAGAATCAGCAAGCAAATGTGTCGGAGTCCAAAGAAGGCAATGATCAAATTTTCTATGCATGTCAGGCTTCCACGACACAGAAAGCTGATGTTGTATGGCTTATCGGCAGTGGTTGTACCAACCACATGACCAAAAATCCAAAAATTTTTACACAACTTGATACAAGTATAAAAACTCCAGTAAGAATTGGCAATGGATCTTTGGTGCAATCCAGTGAAAAATGCACAATTGTTGTCCAAACCAAAAGAGGCACCAAATACATTAAAGATGTCCTCTATGTACCCGATCTAGATCAAAATTTGTTGAGTGTTCCACAAATGATGCAACATGGATATGCGTTGCACTTTGATGGTGACACTTGCACAATTTTTGACACACAACAGAAGCAGATTGCTCGTATTATGATGAAAAATAAATATTTTCCATTAAAATGGCAGTACGATGTTGATAAAATCATGGTGGCTCAATCTACCTCACAAGGTTGGTTGTTGCACAAAAGATTTGGACACTGCAACATCCAAAGTTTAAAACTGCTTTCACAAAAGAATATGGTGAAAGACTTACCAGCTATTGGCGACTGCCAAGGCGTATGCGAAGGTTGCCAGCTCGGGAAGATGCAAAGAAAATCATTCCTCACAGGCTAGGCATGGAGAGACTCGGAAAAGTTGCAGCTCGTTCACAAAGATGTGTGTGGTCCGATGAGAACATCATCATTGAACAACAGCAAGTACTTCATCTTGTTCATTGATGATTTATCTAGGATGACTTGGGTCTACTTCATGAAAGAAAGATCCGAAGTATTCGAGATTTTCTAAAAGTTCAAAAACTTGGCGGAAAATCAATCTGGTGTCAAGTTGAAGACTCTCAGAAGTGATAATGGCACATAGTACACTTCCTCACAATTTCAGAAATTTTGTGAAGAAGAAGGTATTCATCATCAACTTACCGTGTCATACACACCACAACAAAATGGTGTCTCTGAGAGGAAAAATAGAACAACAATGGAGATGGCTAGATCTATGCTGAAAGACAAAGGCCTTCCGAACAAATTTTGGGCAGAAGCTGTTTACACAACTATCTACATTCAAAATAGATGTCCCACCAAAGCTGTTGAAGGCAAGACTCCAATCGAGTTCTGGTTGGGATCCAAGCCATCTGTCAGACACTTAAAAGTGTTTGGCTGTCTCTGCTACGTTCACATCCTAGTTGAAAAAAGACACAAGTTGGATGATAAGGCGGAAAAAGAAATTTTCGTCGACTATAGTTCACAATCCAAGGGCTATAGAATTTTCAACCTTCAGACTGAAAAGGTTGTCGTCAGCATAGATATCACCTTCGATGAAGAAGCTGCGTGGAATTGGGAAGACAATCAGCCCAACAAAAGAATGGTGGTTGCTCCACCACACCACACAGACAATCATGCTCCTCAAATCAATATTGAAGAGGAGACAGATGAGAGTCCGATGACAACAACTCTCAATGGCGGTTCCTCACATTCATCTCCCACACAATACACTTCGGACAAAGTGTCATCACATGGTCCCCTAAAAAGGACGAAAAAGATGGTAGATTTGTACGAGGACATTCCTCGAATGCCAGACTTGGAAGAGTGTGAATATTGTAATTTCGCAACTCTTGAGCCAAGGAATTTCGAAGAAGCTGTAAAATTTGAGGAATTGAGGCATGCAATGAAGGAGGAGATAAAGATGATTGAAAAGAACCAAACATGGGAGTTGGTTGACAAGCCAGACCACAAGGATATCATTGGTGTCAAGTGGATTTACAAAACCAAGGTGAATCCCGATGGCTCTATACAAAAGTACAAAGTCAGGCTTGTGGTGAAAGGCTACTCACAACAATTCGGAGTGGACTACAATGAAACATTTGCTCCAATCTCCAGGCAAGATACAGTGAGAATAATTCTTGCACTTACAGCTCAGAAAAGTTGAAAAATTTACCAACTTGACATAAAGTCAGCATTTCTCAATGGCTTCCTTGAAGAGGAAATTTACTCGAGCAACCCCCAGGATTTGAAATCCAAGGAGATGAAAATAAAGTGCCAAGGATCCATAAGGCACTTTATGGACTCAAACAAGCTCCAAGAGCTTGGTATAGCAGAATTGACTCCTATTTCAACAAGCAAGGTTTCATGAGGAGTCCCAGTTAGCCAACTCTCTACATCAAACTAGAGAAGCCGGATGTGATAATTTTGTCACTGTACGTTGATGATATCATCGTAACCGGCAATAATCCTGCTAAAATTGAAGTCTTCAAAAGGGCAATGAAGAAGCAGTTCGAGATGACTGATCTCAGTTTAATGAGCTATTTTCTTGGCATGGAAATTGATCAGACCAAAGATCGTATATTTGTCTGTCAAAAGAATATGTAAAAGGCATACTGGAGAAATTCAATATGCAAAAGTGCAAGGAAGTAACCACTCCTTTAGTTCAAAATGAAAAAATGACTAAGGAGGACGGTTCTGAAAAGGCGGATCAACGACAATACAAGAGTATCGTTGGAAGTCTGTTGTACTTGACTGCCACCAGACCAGACATCATGTATGCTACCAGTCTGTTGTCAAGATTTATGCACGGACCAACTAAACTCCAACTCACAGCAGCCAAGAGGGTATTGAGATACCTCAAAGGTACCATTGATCTTGAAATATGGTACCGACCCACTGAAAGCTCAGAGTTAGTTGGCTATTCCGATAGTGATTGGGCTGGATCAGTAGATGACATGAAGAGTACCTCTGCGTACATGTTTTCATTTGGTAGTGGCGCATTTTCATGACTCTCTCAGAAGCAAGAGACAGTAGCCCAGTCCACAGCCGAAGTAGAGTAAATTGCTGCTTGTGCAGCAGTAAATCAAGCAATCTGGCTCAAAAGAATTCTGAAAGACATGGGTGAAGCCCAAACAAATCCTACCAAAATTTTCAGTGATAGAAAATCGGCAATTACTATTGCTAAAAATCAAGTTCAACATAAGAAGACCAAGCACATCAAGATCAAATATCATTTTGTCCGAGAAGCGGAAAGCTCAGGTAAAGTTAACCTTGTTTATTGCAGCATTGATAATCAAATTGCTGATATATTCACAAAGGGACTACCCAAAGCGAAGTTCGAACTTCTACGTGACATGCTTGGAGTAAGTCGGAAGATCGTCAAAGAGGAGTGATCAAATATGACTCACTTCCTAATAAAAATAATTAACCATAAGCTAAACTAATAAATAAGAAAAATGTTGAAAATGGGCATGAAAAACAAACGGTCGGCAAGTTGATTAACCATAAGCTAAACTAATAAATAAGAAAAATATTGAAAATGGGCATGAGAAACAAATGGTTGGCAAGTTGAAGTGAAAAACACATGATTTTTTACTAGCAACCAAGTTTGACTTGTAGGCTTAGAAAATCACCTACCTAAAACACATAGCCCACTAATAGGTTGTATTTTTTCTTTGTAAAATTGCTCTTGGCCATATACTAGTATTTGTAGTATGTGTAACTTTGTTGGTCATTTGCCATTGCTTTGTAAAGCTCTATATAAGAGCTACTTCTATGTCTCAGAAGTATAAGGAAGTAAAGCATATTCACTTATCATATTTTCTCACATCTCTTTCTTTCTTCCTACAACTACTTACTATTATTGTTTCCATATTTTCTTCCGCACAAATAATACTAGTACTATGTACTAGTTCTTAAATTTAGTACAAAACTAATCCGTACTATGTACTAAATACCCAACAGTGCCGAATACATCTAATGCTAGTAGCAAGTCTTGAGGATTGCGGTGTGATTATAAGTTTATAACATTCGTTTTATGTTTCCTTCTTTCACATGCATTTAAAGCATGTTACTTTTGAAGTCCTTGAAGTGGAGATCAACAAGCGAAATTAATAGCAACCATATATGTATGTAATGAGCTTAGTGATAAAAATTGTATTGTTGATACATGTATAAGCTAGTTGAGTTTTTTCTTTTCTTTTCTTTTTTTTTTTGAGAGAAAATTCGGTTGAAATTGACGGGACATAAAACATAAGCTAAGGAGTAAGAAATATAAGCCCTCAAAAAAAAAAAAAAGAAGAAGTAAGAAATATAAGATTAGTTAAGCCTACAACTACTATCAGTTAAGACCATAATCACATTTTAGTCGTCATACTCTATTACAAACTGATAGCATACAGTGGTCCTTACCATACTCTATAACTGATATTAGTTGTAGGCCAACCGTTGTCACCCTGATCCTGCAGAGACAAAGTGTTAAATAATTGGGGCAAGGAAGTGGTGGGCTCGGTGGGAGCGAGCTGTCACTGTGGGCGTAGTGGGGGTCCCTACGAACTAGGTCCAAGGAGGTGGGACCTGGTACGAGGAGCTGGACACCGCTGGGGCGGGGCAGGACCGAAGGGAGCGGTCTGTACAATGTGGGCCGCGGGCTGCGACTCGGGGCGATAAGACCCGCGCCACCGCTGTTTGCCACCAGGGGCGGGGGCGGCAGGAGCGGCCGTCTGAGGCGGCGCGTGGAGGGTTGGCGGTGGGTACGGCCACTCTCCCGGCGGGAATCCATTCGGGTTCCACATCCCGGGCTGCCAAAACGCGGCGGAGGGCGTAGCTGGGGCCTGCTGAGCGGGCGTTGTGGCCTGTCCGCCTTGCCCCTGGTCGCCCTTGTTCTTCCCCTTGTGGTTGCGGCTGCCGCGGGGTTGATGCTGTTTGGGTGGCTCGGTGGTAGTGGTGATTTGTGGGTTGGAGGGAGAGGGTGGGGCGGGTTGGGTGGGTGGGTGGGTGGGGCGGGGTATAGGTAAGGGTAGTGGTGAGGGAGATGGTAGGGGGAAGGTGAGGTTGGATAGGAGGGAGGGGCGGTGTTGGCCTGGTAGTAGGCGTGAGCGGGTGGGGGAGGGTGTTGGGTGAAGGTGGTGGAGGGGGGGGGGACAGCCGTGGGGTGAGGACAGGCGGGGTAGGGTAGGATGGGTAATGGTGAGTGTAGAGTGTCATGGAATTTGAGGAATGGTCAGTGTGACGGGATAGGACTTTGGGTTGTTAGTCAAGACGTTGCTCCTCATGGGTGAGCATAGACCGACATTGGGGAAAAGTTGGGAAGGGTTTGTGGTGTTGGATGACATTGGGATGTTTTCAAACTTGTCGGATAGGCCGTTGATAGTGTAAATAACTAATTGACGCTCAGAGATAGGACTATCCACATTGGCAAGAAGGTCGGCAATATATTTAATTCGGGCACAATAGTCATGAGCATTCATATCACCCATATCAATGTTACCCATTTCATTTGACAATTGAAAGGCACGTGCTTCCTTATTATCCCTAAAAAGTTGTTCAAGGGATGACCAAAGGTTGTGGGCAGTGACTTTGGGTTTAAGTATCATGGTAAGCAAGGATTGGGATATGGTGCCATAAATCCATAGTTTAACTATGCCATCAAGTTTTTCCATTCATTATCATCATTCTCCAAGGGTTTAGAGGTCCCATCAAGATTCCCAAGAACCCCAAAACTTAGACAATGAGTTTCTAATAATTCACGCCAAGCATCATAATTTAAAGCATTAAGGTCAAGTTGAAGGGGGGTATACGTTTTGATGTTGGTTATGTCATAAGATTTTTCGAACATGGGGAGGGGGGGGGAGGTGGTGGTGGTAGTGGTGGTGGTGGGGGGTCGACAGCCATGACAAACACAAGGACAACAACAAAACACGATTAATAGGCAAGAAAGAAAGGACAAGAGAGAAGGCCAAGGAATTACCGACACCAGACAACAGGCGGGTGTGAGGAGGACGGGCGCGGGCGGCACGTGGGAGTGCAGCGGAAGCGGTTTGTACGGCGGTCCAGGAGGAGCAGACTCGGTAGGCGGTGACCTGCAGGCATCCGGACTGACGACCGAAGGTGGAAGAGGCGGCGGTTGGTTGATGGCGGTGCTAGGTCCGGTCGGCTTTTCTTGAGAGGGGTAGGGTTTTCAGAGATTACGCTCTGATACCATGTTATCTGGTATAATTCCGTAAAGATTAACTCGTTATTATTAACAATATATACCAAAGGTTTACAGAAGGAAAGTTAACCCTAATACAAACATAAGGGCCTGACTATTCAAACAAGCCTATTATGAATTAACTAAATATTTACATATTTAATTATATTCTATCAGCCTTGTGATTGTTACATGGTTTGCTTACACATACAAGCACGTTGAGAACAAATTAAACACCATTTAGGATGATCTGTAATTAGTGTAATTTCCTCAAATATACATGATTTGCAAACTAATTCCCCATTTAGTTTCAGTTGAGAACTATTTCCCTACATATACATATATTATGTTTGGATAGAGGCAATGAGTGTGATTTCCTCACATATACATGTTTAACAAAATAATTCCCAAGATATACATCATGTAGGAATTCGAATTTTTTTTTCTTCCAATTTTTTTTTTTGATCCGATTTATTTTGTTACGGTTTTTTTTCTTCTAGAAGTAGTTATACTATCAATAGGCAAAAAAAGAAGTTGAGAAGATTTCATTAAACAGACAAGCAATATATGTTTAATCATAAAATTGAGAGCATTACTAACTACTGTTTAATTATGCAAAATGAAAATCCAGCACCAAATAATCATAAGCACCATGGAACTTCAGTACAAATAACAATTCTTCTAATCAAAAGTGTTTTTTTTAAGTCAGTAAATTTCACAGGGAATTTTCGGCTAGTGAAGGTGAGTTAGCTTTAATTCACAGAATTGTTATTTGTACCGAATTTTCATGATACTTTTGATTATTTGTTGCTGAAATTTCATTTTAATTCAGCTTCGTGTAACTAACTATATCTCTAAAGTCAGAGTTAGTGATGCTCTCAATTTTATGATTGAACATATAGTGCTTGTCTCTTTAGTGAAGTCTTCTCATCTTTTTTTTTTTGCATAATGATGTGGCGTACAACTACTTGTAGAAGAAAAAAATCGTAACAAATAAATAGGAAGAAAAAAATGGGATCAAAATAAAAAATTGGAATAAAAAAAATCGAAATCCTACATGATGTATATCTTGGGAATTATTTTGTCAAACATGTATATGTGAGGAAATCATACTTCCTTGCCTCTACCCGAACCTAATAGATGTATATGTTGGAAAATAGTTCTCAACCGAAACTAAATGGAAAATTAATTTGCTAATCATATATATTTGAGGAAATCACATCGGTAAGGCACAAGTGATGATCCTTCGACGTGATTAAGCTAAGCATTAAATTTAGAAGCATAACGTGTGGCTCATGAGTTACTTTAGTCATGAGTGACGTATTTCAATTCGTAAATGATGACAATTGAAGGTGATGGTGCGGGCGTCTTTATATTGACGAAGACGATGCCTGTGGAATCTTCACAAAGTTTACAGCTTATGTCCTCCTTCACAATATAATCATAGCTGTTTACAGCTTGTGTCCTTTGCCGCGAAGGCAATTTATTGGCAGATGCGAATCATACACGAGCAATAATTTGCGTTTTTTAATTTCACATTAGGGTATCCATCATCGGCTACACTGACAGGGGCTGTTCATCGATCCCAACTTTGAACCGGGTCGAACCGCTGACACCTGGTATGAGATAGGCCCAAAAGTCGGGGCCGAAAGAGTTTCGGTCGGTCATGTCCGGTTGAAAATTTTGGTCTTGACTGGAGTGGTTAGTGAACAGCTTTAACAGTAATTATTTCCCCACCCCCGCTTGTAGGCGGGTGAGACATTAAACCAAGGGATTTAAGGCTACTTCATACCCAATGCGAGATTCGAATTCTCGACCTTGGTTAAAGGTGGATGAGCTCCTACCACTCAACTACACCACCTTAGTTAAAGGTATAAAATTAACACGATGGAAATTAAAGATAATAATCTGAAATTACATATTCTATGACAAATTGGTGTAATCGTATCAGATTTAAGTTATTCGTGTTTGTCGTATCGTGTTTGTGTTTCTCTCGATAATTTCTTGTCTGGTTTGTATCGTATCATCCTATCATCTCCACGTTAGTCGTTAGCAACTCTACTCTTAAATCCCAGGCATAAATTTGTTTAGACATTCCAAAGATCTCGTGGATCCTCCATCATATTAATTCGGACATGATATCTCAGGAAACTATTATTAACATACAAATTGTGAATTGTTATAATTATCTCCATATATAAAGAGATATCGTATCTTCAATTTAGAGGACCATTACTAGAACCGTAATTATTTTTTAATGAAGTTTTGTTCTCTATAATACTACCACATACTTCTATTTATGAGCTCACCCCCCATCAGTTTGTTTGCACACCTTAATTTGATCGATAAAAAGAAAGATGGAAGTGAAAGTTATGACAAGAGAGACAATTAAACCATCTAATCCAACCCCTAAACACCTTCATTATCACCTCCTCTCATTGCTCGATCACGTAAATAGTTCAGTACTCATGCCTTTGGTCTTCTTTTATTCACCCATCAATAAGCCTATCAGCATAATGGCTTCAACTGAAAACATGGTGAACCGGTTGAAAGAATCACTCGCCATCACATTAGCCATATTCTATCCGCTCGCTGGTCGAATCAAAGATGATAACTGCATTGTTGTCTGCAACGATGAGGGTGTTCCCTATGTCCAAGCCCGAGTCAATTGTCTCCTACACGATGTTGTGCATAAGGCAGAGCTAAGTGACCTTGACAAGTTGTTACCTTGTAAACTCGAAGGTCTTAGTAGGCTACTCTTAACTATCCAAGTTAATGTATTTGCTTGTGGTGGAATTGCACTTGGTGTTTGTATAAACCATAAGGTTGCGGACGCCTTTTCCTTATTAATGTTCGTCAAAACTTGGACAACAATTGCTCGTGGTGATGATGAAGCCACTAATAATGGAAGTAATTATCGCTTGCCTTGCTTTGATGCATCCAAGTTCTTCCCCCCACGGAGTGAATGTCCTGCGTTTAAGCTCGAGAATGAGGAAGCAGTGTCAAAACGGTTTGTTTTCAGTGCTAATAAGCTTGCCATGCTTCAATCAAAGTACTCCAATGATACACAATTTGTGTCAACCGGTTTGGCCTTGTTAGCCTTTATATACAGCCGAATTAAGGTGGCGTGCTCACCATCCAACGAAATTGCATACGAAGTTTTTCAAGCTGTTGGTGTTCAATCTAAATTAGATCAACCACCTCCAACGAACCATTTCTATTTCGGAAATTTAATCATCAACGCAATAGCCAAGCCGACCCTAGATAGAAACGCAGATCCAGGGAGGGACATGGTGGATCGAATGAGGGAATCGACATTAAGAATCAACACCGATTTCTTGAGGAATATCCAACATGGTAAACAGGACTTGAGTTTTATCATTGATCATTTTGAAAGAGCCAAAAAGGGAGAAATAGTGTCCCTTGGTTTCAGTAACTATAGTAGGTTGCCTGCATACGAATCGGACTTTGGTTGGGGAAGACCTGTTTGGGTAACATCTGCTACACTAGTTATGAAGAATGTCATCATATTGATGCCTAAACCATTTGGCAAACAATTCGAAGTCTATGTTGGCTTGAGCAAGGAGGACATGAACAAACTCGAAACCGACAACGAGTTTAATGCCTATACCATGAAACCTTTGTATTGCAAGTTATAGCCTATAGGAGGGACTCTAACAACAGAATTTCCATTTCACTCAAAAGACATTTAGGATGCTTTTTCTGTATTTGTATCGTTTTGTTTGGTATGCAATGTTTGCTTATATGCTCTGTTGCCTGTGATGACAAATTTGACTTCAAAAGTTCTTATGATTGCTTGGTCAAGAGCAGTAATGATGTCAACCTTGCTTGGATCTGGAAACTTCCAACTCTCCAAAAATGCAGTTTTTTATTTGGTTACTTAGGTTTGATAAAATTGCTCATGCTTCCTGTCTAGCTGGTAGAGGAATTATTCCTAGTGATATATGTGGAATTTGTAATTTAGCCAAGGAGGAGGGTACTCATGCTCTTAGAGATTGTGTTTTTGCTAATGTTGCTTGGCTGGAATTACCTTATTCTGATACCAATAGTAATATCAATCTGCAAGACTGGCTCAAGTCTAACATCCTCTCAGAAAAAGTTGTTAATGATATGCCTTGGCCTACACTTTTCTCCTTCTTTATCTGGGAATTATGGAAAAGAAGAAACACTTTCCTTTTTGAAGTGTTGAATGGAGTGTTGAATGTTGCTGCAATTTGGAGTAATATTGTGCGTGGTTGCAGGGAATTGATGAACAAGAACCCCAGGACGAGAATTGAACATAGGATGGGAGAGGCGAACAAGGTAGCCGACATCCTAGCTAAGGAAGCACTTAGAACTTGTTCTTCTGAATCAGTGTTTTCTGTATTTGCGACTCAACCACTGTCATGTAATAATCAAATTCTAGATGATGCTAGTGGGGTTAAATACCCAAGACTCAATAGAGTAGTGCTGTAATATTTATAGAACTTCATTTATTACCAAAAAAAAAAAAAAAAATTTGTTTGCTTCAATAACTCAAGCACCCCTAATGATGTTTTGATAAGCAACGTCCAGTTTGCTGTAAGAGCTAGATTTGGGAAGTGGGATGGGAATTGGAGATTTTTGAGTATTAGAAAGCTTAATTAGTAGTTCAGATAATAAGGCTTTATTTTGTAGCTTGCTGTAATTCTGTTTTGCTGTCAGACTTTTTGATAGAAGTAGATGTTTTCTTTGAATGTGGAGGAATTAAGGGAGATCCCTAACTAGTAGGTGCCTCACGTACCCCATCTTCCAGCTAGGTTGTAATAAACTAATAATGCAGCAGTACGTGTTTTGGTAATGGAAGACTGGAAGTTAAAAAACTTTTTGTTTGTATTATTTACTTCATACAGTTCAGTTTTTTGAATACTACAAGCACCAAATCGATTTAATCCTACCTCTTTTTTTTGTTCAAGGAAAATAGGCTAGCTCTTTGACCCTATTAAGTAGGCCGCCTTAAGGTGAGGTCTCCGTTATAACCAAGCAAGATGTCAGTATGACGAGGCGCCTCCCTTTATGACCGTCTCATACTAGTTTTCGTACTATTGAAAGCCAACTTCAAGGTTGCAGGTGTGGGAGCTTTACCATAATTGAGTTGAATACTTGCTTATCATAATTAAGATACGGTTAGGGACCAGAATAACAAAATGACAATGACAGCACATTCCCAACTTAAGAAGCGAAGACTTTCAGTTTCAGCAGGCTGGCAAACTTGGGAATAATTACGAGGTCATAACAAGACTTTCGCAGCTCTTCATACATCAGCTTGACATACAAAACTTGCTATCTCTTCTATTCCAATAGGATCAACTAATGGCTCCAAAAATGAATGTGGAAGTGATGTTAAGAGAGACCATCAGGCCATCAAGTCCAACCCCTGAATGTGGTCGTTATCACCGCCTCTCGTTGCTGGATCAAATAAAGAGGCCAGTCCTTATGCCCTGGATCTTCTTTTACTCGCCCATGAGGCCTCTTGTTGATAATGCCATCATCGATAGTACTGTCAACCGACTGAAAGAGTCGCTTGCGAGGACGCTAACCATCTACTACCCACTTGCAGGGCGGGTCAAGGACTCGAACTGTAACTACACAATCTGCAACGACGAGGGTGTACCATATGTGCAGGCAAGAGTTAATCGTGCTTTAGTTGATGTTGTCAACAAGGCAGAGGCAAATGAGCTAGACAAGTTGTTACCTTGTAAACCTGAGCCTGCCAGTAATTTCCTCTTGACTATCCAAGTAAGTGTTTTGGCTTGTACGGGAATTTCGATTGGTGTTTGTATCAACCATAAGGTTTCAGATGCATTCTCCTTTCTTATGTTCGTCAAAACTTGGACTATGGTTGCTCGTAATCAAGATCGTCAAGCCCCTGTAGGGAGGGATTATTTGCTACCATGCTTTGATGCAGCGAAGCTCTTCCCACCGTCGAGCAACTCCCAAACTTCAAACCTCGAGAAGGAGGAAGTGGTGGCAAAACGATTTGAGTTCAGTGCAACCAAGCTTGCAGCTCTTAAATCAAAGGTTTCAAGTGGTAATAAAAATGATCCTGCATCAACTGGCCTTGTTTTGTTAGCCTTCATTTACAGTCGGATTGTGGCGGCTTGTTCACCATCCAAGAATCTTGAACATGTGGTTTTTCAAGCTGTTGATGTTCGATCTAGGATAGATCATCCCCACCAAGTGGTCATTTCTATTTCGGAAATTTAATTGTCTATGCCATGGCCAAGCCTTCCACACATAGTAAGAAGGATCCATGTAGCGATATGGTGGATCAAATGAGGGAATCAATGATGAAGATAGACACCGATTTCTTGAGAAAAATGCAAGACTGCAAAGAGGACTTGAATCATACCGTTGACCTGTTTAAAAGAGTCAAAAGAGGAGAAGCAGTTACACTTGGATTTAGCAACTATGGTAGGTTGCCAACATATGAACCAGACTTTGGTTGGGGAAGACCAGTTTTGGTAACCCCTGGCACAATAGCGATGAAGAATGCCATCTTTTTGATTCCTAGTACATACAGCAAAGCAATTGATGTTCATGTCTTCTTAAGCAAGCAGGACATGAACAAACTTGAAAATGATAAGGATTTCAGTTCCTTTGCCAAGCCAATTCTATGCTGCAAGTTGTAAAGACTTCAAAGTACTGTAAGGAATATCGCTCAGATGATATTACATAATGCTTGCTCAGATTTAAGGGCTTTAAAGAGGGTAACACCATTGAAAATTTTCCATTGTTATGATAACACCACTGACATGGTACTATGATGCTTTAAAGAACTAATAGCCTTGAGATGTATGTACCTCACTTTATTTGATAGTAATAAAAGATTTACTTATCAAAAAAAAAAAAAAAAAAACCGCTGACATGGGGTTACCCTCCATTTGATATCCATTAGGAATTTTTCTTCCCATTTTTCACTATACTTTTTTACCCACGTGTATTGCAATAGCTCTCTAAATTTAAGGGCTTTAGAGAGGGTAACATTGTAGATGTGGTGTAACTACATTATTTTGTGCAATGACGAGGGTGTACCATATGTGCAAGCCCAAGTCAATTGTGCTTTAGATGATGTTGTCAATAAGACGGAGGTAATGTGCATATATGATATAGGAGTATCTAGGTTGTCATCTTCTCCCAAACCTCACAAACAAAGCAGAGACAGTGTTGATAATATCCACTGTTCATTTGGGAAAACATATACTATCAACTAAACAGAGTTGGAAGAACAACAGAAAAAGAAGCAGCAGTAACTACTCACTAGTAACTACAACAGAAAAAGAAGAAAACAGAACAAGTAAAAGAGATGCACTGATGGCTTGCCTTGCTCCCTTTTCACTGCTCGTTGATTCACACTGGCCATCACTAGTTGTGGTTCGCTGTTAGCCCTGGATAGTCAATGAAACAAGGTCAAGACTTAATGCCTGATATATGTGTGTGAAGGTTACAATGACATATTTTCTGCTCAAAACAAATAATCTCTGCAGCCTGGGAATTCTTTTCCCTCAAACCAAATCCCTGCAAACCACCACCAAAAACTATCCATCACATTTCTTGGACTGCCCCACCCTTGGGTTGGCTCAAATTAAATACTGATGGTTCCTTCTATAAGGATACAAATAGTGCTGCTTGCGCAGGTATCTTTCGAGATAACCTAGGCAGATGGATACTAAGTTTCCAGCGATGGATTGGGAGAGCGGATGCGCTTCAAGCAGAGCTTTGGGGAGCCTTGAATGGATTGGATATTGCGGTGAAGAGAGGATGGAGAAAAGTTATTCTGAACATGGACTCGGCTACTGCTGTTCACATGCTTATGCAGGAGGAAACTCAAAGAAGCTATGTGTCTAACATTGTCCTTCAATGCAGGGGCCTGATAGCTAAACTGGAGGAGGTGCAGATAGAGCACACGCTGCGGGAGGGGAACCAACTGGCAGATCTACTGGCTAATGAAGCAAACAAGAATCATGCTAGCTATAGAACCCTAATAGAACTTGATTTTCCTAGTAATATTGCGATGACAGCCTTTAAGGCAGATTTAAGGGGAGTCTGTTTCCCCCGATACTCTCGGTCTGTAACTTAATTTAATACTTTTCTTATGCAACAAAAAAAAAAAAAAAAAAAAAAAAAAAAAAAAAAAGGTTACAATGGGATGCTTTTTTAATCCATTCCTGAATCAAACTAAAACCAGATAGCAATGAACAAGTGAAACTTATTTACCTGGCGGTTCTCTAGATTCCTGAATATGATAATCAAAAAAATCACAACCAGAACAATGAACTGCATTTCCTTTCTAGTTATGAACATATATCACAAATCGAACTGCTAGTACACAAGTAGTTAAATTAAAATGACATACCTCCTGTTTTTCCTCCTTCTCCTTCTCCTTCTCCTCCTGGTTTTCTGTTTTCCCTGATCTTGCTCACATCATCGTAGATATCATTCAACAAAAGAAGGTTCTCCTCACATACATGAGCATCCACGCACCTAGGAAAATCAGACACCTTCAAATCTGTAACCTTCATAGTTTCCATGTCAAGTGAAATCAACGGAGAATGGTCAAGCCTCACAAAAAACTTCTCTCTGCTAATTGAATAAGAAAAAAGCTCCTCCACATATTCAAAGCTCTCTCGATGCCCAATATTAAACAGCCTTGACCAAGACCTTGCACACCGTACTCTTTCATGACCCACACTTCAGAGTATCGTGCTCTTACATAATTCACTGTAAGACACAAGCACCCATCCAGCACTCCTACAATCAATGTCCATATATGCAAGTCTGTGTCAACTTTAGGCAATTCTATGGAGCTAAACGTTTCATCCTTAAGATTAAAGCAAAGTATAGGGAGGAACACTCCTTCATGGTTACCATCTTCACCAGCCCAGTGTATGGTTTCATTAAGCAAGACACTTTCTCCTCTATGGCGATAAAAATAATATGGAACATCTTGACCTCTGCGCCATGATTTGGTTCGCAAGCTATAAACCATGACCTCACTTTGGAATGAACCTATTTCCTTATCGAACGTCAGGAGAATCCTCACACACTTGTAATCCCTAGAGAAGCTATCATAACCAAAGCCGAAGTGAAAGTGTCCCTTGGGGTAATTGAAAGGGGGGCTCCTTGGGAGAAAGGGGAGGATTAGGTGGGTCTGGGTTGTCGGGTTGTACAAGAAAACAGAAAGGTCATAGTCATAGGTCGATAAGCACAGTAGGCCATGGCATGTTCCCACCACAAAGGCACCACCATGATCGGACCTCTTGAAAGGGTAATCAAGCTCAATGGGGTTATCGAAGGTATCAAAATCTGCCAAATGGAAAACTGGGGTTTTGATAACAAAATGCAGGTTTGAGCAGGTGGCAAGTGATCGTTCAAGATGGAGTCTGATGAAATCAGAGCTGTTGCTTGAATTATACCATAATTTGCACACACTCTTGAAGCGTAGCAAGGATTTTGCCGGCAACCGGAGGAGAATTTCAATGATCACATCCATAGGAAGGGTCATCATTATATATCTACTTTCTGAAATTGGAGAAACGGGGACAAATCATTTAGTATAACTCTTTTTGACTATGAGAGAAACTGTGACGACAAAATTTTGAAAACTAGGAATTAATACGAACAATGTTATATAAACCAAAACTTCCGGTGAATAATACTTTGAAGTATTATACTTCTAATCTCCTATAACTTAAAGATGATAACCAAGTCTACGACTTCTTAGGACTGGCATTAGAGAAATATCGTAAAGAAAGAGATATGTGCGATGAATATCTTTTATAACAAACAACTACCTTGAACGAAACGGTGAACTGCTGTTTTCACATGAAAATGAGCACACTAAAGTCAGTCTCTTTTATTAAGCACAAATCAGTGCATCTAGAAACTAATTTTCTGGATTGAATTAGCGCTCTAGGGCTACAAACAGCAAAAATATGAACAAATTCAAAATAAAGCGATTTAATACAATCAATTTCGTTAATAGAATATTGAGATGATGAGTTCTAAATCAAACAATTCTCGGAACTCTCGGTTGTGACTTGTGATTATCAATCAAATTAGAAATCAATGGACGTCAATTTTTCATTTCATTATCAATCCGTTGCATGAAAAATTAAGTCCAAAGAACAAAACTTAATTGCTCTTCCAGCCTTTTTCTCTCCTTCATCTCCCCTCTCCACTATAGTACTGCACATGTATTAGCTGGCTATGTTACCACCTAGTACTCAATACGGATCTTCTGTCCCCTTATATATATCACTCCATGTTCTAACCACATCCTGACCGTACGTGATTTTGTAATGAGTCTCAATTTATTAATAAATAAAAATTTAAAAGATGACGTGTCGAATATATGAGGGAATCGGACATGAGATGGTACACAAACTGGGACAGGAAATCCTTACTGGCCTAGTACTGTATGTGCAACATCTTTCGATGGTGACCAAGCCGCCAAAAGAAAAATGTATTAGCTGGCTGTGTTACCACCTTAACATTTCAATACGTTGGTCTTGGACTAAAATTTGCATATGCAAAAGATTTACAAGATTCGGCTTTGCCAAGTCTATGTAGGATAGTTAACTGCGTTTGTCTTGAACAACCTTGAAACCAATGACGAGCTAAATGCATTTACCATGACGCCTTAAGAATTTCGATCAAAAGACATTTAGGATGATTTTTCTGTATTTGTACACCCTTCGATTCAAATTCTTCTATTATGCCCTTAATCTTCTTTTACACGCCCATGAAGCCTCTTGTTGATAATGCCATCATCAATAGTACTGTGAACCGTTTGAAAGAGTCGCTAGTGAGGACGCTAACCATCTACTATCCCCTTCCAGGGCGGATCATAGACGAGAACTGTAACTACACAATCTGCAACGACGAGGGTATACCATATGTGCAAGCGCAAGTCAATTGTGCTTTAGTTGATGTTGTCAATAAGGTTGAGGCAAGTGAGCTGGAGAAGTTGTTACCTTGTAAACCTGAGCTTGCCAGTAATTAGCTCTTGACTATTCAAGTAAGTGTCTTTGCTTGTACTGGAATTTCGATTGGTGTGTGTATGAACCATAAGGTTTCAGATGCCTTTTCCTTTTTTATGTTGTCAAAACTTGGACAATGGTTGCTCGTAATCAAGGTCGTCAAGCCCCTGTAGGGAAGAATTATTTGCTACCATGCTTTGATGCAGCGAAGCTCTTCCCATCATCGAGCAACTCCCAAACTTTAAAGCTCGAGGAGGAAGTGGCAGCAAAACGATTTGAGTTCAGTGCAACCAAGCTTGCTGCTTTTAAATCAAAGGTTAATTTGAGTGGTAATAAAATTAACCCTGCATCAACTGGACTTGTTTTGTTAGCCTTCATTTACAGTCAGATTGTGGTGGCTTGCTCACCATCGAAAGATGTTGCACATGTGGTTTTTCAAGCTGTTAATGTTAGATCTAGGATAGATCAAACCCCACCAGCAAATCATTTCTACTTCGAAAATTTAATTGTTTATGCCATGGCCAAGCCTTCCACAGATAGTAAGGAGGATCCATGTAGCGACATGGTGGACCAAATGAGGGAATCTATGATGAAGATAGACACCGATTTCTTGAGAAAAATGCAAGACTGCAAAGAGGACTTGAATCATACCGTTGATCTGTGTAAAAGAGTCAAATGAGGAGAAGCAGTTACACTTGGATTTAGCAACTATAGTAGAATGCCAACGTATGAATCAGACTTATGGTTGGGGAAGACCAATTTGGGTAACCCCTGGGCCCTGGCACAATAGCTATGAAGAATGCCATATTTTTGATACCTGCTAGTGCATTACAGCAAAGCAATTGATGTACATGTCTTCTTAAGCAAGCAAGACATGAACGAACTTGAACATGATAAGGATTTCAGTTCCCTTGCCAAGCCACCTCTATGCTGCAGGTTGTAAAGACTTTAAGGATTATCGCTCAGATGATATTACACAAAGCTTGCTCCCTGGGGGATATCAGCTTCCTTTGAAGGTAATAATACGTTCCTAGAATACCAGATATGAGTTACTGTATATACTATTAACTATACGAAGCACAACAAATTTCCAGATTGTTCACTCTCTTAATAATTTGAAACATGGACAATAATTTAACTACTCTAAGTTTCAGCAAAATGTACGAGTAAGTAACCGAAACATCACTTTAGGTAATTGGCATATATGATATATCAAGGTTGTCATCTTCCCCAAAACCTAACAAACGAATCAGAGACTGTGAATATTGCCCACTGACAATCTGGGAAAATAGATGATATCAACTAACAGAGTTGGAAGAACAAGGAGCTCTATGCCTACATAGACTCAGAAAAATAAGAAGCATCAGTAACTACTAACTATAAGGCTGTACTAGCTTACCCCATTCTATTTTCTCTGCTCATTGATTCCCTGTTCAGTTGACACTGGTCATCGCTAGTTGTGGTTTGCTGCATAGTCAACGAAACAAAGACTTAAGACTTAATGACTCATATATGTGTGTGAAGGTAACAATGGGGATGCTTTTTTATTCATTCCTGAACCAAACTAAAATCAGACAACAAACAGCAACCAACAAGTGAAACTTAGTTACGTGGTGGTTCTCTAGATTCCTGGGTAAGATAATCAAAACAATCACGACCTGAACAATGAAGCGTATTTCCTTTCTAATTATGAACATATATCCCAAATCAAACTGCTAATACCAAAATGACATACCTCCTGTTTTTCCTCCTCGTCCTTCTCCTCCTGCTTATCTTTTTTCCCTGATCTTGCTCACTCACTAGTTGTTAGCTGATCGCATTAGTTGCTAGCTGTTAGCCATTTTGTTTAACTGCTACGACCAACTTTTGTCTTAACTGTTTGTGCAGAAATGTTTGATTGAATAAATTAGTTGTTAGCTGTTTAAATATATAAAATGGCATTTAAGGGCATGTCTTCAATTTTTTTGTATTATTGTATTATTTTTTATTACATTATTAAAATATTAAATTTTTATTCAGTATTATATCCAAATAGAATTTAAATATCTTTTACTAGAAGGCGGTACATTTAATAAATAAGTGTAATGAAATGTATCGTTTTATAGTTATGTGTATTACCAAAAAAAAATGTTGTTGAATATATACAACATTTGCTAATGTTAACATGATGATGTAAGCACCTCCTTGTATAAGTGTTATCTTTATATGTTGTTTAACTATTAAAAAAAATACAACTAATATAGTATTAATAAATAATGAAGAGCAAACCTAGGGAAAAAAAAGGTATTGACAAAATGGTTAGAGTAATTTTGCTTAAACAAGAGGTATTGACAAAATGGTCATAGTTGATTAGCAAAAAGATTTTACTCAAGTATTTGACAAAAGGGTTCTAAGATGGAAAGATTAAATGATGGCAATTAGTAATTTTATTTAAGTATTGGACAAAATGGTCATTTGACTCCTAATACTCAAACAACTAACCTGAAAAGGCTCCAAATATGAGCCTTTTCAAAAATTAGCTTTTGGATGCAAAAGGCTAATTTAAAAATATTGCTTACCAAACACTAAAATTAGCCTATTGACTCGGTTAAACAACTAAGTGATCCCAAACAGCTAATTTTGGCATCAAAAAGCTCTTTGCCAAACGAGGCCTGTCAATTGTCATAATAACTAGAGGTGGTAATTAGACATCAATTTGAGCTTTGGTCGAAACATTTTAATTTTGGGTTATTTCGAGTTGGAAGGGTATTCTCATCCGATTGAATCAGACTTATATTGAGATAGAGTTATGCATGAATTAAACTGACTTGAGCTTAATTGAAATAAGCGAAAGAGAACAAAGCGTAATTTTCATGTAATATCAGTTCAAATTAAATTTATATTTCATAGCATAATAGACTACAAAAATAGCCCAAAAATTTCAATTTTATGTTAAAATTCTCAAAAACATTGATTACATATTTACATTTATGTTTATTTAATACTCGTATTTTTAATAATTTTGGTTATTAAGTTATTATGGGCCACCTATTATTAGGGTTCGAAACAAGAATGTTTTGTTTAGTGGATAAAAAAAAAGTTGAAAAATACATTATATTCCGGATTCGGATCCCATTCCTCCAAATAAATGTACATTATTGTAGTTAGTGATGGCAATGGATCGGATTCGGATCGGATTATGCTAAATTCGAATCCGCTCCGACTACTAAACAGATTCTAAAATCACCTCCCAATTCGAATAACCTCCGATTAGGAAGATCCGAATCCGAACCAGCTCCGATCCGTTTACTCGACTTACTTTCAATTTTTTTATTTAAATGTGAACATATATAAGATATATAAATAGCTAATTGCTAATTAAACAAAAATAAAAATGGTATATATATATATATATATATATATATATATATATATATATATATATATATATATATATATATATATATATATATATATATATATATATAGGATTTAAGATACAAACAAAGGTGAACATATATACTTAATTCAAATATATGATGTAGTTTTTTTTTAAATTTTTTTTTTTTAAAAAATAATCTGATATTCGGATCGGATTCAGAGTTGGATCGGATTTCGGAGTTTACTAATCGGATTCGGATTCGGATTTTTTTGACTCCGATTCGGTTCAAATTATTTTGACCTAAACGGATCGGATTAGGATCTGGTTCGGACTCCATTGCCATCCCTAATTGTAGTAGGGGTGAGCGCAAGTAGGTACCCACCTAAATTTTAGGATTTGGTATTGGAATTGGTTAGACCAATTCCAAAAAATTGGGACCCAGTATTGGAATTGGTTGGACCAGTTTCTCGAAATTGATACCCAGACTTGGAATTGGCAGGTCCAGTTGCAGGACCAGGTACCCATCCCCCTGTAAAATTAAAAATGGTCTCTTTGAATGAATGCAAATATCATCCAATTACTATGAGTTTACAGTTGTACAATAGCACGTTTGCTTCGAAATCAGTAAAAAAAATATCAATATACAGAAATTGTAACCTATGTGATATCAAAAGGTAAGTTTGCTTCTTTTAAAAAAAAAAGGTAAGTTTGCAGTAGCGTTAAATAGTATTGGGGCCAATTCGTATACCAATTTGATGTTCAGGAGGTACCCAACATTACTCCAACCCAGTTACCCACTAAGTACTGGGTCCGGAAAAATGATACCCAGAATTGAAATTGGTTGCCTTCAGTTCCAAATTTTGGGACCTAGAATTGGTATTGGCAAGAGCAGTTCCATGTCCAGACCCACCAGATCAATTCTAATATCAGAACCAGATACCCATAATCCATACTCACCGAATCACCCTTATATTGTAGTGACTTTTGTGCCTCATCTGAACCTAAAGGAGAAGAAAAGTTATTATTGGGTTCAAGTTAATTCAAGTAACGGGGACAATCGGGTATCGGGTCGGGCCGAGTTCGGATACATTTTCGAGGGTCAATTGGTTGGATTAAACCGTACGGGTCGGTCCGGGTTTGCTACCGTAGGCATTAGCATGTTTCCTCGACCCCCTGTTCGGTGTTTCCCGTCTTTGTCACTCTCCCTCGCCTGTTTTTCCGTTGCCGTCCACCGTCTTCTCTCTCACTCTCTCAATCAGGTTAGGGTTTATACTAATCTCTTTAAGTGTTATTATTATTGTTATTATTTCATTATTGAACTTACAGATTAGAATAGCTCATCAATTATTGATAATTTGATATGCATTTACAATTTCAGTTGAGCAACAGACTTATCGCCTTTTTGTAATCCTTGGTTTCGATTTTAAATGGAAATTACTATGAACATGCTAAACCATGCTTAAATTTGTTAAACTTACATAATTTGATTGTGGGTTTGATGGTGAAATGGGGATGATTAAATTTAAAAAAATTGTAGTTGTTTTGGGTCTTGTTTGGATTTCCTCAATCGTTAATATCGAACCCCGAAAAACATTTCAGAGCTTCTATGTCTCAGGGAGCATTTTCATGGTTCTTATAGTTTTATATGTATCCTTTTTCTTTCTTTCTTTTTTTCCTTCTATGTTTTGATTCACTTCTGTCAAAACCACTAATTTTGAAGATATTTAGATCCTCATAGCTTCATACTCATGAATTCTGCCACAAAGACGGACCCAATGATGACTCTGTCAAAAAATTAATGCATCAAAGATCATTGCTGATGTCTAGATGGTCGTAATCCCCGCCTAAGGATTGAAGAATGTTGATTTCTTTCGAATTCAAGCCTCCAATTTCCCCAAGTTCGAGGTTGAGTCTTCTACTATTCCCCCTCCTAGAGCCGACCATGGCTCTTGGATGTCTTATATGCTCAAAATCCACCAATATGCTAGCATGTGAGATGCTCATTTTGTGATAGGGATGGAAGAGTGTCTATGATAGGTTGCCCCGTTGCTGGAGGATTAACTGATTTGGATAGTTGCCAGAGGGGTTTGGTAAGGTTTCTGTTGAGGGTTTCAACAGGAAGGTTTTGGTTGGGTATGGCACCATGAGGAGAGTGGGATTAGGAGGAATGCTAAGGAGGATGTGAAATTGGGTTGAGTATATGTCCCAGGTGGTGGGATAGGTCTAGAACTGATCATTGTGCATAGGTGCTAGGTGGAAAGTTGGTGATAATGTTGGTGGTCAGAAGGGAGAGAAAGTGGGAAATTTGGATTTCACTGTAGGGGATGAGCCGATGAGGTTAGGATCATAAATGGCAAAGACGGGTCAGAAAGGGAGAGTTGTGGATGTGTTAGGTCAGAGGTGATTCACTTGTTCTGAGGGTCTTATCTAGCAAACTGGACATGAGGGTTGGTGTGAATGATATTGCTGGACTAAACTGGGAAAGAGTATAGTGTTTAAAGAAGTTGAAGGAGGTGAAGACTCCAACTTCTATAGATAATGCGAAGAGCAGTGATAAAGAAAATGCTCCAGTGAAAGTGTGGAACAAAGGAAAAACATAAAAGTAGATAACAAAAAGGGTGAGAATGGCAAAATTAAGCAAGGAAGGCCGCAAAAGAATTTGGAAGAGAGGAGGACTAGCAGTGGTTTTGGTTGACAAATCATATTAAAGACTTGAAGGAGGCAGGCTTGAAGAAGGGTGAGGGTATCGATGTCATTGGACTGACAGATGGTGATACATCTGAGTACACCAGGATATCTGGGACTGTGCTACCCAGGCGAGGGCCCTGTTCATATTCTCTTTGGAAACCACAAGGGGCCATATGGAGCCGTGTTGAGAAGGATCCTCTAAGGGAAGCAGGTTACTTAAAGATAGTATGCTTACATGTGAGCTACTTTTGGAAACCCTGGCCATATTTCTTATTAATTTTGGCTGACCAGTGTGGCAAAGTCAAATTATGATTTATTATTATAGATAAAGGGAATTGTGTAATCATAACTAGCCGCGTGTTTAACTTTGAACTTCATCTGGGTAATGGAGCGCCTTCATGCTTCTGTTGTCTTCCCTTTCTCTCTCTCGTTACAAAATCCGCACTTGTTAGCAGTTCCTGTCGGATATTGAGAACCAAGGCCAATAAATCAAGTTTAAAGGCATGCTCTCTTATGGTCATGTGAACATCCCCACATATCACCATCTAATTCCTCTAGGCATTTCTATATGTACCCAAAACCTTAGACATAATAGGAACATATTCACTTGTTGTATCTATGCCTGATGGTAACACTGGAAGCTGACTGCTGTATGGGAACATTGGAAGCTAATATTTTGAGTGGTGAGTGTTATGATAGATGTAGTTGGTCTTTTTGTGCAGGTTTTAGCAATTTTACTGGGAGTTTATGAGGAGTGTTAATAATCGTTGCAAGATTTATAGATCTTTTTAGAGCTCAGTGATGTCATCTTGGAAATCAACCTTGAAGAATTTGTCGTCCTTCTTATGTTTTTAATTCCTTCCTAATAAGTTTGGAAGATGCCAGTGAAGTGAGAATAATTGCTGGCTGTCTATAGCTATTGTTCCCTGTAAACTGGATTCCCTTCATTTGGCATTCTGAAAGAAGGGCGCAAGGCGCAACATGTGTGCTGCCATTCTGCTTGTCTGAAAATTTTGCTGTCAAAGATGTGCAAATTTACACAATAATACAACTTGCTCATCTGCATGTCTGAGAGAAATTCTTGTCAAAATGATATTTTCTCAGTTTCCTAGGTTAACCAAATGTTGCTATGTGCTTACACTAGAATCATCAATACTTACTCTTTTGTTTTTGTTGTAAATGCAGAAGCTATAATTCCTCTTCCAGTAGTTTGGAGAAAGAAACCTTCTACAAATATTTTGCCTTTCTGAATCAAAGGCCTCTTTGCTTTGGTAATCCATAGTTTGGGCTGTATCTGAAGCCCAAGTGCAATCTGTTACATAGCCTTATCTTGGACATGGATGCGGTTGAGTCAGAAGATTCTCTTGATTCTCATTTTATGAAGTTAGCAATACAGGAAGCAAAACTTGCTTTGCAGAGACTTGAAGTGCCAGTTGGTTGTGTGATTGTTGAGAATAGGAAGGTAATTGCATCAGGTAGTAATCGTACTAATGAAACACGAAATGCTTCAAGACATGCAGAGATGGAAGCTATTGATAACCTTCTTCAACAATGGCAGAGAGATGGACTCTCACAATCTGATGTGTTTAAAAGGCTTTCAGATTGTGTCCTCTATGTTACATGTGAGCCTTGCATAATGTGTGCAGCCGCGTTGTCGTGTATTGGACTGAAGGAAGTGTATTATGGATGTCCAAATGATAAATTTGGGGGTTGTGGTTCGATTCTTTCACTACATTCAACCAGTTCTGAACAGTGCAACATTGCTGGAACGAAGGGTTTTAAATGTACTGGAGGATTAATGGCATCCGAAGCAGTTTCTCTTTTCCAAACCTTTTATGAACGTGGAAATCCAAATGCACCCAAACCTCACCGGGCAGTAGTTCAACCCTAAATATATTTTCCTTGGTTGTTGTGTTGTGTTTTTATGGACTATCTTCATTGTTTCCAGATATAAAATCGATATCAACAATGAATAGTAATTGTGAGGACAAATGTATTTGGGCATGAATGTAGGAGGGTGGTCATTGACTATTATACTTGTGAGGATTTGTGCAAGAAGAGCTGGAAAATTCGTGTCCACATGGTCCATAGTTCAGAATTCATGAATTAATCCCCTGGTCCTCTGGTTGTTGAATCTGTTCTGGGATTCTTCCTCAAATAGACATAGTATTGAGGTATGCTTGATTTTTGGCCAATTTTTCTTTCTTAATCTTATCACAATTTATTGTTCCCTGGATATGGACCTTTTGTATTCTTGTTATTATTGGTAGCTCTTGGCATCTGGTGTAGATTGCTTTCAGTCTATGATACTGAGGCTCTTCATTCCAACAAAAATATCCGTGTTTTAAGCAATAGGATATGCCACGGTAGTTTAATATTTCAAATTAGATTCCAGAACAAAGAGGATCATTTGAGTGGACTAGTCCAATCCTCAGATGAGCAATTAGAGCAACCCTTGCCCCATAGTGCAATCCGTGCAACATAGGTTACTGTTACTTGTGCTGTATGGTGTTATAGTTTCCTCTGCTTTGTTCTTGATTTGTGACATTTTTTTCTTCTTTCTGTATCATTATCTTTTCTTGGAAGAAGAGGGGGGGGGGGGGGTAGTCTCTTCTATTTATTTAAAAACTGAGTTGGAAGACACTCTTGTGCATATTGAAGCTAGATCACTGACCATGTAGCTGCTATTGAGGACGAGAGAGACATGGAAATCCTGTGGTATGTCTGTCTTGATTCTGGGTTCTGTATTGGGCATATTAAAGTCGGAGATGACCATGACTCTCTCACGGATTTCTCAACTGAGGGAAGGGGCCACTCCTTTCTCCTATTTTGCACTGATCACCCTACAGAGGTTTGAGACAGTGTATACAATCAAGCTGGCAAGAACTGATAAGAAGATTTGGGTTGGTAGTTTTAGTTTTCAATCAATCTAGCCTGGTGCTGTTCATAGATTGCTGCTATTTGTGCTGTAATAGATGCAAATTCATGCACCACTCCCACTTATTAGGTGTACCATTTATTACCACCAGATATACTTCTATATCAAGTGGCAGGACATCCGTAAACCATTAGCAACAGAGGATCTGGTGAGTTGATCTTCTATTAATCAGGAGCAGCATTTTGTCTGTAGGATTCAAAATATTTCCAGCTGCACAGCAAAAAGAGGGTCGGATCCGGGGTGGATCAGCGGATCAGGATCACTCTGCTCACTCCCACCATCTTGTACGTTGAAACTTTTATTGTGCACACCTTGTCAGTAAATTGATGGTGCTATTGTCGTATGTGCCTTATTTCGAGTGTGTCTTCTTTTGTGCCTGCTGATATTTGTGGGTTCATCAGGTGCTTCACTGCTTCTATGATTGTTTCATATATTTGTTTATACTTGTTGCTTCTATAAGAAGAATAAACTTTGTAGTACTCTAGTAAAAGTAAACTCTATGAGCCTAATGCCTCAATTATTGCCATTGTTACTTGATAATCTACTTTATTAATTACGTCGTTTTCAGACATGTAGCTAATTATGTGGGGTAAAGGAAGAGCATCAGGTCTTGTATTTGGAAAATTACCTTTTAAAGGGGAAAGGTAGAAGAATCAAAACATGAAAGATACCTTAGTTGCCTTATATTTTCCTTAGTGGTTCTGGATGGAACCGCAGTTATGTGATTACTGCTCTTTTTGCCTAATTGTACCTTCACTTATGTTAGGTTCACTTGCTTGCTTTGCTTTCTCAAAAGGACATACGCTGATATGCATGACAACGCTGATATGCATGACAGCAATAAAATCTAATCTTATACTAGTATGAAGAAAGTTTGACTGTCCCAGGCAAAGCAAGCTAGTTGATATCCTGTCTTTTTTTTCTCATTAGTTGTATCGCAAAGTTTGTTCATCATTGCACCACTTTGATTTACCTGAACATGACATAACAGTTTAGCCATACAAGTTCTCACCTACTTGATTCTCCACTCTTGAGATTATTAAAAAAGTTAGAAAGAAAAGGATTATACTTTATTACCTAGTCTACGGCTGTCTACCTGTCAAATTAGTTCACACAAGGAAGAAAATCTAACAAAACAAAGATTGGACCACCCTCCAAGCTCACATACACATAAGGCTAGACAAATTCTGGTCCACACTTGAATGTTGGACCAGGCTGCCCGGACCGAACCTGGATCAGGTGGAATTCTGGACCAGGAGGAATTGGTCCATAATTCTTTTAATTTTGGGGGTTCGGTCCGGTAGTTACCCAAGATTTATTAACTTCTCATTCAGTAGATAATTTATTATTTTTGTTGAAGAATGGTTTAGTACTTTTTTTAGGTTTTGCATAGAAGTTTTTAAAATCGAAATAAATTTATCTGAAAAAATTGCATAAAAATAAAGCTAGTCTGGTCCGGTCTAGGAATTTTCAGGTCCGTTTTCGAGGCTTGAATATTTATGGTTCGGTCCCAGTTTCCAAAATTTACTGAATTCTGTTCCTGGCCTGATCCAGTTTTGAACCTATGTGCCGCCTTATTCAAAAAGAAAAGGTGGGAAAATGCATGTTCTTGCTCAAACCATTTTAATTAGTGTAAAATTGCTGATAGTTGTGGATGCTTTGGAGAAAGTTACTGTGTCTTGAAAATTACTTTAAATTTCATGTCAAAGGGAAAAGCAAAACCACCTACCTGAAGTCATTATGTCCTAGCCAGGAAGCTAATTGCCCATAACACGTTTACTCAGTTGTTGAATCTCTGATCTCCAAATTATCCTTCACCTTTTTCTAGAAGTGGCGAGCACACAGTTTGTTAATTGGAGGTGGGGGTTGACAAAAATGTTTCCAGAACATGACATAAATGGATATCATGAAATGCACTCATTGTGACTAGTGCGTGTTTGTTCCCAATTGTGAGCTAAATGAAATTGGAGTTGCTGCTCACTTTCCTTGTATCCCACTTATCATGGATATAGATTAAACCACATGATTTACTACTGTTACTTCTCTTTCCCTTTATTTATTTATCTATTTAATAAGCAAGGAATTCGGACTCTTAGGCCCATTACTTGGGGGGAGGTGATTGCCCAGCAAAGGCTCGTTCGTAACAATAATATCATTTTCAATAATGAAAGCGAGAGCCATGATTCTCGAACCCCCAACCTTGAGTTTGAAGGCGTAGGAGCTGTACCACTTGAGCTCCCACCTTTTGCTCTTATTTCTCTTTTCCCTGAACGAAGTATATTCCTCTTACAATTGGCTTGTCTTGACCAAGCATATAGTTCTATGATATTGCACTAAAATTCTACACGCACTTTTGCATTTTGCTTATAAGAATTGCTTGTGTCATATTTGGTAGTTATTTGTTCTTCCCTATATATTGATGATATTCTTGCCATGATAGGGATTACTCATTGCTGTCAATAGGAAGCTATGTTTGGATTTGGGCGTTACTGATACTATAATTGAACTAGCTCTAATGCTCTATGCTTATCAAGTTATAGACATAGCACTATTAGGGATAATCATCGCAAAGTAGACATCAGCAGTAAATGTAGGAAAAGATGCATATGGAATAAATTCTCTTATCTTCTTTCAAAACTAACAATATATTTGTGGTGCCTCCGATAGTGGGATGCAAAAGAATAATTGTGTTCTGGTGGCTGGAAATCAGGACATCCATAATGTTGGATGCTCTTTGCGCTTGTCGGTAATTTTTCTCTTAAGCATCTTTATCTCGATTCCTCCTTTGTCACACAAGATTTACTGCGTTTCTGTCGCTAAAACATAGTCTTTGAGTGTCTGCTTGCTTATGGTTCTCTCTGTTCAAAGAGGGCAGTTGGAAATATTGGAATGTTTTTGTGACTGATGATGCTGGACAGGCCTGATCTGCTTGCTTGCTGTGCATGTTTAATGTGGCTATAATAGCCCTGTAGTATAGGGTAACTGGATGTAGAGCATAACCTGGACAGTTGCAGCATAGGGATTTATTTTATTTTTTATTCTTTTTCTGGTTGTCATTCTGCACAAACAATTCTTTATGGTTGAAGGCCAATGTCCAAGTACTTTTAAAATTTGTTTTTGAATACTTCATCTGCTTAAAGGGGAAAATATTAGATTTGGCTCGAAGCATTGTTTTAACAGTACTTACCTAAAGAAGAATATTGAGTGCCCCTGGTGACAGAATTCCTTTTCGGGGCCATGGGTGACTTTAAGAGTCTAAGACCCGTACAATACAGATGACAACGGAGGGAATCAAACTTGGGACCTAATTTATCCAGAGGCTCAGTGTACCACGAGGCCGATAACTCATTGACAAAGTTGTATTGTAGATGACCAAATTCTTGACCATGTGTGTGTTGGTTTGTTTAAATGCTAAACTTTTGTATCTAAGACTCATTAAGTAGTAGAATTAGCCTGAGGACTCATCTGAAAGTTGTATATGAGAATCATGTGAACCTTACTGTATATGCCTGTTCTATTTTGTAATACCAATTTCAGGATCTTGGTTGTCACTTGTTAGTTATGCAAGCGATTGTGTGCCTGTGCTGTTGCAATTGTATGGCATAATACTGCAATATAATGACAGAATTCAATGTTGTAGTAAGCACACCCGCATAAGCTTGAGCCTAGTACCATCTTCTCACATAATACAGGATGAACACCAGGTAGGATGCCTCTGCCTCAGATTACAAATCTGATACAGGATTATAACTTCTCCACAAATATTTCCCTGTTTTGTTGTGGCTATCAGTTAGTCTTGAGCCTAGAAGAATTATGTTCATAATCTTCACTTAATGAGGATTAGACCTTGAACTCAACGTGCTTGGGGAACGGGAGTTTAAGGAAATAGTAACAGTTTTATCAGCTTTTGGATATGTTTTAAGCATCACCTGTCTTGGATATTTGTGTACAGTATCATATATTCGTATTGAAACTACTAATTTGCTTCTAACTCAAACTGAATAGTGTTTTTTCATGTTTCTGCAGGTAATGAATATTACAGCAAAAAGCTATCAGAAAAGATTTGAAGTTTTCCCCCTTCTTATTGCTCAAGATGATCAGCTGGAATATACAAAGACTACATACAGTGGGAGTTGCTACATGTTCTAGCTAGTATAATCTTTCCCTGAACCATCAAAAAAATAGTCCACCAAGCTCACTACAAGAGTTTACAACTGCAAGGTGGGTATCTACATCAAAATTGCATAGCGCATGCTGTCACTTACCATAAGATGATCAATCTCGGATGTTCTCACCATTTCTCCGGTGACCCACATCCCATCAACTCCGTTCCCATGATGGTGAGAGAAGTAGGAAAGGAGCGAGACGGGTATCCGAACAATTGCATAGATGACTGAAAACCCGTTCCAAGCATGCCTTCCTCTGTTGATCTCGTGTGCATAGATGGGCATGCCAGCTCCATCTATGTTGCTGAACATGGTCTCATCAGCAACCTTTGGGCTCTTCCTTTTGGTAAGAATGTGTTGTCTCAAAGCTGTGAATGTACGCAACATTGTTTTGTTAGAAAGCAGAAGAACCTAATAAGGCTAGATTCTCACGAAATGGATGATGGGTTCTTTTAGTTTTGGCGAAGGATGTCTGAGAGAGAGTGTGTGTTTTGAGTTTGTGGGATGGAAAGATGGAGGGGAATGGTTCCTCCTTTTTAAATGTGGCCTTCTCTTTCTTATTTGTCTGGTAATGGCAAGTTGGTGGTGGGCCTTTTGCCTACTTGCTTAGTGCTTGTGACTGTCAAATAAGGTATATATGGACCTACCTCTTATATAATACTCCCTCCGGTCCACGAAAATCTTGACGTTTGGAGAATATGACTAATATTAAGAAAAACACATTTTAGCACAAAAAATCTAAATTTACCGTTAAATGAGCACATGAGGTATTAAGAGAGAGAAAATAATATTTTAGTGGATATTTATTTTTTTCCTTGCTTTTGTATTACTTTCTTTACTTTTGTAGCTAGTGGTGTGAAAAATCTTTTTTTTTATTATTTCCTTGCACATGGGGGTGAGAAGGTGGGAGGGGTAAAATAGTAAATGCTCAAATACATTACCATATAAGGAAACGTAAAGATTTCCATGATCCAAACATAAGTGGAAAGCGTAAAGATTTCCATGGACCGGAGGGAGTATAATTTTGCTCACTAAGCTATTGAAATTATGTATCACATTAGTGAACTATGGATCTAGAAATTGAAAATTATAGGCCAAGGGGGCCTCACCTTATCATCTTCATGTACTCGCTAATTTATTGGTAACTTTTTTAGGTTTTAATTATGGAGTATATGAATTTTCCTTTTTCTTTTTCTTTTTTTCTTTTTTAAGTAGGTTGGAACTTGGAATAGCCTCATCCGACCCATTTCATCTCGGACTAGGTGAGCAGGGTAGTTAAAAGGTCCTCTAATTCTCCTACCCCTCTCCGCAAATCAGAGCATACGTGTTACCAATATCATCCCCCATAATTTATTAACCAAAATAAAATATGGGAGTTATAAGACTTGAACTTGGGAGATTAAGGATAAAAGGTGGTTGGATGCACTTGCCTCTTGCTTATTTATCGTAGGTTGCTCACTAATTTGCTGTGTGTATTTGTTGTGAATTGGTGGAATGTCTGCCTGTCTATGCATTTTGTTAAAGTGAGTGAGTACTGAGTACTAGACTATTAATGTCCCACATTGGAAAAATTGAGGTTGAAAGTTGAAATATCAACATATAAGTCAAATTATTCCTCCTATTGACAATTGATTTTATGATGGACCATTACTTAACTTGTATGTGGTGTTGCTCTCTCCATGTAAGTAGTTAATCTTCCCTCTTCCCAGGTTAACAATTCCTTCATTTTCCCGTATTTTCCTCTCTTATCCAACAAGTTCCACTGCTCACAATCACCTTTGCCTTTTCGTTTTACCATTTAATTTGCTTCATTAACCACGCATTACCCTAGTTGCGAGCTTTGTCCCGAATATGTCCAACAAAGATATTAGGAAGGATCCTGACGAGTTCCCTATAGTTTCATCGGTTATTTTAACAACGCTAAGCTCTTTCTACACCCCTTTCCTTTCCTTTCCTTTCCTTTCCTTTTAAGATGTATTTGTGGGGTTTGTTTACATGCCACCATCCCGACAAAGGCGCCTAATCATAGTTGTAAATACACTGCTTTTCTAATCAATTTTAAAGCCTTTTAAACTTTCTGTTGTTTGTAACACTGGATGCTATATTCAACTTTTTCTCTCTCTGTAGATGAACTAAGAACTTTTTCAGAGGACAGGGAGCTAAAAATATTAGCTTTTACAAATTCTTATGAAGAAATAGTTTGCACCAATTAGAGTGTTTATTTTTGCCCCGACGAATAATGTTTTCCCCCCATTTCTTCAATTAATTTTTTTGCTTTCTTAGTTTATTCCAAAAGTCACTAATCACTATATATATCTTTTCACCACTACAACTTAACTTTTCCTTCCGCGCCATTAACTATTGTAGTTATTTTAGAATCGATTCAATTCATTTCAGTTCAGTGACATACTTTTCTTTTATTTATTACTATTGAGTTTTGTTCTGTTTATTTTGTTCATTAGACAATATCACACCCCAATCTCCTACCTACCATGCCACCGATATACTCCGATCTCCTCCCCCCATTGACCCCTCCACCCAATTAAAAAATGAAGAACAGTATAACTTTGTTGAGTTTGTTGGACATCACCGGTGATCATAGAATAGTCTTAACCACTTTCTCAAGTCTACATTTTCAGGTGTTATGTTGAAATGAACTTCCCTTTACAAATATTTTACAATTCCAATCATTTTATTATTTGGTTGATAAATTAGAAAAAACTACTTTAAATTGAAATTAAAGTCTTATAACCTCGAAAAGCCAACTAAAGTACTATTGGCGTTAGCGACTAAAGTATGAGGGACAAAAAAAAATCGCGAGACTGGTGAAATCCCGAGCTTACGTAGGCTATATTTGGCAAAATTAGATGTAGCTGTCAAGTGTTATTAAAGGAAAAAATTAGTAGAAAACTGCTAAAAAGTGATACAAAATGCTAATAAACTAGCTGTAGCTGTAGCTGCAGGTGAAAGCTTGTAGGGATAGCTTTCACAAAATTAGCTGTAGTTGTAGCTGCAGATTGAAAATCATGGCAAACTGTTTGGTAGCAGAGAGTAAGAAATACTAGCTACAAGATTCAAACTGTAACTTTTATTGAAAAGCTAGCTTTTCGTGCCAAACATAGCCGTAGACATCCTCATGGAAAATAGTTTCTAAATAAGCCTAATTTTGAACAATACTTTGCAATTTAACCTTTTTTCAGGAAATTATTCTAAAAACGGAGAGATCATCCAAAAGGAAGAACCACTCTCACAGGCTTCTACAAGAAAGTACAAACTAGTAATGCACTACGGAGAGTAGTACAATATTGGGTTGGTGCAAAACTCGTACAAGGGCTTTGGTAGTGGAATTATATTAGGTTTGACAACGATCTTCCAAAATCATCATGCTTTTTATTGCCTGGCCTCCATCATTACCCATCAATCTTTTCTCTTTGCTTGTAAGTTGTAACCAATTTTTTCCCTTTTAAACGATATCTGTTTTTCATCAAATGAATACATTTATAGAATTGAATTTAGATATATTATAGACAATGGTTTGACCAACTAGGAAGTTTATATTATTAAATTGATGTCGGCAGTTATTAGGGGAACATTATAATTATCCAACTTTATTAAAATTTTATTATTGTTTTTCTGGTTTTGTCTCATTTTTATAATTATCCAACTTGTGTTGAATGTTTGCGTCAACCCAAGGAATCTCCTTCTTATCAAAGAAAATAAAGAAAACACAAGGAATCTTCTACTAGAAAAAAGATTATAAAATGTAGCTCCTTCTTACTTCTATTTTGAAAAACATAGGAGTAGTATTTAATTTTTTAGTTGGGATTTCCTGAAAGTACTTGTATAAGGCCCTCTTAAAAAGAAGAGAGAAAAAGAAAGAGAGATAGAAATAGTCAGGGTTGTTTTCACCATTCAATGTAATCACAATTGCTTAACTTTTAGCCATGTAAAGATTATTGCTTTGCATTCCCTCAAAAAAAAAGAAAGAAAATTATTGCTTTGCAGGGTGTAATCCAATGTAGTGAATCTCATTTTTCCCGTGATCTCTCTCCTCGGCCCTCACCTCCTTTCTTTTACACCTCACATTTAATAATTACTCAATACAATGATTGTATTAGCATTACTAGTAAGTAAACGATCCCTAAATGTCTATTTTTATCAAAATATTAAAAGTATAATCACTAATTTGCCCTCGTACCGGCCATACCATAAATAAAATTAGGCCATGTATAACGTGCATAAGAGCAAATTAGTCACTTTACCTCACAATTTTGGTCGACGAACGGACTTTGAGGTTTCTGTCATGGCCTCTTATTAATTAGGGGGTTCGGTCAAAATCTTTTATAAAGGGGCTCCTCACAAAACGTGTAATTTATAAAGGAGGTATTTGTTATTGTGCTTCTGTATCTATCATAAATGAATCTTTAATTTAATATTTTTCTTCATAAAAATCTAATAATCATTTTTATAGAAAAAATAACTTTTAGGGTTCTGATCCTTTTTTAAGGTAAAGTTGGTCGTTTCTATGGCCCTGTTTAGCAATTAGCTGTTAGTCGATTGCATTAGCTGTTAGTTGTTTTTGGTTTTGACCAGCTGTTTATCTTAGCTGTGTATGCAAAAATGTTTGGTCGGATAAATTAATTGTTAGTTGTTTTGATATGTAAAATGACATCTAAGGACATTAGTTTACTTTATTATTATCAATTGTTTGTAATAACTATGCTAAAATTTTGAATATTTAAATTCTATAATGAAAATAAGATTTCAAAATCATTTTATTAGAAGATGCTAAATTTAGATAGATAAGTTTAATTAAATCTATTAGTTATATTTTTTATTATATTTTGATAAGATATTATATATAATGTTATTTTTGTGTATTACCAAAAAAAACTGAACTTTGAATATAGAAGATTTCCAATGTTGTCTTGACAATGCTATCATGTTGGTATAAATGCATGTTAGTATTGTATGTCGTTAGTTTTTTTAAGAAAGAATTATACTACTAATAATAATTAATTGCAAACATAAAGATGGTCTCCAAATGCATAACTAAAGTTAAGGTAAAACTAAACATAATTTACTATAATAATTTAGCCATGAGGATAGGTTTAGAGAGGTAAAAATAAGAGGATGAAAATTATTGTAATTACACATAAGTATTGTACCAAGTGGTCATTTGATTAATAAATCCCAAACAACTAACTTCAAAAGGCTCCCTTTTTGAGAATTAGCATTTTGGGTCCGAAAGGCTAATTCAGATGTTTCTTTACCAAACACTAAAATTAGCCTTTTGACCCAGTCAAACAGCTAATTAATTCTACCCAAATAGCTAATTTTGAGCCCAAAAGACTCTTTGCCAAACGAGGTCATTGAGGTATTGTTCTCACAAAAAATTTTTATAGAGGGGGCTAATGCAGACTCATGGAATAAGGTTTTTCTCATGTCTACCTCCCCTTTCTTTCTTTCTTCTCTCTCCCATACTTCATGGTATAAGTCTGCCTCACACAGTACCTATTGTTGTTCTGAAATAGAAATTTTTAAGTCACAAGTTAAAAGGAAAACGCATTTATCTAAGTCAGTTAATATTCTATGTATCTATTACCTCCTTGATTAGTCTTTGTTATCTTCGGCGCTAGGTCTAATAAGTCTTTGTTATCTTCATCCATTAGAAAGATAATGTATGTTGCATGCGCAAAAATATGATATTGTTTTATATAGTTGTACTACATATAGGCAAGATAGTGAAATAACACCTTATTGATAAGGATGTACAATTTGGCTAGCAAACCAAGCTCGTCAAAGTCAGATATCTGAGATATGGTTGGTCAAAAGGCTTTTGCAATAGCGGAAACAAAAATCTTATAGGTATAGGATTGTGAGGTTTTCCAATTTGGGATATGCAAGTGTGATATGATGTTATGGCGCCACTACTCTTCTTAAGTACCTGTCAACGGATATAACAATAATCATCCTGGTCATCATGCAATTTCTGCATTTCTTTTTCCTTTTCCCTTGTGTAGGAGTTATCTCCATTAATGATTTCCGAGTTTGAACAATGGCTGAAGATTTTATTTATTTATTTATTTTTTTTTTTTTTTGGTGTCCATTAGAAACACAAATGTTAATAAAGAAATTCGAAACAAAGATGCATGAAAATTGGAAAGGGAGGGAGAACGAGAGAGGCTATACAAAACTCGGAAACAAAACCAGACTTGTGGGTTGTGGGTTAGAGATGGCAAGGACTTGAGCCGACTGGAAACAAAACCAGACAAAAATTAATTTGACAACTCGAAAGCTCAAGGATGAGCAAAAAAAAAAAAAAAAAAAAACTCGAAAGCTCAATAAAGTTTTCACAAGACTGCATTTCAAAACACCAAAATTAGATTGCCTTGACCCGATCAACATGCTATTACACACACAAAAAAAAAGGACCTTAATCGAAAACACGATATCGTGGTGCAAAATAAACACCTCGATATCAAATAACTTGATAGTTCAAAAACCCAGTAAATATTTACTCAAAAATGCATTTCAAACCCAAAACGTGAGGCTTACCGGCCGAAATCCGATCCGACCAATCAACTTTTGCCACGTCCGGTCGTGATGCTAACATTGAGTTGTCCCTAATCATTCACTCTTTCACCTAGTCCTGTTTGCATATCCAACTTTTAGACCTTAAGCAACAAGCTAGCAATGGGGCACGATCAAGGGCCGCTTCTGCAATGCTCAAATCAGGAACATCAAACAAATAGTCTCAATTGGGCTCAGACCTGAAGAGGCCATCTGATAATTGGCATGGACTACTGTAACAGGGATTCGGACCTGTGCTTAGCAGTTTACTCCTGCAGTAGGCTCAAGGTCCCATTCAGGCCAAACCTAAGGCTATACTGTTGCAACTTAGGAGTACAAGTGTACATCTTAAATGTCCGACCCTGATATAGTCCATTATATTACGAAGCCAAAAAATAGTGAAGTTTTAGCTCCGCTGGAAATGGTGGACACAGCTAATTCCATCCCTGTCTATCAACAATACTAATAGCTACTCATTTGTTAATGTCTGACCACGATCTCGCGAACTTCTCAGAAACTCTTGGGACTTTGTAGGACTATATGTGGCTGCTTAAAGCATCTTCAAAACATTCCAGAAATTATTGACTTGAATCGAACAGCAGATACATTGATGGTTGATGAAATTTTGTCAATTAAATCCACAAATATCTGTTATTGTACCGTGATAATGGCATCGGTATCACCATAACAATGGCTTCAGTGATGTGTGCAATACAATATGCCAACCACCACCATGGTCCAAAAAAGGCCAGCTGAGTTTCTACAGTGACTTTCTAAAGTTCCTAGAAGCTTCAAAGAGTACAGAACACCTAATACTTACAGCAAGACTTCACAGAGCATCATGAAAGATCAGTTCTTAGGGTAATCTACCAACAGAACTTTAAGCTGCAACTGCTTCACGAACTCAAAGATCATGTAAAAGGTGGTTCTAGTTCAGGCCCTGCATACAAAGCACTAGAGGTTAATTTTGATGTCAGTATTTCGTACAACTCGAAAGATAAATTGAAATGGAAGGGGAATTGTAAAAGACAGTTTATAACATTTCATCTCAAATGTTCAGCAGCAAATTTAGTAATATCATTTAGGTGGTAAAACTTGTGACCAAAATCTGTCAACTCAGTCACAATTGGTTCCATCAGCAACCAAAATTTCACAAAGCATAACACTAATTGACACTTTGATGCGTAACATCTAAACAGGACAAGATAAAATGTCTTTAGGTAAAATTCATGCAGATATATACATGTAAGTTAAACAACAAAGCCTTAGTATAATGATCCCGCTACACTTCATTTTTCCTATTTACATGTAAGTTTAAATAACAAAGCATCATTTGGGCGCGCTAAGCGCCTTCCTTACATACCAATAAAAAAATAACAAAGCATCAGTATAATATCCAGCTACACTTCATTTTTCCTAACTTCAGTCAGCTAAGCGAAGTTGTATCCATGAAATTATACAACAGTAACTACTTTCCACCTTAACATCTGTTTGATGATTCCTGATTATTACAAATGTACATGAAACTTGATTTAGAGATTTAACAGTCAGGTATAGCAATTAACAAGCAATAGCCATGGCATTTTCTGTATAGCAATTAATAAGAAATAACCATGTTAATGTTAATCAATTAAATGACCACTATATGTTGAAAGGCTATCATAGTATACTAATAATCACAGGCATAACAGCACAGTTTTCTCAGTTACTCTATCTATGGACCATGCAATGACTAGCAGTATTATTATAACTGACAAGTGGTTTCTTCTATATCATTCCATTTATGATTTCAACAATGCTTTACCAAGAACGCTACATATTGTGTGATAATGGGTGCAAACAACATCAACATTGGGGGAAAAGTTTCTAAATAGATGACATCCGCAGCAAACACATTGCACATTCAGAATACCTGAGTTTCAGCTCATTGAAAAACACCCGGCATAAGGGAAAAGTTTGTGTCACATGGCAGAAAGTTGGAGGTATACATCCCAAGGACATCCACTTCTTCGAGTACTCCGGTTTCTAGATCATAAAATGCTAGACCACATCCGCAAGTGATTATTATTTGTCCATTATCCATTCTCAGCAAAGGCACAAAAGTGTAGAAATCTGGGTTTTCTTGTATGACAAATTGCCTAACCCAAGAATCCTTCACGCCATACTCCTTCATGAGCCAAACCTCGGCCCAATGACCACGGCAAAGAGAAACATAGCAAAAGGTGAGGCAAGAATCAAAAACTGTCACTTTAAAGTAATGACCAGAAATGCCTTCATCGGGAGTTGGAATATACAGAAATCGTTCGGCCCCAAAATGAAACGAACATATACACTTTTTGACATAATCATACCAGTGAAGAGAACCATTCAGAAATGGTCCGTTTTGGTAATAGGATGTGGGTACAAAATCAATACTTCTCCATGTATTAGTGCCCATAGTTAGTACCTCAACCGCATATTCATTCGCCTTTTGAGTTCTAAGGAATGAGATGACCTTAAATTGGTTGGTCAAGGCACAAAACCCCAATCCATAGCCCTTAATCTTCTCGATACGTTTGCGAAATTGCCCAACCCTATCATATTGGCTTGTCAATAGATTGCAAATGTAATGATTATCCCATTGAGACTTCATAAGAACAAGCCCATATACACACATTAACAACACTGAGTGTTTCAAGGGGCAGATTTAAATCTAACTTGAATTTAAGCACACCATCAGTGATAAACTTAAATCTTTTTGTGACCCATTTCATCCACATTATGAGAACTCATGTCCAACTCCAGCAACATGAGATCTTTCCAATGCAAAAGTAGGGACACACAACCGGAGAAAAAAGAATGACGCAACTCATTAAAAGGACTAATAATGATATTGGACCAATCTTTGCAAACTAGCTTACATGTTAAACATGTCTTAATTGGTAGCCTACCCAAAATCTGCAAAAGAACTTCGGATGGTATGTCCAAAAGAGATCGATTATTGCAGACTTGTACCCTTTTCATTCTAAAAACTAATTTCTAACAATTGAATTCGATAATGAGAAATTGAAGCTATAATCAGTAACCCATTTCTAGAAGTTGAATAGGATTTAGAAAAAGGAACGATTTTGTTAAGATTGAAGTGCAAAAGATGAAATTTTGAAAGCGAGAGAGAAAACCTTGAGGTTCCTTGGCCTGCAATGAAGATTGCAGCTGGAATCCTTTGAGTCAGCTAAATTGAAAGTCCTCAAGCGAGGGCAAAAGAATTGCACAGGTTAGACGTTTGCAGACTCTGTAGAGATTCTAGAGAATCGAGAGGGTTTTAGGCTCAACTGCTCAAGTTCAAGGCTTCTTGAGGAAGAGCTGAAGAAGAAACGAAACCTTATTTTAACCCAAAGTCATCAAGCGGAGCCACGGGCAGTTAGACCTGGCAAATGGGTCGGGTTCGGTTCGGAGCACTTCGGGTTCCGGTCATAAGCGGGTTGGATTTTTGGGTCAAACATCTCTGTCCTCACAAGTTTTGGGTTTCAGGATGGGTAGTTTCAGGTCGGGTCATTAGTCGGTCGACCTTTCAGGTCTGGTTTTAATCGCGTCTTAAGCAAGCCGGGTTCGTGTCGGGTCAAGTTTTGCAAGCTCGAAGCAGAGGGCAAAAGAAACGCACTAATTAAACGTTTATAGACTATGGAGATTAGAGAATGTTTTAAGCTCAACGGCTCAAGTTTTTATTTTTTTAGAATTTGGTACGAAAAACCCATATTCACCGCTTTTAGAGTGTCCATAGATAAATCTTGAGTGTATGTAATAGTGTGCAACAGTGGAAAATTACATTAATTGGGTTTGGGGTGTAGTGGGCGGGGCAACAAGGAAACATCTAATGTTTTATAAGATCACTCAAAAAAAAATAATGTTTTATTAGAAACCTTGTACCTCTTTGCAATATGCGTTTTGTTCCCTCATGCTCCTTAAGCTATAGCATGGGGTTGGTGTCAAAACCAATGACATTGTGCCTCGACTTCACCGACCTCAATTCCTCAAGCAATGTACTGTATTAATTACCATAACTCGTTCTGAATCCTTGATTCTCTTGCCCAGCAGCAGCCCATCATCTTGACTAGCCATCAGGGTCTTCGAATTCCGTGTTTGTGTTCCTCCAGGCTCAACAACATAACTCGAGTTCTTGTGGGATCGGTTTTTAGGAATGAACTCGGCTGAGCAACGCCAATTGGTGCCCTTGAGATAGAACCTAAACACTTTGATGCTGCCTAAGTACGACTGGCCAAAGGCTTGTCCCTTGTTGGCATTGAAATTGGTCCCCTCGTGCATGTAGTAGTTACCGCATGTGTTGCATCTTACAGTCATGGGGAGCATTGTACGGCTTCATATTTGTTCAAGGATTTTTGCTCTGCCATGGCGCTAATTTTCAAATCAAATCAAATTTAACAAAACAAACAAAAGTTGGAATTGCAACTTGTGATTTGATTTGTGGAGAAAATTTTACTCCGTATTTTGTTTCTTAATGGGGATGGGAAGGAGATGGTATATTGGTACGCGAGTTTGCTGAACAATAATCCAACTCGAACTCAAACTTAGGTGTAGCCAAGAAATTGCTCGGAACCCAAAACTTGCAATATTAGCTTACATTATAAAGCTAAAATGCAAATAGATCTCTTGGGAGCCATCAAACAAGTAGTTTAGAATGAGATATTCATCGATCAAATGCTTATGGCCCCGTTCTCCTCCCCTAACTATTAGTTATGTTTAGTAAATTCCGTTCAATCTCGTTCATCCACAATGATACATGTGTTGTTGAAAAGATTCCAATGCATACATTTAAATACACCCACCATTGAAGTGAAACCCATTTTGTTTGCTTTCGAACACATAGGCTAAAGCTGCTTTGTTCCAGAATCTAACATTGATCAGCTCCCAAGAGATCTTGGCATACGAATTCGCTCCCAAGATATCGCAACTCTTCTGGGAACCAGGTTTATCATGTTCTCTACAAGCCGATAAGATGAAAATGCCTTCAGAAGATTGAATATGAAGACTACGTTTAAGACCAACACGTGATCCTATTCACACCTTAACAACCAGCAGTTTATAGTTTAAACTGAAACCTGCATCTCACCCGTTTTGTCTGTCTCACCTCTTATTAACTACAAATAGAAGTTCACTAATTACATGATTTTCCTTATCATTCTGATTTTCTACGGTTTAGCATCAATGCCATAAATTCTTCAAGAAACACAACATTCGGTGGAAATTGTCTTCTTTTTTTTTCCTAAAGCCAGAAACGAGATCCGTTAGGCTACCATGACATGGTATCAGTATCACCACCATGGTTCATAAAGGTCAGGTGAGTTTCTATAGTGAATTTCTAAAACAACAAAAATAGAAGGCTTCACTTCCTTCTGGGGAACACCTAATAGCAAGATTATGAAGATCAGTATCGTGCAAGAGCAATTCTTGGAGTAATCTACCAAGAGAATTCGAGATGGAGTACATTCACGAACCCAAAGAGGAACTGAATGGTTGTTCTTGTTCAGGCCCTGTATAAATAGCATCACAACTTCTTTCATGTTAGTCTACACAAAATCATATTTAGGACAATTTCAAAACATAGAAGTATCTAATTTTAAGGAGCAGTTTAATCAACAAACCTATTACTCTAGTAGAGGTGGTAATATACATACTCCTTGAGACTGAATATTGCCAAGTTAACTTGATCATATTGGTTTCATTACCAACCATATATCATCACATAAACTACTTCACGCTATATGTGATGTGTAGATCTCTAAACCAGACATTTGGTTCCTTTCTCTCCTCACACATTTGGGTACCAATTGATCTCCTACCTCAATAATTTTTAATAGGTAAGGCAGTCAAAATAGAAGAGCATCATCTTAGCTTGTCCTCAACACCAAAGACATGATCCGACAGAAATGAATCGAACACATACAGAAACCACCTCCCAATCCAGTAAGCAACCAATAGAGAATGGTTACCCATTTTGCATGCAACTGCATGGAGAACAAACATTGTGCACTTGCTAAAACTCCTAAAACCCGGTATACCAGCATAAAAGTCACAACACCATTGAGTCACAGGTTTAAACCTTGCCCCCTAGTCCAACCTAATTCATCTCTAATCAAATTTTGTATATCCTATTCAAGCACAAAATAAGCATCTGCACCTTTAATCAAACACAACACCTCACCCACAAGGCACATTTCTTCTGTCTGAGCTTCCACCAAAGCATTAGGGCCATCATCTTCTAGTGGACTAGAAGAAATCGTTGGAGAAAATTAGAGTGAAAAGAGGAGCAATGTCTTCTATCGAGAGGGAGAGGAAACTGGGGCTTTCATCCACCTTATATTTCTCCTAGTATAGACACTACAAAAAAACAGTTCAAAAAAGGCAACATTTTTCGCCTTATTAGGTCGAAATTTCGCCTTTTTAGGCTAAAAAGGCAATTTTTAGTTCGCCTTTCTGTTGCCTTATTAGCCCTGTTGTAATAGGTTCCCAAGACAAGTGAAAAGTGTTCGCCTTATTTGGTTTGGAACAGAAAAGGCAAAGCGTTTCGCCTATTAGGCATAAAGTCGCCTTATTTGATTGAAATCAAATAAGGCAAAAGGTTTGACTTCGCCTTATTTGGTTACACCAAGTAAGGCAATGATGTACCATTCGCCTTATTTGATCCCCTCTTTGTTTTCAAAAATTAGTACTCAAATAAGGCAAACTCTGAAAAGTCGCCTTATTTGCTCCTTTTTTTTTCTTTTTTTTCCCCTCCTGCCAGGCTACAAGCTACTGTAAATAAACCACAATCAACAGACAAAATATTTAATTCAAATATATTTTCAAGTTTCATCGTGTAAAATAGCATACACAGTTTTAAACAGAGGGTTCAAGTCCAACAACTTCTCAAGTTTGGCTACATCTATCAAACAACTTCAAAGAGACAAAGACTGGATATGCATCTTCAGCGCCTTTCAAAGACTTGCCTGTCCGGTAAGTCTTCTTAAGTCTTTCTCTCCAACCCCGATATAACTCAGCACATTGCGTTTGCACACAACCCGTAACATGTTCCTCATCTGGTTGCTCAAACTTTGACTGCCCAAAAAATGAATATAAGTATTGCATAAGATTGCCATGTAAGTCATTTAGTTTGACTTTTCAAAGAATATCTACATCTACCTGTAGATAGTTTAAGCAGATTAACTAGAGCTAAGAATCAGCTAGTTGCAATATCGTCATGTACTCATTCTTGCTGATGCTAGAAGCAACATCATTAATATCAAACAAGCTATCAATTCCAACAATGACAGTTAGGGCTCCCACAGGCAGGGCCAACAGTATAGCATAGCAGAGCAGAAAGTAACACAGACAGAGCGAGAGAAGAGAGGGAGAAAGAATCAACATACATTGGAGACTGGTATGTGTAAAAAACTAACACTGCAAAGAGCTCCCTAATAAACTGATATAAACAACATCAAAGCAAAGGCTATAGCTGAACATCTTAGTCCTGCACTAAAACAACTAGTACAAGAACAACCAAGCATTAACCTATTAGGACCTTATCTACATAGGTAAAGGCATCTATTGCTGAATTCTAGAGTGAACGAAAATTTCACATGCGTTCTGCGCACCTTAACTTCAAAGTTCAGTAGCTGAAATGTAACTTAGTTGCCTTAGAAACAGTCAGACTTAATCTTTTTCCTAAGCTAAACACAAACATGAGAAATAAACACAAGAGAAGAGTGGCAAATTATACTTCAACTTGTTCCAATGTAACAGATCAAATGTACTATAGAAACAGTTCGACTTCACCTTTTTCCTAGGCTGATACACACAAGAGAAACACACGGATTTTGATCCTCCACATAAAAGGAAATCACCAGCCTAATAATTTTAGTTGAAAGCTTAGGATATACATCAGGAATCTTCTTATAAACAGGACTAGGAAACAAACTTGCAGTTACTAGTAATAGACAAAGAAAGTGGGCAACATAAGACCAAATTAGCACTGATATAGGCATGGTTATCTATCTTTTCCATCTGCTATTATACTCCACTATCTTTTCCATCTGCTATTAAACTCTTGACAAATGTGGAGTATAATAGGGAAGTAAAGGAATGCTTCAGTGTATGTATATTATCTGACGGCCATCTTCTACGCCACAAGCCTTTAGAGTAATGTACAAAATAAAGCCTGAGACGGCCTGAGCATTTTGACTTCTCAACCTCCATAAATTTTAACAAAATCTATGCTAGTTGCAGCACAAACTTCAATTTGCAAACTTAGCACTATAAACAGTATTTCAGATTAGCAGACATATTAATTCTGATAGGTAATCAAATACATGCAAATGTAAACCATAATTGAACATATTATTGCAAAAAAAAAGCACACTTTATTAACAAATTAACCATATAGAGTGAGAATAGGGGAAGGAGAGATATAGAAAACCTTACATGGAAGCCACAAGAGTAGGTGGTGGTAAAAGATTGGAAGCTCAAACCCTAAATTCATCGAACTCCAAACAAACCAGCATATTTTAAGCATTGACCTGCAACATTAGCTCCAAAGCTCGAAGGTTGAACCCTAATTTAACATATTCATTACGAAAATCACAATTCGACGGGTTAAACCCTAATTCAAATCAAATCAGCCGTATACTTTTAATGTGAGCAAAAACCAGAACTTTGAACAAGATAGCAATCGCAAAGCTAATCGCAATAGAATTGAAAACCTAATAACAGTAAACTGCGAGAAAATTTAAGCTTACAACAAAATTACTTGTTAATTTCACATCTAATTGATCACAAATTCAATATATGTACCTCTTTATACGAATTTAGTTCAATTCGATTAAGTAAAGGGAACTGGAAGAACAGCAGCAATAAGACTAACGTCGTCCATGGCGCTTGTAATGAAGAGAGAGGAGAATAGTTGAAGGCGTAATCGGCGTCCATGCCGGCCCATGGAGTGAGGTAGTGAAAAGGGAGGAGAGAGAGAGAGAGTGAAAGAGAAGAAAAAGAGCGCTTGAATATTCTTTTACTCGTCTCAACTTTTAACTTTCTTTTTTCCCCCCTTTTATTGCTATTTACCGCCCTAAAATTACTTAATACTGCCCTTAAAAATTACAATTTTACCCTTCTTTACATTTTCACCCATCCTCTCCCTCTCTAACTCTCACATCAATTCTCCCTCTCTACCACCCACTCTCATACCCAACCTTCATCAACATTCACTCATTCGGTAAGGAAGCAACGGCCACGGATGTCTGCCGACGACCAGGAAGTGCGGTCGACGCCGTCCGAGGTAATTTTTTTTTTTCGCAGAATTTGAATCGGGCGTCCGCAATTTCCGCCCCAAACCATAGATTAGGCGTTTGCAATTTCCGCCCGTTCCATGGGACAGACGGAAACTACAGGTGCCTGAACCATGGTTGGGGCGGAAATTGCGGACGCCTGATCCATGGTTCAGGCGTAAATCTCAGACGCCTACACCATGGATAAGCCGTCCGTTTTTTTCGCCTGCACCATGGAGTAGGCGGAAGTTTCAGACGCCTGTCCCTTGTTTCAGTCGGTTTTGATAGACGTTTGAATTTAAGATGAAGCTAACATTGTTTTCGTTGTTTTCGTTAGGTTCCTTTGCGGTTCGGTGGTGATGGTGTTGATTACAGTACGCATTTCGTCACTGATGAATTCTTTGATAGTGATAGAAATGCAATTAATTGGGCAAAACAAATTGCCCTTACTATCGAGTTTGAGTTGATAATTTCGTCACACAAGAACAATGGAAGCGTAAAATTGTTAAGATGCAATCGAGGTGAACGCTACAGAGGGGAATTAAGAGACTTAGATACTGCTGCTCGGAAGAAGACGAAAACAAAGGCTTGTAAATGTACGTTCCAGTTAAGAGCTGAACAAGTGTATGGGTCCAGTAATTGATGATTGTCACATTGCCTAGGATTAGGGGTACGCACAACCATGACTTTGCTGTGTTTCCTGAGGGATATCGTCAGATGAGTGGTCTTAGTCCTGGGTCAAAACAACTCGTTCGTGACATGACTGTTTGGCATGTTTTGCGTGATTGTTATATTTTTCTACTTATATCATTGTCACATTTTTGTGTGATTGTTATATTTTGCATGTTATATTTTTTCGTGATTATTGGAGGTAAATAAAACAACAAATTACAATAAAACAAAAAAGGTAAATAAAAAACAACAAATTACAATAACACAAATAAATAACAATAACAATGAAACTCCAACATAAAAATATAACAAATTCATCTAGGGTCATATAAGTAATACATCATTTGGCAGCCCGCCAATCTCTCATATACTCCTCCATAACCGATCGAGGACCTTCCGCTTGCTCCCGTGGAATCAAAGTAATGAAAGACTCAGCTGCGACGGCTAGACGATTCACCCACTGCAAAAAAGTAACAATGAGTGTGAGTTCAGAACCAGCTAGTTCGCTGGCTAACCCCGGTATCGATTTACCGGCTCCTCCTCTCCTCTATCATTTCACATTTTTAATTAAAAAATAAACAGTAATAAACAACTTCTAATAATAATAATAATAATAATAACAATAATAATAATAATAATAACAACAATAATGTAGCAATTCGGAAATCAATTAATAATAATAAAACTAATAATTAAAAAATAATAACAATGACAACTAATAATAATAGTAATAACAATAATAATAATAATAACAATAAGAATAATATCAATAAGAATAATAACAATACTAATAATAATAATAATAATAATAATAATAATAATAATAATAATAATAATAATAATAATAATAATAATAAACACTAATCAATACTAATTCACATATTAATAACAAAACTAATAATAATAAATAATAATAATAATATTAATAATAATAATACTAATAACAATAATAATATTAATAATAACACTAATAATAATAAATAATAATAATAATAATAACAATAATAATAACACTAATAATAATGATATTAATAATAATTACAACGAATGCATTGAGAAAAAAAAAACAAAAAAAATAGGGTAAGGCGTCTGCAATTTCCGCCTGACCCATGGGCCAGGCGTCTGCAGATTCCGCCTGATCCATAGGTTAGGCGAAAACCCTTTCCGCCTGATCCATGGGTCAGGCGAAAACTATTGACGCCTCACCCATGGATCAGGCGGAAAGGGTTTCCGCCCAACCTATGGATCAGGCGGAATCTGCAGACGCCTGACCCATGGGTCAGGCGGAAATTGCAGACGCCCGATACTACGAACTGGAAAAAAAACGACTATTTAGAGTGAAGGGCAAAATCGTAAATTCTAAGAGCGGTGGTGAGTATTTTTGGGCGGTAAATAGCAATTCACTTTTTTTTCCTGTCAGTCATAAAGGCGAAAGGCAATACATTGTGTGTTCAACCAAAAAGGCGAGTTCCAAATTTCGCGTTATTTGTTAAACCCACAAAAGGCGAGCTTCAAAATTTCGCCTTATTTGTCGCGCTCTAATAAGGCAACAACATTTCGCGTTATTTATTCAACCTAATATGGCGAATTGATATGACGCCTTATTTAGTTTTACCAAAGCAAATATATTTCGCCTTTCTCCATTTAGTCTAATAAAGGCGACCAACCCACTCGCCTTTTTTATTAATAAAAACTCGCCTTTCTTGGTACTGTTTTTTTGTAGTGAGAGTTGGAAACTGTTGGGAAAGAAATGGCTAATGCAAAATAATAAACGTTACTTTTGTACTGAGAAAATAGCCAAATTGATTCCAATTAAATAACTGAGATACAAGAGTCCTTAAATAAGAAAAAACTTTAACTTCTAATGCTAAAAATAAGGAACTTAATCAGTAAAGTGGAGGAACATGGGAGTGATCAATTCCGACGTTATACCACCCCCTTGGACCACTGGCTCAGTGGACTCACCTTCAGAACCATTCAGATGCATGTACCTTGAACTAATCACCATCAACATCAATGGTTACCACTAAATCAATCACCCCATTATGAAAAGGAGCAATCCTCACCAAAGCCTTCTCAAATATAGCAAACATGTATTATGAAAGTCCACACTAACCACTAACCTCCAAGAAACCCCAAATTTTGGCAAATTCTCTTCTCTCCAAGCATGTACAGAGAAGTTTTCAATCAACAAGCATTTACTATGCTTATGACTGCAGACTGCCCCAAAAAGGGGATGATGAATTGATGACTGAATAAAATCAAACAGAGAAACGAGCAAAAAAAAAAGAATAAAATCAAACAGATGATGCAACACCTTCAAGCAGGAGGGTATATGTCGATCAAACAACAATATAGAAGAATCAAACACGTGATCAAACAACAACAGCTTGAACTGTACTAAAAATGACCAATTATGCAAATAACAATGACAGTTTATGTCCCAGTCAAAAGAGCAATTCCATTAGGGCATCTCTATTGGTGGTGTATTAACTTAACTACGGGTCAGACATACAACGCAACTGTAAAACATCGTAGAGGAACTTAACCCTTAAAGTGATTCATTTAATACAGAGGTGCGTTTGAAAGTCAGGTATCGCAACATAACAAGCAAGGACAATGGTATCTTCTGTTAGCAACATGATCAGAAAGAAGAATAAGGGCGCTATTGCTAATGCTTTGTAAGTTCCCCAAACAAACATGACATGGTGTCTAGATTTAGAAGATCCTAAAATTCAGTCTAAGCCAATTAAATTTTCACTCAGTTTAAGGGGTATGACAAAACCACAAACCACGGGTGAATATCACAGCAAAGGCTCCGTGCTATATACAAGTGTTATTCCGTGAGATAACTCGAACTTCAAATCATTAACTTGCTTGACTACTCACGCTATGTGTGGGAGCGTTAACTCCATTCCTGCAGCTAGAGACAAGAGGATGAGCTACAAGTTACAATATTTGCGTTGTTATTTGCGTTGTTACTCGTGTAGACTGACCATGTTGTTACATTAACTACATATCGCTTTTGACAGCGCCTGCATTTAACCATCAGAGGACATACACGGTTTGATACATGGACCATGTATCCAAACTTTTGACATTGAATAAACTGAGAAATTATTAAACATAAAATATGACGAGGGGTGATAAAAATCTTGTCAAATTCTATAAATTAAACCAATGCCACAAAACAGTTTTAGTTAGGCTACCATGAGGACGACTTCAATGATGTGTACGATACAATGAAAGAAATTTTTAACTAGAAAAAAGGCCAGCTGAGTTTTTACACTCCATTTCCGACACTCTAAACAGCTTCGATACTTCAACTGAACACCTAATAGCAAGATTTTGAATAGCCGATGAAAGAGCATGCATGTCTTGGGAGTAATATACCACAAGAAGTTTAAAGCTGGAATGTATTTCAAGTTCACAAACTCAAAGAGCAAGTGAATATTCGTTCTTGTTCAGGCCCTGTACATAAAGCACCATAGATTAGTTTGATGTTAGCATATTACGTACAACATGAAGGATAAAACCGCATATCCAAAATTCCAGAACGAAGTGTAATGAGCAATTTAAAAGGCATTTTCAAACTGTTAAAGTCACATATTTCATATTCAGCAGCAGGGTAACCCGATAATCTAGTAGAGGTGATAGTATGCATCACAACACATGCTACACTTTCTGACCAAAATTTCCAAGTAAACTAAATCATATTCGGTTCCATTGGCAACTAACATTCCATTGTACTTATAAAACTGCTGACAGTTGATATTGAAACCTCTAACACACAGATTTTTCTGCTTTCCTGCCTCTTTCTGTGTGTGAGGGGGAAGATTTAGCCTAAACCCATTGTAAAAACCCCAAATCAGGCATAGAATGTCTGTACAGAAAAATTATTTGCAAGCACCTAGAAAGAACGGTCCCAAGTATAATTGCATACTTCAGAAGCAACATAACAAGTTCCCTACTAGATTCTATGAGTAAACAATGATTACTTTCCTCAAAAAGGTAAACAATGGTTAAAGAAGGGATTAACGGGAACATCCCACCATACTATGGAGCTGGAACTGAAAAACTGAACAATATTAATGAAGAACTAAAATAACAAAGTAAATAGCTAGAATAACAGCCTCATAATGTACTAAAATACATAATGGTAAGAGTAATATGTCAGGTGTGCATCCCAAAATCGAAAAGACCAAATTCACTAGTGCTGTCTCTATCAGAATCGAGATAGAAGAACAAGAACTATATTTACTTCTTGTTCCTCTTTCTTACTTCTCCTTTATTATTCCCTGGTTAAGATTTGGAGAAGCCTCATTCTTCCCTCTTATGAGATGGGTATCAGAGCATCCTATAATCTCTATCAGAAATCAGCTGCACATAACATCATCATTGGGTGGAAAATTTCAAGAGGTTAAATCAAAACTCAGCAGTAAACAAGTAAACTAGGCATATGTTCTAGCTAAGACACATATCACACACACACACACCTTGACCAAAAGATTGATGGCAAGGAAGACAAAATTCAATTTGGATAATCTTTTCGAAACAAATTAATTGAAACATTGTCCCACATGGAAAGATTAAAGGGTCTTAAGCATACATATAAGGAAGTGGGTTAATGTCCCACATGGAAAAATTAAAGGGCCTTGAGCATACATATAAGGAAGTGAGTTACTCCACCCATTGCCAATTGGTTTTGGGTTGGAACCTCACTTATCTTGTGTGTGTGCTCACTTGTTAAGGCCCAATTTGTTGAAATTTAACATGGTATCAGAGCTGGAATAGCTCGATCAGCTCAAAATCACAATCTCTGAATCATATTTTCTCTAGATCATTTCTCAATTCGATCGTTTGATTTGTTTTTCCTCAATCGATCCTGCTCTCAATTTATCTTTTGAGTTTTATCTCAAAAGAATTCACATAAACTCTTCATTTCTCTTTCGAACAATTGATTTGTTTCATCAATTGTTCTAGCTCGTCAATTGATTCAGAGATTCATTCATTTTCTTGATCTTCGTGTTATTTTTCATGATCTTGATCATCGCGATTCTTCGCTCATAGAATTGCATTTCACTGATTTTCCGCAAATTTCTGGTTTCATTGATCAAAAATGTCTCAAATTGATTCTTCAAATCCATTATACTTACATCCTTCAGATCACCCTGGGATGTTACTTGTTGCAAAGCCTTTTGATGGCTCAGGTTTTGGATCATGGAAGAAATCCATGTCCATAGGTTTGTCTGCAAAGAACAAGATAGGAATGGTCAATGGTGCAGTTGTTCAGCCTGCAAATACTGAAGCTACTTTCAATGCCTGGCAGAGGTGCAATGATATGGTTACTTCATGGATTCTGAATGTTCTATCTAGTGATATAGCAGAAAGTGTGTTGTATTGCAATTCTGCTCATCAAATCTGGACTGAACTAGAGGACAGATACGGGCAAGCAAGTGGTGCAAAATTATATCATCTGCAAAAGAACATTAATGAAACTAGTCAGGGTGCTAGTGACATTGCATCTTATTTCACAAAAATAAAGCGCAATTGGGATGAGCTTAATGTTTTGACCTGCTTGCCAACCTGTACTTGTGGAGCTGTGCAGGCTCTTACTAAGCATGAACAGGATCAGAAACTAGTTCAATTTCTCATGGGATTAAATCCAGTTTATGACAACATCAGAGGGAATATCCTCATGATGAAACCACTTCCCAGTATAAGTCAGGCTTATGCTCTCTTGATTCAAGATGAGAATCAAAGAGGAACTCACTCATCTACTCAGTTTATTTCTGAGTCAGCCGCTATGTATGCTAATCAGCATCAAAACTCATCACAAAACAATCACAAGGGAAAGTTTGACAGCAGGAAATCAATTGTTTGCACTCACTGTAAGAAGACAGGTCACACTGCAAGCAAGTGTTACAGACTTGTAGGGTTTCCTAAAGATTTCAAGTTCACAAAGAGCAAGTCATATGTTGCTAATGCACATGGAGAGTCTGGAGATGAACAACATTATGAACAACATTATTCTACTGACAATAATTCAGTTAAGACTGGTACTACTGGTACTGCTTCTATTATCCCTGGGTTGTCACAAGAAGATTGCAATAATCTTTTGGCTCTACTGAACAAAACTCAAATGAGTGCTGCAAATTGTGTTAAAGGCACTCAAGATTCTGGTTCTTTTTCTGCTCACATCAATTCCTTTGTCAACTGTGCTGGTAAGGTTTCTGGTATCTCTCACAACTTTTCAGGTTCATGTATTTGCTCTATTTGTTGTTCTGCATCTGCTGATTATACCTGGATTTTAGACACTGGAGCCTCTAATCACATGTGTCATGATCTTTCCCTCTTTGCCAATATCATATCTCTTAAATCACCTCATCCTATTTCTCTCCCAAATGGTCAAACTGTTGATGTCACTCAGATTGGCACAGTTCAAATTACAGACACAATTTTGTTAACCAATGTCTTTTATGTTCCTCAATTTAGGTATAATTTGCTCTCTATTGGCAGATTATGCAGACAATTACATTGTTATGCTATATTCACTGAGCTACAATGTTTTCTGTTATTCCTGCAGGGCCCTTCACTAAAGAGACCTCAGGTACTTGGTGATGATCACAATCTCATAGAGTTTGGTGATGCACATGCTGGTTTGTTCCTGTTGAAAATGAAACCACCTATTACTTCACATAATTCTGCTGCTGCTGGATCTCCTGCTCCAATTTTAGATAATAATGTTGGCAAAATTTCTTTTCCTGTCAACAACTCTTCAATTCCTGATTGTTGTAATATCATGGATGATGACAATTCCCATTTTCCTATTCATGATGCTATTAGTGATATTCACTGTAATAATGCCTATAAAAATAATGCTTGGTTGTGGCACAATAGACTTGGCCATCTTCCTTTGTACAAGCTGAAATCCATGAATTTGTTTGATAATATTTCTGATGATAATGCTATTTCCAGTTGTGATATATGCCCTAAGGCCAGGCAACACAGAAATTCTTTCCTCATAGCCAAATTCAAACTTCCCAACCTTTTCAGCTCATCCATATTGATCTTTGGGGAGCTTATCATACTCCTACCTACAATGGCTATACTTACTTCCTTACCATAGTTGATGACTTCACTAGAGCTACTTGGACACACTTACTCAGTGCCAAGAGCAATGCTTTGCCCCTCATACAAGCTTTTTCAGAAATGGTCTCCACTCAATACCAAGCCAAAATTTAGGTCATAAGATCAGACAATGCCCTAGAGTTAGGATTAAGCAATGAAGCCACCAATTTCTTCCTTTCTAAAGGCATTGTTCATCAAACAAGTTGTACTGACACACCACAGCAAAATGGGATAGTAGAGAGGAAACAAGCATCTCTTAGAAACTGCTAGAGCCCTTTTATTTCAGTCCCATCTACCTGTGAGATTTTGGGGTGATTGTGTTCTTACAGCCACATACTTAATAAACAGATTTCCCACTAAATTGCTTCATGGCAAAACTCCTCATGAGCTTCTTACTGGCTCTAAACCCATATATACTCACCTAAGAAGCTTTGGATGTTTATGCTATGCTTCTACACTTAAGAGAGGTCGAGACAAATTCAAACCCAGTGCCTCTACTTGTGTTTTCCTGGAATATCCATATGGAAAGAAGGCTTACAAACTTTATAACCTGGATACAAAGAAAATTCAGATATCCAGGGATGTGATTTCTCATGAGGATATATTTCCTTATAGGACCTCTCCCACCATCTCAGATTCCTCACATTCTTTGTTTCCTTTCCAAACTCTGCCTCATCCTCACATTCCTGATTCTGACTCTTTCCTTTTAAATTTTTTTTTGGATCCTCAAGTTTAAACCACAAGCTCATCTCAACTCACACCTGATCCTCAAGATCAAACTTCAAATACATTTCCTATTCCTGATCCTCAAGATCAAATCATAAACTCACATGTCCCTCACCCTTCTCACTCTCATACTCACACTAAAGTCAGGAGATCCAGCAGGTCTACTGTAACTCCTAGGCATTTACAGGATTATGTCTGCAATAGTGTTTGCGGCAATGTTACATCAACTCTTCTCTCTGATTCTTCTTCATGTCCTCATACCATCACATCCTCTATAGACCTACCAAAACATGTTTGTTTTAGCTCTCTCTCAACCAATAGTCAGCATTTGTTGAACAATGTTTTGCAAATAAATGAACCTACTTGTTTTGAGGATGCAGTTACTAACCCTTCATGGCAGGAAGCAATGTCTAAGCAATTTGAAGCCATAGAGAGCAAATGAAACCTGGATCATCACTGACCTGCCTGCTGACAAGAAACCCATTAGCTGCAAATGGGTTTATAAAATCAAGCTGAAAGCTGATGGTTCAATTGAGAGATACAAAGCTAAACTGGTAGTTAGAGGTTTCACTCAAGTTGAGGGAATTGATTATACTGAAACTTTCTCTCCAGTGGTGAAAATGACCACTATAAGAGCCCTCATTGCAACTGCAGTCAAGAAAGGCTGGAACATGCATCAACTTTATGTCAATAATGCATTTCTCCATGGAGATTTGCATGAGGAGATCTACATGAAGCCACCACCTGACTTAGTTTTTTCAAAGCCTAACCAAGTTTGCAAACTCAGAAAATCCTTACATGGCCTAAAGCAGGCCTCAAGGCAATGGTATGGGAAACTCTCTGATTCTTTAAGGTCCAGGGGTTATCAAATGTCCCAAAATGATCACTCTCTATTCCACAAGAAAATGGTTGGCTCTACTGTTTTCATTGTTGTATATATTGATGATGTTCTCATCACAGGAGATAATGAGGCAGAAATTAAGGATTTGAAGCTATTTCTAGACAACACTTTCAAAATAAAAGATTTGGGGTTCCTGAACTATTTTTTAGGCATTGAAATATTACACATCAGTGATGGGGTGATTTTAACTCAAAGGAAATTTGCTCATGAGCTCCTTAAGGAGTTTGGTTGTTCTTCAGGAGCAACAGCTATTTGTCCTTTGGAGACAAACATTAAGTTGAAGCTTGATGAGGGTACTCCTCTGACTGAACCTGGTCAATTCAGAAAGATAGTTGGGAAGCTGAATTTCCTTACACACACAAGGCCTGATTTAGGTTTTGCTGTTCAGTATTTGAGCCAATTCATGCAGAACCCAAGGCAACCTCACATGGATGCAGCCCTTCATGTTCTGAAGTATCTCACAAAGGATCCCAGTCAAGGCTTTGCAACAAGTAACATCCCAGGGTGATCTGAAGGATGTAAGTATAATGGATTGGAAGAATCAATTTGAGACATTTTTGATCAATGAAACCAGAAATTTGCGGAAAATCAGTGAAATGCAATTCTATGAGCGAAGAATTGCGATGATCAAGATCATGAAAAATAACACGAAGATCAAGAAAATGAATGAATCTCTGAATCAATTGACGAGCTAGAACAATTGATGAAACAAATCAATTGTTCGAAAGAGAAATGAAGAATTTATGTGAATTCTTTTGAGATAAAACTCAAAAGATAAATTGAGAGCAGGATCGATTGAGGAAAAACAAATCAAACGATCGAATTGAGAAATGATCTAGAGAAAATATGATTCAGAGATTGTGATTTTGAGCTGATCGAGCTATTCCAGCTTTGATACCATGTTGATTGAGTTGAAGATCAGCTCAAGTTCTTAAAAAGAGGGAAGAACAAGAGAGAGGATTTTAGTGAGAGAAAGAGATTTGAGAAAAGAATTAATTCTCATTACTTGATTGATTGTATTCACAGCTTTATTACAAACTATATAGTACAGGAACTAAGCTAATGCTAAACTGATCATAGGCGCCAGCTTCTAACAACCTCTGGCTACTGTTCTAACAAACTATCAGTTTGTAACAGAACTCTAACATACTCCTATGTTGACCTGTACAATAAATATCTACTATAGTAACTAAGTAATTCCAACATATGCACATATTCAAATTTAGAATACCTGAGTTTCAGCTCCTTAACAACACCCGCCAATTGACACAAGGGAAAAGTCTGCGTCACAAGCATGTGCACGGGAAATGTGCCCATCGACCTCCACCATTCTGTACGCTCTGGTTTCTGGATCACAAAACCCAATTTCGGAATCACTACGATTGACTAGTATTTGTCCATTATCCATTTTCAGCATCGGCACCCAAACCAACAGTTCCGACTCAGCTTTCCTTATAACAAATTGTCTAACCCAAGAATCTTTCACACCATACTCCTTCATGATCCAGACCACAGTCCGATGACCACGATTAATATCATAGCAAAAGGAGAGGCAAGAATAAAAAACCGACACTTCATGGTCATAATATTTACGGGGGATCTCATCAGGAGCTGGAACATATATAAACCGTTCAGTCCCAAAATGAAATGCACATATGCATTTTGACACATCACAATACCAATGAAGAGCACCATTGAAAAAGGGTCCTATATCATAATAGGATTTTGGTACACCGCCAACAGGCCCAACACTCCTCCATATATCAGATCCCACAGTTGTTATCTCTGCCACATACTCGTCCACAGTCGGAGTTTTAAGAAACCTGAGGACCTTATATTGGTTGGTCGCGACACAAAACCCCAACCCATAGCCACAAATCTTATGAAGACGCTTGCGAGGTTGCTTGACCATGACACATTGGCTAGTTAGCATATTGCAAATGTAATAACAACCCCATTCCCGATGACACTTCAAACAAACAACCCCATTACACACATTAACAACATCCATATTGCGACTTGGCACATCAAATTTGAACTTGAATTTAATCACATCATCCTCAGGCCCTATAAAACCCACTTCAAACACATTGTTAGAGGCTCTATCCAGCTCCACCAGCATGAAATACTTCCCTTGGTAACGGATGTAACAATGGAGCAATAGGGTTTTACTACGAGAACGAAAACAACTACGCAAATCACTGAAACGTGGGTTAATGATGATTTTGTACCAATCCTTGCATACAAGCTTACAAGCTAGGCATGTTTTAATTGAGAGCCTAAACAAAATCTGCCAAATAATTTCTGATGGTAGGTCCAAAAGGGATCGATTCAATGACTGCATTTTCTTCATAGTTGGTCAAGAGAATCTACAGAACGATTTTCTTCTAACTAAATTAAACAAAAGAGAAATTGAAGCTAATTCAGGAACCCATTTAAAGAAATTGAACATAATTCAGTAACCCATTTGAAGAAATTGATGAGGAACATCCAAAAGGCAACGATATTATTGCTCAACAAAGATTTGACCTGATGTAAGTACGAAACTGAGAAACTGAAAGTCCAAAGAAGTGGAAAACAGAACCTTTAGTGAGTAGTGACATACTGAAATTGCGTCCGTTGGCCTGAACTCACAATTCGCAACTGGGATCCTTTGAGACACGAAGAGCAATGACATGAATTTGACTGACCTAACTCAATTCAAGTATAGGTGATAAGAGGTAGGAAGAGTAATGTAATTTTGTGTATAAATCAATTAGACAGAGTACAACAGTATATATATATACACAACTATGCCTTGGGCCTTAAGCACAAGAGCATGTTTCCTAATCTAACTCATATAAGAGATTGTGTCCTAATCTAACTCGTACACAATATTTACCATAAATATATACATGCCTAATACTCCCCCTCAAGTTGGAGTATGAAGATCCCGAATGCCCAACTTGCGGAGTAGATACTCAAATGGCTGACGACCAAGAGCCTTGGTAAGAATATCGGCAAGTTGTTCATTTGTTCGAACATAACCAGTAGCAACACGTCCAGCTTGGATTTCATCACAAATAAAATGACAATCGACTTCAATATGTTTTATCCGCTCATGGAAAACAGGATTGGCGCCAATATGAAGCGCTGCTTGACTATCACAGTATAGCTGCATGGGTTGCGGATGAGAAACTCTCAAATCACGTAAAAGTTGCTTCAACCATTTTAGTTCACAACAAGTAGTAGCAATGGAACGATATTCGGCCTCAGCGGAAGACCGAGAAACAGTACGTTGCTTCTTAGTTTTCCACGATATAGGAGATGAACCAAGCCGAACAAAATATCCCGTTAAAGAACGCCGAGTCACTGGACAACTAGCCCAGTTAGAGTCACAATAAGCACTCAACTGCAAATTACAAGAAGAGCTTAGAAAAATCCCTTGGCCAGGATGGCCCTTTAAGTAGCGAACCACACGTAAAGCCGCCTCCAATGCTTCACTCGTGGAGAATGCATAAATTGTGCAAGAATATGCACACAGTAGGATAACTCGGGACGTGTAATTACTAAGTAAATTAAACGACCAACGAGACGACGATATTTCTCTGGATCCTCAAACACAACACCATCTGCAACGGCGAGCTGATGGTTTTGCTCTAAGGGAAATGCAACAGGCTTGGAACCCAATAGTCCAACTTCAGAATTAATGTCAAGTGCATATTTTCGTTGACATAAAAACATACCCTTGGCATTTCGAGCAACTTCTATGCCTAAGAAGTATTTTAGAACACCTAAGTCCTTCCTGTGAAAACAAGAGCTAAGATGCTTATTAAAATTGGCAATGGCAGTAGTACTGTTCCCCGTTATTATCAGATCATCAACATACACAAGAACATTTAATATCACGTTGTTCTTGGTATAGGTAAATAAGGAATAGTCAGCATAAGACTGAGTAAAGCCACACCTTTTTAATGCCGAGGATAGTTTAGAAAACCAACACCGAGGAGCTTGGCGCAGACCATACAAAGACTTGCGCAAGCGACATACCTTTCCAGATGATGAAGAAGAGAAGCCAGGAGGCAATTTCATGTAAACTTCTTCCTGTAAATCACCATGGAGAAAAGCATTATGGACATCCATTTGATGAACCTCCCACTGATAAGAGGTAGGAAGAGTAATGTAATTTTGTGTATAGATCAATTAGACAGTATATATATACACAACTATGCCTTGGGCTTTAAGCACAAGAGCCTGTTTCCTAATCTAACTCATATAAGAGATTGTGTCCTAATCTAACTCATACACAATATTTACCATAAATATATACATGCCTAATAATAGGAGAGAGAATTAAATACCAGCACTGGCCAGTGGCTAGTGGGCGTAGTGTAGTGGCTGGCTAGTGTTTCGTTTTTATTTTGTTGAGGGGTAAATAAAAACAGGACATAGGTAAAAGTCACTCGGCACTTACAAGAAAATACATCGACTAGCACAATAACGAGTTGTTTAAATTTACTTCATTGACGATCGGCTGGAGATAGAAGTATAAAACATGGTTTCCTGTGTACTTGATGTATCTCTCTGGATACTATGATTATTAAGATCATATTCTCCACAATAGACTTGCTTTCGCTATTTGATTGCCCTTGAAAAGATCATTAAAAGAATTTTATGATTGTCACCAACCTGTCAAGATTAAACCTTAGACAACTCTCAGAATGAAGAGACATACCATAAACTCACCAAAAAGTGAGACAAAATGCAATTCATTAAAAAGTTAGACAAATCTATTAAAAGTACTAAAACAACAAATTTGTAACGATAATAACAAAACGAAAAAGATGATCCTATAAAAAGATAACTTAAGGAATGGATTAGAAATCACTAAATTTTTAGAAAAAGTAAGGATAGAGGGAGCCACTTTTTAGAAACCAAAAAAAGAAGTGACTGGTTTCATCTCTTTTTGGATATGGGTCACTTTTTTGTGTATTGTTATGTATGTTACCTTAAATCGCAAAATTTGAGTAACGAATTTGAGCCATCGTCAAATAAGTACGTAGTTTAGATGATTAAAAAAAAAAAGAGAAAAAAGAAGAAGAAGAAAAAAGAGTAGTTTAGAATGAGATCTTCATCGATCAAATGTTTATGGCTCCATTCTCCTTCCCTAGTTATGTTTAGTACAATTTAATTCAGTCTTGTTTATAATTACAATGATATATGTATTGTTGGAAAGATTCATTTTATACATTTAATTATGTAAATACACCTGACATTGAAAAAGTATTGACATACTATAATGGGTTTAAATATTAAGTACAAATAACAAATATACTTCAGACCAATTCTGTCATAATAAAGTTCATTTTAGTTTTATCTATTGATGCGCACAAACCGTAAACACAAAAAGAAAACACTTTTTCATAAGGCTCAAAGTTAAACAAACAATATTCTCCACCCCTGTTAGTTGGTGGAAGTTGTGCAGTGAGAAAGTTGCCATGCCTAAGCACAAAGTTGTTTTTTGGCTTGCAATTCAGAATATGGGTATGTTTTTTTCCACTTATTTTCACTGATTTCTATTGATTGAGTAAGATTTTGCCACTGATTTCCACTGATTGAGTAAAGTCATGTCACTGATTTTCACTGATTGAGTAAGGTTCTTCCACTGATCCTCACTGATTCATTAAGGTCTTGCCACTGATTTCTACTGATTGAGTAAGGTCCAATAAATGAAAAAGAACACACCCTAAATTAGCTACCCAAGCTAACCTCATCTGTAAAGGAGTAGTCATGGTTAGCAGATGCCCTCTGTGTTACAAAGCAGTGGAAGACAATTCACTCCTCTTTTTCTCTAGTCCTGTTGCCTGTGCAGTTTGGCAAAAGATTCTAAGATGGCTTGGCATAAGCAAGCACCATTGGTCTCATGCTAGGAGAGCAGCCCTTGCTGCTACTGTCTATGCCATCTGGTGGGAGAGGAATCAGGTGCTGTTTAATAGTACCAGGAAAAATGTGGAGCAGATTGTCAGAAGAATCCAGTTGGATGTATGTGTGAGGCTACACGAGTTTTATGAGCAACATGAGGTGATGAAGATGATGGATAACCCTAGTGTAGGTTGTCTTAGTAGCTTTTTGTCATTTTTAGCCTCTTGTAGTGTTTCTGTAAGCTGGCTGTGATGTATTCCTTAGTGGTTCATGTTTGCCATGTATGTTTGCTGGTGTTGGGTATTGCCTTGATACCTAACATGTCAGTCCCCTGTATTCTCTTCCAAGGCATCACATTGATGTCCGTTGGGTGATGAAATGACAAGTTCTAACCATTTTCCAAAAAAATAAAAATATTCTCCACCCTAATATTTGAAATGCACTTTCCAATACGCTATAAGCTAAATTAAAATTTAGTTGGGAAATTGGACAACAAATAGAAACGAAATGGAATGAGGAAATTAAAATTTTACAAATGGAACATAACTTGGAGCGAGGAACAGAACAAAACTTACAACACGGAACCACATGGAAATGAACATAATTTGTAACGCGGAACAAGAATGAAGATGCAGAATGAAATAGAATATGAGATAAATTCAAATGCAGAATGACATACAAACACTCAACGGAATGGAAGTTACAACATTAACAAACAAATTACAGGACAGAACAGTACCGTACCGTACGGAACGGATTCCATTTTTCGTATATAAACCCCACCCCCTAGACATTTGCTTTCAAATGTTACGTACTTTGCTTTCAAATTAAGTAGGTTGAATTTTAAAAAACAAGTGGATGCACTTTGGTGGTTGCTCATAGGAATTAGGAGCACCCAAATATTTAGCTTAATCCCTGCCTTTCACATAGAAAGAATGGAACCCCTTTTTTGTGCTTTCGAACGCAGAGGCCAAATTTCTTCTTTTCAGCTTGCGCAAATCTGCATTTCACCTGTTTTCTTCTTTTGTCTGTCTCACCTCCTATTAAGTATCAATTAGAAGTTCACTAATTTCATGATTTAGCATCACTGCCAGATTTCTTCAAGAAACACAACATTTGGTGAAAAGTCTCTTTTTTTCGTCTTTTTCTCAAGCGAGAAACGGGATCTGTTAGGCTACCATGATAATGGTATCAGTATCACCATGACAATGGCTTCAATGATGCATTCAATACAATACTACAAAACCAGCACCATGGTTCAAAAAGGTCAGCTGAGTTTCTACAGTGAATTTCTGAAACAACAAAAATAGAAGGCTTCACTTCGTCAGGGGAACATCTAATAGCAAGATTATGAAGAGTATCATGAAAGAGCAGTTCATGGAGTAGTTGTTGAGGTAACGCTCCAAATACCAAATACTATTATTAAGTTGCGTTTTATTTTATTTTAGTTTGTATAGAAAATAAAATAGAACAAAAAGAAAAGAATGAAAAACAAATGGAAGTGAAGTCAACCGAATTGTTTTCGGTTGAGGTGCTGCGTGTAAGACTTGGTGCCCAAACTTATGGGCTCATATTTTGATTAGAGTACTAGGCCCACAAGTAAGCTGATTTGTGGCCTAGCTAGTATTGGCGTGAAGAAGCTTCCACTAGAAGCTAAAGGTGGGAAATAAAAGGCCTTGGTCTTTTGTTGTGCGGGCAGTAGCCGAAACAAAGAAAAGGGAGAGCCAGTGAGTGAGAGACAAACAAAGAGTGAGAGAAATTGAGTATTTCTCCAAAGAGGTTTGTTCCAGTTCACGGTTGATTCGGCTTGTTCGGGTGAAGGTAATCAGAGTACTCGGATCGGTCATCGACAGGTATTTGTAGTTGTATCTTTGGGTTTGTGGGAGTACCAAATTGAGCTAGGGTTTGTCAATTTGTACTAATACCAAAGATAGTTGGTCTACTTGTTGTTTGATCTTGTGATTGTTACCTTTGTACTCTTGATTATCATAGTGGATTATATTTTAGTGCGTGGAGATCCGCACCGTGGTTTTTCCCCTAATTGAGAGGGGTTTTCCACGTAAAAATTGTCTGTGTTGAATTTGGGTTCTTGCACTTTATTTTTCCGATTATCTGTTGTTGTGATTGTGGGTAAATACCGTAGTTTTCCCCAACAGTAGTCTACAAAGAGAACTTGAGATGGAATAGATCACGAACTCAAGGAGAAACTGAATGTTTGTTCTCGTTCAGGCCCTGTATAAAAAGCAGCAGAAGTTCTTTTCATGTTAGTCTAGACAAAATCATAAAACCAGACTTCAATAACCAAATGGAATAGAAAATGTAAAAGACAATTTCTAAACATAGAAGCATCTAATTTTAAACAACAGTTTAACCAACAAACTCAGTACTCTAGTAGAGGTGGTAATATACATACACCGTGAGACTGAAAATTGCCAAGTTAACTGGATCATGTTTTGCTCCATAAGCAACCAATATTTCATCATATAAACTACTTGACACCTATATGTGATGTGTAGTTCTCTAAACAAGACATGCTTCCTTTTTCTCTTTTGAAAGGGGGCAGGGGAAGGGGAAAGGGAATAGGGAAATTCAGATCGATTTCCATTGCAAAAACTCCAAAGCAGGGCAAAAATGTATGCAGAGAAAAATGAGAAGAATATCAACTATCAAGCACTGTGAACCTTAATGTAATAATGTATTACACTAACTATGGTGAGGCCTTCAGATATTCCGTCAGTTTCACTTTAATATTATTTATTATCCAATAGAAAATAGCTAAAAATCAATGTAAAATAAAAATAATGGTTCAAAGAACATTCATATACTTCCCAGAAACATACAAGTTCCCCACCAGATCCAGATGAGGTAAGGGATTACTTTCCCTGTTCTCTTTTGTTTTTTTTAAGGAAAAATGAAATTTTATTAAGGCTCAATGCCAAAAGTCAACATACAGAAATTGAAATCTGTTCTTTTCCATGTACATGTAAAGCATCAACTATGCCGAGTACATATGTATACGCCAAAGAAAATGCAAAGCAGGCTTTCCCTCCTCACAACTTTGTGCACCAATTGATCTCCTACCTCAATCTTTAATAGGTAAGGCAGTCAAAATAGAAGAGCATCACCTTCTGTCCTCAACACGAAAGGCATGATCAGAAAGAAAAGAATGGAACCAATACACAGAAACCACCTCCCATTCCAGTAAGCAACTATTAGAGAATGGTTACCTATGTTGCACACAAGTGACACTACTGCTTGGAGAACCAACATTGTGCACTTGCTAAAATCCCTAAAACCCCCTTTATACAGACATAAAACTTGCAACGCCATTAAGTCACAGGTTTAAACCTTGCCCCGGAGTCCCACCTAATTCATCTCTAATCAAATTCCATATATTCTGTTTAAGCACAAAAGCATCAGCACCTTTAATCAAATCCAACACCTGACCCACAACCACAAGCCACATTGTCTATCAGAAATCAGGTGCAAACAACATCATGGGATTAAATCACGAGATTAAATCATCACTCAGCAATTGCCATACGTATGCCACGGATATGTTCTAGCCAAGACACCTATCACGAGATTAAATCATCACTCAGCAGTAAACAAGTATGCCACGGATATGTTCTAGCCAAGACACCTATCACAACACACACCTTGATCAAAAGATTGATGGCAAGGAAGACAAAAATCAATTTGGTCAAATTTTTTGAAACAAATTTTATGCACATATCATTTTTTGGATACCTGAGTTTCAGCTCCTTAACAACAGCCGGCAATTGCCATAAGGGAAAAGTCTGTGTCACAAGCATGCGCACTGCAAAGGAACCTATCGACCTTCACCATTATGCATACTCCGGTTTTTGGATCACAAAACGCAATTTGAAAATGATCGCGATTCATTAGTATTTGTCCATTATCCAACTTCAGCATTGGCACCCAAACTAACAGGTCCAAACTCATCTTTCCTTATAACAAATTGTTTAACCCAAGAATCTTTCACACCATACTCCTTCATGATCCAGACCACAGTCCGATAGCCACGATTAATATAATAGCAAAAGGAGAGGCAAGAATCAAAAACCGAGACATCATGGTCATAAGATTTACGGGGGGACCTCATCAGGAGTTGGAACATATAGAAACCGTTCGGTCCCAAAATGAAATGCACAAATGCATTTTGACACATGACAATACCAATGAAGAGCACCATTGAAAAAGGGTCCTATATCATAATAGGATTTTGGTACACCGCCAACAGGCCCAACACTCCTCCATATATCAGATCCCACAGTTGTTATCTCTGCCACATACTCGTCCACAGTCGGAGTTTTAAGAAACCTGAGGACCTTGTATTGGTTGGTCGCGACACAAAACCCCAACCCATACCCACAAATCTTATGAAAACGCTTGCGAGGTTGCTTGACCACTACACATTGGCTAGTTAGCATATTGCATATGTAATAACTACCCCATTGTCGATGACACTTCAAGCAAACAACCCCATTACACACATTCACAACGTTCATATTTCGACTTGGCAGATTGAAGTTGGGCTTGAATTTAATCACATCATCCCCTATAGAACCCTCTTCAACCAGATTGTCAGAGGCTTTATCCAGCTCCACCAGCATGAAATACTTCCCTCGGCGAGGGAGGTAACAATGGAGCAATAGGGTTTTACAACGAGAACGAAAACAACGACGCAAATCACTGAAACGTGAGTTAATGATGATTTGATACCAATCCTTGCATACAAGTTTACAAGCTAAGCATGTCTTAATTGGGAGCCTAAACAAAATCTGCCAAATAATTTCTGATGGTAGGTCCAAAAGTGATGAATTAACTGAGTGTAATTTGTTCATTGTTGCTCAAGACAAATATACAGAACGATTTTCTTCTAACCAAACTCAATAAATGAGAAATTGAAGCTAATTCAGGAACCCATTTACAGAATTTGAAGATAATTCAGTAACCCATTTGAAGAAATTGATGAGGAACGTACAAAAGTACATATTATTGGTCAACAAAGAGTATAAATTTGACCTGTAACAAGTACGAAATTGAAAAATTGAAGGTCCAAAGAAGTGAAAAACAGAACCTGTGGCGACACGAAGTCTGTCGGACTGAACTCAAAATTTGCGACTGGGATCCTTTGAAACACCAAGAAGAATGACAGGAATTTGACTGACCTAACTCAATTCAAGTGTAGGAGAGAGAAATAAATACAAGCAGTTTTTTTTTTTTTTTTTTTTTTTTTGAAGACAAGAGTGTTAGATATATGATATCGGGAAAATATTATGAGAATATATTTTCTCCATCTATTTAGGAAACCAGATATATATGATATTATATGTTTAGGATATTATACTAGTGATCTAATGTATTTAGGAAACTTATATATTTAGGATATATTAATTGTGCTTGGAGAATAAGTTATTGTACTCTATAAATATGGGGTCTTCCCAATTCAATAAGAAGAAGCAATATTACAAGCCTATTATATTTTACCATGGTATCAAAGCTTGTTCGATCCTTAAAACCTAAACACAAAAGCTTCCGCTATGCCGGTGGCGGACTATTGTCCGTCGCCACTGGACAACCCCAAACATCCCAAGACCAACCTACTTGATTTAAAGTTTTTTTTTTCTTTTTCCCTTTGATATGATAGTCTTCCACGGCACTATTGATGGATCTAATGTGATCCAATATGACATTAATTAATGGTTATGATAAATGAAGACTCGCACGCAGTGGGCTTCAAAAGATGGCGAAGCTACTGTCCGTTTTTGCAGCAGTAGATGAAAAAAAAGGTGTTCATTTGATATACAAGATCACCTTGATGATGATAATGAAATTAATCGACGACCATGGATGACGCCAATTTGAAGTATTGGAGGTAGCGACAAGAAGTTGACTTCTCCCTACTTGATGATATGTGAAGATTTGACGAACAGATCGAAGATTCACCGACTAATTACTTGTGAAGACTCGATCGCGCAGATCAAGTACTCACTAACCAATGAATTGTGAAGACTCGACCGCGCAGATCGAGGACTCACCGAAGACAAGGACACTACGTATTGTATTGTTCCAATCGTAGCGTTCGTGATGACCCTGCCGCTACGATTGCGGGAGGGTGTTAGAGATATGATATCGGGAAAATATTATGAGAATATATTTTCCCCATCTATTTAGGAAACAAGATATATATGATATTATATGTTTAGGATATTATACTAGTGATCTAATGTATTTAGGAAACTTATATATTTAGGATATATTAATTGTGCTTGGAGAATAAGTTATTGTACTCTATAAATATGAGGTCTTCCCAATTCAATAAAAACTGCGTGCGAGATCAAATGCACTTTTTTGTTTTATCTATCAATGAGTCTCTTAGGGCTCGTTCTTTTCAGCTAGTAACGGAAAGAAATTAGAAAAAATTGGAGAAAGCTGGTAAAAACTGAAAACCAATTGAAAATAACATGCCCTTATAATGTCGCCTCAACATAAAATCACCTCCATAAACAAGCATAACATCATTGTTGATTAAAGCGTCTTACGTTGAGACTGCTTTAAAGATTTTTTTTATTAAAGTCATAATGCTTAATTCTTCAATTATTGATAGGAATGATTCCATTCATTCGAATTTAGGAGTTAGGAATATAATCGGATTAAGATCTTGAGGCAGATTAATGATGGTTTTTTTTCATATATATCTGTATGAAGTCGGCCCAATCTCTAACTCATGAACCATTGTGTTCATGGCCGAAAGCCCAAAACAAACATAAAAATTGAGAACCAACTATGTTAGAGGGATAAAATGTGTGATTGTCGTGGGTAAAGTATTCCATTACCTTGTTTCGTATCTCCTTTACACATACGTATACTCACAAGCAATTTTTTCTTTTTTTCCTTTCGACCAAGCGTATCCATCATCAATCACATTGACTATTTTTCACATTACTTGGTAGGCATCTTAAAAGATGAAACAAATAACCAAGAGATTTTTGAAGACACAAACAACCTTATTTACGATTAATAGATAGTCCAAAATCAGAGGATTAGTAGTACACTGTAAGAATTCTAGCTAGGGAAAATAAGGGAAATATTCTAAAAATTTCCCCTTATTTTTTCCCTTTTCCGTTTCACCGTTTATTATTTTAGGCAATATGCTTTATTATTTATGCAATACATATGGAAATTACTAGTAATGATGCCCGTGCGTCGCACGAGTTAAGTTATATATTTTTATTATTTTCTTTGTTATTTTATTCTTCAATATTATATATTTTAAAATATATTTACGCTAATTAAAATTGGATATGATCTTACATGTTAAGATTAAACATATTGTAAATGCATCTCATTTTGAAGTATTTTCCGATGCGAATACGATGGTACAAATATTATTTTTTTTTGAAGATGTGTAGAAGATTACATTTGCTTTTAAAGTTTCGACAAAGATTAAAATATAACACTTATAAAACTCTAGTTGTTCATCACAAGTCAAACTCTCAATTTTTATTTTTTCAAAAATTATTCTAATAATACATTTAATGATGTGGCATGACTCAAAACTCACGAAATATGTCAGCTTTATATATATAGAGAAGATTTTGATACCGGGATACATTGCCGAAATAATAACCGCAATTAAGTAAATAACGATGATTGAGGCGGTGAATAGTGAGAATCCGTAAGGGCTAAGCAATCTTAATTAAAAGTTTGATTTGGGTTCATATTCCTAAACCCTTCTACCCCAACCCACTATATAAGTAAACCCTTCTACGAATAGTGAGAATCATTGATTTGTTCTTTTTTTTTTTTTGTTCTCCTCTTCGTTTCTTTTATGTTTACTTAGGGTGATCTTCAGCCTGGAGCAGTGGCGTCTAATTAACCAAGGTATGCTTCTTTATTCCCTTTTTAAGTTGTTCCATCTTAATGCTTTAATAATGTGTTTAGTTAGTTCTAAGATTAAACAAAAAAAAAAAAAAAAAAACATGTTTAGTTAAAGTTGCATGCAGGCTGTGTCTAGGGGCCTTAGCAAAATTGGTAAGAGACCTAACTTTTATAAAACATGATCAATGATTTTCAAATTTTAATGAGATCATACATTTTTTTTTAAGATGGTAAGATGGTCCCAATAATTTAGGGGATGGTAACGGGAATTCCAAACTATTGAGGATGAGAATCGGACTCCTGTCTCAGAGGTGGAAGGCAGAAGTAGTGCCACTGCACTACACCCCAATTCTCTTAGTGAGATCATACATGACAAAGCTAGAATGTTGGAGAAAAACTTGGTAACATCAAAGAGTTTCTAGTTACAGTTGAAAGTTCCAAAAATATAAACTTAAACTTTGGCTCCTTTTTGTTATGGAGCCGTCTAAATGGCCTAAGGTTAGCCACTTAGCCACAATCCTGATTGTGTGAAATATAGTGTTGTATAAATCATATTAAGGTGTGTTCTTTTTTACTTATTTTCATTAAAGGTGTGTTCTTTTCTACTTATTGGACCTTACCCAATCAGTGGAAATCAATGGCGAGACCTTACTCAATCAGTGAGAATCAGTGACAGAACCTTATTCAATCAGTGAAAATCAGTGGCAGGACCCACATTTCTACTCACAGAATCAGTGGCATGACCTTATTGAACCAGTGAGAATCAGTGGCAGGACCTTACTCAATCAGTGGAAATCAGTGGCAGCACCTTACTCAATCAGTGAGAATCAGTGGGAGGACATTACTCAATCAAAGAGAATCAGTGGAAATAAGTGGAAAAGAACGCACCCTAATTCTCACTGATTGAGTAAGGTCCTCCCACTGATTTCCACTGATTGAGTAAGGTCCTGCCACTGATTCCCATTGATTGAGTAAGGTCCTGCCACTAATTCTTTGAGTAGAAATGTGGGTCCTGCCACTGATTTCCACTGATTGAATAAGGTCCTGCCATTGATTTTCACTGATTGAGTAAGGCTCTGCCACTGATTTTCACTGATTGAATAAGGTATTGCCACTGATTTCTACTGATTGAGTAAGGTCCAATAAGTGAAAAAGAACACACCATTAATCATATCGGGTTTATATATTAGTATTAGGAAAATTATCAAGTTTTGATATATATAGCTTGCTAGAAATATAAACCTTTACTTGTATTCAACCTTTAAAGGGATTAAGACAGAATAAGGGAGCAATTTACATTAAGTACTCTATAGCCTATAAAAATCAAGATCTCTTACAGGGGGGAAACACTGAAGCTTACTGGCTTGTGAATAAACTTGAGTGTCAATCAAGGATTTATGCTTATACGACCCCTTATAATATTCAGTGGATTGTTGACCCATTTGTGACCCGATATAACTCATCTAATTTTTAAATAAGTCTATCCATTTTGACCCACGTGCACCCAATTATAAATGGGTTATGACCTGTTGGGCACTGGGCTGGGTCGGGTCGGCTACTGAGTCCCCTCCTACTTGCCTAGGTCTACTGTAAGAACAATGTGCACTACAAAAAAAATGGTCTATTAGTGATCGCCACGATCGTCGCCTAAACATGTCACATCATTTGCAACACAGTGTTAGCGACTGATTAGCGATCATTTCCTATCCGTCGGTAAATACCTTGTAACTACATTTACCGATCAACGTCGCGATCAAAATTCCAAAGCTAAATGGAATTGTATTTTAAAAAATACCAGATTAGTGACCGAATTTAATCTGGGTAATAATATGAAAATAATTTCCCTCTCCGACCAATTGACAATTAATTTGAACTAATTACAAAGTAGAACTACAAGGCAATAATATGTAGACATAGAACAACAACCTTAGACAAAAAAAACCAAGATCTGGAAAATACCAAGAATTACAATAGCCTTGGACAAAAATATCAAGATCTAAAAAACACCATGGTTTACTAACAACCTTGGAGAAAAAAACCAAGATCTGGATTCTCACCAACTTAACAAATAAAAAACCTAGATCTTAACTGAAATTATTAGAATACTTACACTTAAGAATCGAAAAAAGAAGCAAAACGAGAATAATTTCACTAAGATGTATATATCCAAGATTCAGGAAAAAAAAATCAGATCTAATCATTTTATTGACCCAAAAATAGAATTAGAAATTACAATTGATGCTAGGAGAAGAAACCCTAGAAAAACAAAAACGCTCTCATTTGTTTACTAGTAAAACCCTAACATGCAAATCATTAATTAGAATCTACCAACCTTAGGTTAAAACGAAAATTAGGGTTTACTTAACAACATGCGAATGTTCATAAAAACAAGAATTTGAATAAAAAAACAAAGCTTTTAAGAATCATAAAGCTAATAAAATCACTTACTTTTAAGACTAGTATCAAACATGAACAAAGAGGAGGAATTAAAAAAGAGAGCCAAAATTTCTCTTTCTTCTTCCCTTTTTGGTCGACCAGCCTGAGTGGGACAGAGAGAGGTGTGTGTTTTTTTTTTCTCTTTAGGCTTAAGTGATCACTTGATTAGGAATTAGAGTAGATTTAGGAAACCTAAATCTTTTCTTTTTTTATCTCAACTCACTGTCTTAAAATTTCTCGAAAACAATCACCCCTCAATCCTCAACTTTAGGAAACAAAATCTTTTAAATATAAAAGCTGAAATTGCTCGTTATTTTCAGTCATATAGCCAAAAATTATGGCCGAATAATTAGCTACAATATGTTGGCCAATTCCGAAATATTAAACCCACAAAATCTTTAATTATTTTGACCAAATTAATTTAAATTAGGTCCAAAACTAAACACACATATTAATTAGGCAATATAAATACTCAAGAGCCCAATTAATATTTTTAAATCCAAAATTCATATTTTCTTTTAAGTAATTAAATTTTTAAAATGAATAATAATACGTGTTATTACATATCTATCCCCTTAAAACAAGTTTTGTCCTCGAAACTTAGGATCACCACCAAAGTGAAACGAAATTCATAAGGTGAAGTTTTCACGACGACTTTTGAAAGTCCAAATGCAACAATGCAACTTTGAAAGTTAAAAGTTTTCACAACTTTTCCAAATGCCAACATGAGAATGATGTAATGCAATGGAATGAGTTTTCTAGTATTTGCTTCAATTTCTATACTTTTGTGGATTGTTATACAATTAAAAGCAAAGACTACAAAACTCATTGCATTGCATCATGCTCATGTTGTCATTTGGAAAAGTTGTGAAAGCTTTTAACTTTGAAAGTTGCATTTGTTGCATTTGGACTTTTAAAAATCGTGGTGAAAACTTTGCCTTATGAAACTTATTCACTTCGTGCTAATCCTAAGTTTCGAGGACGAAACTTTTTTTAAGGGGATAGGCGAAACTTCTTTTAAGGGGATAGGGTGTAATACTCCGTATTATTATTCATTTTATAATAATAATTACTTAAAAGAAAATGTGATTTTTTTTGGATTAAAAAATATTAATTGGGCTCTTGAATATTTAAATTGCCTAATTAATGTGTGGGTTTAGTTCTGGACCTAATTTAATTGGGCCAAAATAAAAGATTTTGAGGGCTTAATATTTCAAAATTAGCCGAAATATTGTAGCTGATTATTGGGCCATAATTTTCGGATATATGGCCGAAAATAACGAGCAATTTTAGTTTTTATTTTAAGATTTTGTTTCCTAAAAGTGAGGATTGAGGGAGATTGTTATAGATAAATTTTAGAAAAGTGAGTTGAGATAAAGAAGGAATAGATTTAGGTTTTCTAAATCTACTCTACTTCCTAATCAAGTGATCACTTAAGCCTAAATGGAGAAAGAAAGAAAACACACACACACACACACACACACACACACACACACACACACACACACACACACCTCTCTCTGTCTCACTCATGTATGTCGACCAAAAGGAGAAGAAGAAAGAGAATTTTTGGCTCTCTTTCATAATCCCTCTTCTTTGTTCAAGTTTGATCCTAGTTTAACAAGTAAATGACTTTATTAGCTTTATAATTCTTAAAAGCTTTGTTTTTTATTCAAGTTCTTCTTTTTAGGAACCTTTGTATGTTGTTGACTAAACCCTAATTTGTGTTTTAACTAAGGGTTGCTAGATTCTAATGATTTACATATTAGATACATAGGGTTTAAAGTGATATTCTTATTGAATTTGAATCAAAATGTTTATTAAAGTTTGAATATTTATGAAATTAATTAAATCTGAAATTTATGTTCATATTCAAATTTAAATAGGGTTTGAATTTGTTAAATTTGGATTAACAAAAGAAAAAAGAAAGGGTCACACGGCCAAAGCCTGCACGACGCACAAGCTTGCTGGTAATGGGCCTGGCTGGTGGTGGTGATGGTGGTGTTGATTCTTGGTGTTTGACTTTTGTGTTGAGGGTTGACTTTAATTAGGTTTTAGTTAAATTATTCACTAACTTGATTTATGAAAGCTATTGGTTTGAAAAAATCATTGCGCATGTATGAGTATTAAATTTTCAGCAACTTAATTATTATTTAAGTTTAATGAACTAAACCATCCTTAATGCTTAAATTGGAGGTTTAGAAGTCAAGGTATTGACTTGTGGATAATTGTGGATTTTGTTAGGATCTGTGGACCACACTTAACTTAAGGGAGCCATTTGCTCAAGGTATATTCATTGTCTAGATTATTATGAATTAAGAATATAATTTATATTGAGATTTATTATGACAAATGAGTAATTGAATATTTATTTCGTTATGTTTAATTCGTATAGAATTATGAGATGAATGATATGGTGAATGCATGATGAACTATATTGAAAATTCATTATTGTTGAGATTCATGTTATATGATGCAGGGGTTAGTGCAGTAACAATTACCCGAACTTGGTTTTTTACTTTTATGACCTTCTAACGACTTAATCAACTATTAATACGATCCTATACTAGTAGAACATATACAATTGGAGAGGATAGTGACTGAGATTGAATTTTGGTTTGGTGGGTGTACGAGATATCGTCGGCGTCGATCTCGATTTTCACCGCTATCGAGCTCCGTCTTTTGCCATTAATGGAGGTAATGGAGAGGAGAGAGAAGGGTGTGTGGGGGGTGAAGATGGAGGAATTAACGCACTCCGTCTTCATTTAATCCACTCACGTTAACGCCGTTAATATTTGGGATTATTCTGGGCTAAAGTCATTTGTGTGATTATTCTTGTACGACCGCCCAAATGTGGGATTATTCACATCTATTTTTCCTATTTTTAATAGCATTCCTGTATGTATTTATTTTAGGCATTTTTGTTGCAATTTTGTGCTGATCTTGCTTTTTCGTTTCTCTAATGTCTTAGTGCAGACATGTTTCGATGGTTCCAACTTCAACTAATTTGAAGTTGGTGATTCTTATTGCTCTCCACGTTCTTGAATATGAGATTATCGGCGACAAACTGAATTTCATTATTGAAGTGGGAGATCTAATTTCGTGAGAAGTAAAAAAAAACCTTTCGTGGACAATCTAATTTCGTGCAAAGTGGTTCAATTTTATAATATGAAGACAACTAGTTTCCGAAAAGATGACAGCAACGATAAAGGATGGTGTCGGTATTATGGTAAGATGCGAAAAGTGGCTGTAAGGACTAATCCAAGAATTGGTTTTTCTAAGAGCTCAATTTGTGAGGGTGACAAAAAACTTGTCAGTTCGAAACATGTTTCGACTAGCCATATGTTTGATGAAGAGTGTCCAAACAACATGTTGCAGATGAAGATAAACTCATCTAAACTCGAGAAGAGATTGAGGGGTTATATATCTCGTTATTACACTCGTGGAGAGATCCATGAGAAAGGCAAAAAATTTGAACTTTTGTGCTTGTTTAGGATGGTTTTGAATTTATTCATGAAAAAACGGGGCGTGCAATCCATTAGGAAGGATCTTATAGCATGGAATTGGGTGAAACGATATGTTGAAGTGCCTAAATCGTGCTCCTTGTTAGGACCCATCTTAGGCATCCAGGTTCAAGATGAGTTCAAATGTAGAATTGAACTAATGATTGTTGGTCTTCACTCACAGCTCATTCGTGGCATCGATAGTGTCCAAGAACCTAATGGACAACTCTTGGCAACATCTATTGTGGCAACTGAAGGGTATTCAGACATTGTAAAGAGGCCTGATGTATTGATATATACAGGGGAAGGAGGTAACTTTGAGGCCAATGGAAAATATGCCAAACATCAAAAACTTAAACGAGGTAACTTGGCCTTGAAGAATAGTATCAAAGAAAGAAATTACGTTAGGGTTATTCGAGGTGTGAGGCCTGGACGTGGCTTTGTGAAATGTGAAGGAGGAAAAAAGAGGACTATTTTTATCTACGATGGATTATATAAGGTGGTTCATTGTCAGAAAGATACAGGACTCTATCAAAATACAATATTTCGATTTGAGCTACGACGGTGCATTGGTCAAAAACCCATAGTGTGGGAAAAGTACAAGTTGCTCTTCTGGTCATCGTAGGATCTTTCTTGTCTTCGAATTTTGTTGATGGCTCATCACTCTATTTTTTCGCAAGGAGAAAAGCTAGGTAGTTAGTTAAATAACAAGTTGTTTTCTTAATAGATCTTATAGTTGTTGGGGGCATATTGTCAAGCATATGCTTAGTATAATTGACAAGAATTTAAGTTTGGCTTATGTTTTCTTAAAGAATTAGTAATATTTTAAGATTGTTTGACTTGTGCCTCCCATTCGAACTTTTTTTTCGAGAGGCCTAGCTTTTCTTCTCATTTATGATAAGAGTTGCAAAATTAATTTGCGCACTTCTATCGCCTAGCATCTTTTCTTGTTTCTTTAAGATAAGTTTGTAAGTGGCTAGGAAGATCACAATATGCAAAATAAGTTGCCTCATTTTCTTGAACAAAAGCAATTTGTAGTTGTGTGCATGTTGATTGTACTTAACTGAAAGCACTACGATAAGTTGCCTCATTTTCTTGAACTAAAGCAATTTCCAGGAAAGCCCCCATGGGCAGTCCTTTTATCTTGCAGATCATGACATCTTTATTGGATTCTGTCATCTGGTCAATGCTCTTCCGAGCAGAATATGAGTATATTAATACTTTTGTGATAAAAGAACTTGAAACACTACCATGAAAATTTTCAACTTCAATTAGCAAAACACTTTGCTTGTTTTCATTTCATAGTAATTGTTGGCAAGTTTCTACTAATTTCTTAACCATATTTTGAATTTTTGATATTTCAATTAACAGGATAGTCACTTGTGCCAAATATAGCCTATATGAGAAATCACATGTAACTTATATTTGTGAATATATGCAGAGATAAAGAGACAATAGTCACATTTGGAGTCACAATTTAAATTGTAAGATCAGATAATATCATAGGTGTAATCGAAGTTAGGGAGCAACAAGTTATGAATATTCTTAAGAATAAGCACAAGTAATATGACAAGTTTAATTTTTGTATAGTTTTAGAAAAAAATAAAATAAAAATTTAAACAATTTGAAATATAATTACATCATTTGCTACTTCCCTTTCCCATCGTGTATGTAGACGAAAAACCAAAAGTCTATTTAAGAGAGAGAGAGAGAGAGAGAGAGAGAGAGAGAGAGAGAGAGAGAGAGAGTAAGTGAAGTTGGGTCAAGGTCTCGCTCATACTCTCATCAGTCTCCTAATACTCCTACTAGTTTAGTGTGCAACAGGTACATTTTTATTTGATTATTTCTGTTTGAGTTTGCTGATTTTAATTCCCTTACTATCCAGGAAAAACTATTATGCTTAAATAGATGTTGTCATTTGTGCTCTCAAGTTAATGTAAATCTACCAATTTATGTTTTTCTTATACTATAACATTGTTTTTGCTGGCTAGAAACCTTCACATGACGTTTGATTATCCAACAAAGAGTAATGAACAAGAGAAGAAAGTTACAAGTAAAATTTAAAACCTGTTTATTTCTAACCTTTTGCTTTTCTGGTTTATGGAAATCTCTTTTTTTTTTCACAATATTTGATGTATGGTTTAATACTATGAAATAATTATGGCAATTTCACGTTGATATAGGGATTTTGATAATAAAAAAAAGTAGAAAAAAAAAAGCAGTTGTATTTTTATAAAGAGTTTGAAAAAGGAAATGAATTTTGGTGAGAATCCTAAGGGGCAAAAAAACTATCTTAAATAAAAGAGTTTGATTTAAATTCATATTCCTAAACTAAAACCCTACCATTCCAAATCCAAACTTTCCCCCTATATAAACAAGCCCTGAATAATTTCTCTTAGTCTTAGGTGCTAAAACCCGTACGAAAGAAAGAAAGAGAAAATTAAAGGGGTCATCGTTCTTCCACGCTCATATTTTCTTACCGCCCCTCTCTCTCTCTCTATCTGTGTTTAATTTGCAGGTTTAATTATATTTGCTGATTTTGGAGCTATGGCGCCTAAAAACTATGGTTTTGGTATGAATTTTTTTTCCCTTTCAGTAGTTCAAAGTACAGTTTCTTTGTGTTTATTTATTTTGTTTTTTTAGTGAAGTTTCTTTGTGTTTGTGTTAGTCTTCTCGTAATTTTTGTTGGAAGGGGTCACTTTTGTGTGAGTTAGTTTCACATATGACTTGTTATATGTGGTGAATTTTGTAAGCGGGTCTCATTATTTTGGGTTCATTCGATTTGAAGTTGTCGGCCCTGATCTTTAGTCATGTTCTAAAACTTTACTTACTCTCTTATTAGCCATATATAGTTGCACCATTTTTTTGGAGAAATATATAGTTGTATCTTTAAACATGGGGTTATACATAGCTTAGGAGTATCCTAATCCGATCCTGATCAAAAAATCGAATTAGTTTTGGATTCTTGTTTGGATTTTATGATAGGAAATTGCTAGTTCGAAGATTGAGTAGTCTTGATCAACCATTTCAGTGCAGTCTATATGTATATAGTTCAACACTAGAGTATTCTTTGACGGATCTGTTGCCAAAAGTTTGAGGGGCAGGGGGTTTAAATATGACCTTTATTTAAAAAATAAAATGAGAATTTTTTATTTTTTACTTTTTTTTTTTTGATCTTAGGATCAGAGAAATTTCATTCATAAACGGCCAAACGGCATCTACATAGACAAATTTCTCTAAACAAGTACAAATCTAAAATGATAACATGAAAATGAATTCCAACACAACTGCTTGAAATCAGTGTCTTGCACGACTCCGTCGAATTATGGGGTGCCCATGCATGATCCTTTCGATCAGAGATGATCACGAAACGTGCTTCAGGTGCTTGAAAGAACAAATTCACATGATGATGGAGAAGACCCAACTTGTAATCCTGAATCAAGTAAATAAAAAAGATTCCAAAAACTAATTGGAATTCCTTCAACATAGTAACCCTAAATATACTCACACATGGTGAGAGAAAGACTCTCATGAAGAGAGAGAAACCAACTTTCACATAAGGAGAGATTTTTATTGAAAGAAAACATCTAAAAACACTAAAAAACATACAAAATTGAAAGTATTGGGAGTTTACCATTAGTAAATAGTCACTAATGGCAGCCCCTATAAACAAAAAAGATGGTAGTTTTTCTTTTGGGAGGAGAGAGGGGAGAGAGGAAAGCCGGAACGGCAGTTTTTTCTACGTTCAAGATGTTCTTTTTTTGATAATATTCTGAGAAGTTGGTCATTAATAACTTCAAATTTTACATTTTTTTTGTTATTTACCTTTTTGTGGAGTAATTATTATTTTATTGAAGTTCATTTATTTTTCTAAAATTCAAATTCAAATTTGTTACTTTCTTTAATTCATGTATATATTTACTTTCTTTTTTCTAATTAATTGCATAATATAATGAGGCTTAGGAAAAGTTGTAAGATATTTTTATTTAATTTATTAAAGTTTTAAAGTCTAATTTCGAAAACATCTAGAACAACTTTTCCATTTAGAAGTGTTTTAAGACTTTTTTATTTAGTCTATTTAGAAAAAAGTTGGTCAAAATAACACAAACTTTCACTACGATACAATTAATAACACACATTTTCACTAATTGTATTTTTATTAGGAACTTATTTATTTTTCTCCAGTTAAATAGCATCCCTCTCCCACAGGCCAAAATTTTCCAGTCAATGAATGACTTGGCAATGTACTTTGGTAAAAAGTAAAATTTCATGGTAAAAATGCAATCGGTGAAAGTTTGTCTTATTAATTGCAACAGAGTGAAAGATTGTGTTATTTTTACTAATTTTGCCTTTTATTTATGTAAGACAAGTATGAGGTGAAACATCATCTCAAAATGATTAAATCCAATTAGTCAATTACATTCAAAAAGTCATCCCAAAATAGCGTGAAAATATTTCAATCAATTCTTGAGCATTGTAATGATAATTCTCATTATTATTTGATGTGTCTATGTTTGGCAGAGATTTTTTTGGAGAAAATTTAATTTTTGGATAGCTAAAAGCATATATGTAACACAATATATTTCAGAAAAATCCTCGAAATTTTATGTAGTGTTTTTTAGTAAATATTCTCTTCGGTCTCAGGTTAGATCGGGCCGGTAAATATGATTTGGGCCACATTTGTATTTGTTGTCAAATAAATACTTATTATTTTTTGAATGCATGAGTCTAAAAGTTCATGTCGATTCGAATCCATACTATTTGGATTCATGTCAAGTTCGGGATTAGTGATTGTATAACTTTTTTTTTCTGAACATCAAATTAATTTTATAAGGCAAGTTATTACCAATAAGCAACAAACCCAAATTCTGGATTTCTTAAAGCCGCCTCTTCACTACGCCACTAATTGTAGAAGCAAATACAGTTAGAAGGTGGTAACCTATATCCATGAGTAAAAATACATCCACTGCTCCTTAACTACATGATGAATATTAAACAGTTGTATAACTAATTGGTCAATTTTATTCAAGTAGGTTGGGAGAATTTGATAGGATCACTTTTTCTCTCAACATTTTTGAAGAGTTTTTAACTTTGGCCAAAAACTGATTTTTTGAAAGGTATGTTGAGTAACCTTCAACTAAAGTTCAAGCTAAGTACGGATAGCTATAGGCTATAGCTATTGACACAATTGGAGCTACAACAACAACAAAACTACAAAAGTATAAACATAAAAGTAATTGTGGAGACCGGACTTCTTTTCCCTTTTCTATTCACTTGTTTTATTTAACGTATTTGGTACCAAAATTAAATACTCTTTTCCTCTATCAAATTTTTATGGAAAAATTATTCCCCATTGTAATTTCTTTGAGTCAATATGCTTTTAATGCATTTAAATTTACATCTTTTTCTTTCAATTGTTGCATTTAGTGCTCTGATGATACCATGTTAAATTTATGGTTGTGAACGGTTCTTCACTTTATTGATGATTAGCAAAGCTATTTATAACACAAGAGTTTGACAGAGATATAAAATCCTATTACATGTTACACTAGGAGACTGAATTGAATATATCCTACTATATGCTATACTAGAAGAGTGAATTGAATATGGAAACGATATATATCTTGACAATGGAAAATACTAGAGTCCTTAATTAAGGAATAACTAAACTAATTCCACAGTCTTAATACATTTCTAGTTACAAAGCCTTTTCTTTTATAAATCAATGCAAATTTTCGTAAACTAAAATCTTCACAGACCAAGTCCCTTCTTAATTTTACTTAATTAAGAAAAATTAATCCATGAGTAATGTTCCTACAAGTCCTTAGGATGGTGCTAATGTATAAAATTTCTCAGTTGGTGGGTAAAAGAGAACAAAGAACCAACAAGAATCAGGGAGATGTGAGCATACATGATATGGTGGTATGGCCTATTAAAAGCTTACATGAATAAGATAAATATATCAAGAAGGTGAAAAAAACAACACCTAAGTATGGATCAATATGCTCATGTGTACAATGCTGGCGATTGTTGTTTTATTGGTCGCTACTAAACTATTGGATAAAATGAGACAATGTAGTAAACGAGGACTTGGACAAATGTCCCCATATTAAGAGCTCTCGTCCTTTTTAGGAGTTTTGCATTGTACCTCTTCCTATTGAGAACAGTCTATGTACTTGTTTAGGAATAAGGCTAACATAGCATTTGTTTTATGGAAATAGGAGTACAAAATTAGAATTTTAAAATCTTATGTTTGAAGTAAGGATGAAAATTATCTCTATTTTTATATTTTTAATTCCACAAGAAGTTGGTAATTGAAGGTGCAAATAGAATTAATTAAGCCAAATGACTGCAATATAAAATTTTAAAATGACAGTGGTAAGCTAAGTTTATAATTCCCAATCTATTCCTGATTCCAAATCTAATGCCTACATAATAAATAAGGGAGTGATTTCCTATCATGCAAGAAAATTTTCATTCCTATTCCAAAATCTCAAATACTCATTCCCACCTCCCGAAAATCTTGGCCTACGTATCTTTGTTGAATTATTATTGTCGTTGTTTTTGTATGGTGTTTTCGTAAAACTATTACATCTAGTTGTGTTGTTTTAAAGTGCCTTCTAGCTTTTGCATCACCTTTCTACTTATAAACATGATAGAGGCTAAAGTAATGGTTGCTTCTTTCTTTTTATCTCTTAGAAGAGATACACTTTCTTTTTCTTCTTTGTATTCATATCTCTCACCATATTTGCAAACAACATGGACTTAACTAGTGCACACTTATGATGATGGCTCCAACTACAAATTTTCCCATATTGGTGTTCAATATTCTTATTGTTCTCCACAATCGAGGACAAAAGAGCACCAAACACGAACCAAACTCAACTTTGGCGGAGGTACCTCTAATCTTATGAGGAAGAAGAAACCTCAGAAAGTAGCTGTGAAGACCAAGTCAAGAATTGGGATTACTAAAGGCTCAATTCGTAAAGATGACAAAGGTCATATTGATTCCAAACGTATTGTTGGGACTATTCAAGACTCTAACATAAGGCGTCAAATTCAGAGGAGATTAAGCATTTACGTAGTTGAAAGTGGAACTCGTAAATTCAGAAATCAAAAGGACAGAAGGATATGATCTTTTGAAGATATTCAGGATGGTGCGTCATTCACTCAAAGGAGAAAAGGCTTTTCCATCAATAAGAAATGACAATGAAGCCTGGAAGCTACTAACAGACTATATTATAGTACCTCGTCAATTGCCTCCCTTGTTTGGACCGATCTCAGGGGTTGATATTGAAGATAATTTTGAATGTAGGCGTGAGATGATGATGATAATCGGTCTTCTCTCAAGACTCATTCATGGCATCGATTATGTGAAGGAAACTTATGGAAGGGTCCTCGCTACTTCTATTGTGACCACTGTTGGATATTCAGACATCATGAGCTCGGATTTGTTGATATACAAAGGGGAAGGAAACAAAATTGATGGCAATTACAAATATGCCAAAGATCAAGAATTGAAGAGGGGTAACATGGCTTTAAAGAATAGCATCAAAGAAAGAAACAATGTTAGGGTTGTTCGAGGTGTAAAACCTAAAGGAGTGGAGGGGACCATTTACGTGTATGATGGGCTATACAGGGTTGACGATTATACGGAAGAACAATCTTCTGATCGAATAATCTTTATGTTTAAGCTTCGAAGGTGTGTTGGTCAAAAACCTATAGTGTGGGAAAAGTACAAGTAGCTAAATTGGGTGTCTTTGATATATTAGAACTTAGGGTAGAGATGTGGTGACATTATATCACCTTTTTTTTCCATGTGGAACAACTAATTGAATATGATTAGTTGTTAGTTCAAATGTTGTTAGCTATTCTCTCACTGATAGGTTTATATGTCGACCTTATTATGGATATTTTGATTTTCGTATATGGATTGATCAAGTTTCTGCATGTGAATTTTTTCATTATGTTTGATGGCAATGCTAGATGCAGATTTCGTGTAAATTTTTTCGCCTAAGAATGAATCTTCGGTGTAAATTGTTTGGATTAATTTTCTAATAAATTGGATTTCTTTCTACAATATGATGCACAAATAAATCCATTAGAACAACTAATGAAACAATCGAAGGGTATTTGTGAAATAGCCCACGTATGAATACTAAGGCTACGATTAGTTTGTTTGTCATATTGATTTCAATTTGCATTAATATTCACAGTTATAACTAATTTGATAACGCTTTTTATATATGTACTAGCTTCCACCTACAGGTACAACTATAACTAGTTTATTACCCTTTTCAACTATTTTATATCAATTTCTATCCTCTTTTAACATCTCACAACATCAACTAATTTTGCCAAACCTAAGGTGTAATAGTAGTCTACTATGTGCCAAATTAGTGAGATATCATTAAAACAGTAAAATAATTAGTTAATTTTTTTTTTGGTCTTTGTCAAGGGTATCCATCGTTGATCACAGTGACTAACCATCTCGCCCTAACTGTCAGGGCACTAAGCGGTAGGGGACTGGCCAAGGGATTTTTTCCATTCGCAAGAGTTGGGATTCGAACCCCCAACCACTTGTTTAATAGATAAAGTGTTGAACCACTACACCAGCCCATTTTGATTTTGTGAGTTTGTGGGTTAAAGTGTTAAACTAACATCACTAGTACTCCTATTATTTAGGGTTTCATATACATAGGACAAGATTCACTTCCTCACAATTTCTGCCACTTTCGTGGCTTCATTTATCAAACCCCTATTGCTTTGGGCACGAAGATTAATTTGAAGTTTGTGTTTTTTAGTTAGCCGCCTAGAAGTTATGTTAATAACTTTGTGCTTCTTGCTTGGCCCCGTACATATGGTAGTTGGAATTTAAGAAACAAAGTTAAGGTGCAACTATCTATGGCAAAGTGATTTACGTAGGAAGTGCATGAAGCAAGCAGCGTCATGTTTAATACTATAACCATTACCCATCCCACGTACTTCATATCGTTGTTTTTGCTTTGCTCAAGCATGTAACGACGGGTTTGGAATCAGAATTAAGCTGACGGATTTAAATATGGGTCTCAGAATTTGCAATCAATATCAACCAATTCAAATTTCGATTTCTAACTGATCTTCTGAAATATAACTGATTTGATACCCATTGTAAAGACATTTTTCATTGTTCGAAACAACAATGATGATTTTCTTGTAATATTAGTGATTACAACATTGTATTTGTGATTTTATTTAATGATTTGTATGTAATATTGATGTTTTGATGAGTGTAATCATTATTCATATTTGGATGTATCCAATTTCGATGCTTAAAAATATGAATTGGTGACAACTTGGTTCAAATTTCAATTCCAAAGAATTAGAAATAAGTTGATACAATTTTCATTTCGAATAGTGCAATACCCGTTGGATACCCCGTTATATTCACCCGCAGAATACTTAGTTTACCTCCCGAAAAGTCTACCCAGGTGATGTGTGAATTGCTGATTGGTTGAGTAGACTACCCGGTGGGTAAACTAATAAAATGCACAATTACTTCAATTTTCAATGTTCTCACTTCTCCCGCCCACTCTAAAAACTAGCCCTTCTACTCGCCATCCCCACTCGCTACTTTGCAATTTTCACCAACAAGCCAGTTTCTAGAAACTGGAACGCCATGACACCTTACGGTCCTTACCCAAAGGAAATCCTGACTATTGATCTTCATTCTTCACAATGCAACAAAATCCTCTTTTCCCTGAACTAAATCCTTTTGCTCCCTTTCATTTACTCATTTCATCAAACACTTGCTAAGCATTCTCTCTCTCTCTCTCTCTCTCTCTCTCTCTCTCTCTCTCTCTCTCTCTCTCTCAGATCTATCTGATATCTCTGTTTTTTTCATAGTTTAGTGTCCATCAATGGACACCCATGACAATGGCTTCCCTTACATCTACAAGCACTCCGAATGTGACCATTCTCCTCCACAAGGACAACAATGGTCGACAGAATTTTACAATGGCGATGGCGAGTTTGATGTCACGAGGAGAGAGAAACCCATTTCTAAGAACACTCATTTCCAACTTGTGGAGTGTCTCAATGACGAAAAAGATGACAATTTTGACGAATTGGAGCGTAATAATGAGCATAGCAAGAACCCATTTAATAAGAAGTGCAGTTCATTTGATGTGAGTGAAAATTTTGTGGGTTGTAATGGTGATACTGACAACGCTCGCCAAGTGTTTGAGAAAATGTCTGAAAGAGAGAAACTACAGAACACACCCCAAAAGAAGAGGGTTAGAGTTGTCTCTCCTAATTACAATTATGGAGATGAGAATGATGGTGAAATGGAAAAAATTAGTGGGTTTGGGAGCCAAAAATGATTATGATGCCCATGAAAAGACTGACCAAAAAGATGATGATGATGAGAAGAAGCAGCTTCGTTTGTTAAGGATAATGATTGAGTTACTGAAAAAAGAAGATGGTGGAAAACCATCTAATAGGGTTGATCTTGAGGCATGGAAAGTGCTTAATCAAAGTGGAAAATTACCCAAATTGCCTTGCTCTTTTGGGCCTGTTAAGGGTGTTAATGTAGGAGATAAGTTCGATTTAAGGGTCGAGCTCGTGATCGTTGGCTTTCACTCTCATCCATTGAATGGTATAGATAATGTTTCAATGCCCGATGGTCGAGTATTAGCAACTTCAGTTGTTGCTACAGAAGGGTACTTAGACATTATGGTGAGGCCAGATGTGGTGATATATGCTGGTGAAGGTGGTAACTTTAAGGGGAAGGTGAAGGGTGACAAAGATCAGGAGATGAAAAAGGGTAATTTGGCCTTAAAGAATAGCATCAAAGAAGGGAATTTTGTTAGGATGGTTAGAGGTATTAAGCCTGGGTTAGGGAATACAACAACAACAACAACAACAACAACAACAACGACGACCCAGTTTAAATCCCGCCTAGGACGGGGTATGGGGAGGTTCACATGTACGCAACCTTACCCCTAACTAGTCGCCTAGTAGAGGGAATGTGAATGCTAATAAGGGTGGAACAAAGAGGACCATTTTTGTGTATGATGGGTTGTATGATGTGGTTAATTGTGACAAGATTATGGGACCTTATGGTAAGGAAATGTTTCAGTTTGAGCTTAAGAGGTGCCATGGTCAGGAGACCATTGTGTGGGAGAAGTACAAGTAATTTTGATTTTGGCAAACCTATGTTTAGGCCATTGGGGAATTAGGGTATATATTCATCAAGTAATAGCTGACCAGTTTTTGTGCAAGAAATAGGAACTCATTTGGGTGCTCAAGTTAGTAGCTTAAATAATGTGATGATGAACATGGGTGAGTAAAGAATTGGGAATTGGTTGTGGCATATATGGGGTTGAATGGTTGATCAACTTTGTTGCATGTAAAGTTACAGCAGGCTTATCTTGTTAACTTGATTCAAGTGAGATTAAACCAAGGACAACAGGGCTTTAGTTATGACTTCTAAAAACTGAGAGCTGACTTTAAACAGCTTATAAGTTCATAGATTTATAATGTAGATGACTTCACACACTCTTATCACAAAACAAATGAATTTCATTGTATAGCATATAATTGTCTACAGGTAAACATCGGATCAAGCTTTTTAGCTTTTACCTCCTAAAAATAATACTCATACCTGATCCGACCCTTCACACTTTCGAGCTAATTTTTAGATATTGTCTCTTTTATTTAATTAAACATAATTATTTCAAATCTACACAACTTTTTCGAGTTGTACACAATCATGATAGAAGGCTTTCAATTCTATGTCTATATGAATAAAAAAACATATCAGCAAGCTGTTAATACGAACGAATACATTGGGTCGACGAGCTTGCATTGGGTGTCCTGGGGATCTTTAAACGCGCTAATAGTGGTGTTTTTAGTGACGAAGCGTAGAGGAAAAGAGAAAAACTAGATTTGAAAGAAAGATGAATTTCAAATTACTTTTACACAATCCTCTCAACTTTTTTTTTTTTTTTTTGGTTAATCCGACAACCTCAATATATTAAAACACCAAAATCGGACTACAAAGCACAAGTGACCCAGTTGACAAAACATCACGTGGAAATCGACCTTCAATACATGAGATTAATGCCCATATAGTAAAATTGCGCCTGACAATATTACATCTAGGTGTAAAAAAAAATTGAGGTAACCAAAGTATTTAGAAGAAGATTAATGCAATTAAGGATATCTCAACTTGATGGAGAAGTAAAGCTTACAAAGTAAGGAGTTCAGATCCTCTGCTGTTACAGCAGGGGATCAGTTTCTTTTCTCTCTATCTCTCTCCTCCAACCTCCTAAACCCTCCCTGCAATTTAAGGGCCCAAAAAAAAAAAAGACTAATTCTAAGGTGAAATTACAAAAACTGCATCTCTGTTGTTCATTTCAAAAACAGCAGAGGATCCTCACCCCAAAGTAAGTACCCCACCTCACAAAAGAATATATAGACCTTTCCATCAAGAAAAGGATCCAATGCTTCCCAAATTGCAACTAGTAAGTAGTAGCCACTCAAATGCAATAAATTATTAAGTGGTCCCTATACCATGTGAGAAATTATTAGGTGGCCTCACAAAATAGCCCACCTCACAAGTCACAGCTAAATAACTATGTTTTTTTTAATGAACTGAATTGAGTAAGTGCAAAAATAAATAAAATGAACATCTTCATTAAAGAAAGCGGTTTTGCTAATGACAGCTCTTAGGAATGTCGTTAAGAATTAATTTTTTCAACTCCCAAAACAAACAGGTTAAATAGCATTAACTAGTAGATTAAAATTATAAAGTTGTAGAGTATTTAATACATCTAGTAAATAAAATTCACATTTAGCTTAATTTTTATGCAATCTCCATCTCCATCACAATCACTACCGCAATCACAGACCACACTTAAAATCACAGTCGCCACCGCTACCCCGCCGCTACTATTCCTAACCCCACAACCACCATCGCCACCCTCACAGCACCATTGCCGATGAACACCAATTTTTTTTTTTACGATTTGATATGACCACCACTCTTTGCCGATGGAAAATCATTTCCAACGGCGGAGAATTCTGGTGGTTGTGATTAGTGAGAGAAAGAGGAGGTAGATAAGGAGGCGGCAAATCAAGAAGAAGCGGTCCCCGGCGGATGAAGGACATGTTGGTGGTGTATGCATAGGGGTTAGGACGGGTGGCTAGCTTGGACGTGGTGGCTATGGCTCCTCAAGGGCTGTACAAATTGTACACTAGTGGTCTGACTCCACTAGAGTTCAATGAAGAGAGGGAGGAGAGAGATACACGGATATGGGGAAGGGAAAATTGGGAATGATGGTAGAGTTGGGTGTAATAAATGGGGAGGGCAATTTTGGTAGTGCAAGTGTGAAAGCAATTAAACACAAAAAAAGAATAACAAAATCCAAAGCTTAATTAAATGCTTAATGACAGCCCTAATAGCTGTTGTTAGCATTTGCCTAAAGAAAATGATCCAATATTCCTATGTTTCCCTAATTACAAGTCATCACTTATAATTGCTCTAAAGACGAGAAATTATTAGGTGGCCTCGAAACCATGCAAGAATTAGAAACCATGCAAGATTTAGAAACGAATGTATTGCCCAAAATTTCAATAGTTATCCATCCATGCAAATACTTACTCGTGGCGCTACTCTTAAATGCCATATTACTGCACTCGCCAGTTCGCCACACAGTAAAAACATGTCAGTCGCATGCCTTTTTAGTTTCCGGCTACAAGTTACCCGAAGGCTCTACTTAATTCAATTAATTAAAAAAATCAAAATCAAAATCCTTTTACCCTCTTTCGCTTTGGTATTTAAGCCAACAGTTTCTAGCTTTTTTTCATTTGTCACTTTCTCTCTCTAACTCTCTGTTTAAACCTCCTCTGTTTTGTACTCTTGTTCAAAAGTTTGTTGTCCATCAATGGACACCAGTAATCAATCAGATGGCAAGTCGAATATTACTAGGAGAGAGAAACCCATTTCTCAGAGCTCTGGGAGTTGTGTGAAGGATAAAAATGGTGCAGAATCAATTACTGGGGTAAATTTCGGAAACCGGCTGTGAGAACTGACCCGACCCGCCAAGTGTTCGATGAAATGCCTGAGAGAGTAAAAAAGGAGAACAAACCCAAGCAGAGTTTTATCTCCACTAAGCTTCAAATTTATGAAGATGGGTTTGGTTCTAAAATGGCAAAAAGTGATCATGGTCATGAAATAATCAACGAAAAAGACGAAAAAAACAAGTTGCTACAGTTGTTCAGGGCAAGGTATAAGTTACGGAGGAAACAAGGGGATTATCCGAGAGTTGATATTCTTGCATGGAAGGAGTAAAGAAAAAGTGGGGAACTTCCACATTTTCCCCGCACTTTTGGGCCAGTAGATGGTGTGGATATCGGAGATGAGTTTCAACTTCGGGTCGAGCTCGTGAGCACTCTCGGATTGCCAATGGCATCGATTATGATTTGTCAAATGGGAAAGTATTGGCTACTTGTGTTGTTGCAACTGAGGGGTATTTTGACAAAATGGTGAGACCAGATGTGTTGATGTATATAGGGGAAGGTGGTAATTTAGAGGGCAAAGGTAAGGATGCTAAAGACCAGGAGCTTAAAAGGGGAAATTTGGCCTTATACAATAGCAAAAAAGAAAAGAATTTTGTTAGGGTGGTTCGAGGTATTAAGACTGGGTTTGGGAATGTGAATGCTAAGGGTGGAATTAAGAGGACAATTTTTGTGTATGATGGGTTGTATAAGGTGTTTGGTTGTGAGAAAATTATGGGACCTTATGGTAAAATAATGTTTCAGTTTGAGCTTAGGAGGTGCCATGGTCAAGAAGCTGTTGTGTGGGAAAAATACAAGTAGATTGTTGGGGACTTGGGTGTGTATTGAAGAATTTCCCACTCAAGTGCTCATTTTGTAGAATAGGTATATATACCTAACTTAACTCAGTTGATCACTGTGCCTCGGTCACAATTCACTGTTTTGCCTCGGTCGCGATTCAATTACACCTTTTTGTGCAGGAAATAGAAGTATTCACTGTTTTGCCTCGGTCGCGATTCAATTACACCTTTTTGTGCAGGAAATAGAAGTAGTTTTTGGATACTGAACTAGCTAGCTTTGATAGTTTTAAGTTGTAACTATGTTTCCTTTTGTATGCTATGGACATGGGAGGGTAGGTTTTGGATGTTTTGGTTGTCACATATATGGGAAATAGAAGTAGTTTTTGGATACTGAACTAGCTAGCTTTGATAGTTTTAAGTTGTAACTATGTTTCCTTTTGTATGCTATGGACATGGAAGGGTAGGTTTTGGATGTTTTGGTTGTCACATATATGGGGTTGATCATGTTTTATGTACTGTATGTAATATTGTATTTACAATATGCTGATTTTTGTTAACTTGATCAAACAGAAAATGAAAGAAAGTTGTACCTTTTGATTGATAGTAGAAGTATGCTCTTATTTCTGGTAACTTTCATTGGTTAAAGCCATTTCTTGCTAGTGATTAGGGTTGTTCACTAATCTGTCTAGATTGAGTTTTTTCAACCGAACTAGACTCTTTCGGTCCGTTTTTAAAACTGGACAAATCAAGTTTCATTCCGGTTTTACAGGTGAAGTGAGAAGGCAAGTAAATAGTCTCTGTCTCATTATTTCGAAACCGGTCCGGTTCAAGACCGGTCATTTTGTGATAAATGCCTGTCCAATCAACCAATTACATTCGAGTACCAAATCATAAATTGTTGACCAGATTTTGGAAGTATAAAGTATCTTCATATGTCCATTTCAGATGGCCATACTAACTACTATGGTGAAACAAGCTCTGTGCCACCCTTGATTTGCAAAGATCGCCCCCTTTCCTCTTTCGGGTCGAGGGCGCAGGAGTAGAAATGTAAAGAGACATATATGACTTTCATGAGAGTGGTAGATTCTTTCAAATAGCTTTTGTCTTGTTATTTTTGTTTGGCATTCTTAAAATTTTCAGTAGTTTTTATAAAGATAGTAATTATAATACATAATCACTTAGGGATTCTTGCAATTTGTTGGTATCATTTGACTAGTAGTGAAGAATAGATAAAGCAACACATTAGGATAACTAGTCATTTTACAATTTTAATAAATAATCATACCTCAAATGTTACATCACTAATATAATTTTCCCATAATACTCCACATGCGAGCAAGTTTCATTTTACATTATGTTAGTTTAGCAAAAAAAATTAATCATCATGCTCATAAATGTGATAATATGAAGTAAGGATCATCAATGTGTTTTTGCATGATACATGGATAACCTACGATAATTAATGACTTAGAAAACCACTTTGGAGAATATTTGGTTGATCATGTGGGTTAGTAACCATCTCATGACATACTACCTCCGTTTCTGAAAAATGATAATATTTACTTTTTGAAGGTCAAACTTCACAAACTTTGACCATTGACTTCGGAAAAAATATAAGGATTTACAATGTAAAAATACTATCATTGGATTCGTTTTAATTAGTACTTCCGAAAAATCTATTTTTTATAGTTTATATATTCATATAAACACAAATATTCATGGTCAAAGTAGTGCATTAGAGACCGTGCAAAAATAAATGTTACCATTTTTCAAAAACGGAGGTAGTATTAAAGTATTTAACAAAGGTTTTTGTACAATTACACTCTAATTCATATTCAAATTGTGGGTGTTCCTTAAACAATCACCCCATCAAAGCGTGGTGGTTGCTAGCCTACATGGTCAACCAAACATTTTTCACCAATTAACTGAATTGAACAGTAATATGTGAAATATTAAGTATGCCGCTGAATGTGTTTTGGGCCTCCGGACGCAAACTTTTCGACGTTAATATTTTCGCCCCATATCGAACGGGAGACTCCTAGGGGACATGGAAGACTCCTAGGGTCGGTTATTGGGTCCCTGATAGGCTTGTAAGGGCGGTTTGACGCGATGCCAATGTTTTTTTTTTTGGGTGCAAGTCAGAAGTTGTATTATTACTCACTGTAATGTAACAAAATTACAGTCCTAAGGCAATGCAAATCCAAGGCCACCTACTAGGTAGGGTTCCTTTTTTCTGCATCCCTTTTACTACCTTACACACCTTCAGTCTGGCGCAACTCACTACAGACAGTGGTTCACCATCACTGTAAACAATACAAATTACATAAATCTTTCCTGACTCACAGCAAAGTACAAAAAACATAATAAGCTAGAAAATTACAACTTCCTCTGGCTTTACAGATCTTCTGATTTATGCTACTTTCCGTGCTCTGCCTTTCTCCAGCAATCTGTTACTTATCACCTGCTAGATCCTGTTGTCTGGTTCACAGCCTAGGTTCTACCTCCTGCTTCTGCTCCCCTTCTGAAATCTGCTGTCTATTTCCTGCACATGTTCTGCTACCTTTCTGAGTTGCTTGAGTCTCTGCTGAGACCCTGGTGAGATCTGCTTCTGCCTATTCCTTCAGAAATCTGCTCCCTTTTTCCTGCACATGTTCTGATTCCTTGCAGAATTCTTGGTTCTCTGCTGATGTCCTGGTGAGTCCTTGCCTTCTGCCTTTTCTGTATTGGCCTTTGCTGATAATTGCACTTGATCTCACTTTCTTGCATGGCTTCTGGGATCTCTATATCTCATCTATCCATCTCTTGTCCCTGCTGGATATCTTTCTCTTTCTGTTGCTGCAGTGTTGGGTTCTGATTCTTACAATTTGCTGAATCTGTTGCATGATTTGTGATACTGGAATGCTGCCTTCACCTGCAAAATGGGTATTCCTGCATTTCCATACCCAATACACAGCTGCTGCTAGCCCAGATGCATACACTTCTCTCCTGATTCTCGAGCACTTTTGCCTACTAATCCAGTTGAGCATTCCCTGGATAGTTTTTGCTTTTGTTGAAATTGTCAGCCAGTCCTTTAGCTGATCTAAGACTGCTGTTGACACTTTGCAGTTAAAGAACAGATGATTATGGTCTTCTGGTTTCAGCTTACACATGTAGCATATTTCATCACCATTCAGAAATCCCATTCTCTTCAGCCTATCTTTAGTCAACAATCTTCCTTTTTGTGCTAACCAGAGGCAAAAGCTTTGCCTAGGCATGGATAATTTCCCCCAGATTAGATCTGCATGTCTGTATTTTGACATATTTCCTTGCAACATTCTGTAACCACTTTCAGCAGAATATAGGCCATTAGTTTCAAGCTTCCATGCTCCCCTTGTGGTGTATTGTGCCTGAAAATGGCTTTTGGTATTGTTCAGTTTGTTCCAGTACCAGCTAGAACCCCAGACTGGAGCATAGTTCCAAAGGTTTACACCTTTCAGGTATACTCCATTGATCCATCTTACCCACAGTGTGTCTTTCTTTGTGGCTAGGTCCCAGATATGCTTACCATTTAGAGCTATGTTGAACCATTTGCAATTTTTCACATTTAGTCCACCATATTTCCTTGGTCTGCAAACCATGTCCCATGCCACCAAGCTTGTCTTGTGTTTCTGTTCAGTTGTCCCCCATAAGAAAAATCTGCATTTTTGCTCCACACTTTTCAGTACCCCAGTAGGCATAATGAAGATGCTTGACCAGTATACATGTATGGAAAATAATACAGAATTAATTAATTGTACTCTTCCTGCATAAGAGAGGTTCCTGGAGGCCCAAATCTGCAATTTCCTAGTCATTTTATCCACCAAGCACTCACAATCAATTTTGCTCCATTTTGAAGGGGATAGAGGGACACCCAGGTATTTCATGGGCAGAGTTCCCTCTCTAAATCCTGAGATGTGCAACAGTTCATTTTTCATTTGTTCATTAACCCCTGCAACATAAATGTTTGATTTTTCCTTGTTTGCATATAGACAAGTGGCTTGTGAGAAGTGGTTTATGCTGTTCATCATGATGCTCACAGGTTCTGGGGCAGCTTTACAGAAACACATTAGGTCATCAGCAAAGCAGAGGTGACTCAGGCCAAGGTCTTTGCACATGGGGTGCCAGCTGAAGCTTCTATCCATACAGGCTATTTCCAGTGTTCTAGACAGGTATTCCATAACTAATACAAAAATTAGTGGAGAGATTGGATCACCCCGGCTAATGCCACGTTTTGCAGTAAAGTATCCATGTGTTTCCCCATTCAGATTGATGCTGAAGCTTGCAGTTTGGATGCATTCAATTAGCCATCCACTGAATTTTGTAGGGAACCCATATCCTTGCATCATTTCCTTCACAAATCCCCATTGTATTGTGTCATATCCTTTCCTCAGGTCTATCTTCATCAAGCATCTAGGAGAGGACTGTTTGGATGCATTCAATTAGCGATGCCAATGTTTTTTGGTGCAAGTCAGAAATTGTATTATTGCTCTCTGTAATGTAACAAGATTACAGTCCTTAGGCAATGCAGATCCAAGGCCACCTACTAGGTAGGGTTCCTTTTTGCTGCATCCCTCTAATACCTTACAACCCTTCAATCTGGTGCAACTCACTACAGGCAGTGGTTCACCATCTCTGTAAACATTACACTTTGCAAAAATTCTTCCTCACCATCTCTGTAAACATTACAATTTGCAAAAATTATTTCTGACTTACATCAAAATACAAAAACATAAATAGCTAAAGATATTACAATTCCTTCTAGCTTTTCAACTCTGCTTGGATCTGTTATATTTTTTCATTCTGCCTTGCTTCTTCAACCTGTTGCTGATTACCTGCTGAAACCTGCTGCCTGAGTTCCTGCACTGCTGCCTATTCCTTGCATTTGTTCTGCGTCAGATTCTCTCTGTATAAATCTGCTTCTGTATCCTTCCTGGAGCCTGCTGTCCTTTTTTCCTGCTGGATTCTTCTACCTGGATTGCAGCCTATCTTCTGCAGTCTGCTACTGGTTCCTTCCTGAAGTCTCTGCTGCAGCCTGCTGTAAGCTGCTCTCCTGTGTGCAGTGCTTCTGTATTTCTTCCATTTTCCTGATTCAGGCTCACAGTTGCCTTATCCATCTTTTATCCTTGCTTTTTAGCTTCCTATTGCTGCTGCACTGTTGGATTCTGACTCTGATTGCTTGCTGTATCTGTTGCATAATCTGTGTTGCTGGTAGCCTGCTCTTTTCAAAGCATATCAGATTTCTGGCTCTCCAAATCCAGTATGCAGTGGCTGCTATTCCAGCTGCATACACTTCCTTTCTGAATCTCGAGCATTTCTGTCTACTCATCCAGTTTAGTAGCCCCTGAATTGTGCTTCCTCTTGCAGAAATATGCAGCCATGTCTGTACCTGTTTCATTATCTCTGTTGAAATACTGCAGCTAAAAAACAGATGGCCGTGACTTTCTGTCTCCTCTTTGCACAGGTAGCATATGGTGTCTCCATTAAGGAAGCCCATATTATGTAGCCTGTCTTTGGTCAGTAATCTCCCCATTTGTGCCAACCATAGACAGAAGCTGTGCCTAGGTACAGAAACTCTTCCCCATATCAGGACATAATGTCTGTATTTTGGCATATTTCCCATCAAAATTCTGTATCCACTAGCAACTGAGTACATTCCATTTTCAGTTTCCCTCCACACTCCTCTTGTTGAATAGTGCTCCTGGAAGTGACTTTTGATCTTGTTGAGCTTAGTCCAATACCAGCTGGCTCCCCATACAGGAGCATAATTCCAGAAATTACTTCCTTTCAAATATACTCCATTAATCCACTTCACCCACAATGTGTCCTTTTTTGTGGCTATATCCCAAATGTGCTTCCCATTTAGGGCTATATTAAACCATTTGCAATGTTTAATATTTATCCCCCCATTTCTCCTTGGTCTGCATACTACTTCCCAAGCCACCAGGCTAGTTTTGTGCTTGAGGTCAGTTCCCCCCCCCAAAGAAACAATCTGCATTTTTTCTCTATGCTTTTTAGTACTCCAGCAGGCATAACAAATATGCTTGACCAGTAGACATGTATAGATAATAATACAGAATTTATTAGTTGTGCCCTTCCTGCATATGAGAGGTTCCTGGAAGCCCATGTGTGAAGTCTTTTTGTCATTTTATCCATCAAGCATTCACAATCCATTTTGCTCCATTTTGATGGGGATAGAGGGACACCTAGGTATTTCATTGGCAATGTACCCTCCTGAAACCCTGAGAGGCTCACCAGCACCCTTTTCTCTTGTTCACTAACCCCTGCCACATAAATGCTTGACTTTTCCTGGTTTGCACATAAACCAGTGGCTTGTGAGAAGTAATTCAGGCACTCCATTAGGATATTCACAGAGTCAGGTGTAGCTTTGCAGAAACACATCAAGTCATCTGCAAAGCATAGATGACTTAGTGCAAGTTCTTTGCACATGGGGTGCCAGTTGAAGCTGTTGTCCATGCAAGCTATCTTCAAGGTTCTTGACAGGTATTCCATCACTAGCACAAAAATTAGTGGAGAAATTGGGTCTCCTTGTCTAATGCCACGCTTTGCAGTGAAATATCCATGGGCTTCCCCATTCAGGTTGATGCTGAAGCTTGCTGTTTGCACACATTCTAGTATCCACCCACTAAATTTCAATGGGAATCCATATCCTTGCATCATTTCCTTGATAAAACCCCAGTGTACTGTGTCATAGGCTTTCCTGAGGTCAATCTTCATCAGGCATCTTAGGGAGGATTGTTTTCTGTTATAGTGCTTGATTAGATCCTGACAAATCATAATGTTGTGGACTATGGATCTTTGTGCCACAAAAGCTCCCTGGTTTACAGAAATTAGTTCTGGTAGTACTCTTGCCAGTCTTCCACATAGGATCTTGGAGATGCACTTGTAGATGGTGTTGCAACAGGCTATGGGTCTGTAATCAGAAGCCTTTTCAGGATTTGATATTTTCTGCACAAGACATAAGTTAGTTGCATTCACTTCTTTTAGCGATGCCAATGTTAAGGCCCGAAAACGGGCGAGATGGATGATATCGAAGTTTGGGGAAAAGCATGACCCTCCCGAGGCACCGGGGGTCCCCTAGGGCCATAATAGAGCCCCCTAAAAAAATTCGGGCGAAAACGGAAATCGGGCATCGGGAATGCTCTAGGGGACGTGTTTTGGGCCTCCGGACGCAAACTTTTCGACGTTAATATTTTCGCCTCATATCGAACGGGAGACCCCTAGGGAACATGGGAGGCCCCTAGGGTTGGTTATTGGGTCCTTGATAGGCTTGTAAGGGCGGTTTGACGATATGCCAATGTTTTTTTTTCTTTTGGTGCAAGTCAGAAATTGTGTTATTGCTTACTGTAATGTTACACAGATTACAGTCCATAGGTAATGCAATTCCAAGGCCACCTACTAGGTAGGGTTCCTCTTCCTCTGCATCCCTTTGTTCCTTACAACCCTACTCTCCTAGGGGTAACTCACTACATGCAGTGATCCCCTTATCTGAAAGAAAACAGATACAAAATACAAAAAACATCCCTGACTTACAGTAAAATACAAAATACATAACAATCTAATTATTGCAGTTTTCTTGTCCTTTTTTCTACTGGATTTTTCCTCCTGCTTCTGCTTTGCTATTACCCTTTCCTCAGTGTCCTCTGCTAGGGCAATCTTCCTGAGCTAATGTATTTTCCTTTTTTTTCCTGCAATCACAACTTGCTGTCTTCCTCCTGCTGTTTGCTGTCTTGATACTTGTACAGGTACTAATGTCCTGCTGTCTCTGCTGGCTGCTCATCTGGTGTAGTCCTGCCTTTTTGCCTGAGTCTACTGTGGTGCAAGAGCAATTAAATTCTCTCTAACCATTTTTTGTCCTTGCTGTTGATTTTTCTCAGTCTGCTGCACTGTTGTATTCTGACCCTCACTAGTTGTTGGATCTGCTGCATGATCTGCATCACAGAAAGAGTGCTTCCCACAAAATGTTTAATATTCCTGCTTCTCCACAGCCAGTATACAGCTGCTGCTAGCCCAGCTGCATACACTTCCTTCCTGAAATTTGAGCATTTCTGCCTACTTATCCAGTTCAGCAAGCTCTGAATTGTGTTTGTTCTTGATGTAATCTGTAGCCAGCTTCTCATTTGCTCTAAAACACCTGCAGCCATGTTACATGTGAAGAAAAGGTGATTGTGGTCTTCTGGTTTTGCTTTGCACAGGTTGCATACATCATCCCCATTCAGGAAGCCCATGTTCTGCATTCTGTCCTTAGTTAACAATCTTCCCCGCTGAGCCAACCATAGGCAGAAGCTGTGTCTAGGCATTGTTACCCTTCCCCAAATCAGGTTGGCATGTCTATACTTAGGCATATCTCCCATCAAGGTGTTGTATCCCCTTGCAGCTGTATAGCAACCATCTGCATCTCTTTTCCAGACCCCTCTGACTGTGTAATGCTCCTGGAAATAGCTCTTGATTTTGTTGAGTTTGGTCCAGTACCAGCTGGCACCCCACACTGGTGCATAATCCCAGAGATTGGTCCCTTTCAGATATATCCCATTTATCCATTTTACCCACAAGAAATATCTGCATTTTTGTGCTACACTCTTAAGTACCCCTGCAGGCATTATGAAAATGCTAGACCAGTACACATGTATAGAGAAAAGCACAGAATTTATGAGTTGAGCTCTTCCTGCATATGATAGGTTCCTAGAAGCCCATATCTGCAATTTTTTGGTCATTTTATCAACCAAGCACTCACAGTCAATTTTGCTCCATTTAGATGGGGAGAGTGGGACTCCCAAGTACTTCATAGGTAATGTACCCTCCCTAAACCCAGATAATGCTAACAGTTCTCTTTTTGTTTCCTCATCCACACCAGCTATGTACAGGTTAGATTTCTCCTTATTAGCATGCAGACTAGTAGCTTGTGCAAAGTAATTTATGCAATTCATCATTATACTTACAGATTCAGGGGTTGCTTTGCAGAAACACATCAAATCATCAGCAAAGCACAAGTGGCTCAAAGCTAGTTCCTTGCACATGGGGTGCCAACTGAAGCTTTTGTCCATACATGCAAGTTTCAGAATCCTTGAGAAATATTCCATGACCAGCACAAATATCAATGGGGATACTGGATCTCCTTGCCTGATGCCACGTTGAGCAAGAAAGAATCCATGCACCCCTCTATTTATGTTGATGCTGAAACTTGCAGTTTGTATACATTCCAGTATCCAGCCAATGAACTTAATTGGGAAGCCATACCCTTGCAGCATCTCCTTGACAAAGCTCCAGTGTATTGTGTCATAAGCTTTCCTCAGGTCAATCTTCATCAAGCATCTAGGTGAGGATTGCTTCCTGTTGTAGTGCTTGATTAGGTCTTGACATATCATGATATTGTGCACAATGGACCTCTGTGCCACAAAGGCACCCTGGTTCACAGAGATGAGGTCAGGTAGCACTGTTGCCAATCTCCCACATAGGATCTTTGAAATGCATTTGTATATGGTGTTGCAGCATGCTATAGGTCTGAAATCAGAGGCTTTTTCAGGGTTCCCTATTTTCTGCACAAGACAAAGGTTAGTTGCATTCACCTCTTTAAGCATTTTAGAGGATCCAAAAAAATCTATAATTGCATTGGTCACTTCTTCCCCGACAATACTCCATGCTTCCTTGAAGAAACCTGAGCCAAAGCCATCAGGGCCTGGGCTTTTATTCCTATCAATGTCAAACATAGCTCTCTGTACTTCCTCAGCAGTCACTGGTGCACTGATGCTCATCTGTTGTTGCATATTTAGTGTTTTCCCTGCTGAAAAGAAACTCTCCTCTGCTGTAGTGCCTCTGGTGCCTGATACCCCTAGCATCTTCCTGTAAAACCCCACAAATTCTTCAATAATCAAATCTTTGTCCTCCAATAAGATGCCCTCTTGTGTCTGTATGGAGTGCAATCTGTTTTGTTGCCTTCTCTGTTTCATAATTGCATGGAAAAACTGATTATTTCCATCTCCCAGTTGCACCCATCTAGCCTTGCTCTTTTGTTGTAGGAATGTCTCAGCTGCCAGGTTTAGGTCATTGAACCTTCTCCTGGCCTGAATTTCTCCCTTCTGCAGTAACTCATTCAGTGGCTCTTTGTTTGCATCTTCCTGTGCTTGATTCATTACTGATCTAGCAATATCAGTCTGAACTAAAATATCACTAAACTCAGCTCTGTTAAGCTTTTTCAATGCATGTTTCACATTTTTCAGTTTTTGGTAAACCCTAAACATTTTTGTACCTTGTGTTCTACAATTCCATGCTTGCTGCACCAAGGCTAGGAATTCAGAGTGGAGGCACCACATATTAAAGAATTTAAAGGGGGTTTTATTTATATTTAGGTTTTTGTGCAGGGTTATGTAGATAGGGGTATGATCAGATACATCCTCTGGCATGAACTGTAGGGTACACTGGTCAAACTCCTGCATCCATACACTGTTGACAAAAACCCAATCTATCTTAGAGTATACCCTTCCCCTCTCTTCATGCCTATTGTTCCAGGTATATGGGCATCCAGACCAACACATTTCATTTAAGAAACAGCTATCTATACAGAATTTAAAATCCTGAATTTCAGCAAAGGTAACTGGCAAACCACCTTGTCTGTTCTCTGGTAGCAACACATTGTTGAAATCCCCTCCAACAATCCATGGTTTGTTGCAGGTAGTAGCAAAATCATTCATATCCTTCCACAGTTGCTTCCTATCTTCTTTCTCATTCATTCCATATACAAAACTCACCACAAAATCCTTTTTCCCCTCCTTGTTTCTCACATTACAAATGACCATTTGCACAGAGGAAAAAATTATATCAACATGAAAATAATTAGGTAACCACCTAATCCATATTCTACCAAGTCTGTGTTCATTGTGGTTACTAAATGATTCCCACTCTGGCATGAAACTATTTTTGCATTTTTCCAAATTAACTAATCTAATTTTTGTTTCAAGAAAAGCTACCAATCCACATTTATTTTTTTTACAGTAGAGGGCCACATCCCTCTGCTTGTTTGGGCCATTCAGGCCTCTAACATTCCAAATAAGCATCCTATCCATGACTACTAGTCAAGATAGGAGACTTACCATGTACTGGTACTTCCTCTGATACTTGTTCTTCCTGCATTCCTGGCACTGTTACTTGCCCTTGTGTCTGTCTTCTCTCCTGATCCCCATCTACATCTTGGAGTATGTCAAATGGATTCTGTAATTGGGTTGCTGCATTGTTAGTCTGTTGGATTTGTCTGTAGAAACCTCTTCCAGCCCTTGTCCCTCTCCCTGCATTGCCCATCCTGCCTCTACCTCTCCCTGCATTCTGCCATTGCTGTGTTCTTGGCTTTGCTTGCTGTGCAGGTATTTGGTGCACAGGCATTGTCTGTGTCATAGGCTCCTGTGTTGCTTTCTTTTTCCTGCATTCAGTCTCACTGTGTCCATGTTGTTTGCAGTGGTTGCATAGTACAGGTTTCCAGTCATACTCAACTTCTTGTTCCACTATGTTCCCTCTTTCATTCTTGTAGTGTACCTTATCAGGATATTTCCCCCCTATCTCCACTTCAATCAAAACTCTGGCATATTGAATCCCAACTTTCAGTTCAGTGTTTCTGTCAGCCATCATTGGTCTGCCTACCAAGCTTGCCATTTTACTCAGCCCTACTGCATTCCAATACTTGACATTCAGACCAGGGAATTTAACCCAAATAGGAACAGATGTGAGTTCCTCATGGGCATAGTCTATGTTCTCAGCCCAAGGTCTAACAATCATTGGTTTATTGTCAAAATGATAAACCCCTTCCTCTAGCACTGCATCTCTTTGTTCCATTGAATCAAATCGAACAATAACTAGCCCATTTTTCATCATAGCTATTTTATTCATTCCCCTCTTCGACCAAATTCTCCTAAGGAATCCACTAAGCACACTGATAGGTGGTCTTGACCCCATAACATAGCAGACAACAGATTGGTTCCAATAATTAATTTCAGATTCTATGTCCTTGAGGTTAATTTCACCTACTGGTTTTCCATCAAGCATTACAGGTGCTATAAAATCAAGTTTAAATCCAGCATTTTTAAGTTTTGTAATGTCGAATTTTTCCCAAGCAGATGTTTTACCTGAATCTGCAAATTGTTGCTGTTTTTCTTGTGTTGCAGTTTCGACCTGCTCTTCATCGGAGACTTGATTTCTAGCCCTTTCCTTCATCTTCGACACCCAAGAATTAATTTTTTCTTGCGCTAATTCCATTTCCTGCAGAGTTTCAGTGTGCACTTCCGGTGTCATGATGTCTGGGTCCTCCAATTCATCCGTTAAATTTCTCATAACACGACCTAGGTTTTCATGAGTTTGGCTCGAACGTTTTCTTTGTGTCACATTCTTCGTGGGACAAGGTGGAGCTGTCGATTTCTCCGCACTCTCATCATCGTTTCCATTCCCTCGCTTTGATTTCTCTTTCTTCCCCATCGAACTCAGAGTTGCTAATGGAGTTTAACGAACTCTGTGGAGAAGAAAGGGCGACGGGATGATATGCCAATGTTAAGGCCCGAAAACGGGCGAGATGGATGATATCGGAGTTCGGGGATAAGTATGACCCTCCCGGGGCACCCGGGGATCCCCTAGGGCCATAATAGAGCCCCCGAAAAAATTTCGGGCGAAAACGGAAACCGGGCCCCCCGAATGCTCTAGAGGACGTGTTTTGGGCCTCCGAACGCAAACTTTTCGACGTTAATATTTTCGCCCCATATCGCACGGGAGACCCCTAGGAGACATGGGAGGCCCTTAGGGTCGGTTATTGGGTCCCTGATAGGCTTGTAAGGGCGGTTTGACGCGATGCCAATGTTAAGGCCCGAAAACAGGCGACATGGGTGATATCGGAGTTCGGGGATAAGTATGACCCTCCCGGGGCACCAGGGGTCCCCTAGGGCCATAATAGAGCCCCCGAAAAAATTTCGGGCGAAAAATGAAACCGGGCCCCGGGAATGCTATAGGGGCCGTGTTTTGGGCCTCTAGACGCAAACTTTTCAACGTTAATATTTTCGCCCCATATCGCAGGGGAGACCCCTAGGGGACATGGGAGGCCTCAAGGGTTGGTTATTGGGTCCCTGATAGGCTTGTAAGGGCAGTTTGACGCGATACCAATGTGAAGGCCCGAAAACGGGCGACATGGGTGATATCGAAGTTCGGGGATAAGTATGACCCTCCCGGGGCACCAGGAGTCCCTAGGGCCAAAATAGAGCCCTCGAAAAAATTTCGGGCGAAAACGGAAACCAGGCCCCGGAATGCTCTAGGGGACGTGTTTTGGGCCTCCGGACGCAAACTTTCGAAGTTAATACTTTCGCTCCATATCGCACGGGAGACCCCTAGGGGACATGGGAGGCTCCTAGGGTCGGTTATTGGGTCTCTGATAGGCTTGTAAGGGCGGTTTGACGCGATGCCAATGTTTTTTTTTTTTTGTGCAAATCAGAAATTGTATTAATAACAGCTGTAATGTAGCAAGATTACAGCCCACAGGGTAATCTAAATTCAAGGCCACCTACTAGGTAGGGTTCCTTAGGATCTACATCCCCTAACAACCATACAAACCTAACATTACTGGACCAGCACACTACAACCAGTGGCTCACCATAGCTGAAACAAAAAACAACCATTCCCTACTTACAACAACTACAAAATACAGTAAAAATAACATATTACAAAATCCCTATCCATCTCTTATCCTTGGTGTTAATCTTCCTCTTGCTGCTGCAGTGCTGTATTCTGATTCTGATCACCTGCTGAATCAGCTGCATGATTTGCGACAGGGGCATTCTGCTCCCCTCAAAACATTGGATGTTCCTGCATCTCCATATCCAATAAACTGCTGCTGCAAGCCCTTCTGCATACACTTCTTTCCTGAATCTTGAACATTTTTGCCTGCTTATCCAGTTAAGCATGCCCTGGACTGTATTTGCTTTTGCTGACACTTGCAGCCAACCCCTTAACTGAGCCAGAACCTCTGTGGATACACTACAACTGAAGAACAAGTGATTATGATCTTCTTGTTTCATCTTGCACAAGTAACACATACCATCTCCATTCAAGAAACCCATTTTCTGCAGCCTATCTTTAGTTAGCAGCCTTCCCATTTGAACCAGCCACAAGCAAAAACTTTGTCTAGGCATAGAAATCTTCCCCCAGATCAAATCAGCATGTCTGTATTTTGGCATGTCTCCTGTCAATACACTGTAACCACAAGCAGCAGAATAGATCCCATCAGGTGTACCCTTCCACACTCCCCTAGCTGAGTATTGATCATGGAAATAGCTTTTGATTTTATTAAGCTTTTTCCAGTACCAACTAGTTCCCCACACAGGAACATAATTCCAGAAATTTTCTCCTTTCAAATAAACCCCATTAATCCATTTTACCCACAGTGTATCTTTTTTGGTGGCTAAATCCCAAATATGCTTCCCATTTAGAGCTATGTTGAACCATTTGCAATTTTTAACATTTATTCCACCATTTTTCCTTGGTCTGCTGCAATGCCTCATTTAAAGGCTCCTTGTTTGCTTCAGTCTGAGCTTGAATCATAGCAATTCTAGTAATATCAGCTTGAGCTAATATGTCACTAAACTCATCCTTATTTAGCTTCTTCAGCACTGACCTCACCCTTTTCAGTTTCTGATAAACTCTAAACATTTTTGTGCCTTGTGTGCTGAAAATCCAGGCTTGCTGCACCATTGCTTGGAATTCAGAGTGGAGGCTCCACATGTTAAAAAATTTAAAGGGGATATTTCTTTTTGTGCATTCTTTATGAAGAGTTAAGCAGATTGGAGAGTGGTCAGATACACCCTCTGGATGAAACTGTAGAGCAAATTGATCATACTCCTGAAACCAGAGGCTGTTGGCAAAAGCCCAATCAATTTTAGAGTATACTCTCCCTCCCCTCTCATGCCTATTATTCCAGGTATATTGACACCCAGACCAGCCCATTTCAGTGAGGAACCAGTCTTCAATGCAAGCTTTAAAATCTTGTATTTCAGCATATGTAACTGGTAATCCTCCTTGTCTATTGCCAAGTAACAAAACATTGTTGAAATCCCCACCAACAATCCAAGGTTTATTGCAATTAATTGCAAAATCAGTAAGATCCTTCCACAATTGTTTCCTTTCCTCCTTTTCATTTAGACCATATACAAAACTCACCACAATCTCCATTTTTCTCACAATATTAAACACTTTACAGATAATCATTTGCACAGAAGAGAAAATCACATCAACATGAAAATAATTTAGCAACCATCTTATCCAGATTCTACCCAACCTATGATCATTATGATTACTATAGGATTCCCACCCTGGCATGAAACTGTTTTTGCATTTTTCCAGATTAACTAATCTTATTTTAGTTTCTAGAAAAGCCACCAAACCACAATTATTCTTTTTGCAGAAAAGGGCAACATCCCTCTGCTTATTAGGGCCATTAAGGCCTCTCACATTCCATATAAGGATCCTATCCATGACTACCAGTCAAGGTAGGAGACTTACCATGTGATGGCACCACACCTGTGTTCTGATCCTCCTGTATCCCTGGCTCTACTGCTTCACCTTGTACCATTTGCACCTCCTGCACTCCTCCTTCATTTTGCAGTATATCAAAAGAGTTCTGTATCTGGGGAGTGACATTTTTAGGTTGCTGAATTTGTCTGTAGTTGCCTCTTCCTGCTCTCAATCCTCTCCCTGCATTCCACATTCTACCTCTACCTCTCCCTGCATTCTGCCATTGCTGGTTCCTAGGGATTTCTTGCTGTATAGGTTTGTTCTGCACAGGCACTGGTTGATTCACAGGGGCAGAAATAGCTTTCTTCCTTCTGCAATCAGGCTCACTATGCCCATACTGTTTGCAATGACTGCAGATTACAGGCTTCCAGTCATAGTCCACCTCCTGTTCAACAATATTCCCCTTCTCATTCTTAAAATGCACCTTGTCAGGGTATACACCTCCTATTTCAACTTCAATCAGCACTCTAGCATAGTGAATCCCCACCTTGAGCTCTGTATTCCTGTCAGCCATCATTGGCCTGCCAACTAAACTTGCAATTTTGCTCAATCCCATTGCATTCCAGTATTTGACATTTAACCCAGGGAATTTCACCCATATAGGAACAGAGGTAAGTTCCTCATGAGCATAATCCACATTTTCAGACCATGGCCTGACTATCATAGGTTTATTATCAAAATGATAAACCCCTTCCTGTATCACAGCATCCCTTTGCTCCAAAGAGTCAAATCGAACCAGAACTAAGCCATTTTTCATCATTGCAATTTTATTCATCCCCCTTTTTGCCCAAATTCTTCTTAGAAATCCTCTGAAAACATTAATTGGGGGCCTTGACCCCATTACATAGCATACAACCGCTTGGTTCCAGTAGCTAATTTCAGATTCAATATCCATGAAATTAATTTCCCCAACTGCTCATGCATAGTAGGCGCAATAAAATCCAATTTAAACCCAGCATTTTTCAATTTAGTTATATCAAATTTTTCCCAGGCTGAGATCTTACCTACATCTGTAGATTGCTGCTGTTTGGCTTGCTCTGAAGCTTCAGCTTCATCTTCCCACGAAAAATGAGTTTTGGCCTTCTCCTTCATCTTCGAGAGCCATGAATTAATTTTCTCTCTTGCTAACTCCATCTGTTGTACCGTTTCAGGTTGAACCTCAGGCGTCATGATTTCAGGAGCCTCCAATTCATTTGTGAGATTTCGAACTACCCGATCTAGGTTATCTCGGTTGGTACTGTTACATTGCCTATGCGTTGCGTTTTTTGTAGGACACGGGGGAGCCACTGAATTTTCCGCATCATCACCGTGGTTTTCAGTCCCTCTCTTTGCTTTATCCTTTTTCCCCATTAAAACTCAAAGCTTCGTTAATGGCTAACGAGCAGTGTAGAGGAGAGAGGAGAGAGCATCGCGATGCCAATGTTTTTTTTTTGGTGCAAATCAGAAAATGTATTATTACTAACTGTAATGTAACACGATTACAGTCCTTAGGGAATGCAAATCCAAGGCCACCTACTAGGTAGGGTTCCTTTTTCCTACATCCCTGCACAACCAAAACCCTCTAATATAGTACTAGAGCACCTCATTACAACCAATGTCACCTCAATTCTGGTACAAAATAAACCAAAATAAACCAAAACAGCCTGACTTACAATAAAACAAAATAAAATCAATACAATTGCAATGAAATAGGCCATTGTAATTCCTGATTCATCCCATCACTGCTTTTTGATCACTGCTTTTTGTTTTCCTTCTGGGCTTCCTGCATGCTTTCCCATCACCTGTTGGTGGTGCAATGCTAGGCTCTGGTTTCTGATAGCCTGTTGGTAAAAGAGGCACTCTGCCCCCTTCAACCTACACAATCCTTTTCCTCCATTTACTAGCTGCAATTTCTTCTTCTTGCAACTTATCCATCTTCCAATATCTGGTGCCAATCCTCATTCTGATTTGCTTCAATCCTGCTGACTGGTTGCTTCAATCCTTCCTGCATGTTTTGTCCATCTGGGCCTCCTGACTCCCCTCCTGTTTCTTCTTTTCAGTTTGCTGCCTAGGTCCCTTCTGCATACACTTTGTCCATCTGTTTGATGTTGCACTGCTAGACTATGTTCTGGTGGTCTGTTGATAGGAGAATCATCCTGTCCCTCCAATCCTGTAGTCCCTGCATCCCCATTACCAGCTGTTTTGGCTCTTGCTCCACTGTGCATCTGCATTTTCCTTCCTGAGCTTCCTTCTCATGTTGTTTGGCTTGTCTGCACCCTGCCAATCTCATCCCCTGCATTGTTCTGCTTCATCCCCTCATCCCTCTGAACAGAGCTGTGCATTTGTTCTGCAGCTACAGGTTTTCTATCCAAATTTTATCTCTGTTTGTGATTTTCCTCTTGTTACTGCATTGTTGAATTCGCAACCTGACCACCTGCTGGACCTGCTGTATTAGCCGCAGCCTTGATATTTTGGTCCCCTCAAATTGTTGTTTGTTCCTGCATCTCCAGACCCAGTATACTGTTGCAGCCAGCCCTGCAGCATACACTTCTCTTCTGAAATTGGAGCATTTTTGTCTGTTTATCCAATTTAAAATTCCTTGGATATTGTTGGCCTTTGCTGTCACTTGTAGCCAGTCTTTTATCTGCACCAGAATCTCATTGGTAACTCTGCACCTGAAAAATAGGTGTTCATGATCTTCAGTCCTCTCCTTGCATAGGTTACAGTTGGCATTCCCATTTAGGAAACCCATATTTTGTATCCTATCCTTAGTGAGTAGTCTTCCTAGTTGAGCCATCCACAAACAAAAACAGTGCCTTGACATGGAAATTTTCCCCCAAATCAGATTTGCATGTCTTGATTTTGGCAGGGTGCCATTTAACATGTTATACCCACTTGCAACTGTGTATATTCCATCCTCTGTGCCCTTCCATGCACCCCTGGTAGTGTAGTGGTCTTGGAAGAGGTTCTTGACTTTATTTAGTTTTTTCCAATACCAACTTGCACCCCAAACTGGCTCATAATTCCAAATATTCACTCCTTTCAAGTAAATCCCATTTATCCATTTGACCTACAATGTGTCTTTTTTTGTGGCTAAATCCCAGATGTGCTTCCCATTTAATGCAGTATTAAACCACTTGCAATTTTTGATGCTTATTCCTCCATTTTTCCTTGGTCTGCAGACCACATCCCATGCCACCAGACTTGTCTTCTGTTTCTGTTCAGTCGAGCCCCACAAAAAAGATCTGCATTTTTCCTCTACACTTTTTAGCACCCCAGCAGGCATTATAAAAATGCTTGACCAGTATACATGTATAGAGTATAGCACAGAGTTTATCAGTTGAGCCCTCCCCGCATAAGACAGATTTCTGGATGCCCAGATTTGAAGCTTTTTGGTCATTTTGTCTATCAGGCACTCACAATCAATTTTGTTCCATTTGGAAGGAGACAAAGGTACACCCAGATACTTCATTGGTAAGGTACCCTCACTGAAGCCAGAGTTCGGGGATGAAGGTGCCCCTCCCGGGGTAGCGGGGGTCCCCTAGGGCCATAATAGAGCCCCCGAAAAAATTTCGGGCGAAAACGGAAATCGGGAATGCTCTAGGGGACGTGTTTTGGGCCTCCGGACGTAAACTTTTCGACGTTAATATTTTGGCCCCATATCGCATGGGAGACCCCTAGGGGACATGGGAGGCCCCTAGGGTCGATTACTGGGTCCCTGATAGGCTTGTAAGGGCGGTTTGACGCGATGCCAATGTTTTTTTTTTTTTTTTTTGGTGTAAGTCAGAAGTTGTATTATTGCTCTCTGTAATGTCACAAGATTACAGTCCTTAGGCAATGTAGGTCCAAGGCCACCTACTAGGTAGGGTTCCTTTTTGCTACATCCCTCTACTACCTTACAACCCTTCAATCTGGTGCAACTCACTACAGGCAGTGGTTCACCAACTCTGTACACATTACAATTTACAAAAATTAATCCTCACCATCTCTGTAGGCATTACAATTTGCAAAAATTATTTCTGACTTGCAACAAAATACAAAAACATATATAGCTAAAAATATTACAACTTCTTCTAGCTTTTCGACTCTGCTTGGAACTGTTACATTCCTCATTCTACCTTGCTACATCAACCTGCTGCTGATTACAGAATTTCCTTGTTTTCCACTGAATCTGCTTCTTCCTGCTTCTACTTTGCTTCTGTCCTGTACTCTGAATCCTCTGCTGGTGCAGTCTTCCAGAGCTGGTTCATTCCATCTTCTTTTCTGCAACAGGATGCAGTCTACTGGTTCCTTGCAAATATGTCATGACCCCCTGTTAAGTTCTGCTTTCTGCTTTACTGTCTGGTGTAATCTGTCTGTTTGCTCTGTTCCTTGCTGTGATCCAGTTTAATTTCAGCCTATATCCCCCCTATCCAGATATTGTCCCTGCTGGAGATCTTCCTCTTGCTGTTGCAGCATTGCTGTATTCTGCACCTGACTGCTTGCTGGACCTGTTGTGTCATCTGTGGCACTGGTATGCTGCCTTTGCCAGCAAAATGAGTATTTCTGCATCTCCATATCCAGTATACTGCTGCTGCTACCCCTGATGCATAAACTTCCTTCCTGATTCTCGAGCATTTTTGTCTGCTGATCCAATTAAACATCCCCTGAATTGTACTTGCTCCTGCTGAAATTTGCAGCCATCCCTTTAACTGTTCCAGGACTTCTTTTGCAACTTTGCATTTGAAGAACAAGTGATTGTGTTCCTCTGGTTCCTGCTTGCACAGATAGCATAAGGCATCCCCATTCAGACATCCCATCCTCTGTAATCTGTCCTTTGTTAGCAATCTATCCATTTGAGCCAGCCATAGGCAAAAACTATGTCTAGGCATGGATATCTTCCCCCATATCAAGTCTGCATGCCTGCATTTTGTCATGTTTCCTTGTAGCATTCTGTATCCACTTCCAGCCTTGTAAATACCATCAGATGCAAATTTCCATATCCCCCTTGCTGTGTATTGCCCCTAGAAGTAACTTTTGATCTTGTTCAGTTTGTTCCAGTACCAACTTGTGCCCCATACTGGAACATAATTCCAGATGTTAACTCCTTTCAGATAAATCCCATTGATCCACTTCACCCACAGTGTGTCTTTTTTTGTTGCAATATCCCAGATGTGCTTGCCATTCAGAGCTATGTTGAACCATTTGCAGTTCTTAACATTAAGTCCTCCATTGTTTCTTGGTCTGCATACCATATCCCAGGCCACCAAGCTTGTCTTATGTTTCTGCTCAGTTGTCCCCCACAAGAAAAATCTGCATTTTTGCTCCACACTTTTTAGTACCCCAGTTGGCAAAATGAAGATACTTGACCAGTATACATGAATGGAGAATAGTACAGAGTTTATTAGTTGGACTCTCCCTGCATATGAAAGGTTCCTCGAGGCCCATATCTGCATCCTTTTTGTCATTTTGTCCACCAGACAATCACAATCTATTTTGCTCCATTTTGAGGGGGATAATGGGACACCTAGGTATCTCATGGGCAAAGTACCCTCCCTGAAGCCTGAGAGTTGTAACAGTGCATTTTTTCCTTGCATATCCACCCCTGCTAAGTAGATGTTAGATTTTTCCTTGTTTGCATACAATCCTGTTGCTTTTGAGAAGTGGTTTATGCTGTTCATCATTGTGCTCACAGATGCAGTATCTGCTTTACAGAAACACATTAAGTCATCAGCAAAACATAGATGACTTAGTGCAAGCTCTTTGCACATGGGGTGCCAGCTGAAGCTCTTATCCATGCATGCTATTTTCAGGTTTCTTGACAAATATTCCATAACAAGTACAAATATTAATGGGGATATGGGGTCACCTTGTCTGATGCCCCGCTTTGCAATGAAATTCCCATGTGTTTCCCCATTTATATTAATACTAAAACTTGCTGTTTTGATGCACTCTAGTACCCACCCACTGAATTTTTCAGGGAATCCATACCCTTGCAGCATTTCCTTCACAAAACCCCAGTGGATTGTATCATATGCCTTCCTTATGTCTATCTTCATTATGCACCTGGGAGATGATTGTTTCCTGTTATAATGCTTAATAAGGTCCTGACATATCATGATGTTGTTGACAATGGATCTCTGTGCAACAAAGGCTCCCTGGTTCACTGACACCAGCTCTGGTAGTACTTTTGCCAGTCTCCCACACAAGATCTTGGAGATACACTTGTAGATTGTATTATAGCAGGCTATTGGTCTGAAATCAGATGCCTTTTCTGGATTTTGTATCTTCTGTACAAGGCACAGGTTTGTAGCATTTACCTCCTTGAGCATTCTAGATGAGTCAAAAAAATCAATTATGGCTCCAGTCACTTCATCTCCTACAATTGGCCACGCTTCTTTGAAAAACCCTGAACCAAAGCCATCAGGACCCGGGCTTTTATTACAATCAATTGCAAACATTGCATTTTTCACCTCTTCTGCATACACAGGGGCTATAAGGTTCATCTGTTGGTGGATGTCTAGTCTGTGACCTGCTTGGAAGTATCTGTCTTCAGCTTTGCTTGTTCTGGTTCCTGTCACCCCCAACATATCCTTGTAAAATCTCACAAATTCTTCCATGACCAGGTTCTGGTCCTCCAGAAGGGTCCCCTGTTGTGTCCTAATGGAGTGGATTCTGTTGTTATTACTTCTTTGCTTCATAACTGCATGGAAGAATTGATTATTCCCATCTCCCAATTGTATCCACTTTGCCTTGCTTTTCTGCTGTAGGAAATTTTCAGCTGCCATATTAACCTCATTGTATCTTTTCCTGGCCTGTAATTCAGTCTGTTGTAATGCATCATTTAATGGCTCTTTGTTAGCTTCAGTCTGTGCTTGGGTCATGGCTATCCTAGCTGTATCTGCTTGTGCCAGAATGTCTGTGAAATCATTCCTGTTTAGCTTTTTCAGCACTTTCCTCACCTTTTTCAATTTCTGGTACACTCTGAACATTTTTGTGCCTTGTGTTCTGAAATTCCAAGCTTGCTGCACCTTAGCTTGGAATTCAGAGTGGAGGCTCCACATGTTGAAGTATTTAAAGGGAATAATTTTTTTTGTAAATTCTCTATGGAGAGACAGACAGATTGGGGAGTGATCTGAAACACCCTCTGGATGGAATACAAGATCTGATTGATCTAATTCCTGAAGCCATAAACTGTTTACAAATGCCCAATCAATTTTAGAATATACTCTCCCCCCTTTTTCATGCCTATTATTCCAAGTAAACTGGCACCCTGACCACCCCATTTCAGTGAGAAAACATTTTTCTATGCACTCTTTGAACTCCTGTATTTCTGCATAAGCAACTGGTACTCCACCTTTTCTATTTTCAGGGAGCAGTACATTATTGAAATCCCCCCCTACAAACCATGGGGTGTTGCAATTAATTGCAAAATCATTTAAGTCCTTCCATAGTACTCTCCTTTCCTCCTTCTCATTTAAACCATATACAAAACTCACCACAAATTCCAATTTTTTCACAACATTTACTACTTTGCAGATAATCATTTGCACAGATGAGAATAAAACATCCACATTAAAAATGCTTGGTATCCATCTTAACCATATTCTCCCCAGTCTATGCTCACTATGATTACTGTAAGAGTCCCACCCTGTCAAGAAACATTTTTTGTATTTTTCTATGTTGGCTAATCTGATTTTTGTTTCAAGAAAAGCCACTAACCCACAATTATTTTTTTTGCAAAAGAGAGCTATATCTCTCTGTTTATTTGGGCCATTAAGGCCTCTAACATTCCAAATTAGTACCCTATCCATGACTACTAGTCAAGACAGGGGACTTACCATGCATTGGCACCTCAACTGGATTCTGGTCTGTTTTTTGCTCAGGCTCCACAACTGCTGCTGCTGTTGGCAGTTCCTTTTGTGTTTCCTGCATTTCTTCTTGATTTTGCAAAATGTCAAAACTGTTCTGCATAACAGTTTTGGCCTGCTGCTGGACCTGTCTGTAATAGCCTTTTCCTGTTTTTGCTCCTCTTCCTGCATTCCAGGCTCTCCCTCTACCTCTTCCTGCAAACTGCCATTGCTGAGTCCTTGGAATTCCTTGCTGTGCAGGCTGAGTATGTACAGGCCCTTGTTGCACAGGTGCAGTCTCAGGTATCTTTTTCCTGCAATCTGCTGCACTGTGACCATATTGTTTACAGTGGTTGCACAGACTTGGCTTCCAATCATAGTCCACTGCTTGCTCCACTATGTTTCCCCTCTCATTCTTGAAATACACTTTCTTAGGGTACTCCTCTCCTAGTTGCACTTCAATCAGAACTCTAGCATAGTGTATTCCCACCTTGAGCTCTGTGTTTCTGTCTGCCATCATTGGCCTCCCAACTAGGCTAGAGATTTTGCTCAGACCCATTGCATTCCAATACTTGACATTGAGTCCTGGGAATTTAACCCATATTGGCACAGAGGTGAGCTCCTCTTGATCATAGTCGATGTTTTCTGACCATGGCCTAATAATCATTGGTTTGTTATCAAAATGGTACACCCCCTCCTGGATGACAGCATCTCGTTGTTCCAAAGAATCAAATCTAACCAATACTAGCCCATTTTTCAAACTTGCTATCTTGTTCATCCCTTTTTTCCCCCAAATTCTTCTTAGAAAACCACTCAGTACATTAATTGGAGGTTTAGAGCCCATCACATAGCAAACTACAGCTTTGTTCCAGTAATCTATTTCTGATTCAATGTCCATAAAATTGATTTCACCTACTGGTTTACCTTCATGCAGATTTGGTGCAACATAATCCAATTTAAAGCCAGCATTTTTCAGTTTTGATATGTCAAATTTATCCCAAGCTGAGACCTTACCAGAATTTGTAGCCTCCTGTTGCTGTTCTTGCTCAGGTTCCTCTTCCTCCGAATCAGATGGGTTTTGCGAATTTGCCTTTTCCTTCACTTTTGAAAGCCACGAATTGATCTGTTCCTTAGCTAGTTCCATTTGTTGCACAGTTCCTGATTGGACTTCCGGAGTCTTTATCTCTGAATCTTCCAATTCGTCCGCAAGATTTCGCATAACTCTACCTAGGTTTTCATGGTTTTTGATGTTTTTTGGTTTTAGGGTTACAATTGTTTGGGTACAATTTTTGTTTCCTGAATTTCCCGCATCGTTGAACTGAGTTCCATTTCCTCTCTTAGCTTTTTCCTTCTTCCCCATTCGAACTCAGCGCTGTTTCAAAGGTGAACGCGCGCTGTAGAGGTCGAAGCAGAGAGCATTTTAGAGAGAGAAAAGGGGCGACTTTTTGCGATGCCAATGTTAAGGCCTGAAAACGGGCGACATGGGTGATATCGGAATTCGGGGATAAGTGTGACCCTCCCGGGGCACCGGTGGTCCCCTAGGGCCATAATTGAGCCTCCGAAAAAATTTCAGGCGAAAACGGAACCTAGGCCCCGGGAATGCTCTACGAGACGTGTTTTGGGCCTCCGGACACAAACTTTTCGACGTTAATATTTTCGCCCCATATCGCACGGGAGACCACTAGGGGACATGGGAGGCCCCTTGGGTCGGTTATTTGGTCCCTGATAGGCTTGTAAGGGCGGTTTGACGCGATGCCAATGTTAAGGCCCGAAAACGGGCGACATGGGTGATATCGGAGTTCGGGGATGAAGGTGTCTTTCCCGGGGCACCGGGGGTCCCCTAGGGCCATAATAGCGAAAACGGAAACGGGGCCCCGGGAATGCTCTAGGGGACGTGTTTTGGGCCTCCGGACGCAAACTTTTCGACGTTAATATTTTCACCCCATATCGCACGGGAGACCCCTAGGGGACATGGGAGGCCCCTAGAGTCGGTTATTGGGTCCCTTATAGGCTTGTAAGGGCGGTTTGACGCGATGCCAATGTTAAGGCCCGAAAACGGGCGACATGGGTGATATCGAAGTTCGGGGATAAGTATAATCCTCCCAGGGCACCGGGGGTCCCGTAGGGCCATAATAGAGCCCCCAAAAAAAAAATTTCGGGCGAAAACGGAAACCAGGCCCTGGGAATGCCCTAGGGGACGTGTTTAGCGCCTCCGGACGCAAACTTTTCGACGTTAATATTTTTGCCCCATATCGCACAGGAGACCCCTAGGGGACATGGGAGGCCCCTTGGGTCGGTTATTGGGTCCCTGATAGGCTTGTAAGGGCAGTTTGACGCGATGCCAATGTTAAGGCCCGAAAACGGGCAACATGGGTGACACCGGGGGTCCCCTAGGGCCATAATAGAGCCCCCGAAAAAATTTCGGGCGAAAACGGAAACCGGGAATGCTCTAGGGGACGTGTTTTGGGCCTCCGGACGCAAACTTTTCGACGTTAATATTTACGCCCCATATCGCACGGGAGACCCCTAGGGGACATGGGAAGCCCCTTGGGTCGGTTATTGGGTCCCTGATAGGCTTGTAAGGGCAGTTTGACGGGATGCCAATGTTTTTTTTTTGTGCAAGTCAGAAATTGTGTTATTGCTTACTGTAATGTTACACAGATTACAGTCCATAGGTAATGCAATTCCAAGGCCACCTACTAGGTAGGGTTCCTCTTCCTCTGCATCCCTTTGTTCCTTACAACCCTACTCTCCTAGGGGTAACTCACTACATGCAGTGATCCCCTTATCTGAAAGAAAACAGATACAAAATACAAAAAACATCCCTGACTTACAGTAAAATACAAAATACATAACAATCTAATTATTGCAGTTTTCTTGTCCTTTTTTCTACTGGATTTTTCCTCCTGCTTCTGCTTTGCTATTACCCTTTCCTCAGTGTCCTCTGCTAGGGCAATCTTCCTGAGCTAATGTATTTTCCTTTTTTTTCCTGCAATCACAACTTGCTGTCTTCCTCCTGCTGTTTGCTGTCTTGATACTTGTACAGGTACTAATGTCCTGCTGTCTCTGCTGGCTGCTCATCTGGTGTAGTCCTGCCTTTTTGCCTGAGTCTACTGTGGTGCAAGAGCAATTAAATTCTCTCTAACCATTTTTTGTCCTTGCTGTTGATTTTTCTCAGTCTGCTGCACTGTTGTATTCTGACCCTCACTAGTTGTTGGATCTGCTGCATGATCTGCATCACAGAAAGAGTGCTTCCCACAAAATGTTTAATATTCCTGCTTCTCCACAGCCAGTATACAGCTGCTGCTAGCCCAGCTGCATACACTTCCTTCCTGAAATTTGAGCATTTCTGCCTACTTATCCAGTTCAGCAAGCTCTGAATTGTGTTTGTTCTTGATGTAATCTGTAGCCAGCTTCTCATTTGCTCTAAAACACCTGCAGCCATGTTACATGTGAAGAAAAGGTGATTGTGGTCTTCTGGTTTTGCTTTGCACAGGTTGCATACATCATCCCCATTCAGGAAGCCCATGTTCTGCATTCTGTCCTTAGTTAACAATCTTCCCCGCTGAGCCAACCATAGGCAGAAGCTGTGTCTAGGCATTGTTACCCTTCCCCAAATCAGGTTGGCATGTCTATACTTAGGCATATCTCCCATCAAGGTGTTGTATCCCCTTGCAGCTGTATAGCAACCATCTGCATCTCTTTTCCAGACCCCTCTGACTGTGTAATGCTCCTGGAAATAGCTCTTGATTTTGTTGAGTTTGGTCCAGTACCAGCTGGCACCCCACACTGGTGCATAATCCCAGAGATTGGTCCCTTTCAGATATATCCCATTTATCCATTTTACCCACAAGAAATATCTGCATTTTTGTGCTACACTCTTAAGTACCCCTGCAGGCATTATGAAAATGCTAGACCAGTACACATGTATAGAGAAAAGCACAGAATTTATGAGTTGAGCTCTTCCTGCATATGATAGGTTCCTAGAAGCCCATATCTGCAATTTTTTGGTCATTTTATCAACCAAGCACTCACAGTCAATTTTGCTCCATTTAGATGGGGAGAGTGGGACTCCCAAGTACTTCATAGGTAATGTACCCTCCCTAAACCCAGATAATGCTAACAGTTCTCTTTTTGTTTCCTCATCCACACCAGCTATGTACAGGTTAGATTTCTCCTTATTAGCATGCAGACTAGTAGCTTGTGCAAAGTAATTTATGCAATTCATCATTATACTTACAGATTCAGGGGTTGCTTTGCAGAAACACATCAAATCATCAGCAAAGCACAAGTGGCTCAAAGCTAGTTCCTTGCACATGGGGTGCCAACTGAAGCTTTTGTCCATACATGCAAGTTTCAGAATCCTTGAGAAATATTCCATGACCAGCACAAATATCAATGGGGATACTGGATCTCCTTGCCTGATGCCACGTTGAGCAAGAAAGAATCCATGCACCCCTCTATTTATGTTGATGCTGAAACTTGCAGTTTGTATACATTCCAGTATCCAGCCAATGAACTTAATTGGGAAGCCATACCCTTGCAGCATCTCCTTGACAAAGCTCCAGTGTATTGTGTCATAAGCTTTCCTCAGGTCAATCTTCATCAAGCATCTAGGTGAGGATTGCTTCCTGTTGTAGTGCTTGATTAGGTCTTGACATATCATGATATTGTGCACAATGGACCTCTGTGCCACAAAGGCACCCTGGTTCACAGAGATGAGGTCAGGTAGCACTGTTGCCAATCTCCCACATAGGATCTTTGAAATGCATTTGTATATGGTGTTGCAGCATGCTATAGGTCTGAAATCAGAGGCTTTTTCAGGGTTCCCTATTTTCTGCACAAGACAAAGGTTAGTTGCATTCACCTCTTTAAGCATTTTAGAGGATCCAAAAAAATCTATAATTGCATTGGTCACTTCTTCCCCGACAATACTCCATGCTTCCTTGAAGAAACCTGAGCCAAAGCCATCAGGGCCTGGGCTTTTATTCCTATCAATGTCAAACATAGCTCTCTGTACTTCCTCAGCAGTCACTGGTGCACTGATGCTCATCTGTTGTTGCATATTTAGTGTTTTCCCTGCTGAAAAGAAACTCTCCTCTGCTGTAGTGCCTCTGGTGCCTGATACCCCTAGCATCTTCCTGTAAAACCCCACAAATTCTTCAATAATCAAATCTTTGTCCTCCAATAAGATGCCCTCTTGTGTCTGTATGGAGTGCAATCTGTTTTGTTGCCTTCTCTGTTTCATAATTGCATGGAAAAACTGATTATTTCCATCTCCCAGTTGCACCCATCTAGCCTTGCTCTTTTGTTGTAGGAATGTCTCAGCTGCCAGGTTTAGGTCATTGAACCTTCTCCTGGCCTGAATTTCTCCCTTCTGCAGTAACTCATTCAGTGGCTCTTTGTTTGCATCTTCCTGTGCTTGATTCATTACTGATCTAGCAATATCAGTCTGAACTAAAATATCACTAAACTCAGCTCTGTTAAGCTTTTTCAATGCATGTTTCACATTTTTCAGTTTTTGGTAAACCCTAAACATTTTTGTACCTTGTGTTCTACAATTCCATGCTTGCTGCACCAAGGCTAGGAATTCAGAGTGGAGGCACCACATATTAAAGAATTTAAAGGGGGTTTTATTTATATTTAGGTTTTTGTGCAGGGTTATGTAGATAGGGGTATGATCAGATACATCCTCTGGCATGAACTGTAGGGTACACTGGTCAAACTCCTGCATCCATACACTGTTGACAAAAACCCAATCTATCTTAGAGTATACCCTTCCCCTCTCTTCATGCCTATTGTTCCAGGTATATGGGCATCCAGACCAACACATTTCATTTAAGAAACAGCTATCTATACAGAATTTAAAATCCTGAATTTCAGCAAAGGTAACTGGCAAACCACCTTGTCTGTTCTCTGGTAGCAACACATTGTTGAAATCCCCTCCAACAATCCATGGTTTGTTGCAGGTAGTAGCAAAATCATTCATATCCTTCCACAGTTGCTTCCTATCTTCTTTCTCATTCATTCCATATACAAAACTCACCACAAAATCCTTTTTCCCCTCCTTGTTTCTCACATTACAAATGACCATTTGCACAGAGGAAAAAATTATATCAACATGAAAATAATTAGGTAACCACCTAATCCATATTCTACCAAGTCTGTGTTCATTGTGGTTACTAAATGATTCCCACTCTGGCATGAAACTATTTTTGCATTTTTCCAAATTAACTAATCTAATTTTTGTTTCAAGAAAAGCTACCAATCCACATTTATTTTTTTTACAGTAGAGGGCCACATCCCTCTGCTTGTTTGGGCCATTCAGGCCTCTAACATTCCAAATAAGCATCCTATCCATGACTACTAGTCAAGATAGGAGACTTACCATGTACTGGTACTTCCTCTGATACTTGTTCTTCCTGCATTCCTGGCACTGTTACTTGCCCTTGTGTCTGTCTTCTCTCCTGATCCCCATCTACATCTTGGAGTATGTCAAATGGATTCTGTAATTGGGTTGCTGCATTGTTAGTCTGTTGGATTTGTCTGTAGAAACCTCTTCCAGCCCTTGTCCCTCTCCCTGCATTGCCCATCCTGCCTCTACCTCTCCCTGCATTCTGCCATTGCTGTGTTCTTGGCTTTGCTTGCTGTGCAGGTATTTGGTGCACAGGCATTGTCTGTGTCATAGGCTCCTGTGTTGCTTTCTTTTTCCTGCATTCAGTCTCACTGTGTCCATGTTGTTTGCAGTGGTTGCATAGTACAGGTTTCCAGTCATACTCAACTTCTTGTTCCACTATGTTCCCTCTTTCATTCTTGTAGTGTACCTTATCAGGATATTTCCCCCCTATCTCCACTTCAATCAAAACTCTGGCATATTGAATCCCAACTTTCAGTTCAGTGTTTCTGTCAGCCATCATTGGTCTGCCTACCAAGCTTGCCATTTTACTCAGCCCTACTGCATTCCAATACTTGACATTCAGACCAGGGAATTTAACCCAAATAGGAACAGATGTGAGTTCCTCATGGGCATAGTCTATGTTCTCAGCCCAAGGTCTAACAATCATTGGTTTATTGTCAAAATGATAAACCCCTTCCTCTAGCACTGCATCTCTTTGTTCCATTGAATCAAATCGAACAATAACTCGCCCATTTTTCATCATAGCTATTTTATTCATTCCCCTGCTGCATAGACTTCTTTCCTGAATCTTGAACATTTTTGCCTGCTTATCCAGTTAAGCATGCCCTGGACTGTATTTGCTTTTGCTGACACTTGCAGCCAAACCCTTAACTGAGCCAGAACCTCTGTGGATACACTACAGCTGAAGAACAGGTGATTATGATCTTCTGGTTTCATCTTGCATAAGTAGCACATAATATCTCCATTCAAGAACCCCATTTTCTGCAGCCTATCTTTAGTTAGCAGTCTTCCCATTTGAACCAGCCACAAGCAAAAACTTTGTCTAGGCATAGATATCTTTCCCCAAATCAAATCAGCATGTCTGTATTTTGGCATCTCTCCTGCCAGTACTCTGTAACCACTAGCAGCAGCGTAGTTCCCATCAGGTGCACCCTTCCACACTCCCCTAGCTGAGTAGTGATCCTGGAAATAGCTTTTGATTTTATTAAGCTTTTTCCATTACCAACTAGTTCCCCACACAGGAACATGATTCCAGAAATTTTCTCCTTTGAAATAAACCCCATTAATCCATTTTACCCACAGTGTATTTTTTTTGGTGGCTAAATCCCAAATATGCTTCCCATTTAGAGCAATGTTAAACCATTTGCAATTTTTAACATTTAGTCCACCATTTTTCATTGGTTTGCATACAATATCCCAGGCCACCAAACTTGTCTTGTGCTTCTGTTCAGTAGATCCCCACAAAAATAATCTGCATTTTTGCTCTACACTTTTCAGTACCCCAGCAGGCATTATAAAAATGCTCGACCAGTACACATGTATAGAGAATAATACAGAATTGATTAATTGAGCCCTTCCTGCATAGGAGAGGTTCCTGGAGGCCCAAATCTGCAACTTTTTTGTCATCTTATCCACCAAGCATTCACAATCTAATTTGCTCCATTTAGATGGAGACAGTGGAACACCCAAATATTTCATGGGCAATGTACCCTCCCTAAACCCAGACAAACATGACAGCTCATTCTTGATTTGTTCACTAACACCAGCTACATATATATTTGATTTCTCATTGTTTGCAAACAAACCAGTAGCTTGTGAAAAATAATTAATGTTGTTCATCAAGATACTCACAGATTCAGGGGCAGCTTTGCAAAGCACATCAAGTCATCAGCAAAGCATAGGTGACTAAGAGCAAGTTCTTTGCACATGGGATGCCAGCTGAAGCTATTGTCCATACAAGCTATCTTCAGGATTCTTGATAAGTATTCCATGACCAAAACAAAGATTAATGGAGAAATTGGATCTCCCTGCCTAATTCCACGTTTTGCAGTAAAGTATCCATGTACTTCCCCATTCATATTGATGATGAAACTAGCAGTCTGGATGCACTCTAGTAACCAGCCACTGAACTTCACAGGGAAACCATACCCTTGCAGCGTTTCCTTAATAAAACCCCAATGAATTGTGTCATAAGCTTTTCTTAGATCAATCTTCATCAAACACCTAGGAGAGGATTGTTTCCTCCTGTAATGCTTAATAAGATCCTGACATATCATTATGTTGTGGACTATTGATCTCTGAGCCACAAAAGCTCCCCGATTCATAGAGACAAGCACATGAAGCACTCTTGCCAATCTCCCACACAAAATCTTGGAGATGCATTTGTAGATGGTATTGCAGCATGCTATAGGCCTGAAATCAGATGCCTTCTCAGGATTAGGTATCTTCTCCACAAGACACAGATTTGTGGCATTCACCTCTTTGAGCATTTTAGAGGAGTCACAAAAATCCATAATAGCATCAGTCACTTCTTGCCCCACAATATGCCAAGCTTCTTTGAAGAATCCTGATCCAAACCCATCAGGGCCTGGGCTTTTATTACAGTCAATATCAAACATGGCTTTCTTCACCTCATCAGCATTCACAGGGGCATTCAGGATCATCTGTTGATGCAAGTCTAGTCTATGCCCTGCAAAGAAAAAACTGTCTTCTGCTGTAGTGTCCCTGACACCTGAGACCCCCAGCATCTCTCTGTAAAACCCCACAAATTCCTCCATAATCAAATTCTGGTCTTCCAATAGGACACCCTCCTGTGTCTTAATGGAATGCACTCTATTCTGCTGTCTTCTCTGCTTCATGACTGCATGAAAGAACTGAGTGTTCCCATCTCCCAACTGAACCCATTTGGCCTTGCTCTTTTGTTGTAAAAAAATCTCAGCTGCCATATTCACCTCATTTTACCTCCTCCTGGCCTGTACTTCTTTCTGCTGCAATGCCTCATTTAAAGGCTCCTTGTTTGCTTCAGTCTGAGCTTGAGTCATAGCAATTCTAGTAATATCAGCTTGAGCTAATATGTCACTAAACTCATCCCTATTTAGCTTCTTCAGCACTGACCTCACCCTTTTCAGTTTCTGATAAACTCTAAACATTTTTGTGCCTTGTGTGCTGAAAATCCAGGCTTGCTGCACCATTGCTTGGAATTCAGGGTGGAGGCTCCACATGTTAAAAAATTTAAAGGGGATACTTCTTTTTGTGCATTCTTTATGAAGAGTTAAGTAGATTGGAGAGTGGTCAGATACACCCTCTGGATGGAACTGTAGAGAAAAATGATCATACTCCTGAAACCAGAGGCTGTTGGCAAAAGCCCAATCAGTTTTAGAATATACTCTCCCTCCCCCCTCATGCCTATTATTCCAGGTATATTGACACCCAGACCAGCCCATTTCAGTGAGGAAACAGTCTTCAATGCAAGCTTTAAAATCTTGTATTTCAGCATATGTAACTGGTAATCCTCCTTGTCTATTGCCAGGTAACAAAACATTGTTGAAATCCCCACCAACAATCCAAGGTTTATTGCAATTAATTGGAAAATCAGTAAGATCCTTCCACAATTGTTTCCTTTCCTCCTTTTCATTTAGACCATAGACAAAACTCATCACAAACTCCTTTTTTCTCACAATATTAACCAGTTTACAGATTAATCATTTGCACAGAAGAGAAAATCACATCAACATGAAAATAATTTGGCAACCATCTTATCCAAATTCTGCCCAACCTATGATCACTATGATTACTATAGGATTCCCACCCTGGCATGAAACTGTTTTTGCATTTTTCTAGATTAACTAATCTTATTTTAGTTTCTAGAAAAGCCACCAAACCACAATTATTCTTTTTGCAGAAAAGGGCAACATCCCTCTGCTTATTAGGGCCATTAAGGCCTCTCACATTCCATATAGGGATGCCAATGTTAAGGCCCGAAATCGGGCGACATGGGTGATATCGAAGTTCGGGGATAACTATGATCCTCCCGGGGCACTGGGGGTCCACTAGGGCCATAATAGAGCCCCCGAAAAAATTTCGTGCGAAAACGAAAACCGGGCCCCGGGAATGCTCTAGGGGACGTGTTTTGGGCCTCCGGACCCAAACTTTTCGACGTTAATATTTTCGCCCCATTTTGCACGGCAGACACCTAGGGGACATGGGAGGCTCATTGGGTCGGTTATTGGGTCCCTTATAGGCTTGTAAGGGCAGTTTATCGCGATGCCAGTGTTTTTTTTTTGGTGCAAGTCAGAAATTGTTATTATTGCTCACTATAATGTAACAAGATTACAGCCCTAAGGCAATGCAAATCCAAGGCCACCTACTAGGTAGGGTTCCTTTTTTCTGCATCCCTTTACTACCTTACAAACCTTCAATCTGGTGCAACTCACTACAGACAGTGGTTCACCATCACTGTAAACATGACAAATTACACAAAATCTTTTCTGACTTACAGCAAAGTACAAAACCATAATAAGCTAGAAATTATAACTTCTTCTAGATTTTCAATACTTTTGATTTTCTGTTTCATTCCTTGCTTTGTCTTTCTCCAGCAGCCTGCTACTGGTTACCTGCTAGATCCTGCTGCCTTGTTCACAGCCTAGTTTCTGCATTCTGCTTCTGCTTCCCTTCTAAATCTGCTGCCTATTTCCCTGCACATGTTCTGATGCCTTGCAGAATTGCTTGATCCCCTGCTGAGACCCTGATGAGTTCTGCTTCTGCCTTTCTGTACTGGCCTTCTGCTGATAGTTCTGCACATGATCTCACTTCTTGCATCACTTCTGGGATCTCTGCTGACCAGCTGATGAAGTCTGATAATTTCATTCTGATGTAGGTTTTCTGTTTGCTCTGCTATATGCCCTGGTCCAGCTCCCTTCTGCCTATATCTCATCTAACCATCTCTTATCCCTGCTGGAGATCTTCCTCTTGCTGTTGCTACAGTGTTGGATTCTAATTCTGACAACTTGCTGAATCTGTTGCATGATCTGTGATACTGGTATACTGCCTTCACCAGCAAAATGGGTATTCCTGCATCTCCAGACCCAATAAACTGCTGCTGCTAGCCCTGATGCAAATACTTCCTTCCTGATTCTAGAGCACTTTTGCCTGCTTATCCAGTTGAGCATCCCCTGAATTGTTTTTGCTTTTGCTGAAATTTTCAGCCAATCCCTTAGCTGATCCAGGACTGCTGATGACACTTTGCAGTTAAAGAATAGATGATTGTGGTCCTCTGGTTTCAGCTTACACATGTAGCATATCTCATCACCATTCAAAAAGCCCATTCTCTACAGCCTATCTTTAGTTAATAATCTTCCCTTTTGTGCTAGCCAGAGGCAGAAGCTTTGTCTAGGCATGGATAACTTCCCCCAGATTAAATCTGCATGTCTGTATTTTGGTATATTTCCTTGCAACATTCTGTAGCCACTTGCAGCAGAATATAAGCCATCAGTTTCAAGCTTCCATGCTCCCCTTGTAGTGTATTGTGCCTGAAAATAGCTTTTGATCTTGTTCAGCTTATTCCAGTACCAGCTAGAACCCCAGACTGGAGCATAGTTCCAAAGGTTTACACCTTTCAGATATACTCCATTGATCCATCTTACCCACAGTGTGTCTTTCTTTGTGGCTAGATCCCAGATATGCTTACCATTTAGAGCTATGTTGAACCATTTGCAATTTTTCACATTTAGTCCACCATTTTTCCTTGGTCTGCATACCATGTCCCATGCCACCAAGCTTGTCTTGTGTTTCTGTTCAGTTGTCCCCCATAAGAAAAATCTGCATTTTTGCTCCACACTTTTCAGTACCCCAGCGGGCATAATGAAGATGCTTGACCAGTATACATGTATGGAAAATAATACAGAATTAATTAATTGTACCCTTCCTGCATAAGAGAGATTCCTGGAGGCCCAAAGCTGCAGTTTCCTAGTCATTTTATCCACCAAACACTCACAATCTATTTTGCTCCATTTTGAAGGGGACAGTGGGACACCCAGGAATTTCATGGGCAAGGTTCCTCTCTAAATCCTGAGATGTGCAACAGTTCATTTTTCACTTGTTCATTTACCCCTGCTACATAAATATTTGATTTTTCCTTGTTTGCATACAGACCAGTGGCTTGTGAGAAGTGGTTTATGCTGTTCATCATAGTGCTCACAGATTCAGGGGCAGCTTTGCAGAAACACATTAAGTCATCAGCAAAGCAGAGATGACTCAATCCAAGGTCTTTGCACATGGGGTGCCAGCTGAAGCTTCTATCCATACAGGCTATTTTCAGTGTTCTAGACAGGTACTCCATAACTAATACAAAAATTAGTGGAGAGATTGGATCACCTTGTCTAATGCCACGTTTTTCAGTAAAGTATCCATGTGTTTCCCCATTCAGATTGATGCTAAAGCTTGCAGTTTGGATGCATTCAATTAGCCATCCACTGAATTTTGCAGGGAAACCATACCCTTGCAGCATTTCCTTCACAAATCCCCAATGTATTGTGTCATATGCTTTCCTCAGGTCTATCTTCATCAAGCATCTAGGAGATGATTGTTTCCTGTTGTAGTGCTTAATAAGGTCCTGACACATCATGATGTTATTCACAATTGATCTCTGAGCCACAAATGCTCCCTGGTTCTCTGAAACAAGCACTGGGAGTACTTTTGCCAGTCTTCCACACATGATCTTGGATATGCACTTGTATATTGTATTGCAGCATGCTATGGGTCTGAAATCAGATGCCTTCTCTGGGTTTTGTATCTTCTGCACTAGACATAGGTTTGTGGCATTCACTTCTTTAAGCATTCTAGATGACTCAAAGAAGTCAATGATAGCTTCAGTCACTTCATTCCCTACGATATGCCAAGCTGCCTTGAAGAACCCTGATCCAAATCCATCAGGGCCCGGGCTTTTGTTGCAGTCTATTTCAAACATTGCTGTTTTCACCTCAGTGGCACTGACTGGAGCAATGAGGTTCATCTATTGATGTATATTCAGTTTGTGTCCTGCTGAGAAGAAACTGTCTTCTGCTGTAGTTGTTCTATCCCCTGAGACTCCCAGCATTTCTTTGTAGAATCTCACAAATTCCTCCATAACCATCTGTTGATCATCCAGTAGAGTCCCCTGCTGTGTTCTGATTGAGTGCACTCTATTCTTGTGTCTTCTTTGCTTCATGACTGTATGGAAGAAATGTGTGTTTCCATGCCCCAGCTGAACCCAATTTTCCTTACTTTTCTGCTGTAAGAAATTCTCTCCAGCCATATTCACCTCATTGTATTTTTTCCTGGCCTGTAATTCCTTCTGTTGTGCTTCCTCATTTAAGGGCTCCTTGTTAGCATCAATCTGAGCTTGAGTCATGGTAGCTCTAGCAATGTCTGCTTGTGCTAAAATGTCCCTAAATTCATTTCTGTTTAACGCGATGCCAATGTTAAGGCCCGAAAACGGGCGACATGGGTGATATCGGAGTTCGGGGATAAGTATGACCCTCCCGGGGCACCGGGGGTCCACTAGGTCCATAATAGAACACCCAAAAAAATTTTGGGCGAAAACGGAAACCGGGCCCCCCGAATGCTCTAGGGAACGTGTTCTAGGCCTCCGGACACAAACTTTTCGACGTTAATATTTTCGCCCCATATCGCAGGGGAGACCCCTAGGGGACATGGGAGGCCCCTAGGGTCGGTTATTGGGTCCCCGATAGGCTTGTAAGGGCGGTTTGACGCGATGCCAATATTTTTTTTTGGTGCAAGTCAGAAATTGTGTTATTGCTAGCTGTAATGTTACACTGATTACAGTCCATAGGCAATGCAAGTCCAAGGCCACCTACTAGGTAGGGTTCCTCTTCCTGTGCATCCCTTTGTTCCTTACAACCTTACATACCTGGAGGGTAACTCACTACATGCAGTGGTTCCCCATATCTGAAAACAGATACAAAATACAAAAAATCATCCCTGACTTACAGCAAAATACAAAAACATAATAATCTAATTATTACAGTTTTCTATCCTTGTTTTCCACTGAATCTGGTTCTTTCTGCTTCTGCTTTGCTTCTGCCCTCTAACTCTTGGTCCTCTGCTGGGCCACTCTTCCATAGTTGATTCATTCCTCCTTCTTTTCTGCATCCACAACTTGCTGATTTCCTGCTGCAATCTACTGTCAAGACCCCTGTACAGGAGCTGATGCCCTGCATCTCTGCTGGTTTTTCTGCTAATCCTCTGGGTGTAGTCTGATCCTGCCTTTCTACTGGGTCTTCTGTGGTACATAGAGCATTTAAATTCTCTCTAACCATATTTTATCCTTGCTGTTGATCTTTCTCAGCCTGCTACACTGCTGTATTCTGATCCTCACTGATTGCTGGATCTGCTGCATGGTCTGCATCACAGATAGACTGCTTCCCACAAAGTGCTTGATATTCCTGCCTCTCCACACCCAGTATACAGCTGCTGCAAGCCCTGCTGCGTACACTTCTTTCCTGAAAGTTGAGCATTTCTGCCTGCTTATCCAATTCATCATGCCCTGAATAGTGTTTGCTCTTTGTGTAATCTGTAGCCAGCATCTCAACTGATCTAATACATCTGTTGCCACACTGCAGCTGAAGAAAAGGTGATTATGGTCTTCTGGCTTTGCTTTACACAGATTGCATACAGCATCCCCATTCAGAAAGCCCATTTTCTGCATCCTATCCTTAGTTAGCAATCTTCCCTGATGAGCTAACCATAAGCAGAAGCTGTGTCTTGGCATGGTTACCCTTCCCCAAATCAGATTGGCATGTCTATACTTTGGCATATCTCCCATCAAAGTACTGTATCCCCTTGCAGCTGTATAGCAACCATCAGCATCTCCCTTCCAGACCCCTGTAACTGTATAATGCTCCTGGAAATATCTCTTGATTTTGTTGAGCTTATTCCAGTACCAACTAGCACCCCGAACTGGTGCATAATTCCAGAGATTGGTACCTTTCAGATATATCCCATTTATCCATTTTACCCACAAGGTATCTTTTTTTGTGGCTAAGTCCCATATATGTTTTCCATTTAGAGCAACATTAAACCATTTGCAGTTTTTTATGTTTATGCCCCCATTTTTCCTAGGTCTGCAAACCATATCCCATGCCACCAGACTGGTTTTATACTTCTGTTCAGTGGAACCCCATAAGAAAACTCTGCATTTTTGTTCTACACTTTTAAGTACCCCTGCAGGCATTATGAAAATGCTAGACCAGTACACATGTATAGAAAACAGCACAGAGTTTATGAGTTGAGCTCTTCCTGCATATGAGAGATTTCTAGAAGCCCATATCTGCAATTTTTTTGTCATTTTGTCAACCAAGCACTCACAGTCAATTTTGCTCCACTTTGATGGGGAAAGTGGAACTCCCAAATACTTCTTAGGTAATGTACCCTCCCTGAACCCAGATAATGCTAACAGTTCTTTTTTAATTTCCTCATTCACACCAGCTATGTAGAGGTTGGATTTCTCCTTATTAGCATGCAGGCCAGTAGCTTGTGCAAAGTAATTAATGCAATTCATCATTATACTTACAGATTCAGGGGCTGCTTTGCAGAAGCACATCAAATCATCAGCAAAGCACAGGTGACTCAATGCTAGTTCCTTGCACATTGGGTGCCAACTAAAGCTTTTGTCCATGCATGCTATTTTCAGAATTCTTGAGAGATACTCCATGACTAGCACAAATATCAATGGAGATACTGGGTCTCCCTGCCTGATGCCACGTTTAGCAAGAAAGAAACCATGCACCCCTCCATTTATGTTGATGCTGAAACTTGCAATTTGTATACATTCAAGTATCCAGCCAATGAACTTAACTGGGAACCCATACCCTTGCAGCATCTCCTTGACAAAACTCCAATGGATTGTGTCATATGCTTTCCTAAGGTCTATCTTTATCAAGCATCTGGGTGAGGATTGCTTCCTGTTGTAGTGCTTGATTAGGTCCTGACATATCATGATGTTGTGCACAATTGACCTCTGAGCCACAAAAGCACCCTGGTTCACAGAGATGAGATCAGGTAGCACTGTTGCCATTCTCCCACATAGGATCTTGGAAATGCATTTGTAAATGGTGTTGCAGCATGCTATAGGTCTGAAATTAGAAGCCTTTTCAGGGTTTCCTATCTTCTGCACAAGACAAAGATTAGTTGCATTCACCTCTTTAAGCATTTTAGAGGACTCAAAAAAATCTATAATTGCACTGTTCACTTCTTCCCCCACAATACTCCACGCTTCTTTGAAAAAACCAGAGCCAAAGCCATCAGGGCCTGGGCTTTTATTGCTGTCAATGTCAAACATAGCTCTCTGCACTTCTTCATCAGTCACTGGTGCACTGATGCTCATCTGTTGTTGCATATTTAGTTTATTTCCTGCTGAAAAGAAGCTCTCCTCTGCTGTAGTGTCTCTAGAGCCTGATACCCCCAACATATTCCTGTAAAACCCCACAAATTCTTCAATAATCAAGTCTTTGTCCTCCAGTAAGATGCCCTCTTGTGTCTTTATGGAGTGCAGTCTGTTTTGTTGCCTTCTCTGTTTCATAATTGCATGGAAAAACTGATTATTCCCATCTCCCAATTTCACCCATCTAGCCTTGCTCTTTTGTTGTAGGAATGTCTCAGCTGCCATGTTTAGCTCATTGAACTTTCTCCTAGCCTGAATTTCACCCTTCTGCAATATCTCATTCAGTGGCTCTTTGTTTGCATCTAACTGGGCTTGATTCATTACTGATCTAGCAATTTCAGCCTGGGCTAAAATATCACTAAATTCAGCTCTATTAAGCTTTTTCAGGACATGTTTCACACTTTTCAGTTTTTGGTAAACCCTAAACATTTTTGTACCTTGTGTTCTACAATTCCATGCTTGCTGCACCAAGGCTAGGAAATCAGAGTGGAGGCACCACATATTAAAGAATTTAAAGGGGGATTTATTTATAGTTAGGTTTTTGTGAAGAGTTATGCAGATAGGGGTATGATCAGATACATCCTCTGGCATGAACTGTAGGGTGCACTGGTCAAACTCCTGTAACCACAAGCTGTTTACAAAGGCCCAATCTATCTTAGAGTATACTCTCCCCCCCTCCCCCTCATACCTATTATTCCAGGTATATTGGCACCCAGACCAACTCATTTCAGTGAGGAAACAGCTATCAATACAGGATTTAAAATCTTGAATTTCAGCAAAAGTGACTGGCAAGCCACCTTGTCTGTTCCCAGGTAGCAGGACATTGTTGAAATCACCCCCAGCAATCCATGGTTTGTTGCAGATAGTTGCAAAATCATTAATATTCTTCCACAGTTGCTTCCTATCTTCTTTCTCATTCATTCCATATACAAAACTCACCACAAAATCCTTTTTCCTCTCCATGTCTCTCACATTACATATGACCATTTGCACAGAGGAGAAAATAATTTCAACATGAAAATAATCTGGTAACCACCTAATCCATATTCTACCAAGTCTATGTTCATTATGGTTACTAAAAGATTCCCACTCTGGCATGAAGCTTTTTTTGCATTTTTCCAAATTAACTAATCTAATTTTTGTTTTAAGAAAAGCCACCAATCCACATTTATTTTTTTTACAGTAGAGGGCCACATCCCTCTGCTTATTTGGGCCATTCAGGCCTCTAACATTCCAAATAAGCAACCTATCCATGACTACTACTCAAGATAGGAGTCTTACCATGTACTGGCACTTCCTCTGTTGTCTGATCTTCCCGAATTCCTGGCACTGTTGCTTGATCTTGTGCCTGCCTCCCCTCCTGTTCCCCATCTACACTTTGCAGTATATCAAAGGGATTCTGTAGCTGAGTTGTAGCATTGTTAGTCTGTTGGATTTGTCTGTAGTATCCTCTTCCAGCCCTCATCCCTCTCCCTGCATTGCCTATTCTACCTCTGCCTCTCCCTGCATTCTGCCATTGCTGTGTTCTTGGCTTTGATTGCTGAACAGGAAGTTGCTGCACAGGTACTGCTTGAGTCACAGGCTCCTGTATTACTTTCTTTTTCCTGCATTCAGGCTCACTGTGTCCATGTTGTTTGCAATAGTTGCACAGTACAGGTTTCCAGTCATACTCAACTTCTTGCTCCACTATGTTCCCTCTTTCATTCTTGTAGTGAACCTTATCAGGATATTCTCCCCCTATCTCCACTTCAACCAATACCCTGGCATACTGAATCCCTACTTTCAGTTCCGTGTTCATGTCAGCCATCATTGGTCTACCTACTAAGCTTGCAATTTTACTCAGCCCCATTGCATTCCAATACTTGACATTCAAACCAGGGAATTTAACCCAAATGGGAACAGATGTGAGCTCCTCATGAGCATAGTCTATATTCTCAGACCAAGGTCTCACAATCATGGGTTTATTATCAAAGTGATAAACCCCTTCCTCTAGCACAGCATCTCTCTGTTCCATTGAATCAAATCTGACTATAACCAGCCCATTTTTCATCATTGCTATTTTATTCATTCCCCTCTTCGACCAAATTCTCCTAAGAAAACCACTAAGCACATTGATAGGTGGCCTTGACCCCATGACATAGCAGACAATAGATTGATTCCAGTAATTAATTTCAGACTCTATGTCCTTGAGATTAATTTCTTCTACAGGTTTTCCTTCGATCATAACAGGTGCAATAAAATCCAGTTTAAAACCAGCATTTTTAAGTTTAGTTATGTCGAATTTTTCCCAAGCAGACGTTTTACCTGTATCTGCGAATTGCTGTTGTTTGCCTTGTTCTGCAGTTTCAACCTCTTCCTCATCCAAGCCTTGATTGTTTGCCCTTTCCTTCATCTTCAACAACCAAGAATTGATTTTTTCTTTCGCTAATTCCATTTGTTGCACAGTTTCAGTGTGTGCATCAGGTGTCATGATATCTAGGTCCTCCAATTCATCCGTGAGATTTCTCATAACACGACCTAGGTTTTCATGAGTTTCGCTCGAACGTTTTCGTTGTGTCACGTTTTTCGTGGGACAAGGTGGAGCTGTCGATTTCCCCGCATCCTCATCGTCATTTCCATTCCCTCGCTTTGATTTCTCTTTCTTCCCCATTGAACTCAGGGCTGTTAATGGTGGTTAACGAACGCTGTTGAGGAGAGAGGAGAGAGCATTTTAGAGAGAGAAAATCACGATGCGCGATGCCAATGTTAAGGCCCGAATACGGGCAACATGGGTGAGATCGATGTTCGGGGATAAGTATGACCCTCCCGGGGAACCTGGGTCCCCTAGGGCCATAATAGAACCCCCGAAAAAATTTCGGGCGAAAAAGAAAACCGGGCCCCCAAAAATGCTCTACGGGACGTGTTTTGGGCCTCCGGACGCAAACTTTTCGACGTAAATATTTTCGCCCCATATCGCACGGGAGACCCCTAGGGGACATGGGAGGCCCCTAGGGTCGGTTATTGGGTCCCTGATAGGCTAGTAAGGGCGATTTGACGCGATGCCAATGTTAAGGCCCGAATACGGGTGACATGGGTGATATCGGAGTTCGGGGATAAGTATGACCCTCCCGGGGCACCGGTGGTCCCCTAGGGCCATATTAGAGCCCCCGAAAAAATTTCAGGCGAAAACGGAACCTGGGAATGCTCTAGGGGACGTGTTTTGGGCCTCAGGACGCAAACTTCTCGACATTAATATTTTGGCCCCATATCGCATGGGAGACCCCTAGGGGACATGGGGGGACCCTAGGGTCGATTACTGGGTCCCTGATAGGCTTGTAAGGGCGGTTTGACGCGATGCAAATGTTTTTTTTTTTTTTGGTGCAAGTCAGGAATTGTATTATTACTAGCTGTAATGGAACAAGATTACAGCCCATAGGCAATGCAGATCCAAGGCCACCTACTAGGTAGGGTTCCTTATTTCTACATCCCTTTACTACCTTACAAAACCTAGAGTCAATCTGGAGCAGCTCACTACAAGTAGTGGTTCACCCTCTCTGTAAACACAACAAAATACAAAATCATTTCTGACTTACAACAAAATACAAAAACATAATAAGCTAAAATATTACAATTTCTTCTAGCCTTTCTGATCTGCTGCATTCTGTTTCTTCCTCACTCTGCCTAGCTTCAGCAAACTGCTACTGATTCCCTGCTGAAACCTGCTGCCTGATTTTCTGCACAGGTTCTCATGCCTTGCAGAACTGATGGATTCTCTGCTGAAAACCTGGTGAATTCTGATTCTGCTGCTGTACTGCATCATTGACAGTCTTCCCCCCTTAATTTCATTATGATGCAGACTGTCTGCTGGCTCTGCTACATGGCCTGGTCCAGTTCCTTTCTGACTATATCTCCCCTATCCATCTCTTATCCCTGCTGGAAATCTTCCTCTTGATGTTGCTGCATTGTTGGATTCTGATTCTGACAACTTGCTGAACCTGTTGCATGATCTGTGACACTGGTATACTGCCTTCACCAGCAAAATGAGTATTCCTGCATCTCCAGACCCAGTAAACTGCTGCTGCTAGCCCTGATGCATATACTTCCTTCCTGAGTCTCGAGCATTTTTGCCTGCTTATCCAGTTGAGCATCCCCTGAATTGTTTTTGCTTTTGCTGAAATTCGCAGCCAACCCCTTAGCTGATCCAGGACTGCTCTTGACACTTTGCAGTTGAAGAACAGATGGTTGTGGTCCTCTGGTTTCAGCTTACACAGGTAGCATATCTCATCTCCATTCAAGAAACCCATTCTCTGCAGCCTATCTTTAGTTAATAATCTTCCCATTTGGGCTAGCCACAGGCAGAAGCTTTGTCTAGGCATGGATAGCTTCCCCCAGATCAAATTCTGCATGCCTGTATTTTGGCATATTTCCTTGCAACATTCTGTAGCCACTTGCAGCAGAATATAAGCCATCAGTTTCAAACTTCCATGCTCCCCTTGTAGTGTATTGCCCCTGAAAATAGCTTTTGATCTTGTTCAGCTTATTCCAGTACCAGCTGGAACCCCAGACTGGAGCATAGTTCCAGAAGTTTTCACCTTTCAGATATACCCCATTGATGCATCTTACCCACAGTGTGTCTTTCTTTGTGGCTAGATCCCGGATATGCTTCCCATTTAGGGCTATGTTGAACCATTTGCAATTTTTTACATTTAGTCCACCATTTTTCCTTGGTCTGCACACAATGTCCCATGCCACCAAGCTTGTCTTGTGCTTCTGTTCAGTTGTCCCCCATAAGAAAAATCTGCATTTTTGCTCCACACTTTTCAGTACCCCGTAGGCATAATGAACATGCTTGACCAGTATACATGTATGGAAAATAATACAGAATTAATTAGTTGAACTCTTCCTGCATAAGAGAGGTTCCTGGAGGCCCAAATCTGCATTTTCCTTGTCATTTTATCCACCAAGCATTCACAATCTATTTTGCTCCATTTTGAAGGGGACAATGGGACACCCAGGTATTTCATGGGCAATGTTCCCTCTCTAAATCCTGATATGTGCAACAGTTCATTCTTTACTTGTTCATTTACCCCTGCTACATAAATATTTGATTTTTCCTTGTTTGCATACAGACCAGTAGCTTGTGAGAAGTGGTTTATGCTGTTCATCATGGTGCTCACAGATTCAGGGGCAGCTTTACAGAAACACATTAAGTCATCAGCAAAGCAGAGATGACTCAAAGCAAGTTCTTTGCACATGGGGTGCCAGCTGAAGCTCTTATCCATACAAGCTATTTTCAGTATTCTTGACAGATATTCCATGACTAATACAAAAATTAGTGGAGAGATTGGATCACCCTGTCTAATGCCACGTTTTGCAATAAAGTAACCATGTGCTTCCCCATTCAGATTGATGCTAAAACTTGCTGTTTGGATGCATTCAAGTAGCCACCCATTGAATTTTACAGGGAACCCATACCCTTGCAGCATTTCCTTCACAAATCCCCAGTGTATTGTGTCATATGCTTTCCTTAGGTCTATCTTCATCAAGCATCTAGGAGATGACTGTTTCCTATTGTAGTGCTTAATGAGGTCCTGACATATCATGATGTTATTCACAATTGATCTCTGAGCCACAAAGGCTCCCTGGTTCACTAAAACAAGCACTGGGAGTACTTTTGCCAGTCTTCCACACAGGATCTTGGATATGCACTTGTATATTGTATTACAGCATGCTATGGGTCTGAAGTCAGATGCCTTCTTTGGGTTTTGTATCTTCTGCACAAGGCATAAGTTTGTAGCATTCACTTCTTTGAGCATTCTAGATGAGTCAAAGAAGTCAATGATAGCTTCAGTCACTTCTTGCCCCACAATATGCCAAGCTTCTTTGAAAAATCCTGATCCAAATCCATCAGGGCCCGGGCTTTTATTGCAATCTATTTCAAACATTGCTGTTTTCACCTCCTCAATACTAACTGGAGCAATAAGGTTCATCTGTTGATGTATATCTAGTTTGTGACCTATTGAGAAGAAGCTGTCTTCTGCTGTGGTTACTCTATCCCCTGAGACTCCCAACATTTCTTTGTAGAATCTCACAAATTCCTCCATAACCATATGCTGATCATCCAGTAGAATCCCCTGCTGTGTTCTGATTGAGTGCACTCTATTCTTGTGTCTTCTTTGCTTCATGACTGCATGGAAGAACTGTGTGTTTCCATCCCCCAGCTGAACCCAGTTTGCCTTGCTTTTCTGCTGTAAAAAGTTCTCTGCAGCCATATTCACCTCATTGTATCTTCTCCTGGCCTGTATTTCCTTCTGTTGTACTTCCTCATTTAAGGGCTCCATGTTAGCATCAATCTGTGCTTGAGTCATGGCAACTCTAGCAATGTCTGCCTGTGCTAAAATGTCCCTAAATTCATTTCTGTTTAGCATCTTCAGCACTGTTCTCACCTTTTTCAGTTTCTGGTACACTCTGAACATTTTTGTGCCTTGTGTTCTGAAATTCCATGCTTGCTGAACCGTAGCATGGAATTCAGAGTGGAGGCTCCACATGTTAAAGTATTTAAAGGGGATCTTTGTTTTTGCAGGTTCTCTCTGAAGAGCTAGACAAATTGGGGAGTGATCAGAAACACCCTCTGGGTGAAATTTAAGATCAAATTGATCATATTCCTGGAACCAGAGGCTGTTTGCAAAAGCCCAATCAATTTTAGAATAGACTCTCCCACCCCTTTCATGCCTATTATTCCATGTAAACTGGCACCCTGACCAACCCATTTCAGTGAGGAAACATTGTTCAATGCACTCTTTAAAATCCTGAATTTCAGAAAATGCAACTGGAATTCCTCCTTTTCTATTTTCAGGTTGCATTACATTATTGAAGTCTCCCCCAATAAACCATGGTTTATTGCAATTACTTGCAAAATCTGTTAGGTCTTTCCATAATGTTTTCCTTTCCTCTTTTTCATTTAGGCCATATACAAAACTAGCCACAAATTCCTTTTTTTCCACAATATTAACCACTTTACAAATGATCATTTGCACAGATGAGAATAATACATCCACATGAAAGCAATTTGGCATCCATCTTAACCATATTCTACCTAAACTGTGCTCATTGTGATTACTATAAGATTCCCAGCCTTGCATGAAACTTTTTTTGTATTTTTCAAGGTTAACTAATCTGATTTTTGTTTCTAGAAAAGCCACCATCCCACATTTATTTTCTTTACAAAAAAGGGCAACATCCCTCTGTTTATTTGGGCCATTTAGGCCTCTAACATTCCATATTAGTATCCTATCCATGACTATCAGTCAAGATAGGAGACTTACCATGTGATGGCACCTCATCTGCATTCTGATTCTTTTGCTGCTCTGGCTCCAGTACTTCTTCTGTCTGTGCCTTTGGATCCTCCTGTATTCCTTCTTCATTTTGCAGGATTTCAAAATTGTTCTGCATCTTAGTGAGAGTTTTAGGCTGTTGAACTTGTCTATAGTAGCCTCTTCCTGCTCTCACTCCTCTTCCTGCATTCCAAGCTCTACCTCTCCCTCTTCCTGCATTCTGCCATTGTTGAGCCCTAGGAGGCAGAGCTGGTGGAATCTATGCAGGCAATGCTTGTGACACAGGAACTGCGGTTACTTTCTTTCTGCATTCAGTTTCCCTATGCCCATATTGTTTGCAGTGGTTGCAAAGAATAGGCTTCCAGTCATATTCCACTTCCTGCTCCACAATATTGCCCTTCTCATTCTTATAGTGTACCTTATTAGGGTATTCAATTCCAATTTCCACCTCAATCAATACTCTTGCAAATTGAATCCCTACTTTGAGCTCTGTGTTTTTATCTGCCATCATTGGCCTTCCTACAAGGCTTGCAATCTTGCTCAGTCCCTTAGCATTCCAGTATTTCACATTAAGACCAGGGAATTTGACCCAAATAGGCACCAAGGTCAATTCCTCTTGTGCATAATCCACATTTTCAGACCATGGCCTTACTATCATGGGTTTGTTGTCAAAATGGTAAACTCCCTCTTGGATTACAGCATCCCTTTGCTCAAGGGAGTCAAAGCGAACCAACACCAAGCCATTTTTCATCATGGCAATTTTGTTCATCCCGCGGTTTGCCCAGATTCTTCTTAAGTATCCACTTAACACATTAATTGGTGGTTTTGACCCCATAATATAGCAAACAACAACTTTATTCCAGTAATTAATTTCAGATTCTATGTCCATGAAACTAATTTCCCCAATAGGTTTTCCTTCATGCATTGTTGGCGCAACAAAATCCAATTTAAATCCGGAATTCTTTAATTTGGATATGTCAAATTTATCCCAAGCTGAGGTATTACCTGCAGTTGCAGTCTCTTGCTGTTTGGTTTGTTTTGGGCCTTCATCTTCATCTTCAGATGAGGATAGTGTTCTTGCCTTTTCCTTCATCTTCGAGAGCCAAGTATTGATCTTTTCTCTTGCAATTTCCATTTGTTGAACTGTTTCTGTTTATGCTTCAGGAGTCATGACCTCCGGTGCTTCCAATTCATCAGTAAGGTTGCGCACAACCCGATCTAGGTTGTCTCGGTTGATGCTTGTACTTTGTCTCTGATTCACAGTTTTCGTCGGACCTAGAGGTGCTGAATTTTCCCCATTGTCATCGTGCTTTTTTGTCCCTCGTTTTGCCTTGTCTTTCTTCCCCATTGAAACTCACAGCTGCGTCAATGGCGGACGAGCGGTGTAGAGGAGAGAGAAGAGAGCATCTTAGAGAGAGAAACTCGCGATGGCAGCTTGATTATGTTGCTCCTGTGCGATGCCAATGTTTTTTTTTTTGGTGCAAGTCAGAAATTATATTATTGCTTACTGTAATGTAACAAGATTACAGCCCTTAGGTATTGCAGATCCAAGGCCACCTACTAGGTAGGGTTCCTTTTTTCTGCATCCCTTTACCACCTTACAGACCTTCAGTCTGGTGCAACTCACTACATACAGTGGTTCATCATTTTCTGTAACAACAACAAATTACAAAAATCATTTCTGACTTACAACAAAACACAAAAACATAATGGCTACAAATTATATCTTCTGTTACATTTTCTTGTGCTGCCTGTCTTCATTCCCCTGCTCACTGTTTTACCTGCTGGATTCTGCTACCTGGTTACAGCCTATCTTCTGCATTCTGCTACTAATTCCCTTCTGAAATCTCTGCTGCACCTGCTGTTGATTCCTAATTCCTACAGCTTTTCCTAGCTTTTCACCTCTGTTGCATACTCTTTTATTCCTTTTCTGCCTTGCATCAGCATTCCTGCCACTGAGACCCTTCTAACTCTTCCTGGGATCCTGCACTGATACTTTAATACTTGCACCCTGCTCTATTCTTTGCTGGTCTGTTAAGCTGCTCTCCTGTTGCAGTGCTTTTGTATTTCTTCCATTTTCCTGATTTCTCTGCTGCCAGCTGATTCAGGCTCACAGTTGCCTTATCCATCTTTTATCCTTGCTATTTAGCTTTCTGTTGCTGCTGCACTGTTTTTATTCTGACTCTGATTGCTTGCTGTATCTGTTGCATAATCTGTGATACTAGCAGTCTGCTCTTTTCAAAGCATATCAGATTTCTGGCTCTCCAAATCCAGTATGCAGCTGCTGCTATTCCAGCTGCATACACTTCCTTTCTGAATCTCGAGCATTTCTGTCTACTCATCCAGTTTAGTAACCCCTGGATTGTGCTTCCTGTTGCAGAAATGTGTAGCCATGTCTTTACCTGTTTCATTGTCTCTGTTGAAATACTGCAGCTGAAAAACAGATGGCCATGACTTTCTGTCTCCTCTTTGCACAGGTAGCATATGGTGTCTCCATTAAGGAAACCCATATTATGTAGCCTGTCTTTGGTCAGCAGTCTAACCATTTGCACCAACCATAAACAGAAGTTGTGCCTAGGTACAGAAATTCTTCCCCATATCAGGTCAGAATGTCTGTATTTTGGCAGATTTCCCAACAAAACTCTGTATCCACTAGCAACTAAGTACATTCCATTTTCAGTTTCCCTCCACACTCCTCTTGTTGAATAGTGCTCCTGGAAGTGACTTTTGATCTTGTTGAGTTTAGTCCAATACCAGCTGGCTCCCCACACAGGAGCATAATTCCAGAAATTACTTCCTTTCAAATATACTCCATTAATCCACTTCACCCACAATGTGTCCTTTTTTGTGGCTAAATCCCATATATGCTTCCCATTTAGGGCTATATTAAACCATTTGCATTGTTTAATATTTATGCCCCCATTTCTCCTTGGTCTGCAAACTACTTCCCAAGCCACCAGGCTAGTTTTGTGCTTGTGGTCAGCTCTCCCCCAAAGAAACAAACTGCATTTTTTCTCTATACTTTTTAGTACCCCAGCAGGCATAACAAATATGCTTGACCAGTATACGTGTATAGATAATAATACAGAATTTATTAGTTGTGCCCTTCCTGCATATGAGAGGTTCCTGGAAGCCCATGTGTGAAGTCTTTTTGTCATTTTATCCACCAAGCATTCACAATCCATTTTACTCCATTTTGATGGGGATAGAGGGACACCTAGGTATTTCATTGGCAATGTACCCTCCTGAAACCCTGAGAGGCTCAACAGCACCCTTTTCTCTTGTTCACTAACCCCTGCCACATAAATGCTTGACTTTTCCTGGTTTGCATACAAACCAGTGGCTTGTGAGAAGTAATTCAGGCACTCCATTAGGATATTCACAGAGTCAGGTGTAGCTTTGCAGAAACACATCAAGTCATCTGCAAAGCATAGATGACTTAGTGCAAGCTCTTTGCACATGGGGTGCCAATTGAAGCTGTTGTCCATGCAAGCTATCTTCAAGATTCTTGACAGGTATTCCATCACTAACACAAAAGTTAGTGGAGAAATTGGGTCTCCTTGTCTAATGCCACGCTTTGCAGTGAAGTATCCATGGGCTTCCCCATTCAAGTTGATGCTGAAGCTTGCTGTTTGCACACACTCTAGTATCCACCCACTAAACTTCAATGGGAATCCATATCCTTGCATCATTTCCTTGATAAAACCCCAGTGTACTGTGTCATAGGCTTTCCTAAGGTCAATCTTCATCAGGCATCTTGGGGAGGATTGTTTTCTATTATAGTGCTTGACTAAATCCTGACAAATCATAATGTTATGGACTATGGATCTTTGTGCCACGAAAGCTCCCTGGTTCACAGAAATTAGTTCTAGTAGCACTCTTGCCAGTCTTCCACATAGGATCTTGGAGATGCACTTGTAGATGGTGTTGCAACAGGCTATGGGTCTGTAATCAGAAGCCTTTTCAGGATTTGATATTTTCTGCACAAGACACAAGTTAGTTGCATTCACTTCTTTTAGCATTTTGGAAGACTCAAAAAAATCAATAATAGCCTCTGTCACTTCCTGCCCCACTATATTCCATGCTTCTTTGAAAAACCCCGATCCAAATCCATCAGGGCCTGGGCTCTTATTACAGTCAATTTCAAACATAGCTCTCTTTACTTCTTCAGCAGTCACAGGGGCAATTAGAGACATCTGTTGGTGTATGTCTAGTCTGTGTCCTGTTGAGAAGAAGCTGCTTTCTGCTGAAGTGGCTCTGATTCCAGCAACTCCTAGCATTCCTCTGTAAAAATCCACAAATTCCTTCACAATCTGGTTCTGTTCCTCTAGCAAGGTACCTTCCTGTGTCTTGATGGAGTGTACTCTGTGCTGCTGCCTTCTCATGGAAAAATTGAGTGTTTCCATCCCCTAGTTGAATCCATTTTGCCTTGCTCTTTTGTTGTAGGAAGTTCTCTGCTGCCATATTCAGATCATTGTACCTCTTCCTTGCTTGCACTTCCTCTTGCTGTATGGTCTCATTTAGAGGGTCCTGGTTTGCTGCAATCTGTGCTTGATTCATTATATTTCTAGCTGTCTCAGCTTGCTTTAGTATCCCACTGAATTCATCCCTATTTAGCTTTTTCAGCACTCCTCTCACATTTTTCAGTTTCTGGTAAACTCTGAACATTTTTGTGCCTTGTGTTCTGATGTTCCAAGCTTGCTGCACCTTAGCTTGGAAATCAGAGTGGAGGCTCCACATGTTGAAAAATTTAAAGGGGTTGTTTCTATTTTTTGTGGGCTCTCTGTGCATAGTTAAACAAATTGGGGAATGATCAGACACATCCTCTGTATGGAATTTAAGATCAAATTGATCAAATTCCTGAATCCAAAGGCTATTGGCAAAAACCCAATCTATTTTAGAATATACTCTCCCTCCCCTTCCATGCTTATTGTTCCAAGTAAATTCACACCCAGACCAGCTCAGTTCTGTTAGTTTACAGTCCTCTAAACAGTCCTTGAAGTCCTGTACTTCAGAATATGTGACAGGGGCACCTCCTTGTCTATTACCAGATGTTAACACATTATTAAAGTCCCCCCCAACTATCCATGGTACATTGCAGTTCAGTGCATAGTCAGAAAGGTCCTGCCACAGTTGCTTTCTTTCCTCTTTTTCATTTAGCCCATACACAAAACTCACCACAAACTCTTTTTTTTTCACAATATTAACTAATTTGCAAGTCACCATTTGCACAGATGAAAATAACACATTAACATGGAAATAATTTGGTAACCATCTAATCCAGATTCTACCTAATCTATGATTGTTATGGTAGCTAATTGATTCCCACTCTGGCATGAAATTTCTCTTGCATTTTGCTAAATTAATTTCCCTAATTTTTGTTTCTAACAGAACCACCATGCCACAATTATTTTTTTTGCAGAAAAGACTCACATCTCTCTGTTTATTAGGGCCATTTAGGCTTCTCACATTCCATATAAGGATCCTATCCATGACTATTAGTCAAGATAGGAGACTTACCATGTGTTGGCACCATCCCAGGAAGTATATCCTCCTTTGCTACATGTTCTGCTGCTTCCCCTTGAGTTTTCTGCTCTTCCTGCTCTTCTTTATCTTGCAGTGCTTCAAATGAGTTCAGTGTCTGGGTTTGTTGTTGTTTTTGCCTGTACAACCCTCTCCCTGCTCTCTGACCCTTCCCTGTGATTCCTGCTCTTCCTCTTCCTCTCCCTGCATTCTGCCATTGGATTGTTCTAGGGTTTGCTTGTGTTGGAGGCCTATTCTGTATAGGCACAGCTTGTGCCACAGGAGCTGCAGCAGCAATCTTCTTCCTGCAATCAGATTCTCCATGCCCATGCTGCTTACAGTGGCTGCATATGCTTGGTTTCCAATCATATTCTACCTCCTGTTCCACAATGTTCCCTTTTTCATTCTTGAAATTAACTTTCTCAGGGTACTCATCTCCAATTTTCACTTCAATTAACACCCTGGCAAACTGTATTCCTACTTTTAGCTCAGTGTTCTTATCTGCCATCATTGGCCTACCAATAAGGCTAGCAATTTTGCTTAACCCCTTAGCATTCCAATACTTCACATTTAATCCTGGGAATTTCACCCAAATAGGCACTGAGGTTAATTCTTCCTTTTCATAATCCACATTTTCAGACCAAGGTCTGATTATCATAGGCTTGTTGTCAAAATGGTACACTCCTTCCTGAATTACAACATCTCTCTGTTCCAGTGTATCAAATCGAACCAGGACCATTCCATTTTTCATCATGGCTATTTTGTTCATCCCTTTTTTTGCCCAAATTCGTCTTAGGAAACCACTAAATACTGCAGTTGGTGGTCGAGCTCCCATGACATAACAGACTACAGCTTTATTCCAGTAATTTATTTCAGATTCAATGTCACTAAGCTTAATTTCCCCTACTGGAATTCCATCATGCATAGCAGGTTCAATAAAATCAAGTTTAAAACCAGCATTTCTAAGCTTAGTTATGTCGAATTTATCCCAGGCAGAGACCTTACCAATATCTGTGTTGTTTTGCTGAGTAGTCTGTTCTGGCTCTTCTTCTTCTTCTTCATCCTCAGATGAGGTTTGAGTGCTTGCTTTCTCCTTCATTTTCGAGAGCTAGGTATTAATCTGCTCTCTAGCTAATTCCAATTTATGTACTATTTGTGTTTGTATTTCCGGTGTCAACACCTTTGGCGCTTCCAATTCATCGCTTAAATTGCGAACAACCCGATCTAGGTTTTCGCAGTTCATGCTCAAGCTTTGCTTTTGATTCACAGTTTTGGTCGGACATGGTGGGACTGAGTTTACAACATTATCGCCTTGCTTTTCTACTACTCGCTTTGTCTTTTCTTTCTTCCCCATGGTAACTCACAGCTTCATCAATGGATGCGCGGTGGAGAGGAGAGAGAAGAGAGCATTTTAGAGAGAAAAGTTGCGATGCCAATGTTAAGGCCCGAAAACGGGCGACATGGGTGATATTGGAGTTCGGGGATAAGTATGACCCTCCCGGGGCACCGGGGGTCCCCTAGGGCCATAATAGAGCCCCCGAAACAATTGCAAGCGAAAACGGAAACCGGGCCTCAGGAATGCTCTAGGGGACGTGTTTTGGGCCTCCGGACGGAAACTTTTCGACGTTAATATTTTCGCCCCATATCGCACGGGAGACCCCTAGGGGACATGGGAGGCCCCTAGGGTCGGTTATTGGGTCCCTGATAGGCTTGTAAGAGCGGTTTGACTTGATGCTAATGTTTTTTTTTTGTGCAAGTCAGAAATTGTATTATTGCTAGCTGTAATGTTACACAGATTACAGCCCATAGGCAATGCAAGTCCAAGGCCACCTACTAGGTAGGGTTCCTTTTCTTCTGCATCCCTTTGCTTCCTTACAACCCTATAATGGTACTGGGGGAAACTCACTACATGCAGTGGTTCCCCATATCTGGAAACAGATACAAAATACAAAAAACATTCCTGACTTACAACAAAATACAAAAACATAGTAATCTAAGTTATTACAGAGTTTCTATCCTTGTTTTCTACTGAAATCTGCTTCTTCCTGTTTCTTCTTAGCTTCTGCCCTCTGCCTCTGAATTTCCTGCTTGAAACTGCTGCAAACATTTCTGCACTGGATTTAACTAAGCTGCCATATTCCTGCAACTCTCTCCTACTGCTGGGCATGTTGCCTTCTGATTCAGTCTTCCTGCCGATGCTGCTGCATAGTTTCCAGAACAAAAACATGCATATACAGCAGAGGACACAAATTATAAATTTCCTATCCATCTCCTGTCCTTGTTGCTGATTTTCCTCTCTCTGCTGCATTGTTGAGTTCTAATTCTGATAACCTGCTGAACCTGTTGCATGATCTGTTCCTCTGACATTCTGCTCCCCTCAAAATGTTGAATGTTCCTACATCTCCATATCCAATACACTGTTGCTGCAAGTCCTGCTGCGTATGTTTCCTTCCTGAACCTGGAGCACTTTTGCCTGCTTGTCCAGTTGAGCAATCCTTGGATAGAGTTTGCTCTTGCTGTTATCTGTAGCCAACCTCTTAGCTGGTCCAGGATCCCTGCAGATACATTACAATTGAAGAACATGTGGTTATGGTCCTCTGTTTTTTCTTTGCACAGGTTACACATGGTGTCTCCATTCAGGAACCCCATCCTCATCATCCTATCCTTTGTTAGCAGTCTTCCCTGTTGTGCCAACCATAAGCAAAAGCTCTGCCTAGGCATGGTTATCTTCCCCCAAATCAGGTTGGCATGTCTAGATTTTGGCATAGTCCCTGTAAGTACACTATATCCACTTGCAGCAGAGTAGAGCCCATCATTTGAAGCCTTCCACACTCCTCTAGCTGTATAATGGTCCTGGAAATGGCTTTTAATTTTGTTAAGCTTATTCCAGTACCAGCTGGCACCCCATACAGGAGCATAGTTCCAGAAATTCACTCCCTTTAAATAAACCCCACTTATCCATTTAACCCACATAGTGTCTTTTTTTGTGGCTAAATCCCAAATATGCTTCCCATTTAAAGCAATATTAAACCATTTGCAGTTTTTGATATTTATTCCCCCATTTTTCCTTGGTCTGCATACCACATCCCATGCCACCAGGCTTGTCTTCTGTTTTTGGTCAGTTGAACCCCACAGGAATAGTCTGCACTTCTGCTCTACACTTTTGAGTACACCAGCAGGCATTATAAAAATGCTAGACCAGTATACATGTATGGAGAATAACACAGAGTTGATCAGTTGAGCCCTTCCTGCATATGATAGGTTTCTGGATGCCCATATCTGAAGCTTCTTTGTCATTCTGTCCACTAAACATTCACAATCAATTTTGCTCCATTTAGATGGAGATAATGGAACTCCCAGGTATTTCATGGGTAAAGTGCCCTCCCTGAACCCTGATAAGCCTAACAACTCACTCTTCTTTTGTTCACTAACACCAGCAATGTACATGTTGGATTTCTCTTTGTTTGCACACAAACCTGTAGCTTTTGAAAAATAGTCTAGACTGTTCATCAGGATGTTCACAGATTCTGGTGCTGCTTTGCAAAAGCACAACAGGTCATCTGCAAAACATAGGTGACTCAGAGCCAAATCTTTGCACATGGGATGCCAAGAGAAGCTTTTATCCATACAGGCTATTTTCAGGATTCTTGAAAGATACTCCATTACCAATACAAAGATTAGTGGAGATATTGGATCCCCCTGCCTAATGCCACGTTTAGCAGGAAAGAACCCATGAACCTCCCCATTCATGTTGATGCTGAAACTTGTTGTTTGGATGCATTCCAGAACCCAGCCAATGAATTTTACAGGAAACCCATACCCTAGCAACATTTCCTTGACAAAACTCCAGTGAATTGTGTCATAGGCTTTCCTTAGGTCTATCTTCATCAAGCATCTAGGAGATGATTGTTTTCTGTTGTAGTGCTTGATCAGATCCTGGCAAATCATGATGTTGTGCACAATTGATCTCTGAGCCACAAAAGCACCCTGGTTCTCTGAGACTAGGTCAGGAAGTACTCTTGCCAGTCTCCCACACAGAATCTTGGAGATGCATTTGTAGATGGTGTTGCAGCATGCAATTGGTCTGTAGTCTGATGCCTTCTCTGGATTTTCTATCTTCTGCACTAGACACAGATTAGTAGCATTCACCTCCTTTAGCATTTTTGATGATTCAAAGAAGTCAATGATGGCCTCTGTCACCTCTTCCCCCACAATGTGCCATGCTGCTTTGAAAAACCCTGAACCAAAGCCATCAGGGCCTGAGCTTTTGTTGCTGTCAATATCATGCATGGCTATCTTTACTTCTTCTGCACTCACAGGGGCACATAATGTCATCTGTTGGTGTATATCCAGCCTGTGTCCTGCTGAAAAGAAACAGTTGTCTGCTGTAGTTTCCCTCACCCCTGATACTCCTAGGATTTTCCTGTAAAATCCCACAAATTCCTCAACAATCAAATCCTGGTCTTCTAACAAAACATTCTCTTGTGTCCTGATACAGTGTAGCCTATTCTTTTGTCTTCTCTGTTTCATAATTGCATGGAAGAATTGGTTGTTCCCATCACCCAACTGCACCCATTTAGCTTTGCTCTTCTGCTGTAAGAAATTCTCAGCTGCCATATTCACCTCATTATACCTCTTTCTTGCCTGTATCTCCTTCTGCTGTAGAGTTTCATTGAGAGGCTCTTTGTTTGCCTCTGTCTGAGCTTGAGTCATTGAGATTCTAGCAATATCAGCCTGGGCTAAAATATCACTAAATTCTGTTTTGTTTAGCTTTTTCAGAACCTTTCTCACCCTTTTCAGCTTCTTGTAAACCCTGAACATTTTTGTGCCCTGTGTTCTGCAATTCCATGCTTGCTGCACCATTGCATGGAATTCAGAGTGGAGGCTCCACATGTTAAAAAATTTGAAGGGGATGTTTCTTTTTGTGGTTTCATTTTGTAAAGTTATGTAAGCAGGTGAGTGGTCAGATACACCCTCTGGTAGAAACTGAAGGGTGCACTGATCATGCTCCTGCAGCCAGAGGCTATTGGTAAAAACCAAGTCAATTTTAGAATATACTCTCCCCCCCTTCTCATGCCTATTGTTCCATGTGTGCTGGCAGCCAGTCCAACCCATTTCAGTGAGTAGACAGTCCTCAATACAGGTTTTGAAATCCTGGGTTTCTGCAAGTGTAACTGGTTGCCCTCCTTGTCTATTTCCAGGAAACATGACATTATTAAAATCCCCACCAACAATCCAAGGGTTATTACAATTAATTGCATAATCCCTAAGATCCTTCCATAATTGTTTTCTGTCTTCTTTTTCATTTTGCCCATATACAAAACTCACCACAAATTCATCTTTCCTCTCTAGATTAATTACCTTGCAGGTAATCATTTGCACTGAAGAGAAAAGCACAATAACATGGAAAATATCTGGTAACCATCTTATCCATATTCTACCCAATCTGTGTTCATTGTGGTTACTGAATGATTCCCACCCTGGCATGAATCTATTTTTGCATTTTTCCAAATTAATTACTCTAACTTTAGTTTCCAAGAAAGCTACCAACCCACAATTATTTTTTTTTGCAGAAAAGAGCAACATCTCTCTGCTTATTTGGGCCATTTAGGCCTCTTATATTCCATATTAGGATCCTATCCATGACTAACAGTCAAGATAGGGGCCTTACCATGTGCTGGGACCATACCTGTGTGCGAATCCTCCTGTAAGACTGGTCCTGCATTTCCATTTTGTATCACTTGTGCATCCTGGGCTTCTTCTTCATTTTGCAGGATTGTAAAAGGGTTATGTGTCTGTGGTTTTTCTTTTTGTTGCTGCTGAATTTGTCTATAATAGCCTCCTCCAGCTCTTGACCCTCTCCCTGCATTCCCCACTCTTCCTCTTCCCCTCCCAGCATTTTGCCACTGTTGTATCCTTGGGTTTGCTTGCTGCACTGGTAGTTGTACAGGTACAGTTTGTCTCACAGGGCCTGTGGCATTCTTCTTTCTACAATCAACCTCACTATGCCCATATTGTTTGCAATGGCTGCATAGAGTAGGCTTCCAGTCATATTCCACTTCCTATTCCACAATGTTCCCTTTCTCATTCTTGTAGTGAACCTTTTTTGGGTATTCAACACCAATTTCAACTTCTATCATTACTCTGGCATATTGAATCCCAACTTTAAGTTCTGTGTTTCTGTCTGCCATCATTGGCCTTCCTACAAGACTTGCAATCTTGCTCAACCCCGTTGCATTCCAATATTTCACATTAAGCCCCGAGAATTTTACCCAAATTGGCACTGAGGTCAGTTCTTCTTGTGCATAATCTATATTTTCTGACCATGGCCTTACAATCATGGGTTTGTTGTCAAAGTGATATACCCCCTCCTGTAATACTGCATCCCTCTGCTCTAGGGAATCAAATCGAACCAAAACCAACCCATTTTTCATCATAGCAATTTTGTTCATCCCCCGTTTTGCCCAGATTCTTCTTAGAAAGCCACTTAACACAGTAATTGGTGGTCTAGATCCCATAACATAGCAGACAACTGCTTGATTCCAGTAATTAATTTCAGACTCAATGTCCATAAAATTAATTTCCCCCACAGGTTTCCCTTCGTGCATTTTAGGCTCAATAAAATCCAATTTGAATCCCGCATTTTTCAATTTAGAAATGTCAAATTTTTCCCAAGCAGAGGTGTTACCTGCAGTAGCAGTTTCTTGCTGAGTTGTTTGGTCTGAGCCTTCATCTTCTTCTTCAGACGAGAAATGCTATTTTGCCTTGTCCTTCATCCTCGAAAGCCAAGTGTTGATTTTTTCTCGAGTTAGCTCTATTTGTTGAACAGTTTCAGTTTGTACTTCTGGAGTCATAACCTCCGGTGCCTCCAACTCATCAGTCAGGTTGCGCATAACCCGATCTAGGTTGTCTCGGTTGGTGTTTGAGACTTGCCTTTGATTCCCAGTTTTCGTCGGACATGGTGGAGCTGTGTTGTCGCCAGTGTCATCGTTCTTGTCTGTCCCTCGTTTGGCCTTGTCTTTCTTCCCCATTGAGACTCACGGCTGCGTCAATGGCGAAGCGGTGCAGAGGAGAGAGACGAGAGCATTTTTAGAGAGAGAGACTTTGCGATGGCGAGCGATGCCAATGTTTTTTTTTTTGGTGCAAGTCAGAAATTGTATTATTGCTCTCTGTAATGTAACAAGATTACAGTCCTTAGGCAATGTAGATCCAAGGCCACTTACTAGGTAGGGTTCCTTTTTGCTACATCCCTCTACTACCTTACATCCCTTCAATCTGGTGCAACTCACTACAGACAATGGTTCACCCTCTCTGTAAACATTACAATTTGCAAAAATTGTTTCCCACCATCTCTGTAAACATTACAATTTGCAAAAATTATTTCTGACTTACAGCAAAATACAAAAACATTTATATCTAAAAATATTACAACCAAAACTTCCAGGAGTTGATGTATTCTGATTCTGACATGCTGTTGAGTCTAGCTTCTGCCCACTGGTTTTGATTCCCCTGCTGTAACCTGCTGCATAACCTTGCTGTCTTCCTCCTGCTGTTTGCTGACTTGATGCCTAACACATGCACTGATGACCTGCTGCCTCTGCTGGTTGCTCATCTGGTGCAGTCCTGTCTTTTTGCCTGAGTCTACTGTGGTACAAGAGCACTTAAATTCTCTCTACCCATTTTTTGTCTTTGTTGTTGATTTTTCTCAGTCTGCTGCACTGTTGTATTCTGATCCTCACTGGTTGCTGAATCTGCTGCATGATCTGCATCACAGAAAGAGTGTTTCCCACAAAATGTTTAATATTTCTGCTTCTCCACAGCCAGTATACAGCTGCTGCTAGCCCAGCTGCATATACTTCCTTCCTGAAATTTGAGCATTTCTGCCTACTTATCCAGTTCAGCAAGCTCTGAATTGTGTTTGTTCTTGATGTAATCTGTAGCCAGCTTCTCACTTGTTGTAAAACATCTGCAGCCATGTTACATGTGAAGAAAAGGTGATTGTGGTCTTCTGGTTTTGCCTTGCACAGGTTGCATACATCATCCCCATTCAGGAAGCCCATGTTCTGCATTCTGTCCTTAGTTAACAATCTTCCCTGCTGAGCCAACCATAGGCAGAAGCTGTGTCTTGGCATTGTTACCCTTCCCCAAATCAGGTTGGCATGTCTCTGCTTAGGCATATCTCCCACCAAAGTGCTGTATCCCCTTGCAGCTGTATAGCAACCATCTGCATCTCTTTTCCAGACCCCTCTAACTGTGTAATGCTCCTGGAAATAGCTCTTGATTTTGTTGAGTTTGGTCCAGTACCAGCTGGCACCCCACACTGGTGCATAATCCCAGAGATTTGTCCCTTTCAGATATATCCCATTTATCCATTTTACCCACAAAGTATCCTTTTTTGTGGCTAAATCCCAGATATGTTTTCCATTCAGAGCCACATTAAACCATTTGCAATTTTTTATGTTTATGCCCCCATTTTTCCTAGGTCTGCATACTATATCCCATGCCACCAGGTTGGTTTTGTGCTTCTCCTCAGTGGATCCCCATAAGAAATATCTGTATTTTTGTTCTATACTTTTAAGTACCCCTGCAGGCATTATGAAAATGCTAGACCAGTACACATGTATAGAGAAAAGCACAGAGTTTATGAGTTGGGTTCTTCCTGCATATGATAGGTTCCTAGAAGCCCATATCTGCAATTTTTTGGTCATTTTATCAACCAAGCACTCACAGTCAATTTTGCTCCATTTAGATGGAGAAAGTGGGACTCCCAAGTACTTCATAGGTAATGTACCCTCCCTAAATCCAGATAATGCTAACAATTCTCTTTTTGTTTCCTCATCCACACCAGCTATGTATAGGTTAGATTTCTCCTTATTAGCATGCAGCCCAGTAGCTTGTGCAAAGTAATTTATGCAATTCATCATTATACTTACAGATTCAGGGGTAGCTTTGCAGAAACACATCAGATCATCAGCAAAACACAAGTGGCTCAAAGCTAGTTCCTTGCACAAGGGGTGCCAATTGAAGCTTTTGTCCATGCATGCAATTTTCAGAATCCTTGAGAAATACTCCATGACCAGCACAAATATCAATGGGGACACTGGATCTCCTTGCCTGATGCCACGTTGAGCAGTAAAGAATCCATGTACTCCACCATTTATGTTGATGCTGAAACTTGCAGTTTGTATACATTCCAGTATCCAGCCAATAAACTTAATTGGGAATCCATACCCTTGCAGCATCTCCTTGATAAAGCTCCAGTGTATTGTATCATAAGCTTTCCTCAGGTCTATCTTCATCAAGCATCTAGGTGAGGATTGCTTCCTGTTGTAGTGCTTGATTAGGTCCTGACATATCATGATGTTGTGCACAATTGACCTTTGTGCCACAAAGGCACCCTGGTTCACAGAGATGAGGTCAGGTAGCACTGTTGCCAATCTTCCACATAGGATCTTTGAAATGCATTTGTATATGGTGTTGCAGCATGCAATAGGTCTGAAATCAGAGGCTTTTTCAGGGTTCCCTATTTTCTGCACAAGACAAAGGTTAGTTGCATTCACCTCTTTAAGCATTTTAGAGGCTTCAAAAAAATCTATAATTGCATTGGTCACTTCATCCCCAACAATACTCCATGCTTCCTTGAAGAAACCTGAGCCAAAGCCATCAGGGCCTGGGCTTTTATTCCTATCAATGTCAAACATAGCTCTCTGTACTTCCTCAGCAGTCACTGGTGCACTGATGCTCATCTGTTGTTGCATACTTAGTTTTTTCCCTGCTGAAAAGAAGCTCTCCTCTGCTGTAGTGCCTCTGGTTCCTGATACCCCCAGCATCTTCCTGTAAAACCCCACAAATTCTTCAATGATCAAGTCTTTTTCCTCCAATAAGATGCCCTCTTGTGTCTGTATGGAGTGCAATCTGTTTTGTTGCCTTCTCTGTTTCATAATTGCATGGAAAAACTGATTATTTCCATCTCCCAGTTGCACCCACCTAGCCTTGCTCTTTTGTTGTAGGAATGTCTCAGCTGCCAGGTTTATGTCGTTGAACCTTCTCCTAGCCTGAATTTCTCCCTTCTGCAGTAATTCATTCAGTGGCTCTTTGTTTGCATCTTCTTGTGCTTGATTCATTACTGATCTAGCAATCTCAGTCTGAGCTAAAATATCACTAAACTCAGCTCTGTTGAGCTTTTTCAATGCATGTTTCACATTTTTCAGTTTTTGGTATACCTTAAACATTTTTGTACCTTGTGTTCTACAATTCCATGCTTGCTGCACCAAGGCTAGGAATTCAGAGTGAAGGCACCACATATTAAAGAATTTAAAGGGGGTTTTATTAATATTCAGGTTTTTGTGCAGGGTTATGTAGATAGGGGTATGATCAGATACATCCTCTGGCATGAACTGTAGGGTGCACTGGTCAAACTCCTGCATCCATAAACTGTTGACAAAGACCCAATCTATCTTAGAGTATACCCTTCCCCTCTCTTCATGCCTATTGTTCCAGGTATAAGGGCATCCAGACCAACTCATTTCATGTAAGAAACAGCTATCTATACAGGATTTAAAATCCTGAATTTCAGCATAGGTGACTGGCAAGCCACCTTGTCTGTTCTCATGAAGCAAAACATTGTTGAAATCCCCTCCAACAATCCATGGTTTGTTGCAGGTAGTAGCAAAATCATTCATATCCCTCCACAGTTGCTTCCTATCTTCTTTCTCATTCATTCCATATACAAAACTCACCACAAAATCTTTTTTCCCTTCCTTGTTTCTCACATTACATATGACCATTTGCACAGAGGAAAAAATAATGTCAACATGAAAATAATTAGGTAACCACCTAATCCAAATTCTACCAAGTCTGTGTTCATTGTGGTTACTAAATGATTCCCACTCTGGCATGAAACTATTTTTGCATTTTTCCAGGTTAACTAATCTAATTTTTGTTTCAAGAAAAGCTACCAATCCACATTTATTTTTTTTACAGTAGAGGGCCACATCCCTCTGCTTGTTTGGGCCATTCAGGCCTCTAACATTCCAAATAAGCATCCTATCCATGACTATCAGTCAAGATAGGAGTCTTACCATGTACTGGTACTTCCTCTGATACTTGTTCTTCCTGCATGTTAAGGCCCGAAAACGGGCAACATGGGTGATATCAGAGTTAGGGGATAATTATGACCCTCCCGGGGCACTGGGGGTCCGCTAAGGCCATAATAGAGCCCCTGAAAAAAAATTTGGGCGCAAATGGATATCGGGCCCCGGGAATTGTCTAGGGGACGTGTTTTGGGCCTCCGGACGCAAACTTTTCGATGTTAATATTTTCGCCCCATATCGCACGGGAGACCCGTAGGGGATATGGGAGACCCCTAGGGTCGGTTATTGGCTCCCTGATAGGCTTGTAAGGGCGGTTTGATGCGATGCCAATGTTTTTTTTTTTTTTTTGGTGCAAGTCAGAAATTGTATTATTGCTCACTGTAATGTAACAAGATTACAGCCCTAAGGCAATGCAAATCCAAGGCCACCTACTAGGTAGGGTTCCTTTTTTCTGCATCCCTTTACTACCTTACAACCCTTCAATCTGGTGCAACTCACTACAAACAGTGGTTCACCATCTCTGTAAACATAACAAATTACAAAAATCTTCCTGACTTACAACAAAGTACAAAAACATAATAAACTAGAACATACAACTTCTTCTAGATTTCCAAATCTTCTGTTTTTCTGCTTCATTCCTTGCTCTGATTTTCTCCAGCAACCTGTCATTGGTTACCTGCTGGTTACCTGCTGCAAGACATCCTGCTGTCTGATTCACAGCCCGGGGTCCTACTCCCCTGCTTCTGCTTCCCTGCTGAAATCTGCTGTAATTTCCTGCACTTTTCTGCTACCTTTCTGAGTTGTTTGATTCTCTGCTGAGTTCCTGATGATATCTGCTTCTGCCTATTCCTTCAGGGATCTGATTCCTTTTTCCTGCATAGGTTCTGATGTCTTGCAGGTTCTTGGGGTTCTGCTGCTGTCCTGTTGAGTCCTGTCTTCAGCCTTTCTTTACTGGCCTTTTGCTGGTAATTTGCACTTGATCTCACTTCTTGCATATCTTCTGGGATCTCTATATCTCATCTATCCATTTTTTATCCCTGTTGGATATCTTCCTTTTACTGCTTGTGTACTGCTGGGTTCTGGTTCTTACAGTTTAATGAACCTGTTGCATGATTTGTGGTACTGGAATGCTGCCTTCACCAGCAAAGAGGGTATTCCTGCATTTCCATACCCAATATACAGCTGCTGCTAGCCCAGGTGCATATATTTCTCTCCTGATTCTCGAGCACTTTTGCCTACTAATCCAGTTGAGCATTCCCTGGATAGTTTTGGCTTTTGCTGAAATTGTCATCCAGGTCTTCAGTTGTTCCAAGACTGATGTTGACACTTTGCAGTTAAAGAACAGATGATTGTGGTCTTCTGGTTTCAGCTTACACATGTAGCAAATTTCATCACCATTCAGAAATCCCATTCTCTTCAGCCTATCTTTAGTCAACAATCTTCCTTTTTGTGCTAACCAGAGGCAAAAGCTTTGCCTAGGCATGGATGATTTCCCCCAGATTAGATCTGCATGTCTGCACTTTGGCATAATTCCTTGCAGCATTTTGTATCCACTTGCAGCAGAATATTTGCCATCAGTTTCAAGCTTCCATGCTCCCCTTGTGGTGTAATGTGCCTGAAAATGGCTTTTTGTCTTGTTCAGCTTGTTCTAGTACTAGCTAGATCCCCAGACTGGAGCACAGTTCCAAAGGTTTACACCTTTCAGGTATACTCCATTGATCCATCTTACCCACAATGTGTCTTTCTTTGTAGCCAGGTCCCAGATATGCTTACCATTGAGAGCTATGTTGCACCATTTGCAGTTTTTCACATTTAGTCCACCATATTTTCTTGGTCTGCAAACCATGTCCCATGCCACCAAGCTTGTTTTGTGTTTCTGTTCAGTTGTCCCCCATAAGAAAAATCTGCATTTTTGCTCCACTCTTTTCAGCACCCCAGTAGGCATAATAAATATGCTAGACCAGTATACATGGATGGAGAATAATACAGAATTAATTAATTGTACTCTTCCTGCATAAGAGAGGTTCCTGGAGGCCCAAATCTGCAATTTCCTAGTCATTTTGTCCACCAAGCACTCACAATCAATTTTGCTCCATTTTGAAGGGGATAGAGGGACACCCAGGTATTTCATGGGTAAGGTTCCTTCTCTAAATCCTGAGATGTGCAACAAATCATTTTTCATTTGTTCATTTACCCCTGCAACATAAATGTTTGATTTTTCCTTGTTTGCATATAGGCCAGTGGCTTGTGAGAAATGGTTAATGCTATTCATCATGATGTTCACAGGTTCTGGGGCAGCTTTGCAGAAGCACATCAGGTCGTCAGCAAAGCATAAATGACTCAGGCCAAGGTCTTTGCACATGGGATGCCAGCTGAACCTTTTATCCATACAGGCTAATTTCAGTGTTCTAGACAGGTATTCCATAACCAATACAAAGATTAGTGGAGAGATTGGATCACCCTGTCTAATGCCACGTTTTGCAGTAAAGTATCCATGTGTTTCCCCATTCAGATTGATGCTGAAGCTTGCTGTTCGGATGCATTCAATTAGCCATCCACTGAATTTTGTAGGGAATCCATACCCTTGTAACATTTCCTTCACAAATCCCCAATGTATTGTGTCATATGCTTTTCTCAGGTCTATCTTCATCAAGCATCTAGGTGAGGATTGTTTCCTGTTGTAGTGCTTAATAAGGTCCTGACATATCATGATGTTGTTCACAATTGATCTTTGGGCCACAAAGGCTCCCTGGTTCTCTGAGACAAGCATTGGGAGAACTTTTAACAGTCTTCCACACATGATCTTGGATATGCACTTGTAGATTGTGTTGCAGCATGCTATGGGTCTGAAATCCGATGCCTTTTCTGGGTTTTGTATCTTCTGTATAAGGCATAGGTTTGTAGCATTCACTTCTTTAAGCATTCTAGATGACTCAAAGAAGTCAATGATAGCTTCAGTCACTTCATGCCCTACAATATGCCATGCTGCCTTGAAGAAGCCTGAACCAAATCCATCTGGTCCCGGGCTTTTGTTGCTCTCTATCTCAAACATTGCTGTTTTCACCTCAGTGGCACTGACTGGAGCAATGAGGTTCATTTGTTGATGTATATCCAGTTTGTGTCCTGCTGAGAAGAAGCTGGTTTCTGCAGTAGTTGCCCTATCCCCTGAGACTCCCAACATTTCTTTGTAAAATCTCACAAATTCCTCCATAACCAGCTGTTTATCTTCCAGTAGATCCCCCTGTTGTGTTCTGATTGAGTGCACTCTATACTTGTGTCTTCTTTGCTTCATGACAGCATGGAAGAAATGTGTGTTTCCATCCCCCAGCTGCACCCATTTAGCCTTACTTTTCTGCTGTAGGAAGTTTTCTGCAGCCATATTCAGCTCATTGTATTTTTTCCTTGCCTGTAGTTCCTTCTGCTGTGTTTCCTCATTTAAGGGTTCATTATTAGCATCAATCTGGGCTTGAGTCATGTTTGCTCTTGCAATGTCTGCTTGTGCTATAATGTCCCTAAAATCATTTCTGTTTAAATTCTTCAACACTTGTTTCACTTTTTTCAGTTTCCTGTACACTCTAAACATTTTTGTGCCTTGTGTTCTGAAATTCCAAGCTTGCTGCACCATAGCAAGGAATTCAGAGTGGAGGCTCCACATGTTGAAGTATTTGAAGGGTGTTTTTGTTTTTGCAGGTTGTGTATGAAGGGCCAAACAGATTGGGGAATGGTCTGAAACTCCCTCTGGGTGGAATTTAAGATCAAATTGATCAAATTCCTGGAACCAGAGGCTGTTTGCAAAGGCCCAGTCTATTTTTGAGTAGACTCTCCCCCCCCCCCCCCCCTTTCATGCCTGTTGTTCCATGTAAACTTGCACCCTGACCATCTTATTTCAGTGAGGAAGCACTGCTCTATACACTCTTTAAACTCCTGGGTTTCAGAGAATGTAACTGAATTTCCTCCTTCCCTGTTTTCAGCTAGCATAACATTGTTGAAGTCTCCCCCAACAAACCATGGTTTATTACAATTGCTAGCAAAATCTGACAGGTCTTTCCATAGGATTTTTCTTTCTTCTTTTTCGTTTAGGCCATAGACAAAACTAGCCACAAATTCTTTTTTTTCCACAATATTAACCACTTTGCATATAACCATTTGCACAGAAGAGAATAAAATATCCACATGAAAACAATTTGGTATCCATCTTAACCAGATTCTACCTAAACTGTGCTCATTGTGATTGCTATAGGATTCCATCCTGGCATGAAGCTATTTTTGTATTTTCCAAGGTTAGCTAATCTGATTTTTGTTTCTAAAAAAGCCACCATTCCACATTTATTTTCTTTACAAAAAAGGGCTATATCCCTTTGTTTATTTGGGCCATTTAGGCCTCTAACATTCCATACTAGTATCCTATCCATGACCAACAGTCAAGGTAGGAGACTTACCATGTAGTGGCATCTCAACTGCATTCTGAACTTTCTGTTGTTCTGGCTCCAGTGTATCTGTCTGTGCCTCCAGTTTTTCTTCTTCATTTTGCAGGATTTCAAAGCTGTTCTGTGTCAGAGAGCCAGTTGTAGGCTGTACTTTCCTATACTGGCCTCTACCTGCTCTTGTCCCTCTCCCTGCATTCCAGGCTCTTCCTCTCCCTCTTCCTGCAATCTGCCATTGTTGAGTTCTAGGAGGCAGAGTTTGTGGTTTCTGTGCAGGCAGTGTTTGTGGCACAGGGGCTGCATTCACTTTCTTTCTGCATTCTTCCTCAGTATGCCCATATTGCTTGCAGTATTTGCAGAGGATAGGCTTCCAGTCATATTCCACTTCCTGTTCCACAATATTGCCTTTTTCATTCTTGTAATGCACCTTGCTAGGGTATTCAGATCCCACTGCCACCTCAATCAAAACTCTAGCAAATTGGATCCCTACTTTGAGCTCTGTGTTTTTGTCTGCCATCATTGGCTTTCCTACAAGGCTGGCAATCTTGCTCAGTCCCTTAGCATTCCAATATTTCACATTTAGGCCAGGGAATTTGACCCAAATAGGTACTGAGCTTAATTCTTCCTGCGCATAGTCTATGTTTTCAGACCACTGCCTCACTATCATAGGTTTGTTGTCAAAATGGTATACTCCTTCTTGAATTACAGCATCTCTTTGTTCTATTGAATCAAACCTTACCAACACCAAGCCATTTTTCATCATGGCTATTTTATTCATTCCTCGCTTAGCCCAGATTCTTCTTAAGTACCCACTTAACACATTAATTGGAGGTTTTGATCCCATAATATAGCAAACCACAGCTTTGTTCCAATAATTTATTTCAGATTCTATATCCATGTAGCTAATTTCCCCTACAGGTTTCCCTTCATGCATAATTGGCTCAACAAAATCCAATTTAAATCCAGAGTTTTTTAATTTGGATATGTCAAATTTATCCCAGGCTGAGATATTACCTGCAGTAGCTCTCGCTTGCTGTTTTCCTTGTTTTACAGTTTCGACCTCTTCCTCATCCGAGGTTTGATTGTTTGCCCTTTCCTTCATTTTCGACAACCAAGAATTGATTTTTTCTTGCGCTAACTCCATTTGCTGCACAGTTTCAGTGTGTGCTTCAGGTGTCATGATGTCTGGGTCCTCCAATTCATCCGTGAGATTTCTCATAACACGACCTAGGTTTTCATGATTTTCACTCGAACGTTTTCGTTGTGTCACATTCTTCGTGGGACAAGGTGGAGCTGTCGATTTCCCGGCATCCTCATCGTCGTTTCCATTCCCTCGCTTTGATTTCTCCTTCTTCCCCATTGAACTCAGGGTTGTTAATGGAGTTTAACGAACACTGTGGAGGAGAGAGGAGAGAGCATTTTAGAGAGAGAGGCCCCGGCGATGCCAATGTTAGAGCGATGCCGCGATGCCAATGTTAAGGCCCGAAAACGGGCGGCATTGGTGATATCGGAGTTCGGGGATAAGTATGACCCTCCCGGGGCACCGGGGGTCCCCTAAGGGCATAATAGAGCCCCCGAAAAAGTTTCGGGCGAAAACGGAAACCGGGCCCCAGGAATGCTCTAGGGGACGTGTTTTGGGCCTCCGGACGAAAACTTTTCGTCGTTAATATTTTCGCCCCATATTGCACGGGAGACCCCTAGGGGAGATGGGAGGCCCCTTGGGTCGGTTATTGGGTCCCTGATAGGCATGTAAGGGCGGCTTGATGCGATGCCAATGTTTTTTGGTGCAAGTCAGAAATTGTATTATTGCTCTCTGTAATGTAACAAGATTACAGTCCTTAGGCAATGTAGATCCAAGGCCACCTACTAGGTAGGGTTCCTTTTTGCTACATCCCTCTACTACCTTACATCCCTTCAATCTGGTGCAACTCACTACAGACAATGGTTCACCCTCTCTGTAAACATTACAATTTGCAAAAATTGTTTCCCACCATCTCTGTAAACATTACAATTTGCAAAAATTATTTCTGACTTACAGCAAAATACAAAAACATTTATATCTAAAAATATTACAACCAAAACTTCCAGGAGTTGATGTATTCTGATTCTGACATGCTGTTGAGTCTAGCTTCTGCCCACTGGTTTTGATTCCCCTGCTGTAACCTGCTGCATAACCTTGCTGTCTTCCTCCTGCTGTTTGCTGACTTGATGCCTAACACATGCACTGATGACCTGCTGCCTCTGCTGGTTGCTCATCTGGTGCAGTCCTGTCTTTTTGCCTGAGTCTACTGTGGTACAAGAGCACTTAAATTCTCTCTACCCATTTTTTGTCTTTGTTGTTGATTTTTCTCAGTCTGCTGCACTGTTGTATTCTGATCCTCACTGGTTGCTGAATCTGCTGCATGATCTGCATCACAGAAAGAGTGTTTCCCACAAAATGTTTAATATTTCTGCTTCTCCACAGCCAGTATACAGCTGCTGCTAGCCCAGCTGCATATACTTCCTTCCTGAAATTTGAGCATTTCTGCCTACTTATCCAGTTCAGCAAGCTCTGAATTGTGTTTGTTCTTGATGTAATCTGTAGCCAGCTTCTCACTTGTTGTAAAACATCTGCAGCCATGTTACATGTGAAGAAAAGGTGATTGTGGTCTTCTGGTTTTGCCTTGCACAGGTTGCATACATCATCCCCATTCAGGAAGCCCATGTTCTGCATTCTGTCCTTAGTTAACAATCTTCCCTGCTGAGCCAACCATAGGCAGAAGCTGTGTCTTGGCATTGTTACCCTTCCCCAAATCAGGTTGGCATGTCTCTGCTTAGGCATATCTCCCACCAAAGTGCTGTATCCCCTTGCAGCTGTATAGCAACCATCTGCATCTCTTTTCCAGACCCCTCTAACTGTGTAATGCTCCTGGAAATAGCTCTTGATTTTGTTGAGTTTGGTCCAGTACCAGCTGGCACCCCACACTGGTGCATAATCCCAGAGATTTGTCCCTTTCAGATATATCCCATTTATCCATTTTACCCACAAAGTATCCTTTTTTGTGGCTAAATCCCAGATATGTTTTCCATTCAGAGCCACATTAAACCATTTGCAATTTTTTATGTTTATGCCCCCATTTTTCCTAGGTCTGCATACTATATCCCATGCCACCAGGTTGGTTTTGTGCTTCTCCTCAGTGGATCCCCATAAGAAATATCTGCATTTTTGTTCTATACTTTTAAGTACCCCTGCAGGCATTATGAAAATGCTAGACCAGTACACATGTATAGAGAAAAGCACAGAATTTATGAGTTGGGTTCTTCCTGCATATGATAGGTTCCTAGAAGCCCATATCTGCAATTTTTTGGTCATTTTATCAACCAAGCACTCACAGTCAATTTTGCTCCATTTAGATGGAGAAAGTGGGACTCCCAAGTACTTCATAGGTAATGTACCCTCCCTAAATCCAGATAATGCTAACAATTCTCTTTTTGTTTCCTCATCCACACCAGCTATGTATAGGTTAGATTTCTCCTTATTAGCATGCAGCCCAGTAGCTTGTGCAAAGTAATTTATGCAATTCATCATTATACTTACAGATTCAGGGGTAGCTTTGCAGAAACACATCAGATCATCAGCAAAACACAAGTGGCTCAAAGCTAGTTCCTTGCACATGGGGTGCCAATTGAAGCTTTTGTCCATGCATGCAATTTTCAGAATCCTTGAGAAATACTCCATGACCAGCACAAATATCAATGGGGACACTGGATCTCCTTGCCTGATGCCACGTTGAGCAGTAAAGAATCCATGTACTCCACCATTTATGTTGATGCTGAAACTTGCAGTTTGTATACATTCCAGTATCCAGCCAATAAACTTAATTGGGAATCCATACCCTTGCAGCATCTCCTTGATAAAGCTCCAGTGTATTGTATCATAAGCTTTCCTCAGGTCTATCTTCATCAAGCATCTAGGTGAGGATTGCTTCCTGTTGTAGTGCTTGATTAGGTCCTGACATATCATGATGTTGTGCACAATTGACCTTTGTGCCACAAAGGCACCCTGGTTCACAGAGATGAGGTCAGGTAGCACTGTTGCCAATCTTCCACATAGGATCTTTGAAATGCATTTGTATATGGTGTTGCAGCATGCAATAGGTCTGAAATCAGAGGCTTTTTCAGGGTTCCCTATTTTCTGCACAAGACAAAGGTTAGTTGCATTCACCTCTTTAAGCATTTTAGAGGCTTCAAAAAAATCTATAATTGCATTGGTCACTTCATCCCCAACAATACTCCATGCTTCCTTGAAGAAACCTGAGCCAAAGCCATCAGGGCCTGGGCTTTTATTCCTATCAATGTCAAACATAGCTCTCTGTACTTCCTCAGCAGTCACTGGTGCACTGATGCTCATCTGTTGTTGCATACTTAGTTTTTTCCCTGCTGAAAAGAAGCTCTCCTCTGCTGTAGTGCCTCTGGTTCCTGATACCCCCAGCATCTTCCTGTAAAACCCCACAAATTCTTCAATGATCAAGTCTTTTTCCTCCAATAAGATGCCCTCTTGTGTCTGTATGGAGTGCAATCTGTTTTGTTGCCTTCTCTGTTTCATAATTGCATGGAAAAACTGATTATTTCCATCTCCCAGTTGCACCCACCTAGCCTTGCTCTTTTGTTGTAGGAATGTCTCAGCTGCCAGGTTTATGTCGTTGAACCTTCTCCTAGCCTGAATTTCTCCCTTCTGCAGTAATTCATTCAGTGGCTCTTTGTTTGCATCTTCTTGTGCTTGATTCATTACTGATCTAGCAATCTCAGTCTGAGCTAAAATATCACTAAACTCAGCTCTGTTGAGCTTTTTCAATGCATGTTTCACATTTTTCAGTTTTTGGTATACCTTAAACATTTTTGTACCTTGTGTTCTACAATTCCATGCTTGCTGCACCAAGGCTAGGAATTCAGAGTGAAGGCACCACATATTAAAGAATTTAAAGGGGGTTTTATTAATATTCAGGTTTTTGTGCAGGGTTATGTAGATAGGGGTATGATCAGATACATCCTCTGGCATGAACTGTAGGGTGCACTGGTCAAACTCCTGCATCCATAAACTGTTGACAAAGACCCAATCTATCTTAGAGTATACCCTTCCCCTCTCTTCATGCCTATTGTTCCAGGTATAAGGGCATCCAGACCAACTCATTTCATGTAAGAAACAGCTATCTATACAGGATTTAAAATCCTGAATTTCAGCATAGGTGACTGGCAAGCCACCTTGTCTGTTCTCATGAAGCAAAACATTGTTGAAATCCCCTCCAACAATCCATGGTTTGTTGCAGGTAGTAGCAAAATCATTCATATCCCTCCACAGTTGCTTCCTATCTTCTTTCTCATTCATTCCATATACAAAACTCACCACAAAATCTTTTTTCCCTTCCTTGTTTCTCACATTACATATGACCATTTGCACAGAGGAAAAAATAATGTCAACATGAAAATAATTAGGTAACCACCTAATCCAAATTCTACCAAGTCTGTGTTCATTGTGGTTACTAAATGATTCCCACTCTGGCATGAAACTATTTTTGCATTTTTCCAGGTTAACTAATCTAATTTTTGTTTCAAGAAAAGCTACCAATCCACATTTATTTTTTTTACAGTAGAGGGCCACATCCCTCTGCTTGTTTGGGCCATTCAGGCCTCTAACATTCCAAATAAGCATCCTATCCATGACTATCAGTCAAGATAGGAGTCTTACCATGTACTGGTACTTCCTCTGATACTTGTTCTTCCTGCATTCCTGGCACTGTTACTTGCCCTTGTGCCTGTCTTCCCTCCTGATCCCCATCTACATCTTGGAGTATGTCAAATGGATTCTGTGATTGGGTTGCTGCATTGTTAGTCTGTTGAATTTGTCTGTAGAAACCTCTTCCAGCCCTTGTCCCTCTCCCTGCATTGCCCATCCTGCCTCTACCTCTCCCTGCATTCTGCCATTGCTGTGTTCTTGGCTTTGCTTGCTGTGCAGGTATTTGGTGCACAGGCATTGTCTGTGTCATAGGCTCCTGTGTTGCTTTCTTTTTCCTGCATTCAGTCTCACTGTGTCCATGTTGTTTGCAGTGGTTGCACAGTACAGGTTTCCAGTCATACTCAACTTCTTGTTCCACTATGTTCCCTCTTTCATTCTTGTAGTGTACCTTATCAGGATATTTCCCCCCTATCTCCACTTCAATCAAGACTCTGGCATATTGAATCCCTACTTTCAATTCAGTGTTTCTGTCAGCCATCATTGGTCTGCCTACCAAACTTGCCATTTTACTCAGCCCTACTGCATTCCAATACTTGACATTTAGACCAGGGAATTTAACCCAAATAGGAACAGATGTGAGTTCCTCATGGGCATAGTCTATATTTTCAGCCCAAGGTCTAACAATCATTGGTTTATTGTCAAAATGGTAAACCCCTTCCTCTAGCACTGCATTTCTTTGTTCCATTGAATCAAATCGAACAATAACTAGCCCATTTTTCATCATAGCTATTTTATTCATTCCCCTCTTCGACCAAATTCTCCTAAGGAATCCACTAAGCACACTGATAGGTGGTCTTGACCCCATAACATAGCAGACAACAGATTGATTCCAATAATTAATTTCAGATTCTATGTCCTTGAGGTTAATTTCACCTACTGGTTTCCCATCAAGCATAACAGGAGCTATAAAATCAAGTTTAAATCCAGCATTTTTAAGTTTTGTAATGTCGAATTTTTCCCAAGCAGATGTTTTACCTGACTCTGCAAATTGTTGCTGTTTTTCTTGTGTCGCAGTTTCGACCTGTTCTTCATCGGAGGCTTGATTTCTAGCCCTTTCCTTCATCTTCGACAACCAAGAATTAATTTTTTCTTGCGCTAATTCCATTTCCTGCAGAGTTTCAGAGTGCATTTCCGGTGACATAATTTCTGGGTCCTCCAATTCATCCGTTAAATTTCTCATAACCCGACCTAGGTTTTCATGGGTTTGGGTCGAACGTTTTCTTTGTGTCACATTCTTCGTGGGAACAGGTGGAGCTGTCGATTTCTCCGCACTTTCATCATCGTTTCCAATCCCTCGCTTTGATTTCTCTTTCTTCCCCATCGAACTCAGAGTTGCTAATGGACGAACTCTGTAGAGAAGAAAAGGGAGAGCATTTTAGAGAGAGAAAAATGCGATGCCAATGTTAAGGACCGAAAACGGGCGACATGGGTGATATCGGAGTTCGGGGATAAGTATGACCTCCAGGGAAACCGGGGGTCCCCTAGGGCCATAATAGACCCCCGAAAAAATTTCGGGCGAAAACGGAAGCCGGGCCCTGGGAATGCTCTTGGGGACGTGGTTTGGGCCTCCGGACGCAAACTTTTCGACGTTAATATTTTCGCCCCATATCGCACGGGAGACCCCTACGGTCAGTTATTGGGTCCCTGATAGGCTTGTAAAGGCGGTTTGACGCGATGCCAATGTTAAGGCCCGAAAACGGGCGGCATGGGTGATATCGGAGTTCGGGGATAAGTATGACCCTCCCGGGGCACCGGGGGACCCCCTAGGGCCATAATAGAGCCCCCGAAAAAGATTCGGGCGAAAACGGAATCTGGGCCCCAGGAATGCTCTAGGGGACGCGTTTTGAGCCTCCGGACGTAAACTTTTCAACGTTAATATTTTCGCCCAATATCGCAAGGGAGACCCCTAGGGAACATGGGAGGCCCCTAGGGTCGGTTATTGGGTGCTTGATAGGCTTGTAAGCGCGGTTTGACGCGATGCCAATGTTTTTTTTTTTTTTTTTTTGGTGCAAGTCAGAAATTGTATTATTGCTCTCTGTAATGTAACAAGATTACAGTCCTTAGGCAATGCAGATCCAAGGCCACCTACTAGGTAGGGTTCCTTTTTGCTACATCCCTCTACTACCTTACATCCCTTCAATCCTGGTGCAACTCACTACAGACAGTGGTTCACCCTCTCTGTAAACATTACAATTTGCAAAAATTGTTTCTCACCATCTCTGTAAACATTACAATTTGCAAAAATTATTTCTGACTTACAGCAAAATACAAAAACATATATATCTAAAAAATATTACAACAAAAACTTCCAGGAGCTGATTCATTCCTCCTTCTTTCTTGCTTCATCTACCTGCTGTGCCCATTCAAGCTGATCCACATCACTCTACTGTCTAGCTCCCTGTACAGGTACTGGAGTCCTGCATTTCTTCTTGTTTTTTCCTGCAAAAACCTCTCCTGGAATATGGTCCTGCCTATCTGCTGGGTCTGCTGTGGTACACATATCAGCTGAAAATCTCTCTAACCATTTTTTATCCCTGCTGTTGATCTTTCTCAGCCTGCTGCATTGCTGCATTCTGGTCCTCACTGATTGCTGCATTCTGGTCCTCATTCTTTCTGATCTGCTGAATTTTATTTCTTCTTCACTCTGCCTAGCTTCAGCAGCCTGCTACAGATACCCTGCTGGGACCTACTGCCTGAATTTCTGCACAGGTGTCCTGTCTTACAGAACTGCTAGTTCTCTGCTGAAAAACCTGATGTATTCCGATTCTGACTTTCTGTTGAGTCTAGCTTCTGCCCACTGGTTTTGATTCCCCTGCTGTAACCTGCGATGCCAATGTTAAGGCCCAAAAACGAGCGACATGGGTGATACTGGAGTTCGGGGATAACTATGACCCTCCCGAGGTACCTGGGGTCCCCTAGGGTCATAATAGAGCCCCTGAAAAAATTTCGGGCGAAAACGGAAACCGGGCCCCGGGAATGCTCTAGGGGACGTGTTTTGGGCCTCCGGACGCAAACTTTTCGACGTTAATATTTTCGCCTCATATCGCACGGGAGACCCCTAGGGGACATGGGAGGCCCCTAGTCGATTATTGGCTCCCTGATAGGCTTGTAAGGGCGGTTTGACGCGATGCCAATGTTTTTTTTTTTTTTTTGGTGCAAGTCAGAATTGTATTATTGCTCACTGTAAAGTAACACGATTACAGCCCATAGGCAGTGCAGATCCAAGGCCATCTACTAGGTAGGGTTCCTTTTTTCTACATCCCTTTACTACCTTACAAACTATATCTATAAGTACATACAAAATACAAAATCATTTCCTGACTTACAACAAAAATACAGATACATAATAAGCTAAAACATTATTCTTCTAGCTTTTCAGCTCTGCTGCAGTCTGTTCCATTACTCACCCAGATCCCCTGCAGGGCTCTGCTGCCTGATTCCTGCTTGTTTTCAGAAACCTGCTGCTTTGTTCTTCACTGCTCCACAGCAACCTGCGATGCCAATGTTTTTTTTTTTTTTGTTTTTTTTTTTTTTTTTTTTTTTTTGGTGCAAGTCAGAAATTGTATTATTGCTCGCTGTAATGTAACAAGATTACAGACCCTAGGCAACGCAGATCCAAGGCCACCTACTAGGTAGGGTACCTTTTTGCTACATCCCTCTACTACCTTACAATCCTTCAATCTGGTGCAACTCACTACATGCAGTGGTTCACCATCTCTGTAGACATTACATTTTGCAAAAATTATTCTCTCCATCTCTTTACACATTACAATTTGCAAAAATTTATTTCTGACTTACAACAAATACAAAACATAAATAGCTAAAAATATTACATCTTCTTCTAGCTTTTCATCTCTGCTTGGAATTTTTCATTCCTCATGCTGCCTTTCTTCATCATCCTGCTGCTGATGATTTGCTGCACTTGTTCTGCTGCCTTACAGAATTGCTTAGTTCTCTGCTGAGGCCTTTGTGAGATCTTCTTCTGCATCTTCCTTTCTGAAATCTTTTTCCTTTTTCCTGCACATGTTCTGCTGCCTTGCAGAATTCTTGCTTCTTTGCTGAGGTTCTGATGAGTCCTGCTTCTTCCTTTCTGTACTGGCCTTTAGCTGATAATTTTGTCCATAATCTCACTTCTTACAGTGCTTCCAGGGTCTCTATATCTCATCTATCCATCTCTTGTCCCTGCTGGAGGTCTTTCTCTTGCTGTTACTGCAGTGTTGGGTTCTGATTCTAACAATTTGCTGAATCTGTTGCCTGATTTGTGATACTGGAATGCTGCCTTCACCAGCAAAATGAGTATTTCTGCATTTCCATACCCAATACACAGCTGCTGCTAGCCCAGACGCATACACTTCCTTTCTGATTCTTGAGCACTTTTGCCTACTTATCCAGTTGAGCATTCCCTGAATTGTTTTTGCTTTTACTGAAATTGTCAGCCAATCCTTTAGCTGATCCAGGACTGCTGTTGACACTTTGCAGTTAAAGAACAGATGGGTATGGTCTTCAGGCTTCAGCTTACACATGTAGCATATTTCATCACCATTCAGAAATCCCATTCTCTTCAGCCTATCTTTAGTCAACAATCTTCCCTTTTGTGCTAGCCAGAGGCAGAAGCTTTGCCTAGGCATGGATAATTTCCCCCAGATTAAATCTGCATGTCTGTATTTTGGCATATTTCCTTGCAACATTCTGTAACCACTTGCAGCAGTATATAGGCCATCTTTTTCAAGCTTCCATGCTCCCCTTGTAGTGTATTGTGCCTGAAAGTGGCTTTTGGTCTTGTTCAGCTTGTTCCAGTACCAGCTAGATCCCCAGACTGGAGCATAGTTCCAAAGGTTGACACCTTTCAGATAAACTCCATTGATCCATCTTACCCACAGTGTATCTTTCTTTGTGGCTAGGTCCCAGATATGCTTACCATTTAGAGCGATGCCAATGTTAAGGCCCGAAAACGAGCGACATGGGTGATATCGGAGTTCGGGGATAAGTATGACCCTCCCGAGGCACCGGGGGTCCCCTGGGGCCATAATAGACTCCCCGAAAAAAATTCGGGCGAAAATGGAAACTAGGCCCCGGGAAAATGCTCTAGGGGACGTGTTTTGGGCCTCCGGACGCAAACTTTTCGACGTTAATATTTTCGCCCCATATTCGCACGGGAGGCCCCTAGGGTCGGTTATTGGGTCCCTGATAGGCTTGTAAGGGCGGTTTGACGCGATGCTCATGTTAAGGCCCGAAAACGGGCGACATGGGTGATATCGGATTTCGGGGATAAGTATGACCCTCCCGGGGCACCGGGGGTTCCCTAGGGTCATAATAGAGCCCCCGAAAAAATTTCGGGCGAAAACGGAAACCGGGCCCCGGGAATGCTCTAGGGGACGTGCTTTGGGCCTCCGGACGCAAACTTTTCGACGTTACTATTTTTGCCTCATATCGCACGGGAGACCCCTAGGGTCGGTTATTGGGTCCCTGATAGGCTTGTAAGGGCAGTTTGACGCAATGCCAATGTTTTTTTTTTTTGGTGCAAGTCAGAAATTGTATTATTGCTCTCTGTAATGTAACAAGATTACAGTCCTTAGGCAATGCAGATCCAAGGCCACCTACTAGGTAGGGTTCCTTTTTTCTACATCCCTCTACTACCTTACATCCCTTCAATCTGGTGCAACTCACTACAGACAGTGGTTCACCAGCTCTGTAAACATTACAATTTGCAAAAATTGTTTCTCACCATCTCTGTAAACATTACAATTTGCAAAAATTATTTCTGACTTACAGCAAAATACAAAAACATATATATCTAAAAATATTACAACAAAAACTTCCAGGAGCTGATTCATTCCTCCTTCTTTCTTGCTTCATCTACCTGCTGTGCCCACTCAAGCTGATCCACATCACTCTACTGTCTAGCTCCCTGTACAGGTATTGGAGTCCTGCATTCCTTCTGTTTTTTCCTGCAAAAACCTCTCCTGTAGTCTGGTCCTGCCTATCTGCTGGGTCTGCTGTGGTACACAGATCAGCTTAAACTCTCTCTAACCATTTTTTATCCCTGCTGTTGATCTTTCTCATCCTGCTGCGTTGCTGCATTGCTGCTGAAAACTGCTGCCTGAATTCCTGCACAGCTGCATTTGTTCTGATTCAGAGTCTCTCTGTATCAATCTGTTTCTGTATCCTTCCTGGAGCCCTTTTCCTCAATGTCCTCTGCTGGGGCATTCTTCCTGAGCTGATATATCTTCCCCTTTTTTTCCAGCAATCACAGTTTGCTGTCTTCCTCCTGCTATCCATTGTCTTGATTTCTATACAGGTACTGATGTCCTGCTTTCTCAGCTGGTTGCTCATCTGGTGCAGTTCTGTCTTTCTACCTGAGTCTTCTGTGGTGCAAGAGCAATTAAATTCTTTCTAGCCATTTTTTGTCCTTGCTGTTGATTTTTCTCAGTCTGCTGCACTGTTGTATTCTGACCCTCACTGGTTGTTGGATCTGCTGCATGGTCTGCATCTCAGTAAGAGTGCTTCCCACAAAATGTTTAATGTTCCTGCTTCTCCACAGCCAGTATACTGCTGCTGCTATCCCAGCTGCATACACTTCCTTCCTGAAATTTGAGCATTTCTGCCTACTTATCCAGTTCAGCAAGCTCTGAATTGTGTTTGTTCTTGATGTAATCTGTAACCAGCTTCTCACTTGCTCTAAAACACCTGCAGCTATATTACATGTGAAGAAAAGGTGATTATGATCTTCTGGCTTTGCTTTGCACAGGTTGCATACATCATCTCCATTTAGGAAGCCCATTTTCTGCAATCTGTCCTTAGTTAACAATCTCCCCTGTTGAGCCAACCATAGGCAGAAGCTGTGTCTTGGCATTGTTACTCTTCCCCAAATCAGATTGGCATGTCTATATTTAGGCATATCTCCCATCAAAGTGCTATATCCCCTTGCAGCTGTATAGCAACCATCTGCATCTCTTTTCCAGACCCCTCTGGATGTGTAATGCTCCTGGAAATAGCTCTTGCTTTTGTTGAGTTTGGTCCAGTACCAGCTGGCACCCCACACTGGTGCATAGTCCCAGAAATTGGTGCCTTTCAGATATATCCCATTTATCCATTTTACCCACAAGGTATCTTTTTTTGTGGCTAAATCCCAGATATGTTTTCCATTCAGAGCCAAATTAAACCATTTGCAATTTTTTATGTTTATGCCCCCATTTTTCCTAGGTCTGCATACTATATCCCATGCCACCAGGTTGGTTTTATGCTTCTGCTCAGTGGAACCCCATAAGAAATATCTGCATTTTTGTTCTACATTTTTAAGTACCCCTGCAGGCATTATGAAAATGCTAGACCAGTACACATGTATAGAGAAAAGCACAGAATTTATGAGTTGAGCTCTTCCTGCATATGATAGATTCCTAGAGGCCCATATCTGTAATTTTTTGGTCATTTTATCAACCAAGCACTCACAGTCAATTTTGCTCCATTTAGATGGTGAAAGTGGGACTCCCAAATACTTCATAGGTAATGTACCCTCCCTGAACCCAGATAATGCTAACAATTCTCTTTTTGTTTCCTCATCCACACCAGCTATGTAAAGGTTAGATTTCTCCTTATTGGCATACAGACCAGTCGCTTGTGCAAAGTAATTTATGCAATTCATCATAATACTTACAGATTCAGGGCCTGCTTTGCAGAAACACATCAAATCATCAGCAAAGCACAAGTGACTCAAAGCTAGTTCCTTGCACATGGGGTGCCAGCTGAAGCTTTTGTCCTTACATGCTATTTTCAGAATCCTTGAGAAATACTCCATGACCAGCACAAATATCAATGGGGATACTGGATCTCCTTGTCTGATGCCACGTTTAGCAAGAAAGAATCCATGTACCCCTCCATTTATGTTGATGCTGAAACTTGCAGTTTGTATACATTCAAGTATCCATCCAATGAACTTAATTGGGAATCCATACCCTTGCAGCATCTCCTTGATAAAACTCCAGTGGATTGTATCATAAGCTTTCCTCAGGTCTATCTTCATCAAGCATCTAGGTGAGGATTGCTTCCTGTTGTAGTGCTTGATTAGGTCCTGACATATCATGATGTTGTGCACAATTGACCTCTGTGCCACAAAGGCACCCTGGTTCACAGAGATGAGGTCAGGTAGCACTGTTGCCAATCTTCCACATAGGATCTTTGAAATGCATTTGTATATGGTGTTGCAGCATGCTATAGGTCTAAAATCAGAGGCTTTTTCAGGGTTCCCTATTTTCTGCACAAGACAAAGGTTAGTTGCATTCACCTCTTTCAGCATTTTAGAGGATTCAAAAAAATCTATAATTGCATTGGACACTTCTTCCCCGACAATACTCCATGCTTCCTTGAAGAAGCCTGAGCCAAAGCCATCAGGGCCTGGGCTTTTATTCTTATCAATGTCAAACATAGCTCTCTGTACTTCCTCAGCAGTCACTGGATCACTAATGCTCATCTGTTGTTGCATATTTAATTTCTTCCCTGCTGTAAAGAAACTCTCCTCTGCTGTAGTGCCTCTGGTGCCTGATACCCCCAGCATCTTCCTGTAAAACCCCACAAATTCTTCAATAATCAAATCTTTATCCTCCAATAAGATGCCCTCTTGTGTCTTGATGGAGTGCAATCTATTTTGTTGCCTTCTCTGTTTCATAATTGCATGGAAAAACTGATTATTTTCATCTCCCAGTTGCACCCATCTAGCCTTGCTCTTTTGTTGAAGGAATGTCTCAGCTGCCAGGTTTAGGTCATTGAACCTTTTCCTAGCCTGAATTTCTCCCTTCTGCAGTATCTCATTCAGTGGCTCTTTGCTTGCATCTTCCTGTGCTTGGTTCATCACTGATCTAGCAATATCAGTCTGTACTAAAATATCACTAAATTCAGCTCTGTTAAGCTTTTTCAAGGCCTGTTTCACATTTTTCAGTTTTTGGTAAACCCTAAACATTTTAGTACCGTGTGTTCTACAATTCCATGCTTGCTGCACCAAGGCTAGGAATTCAGAGTGGAGGCACCACATATTAAAGAATTTAAAGGGGGTTTTATTTATAATTTGGTTTTTGTGCAGATTTATGTAGATAGGGGAATGATCAGATACATCCTCTGGCATGAACTGTAGGGTGCACTGGTCAAACTCCTGCATCCATAAACTATTGACAAAAACCCAATCAATCTTAGAGTATACTCTTTCCCTCCCTTCATGCCTATTGTTCCAGGTGAATGGGCAACCAGACCAGCTCATTTCAGTGAGGAAACAACTATCCATACAGGATTTAAAATCCTGGATTTCAGCAAAGGTGACTGGCAAACCACCTTGTCTGTTCCCAGGTAGCAAAACATTGTTGAAATCCCCCCCAACAATCCATGGTTTGTTGCAGATAGTTGCAAAATCATTAATGTCCTTCCACAATTGCTTCCTATCTTCTTTCTCATTCATTCCATATACAAAACTCACCACAAAATCCTTTTTCCCCTCCTTGTTTCTCACATTACAAATTACCATTTGCACAGAGGAAAAAATAATATCAACATGAAAATAATTAGGTAACCACCTAATCCATATTCTACCATGTCTGTGTTCATTGTGGTTGCTAAAAGATTCCCATTCTGGCATGAAACTATTTTTGCATTTTTCCATATTAACTAATCTAATTTTTGTTTCAAGAAATGCCACCAATCCACATTTATTATTTTTACAGTAGAGGGCCACATCCCTCTGCTTGTTTGGGCCATTCAGGCCTCTAACATTCCAAATAAGCAACCTATCCATGACTATTAGTTAAGATAGGAGTCTTACCATGTTCTGGCTCTTCCTCTGGTGGTTGTTCTTCCTGCATTCCTGGCTCTGTTACTTGCCCTTTTACCTGTCTTCCCTCTTGTTCCCCATCTACTTCTTGCAGTATCTCAAAGGGGTTCTGTAATTGGGTTGCTGCATTGTTGGTCTGTTGGACTTGTCTATAGACACCTCTTCCAGCCCTTGCCCCTCTCCCTGCATTGCCCATCCTGCCTCTGCCTCTCCCTGCATTCTGCCATTGCTGTGTTCTTGGCCTTGCTTGCTGTGCAGGTATTTGTTGCCCAGGTATTGTCTGTGTCATAGGCTCCTGTATTGCTTTCTTTTTCCTGCATTCAGTCTCACTGTGTCCATGTTGTTTGCAGTGGTTGCATAGTACAGGTTTCCAGTCATACTCGACTTCTTGTTCCACTATGTTCCCTCTTTCATTCTTGTAGTGTACCTTATCTGGATATTTCCCCCCTATCTCCACTTCAATCAACACTCTGGCATACTGGATCCCTACTTTCAGTTCAGTGTTTCTGTCAGCCATCATTGGTCTGCCTACCAAGCTTGCCATTTTACTCAGCCCTACTGCATTCCAATATTTGACACTCAGACCCGGGAATTTGACCCAAATAGGAACAGATGTTAGCTCCTCATGAGCATAGTCTATATTCTCAGACCAAGGTCTCACAATCATTGGTTTGTTGTCAAAATGATAAACCCCTTCCTCTAGCACTGCATCTCTTTGTTCCATTGAATCGAATCGCACAATAACTAGTCCATTCTTCATCATAGCTATTTTATTCATTCCCCTCTTCGACCAAATTCTCCTAAGGAATCCACTAAGCACACTGATAGGTGGTCTTGACCCCATAACATAGCAAACAACAGATTGATTCCAATAATTAATTTCAGATTCTATGTCCTTGAGGTTTATTTCTCCTACAGGTTTTCCATCGAGCATTACGGGTGCTATAAAATCTAATTTAAATCCAGCATTTTTGAGTTTTGTAATGTCAAATTTTTCCCAAGCAGATGTTTTACCTGAATCTGCAAATTGTTGTTGTTTTTCTTGTGGTACAGTTTCGACCTGCTCTTCATCGGAGGCTTGATTGCTGGCCCTTTCCTTCATCTTCGACATCCAAGAATTAATTTTTTCTTGCGCTAATTCAATTTGCTGCATAGTTTCAGTATGCACTTCCGGTGTCATGATGTCTGGGTCCTCCAATTCATCCGTTAGATTTCTCATAACTCGACCTAGGTTTTCATGAGTTGCGCTCGAACGTTTTCTTTGTGTCACATTCTTCGTGGGACAAGGTGGAGCTGTCGATTTCTTCGCACCCCCATCATCGTTTCCATTCCCTCGCTTAGATTTCTCTTTCTTCCCCATCGAACTCAGGGTTGTTAATGGAGTTTAACGAACTCTGTGGAGAAGAAAGGGGAGAGCATTTTAGAGAGAGAAAATGTTAACGATGCCAATGTTGCGATGCGAATGCCAATGTTAAGGCCCGAAAACGGGCGACATGGGTGATATCGTAGTTGGGGGATAAGTATGACCCTCCCGGGGCACCGGGGGTCCCCTAGGACTATAATAGAGCCTCCGAAAAAAAATTCGGGCGAAACGGAAACCGGGCCCTGGGAATGCTCTCGGGGACGTGTTTTGGGCCTCCGGACGCAAACTTTTCAACGTTATAGACTGAACACCACTGAATTGAATCAATGGTGTGTTCTTTTTCACTTACTCGGTATTTAGTTCGATTGAGTAATCTACTCTTTCTATCATTGATTACTATTTAATTCAATTATCTTAGTAAAAAAGAACACATCCTGAACGGTTAAATAGATTAGTTAAAAAAACAAGAAACAAAAACCGTAGTGATTGGTCAATTTGGATAACCGTTTACCCCCAACAAGAAGCAACAAGAAATGGCTTAGCTCTTAGGGAAGTAATAAGAAAATGACTCTACCCTTAGAGATCATTTACTTACTAGTAATGCAATGCAATTATTTTTTAGATCGAGTAAATGTAAGGTAAAAACTGAAAGAGTGGGAGGAAAGAGATGAGGAAAGTGGAATTGATTACAACATCTAATGTAATCACAATTGCTCAACTTTACCCATTTATCATGATTACTTTGGATGTAGTAATCAATCTCACTTCTCATATCCTTCCCCGCCTGCTTCCTTACAAGGCAATTCATCATTTTGTTGAGCAATGGTGAGTTGGAAGGGAGAGTGAAATTGATTGTATCATCCTATATAATCGCAATTTTAACTATAACCCTATAATGTAATAACATCGACTCTCTCCACCCTTTCGTATATTTTCATCCCACCATTATTACTATGGGTGCGTTTGTTAGAGCTGAACTTACCAGAACTGAACTGAACTGACCCTAACTGATCTGAACTGAACTGAACTGACCTTAACTGATCTGAACTGAACTGAACTTAACCGAGCACCACTAAACGATACTGAACTGAATCGAACACTACTGAACTGAACTGAACACCACTGAACTGAACTGGAACATAATAATAATAATAATAATAATAATAATAATAATAATAATAATAATAATAATAATAATAATAATAATAATAATAATAATAATAATAATAATAATAATAATAATAATAATAATAATAATAATAATAATAATAATAATAATAATAATAATAATAATAATAATAATTTAATAATTATTATTATTATTATTATTATTATTATTATTATTATTATTATTATTATTATTATTATTATTATTATTATTATTATTATTATTATTATTATTATTATTATTATTATTATTATTATTATTATTATTATTATTATTATTATTGTTATTGTTATTGTTATTGTTATTGTTATTGTTATTGTTATTGTTATTGTTATTGTTATTGTTATTGTTATTGTTATTATCATTATCATTATCATTATCATTCTTATTGTCATTGTCATTGTCATTGTCATTGTCTTTGTCATTATTATTATTATTATTATTATTATTATTATTATTATTATTATTATTATTATTATTATTATTATTATTATTATTATTATTATTATTATTATTATTATTATTATTATTATTATTATTATTATTATTATTATTATTATTATTATTATTATTATTATTATTATTATTATTATTATTATTATTATTATTATTATTATTATTATTATTATTATTATTATGAGTTTTTCTTTGAAAATACTATTAGTATAACACTTGACTCGTTCTAGTTTGTTTGGAAAACAATTTGTATAATAATGATGATGATGATGATCATGATGATGAAAATTAATTTGTATAATAATAGCCATGAATGGAGGCTTGCATGGATATTTCAAGGGAGAGAGAGGCTTGAAGCAGGGAGACCCAATGTCCCCTCTTATCTTTGTAATTGTTATGGAATACTTGACAAGGGTGCTGAAAATTGCCAGTGACTTGCTTGATTATAGATTTCATCCCCTCTGCAAAAATGTAAGATTAATCAGCTTATGCTTTGCTGATGATCTGATGATCTTCAGCAAAGGTCACACTCAATCAGTTAAGAGGATCATGGAAGGTTTCACCCATTTCTCTGAAGTCTCTGGTTTGTGTGCAAATCAGTTGAAATCCCAGGTGTACATGAATGGAGTTACAAGTGTTGTAAAAACCCAAATTTAAATATGACAGATTTTCAAGAAGGTAGCTTTTCAATGAGATACTTGGGGATGCCTATGAGTCCAACAAAATGGACTAAAGTAGAATGTGAGTTCCTTGTTGAGAAGATCACAGCCAGGGTGAGATGCTGGAGCACAAGGCATTTGTCCTATATGGGGAGGTGTCAATTGATAAATTCAGTTTTGATGTTTGTTCATGTGTATTGGGCATCCATTTTCTTATTACCTCATAGCATCATAGAACTGAAGGGGTTTGCAGAAGTTTCTTGTGGGGGGCAAAAGATAACAAAAACAAGATCTCCTTGGTCAGCTGGGATAACATTTGCAGGGAGAGAAAGTATGGAGGATTGAATTTTAAACATTGCCAAACATGAAACAAAGCAGTTGTGGCCAAGTTGCTTTGGGCCCTGGCACAAAAAGAAGACCACCTTTGGGTGAAGTGGGTGGATAATATTTATATGAAAGGAGGAGATATTTGGCAAGCTGCTATTCCTTTGGAGTGCAGCTGGTATATGAAGAAGTTAATGGAAATGAGGAATCTGTTCCCTGCAGGATGCATATGGAGAGAGCAGGGGAAAAATTATACAGTTGCAGAAGGTTACAAATTCTTGAGAGGTTCTACTGGTACTCATAGAACAGCAAAGTACATTACGGGAAGGTGTGCTGTTCCAAAGCATTGTTTTGTGTTCTGGCTAGCTGATAGGGGCAGACTCCTCACAAAAGACAGGATGAACACCTTGTTCGATGACAGTGAGTACTACTTGTGTGCTATGTAATGCTGGGGATGAAGACCACAATCACTTGTTTTATAAATGCCCTTGGACTGTTGAGCTAAAACATAAAGTGTGTGACTGGGTAAAGACAGCTGATATACCAGATGTACATCATAGATGGTATAGATGGATTGAGAATAGGAAGCATATGTGCAGGAGCCAAAGGAAAATTATAAGTGCATGTATGGCTGCCATTACATACCATACATGGATTGAAAGAAACTCTAGGATTTTTTGTCAGGTGCAGAAGCCTGTTGATGTAATATACAAAGACATCATCAGGGAAGTGAAGACTAGACTCAGTTTTAATGTTTTAGGGAAGTTAACGAGTAGAGATAAAGATTTTGTAGCTTCTTTAGCTTAAGCAGTCAAGCTGTTTTTGTAGTCTGGAGGCTTGGGACTAAGGGCGGTGCTGATCCCTTATCCCTCCCTTAGTATGTACATATTCTTATTAGCCACAACTTGGTAATAGATCACTCTGACCTTTTACCAAAAAAAAAATAATAATAATAATTTAACATTATTAAACTGAATTGAATTGAACACCACTGAACTGAATTGAGCAATACTAAACCAAGTCGTACTTATGTGTGACCACCTCTGAACTGAATTGAATTGACAAGGAAAGCTCTAAAGAACGCACCCTATACAAAATGGTGAAATTTATTGTAATCACCAATGACACCAAGTAATGTCACCCGAAATCGATAAAAAATTCGATACAACTATCATCCATAATTTACAACTTACAACAATCATAATTTTCTCGATCAAATGAAGTTGACAAGTCAACATTGATTTGCTTACTTTGATTTACATTTTTTTTATGATAGTAAGAATGGATCCCCCACTCCCACCCTATCTGGGGCAAGGCCTAACTTTTGATGTCATCCTCCCATATATTCATCAATCGCATGAAGTATACGGTGATTCGCTGGACCTTCGTCAAGCCAATATGGCAGAACCCAGGCCTAATCATATCTTTGACACGCGCAATTCCGCCTCTCACTTGAATCGGCCCAAATCGCGCGCGGCCTTATTCAATTCAAAATAAGTTACTACTTTGGACTGATTTTTAAAGGGGGAGAGAGAGAATATCTTGCGAGCATTTAGCCAAAGCAAAGCGCATGGGACAAGCAACTAAACGCCATCATGTTTTGGTTTATTTACAACTTCGCTCCCAAGGTCCATCTAACTTTGCTGGACGTAGGTCCACATAAAAATTTTCTGTCCCAGTATTGAATTTGGAACCTTCAAATTAAAAGATAAGAGGATAACCACTAAGACAATTGTCTCTTGATGACTTACTTTGATTTACATACTCCTTCCAAAAGTCTGATCAAACCCATATATTTCCATCATACAAAACCGACCCACTGAAGTCCATATCATACAGAAGGAACACATCTAAAATTGAAACTAAACTATCCGAACTAGTAAGTAGTCAATCTAGTTTCCATTTCATACAAAAGCTTAATGTGATCTACACACGTCCAAAAGTGTTCTCAACCCCATATGGCCATATATGCCATCACCAATACGTAACCACCCAAGTCCATATCATACAAAAGGACCACATCTAAAAACTGAACTATTGAACTATCCAAAGTAGTAACTTGACTAGTCAAACTAGTTTCTATTTCCTACACAAAAAATGGTCAATTGAGTCAAGTATATACTCTACAAAATGATACCTTGAAGCAGATTCTTCACTCTTCATCAGTGGTGGATGCACATATAATAAACGTCCTATAGAAGTAAATTCTAAGGATATGCACCCGCTTAAATTGATTCCTAAATCCGTCATTACTCTTCATGCACCACTAAAACTACTTGTACTTCTCCCACACAACACTTTCCTGACCATGACACCTCTTAAGCTCAAACTGAAACATCAAATTACCAAAAGGTCCCTTAATTTTTTCACAATTAACCACCTTATACAACCCGTCATACACAAAAATGGTCTTCTTTGTTCTCAAATTGGCTTTCACATTCCCAAACCCAAGTTTAATACCTCTAATCACCCTCACACAAAACCCTGATTTGAAACTATTTTTCAAGGCCAAATTACCCTTTTTCAACTCTTGGTCTTTCTTTTTTCTACCTTCCCCAACATACATCAACACATCTGACTTCACCATGATATCTGAATACCCTTCAGTTGCAACAACAGAAGTTGCCAATACTCGTCCATCCGGTATCTGTACATAGTCTATCCCATTCAAGGTGCGAGAGTGTAGTCCTACGATCACGAGCTCGACCCGAAGTTTGAACTCATCTCCGATATCCACACCCTTTACTACCCCAAATGTGCGGGAAAATTCAGGCAACAACCCATTGCTTCTCAATTCCATCCATGCATCCATGTCGAGCCTTGGCTTGCATCTTGATTGTTTTTTCATTGACTGATACTTTTCTCTGAATAATTGGATCAGTTTTTTCTTCTCTTCTTTACCATACCCATCTTCATAATTGTGAACCTTGTTGGATATAATAAAGCTGCTCTTCTTGGGTTTCTTGTTCCCCTGTTTCTCTCTCTCCTGCATTGTGTCGAACACTTGGCGGCCATTGACATTATCTTCATTAGAAGCCATGAAATTTTTACCCCTTTTTACCAAACTGCAACTTCTGCTGATTGAGTTTCTCATGGTTTTCTCAGTTCTCACAACTGTCGATTTTCGTACTTTATCGATGTGTTTTACAAGACACATCTTGTCACCATTGTTAACCTTGAGAAAATTCCCAGAGTTCCAAGAAATGGGTTTCTTTTTCTCTCTCCTCTTGTAAGGGGATTGAATGTTGTGATGGGTGTCGATTGATGGACACCAAACTGTGGAAAAAACAGAGGAAAACAGAGAGAGAAAGAGAAGACAAGAATGACTGTTTGATAAAATGACTAAAGTGAAAGAGGGTAAAAAGAGAATTGTTTGGAATGTGTAGAACCTGTTGGGTTAATCTATGTAACTGGAAAGGTGGAAACTGTAGAGACGTGGGAGTGACAGGCTTTTTACTGTGAGAGAGACGAGTATATGGCAGTTGAATAGTGTTACTATTCCACGATTTCTGTGATTAGTTTTACCTACTCTGGATTTGAATTTGAATGACAAAGGTGGAATCTCCTTTTTACCGTTTCAACTTTCAACCCTTCTTTTCACTAGGGGCAATTGGTAACAAAATGAAAGAATGAGAGTCAAAATTGTTTTTCAATTTCAAGATATATAGTGGAAGTGAATTGCTAAATACCGCCTCTTTTTGCTAGCTACCGCCCCCTCAATTTCCAATTTTACCCTCACCCCTTTTTCTCACTCACTCTCACTCTCACTCATCCTCTCTTCCTCACTCACTCTCACTCATCCTCACCACCACACCATCACACAGGCAACCACCACCACCACCACCACCACCACCATGTCAGGGGCTAGCGGCAGCGGCGGAGGCTTCGACGGCGAGGGAGGCGGCGACCGACGGCATCGCGGGGGGTAACTTTTCGAAATTTTTTTTTTTTTTGGTTTGAATTGAATTTTTTTTGCCTTGAATTGAATCGCGAACTTATGAATTGAAGTTGTGTTGAATTTTTTATTTTTTTTTGCGTCGATCGTCTGCCGATCTCGACTCACCCTTGGGTGAGTCGTCTGAGACCGGCGACTCACCTTTGGGTGAGTCGTCTGAAACCGGCGACTCACCTTTGGGTGAGTCGTCTGCCGATCTCGACTCGCCCAAGGGTGAGTCGCCGGTCGCAGACGACTCACCCAAGGGTGAGTCGAGATCGGCCGACGACTCACCCTTGGGTGAGTCGCCGATCGCAGACGACCGACACAAAAAAAAAAATTTATTATTTTATTATTATTATTATTATTATTATTATTATTATTATTATTATTATTATTATTATTATTATTATTATTATTATTATTATTATTATTATTATTATTATTATTATTATTATTATTATTATTAACTAGGCATTTGATTAAGACATTGCACAATGATCCGAACCTCTCTCCGAACCTCTCCCTTCGGTCGAGATCTTCAAACCTTTATTCTCTTATCAAGGAGTTTAGCTCGCTCGATCGGTTCTCGCATTGGTCGGCTTAGATCGTTGGTCTTGGGGCAGTCATACGTGTTTGGTCAAAGAGCTGACACATTCGTTTTTTAATTTCCCCTCTTCTTGATCATGGTAATCAATAATTATTATTATTATTATTATTTATTGTTATTATTATTATTATTATTATTATTATTATTATTATTATTATTATTATTATTATTATTATTATTATTATTATTATTATTTATTGTTATTATTATTATTATTATTTATCGTTATTATTATTATTATTATTGATTATTGTTTAATTAATTAAAAATGTGAAATGATAGATGGGAGGAGCCGGTAAATCGGTGCCTCGGTTATTTAGTGAACTAGCTGGTTCAGGACCGCGTCACACGAGGACGCGCGGGATTGATGCCTCTGTACGGAGACAGAGAGAGGCAGTTCGGATGAGGGAGATGACTGTTGAGCAAGACGACACTAGCGATGTCTACTCCGGGGATCAGTCCATGGACGATGATCAGATTGGCGTCGAATCATCCTCAGATTGGCACGTGGTGAAGGGCAGAGGCGGTAGGTTTGTTAGTACTGGGTCGTCCAGTACTAGCAAACGATCTAGAGCGGAGGACGACACTACGTGGCTTGTTACAGAGCCTGTGGAGGGTGGGCCGGCGGATGATAGCGTCATACCGAGCTTCCTGGGCCACGTAGCGTCTCGTGTGTGGAATGGAGAGACGAGGGGTCTCTTGAAGTGTCAGAACCGATTCAATGTCTGTCAGCGGCTGAGTCAGTGGCGAGCGGAGATGTCGGCCGAGATGAGGGCCCGGATCGAGGGGACTGGGTTATCACACCTGGCAGACATTATGTTCAGACATATTGACTTTCCCCTGATATCTGCATTCGTTGAAAGGTGGCAGCCGGATACGAACTCGTTCCACATGCCGTTCGGAGAGATGACGATCATGTTGCACGATGTATGGCATATTCTTCGGATTCCTGTAGACGGACAGCTCGTTTCCAATGACGGACGGGATGGGCAGCTGCAGATGGCGGTCATGGAGGTTCTCGGGGTCAGCCGAGAGGAACTGATGTGTAGCCACTGGCAGGGCGGTGCGGTCCTCACGGAGTCGGTTTTTGAGCTTTGTCGTGAGCAAGTGGAGGACAACCAGGCGACAGCTTGGATGTGGTTACTTATTGGATCCACCTTGTTTGTCGACAAGAGTGGTAACCGTATTAGACCCTCCTGCGTGATGGAGGTGATGGACGACGGTGTCGATACGGTGCATGACTTCTCTTGGGGATCTGCTGCCCTCGCCTTCCTATATCGTCAGCTCGGTATAGCTAGTCGCGGGGATTCTCAGGGCATCTGCGGATGCCTAACTCTCCTGCAGGCATGGATATACGAGTACTTTCCCTGCTTCCGACCTCATCGGGAGCGGATGGTTGTCAGGGACGACGAGGCTCCCCGTGCGTCCGTATGGAGTGCCCAGGCTGAGGGCAAGGACGTGGTTCGATTGCACTCCTTACGTAGACGCTTGGATCATCTGCGAGCGACAGAGGTACGTCATTTAGTTATCGGTGTTCATGATTTATTTCGTCGTTTGCTATGTTTTTTTACTTCACCGTAACTTTCAACATTTCTACGTAGGTGGTGTGGCTGCCGTACGGTTCTAACCCGGCAGTATCTGTACCGAGGACTGTATTCATGGGGTGGCTACAGTATCAGGATATTATCGAACCGTACATGCCTGGTCGTTGTTTACGATAAATCGGGTACGTACAGAGTATCCCTTCCCCGATCTTTAGGCCAGTCAAAGCGATCAGGTCATGGAGCAGTCGTTCGTACAAGGTTGTCTTCCCCGAACGGATCTCATCTGATGCTTGGCGTATGTTCCCGGGATTTTACATTCTTGGTCTCCATGGGTTTCAGGCATCCACGTCAGATCCCACAGCATGTACGGATGACTACCTCGCATGGTACTACCTTCACTCCCACCCTCGGCTGATACCTGACGCTGCAGCACCTGTGATTCCTCCACGATCCAACAGCGATTATGTAAGTGATTAACTAAAATATATATTTTTTTACGTATTACATATCTCTGAACTCACACTCATTGTTACTTTTTTGCAGTGGGTGAATCGTCTAGCCGTCGGATTTGAGTCTTACATTACTTTGGTTCCTCCGGAGCAAGCGGAAGGTCCTCGATCATTTATGGACGAGTTTATGAGAGATTGGCGGGCTGCCAAATGATGTATTGACCCTAGATGAATTTGTTATATATTTATATAAGAGTTTCATTGTTATTGTTATTTATTTGTGTTATTGTAATTTGTTGTTTGTTATTTACATTTTTTGTTTTATTGTAATTTGTTGTTTTATTTACCTCCAATAATCACGACCACTCTCCACATGCAAAATATAACAATCACACAAAAATGTGACAATGATATAAGTATAACAATCACGCAAAACATTCAATTACGTCGACCTCGCTAAACGATCCCAATGTGCTCTTCGCCTAACATACATTTGCTCCCAACCAGCGACACTATCAGAACGGGAAGTAAACCATGCTTCGCATATCGGAGGAACAGGGAAATCTGAGGCTAAATCCAGACGGATATAATGCTCGTACGAATGACCTAAATGACACATGACAATTTCCCTACTTGGACGTGTAGCAGTCGAAGGTGCTTGCAACGGTAGCACTGTGTAACAAGAATATAACCCCCTTCCGCTGCCGTATCCAAATAACATAATCGCTGCATTGAAGAGGTTGGCAATCGGGAACAAATCCTCAATTACTATCATCCAGTGATCATAGTTACACGCACCTCCGTCCCACATAATACGGCGGTAACCAGCGTCGACCCCTTCAACGTATAGGGTTTCGTACAATGCTCGGTTAGCTAAGAGTTCGTGTGCAATGCAAACTCTCGTCAATCGCCATTGCTCTTGGTCTCCAAAAACGTAGTCCGCAATGACACGGAAACCGCAATTACCATCCCCAAGCACATCGAGATATCCTTCAATGAAAGGTATGATGATTCCCGGAATTTTGTTAACATGATAGAATTCAGTGATATCTATTCCGTGTCCAGCTGCAAGACAATATAATAGAAAGTCATTAATAGTACTTATCAAAAAGTAATTAACAACATTATGTACATGTTAATAAATTATGGGTTTTCATACCAGTACTCCGCACGACGTTACTCGATGAAGATGAGCTACGACCACGCCCGCGGCTCGAACTGGATGACCTAGGGCGACCACGACCCCTCTGGGAGTACTCCCATGAACTAGGATCACGTCTGGTAGAGGAACTCCCTCTCGGTCGACCTCTGACTGTCGTGTTCGCTTCCGGCTCGACGTAACTCGCTTCCTCAGGATGAAGCTGCTCATTCATAAGGACATATATGTTGCGCACAACTGCCGGGTCGCTTGAGTTAACCTCGTCGACCAGAGACTGAAAGTATCGATGGTCCTCAGATGGATGCTCAGTCATGTCAAGCGTAGCTATCTCCACTGCATCACTAATAACGAGTGTTCGCCAAAATTTGTGGACACTATTCAAGCTAATTGGCGTGCCCGTATCCGTGGCCGTTTTCAACTCACACGCACACGGGATCTGATGAGTGGATCTCAATACACAACCGCAACGATCAAATACTTGGTGACTCAATTCTCTCATCCTGTTCAGCTCAGCCCATAATATTTGTAAGCAGTAATGGGAAACATACCCGGTCAGATAGTTCAATGGGAAACCCGAGTACATCACACTTCTTCGTCTTCTGCACTCTTCAAGTGTGTACTTGATCTCAGTTATTTGTGACTCGATTGACTTGTTGACCTTGTTCCAAACATTATCCAAAGCTCCAGTTGAGGAGTTCAACCACTGTTTTAGCGCGGCATGTGCACTCTCCACCCTGCAAGTCGTAGTGTTGCCAAGGTGTAGCACCTTATTCGTCCACGCAGCCACAAACATCTCTTTGTATCTCAACCAGGTCTCCTCTACATAGGATATCACGTGAGGGTAACTCCTCCAACTATCCTTCATCTGACGCACTGCTCTATCGTACGCAGCTTCTGTGGAAGCTTCCATGATAATTTTCCACCTCCCGTTCTTGAACCTCTACGCGACAAGCTTATCTTTTCCACAAAGTCTGTACACTTTGTCTTCAACGACTTTGTTAATGTGCCATGTACAGAGCAAATGGGCACTCTCGGGAAATATCTCTCTAATAGGTCTCATCAACCCTAGCTCACGATCGATCACAATTGCTGTTGGGTGTACATCATTTCCAATAAGCATCCTCAACATATCTAAGACCCACGCATAGCTTGCCTGAGTCTCATCCTTCATAATGGCATAAGCTATGAGGAAGTTCTTATTGCTTGGAGTCATCCCCACTATCTCAAGAAACGGCATCTTATACTTGTTTGTTTTGTACGTGGAATCTAAGCCAATCAACCAAGGAAAAGACCGAAGTAACTGAATTGATGTAGGGTGTGCCATGAACACGTGAGTTACCTCATTAGTAGCTCGGTCGGCTCTTGTCCAATGTACGTACTTATTCTCCACAGCTAAATGATGAAACTGACCAATGACATCTCTCTCTTCAAAATCAAGTTTCCTTATACAATCTCTGTGGTTGTACACATGCCGTCTAGTTGCATTGTCCTCGGGAAATTTTTCCTGAATAGCGGCCAAGATAGCACATGGCTTTGTTTGTGCCGAAGTCATGTCACGAACGAGTTTCTTTGACCCAGGACTAAGACCACTCATCTGACGATATCCCTCAGGAAACACAGCAAAGTCATGGTTGTGCGTACCCCTAATCCCAGGCAATGTGACAATCATCCAACTATTGGACCCATACACTTGCCGAGCTCTTAACTGGAACGTACATTTACAAGCCTTTGTTTTCGATTTCTTCCGAGCAGCAGTATCTAAGTCTCTTAATTCCCCTCTGTAGCGTTCACCTCGATTGCATTTTAACAATTTTACGCTTTCATTCTTCTTGTGTGACGAAATTATCAACTCAAACCCGATAGTAAGGGCAATTTGTTTTGCCCAATTAATTGCATTTGTATCACTATCAAATAACTCATCAGTGACGAAATGCGTACTGTAATCAACACTCCAAAGGAACCTAACGAAAACAACGAAAACAATGTTAGCTTAATCTTAAATTCAAACAATATTAATAATAACAATAAATAATAATAATAATAATAATAATAATAATAATAATAATAATAATAATAATAATAATAATAATAACAACAATAAATAATAATAATAATAATAATAATAATAATAAATAATAATAATTTTTTTTGTGTCTGTCTGTCGTCGATCTCGACTCACCCTCTTGGGTGAGTCGTCCGCCACCGGCGACCCACCCAAGGGTGAGTCGTCTGTTGATCTCGACTCGCCCTTGGGTGAGTCGCCTGTAGCAGACGACTCAGCCTGGGGGAGTCGAGATCCACAGGCGACTCGCCCTTGGGTGGGTCGCCGTTCGCGGACGACTCACCCAAGGGTGAGTCGAAAATCTCAGACGACCGTGCAAAAAAAATGCGCAAAAAAAAAAAAATTTACCTCCGCCACCGTCGACGGCACTTCCCGGTCGCCGGCAGACATCCTCGGGTTGCTTGAGTGTTGATGAAGGTTGGGTATGAGAGTGGGTGGTAGAGTGGGAGAAAGAGAGGGAGAATTGGTGTGAGAGTTAGAGAGGGAGAGGATGAGTGAAAAATTAATAAAGAGCAAAATTGGAATTTTAGGGGGCGGTAGCTAGTAATTTAGGGGCGGCATTTAGTAACACCCTAGTGGAATGGAGATCAGAAAAAAGATATATAGTGAAATCTTCTAAAAAAACAAAAGCAGTGGAAGAGTTTTTGGGTAAGGTTTTTGTCTTGTTGTTTTTGTTTGGGATTCTTGCAAATTTAAGTGGCCCTTTGATTAACCATGGAAAGTAGAAGTTTATGGGAAATAAAATGTTATGAAAAGTCTCTAATCTTATTTCGTTGTATGAAGAAATTGCAAGTTTATGGGAATTGATGTGAGAAGTTACTTATCTAGGGAAAGTAAGTTCCTATATTTTTTTTGTCAAACCAAACAAGAATCACACTTCCTAGGAAATAGCACTTCCTCCATTCTCTAGATGTGAACCACTAAGTGTAGAAATCGAAATAAAAGAATTTTAAAAAGTTGTTATTGGAAGCAAAAATATTCTAATGGAATCAGCTACAAAAAGAAAGGCGTGAGAGGAAGATTGCAAAAGCATAATCTATATAATAATTAGTTTAAAACGTAATGACTAAATCAAAACTCGGTATATTAGCCGTTAAATTGGTGTCAATTTTATTTATGGCGTGTCATGTGACTCATGACTAGTAAAAAAAAAAAGAGAGAAAATAGCAACAATCAGACGTTACAAAACAAAATACTCGTAGAGTTTAAAGGACTCATTCATCCCCTTCCCTTTATTCATACAAGTTGTCAAAAGTTACAAATTCAAGAAACTGAATAGTAGCTAATTTCTCTCACATATTCATGAGTCAAAGAAAAAAAAAAAAAAAATTCGTCTCTCATAAATAGATGATGGAAGCACACACCATCACTTTATTTCTTACCTTCCCATATGTTCAACGTTCGTATCTGGATCTCATTGTCGTCTTCTGTCATCTTTCCGGCATCGTGTACTACCAATCCCCATTGTGGTAAGGTTCATCGTATTTTTCATTGTGATTGCTAATAGGCATTCGTTATCTACACCTTCTCTCTTTGCAAGATAACCCCTCCAACTTCATTAAACCTAGTACCATATATTGTTTTACATTGTTTTCTCTGAATAATTATACTAAGTTGAATGTTAAAAACTATTTAATTTAATTTTCAATTAAGAAGTTATGCTGAAAAATAGAAAAAAAAAGAATTAAAAACAAATTAGAAATCACTTCAAAAAAAAATTGGGAAAAATTATCAGACCTCATTGTAATAGTAGAGAGGGTGTCGGGGAAGGTTTGGTGGCACGAGATGGTGGGGAGCAATGCTCAGTACCCAAAAATCGTAGAGTAGACATGCGCAATGCATAACTTTCATAATGGTAGGCGCTTCATGTCGTGTCGCTTGCCTTCCGGCCTTGGCCCACAAGTCCTCTCTTAAGCAACTACCCACGTGGTTCTAATAACAAGGTAGACATACTGTAATATCCCGTAAATTATTTAATTTTGAATAAATTATTTAATTGATTATTTATATTGGTGAAATATTTATTGGTATTGGATTTAGCATTTATAATAATAATAAAAAAAAAAGGTAATTCGGATTTTTAATTTAAATAAAATAAAAATCAACTTTTAAGTGATTTAATGGGTTTCGAATTGTGTTTTGGTTAAAAATTAGAGATTGACTTAACTTCCTACTGTTTTGTCTATATGTTTCTTTTCCTCACCGATCTATATGTCCTTTACAAACAAAAGGAGTCTTTCTCCCTCAACCTCAGTATCACGTTAGGCAAAAAAAGAGAGGAGTGAAACCTTCCTTGCTCTGCCCAAAACCCACACGACACCATCACCACCATCTTCTTCTCTCATCACCACCACGTTGCTGCTACTTCGCGGCTATGATTAGAACTTTCTCTCTCCTTTGTTCTGCGCGTCCTCATCTTCTCCTCTGTTCCGTTTTGCTGTTGTTGCTGTTGCGGTTATCTGTTGTTGTTCCGTGGGCTATAGACACACCAGCAACCATGGTGCTCGACCCAAATTGCTAGCTCTGATACCAATTTGTAACACCCCGGATTTTCTAAATTATAAATAAGTAAAAATAACTAAACTCGAGCCGAAAATCGGGCAGAGTTTCCGTTGTAAATAGACATCCCAAGTTATCGACCATTTAAAAACCTGCTTAAACAGAAAATAAAATTCAAACCAAATCTACAGCGGAAGACTTCTAACTAAATCCGGAGCATCACTGCCACACTCACTCTTAGAATGAGTGCAAGGCAAACCTTACAAATCCCAACCAACCAATAAACTATAATGACTTACTAATTACAACTCAATGAGTAACTAAAAATTATAATTATAAATGAAAACACTAATCTTTTGATCAACTTCAAATGATCCTCCAAGCGTGATCCTCTAATACAATAAACCTGGAAACAAACTCCAATTTACTCCCACAGTTGCAGGTAAGCAGCAAAAGGTTCATCATAGGCCCACCATAAGTAAATGGACAACACATACACATAAAAAAGAAAAACATCCAATAAGCAAAGCTGAGTAACCAAGCATTCTACCGAGATAATAAAACATAATATCTTTATAATAATTTGTAAACTGAAAATATATCAACCAATCAAGTACAAATAAGACACAGGTCAAAATCACGCAAGTGAGTCACTCCAAATCATAAGCCAAATAATATATACAAGTTCACGCTGTTACTTCACGCAACAACTCAATCAAATTCATATTTATGCAGAAACAAACACTGATTTCATATACATAGCAATTCATTACTTTTCATAGCTTTAAGTATTTCAATCCATCATTTTACTTGTTGAGGTTGATTGGTATCAGAGCGTTAGGTTTGGTCTTGGTTAACGCAAGGATCTTCATATCCTAGCGTTGTTGTTTGAGTTAGGATGAATTGGTTAGAACAAGACTAGGAATTAGAGCTCTAAAATGGTAAAGTTATGAGAGTTAGATTAAGTTAGATGATTGGTCAAGTAATTATGCAAGTGGTACTTATAATGTGTTATTTGTTGCTTTCTTTGACCTTATTCGGGTTGAAACCCTTTAAGGTAGAAATGATATAGTTCAAGGTGCTTGACCCACCCATATGTGCTTGGATTGATGTGCTTAATTATCTTTTGTTGTGAGTGATTAAATTTCCATAGTATGATGAGACTTGATTGGTTTTAGTTGCTGTGATTCGTGGTCCTTGATATGACTTAAGTTCCTTGTGATTGAAAGATGTCATGACCATGGGCATATGGTTTATTTGAGTTGGGAAACGAAAAGAGAAAGTTATAGTGTTGATGCCATTTGAATGATGAGAATGGTGAGAAACTTGATGCTCTATGATAATGTGGGTGATGATATGGAATCTTGATTTGTGAGGCAATGATATGACAATTAGAGAATGATTGAATCTTACAAATGGTACTTTGCTTGCCTACTTCTATTTTCTGATTGCATTGATTTTGGTTATGTGCTTTAGTCTTTAGACAGAGATGCTTAGATATGAATCGGTTATATGCTCCTTGCAAATTGTTCTTAGTTTCGGGGTCGAAACCTCCTTAAGTGGGGTGGAATGTGATGTTTTGATTTGTACCACTGCTTGTATTTGTTGTTGCATTAAGTTTCGGGACGAAACTTCTTTTAAGGGGGATAATATGTAATATCCCGTAAATTATTTAATTTTGAATAAATTTTTTAATTAATTATTTATATTGGTGAAATATTTATTGGTATTGGATTTAGCATTTATAATAAAAAAAAAAAGGTAATTCGGATTTTTAAGTTAAATAAAATAAAAATCAGCTTTTAAGTGATTTAATGGGTTTCGAATTGTGTTTTGGTTAAAAATTAGAGATTGACTTAACTTCCTACTGTTTTGTCTATACGTTTCTTTTCCTCACCAATCTATATGTCCTTTACAAATAAAAGGAGCCTTTCTCCCTCAACCTCAGTATCACGTTAGGCAAAAAAAGAGAGGAGCGAAACCTTCCTTGCTCTGCCCAAAACCCACACGACACCATCACCACCATCTTCTTCTCTCATCACCACCACGTTGCTGCTACTTCGCGGCAATGATTGGAACTTTCTCTCTCCTTTGTTCTGCGCGTCCTCATCTTCTCCTCTGTTCCGTTTTGCTGCTGTTGCTGTTGCAGTTATCTGTTGTTGTTTCGTGGGCTGTAGACACACCAGCAACCATGGTGCTCGACCCAAATCGCTAGCTCTGATACTAATTTGTAACACCCCGGATTTTCTAAATTATAAATAAGTAAAAATAACTAAACTCGAGTCGAAAATCGGGCAGAGTTTCCTTTGTAAATAGACATCCCAAGTTATTGACCATTTAAAAACCTGCTTAAACAGAAAATAAAATTCAAACCAAATCTACAGCGGAAGACTTCTAACTAAATCCGTAGCATCACTGCCACACTCACACATAGAATGAGTGCAAGGCAAACCTTACAAATCCCAACCAACCAATAAACTATAATGACTTACTAATTACAACTCAATGAGTAACTAAAAATTATAATTATAAATGAAAACACTAATCTTCTGATCAACTCCAAACGATCCTCCAAGCGTGATCCTCTAATACAATCAACCTGTAAACAAACTCCAATCTATTCCCATAGTTGCAGGTAAGCCGCAAAAGGTTCATCATAGGCCCACCATAAGTAAATGGACAACACATACACATAAAAAAGAAACACATCCAATCAGCAAAGCTGAGTAACCAAAACATTCTACCGAGATAATAAAACATAATATCTTTATAATAATTTGTAAACTGAAAATATATCAACCAGTCAAGTACAAATAAGACACAGATCAAAATCACGCAAGTCAGTCACTCCAAATCTTAAGCCAAATAATATATACAAGTTCACCGTGTTACTTCACGCAACAACTCAATCAAATTCATATTTATGCAGAAACAAACACTGATTTCATATACATAGCAATTCATTACTTTTCATAGCTTTAAGTGTTTCAATCCATCATTTTACTTGTTGAGGTTGCGATCTCTTGCCGTTCTCTTCCTTCTAAAAGTAAAATGATGGATTGAAACACTTAAAGTGCGATTTTCTTTTCGTAGGATTTTCTTTTCGCCTATAGTGCGATTTCTATTCTATAGATTCAATATGATTTTGGGGACCGGATATACATACAATCAATGGTATCAAACAGAGTTTTGTAGGCAAGTCATTGCATTGCTCGCGGTAAAGATCTCCACTTCCGTCAAAGATGAAGATACATCAAAGGAAGCACATGGTTACTATGCATGTTGGGAATCGCACCGAGGTGTCCTTGTCGATTGTCTTGTTAGCAAAAATTGTGTTGTTACTGTTAATTTAGTATATTCTAGGGTTATTTTGATTGTAGATGCCGTATGGCTTTTCTATTAATGAAAATTTCCTATTCCCCTCTCTCAAAAAAAAAAAATTAATTAATATAAATTAATTTTGGATAATGTCAGATGTAACCGCCATAACTAACTATTGTGATTGTATTTATTTTTTGGCGGGCAGCCGGTCAAGTAAAGTAGGAGACCCTTCCTGCAAAGAAAGGTATAAGAGTTTTTATTCTCCCTACATGGATGAGATTTAAACCCCTACATGAATGAAGATTTGTAAGAGTGAGGCACTTAACACTTGTGCTCCCACCTCATCTTCTTGTAACTTTTTTTGGTGCCTCTTGAAAGTCTATAAATACTAGTCCCTCCGTCTCATAAATTCCTAAACGTTTACTTTTTTACGGTCTCCAAGACACCACTTTGACCGTCAATAACTACAATTAATGAATATAAACATCATAAAAATATGATTATTTGAAAGTACTTTTAATAATGAATCTAACAAAAGTATTTTTAAATTGTGAATCTTTATATATTTTCATAAATTAATGGTCAAAGTTTGTTGAGTTTGATCTTTAAAAAGCAAACGTTTATGATTTTATAAGACGGAGGGAGTAATTCTCTTCCCTCATTTTAATCCAAGGCAAAAGCCACGCATTGTTATATCTTGTATCCCAAAAGAATTTTTCACGATCGGTAGTAGGGGTAATATTGCCTTTAGTACATGGGGTAGGAGTCTAGCTAGTTTTCCTAACTTGGTTAGAATTCTTTGCGTATAAGCCTTCACTTAATTAATGAGTATCATCTTCACATCTCAAATTACTACTGTACATTTCAGGGTTCTTGGGTTATATTTCTGTGAATTTAGCAGGGTTGCATTACAAGGATTCTGAAGTAACATATACGGAGTAATCAATTAATCACGTCCCTGTCTCATGAAGCCAAGGATTTGCTGGAAATGGGCTTTGTGCTTGGTTTGGCCTACTGTTTCAGGAAAGTCCACGGTTATATAAATTGAATCTGGTGCATAAAAATCTTACAGCTATGAAATAAGCTGCAGGAGCTTTATACTGAGGCCGCTCAATTGCGGAGAAAAGTCATCCACATGCAGGAGAAACTGAAGCTCCTTTGCCGATTGTAAATATCTAACCGTATATGGGGTATGGAGTCTAGCTAGGGGCGCCATCGTTCATGGTCAGGAATTTATTGAGGAAGAAGTACTTTGCGCGCACGGCATATGAAGAGCTTTCATTCGGCTGAAGAGATTACACACCTTTCTCCTGTGAGAGATTTGGAACTAAGTTTGAAGAGGATTAAGCGTCTTCTTGTTATTCATAATGGAGATATGGATGTACAAAGTATGGAAGGATGTAAGAAAACGTAGCAATTGTCTTGGCTATATTTATCTGTGACATTAAAACTTGGCTTTGATCAGTTACATATTATATGGATGTACAAAGAAAGAGCAATTGTCTGTCTATGTTTATCTGTTACCTTATGAAACATGAGATGATGACTCAACATGAAAATTCCAGAGCCTCAAACTCACAACTCAGGTTTTTTATCACTTGTTCTCTAGGCCAACACAATGGTCAATGGACACTAGTCTCCCAGCTCAACACACATTCAAGTACAGTACACTCCTGGTACTTTGTCAGTTGTCACAGAGCAAATTTTTTCTGGCTGTCCCATGAACTTAGTAGTCCTGCCCAAAATGTACAACAACTATTATTTAACTTGGTCTTCAGGGACAGAGAACACAAACATATTGACATCCTAGCAATTTTTTCACATGAACTTATTACTACTTTTTTTTGGGTGCGAAACTTACTCCCTCCATTTCGTGAAGATGTTTACGGTTTACCCTCCATTTCGTGAAGATGTTTATGGTTTACCCTTTCGTCTTTTGGTCGTTTCATGTTGATGTTTACAGTTCGTGGAGTACTACTTTAACTCTTGGATACTGCACTACTTATTCACACTGTAAAATTCCATCTTATTTGGGTTCAAAATCCCCACATTCTAAAATGAAACCAGAACATTCACAAACAGGTTGTTATTATTAGGACAATTTGGCCAAAACCCCCAAGAAGTTTACATATTTTGATAAGAACACCCACAAAACATGAAGTTTGTCAAGAACCCCCAAATTAAATTAGAAACCCGTGGTTTTCCCCCCAACCTTTACTTTCCGGGCACTTGAAAAATTTTTAGGACAATTTTACCCTCATGTGCAGAGCACGTGTGACTTAATGAAAATTGACTCTTTATTTTTTCTTTTTTTTACCCACCAATCTCTCTCAAGCTTCTCATTCATCTTTCTCAATTTCTCCATCTCTCTTTTCTTTCTCTCTCCTCTTTCTACTTCCTTCACCAGCTCTTTACACCGAACCTCCATTTCTTTCTCTCTCCTCAAAATTTCACCTTTCTCTTTCTCAACCCTCGCAAAATTATCTCTCAATTTTTTCAGTTCTTTCTCAATTTTTTCATTTTTCGTCGTCAATTCCCCAATTTCGGCACTCAAATGCCCTGATTGCTTTTTTAGGATCTCGTTTTGTTTGGTTGATTGAGTGAATTTTGACTCGAAATTAGCTTGTTCGTTCTTTAGGGAGTGTAATTCTGAGTTGAGGCGATGAATCTCGAGTTGTGACTCAGTGAGATTACGCTGGAGTTGGTGCTGAGTCACTAGAGACTCGCCGAGTTCCTGTGTGTATTCTTTCACCTGCTTTAATAAAATGTCGTTCTTTATTAGGGATTGTTTGAGCTCGTTCTCTCTCTTCAATGATGAAATTGAAAACTCCATTGGAGAAGACGGAGAGAGACAGGAGAGAGAAAATGCAATTGTTTCACAAAATAAAGAGTCAATTTTCATTAAGTCACACGTGCTCTGCACATGAGGGTAAAATTGTCCTAAAAATTTTTCAAGTGCCCGGAAAGTAAAGGTTGGGGGGAAAACCACGGCTTTCTAATTTAATTTGGGGGTTCTTGACAAACTTCATGTTTTCTGGGTGTTCTTATCAAAATGTGTAAACTCCTTGGGGGTTTTGGCCAAATTGTCTTTATTATTATAATATTAGTTCTGCTCCCAAATTATTACCACTACTATATAACTCTTGTATGCAAATTCCAAACTTATTACACTTTAAAAACCCACATTCTGAAATCAAACAAAAACATTCCCAATACAACAGTATCAGGTATCCAGGCCCTTTTTATTCTTTTACAAGTATCTGACATTGAGAGACCCTGTCTCAATATCCTCTAATGAGATAAACCCAGGCACATGAGCAATAGCAGGAAAATCCATAGTCTCCACAATCCTAAACCACCTTTCCTTGACATTATAAGCAAGCACATACTTATGACCACACAGCATCAAAACCTCACCATTCTTCAGAACTTGGATCACCTGTATCCACCTGTATGGATCCCACCAATCGATGGCGGGGTCGCGGATCGACAACCTCCGTACCCACGACCCCGCCACGCCGTACTCTTCCATAACCCATACTTGAACATCAGGCCGGAAAATCTTCGCGTCTATTGCACATACCGATAAACAACTTCCCCCTAATATCCCCAAATTAGACCAATGATGACTCTTATTCTTCATTCTCCTCTCATCAAAAATTGGAGGTCCAGGAACAAACCCAAATTTCTCCTCAACAAAATCAAAGCAACAAATCAACTCAACCCCATGTTCAATAATCCAATGCAAACAACCTTCAACATAAAACCCCGGAATTCGAGACGGTATCTCGAAAGGAGCTACCCCAATCTCTCTCCAATTGTTATTATTATTATTGTTTACTCCACCACCAAGATCATATACTTGTGTCTTCAAATTCTGAAGTATTCTCAACACCTTGTACTTGTACGTCCTACCACAGTACCCAAACCCGGAAACGACCTTTTCATAATTAAGATCCGCCTCGGGTTTGGGTACAGGTAGGACTACAAATTGACCCAAGATCGGGTTCCAGACGAGCTTCGGCTCTCGCGTGTTGATCTCTCTTAAGCAGATCAACCCGTGGCAGCCGTTACCCAGCTGGAACCTGAAATTATAACTCGGGTCCAAACGACTAATGACGCTAACTTGCTTTTTCCGAACCTCATCTCGATTTCTAGACATAGACACAAGGATCTGGCGGGAAAACGACGACCCAGTGGTTCCGGATTCTTCGATGAGGTGGATGCTGTTGAGAGAGGAGAGAGAAGAGCCTTTGATGCGGAGAATCAGAGTGGTAGGAGAGTGGAGAGAGAAAAGAAGTTGGAAGTATGGCTCTGATAAGAGGTTTCGCCATGATTTGCATAGATGGGTGCATTGAATTAGTGGTCTAATTGGTAAACGTGACAGGATTTCAAGCACTAAACTATATGGTAGATCTGATAAATTTTTTGATGATGATGATGATTCTTGTTCATGGGTAATTTGGGGGTTGTTGTTGGTAGATGATGAGGAGAGAGATGATGGGGTTAATTGGGTTTGATTTTGGTGATCAGAAATTGAATCCATGGTGGTTGATTTTTTAAGTCTTTTTGTTTTGATTTTGAGTTTGTGGTTGTGATCCATGAACAGGCTGGGAGAGGTCGAGAGAGAGAGAGAGGGGAGAAACAGGGGGGAGAGAGAGAGAGATATGTGGGTTTTGTTTTTATTTTATTTATTTATTGAATTGAAATATAAGAAGGGGATATTTATTGAAGGCGGTAATAGTGTACACTGTACAGAGTATCTACCAAGGAAAAATTAAAGTACTCAGTAGAGTCAGTACAGAGTATGTTTTCAGTTGAATGGTTGAAGTCATCTTCTACTTTAATTTTAGTATTTTTTTTTTATATTCAAAGTCAAAAATTGTTTGGACTTCTATCTCTAATTCTCAAATTTCAATTGGTTTTGCTTAGGTAAGAAGAGCATGCTAAGGGCTTTAGCTAAAGTGACAACTAAGAATTAGCTAATGTTCCAACTTGCAATAGATTGAAAAGATATTTTATATTTATGCTAATAAGCCTCACTTAGCTCATCAAAGCAACGGGAAAAAAAATTGAAAAGGTTGAAAAATATGTTCATTGCACTTAGAGGTGGTCACGGGCCGGGCCGTGTCGGAGCTGGGCCGGGTTCTCAGGTAGGTCGGGCTTACTCGGAGGGAAGCACTACTTTGGCACTATCAGCACCGTGTCGTGTCGTGCCTGGGCCCCGAGCCTAGCTAGGTGAAGCACGCAGTTGGACCGCCAAGAAGAGAGAGAGAGAGCAGCCATTGAAGGGGAGAGAGAAAGCTAGAGGAGAGAGAGAAAGCTAGAGGGAAGAGAGAAAGCAGCAGCAGCCATTGAAGCCAGCATCCATCGAAGGAGGGGAGAGAGAAAGTCAGAGGAGAGAGACGGGCTATAAGACGGGCCGGGCTTCCTTAGAGGGAGGCACTGCTTTGACACCGCCAGTACCGTGTCGTGCCCGTGCCTGGGCCTGGGCTCTCTCCTCGCCGGCACAGCTTGGGCCCTCGGCGGTCCAATCAGAGTGGGCTTGGGCCTAGCCCGGCCCACTGGCCACCTCTAATTGCACTATTGTAGTGTGTTAGTTTAGTTTAGTTCACTAGTCTTTTTATTTCAAAATCAATTGATGATATATGTGTTATTGTAAAGATTTCAATGAGTACTTCTAAATGAGAGTGTTATTTTCTACTAACTCTAGCTAATTTAATTTTATTGTATAGTAAAGACTACTGATTCAAAAAGGTTCCTCTACTCATTGATATTGATTCAATAAGTATACTCATCTGAATAAAAGTAATATGTCTTGATTCAATAAGTATGATTTATGAATAAGGGTTTGTTCTCTTCACTTTCTTTCTATTAAACTTATCTTTACAATACTGAACTGAACTGGAATTTACTATAACTGAACTGAATTTTTCTGAACTGAACTTATTTTTATTGAATCTACTATTACAAAGAGTAAATTTGTTCTTTGGTTTACCGTACTCTACTGAATTTTTCTGAACTAAACTTTTTTTTTAGTGAATTGAACTGAATTACTTAACTGGACTGAATTTTACTGAATACTTCAGGGGGAAAGTTGAGGAGATTAGGCCTTAACTATCATGATCATCATATTTTAAGTAGCATGTATTAGAGATATGTGGAATTGATATATATTTTTCTCACATTAAAAATATACAAAAACTTCTTTAAAACGGTCTTTTCATAACTTTTGGTGAGACAAATGTTATTTTTCAATGATTAGGTCTTAACTATCATCATTAGTTTATTTCGAAATAAAAACTTATCTAAATGATAAAGTTACACATAAATTAAATTGAATTTAAGTAAAATTTAAATTGAATAAAACATAGCCTTTTAAGACTTTTAAACATAACCAAACAAAAACATTCCCAATAGATCAGTATCGGGTCTTTTTTATTCTTTATTTACAAGTATAAGACATTGAGAGACCCTGTCCCAAAATCTTCCCTTATAACATCTTCTAATGAGATAAACCCAGGCACATGAGCAATAGCAAGAAAATCCATAGTCCCTACAACCCTGAACGACCTTTCCTTGTCATTATAAGCAAGCACTTTATCATTACCACACAGCATCAAAATCTCACCATTCTTCAGAACCTTAATCACCTGAATCTGCTTATATGGATTACACCAATCGACGATGGGGTCGCGTATCGATAACCTCAAAACCCACGAACCTGCTAGGCCGTCCTCCTCCATAACCCATACTTGAACATTAGGTCGGAAAATCTTCGCATCTATTGCACATACCGATAAACAATTTCCCCCTAATATACCCAAATTAGACCAATAATAATGATTCTTATTAGTCTTCATTCTCTTCTTAGCAAATATAGGTGGTCCAGGGACACATCCAAACTTCTCCTCAACAAAATCAAAATAACAAATTAACTCCAACCCATGTTCAATAATCCAATGCAAACAACTATTAACATAAAAACCCGGAATTTGAGACGGTATCGTGAAAGGTGCAAACCCAATGTCTCTCCAATTATTACTATTACTATTACTATTACTATTATTATTACTATGACCGAGAACATATACTTGTGTCTTCAGGTTCGGTAGTATTCTTAACACCTTATATTTGAAAGTCCTACCACAGTACCCGAACCCAGAAACGACCTTGTCAAATTTAGGAACTGTCCCGGGTTCGGGTACAGGTAGGATTACAACCTGATTCAATATCGGATTCCAGACCAGTTTCGGCTCTCGCGTGCTGATCCCTCTTAGACAGATCAAACCGTGGCAGCTGTTCACCAGCTGGAACTTGAAATCATAATTTCGGTTACTAGGATTATTAGTTACTACGATTTGGCGGAAAAACGAGGAACCTGTGGTTGCGGGTTCTTCGACGAGGCGGAGGTTGGTGAAAGAGGAGAGAGAAGAGCATTTGATGGGAAGGAAGAGAGTTGAAGGAGAGCGGAGAGAGAAAAGATGATGGAAGTATGGTTCAGATATGAGGTTTTTCCATGATTTGCAAAGATGGGTGTTTTGGATTAAGGTTTTCAATGGTAAACGTGACAGGATTTCTGTTACTACACTATTTGGTAAATCAAATAAATTTTGTGTTGATTCAAGGTGTTCATCTTGATATTGGGTTTTGATGAGATCCATGAACAGAATAGAGAGGCAGGGGAAGAGAAAGAGAGAGAGGAGAGAGAATCGGTTTATATAAGAAAGGGAAATTGTACAGAGAATCCGAAACAGATTATGTTTTCTGCTTTTTGGTTTTTTCCTTTTATTATTCAAGGTCAATGCGTAAAGATTTCGGTTTAGAAGTTGCCTATATGGAGCTTAATTTCTTTCTTCTTTTTTTTTTTTTTAGGAAACGAGCTTTCAATTAATTCATAGAAAGAGTGTCCATGAGTACATAAGCGGAGATACTCTCCGGATAACAATCCACCCAACATTGCTCGTTTCCTAAAGGATTAAACTTAGCTAGGTAATGGGCTACTGAATTCCCATAACGTTTCACATGACTCCAGCTAACGGAAGAAAAAAAATTACACAAAACAGAAATGTCCTCTAAAACAACACCAACATCACAATAGGGAGAGAAATTGTTACGAAAAAAGGAGATAACAGAGACATTATCCGACTCTAGGATGACCCTCCGAAAACCTAAACGACAAGCCATCTGCAAACCAAAATGAGCTGCTTTACACTCTGCTGTCAGCGGATTCCATCGTGCTTGCACTCTGCGTACAGCTGCAAAAAGTACTTTCCCCTGCTCATCCCTCCCCACAGCTCCCAATCCAATCCACCCTTCGTTAGAAATTGAAGCATCAACATTTATTTTCATCAATCCTTCCCTGGGTGGTTTCCAAACCTTGCTTCCACACAAACTGTGAGCTGCTGTTGTGAAGCCTTTTTGCATAGCCATGCTATTATATTCATCCACCCATCTCCTTGCTCTTTCTAACACAATCAGATCTGGAGTAGTCTTGGACTGAAAAAGCAATTCATTTCTTGCATACCACACACTCTAAGCCAGCGTATAAGCAAATGCACAAAGTCCTTCATCCAACTTGTCACGCCACAGCTCAATCATAGCTTTCGGGTCTGTGGGAACCCCTAATTTCAGCACTTCTGCACACTTACAGCCTTCCCAAATTGGCCTCACCTTCGCACATGTCAGAATAGCATGCATAGATGTTTCTGGTTCACTATGGCAGAGAACACAGGTTACATCATCTAGCAAATGTCGATGCTGCAATAGGTGCTTTGTAGGTAACGAACCTGAACAAAGCTTCCACAAGAAGTGTTGTACCTTCGGTGGCACTTTTGCCTCCCATATCTCTGGCCAGCACACATTGTAATCATCTAAATTAATTGATTTGCCAAGAATATATGCTGTTTTCACTGAATACCCACCATTCTTTGAAAAAGCCCACACAAGCAGGTCCTTGGGGAATCGTTCACTCAACGGTACAACAAGAATTAAGTCCCTGTCACGAGAATTAAAAATGTGGCTTACCTCTTCTACATCCCAACAGCAATGCTCCACATTAATGAGACTGGATACAAGGCGTTCCTCCATGGCTGCCGGACATGGTGTCGTTGCAAAACGCCCCTCCTCATCTATCAACCATGGTTCTCCCCAAATTTTAATATTACTTCCATTGCCAACTATCCATAAGAGACCCTCCTTTAGAAGTGATTTAGACCCCCATAAGCTTTTCCAAACATAGCTGGAAATGGGACCAAGATATGAATCAAGGATATTTGTCTTCGGAAAATATTTTGCCTTAAACACTTGTCCCACCAGAGTACGTTCACCATGAAGTAAGCGCCACACTTGTTTAGCTAGAAGAGCCTCATTAAAAACCCCTAGATCACGGAATCCCATACCTCCAAGAAATTTTGGCATACACAAAGAGTCCCAACTCTTCCAGTGAACCTTACGCTCATTATCACGCTGACCCCACCAAAAATTTGCAGAAAGTGATCGAATTTGTTGAAGTATAGCACTTGGGATACAATAAATGCCCATAAGATATGTCGGTATGGCTTGCACTACTGCCTTCAGAAGAACTTCTTTCCCTACTCTAGAAAGAAACTTTTCTTTCCATCCCTGTAATTTTTTCCATATTTTCTCCTTAATCGTAGCAAAAAACTCCTTTTTCGATCGTCCGACAATAGTAGGTAATCCTAGATACTTACCATGCTTCTCAACCACTTTCATATTGAGCAAAACCCCCAATTCTTCCTTCGTTGATGCAGCGACACCCTTGCTAAAAGAGACCTCCGACTTGTCATAATTAATTTTCTGCCCGGAAGCTACCTCGTATTTGCCTAAAATTCTGGCAATTTCAGAGCATTCTCTACGGTTAGCTCTTGTGAAGAGTAAACTTTTGTCTGCAAAGAACAAATGAGTCACTGATGGGCCACTTCTGCTCGCCTTAACCCCATGTATAAGTTTTTCAGTCGCCGCTTTGTTGAGTAGCCCAGAAAAAGCCTCTACAACTAAAATGAATAAATATGGTAAAAGTGGATCTCCCTACCGGAGACCCCTAATAGGAACCACACTTCCACCAGGGCGACCGTTCACAATAAATGAGTAAGAAACAGAAGAAATACAGTGCATTATCAAATGAACCCAGCTACTGTCAAAACCCATTTTCAACAACAAACTTTCCAAGAAACTCCATTCAACTCTGTCATAAGCCTTACTCATATCAAGTTTAATAGTCATAGTACCCGTTCTAGCCTGAGACTTTTTCTTCATGGAATGGAACATTTCTAGTGCAATTAGAGCATTATCACTGATGAGCCTACGTGGGACAAATGCACTTTGGTTTTCAGAAACAAGAGACGGTAAATACAATTTCAACCTATTAGCTATGGCTTTTGAGAGGATTTTGTATAGAACATTACATAAACTAATAGGTCGAAATTCAGTAATTTGAGTGGAGTTTTAACCTTAGGAATAAGAGCAACAAGGGTTTTATTGACAACATCAAAAGGAACACTCCCATTGACCAACTTGTTCAGATAAGCCACCACATCATCACAAATAATATGCCAGAACTTTTGGAAAAATAAAGCATGCATACCATCGGGCCCGGGCGCCTTAGTAGGGTGCATTTGAAACAAAGCTGAATGAAATTCCTACGCACTAAACGGTCTTGTCAAAAATTGGTTCATTGTTGGCGTAACCATTTTCTGAACTCCTGCAAGTGCCTTCTAAAAAGAGTGGGGTGTGCTGGTTGCAAACAGACCAGCATAAAAATGAGTAACAATATCCTCTATATCACTTCGATCTTCACACCACTCACCACCAGCATTATAAAGGCCATGTATGTAGTTACGACGCTTCTTTTGGGAAGCTTTATGATGGAAATACGCTGTGTTTTTGTCACCGTCTTTTATCTCTGACACACGTGCTCTCATATGCCAAAAGGACTCTTGCTGTAAATGGAGCTCATCCAAGACACCTTCAAGTCGAACACACTCCTGTAGAAGTGCCTCTGTGGGATCAGAACTGCGAAGTAAGCCTAGCTTCTTTTCTTTCTCTTTAATCTTCTTTGCTAGGTTCCCAAAGTTTCTTTCATTCCAAGAAGTTAAGAACATGGCACAAGTATTTATTTTTTCAATTGGGTCACCACCTGAACATGTTTTCCAGGCTTCCTTTACCTCCTCTTCACAGCCTGCTTCATTCAGCCAGAAGGATTCAAATTTAAAAGCCTTCCTTCCAGTAATACGTTGTTGCTTCCTCCTCCATTCAGTGTTTACTAAAACAGGTCCGTGATCTGAACGATAACGCACAATATTTTTTACACCTGCTGCTGGATACATATCACACCAAGAGACTGAGCCCACATAACGGTCCAACCTTTCCCGAATTAAAGTATCTGGTGACTTACCCCTCTCCCACGTGTACCAGACCCCTTCATACCCCAGGTCACGCAACATGCAGCTATCCAGTACTTCACGAAAGTCATCCATCAACCTCTGACTCCTAGGACCACCTCCTTGTTTCTCCTCTGTTGTTAAGATTTCATTAAAATCTCCACCAAATAAAATAGGGAGGTTAGTTTGAGTACTAACATGACGAATGAGGTCCCACGTTTGATACTGATTCTGTGCATCCGACCATCCATAAATACCAACAAAACCAACTACCTCTGACTCCATCTGTTATGTCTCCCGAAATATGGTGATCATTGTAGGAAACAATCTATAGGTCTACCTCCTCCCTCCAGAACAAACCCAAACCACCTGACCTGCCCCTACTACTAACACCAAACGCATGCTAAAAACCCAAACAATGTTTCAAACTCTCTACGTCCTTGCTTGCCGACATTGTTTCGGACACAAAAACAACATCGGGGCTGTAAGATTTGCTCCAATGGCGGAGCGCACGAACTGCTCGGGGGTTGCCACATCCCCGGCAGTTCAGACATAATAGCCTCATTGCGACTGGCGGGGTTGCCTCTCCGCAACCTCCGCCTTTTCATTTTCGTTAGCCTGTCCCCCTACAATACGCACCTTATCATGGGTTTTCTTTGCATCTTTATCATGCTGGAATTTTCGTTTCGACACCTCAGATTGCGGGGTATGAATCTCTCTATCTAGGAGCATATCTACAGTTCCTTTTCCAGCGTTACTGTCCCAAGAGTTATCTCCCGAGCCCTCATCAAAATTCAATTTAGTTCTGATCTTCTTACCACTACTACCAGAACGCACCTCAACAAAAGATTTATTCTCATTTTTTGCAGCTTCACTCTCCCTTCGCCGCAACTTCATCGGGGATGCTCGTAGCCAACTTCTATATTGAAGCTTCTCTGGATCCATGCCTTCCTCATAAAGGTCACACTCTTGATAAATATGCCCTAACTTCCCACACACATAACAGAACTCGGGAAGTTTCACATATTTAATATCGAACCATTGTGGCTCTTCATCAATACGAAGGTTGATACCACGACGCAAGGGTTTTGTTATATCCAACTCTACCCTGAATTTAATCGAACGAGACAGCCTTGACGGGTCCGAGTCATCAAAATCAATGAATTTCCCCATCTTAGATGCAATAAATTGTGCCATTGACTGCGTACGTTTCAGAAGTGGTAGATTGTAACATTTGACCCAAAAAGAAACAGTACCAAACTTGATGTCAGTTGGTTTCTCGTTACCACTTATTTCACGCAGAAGCAATAGATGGTCATCAAAGGACCAAGGCCCCTCCTCTAGCACTCTGATCTTATCGGACATTGCTTTAAACTGAAAAGCAAATAAATTCTTCTCCATATCACGTATCACCAGACCTTTTGCCGGCCGCCAGATGTTTCGCATAGTACTCTTCAAGGCCTCTGAATTGAAGTTGTTATCAGTAAAGAGTTTACCAACCAGGCATAGTGAGACTTGATTCTCCATATCCTCATTCACATCTTCAGGGCACTCCATAATTTCTTCCTCCTCTCTTGTTAAATTTAGTTTCCTCATTCGTCTTCCAACCTTCAGCCATGATTCGCCTATGAGATATACGTCACGGCAACGAAGGATCGAAGTCAAAGGATCAGATTTGATCAACAGCACAACAATCCCCACGAAAAAATTCGGGGTCTAGGGTTCCTCACAGTCGCATATGGCGGCGCCTGGAGTCTTTTTATCTCTTCATATGGAGCTTAATTTCTAGTTTTGTTCAAAAAGGTAAATAGAACTAAATTGAATTACACAAAAACTTCTTATAAGCCTTTTTTTTTTATTAGTAATTTTCGGTAAGATGAGAATCACACTTAAGTGAAAAAAGGGTCATGATTTGTAAAAAGTTACCTCATTTTATTGTGAGTTAGACCCTGTTCTCGTCAACGAAATGATGCGGGACGGTGAAGAACGGAACTGAACGAAAATTGCAGCGCTGTGCGGAACGGAACGGGAAATTACAGTGCGGTGCGGAACGGAACGGAACAGAAATTGCAGCGCGGGACGGAATGGAATAATAAATATAACTAGTATGGTGCGGAACGGAACGGAAATTACGGTGCGGTGTGGACCAGAACGGAAATTGCGGTGCGGTGTGGAACGGAATGAAAATTGCGGTGCGGAAAAGAACAGGGCCTTAGGCCCTGTGCTTTTCGTCGATTCCATGCTGCATTCCGTTCCGTTCCGTTCCGCGCCGCATTCTGTACTTCATTTTGTCTCACTTATTTTTGAATTATCCGCGCCGCGCCGTTTCGTTCCGTTCCTCACCGTCCCGCACCATTCCGTTGAAGAGAACAGGGCCTTAGTCTCACACAAGACTTAGGGTGCGTTAGAGAGAGCTGAACTTACCAGAACTGAACTGAATTTAGCATCACTAAACTGGGACACTATTGAACTGAACTGGACATAACTGAACTGAATTGAGCACAACTTGACATGTGAGACAAAAAGTATGTTTTTGAACTCAGCACCAGTGAACTGAACTGAACATCATTTAAGGGAATTTGAAATCACTGAATTGATACATAAACTCAACTGAACTGACCGTATAAGCTCTATCAAACGCACCCTTACTCATTATAAATTTTTGATTTCTCGAAAGTACTATTTAAAATGAGTTCAACAAAAGTATTTTTTACATTATTTATCGTTATGTTTTTTACTTATTAATATCAAATATTGTAAAGTTTGACCTTCAAAATTGTAGTGTGAACATATTTACGAAACGGAGAAAGTAATACCGAAGGACACATGAACACAACGGAATTGCACACAATAAATTTCTTTGACTAGCTTCCTAGCATAAAAATTACAAGCCATCATTACAATATGAGAGTTTAGTACATAGTACTACTATTTGGTGGAGGATCTAAGACATGCATAGGGTGAAAGATTCCCCATGATTGTTGGCTTAAAATTGGAGCATTGTGAAATGGCCTTCATGCCTTTCTTCCCAATGTATTTCAAGTCAATGACTTAACTTCACGTCCTCATCTCAAGGCATCCCTTTGCTGCACATAAGCTGCATCGCCATTTGTGTCGCGGATGTGCCCTTTATAATTTTAAACTCGACATCCCTAATTTTGATTTTTAGTGGAACCTAACATAAAGATCTTGTGACAAAAAATTAACAACATTATTAGACGTCCAGTAAAGTTAATTAGTTGCTCAAACGAACTTAATTACGCATGTATATAAGTATAGACACTTACCGAGATTTGTAGGTTTGCTAACATTGTTCATGATAATATCTTCAAATAAATTGCAAGCCAGTAGCTAGTCCATTGAAAGAACTAGGCCAAGTTTTTATTCTAACGCCGTTCATAGTGTTTGCAAGGGTGCAATTCCTAATGGTGATTCCAACCACCGGTTCCTTAGGTAAGAAGAGCATGTCAATTGTCAATTGCCAATTGCCATTTGCCAATTGCCAAAGGCTTTAACTAAAGTGACAACTATAAGAATTAGCTAATGTGCTAACTAGCAATATATTGAAGAGATATATACTCCCCCTTTTTTGAACATTCCTAGTTCCTACATTCTTTTTGAGATTGTATTTAATAAAATTCGATCATAAATATATAAAGAAACTCTATGAGTTATTATTAGTAGTTATTATTTGAAAAAAATTTATTAGATTCCTTTTAAAATGAGTATTTTTTAATATGTCAAATTTTGACAAATTTTACTTGTATAGAAATATTAATGGTCAAAATACAACATTAAAAATTGTAAAAAAAAAAACAAGTAGGAAGTTTAAAGAGGGACAAAAGAAGTAAATAAGCCTCACTTGGCTAATCAAAGCAATGAGAATTTTTTTTTTTAAAAACGTAGAAAAATATGTGATGGAGTAGGCTTTATATCTAATTTTAGTTAATTTGATTGGAGTTTAGTTTAATTCAATTAAATTCATATTGATATATGTGCTATTGGGAAGATCTCAACGTATACTTTTAGATGAGTTCGATATTACTAAATATCTTAGATGAGTTTAATTGATTAAAGTCAAACTGAAAAATTCATTGAGTTAACGTTGATTAAAATAACTTTAGTTCCATATTTTCAGGCCAAAAAAACGAACCTTAAGTAAACTATAATATACTTTCATCACATTTAGGAGGTATGCTAGATATTGAAGTATTTTGTATACTAATACTTAGGGCCTTAGGGGCCGGGTTTAAACGAGGCGAGTCGAATTGAGTATCTTTGTGCACGTTGTCTCGTTTGTCAATCGAGTATTAAAATGGTGCTTGTGCTTGGTTCATTTATTATCGAGCGAATTTCGACCGAGTATTTTCATGAGTAGCACACGAATATACTAGTTTGTAAGGTAGTATAACCTATAATAATATAAATGAGCCGTGCTCATACTCAGCACATTTATTTTCGAGAGAGTTTTGATCGAGTATGTTAGCAAGCACCTCACGAGTACTCTGGCTCCTTTACATCACTACTATAGTACTATGAGTCGTAGTTTACAGTATACTACACTAGGCATTACTTAACAGTTAACACTATGCAGAATCAAAACTTTTAGACTTTTAAACATCCATATTCTTAAATCAAACAAAAACGTTCCCAATACAACAGCATGAGGCCTTTTTAGTTCTTTACAAGTATCTGACATCAAGAGACCCTGTCCCAGGATCACCCCTTAAAACATCCTCTAATGAGATAAACCCAGGCACATGAGCAATAGCAAGAAAATCCATAGTCCCCACTATCCTAAACGACCTCTTCTTGTCATTATAAGCAAGCACTTTATCATGACATAGCATCAAAATCTCACCATTCTTCAGAACCTTAATCACCTGAATATGCCTATACGGATTACACCAATCGACGACAGGATGGCGTATCGACAACCTCAAAACCCACGACCCCGCCACGCCGTACTCCTCCATAACCCACACTTGAACATCAGGCCGGAAAGTCTTCGCGTCTGTTGCACATACCGATAAACAACTTCCCCCTAATATCCCCAAATTAGACCAGTGATGACTCTTAGTCTCCACTCTCTTATCAAAAATTGGAGGTCCAGGGACAAACCCAAACTTCTCCTCAATAAAATCAAAGCAACAAATCAACTCAACCCCATGTTCAATAATCCAATGCAAACAACTATTAACATAAAAGCCCGGATTTCGAGACTTTATCTCGAAAGGTGCAACCCCAATCTCTCTCCAGTTATTACTATTACTATTACTATTACTATTATTATTTCCACGACCACCAAGATCGTATACTTGTGTCTTCAAGTTCCGCAGTATTCTTAACACCTTATACTTGTTAGTCCTACCGCAGTACCCGAACCCGGAAACAACCTTTTCATAATGAAAAGGATCTGCCCTAGGTTCGGTTACAGGTAGTACTACCAACTGACCCAATATAGGGTTCCAAACCAGTTTCGGCTCTCGCGTGTTTTTCTCCCTTAGGCAAATCAACCCATGGCAGCCGTTCACCTGTTCGAACTTGAAATCATAATTTGGGTTCACATCCACAATGTTTCTTTTCCGAATACTATTAGATACTACGATTTTGGGGAAAAAGAAGGACCCCGCCATGGTTGCGGGTTCTTCGACGAGGCGATGGTGGGTGAGAGAGGAGAGAGAAGAGCATTCGATGCCAAGGAAGAGAGTGGATGGAGGGTGGAGAGAGAAAAGATGGTGGAAGTATGGTTCAGATATGAGGTTTTTCCATGAATTGCAAAGATGGGTGTTTTGGATTAAGGTTTTTATTGGTAAACGTGACAGGATTTCTGTTACTACACTATTTGGTAAATCAAATAAATTTTGTGTTGATTCATGGTGTTCATCTTGATTTTGGGTTTTGAAGAGATCCATGAACAGAGAAACAGGAGAGAAGCAGGGGAAGAGAAAGAGAGAGAGGAGAGAGAATCGCGGTTTATATAAGAAAGGGAAAGTGTACAGACAATCCGAAAGACCGAAACAGAGTATGTTTTCTGCTTTTATTTTGATTTTTTTTTTCCTTTTATAATTCAAGGTCAATGCGTTAAGATTTCGGTCTAGAAGTTGCCTACATGGAGCTTAATTTCTACTTTTGTTAAAAAGAAAAGTAAATAAAAATAAAATTAATTACATAAAAACTTTTTTAGACGGTTTTACCGAACGAAGGTCACTCTTTAAAGAAATAAGAGTCACGAACACGGTTGATGTTACTAAACATTGATAAAGAAAAATAGTTCACCATTGGTAAAGCGTGTAATTCTCTCTTTGAAATGAAAATATACACAGTACAAGGAAACATGAACAGAACAGATTTTTTTTTTTTTTTTTTTTTTTTTGACAATTAGACATACATTGCTTATATACATAGTTTAAACTTCCTAGCTTTATACGCATAATTGTGAGCTAATACCACATCAGCTCTATCTACCTTAACAAACACTAGAAGATCAAAAGATGCAAAACACTTCCTAATATCAGCTATAGAATCCTGCACATTGACTGGTGGCGTGTGATCACCTCGTAGGATATAGATAAGCTGCGAACTATCTGTGTGCAAAGATACTGATCTCCAACCATGCTGACTAGCCCACAACAGCGCACGAAGACACGCCATTATCTCCGCTTTGAGAGTCGAATCCACCAAAAGAAAGTCAGAGCCACCTTGCATCTCTGTTACAGAATCCATGTTTAAAGCACACTACGCAATTCCTGCTCGAAAGGAGGTAGCATCCCACGAACCATCTGTGCAAATGGAGACCATAGAAGCCGCCTGATCCGTCCCTCTCGCTAAGAAAACCAGCTCATTCAGTTGTGCACTTCCAGTTAATGCCAACCTTGAGGAATGAGCACTATTTGCCATGTTGCACGAGGATGCCCACTTATAAGTCATGCTCAAAATCAGTTGTGGTTCCAACTTGGCATTTCTAAAGATAATAGAATTTTGTACAAGCCAAATACTCCATAGCATGGCTGCCAACATAATGAATCCCTCTGGAATCAGATTTCTATTTTTGTGAAGATACTCAATGAGATCAGCTATCCAATCAACACACGGAACATAACTATTAGCTTGAACATTAACACCCAAAGGACCACATCTCCATACACGCTGAATCATGTTACAGTCCCTAAACAAATGGGAAACTGATTCTATCTGCATAGAACATAGTACACAAGCACCTGTTTCATTCAGACTTCTATGACGCAAATTCTCCTTGGTAGCTAATGCATTGTGAAATAACTTCCAAAGGAAAATTTTCCATTTCGGAAAGATCTTAGCAGCCCATATATACTTCCATACACGCCTTCTCCATGCTGTAACTCAACCCAATTTTCCTGAATTGATCATTACAGAATAAATGCCCGATTTTGTCCAGCGCCAATAACTAGTATCCTTTCCCATATCAGGCCGAATTTCAGTTGCCTAAATCCTTTTTGCATTCTCCAAATCGAAACAAGAAATAATTTTCACATGATCCCAAGATTTACCATCAGTAGAAAAAAGCTCCTTAACCCATAAAGGTCGGTTGCTCCCTATTTGGGACTTAAATACAACAGGAGCATTGCACGCCCAGACATCCTTCACAATATTCACTTGTTCTCCATTTCTTATTCTCCATGCTATGCCTAAGTTTGCAACTTGAGCACCTGCAAGAATACTACGCCAACCCCAAGTCGCATCTGGTCTAATTTTCTTTTTGTTGATGACGGACCATATAGGACCACCACCATACCGAGCTTTGCAAACTCTCGAAATAAGAAGCTCTTCATTGTTCTCAATCCTCCAAGCTAGCTTAGCAAGAAGAGCCTTATTAAAAGTAGAGACATCTCGAATTCCAAGCCCACCCACACCCTTAGGCAAATCTAACACATCTTTGTCTTTCCAATGAATAGCCCTCCTTTCAGCTGAAGATTGCCACCAAAAAGAAGCCATGATCGAGTTTATTTTGCTACAAACAGCTTGAGGTACCAAAAAAATGGACATAACATGAAGGCTCAAAGCTGTCAATATCGCATTGATCAAAACTAACTTCCCTGCAGATGAAAGTCCTGTGTGATGCCAAAGCCTAATTTTGCTGACCACCTTGTCAATGAGGAAATTGAAACTTGACTTCTTACTCCTGCTAAAAGTAACTGGAGTACCAAGATACTTTCCAAGATCCTCTTTGTCATTCATGTTAAATACTCCACGAAACTGATCCCTCTGAGCAGGAGGGATATTTTCACTAAACATAATGAACGATTTTTGCACATTGACCATTTCACCCGAAGCACAACAAAATGTAGAGATAATCTGATTCATCTCAAAGCAAGTAGCCATAGATGCTTGAAAGAACAGCAAGGCATCATCAGCAAAAAATAAATGAGATATGGAAGGCGCTGACCTGGCTACTTTGATCCCTGTACTCTTTCCATTTTGTTCAGCAACCATGAGCATTGAAGAGAAAACTTCCATACACAAAGCGAAAAGATATGGAGAAATAGGATCACCCTGACACAGCCCTCTTTTTGGTTTGAATGACTGAGTTGGTTCACCATTCACTAGGACTGAATAAGTAACAGTAGTGACACATTGCATTATAAGATGAATCCATCTAGCTGGAAAACCAAATTTCTGCAGAACCAGTTCCAAAAAAACCCACTAATTCTATCATAAGCTTTGTTAAGATCAAGTTTCAGCGCAGCTAGCCAATGAGTACCTTGCTTCTTACGCTTGAAATAAGAGAAAACCTCATTAGCCAGTAAACAACTATCCACAATAAGGCGCCCCGGAATAAAAGCATTCTGGAATGGGCTAATCAATTTAGCAATCACCTTCTTGAGCCTTGTTGTTAACACCTTTGAGATACACTTATATAATACATTACATAGACTGATTGGTCTGAACTAGGATACTTTATCTGGGTTCTTCGATTTTGGGATAAGCACAATATGTGTAAAACTAACTTCTTTAAGCAAAAACCCAGAGTTAAGTACCTCAAGGATGGCCTCAGTGACCTGATCACCCACAGTTGCCCAATGTTTTTGATAAAAACAAGCCGGAATACCATCAGGCCCAGGTGCCTTAGTTCCTTTCATTGCAAATAATGCTTTCTTTACCTCCTCTCGAGTGAATGGTTGCTGGAGATACTCCACAACCTCTACTGAAAAAGATCGTTGCAGAGTGCCGATAGTTTGCTGTAACAACTCATTTGTCAAACTAACCTGTTGTTGTTGGTTTGCCCCAAATAAATCCTTGTAAAACTCAACAAACAAATCAGAGATAGCTTTAGGGTCCGAAATCCACTCCCCATCTTTATTTCTAATTAAAACCACCTTATTGAGCACAACTCGCATTCGTGTGGTCTGGAAGAAAAACCTTGTATACTGATCTCCCCATGAATCCCAATGTGCCTTGGCTCTCTGACGCCAATAATGATTTTGGCAACTAGCAAATTCCCTATATAAACAAACATCTTCAGATAAGCCCATAGGGTTCATTGTATCTTGATCCTGGGCTTTTGACAATTCCTTATGAAAATTATTCCACTGTATGCCCCAAGATTGTTTTTTATTAAGACACCAAGACTTAAGAGCACTTCTAACAATTTTCAATCGCTGGACAACACTAAACATTGTTGAACCTCTCACCCAATTATCCCATTTTGAGATCACTAACTCCCTAATCTCATCAAACTCAAGGCACCAATCATCAATTCTGTAGGGACGTTTCTTTTTGCCTATTTTTGGCTTGGTTGAGAGGATCACTGGCGAATGATTCGATACAAAAAAAGGTAAATTGAGCAGCGATGCATTAGGGAAAAGGATGACCCAGTCCTCCGATGCATAAGCCCTATCCAGCCTTTCCATGATAAGCTCTTCACCACTCCTATTATTAGACCAATTGAAGCGTTGCCCAGAGAATGGAATATCAACTAGTCCCAACCCATGTTTCTAGGTTAAGAACTGATCCAGACCACGGATATCAGCAGAACCTCCAAACTTATCATCCAATACCTCAATCTGATTGAAGTCCCCCATCACAACACAAGGCATAGATAATACAGACAAAATACAAAATAAATCATCCCAAACACCCTCCCTATTATGCAAGTAGGGAGAACCATACACAAAACACACACTCCATTTAGACAATATCATTATTTACAATGGTGCACAAAATAAAAGCGTTAGTTCTACAAACTACTTCTAACGCTACAAAAGGGCTCCACAACAAAAACAAACCACCCTTAGAGCCATCAGCATCAACACCATCAAAGTTAGGAAGACCCCAACACTTACCCAAAAAAACCAAATCCTTTACAGACATCTTGGTTTCAATTAAAAAAACAACATGCAACGAGTACTGACGGACAAGCCATTTAACATACGGAACTGCAAGGTTGTCCGTCGATCCTAAACCCCTGCAGTTCCAAGACAAAAGATTCATGGCTCCGTTGGGCGCTGATTATGGGCAGCCTCCCACACCCCATCAGGAATAGTAAGAGTGATAAGTGTGTCAAAGCCAAATTGAGCATTAGATACTTCAGCAGGGAGAGGTTCAACCTGTAACCTTGAGCAACCAGCAGTATTACTCACATTGTCACACTTGATATTCTTCTTCCCTTTCACTTCAGAGCGTAATAAAGGCATAGAATTAACTTCATCACTATCATCAATCTCAACACAATCAGGGTCAGTGTAAGCCTTACGCTTAAAACGAATACCCTGGTTAGTGTGAGCTGGGAATAAGTCACTACCCTTAGAACGCCTCATATTCTCTCTATGCACCAAACGTGCTCTCTTGACTTGCGAGGAAAAAGTAAGTACTGGACCTTGCGGCCCATCAGACATACACTCTCGACAAACCGGAGGAGGAATCTTTCTTTTAACTGGAAAGATATATCCAGCAGTAGTAGAAGATTCCAGTTGGATTGCAGGAATTGGATCAGGTACAGATGCAACCACATCACCATCATCATGAGCTTGAGAATTAATAGGATCAGGTGATAGAGAAGGACTAACAGTATCCTCCGGGGAATTATGCAAACCAGATGAACTATGATCAATTCGATCAATAGGATCCACAAATCCTTCTACGAGTAATACGAGGTTCACCAGAAGAAGACGAAGCTATTAGATGATGGACTGTTAGTACCATGACGAGGAGCAAAGGGATCCAGAATAGAGGGTGAAGATACACGAAAACGGCCCAACGCAGAGCTAAAAAATTCTCGAATTGACCCTCTTCTACCACGCCCCATATTAGGCCCAAACCTAGAAGGCCCAGATTGAGAAGAAGAGGCCTCATGAGAGTGACCTTCACGTGATCTAAATCCATGAAACTGACCAAGAAGGCCAGCGTCCTCTACGAGACACAGGGCTACGTCTAGGCCCAAAAAAAGAAGATGAAGCATTCTGGCCCATGTGACCCTCATTCAGCCAAGAGGGTGATTGAGAATAAAACCGAGTTTGAGGCCCATGAGACAAAGAAGGCCCATGTGGCTGAACTTGGTCATGTGACTAAACAAAAACCCATGTGAAGGAACAGGCCTCCTAAGAGAGAGAGTAGGTGGCCCAGCAGTCAAAGCAAGATTAAATAACTCCCTAGAGACTCCAAAATCATCACCCAATGAGACAAATCCTGAAGACGCTTGATTTACATTATTCAAATTATTTTCCATCCCTCCATTGGCCACAAAACCATCATTAAATCTAATAGTAGAAGTTATGGCCTCTGACTCAGAATTCACATGAACAGGAAGGGGAGACGTCACTGAATGCAAATTTACCCCATAATTACCATGATGCATGTTACGCCCATTACCAAAATCAGAGGAAGAAATTGCTACAGACCTTTGATTAAATCTCTGTTGGACATTTCGTTGACGAACTGGAGGAGCCACATTTGCAATTGGCATCTGTAACCACTCATCCTGATCATCCCACTCACGAAATAGCACTTCTTCTTCATCACTAGAGGTAGTTTCCGGGGAGAATTGTCCAAAAGAGACCTTAGAAGTAAGATTTCTCCTTGTGATACGCAACCCACGAATATCATTAGTGTAAAGAGGAAAAGCTTCCTGACTTACATGCAAACGATACCCTTTCGCTTCCATCTCCCTAAACCTTTGGAGAATACCATATGCAGCACGAACAGAGGGAACCTTGCATGTAGCAGTGTTATGACCAACACAGCCACAAAGTTTGCAAAATCTGAAAACACCCTCATATCTGAAATTAACCCAAAAAGTAGTGGAAGCATCATAATCAAAAAAGAAACCAGGGATGAGAGGTTTAGCAATATCCACTAACACTTTGCCCCTCATAAAAGAACAAGGATGTATGTCTCTGATTAAAGGAAGCACAAATGATACATCCCCCACAGCTTTAAGTGCATGCATGGCTAGATCTACATGAAAAGCATCCGGGGAAATTCCTTCCACACGAACCCAAAGGTAAACTTCATTCCAAGGGATAATCCTTGGGACAGCACCTGGAAACCATCTTCTAAAGATAACCAAAGCACCATCTACATTAGCAGTATGCCTATAAAGAAGATCATCATGATCTAGCGAATTTTGACACACGAAGAAGAAATAACGATCATCCATTTTCTGCACTAAAATCTCCTCACGAGAAAACCATCTTTCATTAACAACCCTTTGGACATGAGCCGCTGAGAAAACCCTAGAATCAAAGATGGTCCCCATAACTACCATCTTCCACTAACTATTATCTCTCTGTATAACAGCTTCAGGAGCAGAGATCCGTGGTCCCCTTCGAGCAAATTGTCGAAATAGTGCAGACATGACTGAAAAACCCAGAAGGAACAAATTGTCCCACAGCTCAGGACCATAGAAGAGGAAGAGGCAGTTAAGTGAAAAGAGATAAAAAAAGACCCAAAAAAAGAAGGATCACTTGAGAGTAGACGAATAAATGCAAGAGAAAACAGTTGAGAAAGTAGAAAAGGAAGTAGATTAATTCAGAGAGGCGATTTGAGAAAGCTGTGAAAAGGAGAGGGCTCACTAAAGAAGTGAGAGAAGCTCTCATCTAATGAGATCGAGGAAGTTCTATGAAGTTTATAATTAAGGAGATTGAGAAGGAAGTTAATTATTAAAGCAAGAATAACAAAATTATAGTACAAATTAAGTTTCTTTGACTAGCTCCCTAGCTCAAAATAACACCATATGAGAGTTAGTGAATAGTACTACTTTTAAAAAATTTAAGCTCTAAGACATGCATAGGGTGAAAGATTCCCCATGATTGTTGGCTTAACATTGGAGCATTGTGAAATAGCCCACATGCCATTCTTCCCCATATATTTCAAGTCAATGTCACTTAGTTTCACGTCCTCACAAGGCATCCCTTTGCTGCACATAAGTTGGATCGCCATTTGTGTCGCAGATGTGCCCTTTATATTTTTGAACTCCACATCCCTAATTTTGATTTTCGATGGAACCTAACATAAAGATCATGTGAAAAAATTAACAACGTTATTTGACAATATAAATTTAATAGTTGCTCCAAAGAACTTTGTTACGTGTGTAATATCAGTATATAGACACTTACCGAGATTTTGCAAAGATTACTAGGACAATAATCCTGATCAATGAGAATAGGATTGCTGACATTGCTCATGATTATATTTTCAAAGTACAAGCCAGTGGCTAGTCCATTGAAAGAACTAGGCCAAGTCTTTTTCCTAACACCGTTCATAGTGTTTGCAAGGGTGCAATTCCTAACGGTGATTCCTACCACTGGTTGCTCACTGCGGTACTTGCCAAGACTTCCCACACTAATGCCATGCCCAGGACCACATGTAACGTTCTCGATGTTTAAATGTTGGCTTCCATCACCTAAGGAAATGCAATCATCTCCGGTTTTTATGTTTGCATCGGTTATGTTAACCAAATTGGACCGCCCTACGTGTATTCCATCGGTGTTGGGGCTGGTGGCAGGGGAATCAATGGTAATGTTTTTCAGAACAAGGTTGTTGCAATTGAGAATGTTAATGTGGAACATCTTGCTATCAAAGGAAGTTATGTCCCTTACCACTCCGTTGGTGATACCCGTGAACCGTATGTTCTGTTTAACAGAAATCATTACAAGCATTAAATCAATGTCATTTTCTCAAATCACAATTGACAATACTAGATCAACTGATAATTCACAAATCACAATTGAGAATACTTCTTACTTCATTTGCATACGAGACAATACATGATGCATTAAAAGGGCACAGGTTAGATTATCCGTTAAAAGATATGCTCACCTTGTTTCTAAAGATTTGTCACTTATGTATTGTAGTAATAATTTGAACCCAATTGATTCCTAACTAATATTTTTAAGCTTAGAGAAATTCAGAGTAATGGTGATATTGATAAGGAAGTACCGCGGGCATATGGCAAGTTCCAGTCCGGGAACAGTTGTTCTCCTCCCAGGCAATCTTCCCTTGGCCATCAAATGTTCCACCACCTAAGACAGTTAATCGATCGATATACTCGAAAACTATCCATCCATCTTTCAACTTGAACGCGTCCAAGGACAGTGGAGCGCGGAGAGTACCTTGAACTCTCACGGTTACTGCTGCTTTGCATGGCCCCTTTATGTTTATTGGACCTAACATGTAGTTCCCTGGTGGGATCACCATAATGCTAGGCGTAGTTGATTTGCACGCTTGTTCCCAAGTACTCAAAATTGCCTGATCGTGTAGAAATAATAACGACTTAGTTTACAAACATTTAAGACTTGTAAATTTGTAAACTTTGACTTCAAAAAGTCAAATGGAACGAAAATTTAGAAGATGGAGTACCTCACTATTGTCCGTGTTGCCATCACACCTTGCCCCATTATCCATCACATTAAACTCGGAAATGGCACCAAAGCCATTGGATATACATGCAGAAAACATTGTCAACAGGAAAACAGCACCAACTACAAACTCGAAACTCATCTTGATTTTATTACACTGCTTTCTTGTTTTTGTGACAAATGGTTTCCAAATTCGTATCCGGAAGTTGACAAGCTCTTCTTGTTGACAGACAACAATGGTAAAAAATGAGGCTCATCATTTCATTTATATACAAATAAAGATGCAGAAGAAGCTAAAAACCCAAAACTATACTTTTGAACCTAACATTAGGTATAAGAGTACATTGTTTGAGGTGATTAATGAGTCTACGACGACAGTGGATAGCGTTAGGAGCTCAAGTGCTTATTTGGCCATAGCCATGCACATGCACAAAATCTATATGCTTGCTGGTTACGTGTGACGACATTCTTAGAGCTAGGCGCCTATTTCATTCACAAACGTGACTGTTTTAATTTAGGCCTCTCTGACTGGTGAGATCCTACTTCTAAACTTGCAGGAAACAAAATCAAACAAGTAGTACATACTACATACAATATCCAGTGTAGGTATCTCTATTCAGACAAGCAATTAGCATGTAGTTCAGCGAGGAAAAAATATTTGTTTGACCATGATTGTGGCTGCTCTTCGGCCTCATAGCCGACCCTATATCCACACAGTATGTATAATCCACAGAAACTTTAATGAAATTAAACAAGGTGTCTTCATACACAAAAACTTATATACGATGGTTTCATCGTGCGTATGGGACAATGTTACATTTTGAATAGAAAGTGTTATTTTTTATTGTCTTACCATGCAACAGTCTTGCACAAGACATTTCATTCTTCATATTCGTAAATCGATATTTGCAATTAACAAAACTTGAAAAGAACAGAACATCTAAGAAGTTCAGTTGCTGTGATCAATATATCAGCAAATTACCATGTATCATTAGACAAAATTTGCATTGCAAAGACATGAAAGTTCATCATCAAAGCTGGGCAAACTCTACAGTCATTGGCATAGAAATCACTTTATTTGTAAAAAAGGGTGTAAAAAGAATGGACGGAATAACATCAATCCGTATACATTGTCCTCTCTATGAGAGGTTTCTAACTGTCAATAAAGTTCAGATCATCTGCCGATTGTTCACCAGGTGTAGTTGTATATGTCAGAATGAGGTTCTGTCCTCAACAGCCGTCTTAATTCTGCAGGTAAAGTCATCTACTGACATGGTGCCCAATTCACCCCCAAATCTAGATCTGATGGTAAGGGATTCGGTCTCAACCTCTCTGGGGCCCACAACGGCCATTAATGGGATTCTCTGCTTCTCAGCATTTCTGATGAGCTTTGGCAGGCGCTCGCCATGGCAAACTTCAGCTCGGATCCCATTGGCCTTGAGTTTGTTCATGACCTCGTAACAGTATGCCAGCTGCAGAAATGCACATTGCGATTTGGTAAGATGTCAACTTTTACTTGCAACAAAACACAACAAATACTATTATTTTTTTGGTTGGCCGGGAAACCAATGGAACATTGGAACCATAGTAGTTAGCAAAACATGATTCGAAAGAAGATACAAAAAATTCCTCTCTTAGAGATAAGATACAAATAACTCTGAAGATACCCTTATCCTCAAAGAAGCAGCATTTTGAGATGGAATGTTGATGCATCAACTTCAAGGGGTGGTGTATCTATGAAGATTTTTGTCGATTGCAATGATGACCTACTTGTTTCGAAGAGCATATTATTAGTGGAGCTCAGTCAGCTCACAGAGGTCATCACATTACAGCATCATTGGCTCATTGCAAATTTGCCAGATAGAGCATTGCAAATTTGCCAGATAGAGCGGTTACCGATACTATGATGGCATGTTCCCTATTGTTCGCATCTCACACGTAGTAGATTTGATCATCATGATATCTACAACATTGCGACTTAGTTGGAGAGGGCAGTTCTGCTGGGTAAGCAAATTACTATTGGAAGTATCTAGGGAGATGGAGAGCTTGAAATCTAACAATAATTATGATGGATGTAGGCTAAAGAAAGGCTTTACGACTGCATAAGCTTTGACTGCACAGGGTTTTCTTCTAGGTTTTAGGTGGGTCTTGGTTTGGATTTGGGTAGTTCCTCTCCTTGAGAACGACCCTTTTTAGTACCTTTTCCTCTCTTTAATAAAATTATTTTTCTTATCTAAAAAAAAACTATTGGAAGTATCTAGGAGAAGAAAGTTTTGCTGAGTAAAGGTTTTCGAACGAGACTTGGCTCTGTCTAGACTCTAGAACAGAGAATGATTTTAGAGCAATAGCAATTAGCAATATAGCAAACAATTGAGTAAAGATTGAATGATAGATTTAAAAGAACCAGCAAAACCATGGATGATTTTGTAGCAATTTGGGAATAAAAACTATTTTGAAAGAAATGAAAGAAAGATCCTGTATAGACGCCTAAGAGGAGATTCAGGCTTCTTAACTCATCAAACTTGTGTATAATGCAAAAGTCAAGCAGAAGGGTCAGATGAGAGCTACTGAATATGCTACTGTATTACCTTCACTAGAGAGCGAACTCTTAACAGTCTAGCCATTTCGAGAGAGCTTGGGATTATGCCTAGATTTAGTGAATTTAAATTTCGTCCAAAGAAATCGAGCATGCTGAAATGTTAAGCTCATCTATAAATTTTACCACTCATAAAGATGCTTTGTTGGAAAAGAACCACATCCCAATCCCTTGAGGTTAGTTAATTTATACGAAGAAAGTTCGAAGGTTTATTCTGACAAAATTCATGCAATGGATCAAGTTCTCTATTTTTAGCTTTCATTTTCCTACTCGTTAGATAACTCGAGCACGAGTTTTATTCAACTGGAGGAGTATAAATGTATAATAGATTAATCAGAGTTCAATTTAGAAATTCATAGAATAATGTTGTATTTCAATAGCCTCCCTCCCTCCCTCCCTCCCTCCCTCCCTCTCTCTCTCTCTCCCTCTCTCCCTCTCTCCCTCCCTCCCTCCCTCCCTCCCTCAGCACTCAGCATCATGCAATTTCTTCTTCAACATAACAGGACAATATTATATCTACATTGTAAAAGTGTGATGGATCTTGCTGCCAAATTTATCAACTCACAGGCCTCTGATAACGTACAGTTATCAATAAGTTACTTACCTGAGTGTCAGTCACTGGTAGGACTCGAGCCTGTACAGGAGAGAGCCATAATGGGAAATCCCCTGCATAATGCTCTATAAGAACTCCAAAAAATCTTTCCAATGATCCAAGTACAGCTCTGTGGATCATGATAGGTCGTTTCTTCTCTGAATTCGAGTCCACATATGTGATGTCAAATCTCTCCGGCAAATTGAAATCAACCTGGGGAAAGCAAAACCGGTTCATATTTCAGTCAGTTGATCCAATCACTTAATGCAACTTCCATATGCAAACTGAACTCTACTGTTGATCTTAAATCTAACATATATAACCCTCCTGTGCCAGGAAAAGGCAGTGAGCATGGTAATAGTTCCCTTTTCCATCACTGCGTTATAGGCCATAAACTTTTGATTCAAATATCAACCAATTTGCTCAATTTACCTGTATCGTTGAACACTGCCACTTCCTTCCAAGTGCATCTTCAATTTTGAGATCAATCTTTGGGCCATAAAAGGCACCACCACCTTCATCAACTTCATAACTCCATCCTTTATCATCTAAAGCATCTTTAAGAGCAGATGTGGCCTTTTCCCATATATCATCACCTCCGACAGCCTTCTCCGGCCTTGTAGATAGATTCACCTCATATTGGTGGAAACCAAATTGAAGCAGTATTTTCTCTGTAAGATCCAGAACCCCCCTGATTTCATCTTTGATTTGATCCTCTAAACAAAATATATGAGCATCATCCTGAAACAGTTATAGAAGAATTATTCATGAATTTAAAGAAGCAAGATAAATCCAGCTATGGAACTTTTTAGCTCATCCCCTTTCCTCTTTCAAAGACCATATATTACACAAAAGGATAAGAGGCAAACATCTAGATGAACACAGAACACAGCATCCTCCGCCTGGGTGCGTTAAACCATTTCAAGAAAGACACAACAAGGATGGGGGGAACCGAGAAACTATTACATGGTCAAGCGCATCAGGGTTTGCATCCCTTATCTTGTCATGTACCCTATTTATACACTACAATTTCAATTACACAGTGCCATTCAAAAGCCTCTCATTCAAGAAAAATGTACTTCATCACAAGAAATAAGAAGCAGAATATAGTTTAAAAAGACATTTGATTTAGTCCATGGCAATCCAAAGACTAATAATCATCTAAAATTGCAACATTATATAATAGTTTTAGTAGTAGAAGTAGAATATTCATTTGGAGGAAAGAGAAAGGCATTCTTGTCATCGATAAAACATGGTTCTCTGATACAACAGTAATCAAAAGTTAATTGCCCCTAAAGTGAAAGGATAGTCTCAGATTGTAGATGAGCTTTCGGTAATATAATAGAATACATTTTCTAAACAATGTTAAAAGAAAAAGGAAAATTCACTACAATAATCCAAACATTGCCGATATGTGCAAAATAATTTCATCCTAGGTATTTGCACACTACAATCCAAGCGTGAAAACTAAATCAGAGACTCATTTTTGGCCTGTTGGCTTTATAAAAAAATACTTTTATGCATGGAGAAGAAGATGATTTAGCGCAGAGGAGAATAGTTTGAATATGAATTTATTTACTGTGTAGCAAATTCTGCATTACGTACCAAGTGACTTATTTATAGGTACTGCAGAGCTATGTTGCACGGACAAGGAAACACAGAAACAAAAAACGTGGACATGGGAAACGTAATTTTCTCAAAAAAGAGGAAATGCAGAAACTAGAAGGGGATAATAAGAATCTATATTTTTTGCTTATACACCTAAAATTTTAAATAAAACTAATAATAATGATAAATATATATCTTCAATGTAATTTGGGGAAGTATATAAAGAAAATTGTAGAAAGTAAAGGTAATCTCTTGGACTTTAGATGTCAATTACTGGGAGAATTGTTGTAAAGATAGAGAAGTTTCCCCTAAGTTTCTTTGAGTTTCCAACTACCAAGTTTCCAGAGTTTCTGACATTGGAAACGTAGCCTCATCAGAGTTTCCGTGCATCCACCTATTACTAACAATTAGTATTTGGGAGAAGCTACAGGCCTCCTAACTCCTACGATATATGCAATTACAGTCATTTCTTTTTTTAGATAAGAGAAAATTCCATTTCTGCAAATTAGAAAATCTAGTTTTTTTGTAATAGGTTTCATTTTTCAACACTTGTTGAGAATCATTATCATTATAGCAAGCTTGGATCTGAGAAACTCGAATCGATCTCTTGATAGGTCCTTAGGGAAAATATCTACGAGCTGATATTCTGATGGGTAGTACATCAGCACTAGTTCACTTATTTTTATTGCTCAGCATTTCTAACTCCATGGAATTTGACCTTCATATGTTTTGTTTTTCCATGAAAACTGGATTTTTTGCAATAGAAAGAGCCTACTTGTTATCAACTAAATATCAGTATCTTGAACTTGCTTTGTACCCCACGTCAACTAGTATCACATATTGCTTTTTGAGATCCATGAGAATACTGAAGAACCCAGTGTAACGAATTGTAAAGAATAACCAGAGGTACTCTTCATGTCATCAACTCAACCTCTCCAGTCGCTGTCAGAATATACAACTCACATCTTGACAAAGCTGATAAAACACACCGCTATCTGATTTGCCTCTCAAGTACCTTGGGACTCTCTTGGCTGTCCCCTGTGACCTTCACTTGGTTCATTCATGAGCCTTGAAAGTAAGCTTGCAGCATACATCAAAAACTGGTCTAGTTGCTGCAATATACAACAAACTACCCACCACGGGCAGTAGTGAGCATTCTACCTCTCGGTTTTACATTCACACTTGGTTCTGGAGTGTTCTCATGAATCTCAGAAAAGCAAGACGGCGTTGCTCAATCAATGGTAGAAGCAAAATATGTTGCAGCTTCAACAGCAGTTAATCAAGCTATATGGCTAAGGCCTACGGAAGATACTATCTGACAACCGGTACATGCAAATGATGCAAGCTATAGAAGTTTTACTATAACAAGTCAACTATCATATTGCAAAAAATCCATTTTTCGATGGAAAAACAACATCTGAAGGTCAAATTGAGCAAGAAAGGACGTGAAGCCGATTTACTGTCCATCAGAGCATCATGGACAATAATAAAGCCTCTCAGTAGGGCCTGAGTGAAATGTCTGCAAGCTGAAAGATGAAGCAGTGCACGAGAAACTCACTATTGGAAAAAATCCAGATTCTTAAGAGGCCCTATCGCTATTGTAAAAATCTAGTTTTCCATGGAAAAACAAAACACATGCAAGTCAAATTCCATATAGCTAGGAATGCTGACCAAGAAAAGGAAGTAAAGCTGATTTACTGTCCATCACAATATAAACTAGCAGGCATTTTCACTAAGGCCCTTCCGAGAGGCAGATCCAGGTTTCAGATCCAAGCTTGGTATAATTATGACAAGTCTCAAGGAGGAGTGTTGAAAATGAGACACATCACAAATTTATTAAGATTTTTTTATTTATAACAATGACTGTAATTGCTTATATACAAGGAATTGGGAGGCATTGTCCATTTCCAGAGCCAAAAGCTTGACTACTTTTTGGCTTTGGAATATAATGGACTAAATAAAAATGGCTCATAACACTGTCGGCACTTCTTATTTATTGTGGAGTTGCTGATATTCATCGCACTTCAGATCAAGGGTCAAACGAAAACAGTCTCTCTGTTCTCACAGGGCTAAGGCTCCGTACATCCGACCCCCCCTACCCTGCCTAGGCGGGAGCCTCTTTGGAGGCACTGGGGTAATGTTGATGTTGATGTACAAGGAATTGGGAGGCCCTTAGTTTCTCCTAAATACTACTTGTTAAATACGCCCTGCAGCACCTATAAATAAGGTTTGTGGTATGCAATACGAATTATGTTACACAAATAAATTAATTTAAAAACTCATCTTTTCTGTCCTAATTCTTCTCTTTCTCCGTGTATACAACATTTATAAAGCCAACAAGTGGTATCTTTAGAAGATCTTAGGGGCCACATCAAACAAATAGCTTCAACCTCTGGTTCACCAATTTCTATACCCGCGCCACCAGCTTTTGGAGTAGAAAATTATAAGTTTTGGGAAGTAAAGAATAGATGATGATTTATGGGAGATTGTAGAAAATGGTTCTGGAGCCTAAAAAAGAGGCTCAATATACCAGAGCTGAATTGAATAAACTGAAGGAGGATGAGATCAAATATGCGAAAGCATTGTCTCACATCCATAATGCTATTAGTGATTAAATATCACCATGAATCATTAATGTCTCAACATCAAAAGAATTTTGAGATGTCCTCCAAGAAGACGTCCAAGGAACAGGGCAGGTAAGACTCATCAGACTCGACATTTTGAAAAAGCTTTTAACATTCCAAAAAGAAGGGTGATGAGAGTATAAGAGATTACTCTTCCAGAGTTATGGAAGTTGTAAACCAAATGAAAATATGTGATATCAAACCCGATGGAAGAATAGTACAAAACGTACTTGCCACCTTGTTGAACCATTTTAACACAATTACCTCTACTGCCATGTTAAAAATAGGCATAACGTACGTGTAGTAACATTCTCCCCCTCATAAAATATACACATACTTTTGAGCAGTGAATACTATCTTGTTTTTCATGTTGGGTCCCCTACACATCTGTTGTGCCGAATTCTAACACCTAAATAACATTAATATGATGTTAAATTTACTTTTCAATTTTACTACATCTAACAGATAACAAAATTAGGAAACAAATTACTACTTATTTTTAACACCAATTTCTGTAAGTTTCAAGTAAACATCAAAGAAGCACTCCTTGCATCACTTCTGTCTCTCGCACGCATGCACACGCGCGTGCGCGACACACACATTCTCTGTCTCTCGCACGCGCGCCATGCACACGCACAAAAAGGCCAAAAGTTAGCCAAAAGGTTCTTAACCTGCGTAAAACCACTAACACGGAAAAGCCAAAAAGGCCACAATTTCAGAGTGAAAGTTAGCCAAAAGGTTCTCATACCTGCGTAAAACCTCTTAACACGGAAAAGGCCATGCAAACTTCCAGACAGCTCATATCTGTATACTGTTCCCAGCTCTGCCACTCTGATAGGAAAATCTCGATAAGAGTGCATCTTCCTTTTGTAAACTAGGATATGGTATGGGCAATTCATCGGCCGTAGTTGATAAAGCTCATCCTCAATATTTATTTGTTCATACATATTCTCCTTGTAAAAATCAAGGTGCCCACTTATCTTCCATAGATCTGCTTTTGCAACATGGGGAGTGTACAGCAGATCATATCCACGCTCAATGTGTATTTTTTTCCATGTATCTTCAATGATGTGCCTAACAATAGCGCCTTTAGGATGCCAGAAAACCAACCCTCCGCCAGCTTCCTCCTGCACGTGTCACACAATGATAGTCGAATCTTACATTCAAAACAGTTACTCACATCACATGCAAATAGGTGCAGATCTGCAGGTGCTACATAATTGTAGAATAATTAATCTCCCATTATCTACAAACGCGTTTGAGTTGGGGAAACATCCTTACTCATTACCATAAGGTGGGAATTGCATAGTGATAAAGCGGAAGAGAATGAACCTCAGAAATTGTATTGTACAGAGATTTTATGCATTACAGATATGATGAATTTTATCTTATTCAGAAAATTCACAATTTAAAGCATCATTATTGGCAATTCTCAGCTGCAGACTAATGGACTTAACCATGTTTCTCTTTTATTTTATTTTGTGTAACATAAAAATATATTATTACCATACCAAAGTACCAAACATGAGTTAACTCACGCAAACCTCAGGTTGATAGGACTAACCATCAACCACCTTTTAGGATGGGTGCCTAACTGAAAATCCCACAAGCCCCTTGTAGCCAGTTATATAAAAGTTCAAAGAACTTTTGTTTCCTACTATTTAGTTTTTGTAGCTTAGCTAACTTTAATCTTGCATCAATTATGGACTTGAGATGGTTAAAAGTAAGAGAGGCCAATAACAGCTTGTGTTGGGAGAAACAATGGTTCCTTTGGCCCCAGATCATATAAAGTTATGGACCATGGCAGCTGCACATGCGTAATATAGTCTTTGCAATCTGCATACCTTGAGCCTTCGAAGCCAAGGAGGCCACTGCTAGAAGTTATCAGGTCAACTCCAATCCATAGCAGCAATTTATTATGGGCTTCTTATTTGTTATCAAGCTTTGGTTTTTTCTTTTCGCATTCTTTCTTTCAATCTTATTGTTGGAAAGTAGGGAAAGCCGGAAAGGCATGTACATCTCTGATCCGTCAATCGAGCCCTAGGTGGGAGCTGTTTGAATTTTGAAGGGCACTAGTACAATGGCATTGTATGTTTCAAAAAGGAGTAATCACACGAGTTTTATATGTAATATTCAACTATGATAGGTAGCCAAAGACTGTTCCTGTTTTCAATTCTTAGATTCTGCTTCCAATTAGTGTTTTCTTTTCCCTGTAACTTTTCCCTTTTTTTGGGGGTGACATAGATGTCTCTTCTAAAATTATACAATTAGGGACTAGGTCCAACCTTCCCTCAAGTCCAGCAAGCTCTAGGGAAGCACCTTAGCAAGAAAACCTCCAGCCAAACCATACTGAAACCACAAAGTTAAAGAAGCTAATTGATTCATAACTATGTCCATTCCGTCAAGAAATTCTCCTAGATCAATGAAGAAACTATGAGAAAAATATAATAAAATTAAAAAGGTGTTAAATTTCCAGAACTATCTGCACAAAAGAAGCAAAGTGTAGTAGCATGAGGTACCTGAATGGAAAATAGGTCAAGATCTTGGCCAAGACGCCTATGATCCCGACGTAGAGCTTCCACTTTGAAATGAAGGTATGCTTTCAGCTGTTCTTCATTTTCCCAGGCTGTGCCATAAATCCTCTGGAGCATTGGCTTATTCACATCCCCTCTCCAGTAAGCACCAGCAACAGATTCAAGTTCAACAGCTTTCCTGTTAATATTTCCAGTAGATTCAACATGAGGCCCAGCACAAAGATCCCACCACTCATCCCCTACAAGTATATAAAATGATAACACTGTAAGGCAACAGAACAACAAGAGATCACTGAAGCATGAACTTCATTGTAATGAATCAATATAAACACAAAGAGACTAAGCAGTAAGCAGTTTATCAAATGATAATTTATGGCTAGCTAGATAAACATGATAGCCTAATAAATGAATACAATGATTGGTACTACAAGAAAAATTAAAGTCATCAGGTTAGCTCTAAACTATCCTCCTCGACACCACCACGACAAAGAACACATTTTGCATGATAAAATTAGTTCCCAAATCACATCATGCAGGACAGCAGGAGTATTTGTTGCTTCAATGTATGCCATTTGGAACAAGAGAATTGAAATTGAGGCTGATTTGATTATTCAAACAAACACACGGCAGAGATCAAAAAGCTTCAAGTAGTGAAGTCAGAAACTGTTACTGGATAAATTGACTGGAGATTGCCCTATGTTGATTATTTTGTAATCTGTTGTGCTAATCGGTTGTAAGAACATGTGATAGAACCATGGCCCATGTTGCTTGAATTACTTTATTTTCTTTCCAGACACCCTCCCAGGAAAAGAAAATAATAGCAATATAAGATAGAGAGAGAAAGCTCCTGAATCTATTTTCCATGCTCTAAACTGACAAGAGCATGCCTGCACTCAAAACGCAGGAAATTCAAATTAAACAAAAAAAAAGATGAGAGGCTATAGAAAAAGATTGCAAATAACTACAACGAAAAGCTCCCACTCTAGGGAGACGTCCATGAAAATTTGAATTCTATTTTTTCCAAATTCAGCAGGGGCCATAGCATCTTTTACCTATCTTAGTAACAGTTCTGTATGGGGCCTTTATGGGACCTTCATTTTATGTTCCATATTCATCTTACCAATATAGACAAGGATCAAGTTCCTGGGGAACCTAAGAGTGAAGGTATTTCAATGGTTAGTAACACAAAATGGGGATTTTGTATGGATTGGAACGGACTCCAGAAGCGGGAGCTGGAAGTGAGACAGATCTTTGGATTCAGTTTGCTTTAATTAGTTAGTACTTCCAAATGGGAACTCAGTTTTTATGGATAGGAAGGAAATTTCAAAAGGAGGAGCTGGAAATGAATACAGATCTTCTGATTCAGTATATTCTTGCTACAACGGTCGACCAGTTGACTATAGTTGATGAGATACTCTCTCTTAGTATCTCATGCTTTATTTGGCATGCATGTAGGTTGAAAGCCACACATCAACTCTTTGATATACAACATAATAATTTACACACCACATGTAGCAGATATGACATTTACACATTATTACTACCACAATGAAGTGCACTGCCAGTGAAATAGATACGAGTTCAGAACAAATAATATGATATCTGACTAATATGAGACAGCTACTAACTTGGGGAGATTATACAACATTGTTTAACAACAGATCAGATCATCTACCCAAATTATCATTAAATACATGATTAACCAACAAGATAGAATTCTACAACCGGGAAATGTCACAAAATATATTGTACAGTCTATGCCAGCAGACTAGTTCCTTATATCTAATACCTAAGTCGTTAACGTGAAGAAGAAAAGAAAAAGAACAAGGTAAAGGACCACAAGAAACGCATGTCATGCTGCTATCAGCTTTGCCTTGACATCTAGCACAAAAGTAGAACAGTCAATATGCCTACACAAATGGTCAATATTCACAGGACAATGGTAAATATGCATTACAGGTTTCTCTGTTGGTGTGGGAGAGATTGAGATCACCGATAAGGATGTAAGCTATTCAAAATTATAGCCGAAGTCCTACCAAAACAAACCAAGTTAGTAGGTCTTGATTTCTGGTTAGTTTTTTGGGACTGGGATCAGATTTGGAGTCAATTTGCATTGTACTTGGATTTCTAGCTTGGACTTGGACTAGAGCATAACCGACTCTTTTTCCCGAAATTGCATATCTGAATCTTGGATCTTTCAAAATAGGCTCTCGATGTACTTCGTACAAAAGATGTTTACATTTTATGCATATCTTAGCATCAATGGGCTTCTCCTACTTATTTTAGGATTAGAGTCAATCCGAAACCAACATTTTGAACCTTTCAGATTTCAATTACAATCAAGACCAAGCATTGACTGCCTTACATTTTACATCCTCCATACTGACAGGGGGGCAGTCCAAACACAATAAAAAGCACCTTTAAACTAGAATCTGAGCACCATGCACGGTACTTAAAGCAAAGACAGTTACAATTACAAGCATGCAACCATTATAAGCGAACATGATGGAATTTCGCTTCATGTAGCAATTCCCCGAAAAAAATGAAAGAGAGAGAGATCAGTTAGCTCTGGAAGCAAATGTAATAATGTACAAGTCAGTGTGCACGCACAAACTTTCCGGAAAATCCTTACCAACGTGATAGATAGTAATGGGTTCTTCTTTTATGCTTTCCAAAATCTCCAATTTGTAAGGTTCATTTTGGGCCTGTATTCTCCTCTGGGCTTCATCTCTGGAAACTTCTTCTCTAACAAGTGGTAAATTTCGACTAATAATGCGGTCCTACAGATGATGTAAGAAATGAATTCTGTACCCAGAAACCAATAACTAATAAATACTTTACCCAGCTAATACAGTTCCACAAACAAACAAAAAAATGATTCAGGAACTGTTCTCAACTGACCATCTCCTTCTTAATTCTCTTCAAGTCTTTGTCAGTTAATGGATCCATATCAAAATCGTAATAAAATCCATTATCTATCCATGGTCCAATTGTCACTTTGGCATTTGGATACAGCTTCTGAACAGCCATGGCCGTCACATGTGCACACTGCAAAAGTATATATTAACCTGATTTAGATTTACTTCAACAAAAAAAAGGTACTGAGGCAACCAGTATCAACAAAATCAAGGAACTACAAGTCTCTAAAAGTCAAGTTGGACCGCAATCACTGATGAGTATTATCTCAGCAAGAATTGGATGAAAGTAGAGGCAGGAAGAAGTAGCAACCTCAAGAATCAACAGATTTGTTTTGAATTAGCTACAGCTACCGGTGTGGGCAAAATAAGAGAGGAGAACCTCCTGTTTCCAACCCAGTGATCACCAATCTAAAGCCAACAAAATTCACAGCTAGGAATTTATAGTTATTATTAAGTTCATGGTACCACTATAAAATATCATGAAGCTACTCCAATCTCCATAAGGCTCTTGACCAAGGAGTAATGTGCAAAAGGTAACATGTACACAATCTAATTCAAACCCCCCACCCCAATGAATGCAAAGAGGTTTACCATACAACATGATGTAACAAGGGATAGGTGGCATAAACAACCCAGATTGAGCTCTAAAAGTGTTCATAATCATTCATCTAATTTTGAATTGTAGTCAAATTGATCCCTACTTTTATGTCAGGACTCAGAATCAAATTTCATTATTGTGCTTTGTTCACTTGTTCACACACTTCAATAATTCCTTAAAAATATTTTAGTTGAAAAGTTTTAAGGAAATGGTAAGTATAGGGGCGAAAATATGTTTAAATAATCTAAAGTCTAAACATCAAGTACATAACATTTAACAACTGGGGTACATACAGATTAGAGAGCATAGACTTCAAGAAATATAATCATATAAGTTGCATACAAATTACAAAACCAAAATGCCAACAAGCTGAACACTACAGTGATTAAGCACGTAATTTGAAAAGTCAAAGAGCTTTTATGTCTGTTTATTTTGATGATAAACAGACTTTCACTGGTGATCAAAAAAGAAGAAGAAAAAAACAGACTTTCACTGAGTTTCGACTATGTAAGCGAGCCGTTCATGCACGAATTGATTCATTTCCAACGTAAGTAATATAAAATATTGATGAACACAGCCCGAGATCTGAACGACAAGAACAACCCCCCCCCCCCCCACACATATGTTCAATATGTTGGATTTAGGCATCTAGCTGGGTAGAAGCAAAGAACCCCACATGGTAAAACTGAGACATCTAAAAATAATGAGCTCCTAGAAATGAAATAGATTTCAACACATATGGGTCAAAGGCAAATATTAAAGGCACTACTTGTGTCTGGTTTTATCTTTTCAATCCTTACTACCCTGGAAGTATCCCGCAGAGGGTGAGGTCTAGGGAGGTCCAAATGTACACGGTCTTAGCCGTAGCTAGTTGCCTAGTAGATATAGACCCACAAAAACAATTTCAGATTTTCAGCCACATCTGTGTTCTCCCCACTATGAATCCACAACTATTTGTCAACAACCGAACAGTTATGAGTTAGTCTTCTTAGTACCAAACATGTAAAACACTACAAGCTCCCCATCATAAACCTTCCTTCACCAATCCCATTGCAATAAATATCCAAAGTTCAAAATAAACATGCTACTACAATTTTCAAAAAAAAATACCAGGTGAGAATGCCATGCTAAATGGCACCAGAATTTCTTGCTCAAAACCTACTGCTAAGGTATTTCTCCTATATAAACCAGGTTAAACAAAACGTCCCTCTTGCCAAGAATCTATAATCATGTCAAGTTTCCATATTTCCTTCACTAATTTTATCAGTCGGGCAACCAGAAGTCAATTAACATTCCTAATACCACTCTTTTAAGCCTTCCAAAACAAAGAACCACATGCACCAGGTTTAAGTCTATCTCATGTTCAGTAATTCAATCAAATTGGGTATCCAGAATCAAAATAACAATCCGAATAATACCCTTCCAACGTTCAAGAACAATGAATGAGAGGTACCCACCTCAAGTCCCCATCTTTCTTCACAAATTTCATCCAATTGGCTATCCACAACCCAAATCAATCAAAACATACAATATCAGCCTTCAAGAACAATGAAAAAACAGTTGTACCCATTTCAAGTTCTCTTCTTTCCTTGATAAATTTCACTCAATTGGGTATCCACAACTCCAGAAACAAATCAGCATATACAATATCAGCCTTCAAAAACAAATTTTTTTGTACCCAGTTCAAGTTTCCATCTTTCCTTGACAAATTTCACCCAATGGGGTATCCACAACCCAATTAACAATCAAAATATACAAAATCAGCCTTTAAAAGGTGTACCCACTTCAAGTTCACATCTTTCATTGACAAATTTTATCATTGAGCATCCAAAACCCAGAATACCAATGCAAACACACCATTTCAACCTTCCAAAGAACACTAAAACATCTAAAAACTCAATGAAAAACTCACCGTGTGACGAATTCTTAAAAGGGAGCTCGATGAATCATTGGTGGGCAATTTTATTTTAACTTCAGGAACATTTTTCTCCTCCAATTTCTTCTCCTCTGCATCAACTGCAATATCTGTCAATTCAGGACTCGCAACACATAATATATTACCATTTCGTTTATTGTATGAAGCAAAACCACTGAGTTCTCTACGAGACAATTTGGCTGAAACTGAGAAACAGTGTCTTAAAGAAGATGAAAGAGGATAAGATGAAGAGGGTTTAGAAAGAAGGCGAAGAGAGTGGGAGAAGAGAGAGAAAGTTATGGTTGTTGTGGTAGCCATCCTTTGGATGACAAACATGGTGGTGATGGTTTTAGCTTCTTAAACCCAAAAAATTTACCAAACTGGAATTTGATAGCGACTTTTTCTGTTTGATAGTTTGCTTATAGTGAGGAACTTGAGAAATGCAGAAAGTCCAAAGTGTAGACCTTCTTGTGTCATTGTGTGTGGTGGAGGATTTTGTGTGTTTATGAGCAGTGAATCCTGAACCTGTTGAGGTTTTATTTTCTTTCCTTATTTTTACTTTTTCTTACCAATTTTTTTTTGTAAAACACCACTATCGACCTCGTATGCAAAATTATCAATGTAAACACAATTGATTTCATGGCTCATTTTGTTCATTCATGTCGTGTGTTAATGATTTGGTTATCTAATTTTGACCATTTCCTTTCCAATAATTCGTATGCAAAATTATCAATGTAAAAACAACTGATTTCATGGCTTATTTTGTTTATTCGTGTCGTGTGTTAATGATTTGGTCGTCTATTTTTGACCAGTCCCTTACCAATTATTGGCAAGAGACACCTTAAGTTAATGGATTAGGTGCCAGGTATTGCCTTTTCAAAAATAAAAATCAATGTAAAAACAAATAGATTATTTCCAATAAAACCTTAAAATGAAACACAATGACAATCAATAAATTTACTATGATAAGTACACAAAAATTTTATGAGTCATTTCTATTTTAAAATAAATTCGATTTTTGGTGTGTCATTCAATTTACAACTTGATTCAGTTTTCGATAAATATGAGTGATGTGTACTCTTGGAAAGCATGTCATATATATTATTAAATTAATAATCATTCAAGAAATTGTATTTCACCCCTCAATGCTTGAAAACCAAAATGTTATCTTGTCATAATGAAGATGTCAAAAGCAAAGTTCATTGGTCGCCTTATTTTTTATGCAACCATATCAGATGTTCGGTAAATGCTAAGACTATCGTTAGTTTAAAATCACTTATATAGAAAAGAAATTGAGAACAAAAATAAATTTATGATAAAAGACATTGTTAAAGTATGGTTGTCTAACAATCCTTGGTTATAATGGAAAAATTAGTTTAAGTTACCAACATGTTTTATGTTTAGACCCTTAGTTAAATAATAAAATTATGTTAAAATGGTATTATGTTTTGCCACAACAAATAAACTTTTACCTTGGTAATGAAATGTCAATATAAAAATCAAATGATACACTTAATATATCACCTTGATCTCTTGTGCTGTGACAGAATGTTAACCATAGTCCTCAAAGGCCAAACAAAAAAAATTTGGTCCAAAAATGCCAAATTGGAGAAAATATTAGTCCTCAAGAGAGGCGTTAACTACGATTGATGTTTATTTTGTACCAACCTGTGATAGTAGAGATTAATCCTTCACAAAAAAAATTCCGATCTGCAAATTTTTCTTCAACGTGAAGAACAAGTAATTGGCCAGTGGCCACCAAGCGCCACTTGACAAAAATGAGCAACAATTTAGGCGCACACTGACAAATGACACAGGGATAACTGCAGTAAATTATGTCCAAAATGCAAATCTTTTCTGGTGAAAATGTGGCAAATGTACACAAGAATACAGGACTATCGAAGAGAACAGTATAGTACATTTGAGCGCCTTTTGCCAGGAACCGACCCATTCAGCAATATATATCAACTGTTAAGAAGTTGTAGTACAAGAACATATTAACACCAGGAAAATCGATCTGTATAGGTGAATTAGAGAGCAGTAGTTTTGCCTCACTAGTGTTTATGTCTCTTGTCCTTTTTCTTCTTTCTCCTGTCCCTTGACTTCTCTTTCGAGGTATGCTTTCTAGAGTGTTTCTTCTTTGACCCTCCTGAGCTAACCTTATTTGCTCTCTTTCGCTTAAGTTCATCAGATGACTCGTCGGAAGACTCAGAAGGCTTCCAAGAGGAAGGCTTTTCTGGACCAAGGACAGCTCGACGACGCCCCTCATCCTTGTTACGATCATCAGTAGCATACAACCCATCCTGCAATTCTGAAGATTTGGGAAGATAAGGGCCATTTTCATCCATTCTTGACCCTATTGAACCCCTACCACGTTTCACCCTGCCATCAGTGAATAAACATGGTCAATTATCTGAAATAAGAGCCCAGCCAAAGAAAATAGCTAATAATAAGTCCACATCAAAACAAATGCCTTACTTTTCTAAAAGCGTGAATTTTAAGCACAGAATTAAGTATGAGAAAGTCGGGTGAAACAAGAACATCCCCCCCAAAAAAAATTCTGACAAAGAATTCACCATAGAGATAGTGGGCTGTACAATCATTGTGTGACATAAAATATCTGGGACATTGTAAATGGATTTTGGAAGAGTTAGTATTTTAACAAGAGGAATAGATTGTTATGATCACCATGCATCATGGGGTGCCGGAACAGGTTGTTATAGTCACCACTCACCATCAGCATGCAACATGACGTCACATCTGTACAGATAAAACTTGAGTGTGTGAAACCATAGATGAAGAAAGCGAATAGAGGATACCTTGATTGTAAGAACTTCTCGATCTCTTCATCCCTCAAACCTTCATCCTCCCTAGAATGTTCATCCTCATATAATCTTTTGCTTGATGAGCACGAGGCATCAGAATCCTGTCTCTTGCTTCTGCTTCGAGACAACTCTCTATCACCCTCTCTGCTAACATGGCCGCCCTCATCCCTCGATCGACCTTTATTCTTATCGTCCAGCTCAAGTTCTTTCTGCCGAGCTCGCCACATTTCATTCACCTCTACAGCTCGATTTGCTGCAAGGAAAACAATAATGTTTATTAGCAGACTGCTTAAACATTGTTTTCATAATTAGCAGACAGCTGAAACTTAAGACAACAGAGAAGCCAACAAAGATAAGAACAATGTTGGTCTTTGCCGTAGGGTAACTCTAACCACAAGTTAAATTGTGCAGAAACATTTGCTTATTAAAATCTGCCGGATGTTCAGACACCATCACATGCCACTTCTAATCGAGTTCCAAGACAACTTTCTAGAAAGTTTCTAATACAAAAAAGAACTTGGTGCTTCCAGCTTTGCAAGACATGGGTGTCTAAGACCTTTATTCAATTCCCTTATTGCAAGATTTGACCTTCCAGCTGAAAACACATAAATAATTTTTTTTTATTTTAGATAACATGGGTGTCCAAGCTTTGCTTTGACTAATCTCATGGGCCCTGAAGTTAACGACCAGGAAAACCTCCAGTGGCCCTGAGGGGACTCGAACCTTAAAATACATAAATAAGAATGCTACTTCACTAAAGATTAGGATGAGCTAGACTACAAACTGCAGAAGCATAAACACAGATAAATTCAATTACATCGAACATAGGCTGGGAAGGGCAAGGAAGTACCCTACTTGAACTAGCCAACTTGGGTATTATGATCCAGTCATTCCACTGCCTTTCCGGTACATGCAGTTTTTTTTCTGGCTCACCAACAATCCAACATTTTAAGGCCATCAGCATAACATCTCTCAGTGATCCACTTGGAGGGGGCTCTTCTTACCTAGTTCAACAGGGCAATTTCCTACCGCAAATTGTATAGTTCATCATCTAGCTTCGCAAATTCCCACTTGAGTTCAGTACTTTTTTTTTTAGATTATACCCACTCGAGTTTAGTAATAAGATTTAAGTCCCAAAAGTATTAATATGATGAATGTTCTGAGCACCCTTGCGCCTTGGTGAGAAAAGCCTGTTAGCATATTTTCATCTTTCATTGCTACGGGCTCATATTGCCCACTGACTGTTTTTTAACGCTTTCAGAGAAATAACTGAACAATCGCCAGTTGGAACCAAGCTATTCTAAAGCACACTCTACTGAAGTTGCCAGCTTCCAGGCTTTTAGTGTGCAAACTAAATAAGACACAGAAACAAATATTGTTCAGTCTTTCATCTTCTCTAGCTACTGGCTTTACTTCTAAAAAGTGAGGTAATAAAAAGCATGCAAGTTCAAGTTATTGTGGCTAGAGCACTTATTGTTTACAAATTAAAGGGTGCTACTTCACTACTAGTGTACCAGTTTTGCCGAGGTTCAACATCACAATATGAGATCTGATTAGTCATATCTATGTAAAGAAGTCAGCCGCCAACAACTCCTCTTCGTCGCCCCCAGAAAAATTAAAAAAAAAAAAACAAGGCGGCAATAAAAGGAAAGGAAAAAAGAAGAAAAAAAAAGGGAAAGAAAGAAAGAAACAGAGGAAGAAAAACAGTGATCGCTCATCTCAAACCTTTTCTCCAAAGGCAAATGACCAACTTTGCAGGGACCAATCACCAATCACTGTGTGGAAAGGAAAGAGGGAAAGGCAAACAAGGACATATCAGGCCACATACAAAAGCATTTGCATACAGAAACATACCATTCTCCCATATAGGAGAAATGGCGACAGTTCAGTAAGCAAAGTGCCAGTTCTTTGAGTACTGAAGCTACAGGAAATTTGAAAGAAACAAGAATTTGCAGGTAATACAAAATAACCAATTAGGGTCACCATATTTTGACTTTCCAGTGCATTATAGAACTACAGGATCAAAATCATAAAGAATAGTGCAAGATATGATGCACCCTGCTCTACAGTTTCATCAACCTCGAGTCACGACTAGAAAACATGAGAGTGCCTAGAGGTAAATGCTAAACACGTAAGCAGCAACCTCAGGGGTTGTTTAGTTGTGAGAACTTGGGTCTTTTGCATCTCTCTCTTTTTTTTCTTTTTTTTGAGTTCTTTACAAAAAATGTTCAAAATGAAAATCAAAAGGGTTTGGTAAATAAAACCAAAAATGATGTTTCCAAAATTTCCGTTACAAAATAGGGGCAAAATATTTCCATTGAAATCTATCATCTCTTCACCTCTCCCTCCCCCCAAAAACACCGTAGCAATTAGCAACCATCTCACCCACCTGAAGTCTGGTTGCATCCATAAGACTTCCTTCAAAACTCGTGGGTCATGTAGAGTTTTTAGTTATGCCCAACCCTGATGGGTAGCTCAGTTGGTAACACCACTAAGATATGCTCCAGAGGTCCCAAGTTCATGTCTCCTCAGGGCTACTGGAGCTGGAGGTCTTCCTGGTCATTAACTTTAGGGCCTGTGGGATTAGTCCAACAAAGCCCATATTCCCAATGTTATCTAACAAAATTGGTTAGGCCCTATAGTTTAACAAATGCACCCTCACCATTTAAAAGCCATGTGAATCATGTTTACAAGCAATTTCTCAAAAAGTTTGTCTTGGTATTCTCGACGACATATTGGTTTTACAGCCCTATATGGGAATAGTACCTTTCTCTGGAATCTGTACAGTAAACGGAAGCATTCACTAGAGGCTAAATCAGAAAAAGCACTTCTGGAGTTCAGCAGATTTCCTCATCCCTTTTATTTCTACACAGGGTTTTTCATCTATCAACAGATCAATGGAAAATCAAAGCTCATTCCTGACTTATTCCTATATTTCTAAAACAGCTTAGAAGCTTCCTAGATCACACAGCCCTCTAATTCTAGCTCATCCTAGTTTCAATAAACCCTGTATTCTAGAGATGCATCTGACATTGGTACTGGTGAAGTTCTTATGCAAGATTGCCATCCCACTGCACATCAAAACCTTGTCTCCTCCACATCTTATCCTTCCTACTTTCTTTACAAATATTATATGTCTGAGAAAGGGGGAGGCCAGTATATACCCCTTAATCCCTTACCTTTCCCCTTCCTCTCAAGTGCCTTGGCAATAGTTACCTGGGTTGAACCTAGTAAATTACCGCAGAGGAAAGGGGGAGGGCCGGAGGGGATAAGGGAGTAAAAGGTATATATAATCTGAGTATCCCTTCTCCGCACTGCACAAAGGTGGGGGGACACAAAATTTAACATCAAAAGCACTTTTAGCCATGGTCATAGTTAGATAGTGTCATAAACCTACCAAACTTTTATAATCAGAGGGTCAGCAAGTAGCTCCGTATCCTAGTCAGACAATGTAATACGAGAGACAAGTGAAGAGCGCACAGTTCGGTAGTATGCAAGTGAAATTTGGTTAACAAGTCCTTAACATAGTTGAGAAAATCCCTAAGGGCGAGCGTACTACCTGAATGCCAAGAAGATAGCGTAGGTCCCCAAAAGCCTTCATAGAAAATATAGGGAAATCATTATCCCCAAAGGCCTCTAGTGGGATTCGTTCATTTAAATTGCTAACAAATTAGCAATTGTTTGGATGTGATCATTTTTGTTTGGATTTGGGAGTATATGAACTTTGGACTGCTTGCGGACAATTTGTGATTGGGTAGCACCTTTTATCTGCAAATTACAGTTCCTGAATCCTGACCTTCAATTGTTGCAGCCTTGCAGGCTATAGTCGCCCTCCAAGACAGTGACTTCCATAGCTATGAGGTAAAATTGTTGTTGCTGAAAGCGAGTTTCAGCTGGATCAGAAGAAATAAAATGAAATAAAATAAAATAGAGTGGTTTGTGATCGTCCAATCCTATGTGGACAGCATGGTGAGGATAATCTGACCAAGCTTAAATTGAGGAACTTTTAGTAAAATAGGCCTATCATAGGAAATGATTCAAGATGGCTATCCAAACTTACAGGATCGAGAATAGAAAAAGGTGCAGACAACAAAGCAGCTTATACATTATCCAAGCTTCAAGATGAGGAGCTTTGCTAATGGCTTTGTTAACACATTCCTCTCTCTTATGGCTTTGTCAACTTGACACTCTTCTCTTACACTCAATCAAGAAACACTAACAGCAAGATACATCTATGGAAAGTTGAAAACAGTAAAACATTGATCGTAGATATTCAACACAATCCTATTCAGCAGTCTGTACCCTATTTATACATGGCAGAATGAAGTAAGAAAAAAAGAAATGTAGTAGTTGGTGGGTGTTGGTCTATCGAGTATCTTGAGATAAGATCTCATCCCCTTCGTTTCATGGCAAACCTCTAAATGTAGGTATTGTAGGATTCCTAAAATCCAAATGGAAAGATGATTCTCTAGTTGTTGACAGAATCAGGAACTGCAGACAGTTTTTGGCACTTGCCCATACATTCATGATTCAACATCCCTTTATGTAGCACCGGTTTCATGGACAACTTCAAAGATTTCTGTTGCTGGCAGAGACCAAGTTGGTACCTTCCATACTGAATTGTTGATATTCAAAAAACTGACTGGCTACTACCAATAGTTTACTAACCCTACATGGATGGTAAACAGGTGTTTGGAATCTTACCATAGATGCATTATCATGCATGCTAAAACACTGTCTACATGGGCTAAGTGGCTCCCACAGTCCCACTATATCAAAGGGTTTGATAACTCCATACAAAAGACTACTCTCGAGATATTATATGTTTAATGTTTAACACCATTTCTTCATTCCTTCATTCCCACGGTAAGTAGAGTCAGAGCATTGCTGCAAGGAGAAAACCCTTTCCTCTACTCAATTTCCACCTACAAAGACAGCCGAACCACATGGAATAGTAGGTTCAGACAGGAAGGAGTGAAAGAGTATTGGAGTTTGGGCTACTAAAAACTCCTCACTAGAGAAATTTTTTTGTTGAGCAAGAGAGCTTCCTATTGAGGAAAAGCCTAACCACAAGATAATAGCTGGGTACTTTGGTTCAAGTTCTTGCCCAGTTCAGAAGGTGCCTAATTGCTCCCTCTTGAATCACAAACATAATAAACACTCCATCTTGCATGTTGCCTCTTTCTAAGAAACATCATAGACCTCCTCCACTTTTTCCTACTATAGCCCCTGATCATGCTGCTACAAAAGTTCCAGTTGCTGTAACTACAACCACAACAATTCAGATAACAGTTAAGACTGTCACCCATCTGCTCACTAAATGGTCAAATACTCTTGCTCGGGAAGAAACATTGGAAAGTGCTGCTGAAATTGAATAGTTGTACCATGATTCTGATCCTTGAGGACAAGGATCAAGTTCAAGAAGGGGGACATAAAGAAATTTATGAGGTGCATGCAGGCAATACCAGCTGAGGCTGATTGGGGACCCGCTGACATGGCAAGAATGCTGTGTAATAAGGCTTTGGGATTGATGGATGAATCATTAGTGAAAAATCCCTAAATCGATCTCTCTTTCCCTATTTTTATTTTCTTCTCCAAACTTACCCTTCCTTAAGCACATTTTCTTCACAAACCATCTTTTGAAAGTTCTTTTGGTTTTGGTTAATCAAATCTGATTCATTCAATTTCTATTTTAGTTGCTCGTGAGTTGCAACACATGCAATTTTATTTAGATAACCAAATAATATTTAATGAAGACCCTAAATTCATGATGAATGTCATCCATTCTCTTCCATTGAGCAAGACTAGTTATCTTAGTCACTTAAAACTAAGAAAATAAACTAAGTACCAAATATCCACATTCAACACAAGAAGGACAAAAATGAACAATGTTATAATTGGACAAACATAAAATTCCCAATGTATGACGTACTATATATGGCACAGCTCTACCTTCTACATATATCAGATAAAGTGCAAGCGAAAGAGAATATGTGCTGACCTTGTTGTACCCCACGAACGGTTGCAGTAAGAAAGCGAGAATTCGGCCGACCCCTAACAGTAGGCTTCCGAAGATAAGCAAGCACACCTTCCTGCTGAGCTTGTCGGCGCAATTCTGCAGCCTCTTTCAAAAGAGCTGCAGCTATTCTATTCTCAGTCTCCAGATCCATTTCTATCAAAACCTGCCCAACATCATAAAAATTAATCCAAAACTTACAGAAATTAACGCTGCTTGCTGTGCAAATTTTTTGAGTTTTCCATCTCCAGTTTTCTAGGTATCTCCAAACAATTTCTTCTTTGAAGAAAGCAGTTGAAGGTCGAGGAATTATGTTTGAAACTTCTCACAATCATCAAGTATATATATGCAGAAAACATATTCATATGCAACCAAATGTGTATCTTGCTTTTTCACTTCTTCTTTTTTTACAAAACAGTGAGTCAAATACAGCGGTAAGCTCAACAGGCACAAAAGCTTAATAAAAAATACAGACCCAAAGATCAGATACACACATATCAGTCCCTACTTCTTACAACCATCTACACCTAATTATTCATGCCAATAAATTACATTACTTAATCACCATTAGAAACCAACTCACTCTTTTATTCTTCATAATTACATCCTCATAAAGTTTAAAAAACAAAACCCTAATTCAAAATGGGCTGAAATAAAATAAAATAAATAAATAAAAAACAATCATTTAAAGGGGAAATGTTCATGATGATGAACAAACTAAAGAAACAGAAAAGGACCATGCTTATTCACAAATGGCAAAAGGAAACTCTTAAATGTCATTCAATTACCAATTAACAGCGAAGACCCAACTTGAAATGACATAAAATTATTCAATTTTTGATTGGGTTAAGCCAATTAGGGTTCCTTTTGATAAACCCTTGAACCCCAAGAATGAATTAATAAGTTAAGTTAATGTCCAAATTGGGTGCTGCAAACTGCAAACAGTAGATTTAGACGCTCTAAGATTAAGTATGATGGGTGTTCCCTGAATCTCTGATGAGAAATTAAATTATTTTTATCAATAATGGACGAATTAAGATACAAGAAATGCACAAAGAGATCATCAGTATAAGGGAGAGAGAGAGAGAATCGTACCTGGGTGTGCTTGGAGAAGATGAAAATCTGGAGAAAGAAGATGAATGAGGAGAGAGACCGTCGTTTGCTAGTAGTGAGCTTCGTGTTTTTACAATTCGGCAAATTGAGAATGTTTGGAAAACTGTAAATCACGAGCTGTTGGGGAACTCCATGGATTTATTTTTTTTCCTTGCTTGTATTTTTTTTGGGCAACTCCAATTGGCAGACCTCACTTTTGTGGCGTTTTTAATTAGTAGACATTTTTAACAGCAAAATTCAGCTCGTAGGTTGTCCAGTCCGTGACTTCTTTTCTAATTTTTCGTCAGCTTTCCTATTAATTTTAGCGTTTGACCATATTTCTTCATTGACTGTTATTTATACGTGATGTTTTGACCAAAACACCCTTCTTTTACTCCCTTTTTCCTCCAAAATAAAAACTCAACTTTCCCTCTCAATTTTTTTTACTCTATTTTCCCTCTTCGCCTTTATATTTCGTCTTTCTTCTTTGTTTCCCCAACTCAGAATTGAAACCTAGAATCTGTGACTATTCTCTCTCCTAAAATTCAATATTGATGGGTTGGTTGAAGATCAGTAATGGCTGACTTCATTACAGCATCCTTTCGCAAGCAAATAATATGACATGGGTGTGATTTTTACTTTTTAAATGGGGCATTAACGACGTTTTCAACATTTAACGGACAAGCTGGCGGGAAATTAAAAAAGAGGTCACGGGGTGGACGACATCAAAAGTATAGGCCTACCAACTGGATTTCGCACTTAAAAATGTCTACCAATTGGAAAAGCCACAAACTGAGGCCTACCAATTGAAATTGCCCTTTTTTTTTGGTAACTCCAATCTTAATAAGAAAAAAATATCCTCGAAAAATAGAAAAAAAAAACATGTTTCCCACCACGCAATCCGATATTCATCGGGTATTCTACTACTCAAAATTGGAAAATGAACTTATCGATTCCTAATTCTTAAAAATTGGAATTGGTTAAACCGATTCTTAAATTTTAGAAATTGAAATTGAATCCACCAGGTACCCGCCCTAGGTACCAAATCCATTATAAAATCCAAATATAATAATTTTCAAAATCAGATAATCGATATAAATCGTGAGCCTATTATACTATTGTAGGTTCACCAAGTATAATCAATTTAGTTTGAGTCATGCATCCTGTGTGGTTTCCGTTGTACAACTTCATGGTACATCCATAACTATTTATATGACTTGGCATTTTCTAGGGTTGATACTCGTATTTTATGTTATTCATGTGTCAATCATGTCATTTTACCAACGGGACTATTAGGTCATCGAGTACACCAGGTACCCGACCAGTTCCAGTTCACAAAACTCAAGAATTGTAATTGAAATTGGTTGTTCTCGGGTCCTATTTTTGGGGAATTGGAATTGGTTAAACCAGTTTCAAACCAATTCCTACATCTTGTACTATGTACCCGGATTTTCTGCTCATCCCTAGTTCACAAGTCACAACCTTCAAAAAAAAATTTGTTACTTGATTGATCGTAAATTGACTTTGGACTTTAGATATATATTGTACTCCCAATTTTAATAGTAGATCGAAAACTAGTCGATGGATGATTTTCTATTTAATATGTGTGGATAAGTGTAAACTCAATATTTAAATCAAGTATTGTTGGATTAATTGAATCTCCGCGATTATCCAATCTTTAATTTCATAAGTTGGGATTTGCATACTCCACAAAGTCCAACATTTTCATTTAGTGAACTAATTTTGATTGCATAAGTGAGGATAATTATATTATTTTTCATTTGGGCGTTCCGTGAGCTCTACCCTGAGTTCTCATAGAGAATGATTATACTTCAAAGTATAATGATTTTCGATTTGTTAAGTTTTCTTAGAGTTAAACTCATTATGAATTAGGATGGATTATGTCTTAAAGTCACAATCCTTACAATTATATTACAAACCATCAATCAGCATGTTATATTTCACCTAATTTTTCATTTAAAATAATGCTCTATGGAATTATAGTTGTTAGTCATAAACAATAATGTTATCGCCACCATGTTTAAGTTGCCTGGTGTGTAGAAGTCATGATTATTCTATAAGCTCCAGCTTTCTTATTTAGGAAATCAAAAGAATATGAATTAACTCATGGAACATGATTAAAAAAAAAGATATTAAAATATTTTTCGGAGTGGAGGACATATTTTTAGGATACATTTTTCCATGTGGGAAAAGTATAAACAAAAATAAAGAAGGAAAAAAGAGAGGAGGTAAGACACGTGGAAAAAAATGCGAGTGGTGGAAGAGATCTAAAGAAGGAAGTTGAAAAATGACGGATACACAAGAAAAATGCATGTAGGAAAGCGCGCATTGCAATGCATGGGATTTTCATTCACCTTTGATAACCGAGAAAGAGAGAGAGAGAGTATCTACAATATTTCAGCTTCAATCTTAACAAAACAATTTTCATATATTCCACATAATTGACCTCAACAATAAAGAAAATCTAGAAGGAGAAAAATATGAAGGGGTTGTTCAAGTCAAAGCCCCGGGCACCGGTTGAGCTCGTTCGCCACCTACGAGAGCTTCTTATTTTCATTAATCGAAATCAAGATGTTCGTCCAAGCAAGCAGAAAGAAAGGGTTAGTCCTTCTTTTGCCCATTTTTCATAAACATATAAATTCGTTTTGTTTTCCATTATTGTTGGTTTTCATTTTGAAGATAATTTTGTCAAATTTGATGGCACACCTTCGGTTTGTTATTTTGATGGTCATGGCATTAACATTTGTTGATGCATATCATCGTTTTGCAATATTTTATCCCTTTCCTCAAATGGGTTAATTCATAATTTGGGAATTTTATATGCAACTTTGATATTTAAAACATTTGCATGGATATAGGGAGGGAGCATGATTTTTTATACACATAAGGCATCTAAAATGAGATAATGTCACATCGTACATATTGAATTGAGCATGGTTATATATCGAATGGGTCCCATTTCAAGTGATTAACGTTATGGTGCTATTAATTTCTCAAATGTAGTTTTTACTTTCTAAAGTTGGATATAGAGGGTCTTATAATTTATCATACATGTATAAATTGAAGTAATACTAGAAAATTATGACCTGGGGTGGTGTCGGGCATAAGCTCACACTACAATTTCTACCTATGTATTTGATCCCCTAACATTTCACGATGTGAAGAGTCGGGTCAATTAATTAGTCTAAATATTTTTCGACCAATGTAGGCATAGTAAAGAAGTGATATTTCCTTTTCTCTTTGATATTTGTCAATGATCATGCTAGTATGTAGTTACTTTGCATGTATAGCAATGTTATTTTAAAAAGTAGCAAGGTTTAAGTGATTAGCTAGTATGTATCGCTTCTGGATGGGTCGATGCTTAATATATTTACAAGTATTCATCTAATTTTCGGATATGTTTGTGCTTTGTAGATGGCTGACTTGGGCAAAGACTTGTTGGAGTTAAGATCAGTCCTGTATGGCATCGATGGAGCAGAGCCACATTTAGAGGCTTGTGCACAAGTGACCCAAGAATTTTTTAAAGAGGATACATTTCGAATCCTGATTAATTTTCTTCCTAAAATGGAAGTTGGGGTAAGCTAGAAGCGTAAAATAATCATCTATGCCATTTTCTGCTCTTTTTTAACATGTTAATAATATATTTTCTTAGCCGTAAATTATATTTGAAAAAAGTTATGTTGTAGTTCCCTTTTTTTTGATCTAGACTTGATAAGGATCTAAAATTTACAGGTCCGGCAAGATGTTATTCACGTGCTTGCAAATTTGCAAAGGCAACGAGTCAATTCACAATTGGTTTCTTGCGAGTACCTTGAAAAAAATTTGGATCTTATGGACATTCTGGTAGTTGGGTAAGCAATAAGCATAAAGAGTTCTCAATTAGGTACTTTATAAATATTTGTTCTATGATACTCTATACTTATGATTTTTTTAACTCTAATAATTTGTTCAATTTCTATGTTGATATTCTAGGGGGAAACAAAGTATAGATTGTGTACGTGGAACCATATAATATTTGTGTTATGTCTTATTTACTGTAGTTTGCAATTATACAAATTATACATTGAGGCTCATAAACTTTTTTGTTGTGTAAGATAATAATGGCAAAGGTTAAACTAGAGTAGCATTGTTTTTCACTTATACTTGTTAAAGAGAATTTTTATTTTATTGAGTCCCCCTTCCTCCCTCCAACTCAAGCTCAACTTAGTAGATTTTTACTTTTTTACAAGTTTCTTGGGGGGTCTTAACATATCTACAAACATAAGAAATTGAAAGAAGACGAACTAGATTGTCACATCAACATTTATACAAAGTAGATTTTAATTATCACACAACTCAAACTCAACTCTTTAAGCCATGAGCCAAGTGGAGCTCAATTTGAGCTCGGAAAAGTAGAGTGAGCCATTTAGGATAGCTCATGTCTCAGTCTGACTCATTGTCACAACTTTTATGCATTCTAAGAGGTAGTCTACTCCATTATGGCATGAACATTTGATTATCGTGCACATAATATATACTTTTGTTTGGTTTAATTTATAACAAAATTATCTTGACACTATTTGTAATTTTGTATCATATACACATTTGATTGTTTATAGCTATGAAGATGAAGAAATGGGATTAACTTATGGTTCAATCTTGCGTGGGTGTATTCGTCACCAAGTGGTTGCAAGGTAAGCAAAATTGATATGAATATTTTCCATCCATGTCTTCCTTATCATGGCGTTTCTCTTAACTTTTCATGTCATTCAGAAGTTTTAGGAGTTGTTATAGTGATACTTTAACTTGAGAGGTTTTTGGGCTTATGATGAAAATTGACATTTATTTAGAGACGTGTTAACTTAGAAAATAGGTGTCTTATAAGTAATCAACATGCAACTGATCATATAAGCACAAATATTAATACAACACTGATTTAAGGTTTAAGTGAAATGTAAATTTTTTTAGCATTTTATGTTGTTCGTGGGTTATTTATTAGTGATACCTTAACATTTGAAATTGACAATACCAAATATCACTTATCCATGTTTAACATTCACTTAATTATTTGTTTTGCACTTAAATAGGTAAGTTATTGTGATTACCTTTTGGAGAATCAAAACTTATTGGAAAATGCCTATTACATTTGTTCGTCAAGGAATTGAGTCAATATGCATTCTTTTTTTTTTGAATAATTTGTCTAATTGATGAGATACATACTTAGACTTACATCTACATAAGAGATGAGTGTTAATCAATATCATTTTCTGATATAATATCTAAATTGCTCGCTTATTTGTCAGTTCGTTGATTCTTGCGAGTTATTTTTAACTAAAAATTAGAAATTTCAGGTATATCTTGGGATCTGAGCATTTTAAGAAGTTTTTCAAATATATTCAATGTCCAAATTTTGAAATAGCATCAGATGCAGCAGCAGCTTTCAAGGTTCGGTACTCTTTGATCATAACTTACACTATGCATATGTCTATATGAAAGAGTCTTGTCAAAGATTAATTGTTAATTCCACCATATGCCAATTAGATATTGTTATTCTCTCTCTAAGCAAGAACTTAACATTGTGGTTTTTTTTAAGTCCGTTTTCCTTGAATGTCAATTCACCCTCATTAGCTAATAATTGATGCGCATGCAAAATCGAGTTCTATATATATTAGGAATTAGAAGATGAGCTCTAAATATTTTAACAACCTACTCAAATTCTAACAGAAACTAAGGTCATTTAAAGTTTCAAATTCTAGCCTCATTTTGGTTGATTTAAAATTCATGGGAAAAAAGAAGTAAAATATGCATGGATGAGAAAGCTAAATTCCAAAACCCACTCCAAGCATGAGTTGAGATTATTGTCGGTATCAGCATCACGATTAATGAAACGAATCTCGTACGCTTATGTGATGGTTGAAGGAAGAATGATGACCACAAGCTTCTTTTAATAAATAAAAAGGGACAACATTCCATTAATAGATCTAGTCCTATTAAGATGTGAATTCTAGCAAACAATTATAGTCTTAACATTGAAGAAACACATTTAGTTTTCTGTGTACACTCCTCTTCAATTAAGTAATTGATCATTTTCATGGTTTGTTTAGTCTACAGTGCTCATTTAACTTGTTCTATTTGTAATGTTTGTTATACTTTAATGTTCTAGCTTATCTGATTGTAAATCGATGCCCTTTCTACAGGAGCTATTGACCAGACATAAGTCTACTGTTGCTGAATTCCTATCATCTAACTATGAATGGGTGATGACTTGCCTTCTATAACTATTTGTCATATGTTTTCTAATTGTTTTAACCTCCTTTTTTCATACTTCATGTGTTACTACGTTTTCTTTATAACCTTCTCTACGTTTACGTACGTACTAGTTTTTCCAAGGATACAACTCGCAATTGCTACAATCCTCCAATTACATAACCAGACGACATGCCATCAGGGTAGGTACATCTTTAATGATTTATTATGCAGACATTATGCTTTGTTTTATCATATTTGCTTCAGTTTATTATCTTTTCTATTACAGTCAAAACATCTGGTAAGTTATGTACAACTTCTAACATCTTTAGGGAAATTACTTGATAGTCTCCATTGATTCAATGTGTTAAAATGTTTCAGTCTCATCTAAGAGTTTTCAATATTTCAGTTGTTGGGTGAAATGTTGTTGGATCGTTCGAACACTAGTGTGATGTTGCGATATGTCAGTTCATTGGACAACTTGAGGATCTTGATGAATCTTCTCAGGGTATATTTTCTTTCCTCTTCTGTGCAAACGTTTCACCAGACACATTAAGTCTATTAACTTCGCATATTTTGTTCTCCCTCTTATTTAATTTTTCAAACGTGCAGGAATCTAACAAAACCATCCAAATAGATGCATTTCATGTATTTAAGGTGAGACTAATTTTTTATTAGTTATTTTAGTTTAATCATTCAGGTTTTGCAATTTTTGCCTTCATATTCTTTTTCTCTGTTTTCTTTGCTGGAAATGATAATTTTCTTTTCGTCTTGCCACTTTTGTAAGAAGTTCAACTCCTTTTTATGGCTATAGGTATTTGTGGCTAATGAAAACAAGCCTCCTAATATTGTTGCTGTATTAGTTGGCAATAGAGCCAAGCTTCTACGATTTCTTGGTGATCTCAATACCGATAGAGGTACAAATAGACTTGCCTTTTCAGATTTATTTTATGCGTCAAATTATGTATCATGTGCCATATATATGACCAAAAATGTGGCATGAATTTTGGCAGAAGACGAAATATTTAAAGCTGATAAAGCTCAAATTGTCAAGGAAATTGCTACCCTTAAACCTCCTCAAACCGATGGTCCAATGCTGGGTAAATGTGAAAGCTTTCACTTAGGATAGCATGGTTGAAGACTTGAATGATTCAATGTCTTATTTGACCTCTTTTTAATATTTTAAATTTTTTATTTGAATGTAAATAGAGATTTGATATAATCATACTATTTGTCTTGTAAGTAAAGTTCCCATTACACATAAAACCACCAACAAATTACACAAATTATGGCGATATCAAAAATGTAGAAGTTCTCTAATGTTTACGATTTTGTTATATTGGTAAACTTGATATAGTATGTATTGTTCTTGTTTTTGATGCATGTATATGTAAATTGGTTGTGTAAGGACTCATTATAAAGTGAAAGATGCTATTAATCTATTATTAGATCAGAGTGAGAGTTCTAATGTGTATGTGTCGTCCAAAATTATAAAAAAAAATACTAATAACATTTGTTTGTGACCAACTTGCCTAAAGTTTCCTATTTCTAGTTTTATTGTGGTTTTACAATCTTTCTGGTAATTGTTCACTAGAAGTTTTGTAGAGGATTTGGTTGTTGTGCATTGAAGATATTTCATTCCTATCATTCCATAAGCTACACAAAATGTAGACACATTTACTAATGTTGTCATTTTATCCAAGTGATCGATGATACATCTTGGCTGAATGAAGCCACTTATTAGTCAGGCCATTTTAATAGGGGATTGCTAAATGTAAATCTCAAATTACTAAATGTAAATCTTTTTTTCCTAAACTACCCTTCACATAAAACAATCCTAATTACCCTCAACCAACCTTCTCTCCCTCCTCTTTCATAGGCACGTTGATTTGCAACTGTAAATCTGTAACAAATGAAATCATTGATTACCCAAGTAAATTCTCATCATGATTATTATTCCCCATCAGCATCATGGAACCACCTAAATATATTGCCTCCAACTAATTCAAATAGCCGCACATGCTCCTCCTTGAATGCTAGATTGCTAACTCAACCCACCGCCACCCTCTTTCGACCATCGGAAGGGTCGACTCAGACAAGCAGTCGCCACCACAGAAAGGGTCCACTACCAGCACCACCACCACCAGATCGACGCCTCACCCCCACCTAACCACTTCAGACTTCCCCATCCAGCCACCGCCACTAAGCCCACTAAAATGCAACGGACCCCAACCACCTCCCATAAACCCAGAGAATGAATAATTGAGAGAAATCAAATTTTAATTGTTAAGTTGAATTTTTTAAATTTAAATTTGATCTATTAACCTGAATGTTTGCATCAATTGCGTAAAAAATATGGTAATTTAGGGGACTTACAATGATGAAGCGAAGCATGATACAGAGATTTGAGGGGAAAAAAGTGTAGAGAGTAAGAAAATTGTGTTTCAAGTAAAAGGGTATTTTGGGATGGAATGTGGTAAAAATATTTGCGTTTAGTAATTAGGAATTTACATTCAGCAGTTCCGTATTAATATATAGATTCCTTATCTAAGGCCTTTTCTCATGATTGTGAGGCTATTGGGCAGGCGACAAAAAGATCTTTCCATGTCTATGAAATTGTCGCTAACAACGCAAAAAGGGTATTCTGGTTGCAGTTGAATTTCTTTATATCGGAGTACAACATGCGCATGTAGAGTTTGTTTGAAAAGTTGTCAAAGAAATATTTTTAATTTAAGGTTGACATTAATTTTCAGATCTATTTATAGTCCCAAGCATTCTAATTATTAAGTCAAGGTCATGAGCTAGCCCAAGTCGCCATTTTTGTGGAGAACATGCCATCTTTTGTGAATCCCCAACCTTTTTCATCCTTGATGTTGTGTACCGAGATTGTAATGCAAATACATAATATGTTTGCCTATGTGACTTATTTATATTAATATGTAAAATGAGTTTTCCACTCAAGAAAAAGAACAACCAAACATGTAAAATGAGTTTTGTAGAATAAAACCTAGCGCAATTTGGTGAAAATCAGCTCAACAATTACACCTTTTGTTCAGTACCCCCTGAACTCTTGCTATTTGGTCAGTACCACCTATAATGTTACAAACGCCGTGGAAGTCACCCCTTAAGTGAACTTCCGACCAAATCCAAAAAATTTCTTCCCATTTTACCCTCACGTGTCCCTCATGTGACTTTTAAGTCATTTGACCAAATAATTAAATAAATTTTAAATAAAAAATTTAAATCATCATCATCTCTCTCTTCGCCACCATCGCACAAAACCTCATTGTCATCTCTCTCTTCCCCTGTTTTCCAATTTCATCAGCTCTCTCTCTCCTCCCCTATTTCTCCACCACTCTCTCTCATCCCACGCCACCACCACCACCGGCCAACACACTTCACTCTTGCAGCCATCATCGCAGCCCGTTCGCTCTCTCTCCTCCCCTGTTCTTAAGCCCCTAACTCTCCTATCTCGATTATGAAGAACATAGCCAGAAAAAAAAAAAAAATTAAAGTTGAGTGAACAACAATTTCGCCCATCTTCATCACCGCTATTCTCTCTCCTCAAATTCCGACACAAATCGTCTCCTCATCTTCACCGACAAATAATATAGCTTATACTACTCTCTCTCTTTAGACTCTCCACAATCCCCTACCATCATCAAGCTCTTCGATTTGACCAAACTGAAAAAAAAAATGAAAAACTAAACTAAATAAACAATTAAACAAACAATTACACACAATTGAACTTAAAACCTTCAAAATCAAGCTCAAATTTTGATTCCTTAGGAGGTCGAAATTCTCAGAATCGAGATCGACATCTTGAAATCGATTTCGCCGGTCTGACATTCAAACGAGAATTAAGACAAAAAGGAAAAAAATTAAAAAGAAAAAAGGAGAAGCTTAGCTTGGAATCGGCAGATCGGAGCTTCTAAAGCTCATGCATGGCCATTGAAGCTCGCTCGAGATTAATCAGAAATATTGTAGAGTCGTCGACCATGGTTCATGGCCGGAAACCACAAATCGGTGGCTTGAGAGCTCGATATGTGGTCGCCGGCCAAAAATGGTGGTCGACAACCTTTAACTTCATCGCGGCCATGGCTTCGCTGAGTTCTTGTCGCCATTAATGACGATCTTCAGAGCTTGAGAGAGAGATGGAGATGGGTACGGGCATCGTCGGCTTGGGAGCTCGGAGAGAGAGAAAGAAAGGGGAGAGAGAGCCCGAAAGGAGAAAATGGAGGACGAACAGAGAGAGAGAGAGAGAGAGAGAGAGAGAGAGAGAGAGAGAGAGAGAGAGAGAGAGAGAGAGAGAGCTGAGCTGCTATGGCTATTTCATTTGTTTTAATTAGTTTAGTTATTTATATTTTTATTTTTTATTTATTTAATTATTTGGTCAAATGACTTAAAAGTCACATGAGGGACACGTAAGGGTAAAATGGGAAGAAATTTTTTGGATTTGGTCGGAAATTCACTTAAGGGGTGACTTCTACGGCGTTTGTAACATTATAGGTGGTACTGACCAAATAGCAAGAGTTCAAGGGGTACTGAACAAAAGGTGTAATTGTTGAGGTGGTTTTCACCAAATTGCGCTAAAACCTATATATTCATATAAACATCTCTACTATAGAAAAGAGAATGGACAGAAACCGAAGAGAACAAAGTCCGCAAAATACTAGCCCAAAGGCTCAAAAACTACCTCATAAAAAGAAGGAAAATTCGACAAAAATAATCACAAGTTTGAGCGATCAGACAAAAATAATCCCAAGTTGAAAAGTGTACAAAAATAATCCCAAGTTGTCATTTTTTGTCATAAAAATGGACCGTTAACTTAAACGGTCTAATCTGTTATTTAATTAACTCTAATTAAACTAAATCCTCATTTGAGACGTGATGAGATGTTCTCGTGGATTCGGGTCATGGTGTTGTGCGGTTAGTGGTGGTTGTGGTGGATGGCGTTTGGGAGAGGAGAGGGAGTGGTGGTGGGGGGGACGATGGTGGAGAGTGGTGAAGGAGCTGGAGGTGGAACTTGTGGTGGTGGAGTTGTGGCTGGTTGCTGAGATGGTGAGGAGGGACATGGGAGAGGGTGATCGATCTTGGTGGTGGTGGGTTGGTGGCTGAGGGTGAAGTGGGTGGTAGGCTGCTGCGTAAGAAGGAAAGAAGAAGGAGAGAGGAAAATTTGATCTGAGTGGTGGAATTTTTATTCATTTTTTAAAATTTTTCTTATTATTAAGAATTAATAAACATTAATACTATGATAATTAACCGCAAGCAGGTCCAATAATTAGCGCTATTGTTAACCGAGTTAAACTGGGTCTATTTTTGTGACAAAAATGACAACTTCGGATTATTTTTGTACACATTTCAACTTGGGATTATTTTTATCTAATCGTTCAAACTTGGGATTATTTTTATCAAATTTTCCTAAAAAGAAAGTTAAGGGAAACAAATATACCCCATCACTCACTAGCAACAGGAATAAGAAATACAAAAAAAGGATAAAAATAACAAAATTAATATTAAAAAAAAAGAAAAGAAAAATGACCCTGTATTTATATTACAACCTAAATAAACAGCCCTAAAAGTATAATCATAGAAAAATTTACACAACAGGCTGTGTTCTAGTACCATATCCATTATTGTTGTGGCCATTAACTCCATTGCCACTACTGTGATCATGTTTCTCAGGGCTATCTTTCTTTCTCTTCAAAACCACAAGCCATGTAAATGCCTCTAATACAACAGCAATTGCACCCAATGCAATTATAATGCCTATGTATGTGTTTTTCCATTTCTTCTCTGGGTCCAAAATGTCAAAACCCTTGAATATGTTGATTATGCTTAAGATGATCACTGTGTATCCAATTGTGTGGTGATAGATGTTCCAGTAAAATCTGTACTTGTGGTCTTTCTTGGGCCTCAAAAGCAGAGCAAATACCTACAAATTCAAAGAAATAGATATGTAACCAAATTCTTAAGGTGTGAAGTTCAAGCTCACTACAATAATGTTATTATTGACTTATTTAGACCTTCACAAATCACAATCACAAGTTGTACAAAGTCAAACTACTATTTGAACGTGTTCTTTTTTATCGAACTGAACTGAATTCCACCAAACTAAACTGAAAAGTGATATGTGAAAGATAAAATAAATCACGGAGCTGAATTGAATTAACTGAACGGAACCAAATAATAGACGTTACTAGTTTCCAAACAATAGAAGCTTCTTGGTTTGGAAATAACCAAATAACTAATAATGACTAATGGCAAATCTTCACCAACCCTCTGAGTCTCTGACCTTTTCTTATCTTACATTTCAAGGAAAGAATACAACTACTAGCCAAAAGATAGTACGGAGCATGGACCCATATTACAGTTTTAAAATAATTAGAATTCGTCATGATCAATTGTTTTTCATTTTGGGAGAAATGGTGGAATATTTTTGGGTCAACATTATTGTACGCTCTAGTACATCTAATTTGATTGAATTTGAAAAGAAAAGTGATACTCTACAACGTGTATAAAAAGAACAATAGGTTAAGAATCAATAATGGTGAACGACACAAAAACTTGTATAAGATCATTCTACGATATGACAGGATGAATTTTGTGAAAAATAATGGTGATTTATGGACAAAAATCACCCTTATTCTTCGTAAAAGTCACTCGATTTCATTAGAGCAAGTCTTAAGTAAGACCAACTCACACAAAAATATGATCATTATTTAGAAATGTAAGGGTCACTTATTATGAGCTAATTTCCATTGTTTCACTAGAAAATGACCATCATCTCACCAAAATTTCGATAAGACTGTCTTAAACAAATTTGTAGTTGACAGACTAAATTTTTTTTTTTTTCATGCAAAAGTGGGAAAGGGGAAACGTGTTAACGTAGACAGATTTCTTACCAAAACTAATAAAATTTAAATAAATCAACTAAAGGTGGCTGCGTACTAGCTAACACCCCAGAAAAATCCAGTGACGTGACAGCAACATATTTTTATACATATAGATATAGAATGCCGTATAAGCTCAGCCACAATAGTGGAGAACTTAGTCAACACAAGTGAGCCTTTATTTGTAACCACGTAGAGAATTTTCCAAATGAATTAGGTAACGTTCTTAGCTATTTGCAAACAACTTTTAACTTGAAAGCAAAGTGATGACCAAGAAAATTAAAGTACCTGAAGAGTGGCAAGGCAGAAAAGTGTGATACCAATGTTGCGATGAGAATGGTACATCTTTTGACCAAGCTTAAGCCCGGTGGCCCAGCCCGCAATACCAATAACATAAGCAGAGAATTGGCATGTAATGTGAAGGTAAAACCATAGTGGATCTGCTGATTTGAACACCCTCATGTATCTTGCTATTATGGCTCCTAATGGCATCAATGTTCCCCAACTCAATGCATTCAACACTCCATGCACCTGTTTCATCCATAATTAATTAGTTAGGCCCCGTTCACTTCAACTTCTCTCTGAAGTATTCAATAAATCTCAGTTCAGTTCAGTAAAAAGAAGTTCAGTTCAAACAAATTCAGTATAAATAGTTTGATAAAAAGAAGTACAATTTATACTTTGTAATTGTAGATTCAGTAAAAAATAAGTTCAGTTTAGAAAATTCAGTACTGGTCAGTATTGTGCAGATAAGTTCAGTAAAAAGAAACTGAGGAGAACATGCCCTTATTCATATATGATTGATTATTAAATAATTTCATTTGCTAGATTTGAGTTTTGGATGCAATGGGTGAGGACAAACTAAGGATGATGTGTACTTTTGCGTTGAATTGAACTGATTTGAACACCGATGAATTAAATAATAATGCGTGAGAGAAAAGTATATCACTGAACTAATAATATCATTGCATTGAACTGAACTAAAACCAATTTTAAAATAAGTAAAAAAAGAAAGCTGAGATAATATATAACTTAAAATAAAGGAAATCTAATTAGACCGATGTGATTTCACACCAAGAACATAGACATATGGTGTTATGGTGGTAGGTGAACGACTAGAAACTTGTTCTTTGGTTGTTGTTCACTTGTTTGCCCTTAACATTTAAGATATGTTGAAGATTATAGCTTGTCAAAGAATTAATGCCCTATGGTTGTAACACGGAACAACTCATCAACCAAACCAAACCAAACCAAACAAAACCAATCCCCTTTTCTTTGTTTTGTTCTGGTAGTGGTTGTTGCACTTATGACTCATTAGCTCACCAATTCTATCTCATAAATCATTTTCATCACCATCAATCAATTATAGTACTAACAACAACTAATTAGCTCTAATAACTCCAAGCAACTTGGCACCAAAAATTAATTTAATAAGAGTAACTTTTTTAATAAAGAAATTGGTCAAGTAAACATCGTATTTGGACTGATAACAAGAGTACCTTTTTTTAGTGCGACGTCAAGAAAGAAGATATCAATCAGTGCAAGCCAAATCATCTAAATAGGGAATACTATTGTAACCTAAGTAAAAAACTTTTGACAAAAGATCATATATTGGCAAATTAAGAAAATTATTTCTTAATTAACAAAATCACAGACGGTCAAAATATAATTAAGATAGAAAGTGGTATATAAAATAAGACAGAGGATCCAAATCGACTAACTAAGGGTAAACGCGTAGTTAGATAGGACACCTAAAAAGGTAAGTTGAAAGGTAATGTGAACACATGAACTTACATTTCTCTTTCTTTGTGTTGAATCTAAGGCTGATCCAGTTGAGGTGGTTTGACCGGAGAGAAAATCAATACTGCCCGCAGACTTTACATTGTTCCCGCTGGTCGGGTGCACCCCCGGTTGGCCACTGTTGAGCGGGCCAACTTGCCACACTTGGTTAACCGTCGTGCTCGGTGGCGTTATGGTTGCAAAGATTATCATCTCCCTGTTGCTCGTTGCCATTGCTGACATTCCACTTACCTAGAATTATTCAAAGATTGAAATTTAAAGCTCTGATACCATGTTAATTTAATTTGTCGTATTTAATTGCGAGCGACAAGTTTTTGATTTTAAAATTCTTTTATTTTATTATAGAAAAATCAAATACGGGGCAAACAAAATAAAATTAAGGTTGAAAATAAATATGATCAAATATCTTTAACTCGTGTATTGCACGGATATGATTACTAGTATTTTTAAAATCCGGGCTATACCTGAAAGCTGATGGTGGATTGAGTTAAGGTGGAGATTTGCGTGCTGGCAACGTTAGAGGTGTAGGGATGGACGGAACCAGAGGAGTTTTGGTGGGCGACTAGAGCTTGGGCGCCCGTCATCCCGGAGCCGGTGGGATTAAGCGCCCAAGCGATCCAATTGGAGGAAGTCGAAACTCCGGTGGCTCGGAAAGCGATATTGGCGGTGCCGGTGGCGGAGTCATAGGTCCAGTGTAGGAAGGAATTGAGGACAGGGAGATCAATACATGTGCTGAACTTTTGGTTGCTAGAGAAAGAGTAGCTATTACATGATTGAGTTTGGGCTGATGCTATGTTGGAGAAAAACATAGTGGTTATTAAGAGGAAATAAAACAGGGGACTTGATCTTGTGAATATGATTCTCCCCATTTTTGTGTGATTTTCAGCAAAGAGTAACCCAAAAGGATGAAATGTGAAGGTTTTATGGGGAAAGTAAAGGGAAGAATGATATATATAGATTCAAAGAAGGGGGGTTTGGAAGTTAAGGAAGGTTCCTTTATGGGTGTGTGTTTAGGTGAGAAATCAAAGAGTTTTGAGAGAGTATGAGGTGAGGTGAGGTGGGGTGGGGGGAAATGTGGGTTTAAAGTGTTGAGGTGGTTGACTAGTTCTTTGGCTATTTTGGAATTGGAAATGTTCTATTTTGATTGGGATGGTTAAGACCCACAATGACTCTAATATCATAGTCTATTTGATGAGTAATGAATGTTTGGTGAATAATTGAATATGTTGAATTGATCAATTGACATTTTATGTTTTTGTTAGAAATCTGAAACTTGAATTAAGTTTTATCGATTTTATATGTTGTCTCATTAGTATTGTAGGATTACTATTTACTGTATGATATTATTTTTTCTGTTCCAAAATATATGTACGAGATTTTGTTCTTTTATATTTGGATAGTATGTCGATTTTTTAAGAAAAATAAGAAGGAAAAAAGAAAATGATTCTCTCCTTCAAATTAAAAAATAAATTTTAGGTTTTAATTAACGATTTTTTATTATTATTTTTTTCCTGGTGTGAAAGAATATTTCCTTATTAGCTTACGCGTAAATCGCTAACGTACCATAATTAAGGATGAAATAAGCTTGGATTCCCTAATGTTGATGAATGGTGGACTATATATATAAGGGTGATGTTATCAACGGGTCATAAAACACTATTGTCAAGTCTAATATTAAAAAGATTAGCTATTTTATATTTTCATTTTTTTGGTTCACGACCAAGGGTATCCACCGTCGATCACAGTGACTATCACCCGCGCTGGCTTGTAGGCACCTCAAAGGGTGGGACAGCTGACCAAGGAATTTAAAGTTGCTCCATGCCCAAGGTGAAATTCGAACCCTCGACCTTGATTAAAGATAGATAAGTTCCTACCACTCAACCACACCTCCTTGATTTATATTTCCATATATGATATAAAAGACCTACAATAGTGTTATATGACTAACAATAACCTTGCCCATTTTTAATTACTTTTTATGAGTCCCTCAACGCAATCAACGTACCATAATTAAGAATGAAACATATAGTATGATTTTTAGATCTTAATCCCATTGCCATCCAATGATTAGCTCCCCTATCAAAAACAAAAAGCAAAGAAATAAGAGCTTCTGTATTGAAATATAATTCTGTCATGTTCTACGTTATTTTATTTTTTAACGATCGAGCCATGTGAATGTTTTACATAAGGGTGTGTATAGTGTATTTAGACTTTAATCGGTCATTGTGGAGTAGTCTTGCCTCAGTTTAGTGATTTTCTGTTCAAGGGCAGATCTAAAAAATTAATATTAATATAGGTGTTAAAAATGAATTATTAATAATATAGGTACCAAAACTAAATTGGTGGAGTATTTTAGCAATAATTTCCAGAAAATCCAAAAACTAGGGTATTTTAGCAAAAAAAAATATTGAAAAAACTGGTTGCCCGGCACCTCAGGCACCCACACTAAATCCGTCAGTGTTTCTGTTTCCTTTTAGTGATAGTTTAGTGATGTTCAATTTAAAATTGTGCATTTTATCTCATATAGAAAGTGAGGTTCAATTCAATTAGGTGGTATTTATTTCAGTTCATTGATATTGAATTAAAAATGATAATATTTCTCTTCCTAACCTTTGGTCACACTCTAATACTCTATGCATTGGCAATTGGCATGTCCCATATGCAACAACTCCCGCGTTCACATGGATCTGGTCCAAGTTTGGCCAAGAAGATCAATCTGGTCGCCTCTTTTTAATTAACTTTTTCTCAAAGCTACCAAAAATCCGACAAACGACTAATGTAATTAACTAGAAAGTTGTAATAATTTCTCCTCTATCATAACAACTCCTAGCCATGTTCTTAACGAAAAGAACTCATCAGCTTATATAATGTAATTATCAAATATCATTCATTATTGACCTTCAATGGATTTAACCCGAATTGGTCAACGAATATTTCTTCTCTTTAGATTATTGATTCTGAAGTTAGAAATTAAACTTGAATATTGATGAGTTGGGCTCGAGAAGACTTAGCTCCAGTGCAGTAGGTAATAGTCCTCTTTTTTTTTCCTTTGGTTTCTTAAAAGTACAAAACTTAAAAATATAAGATTACACTTTTAAGCATAAATTTAATAACATAATGACACATGCGTCTTAAACTACATGCATGAAATAAACTTATATCTAACTGGTTGGAAATATAAAGCCACTAGTAGGTTTTGTGCAAGTGATTGTTTGTTTATTTCACTTTTTTGTGAGTAGGGTTGTTCACTAATGGTATAGTCCGGGATTTTCGATTAGAGCGGTCCGAATCGGCCTGGCCAATATTGGACCAAACTCTTCCATACATATTTTTGGATTGGGCGAATTGGGTTTCGGTCCGACCTACAATCTAGTCCGGTCTAGACCAATTAGATGGGTGAGGTGAGAATGTAAATAAACAGTTTCTGGCTCATTATTTCGAAACCGATTGGGGTCAGCCCAAGACCAGTCATATACGACCCGGCCCATCTCAAACGGGGCGCGAATGATTTGGGTCCCGGTCCAATGAATAATCTATTTGTGAGCAGTCTTTGTCCTACGTACATTGATAGATTAATGAAGTGTTCTTTGATTTATATACGCTGATAGTTTGGAAAGGGTTTAGTTGGGTTGGAGAGGAGTCTCCTAACGCGTGTGCTATCTGGTTCATGTTTGTAACACGTGCACAGTGTAGTGTGGCCTTCTTTTTGGGTCGAGTTCGAACGGAAAATTCAAGGATTGTTTAGTGATATAAAGGATATTATGTGTAATTTCACATGAAGTTGCAATTTGCCTCCAATCAAAACAGGACATAAGCATTTGTAAATAAAAAAAACCTGGAAAAGAAAGCATTTTCCCATGCAAATATATATGTGTATTGCTTTCAATTGACGGTGCAGATTGCAACCTCAATATGAGAGTGCACATATCAACACTTATATCAAATGGTTCGTTTTTTTCGACTGGTGACTTCTTACTAGTAACTGAGAAGTCTAACTGGTAATTGGGAGAAACTGATGAAAACTAGGAGAAACTGGATTTTTTTTGTATATTTGATTATTTTCTTAATAATAATAATCATAATAATAATATTAATAATAGTAAAATAATAATAATAATAACATTAAAATTAATAATAAAATATTAATAATGACATTAATTATTATTTTAACAATATTAATAATAATAACAATAAATTATTATTAATAATATATAATAATAATAATAAAATTACACTAATAAAAAAATAATATTAATAAAAATAATATTAATAAAATATATTATTATTATTATTATTATTATTATTATTATTATTATTAACAAAGTCAATCCATATATTTATTTTTATATTTTTATTAAAAATATTGTATATTTGATTATTATGTTTAATATGTCAAAATATCAAACTGGGAAAAACTAGACACCAATGGGTCAAACTGGACAAAATTGAGGGGAACTGTAATTTATACTGATAACTGGTGAAAACTGGGTAAAATTGGACAAAACTTGACAAAATTGGATAAAACTAGAAACCAGTTGAAACGAACATACCCTAAGGGTGTGTTTTTGTTCTATTTATTGGACATTACTCTATTAGTGAAAATCATTGGCGAGACCTTTTATCCAATTAGTGAGAATAGCTAGTCTTCTGTGGCACCAACCCATAGTAACAGGGGGTCACCTTTTGGAAATGCAAGGACTTACTTACAATGCATCGTAACCTTTTATTTCACTGGAAAGTGACCATTATCTCACCAAAAGTAAGGAAAAGACCGTCTTGTACAAGTTTTTGTGTAGTGGGAATCATTGACAAGACCTTACTGAATTATTGAGAATCAGTGGCAGGACATTACCAAATCAGTGGAAATCAGTGGCTTGACCCACATTTCTACTCACACCATGAGAATCAGTGGAAGTATCTTACCGAATCAGTTGAAATAAGTGGCAATATCTTACCAATCAGTGAAGATAAGTGACAAATAATTTTACTCACTCAGTAAAAATAAGTGACAAAATAAGACTTTATCAATCAGTAAAAGTCAATGACAAAATTTTACTCACTCAGTGAAAAATTTTTACTCACTCAGTGAAAATAAGTGAAAAAGCACACTAATAAATGTAATAATCTGCGAAATAAAATCTATGACCAAAAAAAAAAAACCAGGGGTATGAACATCATGCATATGTAATAATTGGGTCATGGATTCATAAAGACGGTTCGAGGCGTCAGCCGTGAGTGTTAAGTGTCACATCAGGCATGACATAACATATACCCACTGGCATCTCTGTGTTAATATATGTACTGGATCTCCTGCATGGAATTGACTTGTTTTATGAAAATGCTCCCTCTGTCTCTTTCTTATCTTCTTATTTGATTTTTTGAGTCAAACTTTATAAATATTGATCATTGATTTGGGAAAAATATATAAAGAATTATAAGATCAAAATACATTTCCTAGATTCGTTTTAGATTATATTTTCACAATATCAATTTTTTAATATAATTATATCTATATAATTAAAGTTATTAATGATCAAAGTATCATCTTGGAGACTGTGCAAAGTCAACTGAAAAGATAAGAGAGGGACGGAGGGAGTATTAAGGAACCGCAGAGTAAAGAGAGAAACACGGATGGCGTACCAAAAGCTTCGAATCTTCTACTCCTTTTTTTCCTTTTTCTTTTCTTATGTAGCAGTGATAAATGGAGTAGAATTATTAGAGATGGTACTTGCATTGGCACGGTTAGTACGACGGACGATACGACCAAGTATACTTTTTACACGGTATGGCAAGGGCACGGAGGAAGCACGGGCACAAGCACGTGCACGAATAATTGGACCTAGGCTTAGGCATGGATTTGGATTTTGAAAAGAAAGTATGGTGGGGCACGACACGACATGGCACGACGAAAATCTTAATATTATTTGAAAAAATTATAGGCACGGCACGAGCACGACCTGGGCCTACCTTTTGAAAGAGCATGCACGACACGACACGAAACACGACAACTACAAGCACAGACACAACACGACACTGTTATAAAGTACGAAGACACGCCATGAGTACGGACTGAGCACGATATGAAGCCATCTTTCAGTATTACTTTCCAAAATATAAAAATAAAAAATAATTAAAATATGGAGTATTTACTTTAGACTGCGTGTTGAATCAAAGAGCTTTGTTTAAACAAAAAAAAAAGTTAAAATGTTTCTTCTTATCAAAAAAAAAAAAGAAGAAAATTTTAACTTTTTTTTTCTGCTCCCGTGGCCACCACGTGGTCTTTATCATCGTCACAGCAAAGCATTTGGGGAACTGTTGCAAAAACGCTTCCGCGCAGCCCCACTCCATCCGTAAATCCTCCGCCAGAAGCCGCGGTTATGCAATGCCAGGCAAATAATACTGATTAGTTAGGATGTGTTATTATTTTCCGTTTGTTAATGATTCTCTTTCTCTAAGTAAGAATATGTTTTTTTTTTTTTCCATTAATCATACTGATTGAGTAAGTTTTTTCTATTAGTTTTCACTTAGGCTCTGTTTGATTTAAGTTAATTTTACTTAAATCAGTTCATTTCAGTTCAGTGTAGTTTATGTGTAACTTTATTACTCAGATAACTTTTTTTCTCAAAATAAATTAATGATGATGACTATGTTATCAGAAATATATCAAAGCATACTTTCAAATGAGTCTCATATTTAACTTCTTGCAGTTTATTTAACTTCTGTTCCTTTTTTCCAGATTAATCAAACGGAGGCTTATTGGATTCTATACTAATTTAGTGAGATTCTGCCACTGACTCTCATTGATTAGATAATGTTCTGCTACTGATTTGCAATAATTAGATAAAGCAAATAAGTAGAAAAAAATACACCCTTACTTAAATCCCACTGGTAAAATATTTTTATATGATTACGATGTGTTTATAACTAACTTCACCCACTTATTAATGCAAAAAAAATATGTCGACCTCCCCTTTCCCTAATATATTCGAGTGTGGTGAAAAATATCCCTTTAAATTTTCCTGAGGACTAGCCCTCTTTTAATCCATTGGTCATGTTTGGGCTCAAAATTTTCTTTTTAAGTGTTTTTTTGTCCACCATCAATGAGGGTGATTAAGCGGTTCTGATCTTACTCGATTTCAAGTAATTTGGTAAGATAAGGTTATAAATTCAAATTTCCACCTCATATGTCTTGAAACTTTCGGCTTCAAAGAAACTATATACTTGCCTCTTAGTGGTGCTACATTAACGGAATCTGTGCTTGCGCTGGTTATTCAGTTAGTATGATATACATTACATACATGAAAACTTGGTGGGTATGATCCTATGCAAATAGAACTATAGAATTCTACTGATATAGTTTAGAAACTAACATTTATAATCGTTGCTTATGTCTATAGTTAGACAGTTCTGTCTTTAACCCCCAATTTTACTCCCTTTTCAACTCTTGATGTCTCAAATAAATTGGTGATAATTCCATTCTTTTTCATTTTCCATTTGCTTAACCCTATACCGTTGAAGAATGGAAAAACTATTGCATTTATAATACAACATTTCATCTTGGGTTGGAGATCTCCACCCGATAGAGTATTTGCTTGGAACTCGAATTACTCGTGAATCGTGATGCACTTGAACTTTAATAAGAATTAACGGTACAACCAACAAAACTAATAATGGAGCAAATGTAAAACAAAAAATATGAGAACATTAAACGATAAACAAAATGAAAAATGAAAAATAATCGAAAGATCACCCCATTGAGACAAATTGGAGTCGAATAAGGGGTGACTAGGTGGATGTCCGTGAGTATGCCCGTGCGTTGCACAGACTGTGATTATATAATAAAACTTACATAACGTAAATATTAATCTCATCGAAAAATCAAAGTGTAATTGTCACTTATGAAAAACTATTAGTAATACTTGGATAAATATTTATATAATTCATTTAATATCATGAATGCCATATAATAAGATTACTATGACTTTATAGGGCATCTTATCTAATTTAAACTCTTATCATCAATGCCATATAATAAGATTACTATACAGCCTTGGGAGATAGGGTGTCGATTTTGGGAGTTGTCTTTCCCGGACCATGTTGATGAATTCCATATAATAAGATTACTATGCAGCCTTGGGAGATAGGGTGTCGGTTTTGGGAGTCGTCTTTCCCGGACCATGTTGATGTTGTTCTGGCTAATGATTTGGAGAAGTTAAAGGAAGATCAATGATCGTACTATCGGTCTTTCACTAAAAAAAAACCCTCTTATCATCAATTTCAATTAACTATTAATTAACTCATCCTGTGACATGATCCAAGAGGTAATAGTTTCAAAGTCTTTTTATGCTTGATGTTGGTACGCCAATACTGTTATATTGATATACGTGTACAACTAACATTCCAAATATATGATCCTTCTTTTATGGTAAATCAGTTTAAATGTCTAATGTGTACATAACTGCTTTTCAAAAAATAAAGAAGTTTTAGGCGTAAACCTTAGAATAACAAAACATATTTCAATGCTTGCTTGTTTTTTCAAAGTTATATGCGGTCAAAGTACTGTTTTGAATAACGCAAAAAGTCCAATGTAATTTTATTTGTGGTCCGGAGGGAGTACATTAATAATTATAAAGTTGAAGTGGGAACATAAATTGAAACCCTAAAATAACATGGGGGATCAGTATATTACGTACTATTATAAAATTATACGTGATAATGGTAAAGTTTTCTATTAAAGATTGGACCTAGAATCATTTTAGATTCATCGTTTATGTCTTTATTCTACCCATACTCTTTTTATTATATTTTACCTTGAGATTGCTTTTTAAATTTTTATGACTAATTGTAACACCCAGAATTTTCGTCTAATTTAAAATCACGGGTTGCAGCGGAAAAACACTAGAAATTCGAAAATGTTCAAATTAAATACAAGGCTAGAAAGAAAACAAATGTTATAAATCCCCAAAACATACGTAATAGATAATTAAATAATAACTATTTTTTCCAACTAACTTAAAACAATTAATCCAAAGAATAGAAATATTAAACTTATTAATTCTCATGCAAGAGAATTAATCTCGTTACAATATAAAATCCCAATAATAACGAAGTTCCAAACTAAACAGTAAATAAATGTTTTTAGAAGATATACTATCTTCTTGGTACGCCTTCTCTCAAGCTCTACTCCTCGAGCTACAATACTGTCAATCTACTCCCCCATATAGACAAATTCCATATAGGTTCATCATAGGCCTACCATTGAATAGAAATGAACAACAAACACAAGTAAAAAGAAAAACAACTAATCAGCGATGCTGAGTAATTCATAACCACATAATCCATTTCAATCTCCAAAATTACGTCCACATGCTTGATCAAATAAAATAATAATCATGCTTTAAGAAAAGTAAAGACAATATGCTTTAAACTTAAAGATACAATAATCACCAAATAATAAATCTCATTATTTATTATTATCCAATAGCCAAGTTCATTAGAAAGAAGAGAATCGTAAGAATGTCGGAACCAACCGCAGAAGGCTCAATAGGATCTTAGTCCCGTGCACAGTGGCAAAAGAGGGATCGACTGTCCCGGAGTATAGATGACTCCCGAAGTACTTCTAGATGTTCCTAAGTATGCATACCCTCTCTCAACCCTTAGGTTTACAAGAAGAACAATTTCGTAATAAAAACTTCACTTGCCCAATTGCTTACTGTATGGATACAAGTTTTAACTAAATACATTGAGGCCATAAACAATGGAACCACTCAACGTACCAATGACAATTCTCATTCGCATCCTTCGTTGGATCCATTACCAAAGAAATCTTAACTCTCAATTCAATTTAATATGGCGATCACATAACAAGTAATACACATAATCTTGGCACTCAAGTAACATAATATGGTTACAATTTCCGATGGCATTTTACATGAAAGGGCATCTAGGCCTTAATTCAAAACCGCCTAGCTCAATAGTCAAAGTTCATTTCAACTTATTGAAGTAACATGCTTCTAACATGAATCCACATGCTTACTAACATGATACCAAAAATAGCGATTTCAAGCTATATTCCAATTGAACAATTATTAACATAATTTTCGTTCAATAACCAATAATAAAACATGCATCTCCTCACATGAATATTAATCAAGTAGACATTGCTACACAAGTTAATTTCCAACATTATACATGCATTCACTAACATATAATTCTATACGAATCATCACAAGGAAATAAATATCAATTATCCTTTTTCGAAATATTCACAAGTCCAAACATGAATTGACATTCTTAATCCAATACTAGACAAATGAATACAAATCCCAATAGATATGAATTATGACAAAGAGATTACATAATTCATCTAGACATGAATTACCTTTAGCAATAGGCAATCACAACAATCAATAACGTAAGCTCCTTACGTTTAAGCGCGGTCAACGGGTCCTAACAAGTCCACAATATAGCAATAGTCAATACATTGACTTCTAAACCACTTTATTAAACTTTAAAGATGATTTAGTACCCTTAATTTAATTAATTAAGTTGCTGGAATTTTAGTTACTCATGCATGCTCAAAGTTTCCAAAAACAAATTTACATAAATCAAATTAGGAAACTTTCCAAAACCCTAAAACAAGTCAACTAGTCAACACCAAAACACCACCAACATCAACCACCACCGCACCACTGCTGACCACCGCCAACGATGGGCGGTGGTGCCGGACAGCCGCCGGTGCAGCACGGCAGGGGCTGTCGTGTACAATAAACAACCCTGCCGTGTTTGCACCACCCAAAACTCTTTTTTTTTTTTTTCTAAATCAAATTAACAAAACCCTAATCTAATTAAATCTACAATTAATAAATTTTCAAATTAAATTAAATTACAAAGATCTAACCTTTTGAACTCAAACTTGATTCAATTTAAATAGAAACCACAAACCAACCCTAACCATGATCCTATCATGCAAAATTAATAGAATCTAGCAAACCCTAGGCAAAACTAAATTAGGGTTTACTCATACAAAAATTAGGGTTTATAAACTCATACTTGAATTGAATCTAAAAGCTTTTAATAATCAAAGGAAACAAATTTAGAACACTTACTTGAAAATTCAAAGGATTAAAACTGAGCAATGAATTGTGAAAAGTGATGAACTTTCTCCTTCTTTTTACTCTTGGAATTTCGGCCATGTGAGTGAAGAGAGAGAGAGCGTTCTTTTTTTTTTGATTTGGTAAAGAGTCAGTTAAGTTTGGAAGCTGAGTGTATTTAGGAGCCCAAATACACTCCTTCCTTAACTCAACTTATTCTTTCCTAAAAACTATCCTAACTTCCCTCCACTTGCCAAATATTTAGTAAACAAAATTTGAGGATAAAAATCAGAATATTGGGTGCATTATTTTCGGCCACCTAGCCGAAAATAATGGCCCAATTTCCTTGCCCATAATTTCGACCATTACCGAAATTATAGCCCACTAATTCATTTTTATTTATTTGGCCCAATTATAATTTAATTAGGTCCAAAACCAAAACCCAAATATTTATTAGGCACTTTAAACATTTATGAGCCCAATTAATTATTTTAAATATGAAATTGCATTTTTCTTTTTAAGTAATTATTATTCTAAAATGACTAATAATACGGGGTATTACACTAATATACATATGTTTTCTCTTATTTTACATGCAAGTCTTTAGTTGTGTCAGCTTGTCAAGCTAAATACTGATTACCTTTTTAGGTGGACGCATCTAATATTGTAAATCAATAGAACATACTACAAATGAGTCTTATTTTAAAGGATATTCCGTACTCGTTCCAATGGTGTAAGAAATTTAATTTCTTAAGCGGTGAAACTAAAGTTATATGCTTTTTAAAATCTAATAGTCTACTCTTTAATGATTTAGGAAAGTACAACTTTAGTATATATTCTGAAACCTCTAATTAATCAATGGTTCAATTATCATCTCAAGAGTTGGAACCTCCCTAATCCCTACTCTTTCTCTCCTTTTTCTTCCTTTCTCTCTCCTTCCTCATCACTCTCTCTCTCCTCCCCCTCCCCCACTTGCATACCTAATGTTGCCCTATAATGAGATTAGGATTCTTCCTAATCATGAGATTAGGCAAGAATTTGTGCTAATTAATAGTGTACTCTTTAAGGATTTAGGAAAGTACAACTTTGGTATATATTCTATACCAAAACATATATTTATATTTTATATTTATTTTAAAATTTTATTACAATGGCTCGCTTAGGTGGACGTCTCCAATGCTGTCAGAAAATGACTCTAAAATATAGATACTAGTTTTAAAGCCCGTGCGTTGTACGGGTTGAGTGAAATGTATGTATATTGATATTATTTGGTGAAATATGCACACTAACATACCTATTTAAAAAAAGAAATCATAAATAATTTCTATTGATTATAATTGTGCATGCTATATCAGTATATAGTGATGCTAGTTTCATGTTAACCTTAGTGATTTAGGTTGATCTCTCTTTTATTTTTCACGCCCCTCATATCACCAAGATTTGCAAGAATAAATAAGACAACTTGAAAGCAAAGAGATGAAGGGAGAATAAAGGGTGAGAAAATGTTCAAAAAAAATGAAGAAGTGATTACGTGAGGTGTTTAATAAAAAAATATATTAGTTATCATAATCCTCCCAAAATACAATTAGGGTTCTAACCAAATTGCACCTCCAAAAATGGTTACTTTAAAATTGTTGTTAGATCGATGTTCAAACACTATATATCATATCACAGGAGCCTTGAATCAATAAAAGGTGACATGAGGAGAGGCATGTATCGCGTTCTCCACTTCTTTTTTTTTCGATATTCTAAAATATATTTTTGGCTTATGTGGCTTGCTGTTTTTTTTTTTTTTTTTTTTTTTTTTTTTTTTTTTGAGACTAATTGCTTAGGTGATGCAAATTTGTAATCAGACTTTGTGCTATGCACGGACTTAAACTATTTGCTCAGATTTATTTTCAATCCAATCTTTACAGTAAGTTTCTTATACATATTGTAAATGAATGATTTAACGTACTTTTCGATGCGAAACTGATGATTTAAAAGATTAATTTTTGTTAGACATGTAGAAAAAGTTATATTTGATTTTATAAATTTGACAGATTTCTAATATAGCTGCTATAAAACTCTAGAGGTCTATCACAACTCAAGCTCTATATTTCATTTCCTAACTTTTATTTATTTTTTGTTTAATTGCTTGCTTAGATGACATTCCTATGTGACGCGATGCTGTGGGATGCACGTGTTCAAATTTATATGTTTTGTTGTTTTCGTTTTTCTTTTATTAGTAAATATCATATTTTAATTTTTTTTTATTGAAAATTAATATTGTAACACAATCTTACAAGTTTATTGTAAACATATTATAAATGTATCTCATTTCAAAGTACTTTCCGTCACGAATATGATGATGTAAATATTATTATTTTTAAAAATGTGTAGGATTGTTATATTTGAGTTTGAATATTAGACAAAGATAAAGTAGTTATGACACCAGTAAAACCTTAACTATTTAGCACAATTCAATCTCTCTTTTTCGTTATCCGAAACTTTATTGCTATGAAACTTCTTTTTATTATATATTGATTGATATGTTAAAAATAATTTTATTTGGCAATTTATTTGAGTATACTAATTACTAAGTTAATAAAGTGTGAAAAATCTTCTTTTTTTTTTTTTTCTTATTTCTATTTCTATTTATTTTTCCTTTTTGTTCAAAGTATGTGTTATGAGTATGTATTACTTTAATTTTACTGTTTAATATTTTCTCTTATGTGGCATGTTCTTAAAAAAATTGCTTAGGCGGCTATTGATAATTGCTCATTTTTTATTTTTAGCCTTAATTTTATTGTTAATATTATTATGATTTTTACTTATTTAAGGGAACCAACATATACCTGCGATCTTACATGTTTCTTACATATAGTGTATATGCATATCGTTCTAAAGTATTTTTCGATGCGAATTTGATGGTATAAAAGTTATTATTTTTTGAGATGTGTAGAAAAAGTTATATTTGATATCAAATATTTGACAGAGTTCTAGTATAACTCTTATAAAACTCTAGTGGTCTATCACAATTTAATAATCCTAAACATTAGAGAATCTAAGAGTCTTAAACGTTTTAGGACAGTTAATTTTTGTCTTTATCTTCGCTTAGGTGGCGCGCTTAAAATTCTCGCCTACATGGCATACCTCATTGCTCCCGAAAAATACCTCCTTTATATATATATACTAGTTTTATCTCCGTGCTCCGCACGGACTCGTGATTATCTCTCGAAAATGAAAATAACTTCGTACGTGATACCACATGCCTGTTTTATACTGCACAACTAATTTTATATTTAATTATTTTAATATTTTTGGTATGAAATGTCCCTTTAAATCGATCTACATCAAAATTAGAATGAATGTAAAAAAGATTGATTTATAAACATAATTTTAGCCTACATCAAAATTCTAAAAAGAAAAAAAAGATAAAGACTAATAAATCTTTCTTCAAGTATACTAAAACTTTATTTTCTCAATTTATTATTAGTCTAATTTAGTTTAATCCAATTCAGATTAGTTAAATAGATCATGTAGGAATGTACCATTTAAATAAATTTCATTTATGCTATAAAATATTAAAGGTCAAGTTAAATACATATGTCATTAAATAGTTAAGGCCGGTATTGTTAGAAGTGTCATTTATTGTTATTTAACCAGGTTGTACACATGTGGCATCTACATGTAATCTGCACACGAACATTCCCTCTTAAGTGTCATCCTACATGTCATCACCGTCAGGCAATGACCCAACTTTTGTAAGACATATATCTCATCTTGAAGATTTTTTTCAAATCCAATCCATTGAATCCAGATTTATAATTTTTTGACTTACATAACTAAAGTTTTTTTATTTATCTTGTAATACCAAAAAAAAACTAATAAATATGTAATAAATCCAACTAATGATATGGCATTAATGAGTGACACTTTGATGGTGAGTTGTTAGGCTATGTGGCAAGCTTTGCTTACGTGACGCTTAAGGGTCATCATCACACGAATTTACACCCCTACGTGGCGTCCTACGTGTCGTGCCCACACGAATTGGACTCACTTTATACGTATACCGATGTGGCGCCTATGTGTCATCTTCACACGAATATATCTCTCCCATGTGGCGTCTCACATATCGTCGTCCCACGAAAAGAACCCAACTTTATAAGACATAGTAGATATAATAGGTTGTATTTATATAATTTTTAATCCAATGGAGGAAGAATTATAATTTTTAAAGTTGCGTAACAAAAGTTATTTTATTTTATAATCTTAACAAAATGATAATAAATATAATAGGTTGTATTTATGAAGTCAAATAATGATTATTAATTAATGCTTGACACACTTGGATGGAGGCTTAGGTGGCAGCATACGTGTCATCACCACACAAACTTGGCGCTTACGTGGCATCTTAGGTTTCATGCCCACACGATTTTAGGCGCTTGCGTGACATCCTACGTGTCGTGGCCACACGAAATGAACTCACTTTTATATATATACTAGTTTTAACTCCGTGTTTCGCACGGACTCGTTAATATCTCTCAAAAATGAAGATAACTTCCTAGGTGATATCTCATGTCTGTTTTATACTGCACAACTACTTCTACATTTGACTATTTTAATTTTTTTTGTATGAAATATCTTTTTAAATCGATCTACATCTAAAGTAGAATGAATCTAAAAGAGATTAATTTATGAACATGAGGCCTACCTCAAAATTCCAAAACGAAAAAAAAAAATCATTTTAATAAGGTAAGATTTATAATATTTAGAGTTATGTAACTAAAAATATGCTTTTTTAGTTTGAAATAATATGAAAATATATCAATAATAAAGTCGAGTGATTATGATCACGTGGGACTTGGATGATATTTATTAAGCTATATGTGGCAAAGTTGTGCACATACATGTAGCTCCTAACATGTTATTTTTACACGAATATATATTCCCTCTATGGCGTCTACATGTTATCACCGCACGCAAAAGATCCAATTTGTATAGGTCATATATATCTCATTTTGAATTTTTTTACAAATCCAATCAATTGGACTGAGATTTATAAATTTTTGGCTACGTATTAACTAAATGATTTAATTTTGTTATATAAAAATATGCTAATATATAAATATGTAATAAATCAAACTTATGATAACGCATTTATAGGTGACACTTGGATAATGAGTTGTTAGGTTATGTGGCAAGTTTTGCTTATTTTGCGACTTAGGTGTCATCGTCACACGAATTTGGGCCTCTATGTGGCGTCCTAGCGTGTCGTGCCCACGTGAATTGAACTTGGATGATCATGTGGGACTTGGATGATATATGTTGAGTTATGTGGCAAAGTTGTGCACATGTAGCGTTTTACGTGTCATTTCACACGAACATTACCTCTTATGTGGCGTTTACATGTTATCACCGCACCCAAAGGACCCAATTTGTATAGGGCATATATACCTCATATTAAACTTTTTTGCAAATCCAATCCATTGAAGTCGGATTTATAATTTTTTAACTTAGGTAACTAAAATTATTTTCATTTTGTGATATAAAAATATGCTAATAAATATGTAATAAAGCCAACTAATAATGAGACATTAATGGGTGACACTTGGATGATGATAAGTTGTTAGGTTATGTGGCAAGCTTTGCTTGCGTGGCGACTTAGGTGTCATCGTCACACGACTTTGAGCCTCTACGTGGTGTCCCACACGTGTCATGCCCACACAAATTTGAGCGCTTATGTGGCATTCCACGTGGCGTGCCCATATGAAATCGACTCACTTTTATATTATCACTCGAGTTAGGACCCAATTTTAGTGTGATACTCAATTAATGTATTACAAATGGTTATTCTACGTATTTTATCCTTAACCTCTATAAAACTTTCTCTAAAATATCTCAAACTTTATAAGCCTATATATAGGACATATACATCTCATTTTGAAGTATTTTTCATTTCCAATGCAATGACGTAAAACTTAAATTTTTTACAATTGCATAACCAAAGTTATTTTATGTTCTAATTTGGAACAAATAGGCTCATAAATATAGACGTTATATTTAATTACTATATTAATGTCATGAATAAAGATACATTTATTAGTTACACTTGTATGACTTGCTTATGTGCCCGCTTACGTGGCACTTAGGTATCATCACCACACGAAATTGAGTCTCCAAGGTAGCGGCCTACATGGTGTGCCCACACGAAATTGACGATCAATTTTATGTAGTTTGAAATAATATAGTAATTAAATATATGATAATGTGGAGTAATAATGACTCTGGAACAGCGCAATGATGATTTGTTAGGCTATGTGGCAAAATTGTGCATATATGTCATGGTCTTAACATGAACATTCTCTCTTATGTGGCGTCCCACTTGTAATCACCGCACGAAAAAAATAAACTTTTATAGGACATATATATCTCATTTTGAATAATTTTTCAAACCCAATCCAATGGAGTAAGATTCAAATTTTTTCGAGTTACGTAACTAAAGTTATTTTATTTTTTAAGTTGAGAATATGATAATAAATATGTAATTAAATCAAACAATGATTAGGCATTAATGGCGGATGATGTGTTATACTATGTGGCATGCATGTGCTTACGTGTCATCATTATATGAAAGTGCTGCATGCGTGGCATCACACGTGTCGTCCTCACACGATTAAGGCCCCTGTGTAGCGTCCTACGTGTCGTGATCACACGAAATAAACTCACTTTTATATATATACTAGTTTAGTACCCGTGCGATGTACGGTAATGACTAAAATAATTGATCAAATATTGTTTACATCAAAGGTATACTATGTCAAAACACTTGCATAAAGATATTTGTCTTACAAATTTAATTATATTCAAGTACACATAAAATATTTTTCTTAGCATTCGTACTATGGAGTACTACTTCAAAAAAATTCAATAACAATATTCGGTTCTTATAATTGGTAAACACAAAGAGAACATGGCCAATAAAAATATGATTAGGAACACAGTGTGAATTGAATTGTTAAAAGTAAGTTCTTTACTCAACCTGGCTCGGCTCTTTTGATATTCGACGTAGAGTTTTCACCTTTGATCAATTTAGTTCAATTATAAGTTTAAAGTTTTCACTCCAAAATATAATACGGATCAAGAGGAAGACCTGGCTACATTACTTTATTGTATATGAACCCATAAAAAGTCAACAAAAATCCAATACAATCCAGTTGAAAAATGACAAAGGCTCGCTCGCTCTTTTTTTTCCTTCTTGTTTTGAGTACATGCGCGATGCAAATGACTACTCCGATGATGGGATCCTTCTAGAAGCATTGTATCTTACATTGGTATGAAGGCTTTGGGGTCTGATTTTCTGAAGTAACAACAGCTCTCTTAGCACTATGTTGAGAAATACAAACACATTCATAACCTCAAAACAAAGATAAAGAGACGTATCCCAGGTTTTTTTTTTTTTTTTTTTTTTTGTTATCTTTAAGATATTAGAGTACTTTTTTCTGAAAAATAAATAAATAACGCATTCAATCAAATTCAGCATAACCTATACATATATATACAGCGGCTTTACCTGAAAAATACAGGGAAAGGAAAGGGGAGATGACCTATCAGCTATATATCCAAGGAATTACATGGGGTAAAAATGTAAATACATTGGACAGAGTAGAATTCTGTATTCACATCAGGTCTAGTCTTATTTCTGGCACTAACTTACATAGCATATGGAAGGAAGTGAGCAAGAAACGCGATCTTAACAGCAACATCCAAAATGAGGCAAGCAATACTGGGGCAGCCAAGGCTTTGAGAGGAGCCCTTCCAACAATAGCAGGCGCAAGAGGATGCTCGCCAGGTACGCTTTGTTCATCATTGTCGGGTAAAGGATTGGATAGTTCATCAGTGGCAGGCGGGGTGAATGGCATTCCTTGCCCATTGCTCAGATTTTGACAATCTGAGGGATATCAAAGTACTATAGTAGATGCGCAATAAACAAAAAGTACTATAGTAGATAAACTACCCTATGTAGATGAATTACGTACATCAGTGCAAATCGTGCCTTAAAATCGTTTATATGACAAATTAAAACCCAACCAAAGAAAATTTCAGGAATTCTGCTAGTAGTAAATGAAAGAATTGCAACGAAAAGTCAAACTAAATTGAACCAAGATACATACCACTTACACTCTGTTGCCTGAAGAAGTCAAGAAGCCAGTTATTAGAGCTTCTTACCCTGATGTGTTTGCATTGCACTGTGATCAAGAGACTCTACAGATCCTGGGTCACACACACACACAATATCCGAATCATAAAGTTTGCCCCAAAACTACCTCGCCAAACGAAGTCTTCATAGGAGATTTTAGATTGGCAACTGAAAAACTATGAAGGAAAAAAAACAACTAAAACACAACAGGGAGCATGGTCATATCCACCTCCACCATAGCCGTTTGTATTAGTCACCAGATCACACATTAAAAACACAAAGAGATAGTCCAAGGAGAGAAAGTCACCTTGAGGAGAGCGCAAAAGTACAATAAGCACAATCCATATCCCAACAACCCAATAAAATCAAAACAACAACGATTCTATTTTCACACAAACACCTAACAATTAGGCAGAACCCACACTCCCAACAGCCAGATTCAACGAAAACAACACTAACACATCACACAATTACAGTCACAGAATCCAAAGGTAAATTTAACAAATATTGGTTCAAATGATTGATCACCCATTGTAACTTTAATAGCTTTCACCACATAGTCAGTCCATGATCAACAGAAAGCTACAACCACAATAATAACTACTCATAATAAGAGGTTGTGACCATCACTTTAAAACCATTAAGTTTGAGAGGGATGAATACTAAAATAAAAAATATACTACCCTACACATGAAGAAAGGGACTTCTTGAAAGCCTAACAAAGCCAAGTATAATAAGTCTACATGTTGAAGATCTAAGCAATGCACAGAAGTTTCTCGTACAATTACCCCAAAAAGATTTAACAGAATAAAGGGAAAAACAAAAACAGAACTGTTGACACTTCTAGAGATCCACCTTATAGGAAACAGAAAAAGAATATATGCCTAGTTGCCTACTAAGATGAAGTGCAGACAAAGAAATGAATCCAACTTACTAAATAGTAAATATTCATTTTCATAACATGTGAAAAGGTAATAAAGTTCTTTTATATAAAATATCTCGAACAACAAAAGATATGTACCAGAGAGTCGGAAATCAATACGTTATCCACCTAAAAACACACCTATATATTGCATAAGGTACAATTGTAAGCAAGACTGAAAAGATTAACAGCTAATTAAAGGAAAGACATTCGTAACATGAAATGAACAAAAATACAGGCTATAGGTTGTTTTAGAAGTGTGACATATTAGGAGAACATAAAAGACAATCAGTCTGATCTGTAGTGTGCAAGGTTGCTCAAGCTCAAGTGAGAAGTCAAAATATTAAAGACTTTAAAAACTCTTCAAGTTTATCTCTAGAATCTAGATAAGAAGGTTAAAGTTCTCTTTAACTTTGAAAAGAAGGAGGCCATTTATTTATTAATTTCATCTTTTGAAAAAACATCAGGGCATCGGGGGTACATGAACTTGGTTCAAAATGTTAGCTGACCATCTTCATTATCTAACCATAGCGTAATCTACGGAGTCCAACCTGATGTATTGAACTACCATTTAAGTACATATTACTTGCAGTCAACTTTTCTGTTGTCATGTTTGAAGGTCAAAGCTCATACAACTTCAGCATTATATAAAACATAGACTGAAGGCATTATTAGGTTTAAGAAATAAAGAGGAGGTGCACGAGCATAGTTTTCCTTTCTTTGTTTTCATTTGTGTAAATGTTGATCTGTGCATTTTCTTCTAGCTTACTTCTCGCAATTGAACAACTTCCAACATAATAATATTGTTTATATTGATAGCAATTCAATTATTTTTCCTGGGATATTCTATTTTTCCTTGTAGTTGAGCAATTGATTGAAATTTTGGGGCGTTTTATTTGTTGAATGGCAATTTTATATTAACTCCTTAGAATTGAGATAAGAAGCTGTTGCAAGTGATAGGTGAAGTGAAAGGTTAACTATGTACTCAGACAAGAGTTCTTTTTGTGAATGAGATTTAAGATTTTGTGGTTGAGGCTTTCAAGAGAAGTGAGATTGATTGGCAATGATAAAGGTTGCAATTGTTGTTTGTTAGGGGAGAAATGTGGGGTGCTTAAGAATTGGATAATAGTGGAGCTTATGCTCTTTTTTTGTTTTTGTTTTTGTTTTTTTTGGGGCTTACATGAAAGATTGAGTGAGAGAGAATTTGGGATATCAAGTATCAACTATGGTTTATTGTACTGAATGAATGTATCTGATCTAGTACTAGGTAAATGATTTTGTTTGCTTAAAAATGAGCCAAGAAATTAGGTAAGCTAAGACCATCAAAGTGTCGGAAATTTAGATCCTGCATCCCCCTTGGAGCCAGAGCAAGATAAGGGATTGGGCAACTATGTTTTGCTTTAACAGGAGTCTTCTGTCCTCTGTTTTGTGGGTTAGGGCGGAGGGAAGTTCAGTGCGATGTGATGAATTAGTATTGCAGTAATCACTCAGAACTTGCAACTTATGAGTTCTTTCAAGATGCTTTTGTCAGAGAGGGTTATGGTCATATGCTTTAGCTGTCTCAATAAAGATGTCAATATTTATTTTGAGTTATTTAGAAAAAGGAAACTGCTTCTGGATAGTATAGAAAACAATCTCTTGGGTAATCACTGTCAAGGGCAAGGCTGTGTGCAATTTGATCTCCTGGACCTTGACAGTGGCAACACTGGCACAGAATTGTTATTGTTGCTGTACTATTGAAAGTAGTAATATTACATTGGTGGCTTTCCCTTACAAGGCCTATGTAGTAATTTCCTAATTATACAGTACATCTTCTAATTGTATTTTAACCAGTAATCACCGCTCAAGGTTAAGTTTGGAAATTCATATAGTCCTAACATATCATCCCAAAGCCTATAGTAAGTTAGTACCATTCTTTTCTTGGGATAATGGAACTCAACAACAATGGATTGTAAGTTAGGCTACACATATTATTATTGAATAGTGAAGTATTTCGGGCCAAGGTCAAATGATCGAATATGACAAAATAGGAGCTAGAGCATAGTTGTAGGGAACGTGGGACGCTGCCACGTTACGTGACCGGGGGGGGGGGACGATTCCGTCCCGATTGACTGATCTCACCGTCCCGGAGGTAAGTCGGAGTGTAGGACAAGAAAGACAGAGAAAGAGTCCAAAACATAAGACTATCTAACCAATCAACTCATTGTCTTTAATTAAAACTTTAAGGCTTAGAAGAAAAAACCCTGGAACTTTTTATTTCTTACATAAAAGTACATGTAATGTTGATTAGCGTATCATGTATCACGTTCCCCCTCGTTCCCAATGTCCCCGTTCCCGTCCTACGACCCGGACGAATCCGCGTTCTGTGTAACTCTGAGTTAGAGAATGTTTCAGTAGATTGGCTGAAGTTTCTGTGAGAAGTGGATGCGCTTACATTCATTTTGTCAGCCTTTTATTTTTAAAGCAGTTCTATGCTTTATTTATTTATTTCTTGTTTATGGAATCTTCTTTTTTTTTCGATAATCAGACGAAACACATAAATTACATGCCTCTGAAAAACTGAGTTTCTTTTGCGTCAGCAAGTAGAGCTAAATGACAATTTGCCTTAGGGCTAATACATACAATAGTTGAACTAAAACTAGATGAAATCTCTGCTGCTTCTTTAGCCAAATTATCGGCCACTTGATTACTCTCTCGATAGCTGTGTTGAAGCTTCACTTCAACCATCTTGTCCATGGACTCCCTGCATTGCATAATCAAATTGTATAAGTGGTTCTTCTTCAAAGATGGGGTTGTGATCAGTTGGACCGCAAGGAGAGAGTCAGTGCATTTCTCAATTCTCATACAACCACCTTTGGTAGCTAAGCAACCAGTTACCAATATGATTCCGAAAAACACCAGCAGCACCTGCAGAGTGGGGATTTTTTAAGACCGAACCATCTGTATTCAATTTGACCATAGGAGGCGTCGGAGCTTTCCAGCTGCAAAGGAACGGAGTAGGAGGGGGTTTTGGGAGGAAGGAGGGTGAGGAATTGAAAAATTCCCATGCTGTGAAGACACATTGGTTGAGGCTAGCAGGAAGGGGAGGTGACTTGTTTTCGAAAATTCTCTGGTTTCTAAGTAACCAAATTTTCCAGAGAATTTGAGCAAACAAGACATTCCAAGGCAAATTTGTGAGGGCGAGATGGGTGGAAGACAGATTTGATTTGAGCCAAGAAGAAAGATTAGAAGTGAAAAAGGTATCAGGGAGGGGTAAGAGATTCCACATTTCCCGAGCTTTAACACAATCTCTTAAAACATGTAAACAATTTTCATCACAAGAACCACAAGCTTTACAAACAGCGGAGGGAATAACTTTTCTTTTTTCAAGAAGCATGGCATGTGGCAATCTATCTTGGAGAGCCAGCCAAATAAAAGTCTGGATCTTTGGGATAGTTGGCACTTTGCAAACCCATTTAAGGGAGCTGTCATGGGAAGAACACTCTTTCTGTTTGTAATCAGAATACACAGTACCAGAGTCAAATTTTCCAGAAGAAGCATAACAGCAAAACAGAAAATCCATCATTTGGGGGTCTGTAGCAGTAAAGGGGGCACACAACAGTTTGATGTGATCGGGAAGATTAAAAGAAATTTTAGCCCAGTTCCAATTATCATTTATTAACATGTCAGCAATTGTAATTCTATCCTCATCCTTGTTTAGGGGACCCTCAATCATGCTTCTCAAGCTAGCCAAGCCACACCAATGATCAAGCCAGAAGAAAACATTATCCCCCTTGCCGATAACCCACTGGGTGTTATCCACAAACATGTCCCAACCTTTTTTAAGGTTGTTCCATATGTGAGAACCCTTATCAAAGCTAACTGGTACATGTCTATGTCTAATGTATTTTTCTCTCATAACCTTGGAAGCCAAGTTGTCAGGGTTGTCCAAAATAGTCCAGCAAGCCTTGGTCATATCAACCTTGGCCATGACTTTGGTACTTCTAATCCCCAAACCCCCATCTTTCTTAAGGTTGGTCACCTTCTCCCAGTTAACAAGATGAATTTTTCCCTTATTACCTTCACTTTTGTTTCCCCATAGAAAATTATTCATGATTTTATCAATATCATTCAAAGTAGCCATAGGGAGACACAAGTTTTGAAGGTAATAATTAGGAATAGCAGAGAGGGTAGAGTTGACAAGAGTAAGCCTCCCAGCAAAAGAGAGATGTTTAGACTTCCAGGTGGACAACTTATTTCTCACTTTATCAACTATAAAGTTGACTTGGTTTTTTGAAGGTCTTTTGTGAGTTAAAGGAAACCCCACATAAAGACCCAAATCACCAGTAGAGTTAATCCCAAGGATATTCTCCAGATGAGAGTTATCTGATTTGGAGATATTCCTAGAGAAAAGAAGTCTACTTTTGTCACAATTTATAGTCTGACCAGAGAGATTACAAAACTTACTCAAAATATTTTTCACCTCTTTGAGTGTCAGGTTCCGCCTCACCAAAGAGCAAAATATCGTCTGCAAACATTAAGTGAGAGATTTTAAAATTATCTTTGCCAATCCCAAAAGCTTTCCATTTATTTTCGTCACATGCCATATGAATCATCTTTGAGAGATTCAAGACATAGGATAAAAATATAGGGGGAAAGAGGGTCTCCTTGCCTAATTCCTCTTGAGTTGAAAAAAGAGGGAGAAAGAGAACCATTAATCTGAATGGAGAAAGAGCAAGAGGTTATGCAATCCATAATCAAGTTAATGGACTTAGGAGAGAAATTGTGCAAGGTTAAGCAATGTTTTATTAAATCCCATTCAAGTTTGTCGTACGCTTTTTCCAAGTCCAATTTGAGAGCAAAAAAGCCTTTTTTCCCCCTTTTTTTTACTAAAAGAGTGAATCACTTCCGAAGCGACAGTGTAGTTGATGCTACTACTTCTCCCGGGAATAAAGCTATTTTGGTTGGGGCTAATTAGATTTTCTAAATGATCTCTTAATCTCAAAACAATAATATTTGTAATCAGTTTGTAACTTGTATTACAAAGGCTTATTGGTCTGAAATGCTTCACACTAACAGGTTGGTTAATCTTAGGAATAAGACACAGGATAGTCTCATTAATCTCTTTGGGGATTTTACCAGTTAGGAAGCAATCTTGCACAAAATTGACCAACTTAACACTGACCTGCTCCCAGTGGGTTTGATAGAAAGTAGCATGGAGGCCATCAGGACCCGGAGCCTTGAGGGTCCCCATACTACCAAGAGCTGCTTTAATCTCCTCAAAGGAGGGGATCGAAGCAACATTCATGGTCTCTTCATAGCTGAGATTAGGAAGCTCAGGGATGTTAGAAGTGACGAGGCTTTTGGAGGTAGTAAAAAGCTTCACAAAATGATTGATAATGAGGTCCCTTAGCTCAGAAGGATTACACACAGTATTACCAGAATCCGTTTCCAGGGCTAAAATTCTTTTTTTCTTTCTTCTGATCACAACACTTCTGTGGTAGAACTTAGTATTTCTATCCCCATCAGCCACCCAGTCAATTCTTGCTTTCATTACCCAGAAGAGCTCTTCCTGAAGCAAAGTATCAAGAAGTTGCTTCTGGAGGGTCTCTTCGAGGTTCAGTAAGAAATGAGACGTGGGGTTTGAACAAAGACTTTTTTGGGTTCCATCAAGTCTTGCCAAAATACATTTTTTTTTTTTAAAGATATTCCCGAAAACATTGCGGTTCCATTCAGACACTTTCGAGGTGAAATTTTTATGAGTGCTAACAAGGGAATCAGAATTATCACCCCACACATCATTTACCAAGGTTACAAAGGAGGGATCGGTCATCCACATGGGCTCGAAGCGAAAAGGCTTGGGTCCAATAGCAGCGGGCTTAGTGTGGAAATTGACAAGCACAGGACAATGATCAGACGTTAACCGTGGTAGAATAATCACCGTAGCAGCAGGAAACAAAATCAACAAATCATCATTACCCCAGGCTCTATCAATTCTTTGGTGGATAGGATAATTTTTTCTTTTGTTGTACCAAGTAAATTTTTGTCCCACAAAACCCATATCCAACAAACCATAGTCATGCATACACTGTTTATAAAGATTGGTTCTGTTGGTTTTAATTGGATTCCCACCAAATTTCTCATGGGCATGAGTGACCTCACTAAAATCGCCCACAACTAGCCAAGCACGAGACAAATTTGCAGCAATATCACACAAATCAAGCCAAAGGTTTTTACGATACTTAAATTTCGGGCATGCATATATAGCAGACAGAAGACAATTGGAAGAATTTACCTGGAGCAAGCCGTGAATACCCTGATTATTGGACACAATGGGCTCGAAATCGACAAGATTTGAGTGCCATAGTACCGCAATACCCCCTTTGAAGCCAATCGGATCCCGGATGAACCACTTATCATGAACCATTGATGATGGACGGTCATATGCAGATTATTGCTAATTATGACTGCCTTTTGTTGTTATAGCTTATGACGATATATGTTTGCATAAAAGTTAGTCCATATAACTTTTTGATGTCGGTTTTACAGGAGTTGGGTGCCAATAGGAAACTACCAATGTCCACTTCTTATCTTCCTGCCACCACTGATTCAATTGCTCAGGCTTTGGAAGCCGGAACCCATCTGACTCCATCTCTATCCTTTAAAGAGTGCTTGAGAATCCTTCGTCGTCTTCTGATGCCCTACGGATAAAGGAACAAGCGATTACAAACCTTACTGATCGATCTTCTTAGGCAAGAGAACAGGGGTGAAGACCTTCGAAGCCTTCTAACCCAGTTGAAGCCCTACTTCTCCTTGACCCCCAAGGCCAAAACCGCAATAATTGTCCGTGGAATTATCGATTCAGTGGCTAAAATACCCAACACAAGTGTGAACTTCAGATCTCCCTCTGCAAAGAAGAGCGATGATACCCGTCTCCTCAGAAGATGGGTTCATATGTCTTCTGGTATTATTTTAGGCTTAAAGAATGTGTGAGTGATGTACAGGTGGAAAAGTGGACCCAAAAGTTTGGAAGAGGTCACGTGCCATGACAATAAAATTAAGAGGCGTTTTAACTAAACACGTCTTTAATTTGACGCCTTTTATTTTTGTTTCAGTTATTGAGAGAGAGAGAGAGAGAGACGAAGAGAGAGACTTGCGCGATCTTCAATTGTTTGTAAATCAAAGCTCAAAATCAAATCTTTCATCATCAACTAAGCATTGATATTTCTCTTACATTCAGTTTGATTGTGAGTTGTGAATCGTAGATTGGGAAGAAGAAGAAGGTTTATTATCGAGAGCAGCAGCTTTGGTTGACGAAGCTTGCGAAAGGTGTTGCCCTTGGAAAAAATCGGTAAGTAAAGCCTTTAATTTGTAGATTAAGGTTGTGATAGATGTCATGGTTGGCTGTGTCTGACGATTTGGGTTTGTAAAGAAATTAGGGTTTTGCCAAAATTTTAGGTTTGTAAAGATTTTAGGGTTTTTTAGTGAAAAGTATGAAATTGAGTTGTAATCCCAGGTGTAGATGTGTCGAGTGAAGGATGAATTGTATTGATTGAGTTTATTAATGAAAAATGCGAATCTGATTTTGTTTGGCAAAGCTTGAGTTTATGATTGATATATGCGAATCTGATTTTTTTGGCAAAGGTTGATTTTTTTTGGCAAAGCTTGAGTTAATGATTGATATATGCGAATCTGATTTTATTTTGTCAAAGCTTGAGTTTAGGATTTGTTATATGCGAATCAATAGTTGGCAAAGCATCAGTTTATGATTTATTAATGCGAAATCTTTTGATATTTTGGCAAAGATAAGAGATTGTAGTTGAAATGTAAAATTACGTATGTGATTGAATTATATAATTGATTGTGTAGAGAAATAATTGCCTATGTGAATGAATTATATAATTGATTGTGTTTAGTATTTCTAGAGTGGTTAGAAATTGATTGTATAATGTTTTTAGTCAAATGAAATGAGGAAGGATAGAAAAAAAAAAGTCCCCACCAGTTGTGTAGTGTAGTGTGGAGTTTTGTGTTGGCTGGAATAGATATGTTGTGCAATTGGGAGTCTTGTGGTGGGTGCAATAGTGTTGTGCAGTGTTGAGTTTGTGGTGGGTGCAATAGTGTTGTGTAGTGTTGAATTTGTGGTGGTTGCAATACAGTTTGAAGTGTGATTGTGATTATGGGGTTATGTTGATGAGTTTGTTTTACTACCCCATGTAACAGATATGGGGAGAGGTAGGGGAAGGGGAAAGAAGGGTGAGTTAAATTCAAGGGGGAAAGACAAGTTAGAAGACATAGAAAAGAAGATTGATGAAATGGAGAGGTTAGCAAACAAGAAGCAGAAGCAGAAGCAGAAGAGAAAGCAGAAGCAGAAGCAGAAGAGAAAGCGGAAGCGAGTACCTAACATGAGGTCTTTACCAGCGAAAGTAGCCGGTCTAAAAAATGAATTGACCGAAGAACAGAAGGTCTGGGTTGCTCAAATGGGATTTGGTTCAATACTTGAAATGGATTGTTTGAAGATGGATCGTCGATTTGCTGTTTGGCTTATGGAGAGATTTGATGACAGAACATCAAAGCTTGAGTTAAGGGATAATGTGGAGCTTGAAATCACAAGTAATAATGTGTCTTGGATACTTGGTCTTCGAAGCGGTGTATTGCCCATTTCTGAAAAAGTTAAAGATATTGATTTATATGATGAACTGAAAATGCGATATCAATTAATGTCTATAGATATAGGGAGAAGTTTTATACATCCAAATGCTGTTTTGAGGTGTATACAAAAGGATGTTGACTTTATTGACTTCAAAACCCATTTTCAGGTGTATGTATTAGGGACATTTTTATGTCCTAATCAAGGTAATTATTTCAGTTCAAGGGCTATGAAGATAGGTGTGAGTATTGGGGATCCAAATCAGTATGATTGGGGTACTTTTGTTTTGAATGAGTTATGTGCATCTAGAAGGAAGGTAAGACTGAAGCAGGAAGAAAGAGCATGGGTTGGTGGTAGTGAGGTGAACACAGAGTCAGATGCAGCAGCGGGTTATGGTGGTTGCTTGGTTTTGCTAATGGTAAGATGACTTCATACACATTAGTTAAAGTAATGTTACATTTAAACTATTTATTTGTATTGTTATATAATGATATTGAGTTATATTTGATTTGTGTTTTGTGTAGATATTTTACTTAGATAGGCTTAAGAGGAAACCCCTCATAGGTTGGGGGAGTAAGCTAGGGTATAGGGTCAGACTCAGTGCATGGAGCAAAGAGAGTATGGAGTTGGCTATCAGGGAGGACTACAATGAGACAACTAGGGAATATGGTCAGGCCTTGGTATGTATTTATTTAAAGTAATGTGTGTACAGTTTATCTTATCTAGTACAACTAATTGATATGTTACTAAGGTTGTCAAATATTTTTGTAGTTGTTGGATGATCCTGATTTGAGGTATGGAGAAAGGCAGCCCGACGAATCAAAAAGGGTATTGTTCAAGGATTTGCCAATAGAAGATAGACTCCCTGTTGTTTGTCATAAGGTTTGGCATATTATACTTACATATTTAAGTACAAATAAAATCCAGATTGCATTTATTCATCAATGGTTTTGTGTAGGTTGCCACCCATAAATTGTGCTACCCTGATAGGTTTTTGGGGATGAATGAAACCCTCAGTACTGGAATTGGGACTGGTACTAGTGTGAAGGGCAGTGTGAAGTGCAGTGGAAGTGTTAAGGCCAGTGGTAGTGTGGAGAGGAGTGGAAGTGTGAAGGGTAGGGGATCTGTGAAGGGCAGTGGGAGTTGCAGTTGGAGTGGGAGTGAGAGTTGGAGTGGTAGTTGCAGTGGAAGTGTAGAAGGCAGTGGCTCAGGTCAGTATCGTTACAAAACCAAAGTTGATTCAGAGCCATTGCCTGAGCATGAGCCAGAGGTAGACTATGAGCCAGAGGCAGGGCCAGGGCCAGGGGCAGAGGCAGGGCCAGGGCCAGGGCCTGATGAAGAGCCTGAACCTGATCCTGAACCTGAGCCAGAAGCTAGCTATGAAATCCTGATATTTAGTAGTGAAAAAGATGGTGATGCTGAAGACAATGATGATGATGGTGAAAAGAAAGATGCAGCTGAAGGTGAAGTTGTTAATCAAGTGAAGAGACGGCGTTCATCGAGGCTGAATAAGGATGTAGGTGAGAATGACAAAAAGAGGCGTAAAAGTGAGAGAACAGTTCGTCGGGAAAACCGTGGTGATTTAAATGATGAAGATTGGAGGATAATTCAATTTATTACAGATGGTCGCGCCGTTAATCAAAGGTATGGTTTTAATTAACTTTAAGTGCTGTAATGATATGAATTGGTATTGTTGTGTCTGTTAATTATGTATGTATGACTGTTAATTAACTTTTAGAGCTGTAAATATATGAATGGGTTATTATGGAGGTTGTGACTGTTTGATCAATAATAACTGTTTATTTTCATATTTGGAATAGGATTCATTTGGATATTGGTTCTCATTAAGTTAGGTCACTAATAGGATGCATATTTGTAGTAGTTTCAATACAATTACTCCCCCAACTTACATTTGTATTTTATTGGAGTAGGATGCATGTTGTGGATTTTGGTTGTGATTATCTTTACAGAGGTGACTTGATGACCCTAGCCAAGGGGCGTATGTGGATGAATAACTCGGTATGTGTGGAATAGAATTAGTGGCATATCAGCAATTAGAGTATTATTGAAATTGGTTGTGGATTTTGGTTGTGATTATGTTTACATGTTTTGGTTGTGATTATGTTTACATGTTTTAGGTTGCAACAGTATGGTGTTTCATGAAAAATGTTCAATGGAATTCACAAAGGGCAGGAAGATTTATTTTTGATCCTTTGTGCGGGGTATAATTTAATACATGTCAATATTATATAGATCCCTTTAGTAAATGGTTTGTTATTAAGAATTTATTTGTTGATTGCATGACAGACAATGGCTATTTAGCTTTCTCCTGGTGAATTTCTTATCCAATGTTCAAAAATACGCCACATGCCAGAGCTTATAAATACCCTTGATGTTGTAGGAGCTAACCCAAAGTCTTGCAGACATGTAAGTATAAATGGAAAGTAAGAAGTACAAAGTTGATTGGTTACTAATTTGATTGATTACTAAATTGATTGGTTGCTGTTGTAGGTTTTCTTCCCTGTATGCGAAGCAAACCACTGGTGGGGTTTGCACATTGACATGCAAGAGAAGAGAATTACAAAGTTGGATTCTATTCCCTCTTTTCCTAATAAATTGGAGATGGGGAAAATGGTAATTAAGGTTTTTTAAAAACTTCTTAATGAAGTGAGTTTTTATTATTGTGAGTTTGTGGTGAAATGTAATGCATGTATTTAAATGCTGTAGATTTCAAATGCGCAGTACCTCATTTCCCTTTTGATTAGACCTGTTCATTTGACGAAATGGCAGGTGGTTGTGGGGGATGTCCCATCTCAGAAAACCAAGTAAATTTTTTGACCTAGTTGTCAAATATATGATTGGTTGAAAGATAAGTAAAACCTTAATACAAGTTTGTATATGTAATTGACATGTTGTAGGGATGATTGTGGATTGCATTTGCTTGCGATGATGGAGCTTTGGCCATGTAGCAGATCAGATTTGGAAGATTCATTGGTATGATATTAGTCTACAAAGCATAGGTATTGAAATTAACAGCTAGACAATATGTTTGATTAATTATGTATTTGGAACAGTTTCCGGAGTTGTACTGTAGGCGAAGGCTTGCACTTGAGATGGTGAAGACTGATATGAACCTCTTGAAGGATAAGGTCCTGAAGAAATGTCAACCGCCGCAATCAGGTAAGGAAGTGAAGAAATAGAATCAAAATCAAATGATGAAACATGTGAGATGAAACAAATTTAAAAGCAAATGATGTTTGCTTATAATATGGTTTCACTCAGTACATTATGTATGGTTGTACTGTTGGCCTTATGAATGCTGAAGACCATTAAATTGGTCATGTATTGGTTTATTTTTTGTTCTAATTCAATCTGGGCCCTAATACTTGTTCTTGTATTTGTTATGGGTTATTTGGGCCAGAGTACCATGGTCAGGGAGAATTTATAAGGATAAGCCAGGGCAATTATGATTTTAGATGGCCCAACTGTTAGGGGAGTAGTACTGGCCCTACTAGGCATTTCATACAATGGGCCAATTATGATGTTAGATGGCCCAACTATGATGGGAGTAGTATTGACCAATAAATAGGATGGGTCAATTAAGATGTAGAGGCCTATTGTAGTACCATAGTATATTGAATCCTAGTTTATTGATACCAAGTGCTATATATATGTTACTTCAGAAAAATGTAGTCAATATCTTTGTGCCTTGTGCAATTCTTTGCATTAGATTTTTTTTTTTTTTTTTCTCATCCAAAGGTTGCATGTTTGTATTGAATCGTAAACCAAAATAAAACAAACATACAACCTAAAGTTCGCACTCGGGGGGGGGGGGGGGGGAACTCCTCGGGGGATAAGGATCCCACAAAATTCGAGGTGGCCGCCCATGCGGCAAAAGAGTGAGCTAGGGTGTTTCTGGTTCTAGGAATATACACAACATTAATAGAGTTCAATTTAACAATAGATAACCTGTTTGGCACTCATAGAATATGGAGGAAATGTTTGAGGGTGAAATGACTAGGGTTAATAGGATGATAGAAGAAATTCATGAAGAAGTATTTATTTTGCTTAGCCGTGTTCTTGCGGTCCTTCAACCTGAAGAAGTTGAAAGTATCATGCATGGTGATCATCCTTTGAAGAAGCTAGAGGAAAAGTACTTGGAAAAGAGTGCTTCAAAGGGTAATCCCCCAACATGAACATGTGTGGTTGATGATGATGGAGATTTTATTTTGAAGTTTGATTTGAATGTAGTTAGTTAGTCAGTATTAATATTCCTCCATGTAGTAGTTATATTTTTAGGGTAATGTGTTCAGTTAAGTGTGTACCCTTTGATCTTTGTTGAATGCCTATCTATCATCATCTTATTTAACTGTGATAATTATTTAAGTCTATTTTTATCATATTCAAATATATATAATCATGTTAGTTAATTGCAAGTTCATACATAGTTTATTAGCAAATAAAATGAAGCAGTAACATAGGTTATTAGAAAATAAAATGAAGCTGGTAACATAGTTCATTAGCAAATAAATTGAAGCTGGTAACATAGTTGATTAGCAAAAAAAAAAAAAAAATTAAAACATAGTTCATTTTCTAACATCATTTAGAGTGCTCTCTAACAAGCCCTACTCACTATCAGACAACCCCTCCAACTCATCAATTCTATTCAGCCTATGAAAGTTCTCTTCATCAAGCTTAGCCTCCCAATTTTCCCTATCTTCCTTCTCCTCCAAATGGTTGTCATAAATCTTTGGTAGCTTCAAGAGTGGAGGAGTAGAAGGTTTAAAAATTAAACCCTCACCAGAACATCAGGCCTAAATTTGTCACCAAGTCTTTCCATTAGGAGGGCAACTTCCTCTTTTACTTCCATATACTCTTCCCTTTTGACCTTCAAATTCCTTTGAAGTTCTTCAAGTTTAGCTGTTTAAATTAATCAAATAGTTAAATAGTATAAAAAAAGTAAGCAATAATAAAAGAGTATGTATGGACTTATGGAGTATCAAACCTTTTGGTACTTGGTCCATCAGATTGAAAAAATCTTTTTTGGCATAGGTGATTCAGTAGGGTTGTTCATAAAAAACCAAAATCGAAAACCGTACCGAAACCGGACGAAACCGTACCGGAAAATAGGTTACCGTACCGGAATAAAAAAAAAATCTCGGTACGGTAACCGTACCAGAAATAATTTTGGTTATTCGGTACGGTACTGGTTCGCATTCTGGGAGTTTCGGTTACCAAAAAAAATAATAATAATTTTTTACAGGAGCAGCGCAAGTGATTAGTAAAGCCCAGTGGCAAAAAAAAGGAGTCAACAAAGTGATAGGGTAAAGAAACTGGAGGTCCTGACCTATTTTCATTTTCCTCACAGTCGCTCAATCGCTCTACTCTCCTTCTCACTCTCTCTCTCTCTCGCTCTATCACATCGGTGTTCTCCAGCCTCCAACACCGGGCTGCTCTCTATCTCTCTTCCTAGTCTCTGTCAGCCTCGCCATACTCAACCACGACACCGAGCCACGACCAGCCAGTAGCCATCTCAGCGCCGTTCTTCGCAACAGTTAAATGTGTCTTTTCTTGCTTCAGTTTGGTAGGTCTTTGTTACTTGTGTCCATTAGCAATAAAAGAATGACTTCACGTTGAATAAGATTTTAAGTGATGACTTAGAGAGTTAGAGTCATCTGATGGAAGTGTAAGATCTGGAGGAAGAGCCTCATCCGTCCTCATGTAAAGAAGAAATCTTTTGACAATGAATGTTTTAATCTACTAGTTTACTCCATATAAGTTGGGAAGGTTAACATTAAACTTGAAAAAAATTTCTACAATTAAAATATTGAAGTGTATAAGTTGTTTCGGTTAACCGTTAACCGTACCGAAAATAACGGTTAACCGATTTTTGGTTAACCGATGTTTTCGGTACGGGATCGGTTCGAAAAAGAGCGAACCGATTTTTTCGGTTACCGTACCGAAACACAGTTTCGTTACGGTTAACCTACCATGAACAGCCCTATGATTCAGGTTGATCAAGGTACTCTGATTCACTCACTAGGGTTTCTGGGCTGGGGTATAGCCTTACTTTTTGCCTCTTCGGTTCTGGTGTGGAGGCTGGAGAAGTATTATTGTTGTCCATTGTGGTGTTTTAGTTTGGGAATGGTTTTACTGAAGAAATGTGACTTGGTTTTGTAGAGGGCTTGGGGACAAAATATCTAGATTTTATTGATGGGGTAAGTTGGCGTATTGAACACAAAGGGTCTTTGTTTTATTTGTAGCTTAGGTAGCTTAGGTAAATCAGTAGAAACATAAAGAAGCATTGATTCCCTGTAATACTTTCTCCCCCTCCAAAAAAAGATTCTTGATGAGATGGGTTTGGGGACCCCACGTTTGGCCTTTATTTCTGTTTTAGATGTAGTGTTTTTAGTTGTAGTGTTGTGGGAATAATATTACATTCCTATATAAACCATGCATTGCATTGCACTTCTATAATCAGTGAGTGACCCCTAAAAATTTACTCTAACGCCGTAGCCAGTTGGTAACAAATGCTACAAAGTCGTCCGAATCTCCCTCCTAAATGCACATTTCAGTGTCCTATATTAGATCAAGTGTTTGACGGGGGTACTGTGTGTGCACAGTTGATAGAGATTGTAGGGAAAAGTGGAACCGGGAAAACACAAGTGTGTCTTCAACTAACAATTTGTGCGCAACTTCCTTATAAATATGGAGGTTTAGAGGGGAGTTGTTCATTTATTCATGAGACCGGGAAATTTCCAGTTAAGCGACTTAAGCAAATAGGTGATGTTTTTGTAGCTGGAATAGGAATCAACCACGATCCCCTGGATTACATATTTACGCGATCATTTAGTACTTCGTCGGAGTTAGTAAATGTTGTTGACAATATGGAGCCTTTACTTAGTGGTAGATCAACCTCTTCTAAGCCTATAAGGTTAGTCGTCATTGACTGCTTAGCCTCGGTATTTCGATCTGAATTTGAACCAACATCGGTTGATATGTCAAGACGATCATCCATCTTTAAAAAATTATCTCTAATGTTGCATGGGTATGCAAAAGCATATGGATTTGGAGTAGTGATAACAAACCAAGTGACAGATGTGGTTGGTGAAAATTCATTAGCAAAGTCCATGAAGACTTCGGGTAGAAGCGTTACACCATCCTTAGGAGTGTCATGGTCCAAATGTATTGATGGTAGATATTTTATTTCTTTATCAAATGATGTTTCCCCGCAAAGATCCATAGAAATAGTGTTTTCTCCTAATGTTGGGGTTAAAAGTTGTCATTTTGTAATTACTAATGAAGGGGTTTGGTTATATATAAAAAATGGTACACAAGTTCTATCATTAAACTTAAAAGTGTAATAAGTAAATATAAGATGTCCTTACACTTAATAAATGGTTGACAAGTTGTATCATTAAACTTATAAGTGTAATAAGTAAGTAATTATAAGATTTTCTTATATATAATAAATGGTAGACAAGTTCAATCATTAAACTTAAAAGGGTATCTCATTAAACAACTGAATACTTAATTAAACATAGGATAGATCGAACATGTTCATATGACAATGCACATGTTTCAGTACTCACTCAACGTGGTACTTGGAATGACAATGACTACAACTGACCCACAAACACAAAGTACTCCCACAATTTCATCTTAAACTAACTTGAAAGACCCACCACTAACTTCAACTTAACTAACTTGACAGACCCACCCAAACTTTCACTTAACTAACTTCAAAGACCCACCATAGTTGACAATTACTTCTTAG